>OX155688.1:1851636-3217144 GCA_944547425.1 Eupithecia centaureata | reverse complement strand
AAACACAAGGTATTTAACAGTTAGAGTGAACGTAAAACTAGAATTCAATGTCAGCCTTACATCCAGTGCATGCAATACTGTCATTAACATCAATAATGTCATTCAAAAGGTTATTTATCATTCATAGGCCTACTTACGGTGCTACTTACGGTCAGTTACCAGGCTAGGTTAACTGACATGCATAACTCTGACTTAGATACTTCTTTGTACGACCAAGATTTAAGAGTTAACCTATAGGATTAGGATTTTGGAATATTAAAACGCCCTTATGGTAGGTGTATTTAAAAATAGACTCAAGAATGTACTCATTGAGAAATGTTACTAAATCGTAAATGATTTTTTGTGTACATTTTGATTATATGCTATTAGAATTTATAATGAATTTTTAGTTTTCCTGATACTTTTTTTAAATATGATCAAAGTAAATTACAATCAAGGAATAGAAAAATTACAACTAGTTTATACAATTGAAACCATTGACCTAACTTGCAAACAGTCTAAATGTAGCTCAATTGAGTCTAATGTGATTAATTACATACTAGAAAAGACATCATATTAATTACAAATCCGCAGAGTGCCCTGTCCTATTTGCACGCCAGTAGTAGCAATACATACAGGTCAGATCACTACATAGTATAAAACAAAGTCTCTTTCTCTGTCCCTATGTCTCTATGTCCCTTTGTATGCTTTCATCTTTAAAACTACAAAACGGATTGTGATGCCTTTTTTAATAGATACCTAGAGTGATTCAAGAGGAAGGTTTATACGTATAATAAAACCGTGCGAAGCCGGGCGGTTCGCTAGTTTATAATATACCCAACATAACTGCACCATGTTAATACTCATGTTTTATGCAAATAAATGATCGTTATTCATATCGATTTCTTTTCTCAATCATCTTTTTACTTAACCATGAATTTAAGTTAATATACTCTTTAGATTCGTCGCTTCACACTAACAAGCTGAGAATAATTACAATTTTGTTCATCAGTTTGTCCACATTTATCTGCATGTGATTGATAGTTTAAGTATTAATGAAAAGTCTCATCTCATTGTTTCTTTTTAATCATTGTTTCATCTCGCGTCTATGAAGATAAACAGGATAACAATAGTAAGCAAACAATCAACAGAGAATGAGCTCACCGCACGCGAATGCCTACATCGAGGGTTACCGTTATATCACTGCATCGGGCATGCAAATCATACCGATAGCATGGCGGATGATGCATGAACTGCCTTGGTTTAAGTTAGAAGAGGCAAAGCTCAAAGAATTAGCAAGCTGAAGTGGCAGTGGGCCGGCCATATCTCGCGAAGAACCGACTTGGCTAACGAAGTGTAGGATGCCCTCCGGCCAGGTGGGATGACGAATCTGCGAAAAACAGCTGGCAGATGCTGCATGAGGCTAGTTGAAGACAGGGCGCTATGGCGCTCATTAGGGGAAGTCTATGTCCAGCAGTGGACTAATATAAGCTGATGATGATGAGAAGAGGCAATTTAATGGTTTTTTATTTGTAAAGTAGTATAAAATTGACCATCGCTGTGGCACATTGGACAAAGAACCGCCTGCGACGAAGGAGGTAGCTGTTTCGATCCTCAGGACAAATGTTTATATGATTTGTTGATTGTTTAGGTGTTTGTGAAGTAAAGTGAAATTGTATCTGTCTATGCAGTACTATAATGTTTAAGGTACCATAGATATAAACATGCCAAATTATATGCTTAACCGAACGCGCAATAAATGCCAACAAGGTCAGATTGAAACGCATGTATTCGTACGACTAATCGCACGCAGTCTGAGTGCTCCAATAGTCCTTGGAAGGTCGGGATCTAATTCTAAGTGGGGGAACTATGATCTGTACTGACATCTCGCATGGGAGTGTATTCTGCACTATCCCCCTGCATAACCAGGACCTAACCAGTGTAACCAGCCCAGCTCCTTGAAGAACCGGAGCAGGACTTTTGGTGTTTGACAGCTACGTTTCAGCTTTTCTGTGTGGACGGGGTTGGTGTCTCGATGAGGCTCTTCAGTCCCGTCTTTTGTCTGGTCTCTTCTGTGGCCGTGCAGTGTACCACAACGTGTTCCACAGTCTCTTCTTCCTGAAAGGTCGGGATCAATTGTGCGTAATCGTTTGTTTTTGCGCTAATCAAATTCGGACTAAATGTATACATTCTAGGCTTGCAAAACCTTAGGCCTTGAAAAGAAAACGTAGGTGGAGAATCGAAACTCAACTTTCTCTACCTAGATAATTAGCTATCAAATCGCCGAGTGCTTGTATTGAACGATTGGTATTGCGCGCATTACGATGACCCGCAGGCGTAACTCCGGCTTTCCAATCTATGCACTTAGAGCTGTTTTACATGTTTTAGCGAACCGTTTGTTTTTATGCAACAGTGTTACCTACTCACTCAACTGATCCCCCTGTTGGTAGTGAAGCGTTTAAGCCCTAATTTTAAGAGATATCCATATGGCGATAAGGAACAGAATTGTCTGGAGAACAGATGGAGAACCACAGCCAAACTGATATCCCCAATCCAGATGTCATTATTAATAATATTAGCAGTACTCCGCGACTTCGTTCGCATATAATCAGATAAATGTAACAGTAAATGTTTGTAAATAATTAATATTTCTACCCCTTCATCATGAGACGAACACCCTCTCAAAATTTAAAGTATGGTGCAGTAAAGGTCTTTGAAATCCTGGCCAGTCAGGCAGGATTTCATTCAGCAACATAATAAGTTTTAAATAAAGGTACCCATTTGACCTTGAATTCTTAAGTATAGTTAAAACTTATCATATTAAATATGCTATAAGATCTTGACATGTAATTTATTGTATTATGCAAATAAACTATTGATTCTGATACTCTTTGATCGCTTTTTCATTTCTAAGAACATTTTGAAATCTGCCTAAATCGAAGAAAACCTATTTATTGGCAAAAAAATCGATCTTAATGTAGCTCAGTGTTAAACGGTTAGACAGAACGCACCTTACAAAAGGACAATCTTCGAAAAAAGTGCTCAGAAATTAACAATGGCTTAATATCGTAGTTCCAGGAAGTAAAAGAACAGATTTAACCTAACACCATGTTTGTTTGGTATGAGTTGTTATAAAAGCATCACGTGTTTTCCGTGTTTATCGATATTGGAAAGGAATTTACTCTAGAACAGGGATTTCACGTTACTTAAATTTCATAACAGCGACGGAAAATATGAATCCAGCGCCCGTATTGAACGCGAAGATTAAGTCTGGAAGCTATGGGTTATTTTCCCACATCATGTGCTATTCTGACAACGGTAAACAATAAATTTGCATTATTTATTATATTTTTAACTAACGTTAATGCCTAAATAATAAATTATGCTGGAAAATCCACACAGCATCATCTAGCCATAAGCTAAGCAGAGCTTGTGTTATGAGTACTAGATGACTATTATACTGAATCCAATATATGAATAGGTATTTTTTATAATACATAGGCCAGAAACCCGGAAAATAATGTTCGCGGATCGTAAACATTTGTCTCAAAGCGGGCCGCCCACCGCCACATCGGTCGTCGTCAAATATTTATATAGAAATAAGAATAGTTATCTAGATTTGTCTATTTTTAGATAGATAGATAGAAAATTCTTTATTGCACACTTAAAACTAAGAAACAATTTACAAAAACAATTTATACAAAGAGAGAGAAAGAAGAAATAAGAATATCTAGATTAGTCTATTTTTAAAAATAGACTAATCTAGATATTCTTATTTCTTCTTTCTCTTTTCTAGATTAGTCTATTTTTAAAAATAGACTAATCTAGATATTCTTATTTCTTCTTTCTCTCTCTTTGTATAAATTGTTTTTGTAAATTGTTTCTTAGTTTTAAGTGTGCAATAAAGAATTTTCTATCTATCTATCTAAAAATAGACAAATCTAGATAACTATTCTTATTTCTATATAAATATTTGACGACGACCGATGTGGCGGTGGGCGGCCCGCTTTGAGACAAATGTTTACGATCCGCGAACATTATTTTCCGGGTTTCTGGCCTATGTATTATAAAAAATACCTATTCATATATTGGATTCAGTATAATAGTCATCTAGTACTCATAACACAAGCTCTGCTTAGCTTATGGCTAGATGATGCTGTGTGGATTTTCCAGCATAATTTATTATTTAGGCATTAACGTTAGTTAAAAATATAATAAATAATGCAAATTTATTGTTTACCGTTGTCAGAATAGCACATGATGTGGGAAAATAACCCATAGCTTCCAGACTTAATCTTCGCGTTCAATACGGGCGCTGGATTCATATTTTCCGTCGCTGTTATGAAATTTAAGTAACGTGAAATCCCTGATCAAGAGTAAATTTCTTTCCAATATCGATAAACACGGAAAACACGTGATGCTTTTATAACAACTCATACCAAACAAACATGGTGTTAGGTTAAATCTGTTCTTTTACTTCCTGGAACTACGATATTAAGCCATTGTTAATTTCTGAGCACTTTTTTCGAAGATTGTCCTTTTGTAAGGTGCGTTCTGTCTAACCGTTTAACACTGAGCTACATTAAGATCGATTTTTTTGCCAATAAATAGGTTTTCTTCGATTTAGGCAGATTTCAAAATGTTCTTAGAAATGAAAAAGCGATCAAAGAGTATCAGAATCAATAGTTTATTTGCATAATACAATAAATTACATGTCAAGATCTTATAGCATATTTAATATGATAAGTTTTAACTATACTTAAGAATTCAAGGTCAAATGGGTACCTTTATTTAAAACTTATTATGTTGCTGAATGAAATCCTGCCTGACTGGCCAGGATTTCAAAGACCTTTACTGCACCATACTTTAAATTTTGAGAGGGTGTTCGTCTCATGATGAAGGGGTAGAAATATTAATTATTTACAAACATTTACTGTTACATTTATCTGATTATATGCGAACGAAGTCGCGGAGTACTGCTAATATTATTAATAATGACATCTGGATTGGGGATATCAGTTTGGCTGTGGTTCTCCATCTGTTCTCCAGACAATTCTGTTCCTTATCGCCATATGGATATCTCTTAAAATTAGGGCTTAAACGCTTCACTACCAACAGGGGGATCAGTTGAGTGAGTAGGTAACACTGTTGCATAAAAACAAACGGTTCGCTAAAACATGTAAAACAGCTCTAAGTGCATAGATTGGAAAGCCGGAGTTACGCCTGCGGGTCATCGTAATGCGCGCAATACCAATCGTTCAATACAAGCACTCGGCGATTTGATAGCTAATTATCTAGGTAGAGAAAGTTGAGTTTCGATTCTCCACCTACGTTTTCTTTTCAAGGCCTAAGGTTTTGCAAGCCTAGAATGTATACATTTAGTCCGAATTTGATTAGCGCAAAAACAAACGATTACGCACAATTGATCCCGACCTTTCAGGAAGAAGAGACTGTGGAACACGTTGTGGTACACTGCACGGCCACAGAAGAGACCAGACAAAAGACGGGACTGAAGAGCCTCATCGAGACACCAACCCCGTCCACACAGAAAAGCTGAAACGTAGCTGTCAAACACCAAAAGTCCTGCTCCGGTTCTTCAAGGAGCTGGGCTGGTTACACTGGTTAGGTCCTGGTTATGCAGGGGGATAGTGCAGAATACACTCCCATGCGAGATGTCAGTACAGATCATAGTTCCCCCACTTAGAATTAGATCCCGACCTTCCAAGGACTATTGGAGCACTCAGACTGCGTGCGATTAGTCGTACGAATACATGCGTTTCAATCTGACCTTGTTGGCATTTATTGCGCGTTCGGTTAAGCATATAATTTGGCATGTTTATATCTATGGTACCTTAAACATTATAGTACTGCATAGACAGATACAATTTCACTTTACTTCACAAACACCTAAACAATCAACAAATCATATAAACATTTGTCCTGAGGATCGAAACAGCTACCTCCTTCGTCGCAGGCGGTTCTTTGTCCAATGTGCCACAGCGATGGTCAATTTTATACTACTTTACAAATAAAAAACCATTAAATTGCCTCTTCTCATCATCATCAGCTTATATTAGTCCACTGCTGGACATAGACTTCCCCTAATGAGCGCCATAGCGCCCTGTCTTCAACTAGCCTCATGCAGCATCTGCCAGCTGTTTTTCGCAGATTCGTCATCCCACCTGGCCGGAGGGCATCCTACACTTCGTTAGCCAAGTCGGTTCTTCGCGAGATATGGCCGGCCCACTGCCACTTCAGCTTGCTAATTCTTTGAGCTTTGCCTCTTCTAACTTAAACCAAGGCAGTTCATGCATCATCCGCCATGCTATCGGTATGATTTGCATGCCCGATGCAGTGATATAACGGTAACCCTCGATGTAGGCATTCGCGTGCGGTGAGCTCATTCTCTGTTGATTGTTTGCTTACTATTGTTATCCTGTTTATCTTTCATAGACGCGAGATGAAACAATGATTAAAAAGAAACAATGAGATGAGACTTTTCATTAATACTTAAACTATCAATCACATGCAGATAAATGTGGACAAACTGATGAACAAAATTGTAATTATTCTCAGCTTGTTAGTGTGAAGCGACGAATCTAAAGAGTATATTAACTTAAATTCATGGTTAAGTAAAAAGATGATTGAGAAAAGAAATCGATATGAATAACGATCATTTATTTGCATAAAACATGAGTATTAACATGGTGCAGTTATGTTGGGTATATTATAAACTAGCGAACCGCCCGGCTTCGCACGGTTTTATTATACGTATAAACCTTCCTCTTGAATCACTCTAGGTATCTATTAAAAAAGGCATCACAATCCGTTTTGTAGTTTTAAAGATGAAAGCATACAAAGGGACATAGAGACATAGGGACAGAGAAAGAGACTTTGTTTTATACTATGTAGTGATCTGACCTGTATGTATTGCTACTACTGGCGTGCAAATAGGACAGGGCACTCTGCGGATTTGTAATTAATATGATGTCTTTTCTAGTATGTAATTAATCACATTAGACTCAATTGAGCTACATTTAGACTGTTTGCAAGTTAGGTCAATGGTTTCAATTGTATAAACTAGTTGTAATTTTTCTATTCCTTGATTGTAATTTACTTTGATCATATTTAAAAAAAGTATCAGGAAAACTAAAAATTCATTATAAATTCTAATAGCATATAATCAAAATGTACACAAAAAATCATTTACGATTTAGTAACATTTCTCAATGAGTACATTCTTGAGTCTATTTTTAAATACACCTACCATAAGGGCGTTTTAATATTCCAAAATCCTAATCCTATAGGTTAACTCTTAAATCTTGGTCGTACAAAGAAGTATCTAAGTCAGAGTTATGCATGTCAGTTAACCTAGCCTGGTAACTGACCGTAAGTAGCACCGTAAGTAGGCCTATGAATGATAAATAACCTTTTGAATGACATTATTGATGTTAATGACAGTATTGCATGCACTGGATGTAAGGCTGACATTGAATTCTAGTTTTACGTTCACTCTAACTGTTAAATACCTTGTGTTTGAGAATAGGAGAAAAAGAACTTACTATTTATTGTTTCGAACAAAATGATAATAACTTAAGTTTTTTTTTAATTAAATGTTTTAAAAATTACTTATTTTATAAAAATATTTATATACTTGATTTTATATTTTAAAGAACTTATTTTATTCGAATATCATAACTAAACACCGCGGTTCAGTTTGTCTTTAAGCCTCTTAGAGTAGTGTACACCAAAAGACTATCTGCTGTGTGGATTGTCCAGCATTATTTATTTATTTATTTATCTGTAACACAAAATCTGAACAGTAAGCAGCTTCCTCTATTATCATTGAAATTATTTTTAATGAATGAAAAACTTCAAAAATATCAATATAAGTTTAGAAGGGTTTATGGATAACCTTGCTGAGACGTGGACATTCTCGGTAGGGCTGGTCCACCAGTTCAAAGTCGCTCAGCGAGCTATAGAAAGAGCTATGCTCGGAGTTTCTCTGAAGAATAGGAATCGTAACGGATACATCCGACAGAAAACCAAATAAATCAACATAGTCAAAGAAGTAGCAAGCTGAAGTGGCAGTGGGCCGGCCATATCTCGCGAAGAACCGACAGAAGCTGAGGTAAACATATTCTTGAGTGGAGACCACGACTCGGAAAACGTAGTGTATTATCTCTCTCTATTGAGTATATGATCATAAGTTTTTTTAGTTTTGTTCACTCGTTGATGTAATACGAAGAAGTATTATTATTTATTTGCTTGTTTAATTATTACGACATTTCATCTTTTACAAGCAACTTTAGAAACAAATTAAAACTACTATTTACAATAGAAGCAATTAAGCTCACTACAGACGTTTGCAAACAGTCTAGAGATAGTTGAACTGATCCATATCATACCAGGCGGGATATAGCGGTAACATTATGTGTTCAACTGTCTTACTATCACAGTTCATGAGATACACGATACAGCCTCAGTAGTCTTCGTAATATGGTCCCGTTTAACCCTTTGGATACGGAACCCTAAAAATCAAAACCTAATGAGCATAGATATGTACTGTTCATGCCCAAGCAATTACTCCACAGTTCACATCAAGCCATTTCAGCCTGCCAGCGACCCATCAATCAATATTACGGTGGCATTACGCAGGACGTTGTAAACAAGAACTTGACTCGTTCACTCGATTATGTGTATCAAACACTTTTACACTTATTATCATACCATTATACGTCACTAGCTTCTACCCGCGGTTTTGTACTCGCTTTTCAGTATATATATATATATATGTTTGTAAAGTCTTCACGCCAGAATAAGCGAACGGATTGGGGCTAAAATATTGAATAGACGTAATTCAAGGCCTGGATTAAAACATGAGCTACTTTTCATCACATATAGTTAACAATTTCTATGTAATAGGTAGAGCCTAAAAGTGATCCAGAAACTTGAAATTTGGAGTGATTTCGGACCTTTTAGTTAGGGTGTAGGAGTGAATTTTCAAATTCTAAGGGGTATTCAGTAATCTAAGGGGACCAATAGGGGTTGAATATAAAACAAAAATGATCTATGTCACAAGAACCGTTAATAATAACTAGACCGTCCAAATTTCAAATGTAAGTTCGTCTTATAAAATAAACAAATATAATTTTCATCGTTTTCTGAATTTTTCCTTTAACAAGGCACAATTCACTACTCCGAGGAATTGGAGAGCAAAACTAAAGTTTCATTCTGTTATTCTTGAAGTTATGCTAAAAACTTAAAGTTAAAAATCTAATTCTACACAGATAAAGTCACGGCGTAGTCGTATAAACAGATAAACTAGCTTTTGTCCCCGAGATAGGTACAAAATACAATCAATCGACACGAATTTTGTTTACAAAATACCTGTCTATACATTTTATTGCTTACAATCATTGAAATTGTATATACAATTCTTTAAGAGTAAATAATAGCGTCGAATAAGGTGAAATTCTCTACACTTGCGAATTTACAGTATTGTAAAAATTGTAAAAATATACATATTTCACCGATATTAAAATATGGTTAGATTATTATTTACTTAGGAATAAGTTTCAAAAATTCTTTTTCATTCAAACATTCAAAATTTTAGAACTAATCATGAAAACGCACCTAATCTTCTTGTTTGATTAGGTCTACTTAAAATAATGAACGTACCTGTTCTCGCCCGACTTTACTTGAAATTCCTAATATACCAATTTATAAGTTTTTGATGTTTGTTTTGTGGTAATGTACGGCGTATACATAATAACAAATATCTTCATCAGCTTGTGAATGATCCAACCCAACCAACCAAGACACACTAACCTTCTATGACCATACATTGACTACTCTGTCTACTATTGGTATAAGCATTGGCTACTCGCATTATTCCACAAGGCTAAGACAAACTATATACCTACTTCAAGCAGGCAGATGTATATGTTTTATGACCTAATCGTACTATTTCTACGCTATGATCTAACAATCGATAACACCTTTAATAAGACGGAGGAAAATTTCAATATTATGATAAAATCAGCCAATATAACATGGTGATATTTCAAGTGGTTTACAAGATTTGAGAAAATTCGCTATAACATAATGCCAGGCACAGCGGCATTTTAGCATTGACCAAGAATTTACAGTGGTAAATTATTTCGTGAAAAAATTAATACGTAAGTAGATCACAATCAACAAAAACAAAAAAAAAACTACTCTTAAAAATTTAAAAAATGTGCTACCAGTATTGTATTATCAAGTCTATTTTTCAAATCTACTTACCTTTATCTTTTACGTAGTTATACTTATTAATGTCAAAACATATTTTAACAAAAATGCTCTAAAATAATCAAACCATACCAAATAATAACAAAGATGCATTTTTCAGGCTCTATAATCATACTGCACAGTAAACTAAACACAAGCTAAGTTATTTCAATAATCTACCCTACCCACTTTACCTAACTAAATTAACAGTAAAGCAAGATATAAAATAAACTTTCTAAAAGCAGGATTTAACTATTTACGTAAATAACTCGTCGTGCTTAGCACTTGACACCGACAGGGCCGCATTTCATTCCCTCCTATACTTACCGTTGGAAAACCCGTTGCTTTCCCTATTTGGAAATGTGCCGCGTTTTTCATCTGAACTCCTTTTTGTATCCGCGTTTTAGAATGTGAATAAGGATCTTTGAATTTATTTGGTTTTAGAATCCTAAATTTCATTATAAATTTATACAACAAAGATTTTTTTTTCTTTATCATTACATATTATGAAACAAAGTCGCTTTCTCTGTCCGTATATCCCTATGTATGCTAAAATCTTTAAAACTACGCAATGGATTTTGATGCGGTTATTTAATAGATAAAGTGATTCAAGAGGAAGGTAGGTATATACGTATAATAAAACCGTGCGAAGCCGGCGCGGGTCGCTTTAGAAAGGAGTTTAGTCAAATTGACTAAGTAAGTCATTCCCATTGGCATCAAAAATATATTGGTGGAAATTATTCTACAACAATAAGTACCTAGTTTCACCGGAGCAAAACACAAAAGTTCAAAAGAATTTTTGGGTTCAAAAGTTTTCATTGATCAATTAATTTTGTCTCGTCCTTTTTGGAACTTGCTTTTGTTAGTTTGTTTTGTTAGTTGTTTTGTTACCTTGCTGCTTTCTGTTATTTTTATCAGATTTCGTTAAATTATTATTTATATAATTTGGTGGGATGGCAAAATATTTCGAACTTTAGACCCGAAGAGCTCTTTTAATAATACTGAAAGTCATTTTAAGGTTTTTCTAAAAATCAGGCTGACAAGAAGAATGTCCTCACTGTGATTACGGTTAGTTTAAAGCAAAATAACTACATAGTTGCTACTTAAGTTAAAAGAAATAAACTTTTAGATGAGTTCAGAAAAAAAACCAAATCAAAAAGTGTTTAATCTTTGTTCAATGTAAAATTAATTTATACCTCCAATATTCATTTATTCATTTATCCAATGTTACTTATTAAGTTTGGGCACTAAGTTAAGCAACATATTATACTAAATATAAATACCTATCTTAGTTAGCTACTACGAGTATGTAAGGTAAATATGAAATACCTACGTATTATGTTACTACCTGAGCAAAATCTCACTTCAAATCTTGCAAATTGAAACCTACTCAAAACAAACAAACAAAAGTTTAAAACAATCTTCATCTGATAAAATAAACATCACGCTGAATATTCAGGACTATCCAAACACCAAGATTCGCGTGTCATCCAAAGAAAAACAACAACCGGGAACCGGCATCGCTGCATTCCTAGCAAGACACCGAATCACTTCTTCGCTTTACTTCAGCTCAGTTCGAAAGTAGACGCACACTCGATCAGACGCTGCGTTTTCCAGCGCACTTCGGTTCCGAATCCGGTATTCTTAATTCAAACTTTTTTCTTATTTCAAAATTGTAGTGGCCAGTGTTGTGCTCTATTGGATTGTTTGAACTTTTTGGATTCTGTTTTTTATTATTTTGTTTGGTAAGTGTAACCTTTTTGCTTTAATTGTTTAATGATACATGCTTGTTATTATCTTGTACATAATTATGTATTGCCAACTTATATGTAGTATCGTGGATGCTTGCTATTGATTTAAAAGTATATAAATTTGAATTAATTACATTTATAGATTTAAATTACATAGAAAACGCATTAAAGATATTTAAATCAACAAGTTTTTTATGATGCTGCTACAACCAATTGCAAATAAAAAATTTCTATCGCTTTAAGATTTACATAACGTTTTCCCGCTTACTCGTTTATGCATAGCAATATCCTTTTATAGGATAATAATATAATATCTTGTATATTTATGCGATAACTATTCCAAAATGTAAACTTTCTTCAGATTCAAGGAATCTAACCCTTATGTCATGATTGTCCACTTACTTACTCGTTTATGCCTAGTAGGAATGGTAAGTATTATAACGAGATTATTATACATATACATATTTTCATACATATACATACATATTTTCTGGATGTATAGCTTAGCAATACCATATTATTTCTTAAATGAGCCATCTCTCTCTCTCTCACTGCATTAAAAAAAATATAAAAATACTCTTTTATTTTATGTATGTTTTTTTGTGCTCTCGATCTATGAGTTAAAGATCATGTGTATTACCTGTCATTACATAAATTTGCATCTATTTGTTATGGGATATATCTACTAACATTGGTTTGTTTCGTATGCACATACCAAAAGCTTGTAAACAGTGACGATTTAAAATTCACAATTAATTATACTTTATCAATGTGAAAGTTGAAATGAAATTCGTCTACCTACGTTTTTTTTATTTCGTATTTGATACATTATATTTTTAAATTTCTACTGTGAATTGAAATATTATGAGATCCATAGGTGATCTAAAAGTTTGATCAAAATTTCTGTTTGGGTGAGAATCAAGGATGAACATAATTTTGTTCGTTCATAAATACAAGGAGTATTGAATGTATGATGGATAAAGTATATGAAAATTATTTTAATTTAAAGCATTAAAATATAATACCTACCTATACCCAGGAATCATAAAAGTTTACAGCTGACATCCCATACATATAATTTCAACTATATAAAGGCTATAATATGTCCATTGTTTCGCTTTTAAAGAAGGCCCATTGTGTTCAAACACATATATCTCTATAGTTTATTGGTTTTGAATTTACTTTGAATTATCTCGTGGATATTCACACAACCCATCAATTCGAGTCGCGCTATGTCCAACACCACAACACTATAATCACTACATAGTATATAACAAAGTCGCTTTTTCTGTCCTTATGTCCCTATAGCCCTATGTCTCTTTGAATGCTTAAATCTTTAAAACTACGCAACGGATTTTGAAGCGGTTTTTTTTAATGGATAGAGTGATTCAAGCGGAAATTTTATACATATAATAAAACCGTCCGAAGCCGGGGCGGGTCGCTAGTAATATATATAATAAAAAACCGGCCAAGTGCGTGACGGTCTCGCACACGAAGGGTTTCGTACCATTCTTACTTCCTTAGTTATATTATAAACGCGAAAGATTGTATGGATGTATTAATATTTGTTCCTCTTTCACGCAAATGTACTAAATGGATCAGGCTGAAATTTTAAATAAACCGTGTTCTAGCCTTGACTAAAACAAAGGTTACTTTTATCCCATAAATCAGTTCTTATGGAATAGAAATAGCCTCGAAACGTTTTCATAGAAACAACGCGTACGAAGCCGCCGCTAATAGATATATGTATTTCAGTTACCTAAGTCTTAAGTATATTGTTCTGGTGTACAATAAAGGATTTTTGTATTGTATTGTATTGTATTGTATATCAGTTTGTTCATAAAAAGTAGAAAGTGATCTATCGTATTTAATAAAGTAGGAAATAAAGCCATTTAAAGGGGAATTGTTGGCATTATCAAAGAAGACCACAAAGACCACAATAATGATGAGAGTTAATCAAATATTTACCGCATTACCTACCACAATGTAGGTCGCTATGTGAAATCTCCTAGCCAACATATCGAATTGCGATGCAAATCGACCGCATGCGAGTGAAAATACCACACTGTTTACATAAATATCTGTGGATGGGCAGTTTCCAGTTCAAACTAGTTATAAGAACATTCTTTACACATACCTGTCTATTTAAAATTTAATTTCGATGTATAACGTCTGTGTACTTCTGATACTTCCTAAGTTACTACAAAAGAACAAATTTTAGAGGAGGAACAAATAACTTAGTATTTCCGTTCGTGTTAAATTAAAAAAAAAGTACCTACCTAGTTTGTGTTTGGATAGTCCTTTTATGAATAGAAAAAAACTATGTAAATTTTGTGTTTAAAATCGTTTGATAGTATATAGAAGTGTTTTCTTTTTTATTAAGTTAAACATTCCTAAAACTTTGTACGTTATGTAAAAAAAAATCCTATACCTTTTTTATCCGTGCACATTTCGTCTAAACTCCAATTACTTGTCTGGTTATTTCATCTATGAGATTTTGTTACCTTTTGATGTATACTACATTGAAATCGTGTTTGTGATAATATGATCTGTATTCTTCTTCTTATTAATCTTTAATATTTGAAATCTGTTATGGATCTTGGGTAACAAGATTCATCTGTGAAAATAATTTAAAATTTGTTATGATATCATAACAAAAAGTTAAATACAACAAGGGCATGTTGATCTCAATTGAATACATTCTCAAAACAAATGCATATATTTCCAATACAAAGGACTTGTTTTGATATTTCTATCAATTTATATCCGTTTTCAATCAGTACATACTTGTAATGACCTACGGAGCTGAGACGTAAGTAGGGCTGGTCCACCAGTTCAAAGTCACTCAGCGAGCTATAGAAAGAGCTAGGTATGCTTGGATTTTCTATGAAGGATAGAATTCATAACGAATATAAGCCATAATAATATTTATTTATAACATCAAATTCGTAATTTTATAAGAGGAGGCCTATCGTGGACTAATATGAAATATTTGCAGGATGACGTTGATGACGATCAATCTGCAAATATTCCGGTCGATTTCTAAATACATAAATCTTTAATAATAATATATGTTTTTATTTTACCCACACAGGAATTGGTCTTATTTAAATCAGATAATCAATATTATATTTCTTTAGGCTTACAAAAGAAGCACTTAGACAAGTCAAATTTTAAACTTTAAATAAATATAAAATTAATATAAGAAATAAGGTGTTTAATGATTTTCTCTTCGCTTCAAACTATGTGTAAGTAGTCTTAGTAGATACATAATGCATAATAACCCGATCCATGCACAATAATTATTTTCCTCCGGTCTGTTTAGATTGACACCAGTGATAAAATTTAAAGAATCAAACTAGCCAATTATTCTGAAAATTTCAGGAGAAAACAAAAATTTCAACAATAACATAAATGCGAAAGTTTGGATTGATGTTTGGTATCTCTTCACGCCAAAACTCCGGATCGGTCTGAAATTTGAAACTTATTTCTCGGCCTGGAATTAAATACAGGCTATTTTCATCTAATCTTGCAGTCATACTCATCAGTTCATACTCTAGACCTATGTTTATTATTATTTTTCTGAATGATTACGTCAATCCAAACTCTTCAAGCAACATCAAATGATTTCACGCTACGCTGATTATTTTATACACGAATTGTTATGAAAGTGACAACATTTAGAGACTGTTTGAAAGTCGCGTTTTTTCTGCAAACGCTTCAACCTATAATAGCTGAAACGGTTTAAGTAATCTAATGTTACGGTTGTTACAAACAACAAAGTTCTTTGTCTTTGTGTTTATTTTCTATCGCTATATTTATTGAAATACTGCTGGCAGATGCTGGATGCGGCAAGCTGAATGTCGCTCATTAGGTTAGGCGTGTCCAGCAATGGCCTGATATAGGCTGATGATGATGATGATGATATCTATTGTATTGTAATCTTGTGACGTGATGATGATATCATGCTTGCCGAATTTCGACTATGACGACCAGACTCTATAGAGACTAGCCTGTGCGTAGGACATTATAGGGCTCAAGTATTTGTGATAACAAATGTACAATTAACATTCTCTCACTTAGATTACGAAAGGTGGGAAAATCATTTATGGGCAATTGTGTTCGCTTCTATAATAAGCTTCCATTTGAAGCAACTAAGCTCCTTAGATTTATACAGTACATAAAACAAAATCTTATCAAGACGGCATGTTACTCCATAAATGATTAAATCAATGTCGTTAACGCTTGACCCGATGATGTCGCACAGTTCCACACCAACAATATTATGTAATCTATACAAACATTGTAAAATATTTGGATTCATTCTAATGGAGTAAGAATTTATGAAATCGGTCCAGTAGTTTTTAAGTTTGCTCGTTACATACATACATACACACCTCTTCAATACCGTCCTTCACAGTGGGAGAACTCCTAAGATGTGGAGCAGGAGTTTGGTGGTGCTCTTTTTTAAGAAGGGTGATAAAACTCTCCTTAAAAATTACAGACCCATCACACTCCTGAGCCACATCTATAAGCTGTTCTCACGAGTGATCACGAATCGTCTCGCCAGGAGACTTGACGAGTTCCAGCCACCAGAACAGGCCGGGTTCCGCGGAGGATATGGCACCATAGACCACATACACACAGTGAGGCAGATTATACAGAAGTCCGAAGAGTATAATCAGCCCCTGTGTCTCGCTTTTGTGGACTATGAGAAAGCCTTTGACTCTGTCGAAACCTGGGCTGTTCTGGAATCCTTACAGCGATGCCAAGTAGACTATCGTTACATCGAAGTGCTGAGGTGTCTCTATGAAGCTGCCACTATGAGTGTCCAAGTACAGGACCAGCAGTCTAAACCTATCCAATTGCGCAGAGGAGTGAGACAGGGGGATGTCATATCCCCGAAACTGTTCACGAGCGCATTGGAAGATATGTTTAAGACGCTGGACTGGAAAGGTAAGGGCATTAACATAAACGGCGATTACATCTCACACCTTCGATTCGCTGATGACATAGTCGTAATGGCGGAGTCGCTAGAGGAGCTGACCCACATGCTGGACGGCCTAGCTTCAGCCTCGCGATGTATCGGTCTTGGCATGAATTTGGATAAAACCAAAGTCATGATCAATGGCCACATTGTTCCGGGACCGATAGTCGTTGATGGTCACCTTCTTGAAATTGTTTCCGAGTATACTTACCTTGGGCAGATTGTACAGCTAGGTAAAAACAATTTTGAGAAGGAGGCCAAGATGAGGATCCAGCTAGGCTGGGCAGCATTTGGGAAACTACGTCAAGTCTTCTCTTCATCCATACCGCAATGTTTGAAAACGAAAGTTTTCAATCAGTGCGTCCTACCCGTAATGACCTACGGAGCAGAGACGTGGACACTCACGGTAGGGCTGGTCCACCAGTTCAAAGTCGCGCAGCGAGCTATGGAAAGAGCTATGCTCGGAGTCTCTCTGAAGGATAGAATTCGTAACGAATACATCCGACAGAGAACCAAAGTTATCGACATAGCTCAAAGAATTAGCAAGCTGAAGTGGCAATGGGCCGGCCATATCTCGCGAAGAACCGACAACCGTTGGGGTAAACGTGTTCTTGAGTGGAGACCGCGACTCGGTAAACGTAGCGTAGGACGCCCTCCGGCCAGGTGGGATGACGATCTGCGAAAGACTGCTGGCAGATGCTGGATGCGTCAAGCTGAACTCTGAAGACAGGGCGCAATGGCGCTCATTGGGGGAGGCCTATGTCCAGCAGTGGACTAATATAGGTTGATGATGATGATGATGATGATACATACATACAAACTTTCGCATCACATTATATCTTTAGTGTGCTTGTTTACTATCGTTGTGTGATATAGATCGAATAGTATTATGCTGGACAATCCACACAGCACCATCTAGCCCCAAAGTAAACTACTCAAAGCTTGTGTTATGGGTACTAGGCACAGATTCTGTGGTACTAGATAACTGATAATATTTAATACATTATATAAATAGATAGATATTATTTGTTATATACATTAAACACCCAGACCAATGGAACAAATTTCTGTAAATCGTACACAAATTCGTTATAAATAAATAAATAATTCCGGACAGTCCACACAGCATCATCTAGCCCCAAGCTAAGCAGAGCTTGTGTTATGGGTACTAGATGACTGATATACATAATACAATAACATTACATAGATAGATATTTTTTATTATACATAGAAAACACCCAGACCAACGGAACAAATTTCTGCAGGTCGTACACAAATTTGTTCCGAGGCGGGAATCGAACCCGCAACCTCCTGCGTCGCAGGCGGACCTTCGCCCACCGCGCCACATCAGTCGTCAATAGTATAAATAGTAAAGTTCTTTATTATGTCTTATCTATCAATGCAACGTCGGGTAACCTCATTTATGGCCCATATTTCATTAGCTAGGTTAGTAAGCCTTATCCCAACAACCGTCCACTGGCCTACAAATAAAGGTTCTCATGACCATTTGTGGTTAGAAACGGTGGGGCCCTACTTTGTGGGCAATAGGTAGCATATCTATGACATATTTCATGTTTTAATGGTAACATTTGAAAGAGATGTTTAATAGTTTTGTTTCACTTTATTATTAAGACTAGCGATCCACCCCGGCTTCGTACGGTTTTATTATACATATAAACCTTCCTCTTGAATCACTCTATTTATTAAAAAAACCACATCAAAATCCGTTGCGTAGTTTTAAAGATTTAAGCATACAAAGGGACATAGGGATATAGGGACATAGGAACAGAAAAAACGACTTTGTTTAATACTATGTAGTGATAATGATGAAGTGATATGTATTCCTTACCCTTAAACAATCTAAGTGGACCAGTCCGGGTTATTGAAATTAAAAAGAAATAAATTCCAAATCATAGTTGCTACAGGAGGATACGATACAAATAAAAGCAAATTACAAATTGCTGTTAGTAGGTACTTATTTCATCATCATCATCATCGTCAACTTTTGTTAGTCCACTGATGGACATAGGCCTCCCCCAATGAGCGCCATAGCGCCCTGTCTTCCGCTTAACGCATCCAGCATCGGCCAACAGTCTTTCGCAGATCGTGATCCCACCTGGCCGGAGGTCGTCCTACACTACGTTTACCGAGTCTCCACTCAAAAACACGATTGTCTTCGCGAGATATGGCCGGCCCATTGCCACTTCAGCTTGCTAATTCTTTGAGCTATGTCGATAACTTTGGTTCTGTGTCGGATGCATTCGTTACGAATCCTATCCTTCAGAGAGACTTCGAGCATAGCTCTTTCCATCGTTTTCTTTCTTTTAAGTATATATAATGATGATGATATATTTCCTACAGAATTTAGACCTAATGATTTAAAATGTGTTATCGACAAAATCATTTAATATACATACCTTGGTTTTTCTATGCTCTACTTGCCCATTTTACGTAACCGGTCGATCTAAAAATGATCATACAAAGCAATTAAAATATTTTCTAAACTACCAACTCAAGTTATTATTAAAGTATGCGAGTCGAGGTCTTTCCTAAATACTTTTACAGCCCGAGGAAGGTTAGTTTCAATGTTTTTGTAAGTTCTTACTTTCAAAGTTTCAATTTATAAATATATAGTCTCAATATTTCATTAATATCCTTGTTTATTATTATTTATTAATATAAAAGTACCTAAGTACCTACCTACCTACATCATACTAACATTATAAATGTGAAAGTTTGGATGAACGGATGTTTGTAACCTATTCGCACCGAAATTACTGAACGAATCTGGATTAAAACTTTCTGTTGAAATCAGAAATCCGACGCCTGGAATAAAAGTGAGCTAATTTATATTTTTTTTACGAGGGTAAAGCCGCGGGATGCAGCTTTTCTATAATATTTTGGAAGGTATCCGTTGTACAGTTAGAGAAAGAAAGAAAGAAAGAAAGAAAATATATTTATTTGGCCCTTTTACGTACTTATAAATAACACATACAGTAATCAAGAATAAGAAACACAAAAATAATAAAAATAAAAATAATAATTATAATTATAATAATAAGTAGAGCAAGGCTATTTACATAAGGGGCCAAAAAGGTCCCTGTCTCAGCATAATGCCGCTACAGGCCATAGCTAGTAGCGGTGCTGGTTTTCAGACAGGGCCTGGTGTGGTGGCACAAAGGTGGTAAAACATAATTAGGTATAATACGGTAGGTACAGAAAAATACAAGAGTAAGTGGGTACATAAGTTACAACAAGACAGGAAACACAAGAGAAAAGAGAAACATCAAACAGTGAGATAAAACATCTTTATTAACAACGAAAATTACAAGCAAGGAATATAAAAATTACAACTAGTATTTACAATTGAAACCATTGAGCTAACTGTAGACGGTTGCAAACAGTCTAAAGGTAGCTCAATTGATCCATGTCAATACCAGTCGGAAGCGTCCCCAAGACACTGGCTGCATTACCACGCTGTATGGCAATGCTGATGCGCTGAGCCAGATATTCACCAGCTCTCGGGTCACGCGTCGCAGTTAGATATACTAATTGACAATTAATTGTAACAGAAAAGTAATAACGATTTACAAAAAAGATACTATTTTCATGCCAAAACTTTTTGCCTTAGATGAAAAACGTTGGGTAAAAATAGCTCAACATAAAAACTGCACGATGAACGATATAAAAACTAAATAAGAAAAACATCTCATCAAAATCTCATTATTACGTTCCCCTATAATTACAGACAATTTCCTAAGATATACTTTTAATCATCGTTTCGTCAATTACTTCTCGGAAACATGCAAGTATGCATATAAGTGTAAATAGGAAGATAATAACAGTTTTCCAATTTACTGGAAACTGTCTGAGCGATGAGAGGCATGACCCGAGAGCTGATGAGTATCTGGCGCAGCGCATCAGCATTGGCATACAGCGTGGTATACAGCCAGTGTCTTGGGGACGCGACGACTGGTATTGATATGGATCAGTTAATAACTATAGCTCTAGACAATTAATCAATAAAAGTAACCTGCAGATAGTTCAATTAATTTCTTTTTCAATAAAGAATTTACTCGATATGTTAGAATCGAAATACGGAACGTAATCTTAAACCATTTTCCATAGGAGTAAATGTTGTTTTATCATATGTTTTTCTTGAATGAAATTTCTCAGAGTTAACACTTACAATGTCCAACATCTGTGATGCTTGGTTTAGAATCACACTTCAGCTTACTAATTCGTTCCCATATTTTATCTATTTATCATTTCATCTATTTTTCTATTTAATACGCCAAATTTGAATGTTGATGAAAGTGGAATCTGTTTAACATCACGTCCATACGAATAAAGTGAGAAACAAATTCGACAAACTCACTTGTTTGACGCAAGAAAGCAGAAATACCACTATAAAGTACATTCCATTGCCTAGCGTGGCGCGATAAAATTTAGGAAGAAGCTATTCCACCATTTCGTTAGTATTTCCCGATGAAAGCGACACAAGTATGCCAGTTGTAAGCCAGTAGGTAGATTTCCAATTAAGTTATGCGGAACATGGGCGTGAGCGAATGCGATAGATCAATCGGACTTGGATGTAGAAACCTAATTATGGAGATGAAGTTGCAGATTACTTCGTTTAATCATTGGTACATCTATCTGAACCAAACGGCGCATCACTACATAGTATAAAATAAAGTCGCTTTTTCTGTCCCTATGTCATCGTGTCCCTTTGACTGCTTAAATCTTTAAAACAACGCAACGGATTTTGATACGGTTTTTTTTAATAAATAGAGTGATTCAAGAGGAAGGTTTATATACTAATAATAAAACCGTGCAAAGCCGGGGCGGGTCGCTAGTAAAATATAAATCCTAGATAGAAATGAAATTGCTTGAAATTACTACTTAGATTATTAGATAGATTATATGTACCTACTAGTATCTAACCGCGGCTTCGCGCGCTTTATATCTGTGGAAACGTTTCAAGGCTGTTTCTATGCCAAGTGTACTGGTTTGCTAGATAAGAAGTACTAGTAGTATTTCAAGTAACAAACTAACCTGATCCGTCAGTAGCTTTTGCGTGAAAGAGGAACAACCATCCATATCATACATCTATAAAAACTTTCACGGTTATAATATAAGTTTTCCAAAAGTCCTCAATATTAATGAAATTATATTGAACAACCAACTAGTACTAAGAAATGAAGTACCCCTTTTGATTTAATTTACTTCTCAAAATCATTATAACCTAAAAAAGAATAAGAATGGGAAGTATTTCATTTATTTTAATTCAAGGCATGCAAAATATCATAACACAGTCATTTAATAAATACCTAAATGAAATAAATAATACTGGACATGCTTATTCGCAGTGTCATACTCTATACGTACGTGTTTATTACCTTTATTACAACCGATTATGAATTAATTAGGTTACCATGATCGGTTGTAAATAAGGTTGAGGCGATCGCAATCTGATAGTTATTCAATCAGCAGCATTGCGGAGCCTAGACCCACTTCCCATATTAAGAACATCATTTATGTAATGGGCACTGGATATACCTGGCTTTTAGTGCCAATAAGGTCTCATTCTTGACTACTAGCAGCGCCTCGCGGTTTCACCCGCAGTAATTCCCGTTCCCGTGGGAATTCCGGGATAAATGGAAAAAATATAGCCTATGTGTTATTCCAGACTATAATCTATCTCTGTGCCAAATTTCATCCATATCTGTTCTGTAGTTTTTGGGTGAAAGTGTAATAAACATCCATCCATCCATAGTTATATACTTTCGTTTATTATATTAGTAAGATACGTGCTTGATGAATTCCCTATAGACCAACCACCACTGGTCCCATTTGCAAAACGAGGTTAGTAAACCTCTATAGACAACTTTGTAATGTACTTAACTAATACATTTGTGTATGGATTATTTATAACTACCTACTCGTATAATGATTTTACTGTAGATGGGTCAACTATGGGCCTGAAATAAACGGTTCTTTTTTTTGTGATCTTGTGAACTTTTAAACGTCACATTTGCCTAAATTATATAGGCAAATGCATCGAGTCTATGGGCACTGGATACACCTGGCTTTCAGTGCCAATAAGGTCTCAACTCTTGACTATACGTGCTTGATGAATTCCCTATAGACCAACGACCACCTGCTCCCAATTGCTCAATTGTAAAACGAAGTTAGTAAACCTTTATACAGCAACTTTGTAACTTATAAATTAATGTATGGCTTATTTATAACTCCTCGATTCGAAATTTTGTGATATATTAAAAATGAAAGCTGTTAATGGTCTCATTAAGAGCTTTTGCCGTAGATAATAAATTATATTGGCGTAAGCCTCTACTGATAAGCATCTCATTGAATGAATGAATGAAAACTTTATTGTATTTTTTGTCTCATTCATCATTATTATGAACTTATATGAGTCCACCGCTGGCAATATTACGTTAAACAAAGGCATTTCCAAAAATGAAAAGTTCAGTTCGTTACATTACATAAGCTTTTTTTAATGCATCTGTATTAGTTTTATTTTGTCTTTTTTAGGAAGAGACACAACAGAGTTTGGAGGCCACCAAAAGCAACCTCGTATCTCTTCCTAAAAAAGACAAAATGAAACTACTACAGATGCTTTAAAAAAGCTTATGATAGCTTTAACAAACTGTACGTTTGCGTGTATTTTGGAAATTCTTTTGTTTAACGGAATTATATGATAAAATAAGTGGGGGCGCCACTTTAGGTGCTGATTGCGCCTTAACCACTACGTACTCAGTAAATCACGTACTATGAGTACTGTACTACTTAGTAAATTATACTATTACTAGGTGGTACTAAAGATCGTTACAGTTATCGTTCATTAACTCTAAGGTGATGGTCGGTGATCCGATGATGTCATGGCTTTTTAATTTTCTATGAAACGTGTTTATGGTGTAGTAATGAGAGCCTATGCAACGTAACATTCGATTAACGATAACGATAAAAGAAAAGTCAAAAAATTAATTCATTTGACTATGATATACATAGATATGTTACGTGACCTGTTATTACCGAATAGATCATTGGTAGTCAATGTAAGCACATTTCGAAACCATCAAGGGAGTTTATAACATCCAACTATTTTACTTTCATACAAATATCTAGACAAGTGACGCTTTTAAGAGATTTAAAAACAAGCGCTTGAATAACAAAGAAAATATAAATTTTATAGAGTACACTAAAAAAAAGTCTAATAACAGCTTTACAAATATGACAACCTCTTAAAAATCACAAAGAAAGTTACAATAAACGAATATAAACAAATTGGAACTTGTATTTAAAATTGAAATAATTGAGCTAACTGTTGATTATTCTAACTAAACAAATATTCAAATTAACATTGTTGAGTTTGTTTAACTTACCTAACAAACTCATTTAGTGAATGTTTAACACTTTTCCCCAGGTAATGCATGTAGCGTGAAATCACGATGACCAATAAAAGTTTATGCTTGTTAAGATGAATCAACAAAAGACTAACAAGAGAGAGTTTGCGGTAGTGCTATGTGTGTATAATACATAACATCGTTTACTTTTCTTTATAAGGTTAATGCCGGCCCAACTTAATAAAACACTAATATTTAACCTTAAAATTTGCTCTTGGAGGCCACCAACTCTGTTGTCGTAATTCTTCCTATAAGTACCTAATAGAATAAAACTGCTATAAATAAAGATATATTAAAAAAATCTTATGATAGGTATAAAGAATTGAACGTTTGATTTTTGGAAATTCATTTGTTAAACTTAATAATAGGTATATTTGTTATTGGTTGCTTTTGATTTTTGTATTTTTTGCTTAAAGATCAATATATCTAAAAACTTTATAAAGGACGGGTCAACCAAGAGAAATAAAACAATAGCAGCACAGAAACGTGCATTACTTATAAACAACGCCTTTGACCCCAATAAGGTGAGCACCTTAAAGTGCTGTAAACAATTTGACACGAGACGTGGTCACGACTAATAGCAATATCGCCACTTCTGGCAGTCTGTGTGAAAAATGATTTTTAAAATGGCTACCTACTTATTTGAACTATATTAAATAATTAATTAATGCCGTTTCACAAAATTAAAAAAAATGGGAAAAGGAAAATTTAAAAAAAAGGAAAAATGGGTTTTTTATATGTATAATAAAAATATCTGTAAATGTAATGTATTGTATTAATTATATCGGTTATCTAGTCTGCTTATCAAGCTCTGCTTAGGTTGGGTTGGGGCTAGATGATGTTGTGTGGTGTGGATTGTGCAGTTTTATTTATTTATTTACTTAAGTAAAGAGGAACCGAGGTACGTTGGCTTGCAATATGGCCGTCCATTATCGTGATAATACCACAAATACGTCCGTCCGGTTGAATGGCGTGCTTGGCTTGACAATAAGGCTAGTAATTAAGTACCTACTACAAATAGTGGCTAAGTCGTGCTTGGCTCGATCGTAATCTGGGCTTCAAGTGTGTATTTAACAGGTTTTGTCTCGAATCTAAATGATCATCATTACCTTACCTACATAAGTAAGACACATTAAACATAGTGCCACTTTAAATGTGTAGGTACCTACTCAAGCTGAAAGAAATAGAAATAAAAAAAAGAGAATAGACCCCCAACGGATCAAATTTTGTTGTAGGTCTTTTTTAAAATTCGTATTCGTGTTTTTCTACGCGTATTCTTAATTTTTAAGGCATTTAAAAAAAGACATGTATTTCTTAAATTTATTTTTGAAGATCCATCATAATTATAAAAAATATATTTTAAGAACACGCATCAGAACTGGTAAAATAAACTATCAAACTATCAAACTATCTGAAAGGATATCGAACAAGGATTCTGTCATTCTTAAAACAGGTTTTCTACATATAATTCATCGTTTGCATTGCTTTTCTTAAACTAATTTACGTAATCAAATATTAACATTAATAAAAATGCAAAGAACTTTTCAAAACCCGGAATGTTTTGCAATTTGTTTCTCTATGAATATCTTTTGCGTGAAGATTTGAGACAAAATCCTATTAAAATTAAAATATAAAATATTAAGTAATACCTGATCAAGATTTGGCTATTTTTTACAATAATTAGGCTAAATTAACAAAGATCAAAAAATTCTCAACAATTCCCAAAAAACCACACCGATATTCTCGAGGTCCATTAATATTTTACGATGGGAGCACCACATACCGTGACCCCGAGACACAATGAACGATCCACATTACAACACAGAAGCTTTAAGGTCAAAAGTTCAAAATCAAGACTAAATGTGAACGAACTAAATTCAAAGACGATGCCGTGCGAATCTCCTCATTCTAACGTCATTTCTATGTTTGAAATCTTTAAAAAAATCACATCAAAATCCGTTGTGTAGGGATTTTGATGTGGTTTTTTTAATAGATAGAGTGATTCAAGAGGAAGGTTAATACGTATAATAAAACCGTGCAAAGCCGGGGCGGGTCGCTAGTAATTTATAAAAGTTATTATGTAAGTAATGTGTTTAAATGTGTTTAATTCATCCTTCCTTCCAATGCAGCAAGTAAATTAATAAAACTGTTGAGTAAGCTACCGGATATGTTTGTGACCGTTTTGTACGTGATGCCATTTTGTTTACCTAATAACTCCACATGTTGTTGGGGAAGGAGATAAAGAAAGTTTATATTGCTTCACTTTCATGTAGTTTTTGTTGACTTTACTAACTTCGAACATCCGAAAGGAATGAAAGAATGAAACTAAAGATTTAGTATAATGTTTTTGGCAATCCTTATCTTTACTTATATTTAAGCGTGAAAGTTTGTATGCACGTATAGATGTTTTTTCCTGTTTCACGCAAATCATACTGAACGGATCGGGCTTAAATTTTGAATAGACGCAATTCTAGCCCTGGAATAACTCAAAGGCTTTTCATCCCATAAACCCGTGGGATAGATTAAGACTTGAAAAGTTTCCATAGAAACAATGCATGCGAAGTCGCGGGCATATACTAGGTTCTTAAAAAAGACTGACAAGGTGTTGTTAAATTAATAGCAATAAAAATACTCCTTTTACCACCAACTGTGAGTTTAAATTAGTTTCAATAGGTGTAGATGCGTTAACATATTGTATAATATGTAGTTGCTCACGATCGCAATTGCCCGATACATTTAATGAAAGCCGGTAGCGATCGCTATCTTTTACCGCAAACTGAGCAGCGCTTTTTATAAAGATCTTGTTGATTTGTTTCCATTTTTCCAACGTAGCGTAAAACTAAGTCAATAGAGATTCAAAATAGAAAGACGTTTAGTTTTAAGATGTCCATAAAAACAGACACTCTGTTTGAAGTTCTTTTAAGTCGTTTAAGAATAGTCTACTTGAGAAGTTTCTTGTTTTTCAAGTCGGTATAAAATAGGGTATCTATCTGATATAGCTCAATCTATGTGGAAAATGAAAATAAAACTCGAAATTACAGGAATAAATCGATTGTATTCACTAATCCATCGCGATTCACTCGCTCAATCACAATAAATCAAATGATTTGACCGCAAAATCACTTACTAAGCTTGTCATACGTGCCCATTCAACCGTGAAATTATTTTAGTCGAGCAAAAACATGTATTAGCGATTTAAGGCCAAGGTTACAACTGCGTAATCAAAACTACTATAGTAGACATTATAATAAAGTAGCTTATAAAACATTTCTAAACCCGGAAATGTAGAGCAACATAAGAAATCATTTAAATAGTATTTTACCATGATTTTAGAGTTGTTTTGAGTATTTCGATATTTCGACTTATGATCATGGAAAAACTGAAGTTACCTACTGCAAGTGAGTTTTCATTGATCGAAAATATCTACCCTCATTTTTCTTCTTTTGCTACGAACATTACCACTATCATAGATAAATCTGGTTTTTTGTTTGTCTATGCCACTAAGGACCGCTTACACGACTTTTATATGTCTTTTAATTTATATATAACGTACTGTCAGATTTTTTTGGTATGAAAAGTCACTGAGCATTTAAAAAAGTTAGATATCCTATGCAAGCCGGCCTAAATGTTAGATTTAGTATAGCGCCTCATTCTTGTGATGGCGCACATCATTTATCTACTAGTTCAATATCAAATAATAATTCAATTTCATCTATTCTTCTAGTCACAAATCAAATAAGTAAATCAGTTTCTATGGAATAGAAATAGCCTTGAAACGTTTCCATATAAACAACGCGTGCGAAACCGCGTGCCTATATTATTATAAAGACATCTTTGAGACGATAAAAAGGTTGTCCCAACTCTATATGATACTAAGACGTGTATATATTCCAATACATTTAATGAATAAATTTATCTATTCATAGATTGACTCATGCTTCCTGTGACCCTTTCTGGATCTGTGTATAGCCATTGCATGCATAATTTAATGAGATATTTATAGAGCCATAGACAAAATACAGAAACAGGATGCATTAATGTCAATATTATGCTAAGGATACAAGGTGGAAAGATGTAGTGTCAACGGATATAGTGTCAAGTTTCCTAAAACGATGTCTAGGAACAAGCTAAATGTAAGACATAGAAATAAAAAATATTTATAATCCTGGACAGTCCACACAACATCATCTAGCCCCAAGCTAACTAGAGCTTGTTTTATGAGCAGTATATGACTGATAGGTGATAGGTACAAAATATTCGTATATGAATGTATTAAATCAATAATAAATTTGTATTAATGCAGAGACCCAAAGTTATCGACATAGCTCAAAGAATTAGCAAGCTGAAGTGGCAGTGGGCCGGCCATATTTCGCGAAGAACCGACCACCGTTGGGGTAAACGTGTTCTTGAGTGGAGACCGCGACTTGGTAAACGTAGTGTAGGACGCCCTCCGGCTAGGTGGGATGACGATCTGCGAAAGACTGCTGGCAGATGCTGGATGCGTCAAGCTGAAGACAGGGCACTATGGCGCTCATTAGGGGAGGCCTATGTCCAGCAGTGGACTAATGTAGGCTGATGATGATGATGAATGTATTTTATATGTTTTATATAATGTGTTAAAAAAGCTGACACCAACTCTATATTATGAGATCACTTACTGGGAAGAGTGATCAATAATGATGCTAACACACTTATTTTTATTATTATTCGTTATTCCTTTTTTCCATTCTTCTTTTCGTCTGTTGTACCTACATTTAAAGACAACAAAATCTCATGAATGAATTCTATCATTTAATGATTTAGTCAATTTAACAGTCAAATTATTATTCAGGTTCGTTGCAAACGTTTTACAATCATTATACAAGCAAAAAGAATTGTGCTTAAAGATTTGCACAATGCTACTACCACATTGACAGCTCCTCGGTGAAGTATATTTTATTTCGCAGTTTGCTTACTTTGGTACTTCAACTTACAAGATGTACTTATAATTACATCTTTATCCCGATTTTCATTAGGTTTTATGTCAGATGCGAAGTGAAAAAAAAACCTATAAACACTTATTTCGGATTAGATAATTATAAACTTTAAATTGATTTATCTACGAACTTATAAGTTTGAAGAAATCATCTATTTCTGAATTCTGATCAGTTTAAATCCAGCTAAAATAACGGTCACCGAGAAATATCGTATTAGCTCAACAGAATTCAGAAGACTTTTTATTTCTGTATAATATTTTTTACCTACGTAAGTATATTAGAACAGTGGACCAGTTGAGCAAATTGATATCGAGATAATTTCATCTGAAAAAAGGCTATATAAGATTATTAGGCAAAGTCCACGCGCTTGTAAGTGTCGTCATCTCTAAGTATACTGGCCAGTTATCTATTACCTCCTAGTAATCCTTCATCGTGCAAAAACCTTGACTGTTCACGGTTGGAAGGTCAACACTGTTGTTCTCAACCTGTTAGTGTATCAAATACTTTGAAGGTGTGGTAGAACTAGTTTTTTGGTTAGAGTATCAAGTGTCAGCGGATCTTTTGATGGCAACCTAGCTAAGTACATTGTGTATCTTTTTGTTCTTTTGTTTTTTCATTGCTTCGTCCGGCCAGGCCGATATTACATATGAAACCTACTCATGAATAACACTAGCATATTTGTTCCCAAGAATAGCGATTCCAATAAATCCATTTATTTTAACTTAGGTAAATAAGATTGCGTGGAAGATTAGAGTGTTAATGGGCAAATTCCAATATAAATATGAGAGATAGGTACAGAAAACTCATGTAAGAGTCATGAGTACCTACCATTAATGAAAGAAACGGCGGTTTTGGCCATACACCCCTATCTCAATAAGTCTCACTTTTTTTATTTATATTTTCAAAAATCTCCTAAACACTAAAATTTTAATAAAAAGTAAATTATTTACAACAAAATATAGAGGTATTCTCAAAAACGTTAATCATCAAACTGAAAAGAGCAATTAATAATAACAATTTACCTTGTCAGTTCATATCGGGTGTAGATTTCAACAGTCGAAATTAATAAATCGAGTAATTATCCGCGTAATATCATCAACAAATCATTTTCAACTGTTCGAAGTGCCAATTAAAACTAACGGATACAATTCAAATGTAATCGCTTTAAAATGATCCATCTACATAATGATGTTACACAGTACACACCGGTTGGTTTTGTAATGAAAACTTCAATAACCTTGAAGATGAATAGTATATTTAAGTAATATTTTATTCACCTTTTATGTTATAGAAATTCATTCTGGCCATCTGGCATTCATTCTGGTAGCCATTCTGGCTACTGAAAATAATCATCATCATCATCAACCTATATTAGTCCACTGCTGGACATAGGCCTCCCCCAATGAGCGCCATAGCGCCCTGTCTTCAGCTTGACGCATCCAGCATCTGCCAGCAGTCTTTCGCAGATCGTCATCCCACCTGGCCGGAGGGCGTCCTACGCTACGTTTACCGAGTCGCGGTCTCCACTCAAGAACACGTTTACCCCAACGGTTGTCGGTTCTTCGCGAGATATGGCCGGCCCATTGCCACTTCAGCTTGCTAATTCTTTGAGCTATGTCGATAACTTTGGTACTAACTTTGGTGGTAACTGAAAATAATAAAGCTAGGTAATGGTATGAATGATCCACGACTGTCAATGCTTGAAAAATAATGACACATAAAAATAGTTATGGAATTTTAAAAGGTATGGTTGGTAGGTATGCAAATAATAATAATAACAAATTCGAAATAATCACAATATAAGATATAAGAGAATTGCTAGCAACCAACGAACAAGCAGCCAATTATTACAAGGCACAGTTTCGTAATCCAAGAATGTACTCATGATTTACAAGCAGGTTGGTAAGGTTGGCATTTCGTTGGTTGACGGACCGGTTGCGCCGTGTATGAGAAAATGCTGTGAGGTAAGATAAGGTGGGGCAAAGGCACCCATAGATAGTCCCTATACTTAACACTTATCAAAATAGCAACCTTATAATTCTTAGTATATTCTAACAAATGAGTGATCCTTACGAATATTATAATCGCGAAATATTGTATTAGGGATGTTTGTTCCTCTTTCACGCAAAAAATACTGATTCCCGAAGCTGAAGCGAACGAGAATCGTACTATTGGGTGGCTCGTCATTCTCATTATGAGACCCGCGTTATACCTAATCTTGAAACATCCTCATACTTACTTATATTGTAAACGCAATAGTTTGTATGGATGTTTGTTACTCTTTCACGCAAAATATACTGAAAGGATCAGGCTGAAACTTTGGATAGGCGTTATTCTAGAACTGGAATAACATATAGACTACTTTTCATGTCATAAATCAATTCCCACAGGATATAAATGGCATTGAAACGTTTCCATAAAAATAACGCATGCGAAGCCGCAGGCAGATGTTAGTATGATCGTTTTTAAGTTATAATGTTTAGCTATAATTTAGTTTATTCTAACATATATTATAAATACGAAAGTGTGTTTGTTTGTCTTTTCTTCATGCCCTAAGCAACCAATCGACTTAATTTGACATAGACTCAGTTGAATGGATAGAAAGTAACATAAGTTTTTTGTCCTGATCAAAAATCAAATTCTCATCGGAGAACAAAAAAATAAAATTGATGAGAGCGAACAGCTAGTGGAAATATAAAAATCCACCCACCGTAATGTAGCCTCTAAATAATCAGAGTTGTCGTAGTCTAAAACTTTGGAGGAACTGTTTATTTTTCAAACTATTTGTCACATTCTAAAATATTTCTATTACACTTAAGCATTACATCAATCAAACAGTTTCCGCAAATGTAAATAGAAATAGCAAATGATAATAAACCGAATCAGGAAATGCGCACGAATCACGCCAGTGTTTTCCTCACAGCCGACAACAGTGCGTGACGGAAAGTTGAATCGTTTCTACAACCACATTTGGTATAAACAGATTGAAAACATGATCATGACTTAGAAAATTCCAAAGGAAATATAAACTATTCAAAAGGAAAAGGAAATTGTAAGGAATCAAGAGAAACTTGGAAGTAATGTTGGCAATGTCGAATACTTAACTCTATCGCATCGCGAGCCAAATATGAACCACCCTAAAAAAACGCTTAATTTTTTTTATTGGAAATGGTCGAGCTTTTGGCCTCTATCTCATATATGTAAGTGAAGATGCGGCCTAAGATGGAGCACGCTTTCCCAGAAGGAAATATATAAATTTGCTTCATAAAATTCATATTTTTTACATACTGGAACATAAATAAACCTTACACAAATACGAACCCAAATTTTAAAATAATGCTATCTCTGGGTTTAGTTTTGAACTATAATTAGTGGGCATCAAATAAGTAGAACTTAAGTACTTATACTTAAATACTTAAACGCTGAGAACTATTATCTGATGTAGTAATTTAAAGTTTTTCATTTGCAATATTTATGACTTTAATCGTATTTTATCTCTATCTGTATTGAAAGATCAAAGAGGCTATATGCAGTATGTTGATGACTGGTGAGGATTTCATCAAGACTAATAAAATCTTTACGATCAAAGTTCGAAGAACTTTATTATCCATTGCCAACAAACATTAGAACACTTACGCAACCGTTTTACTACAAATACCCAACTCATAGCCATAACACGGCCGTAATTAGAGACCGAAAAACAGAAGCTATTGTTTCGGTAAAGGAAACGAAACCTTGGACAAATTGAAGCTAAAGCGTTTTTCCGTTGGGCATTCAACTTTTGCTACCAAAGCCTGTCCACTGGCCAGAAACTACAACGTTTAACAAAATGTAATAAGTAAATATATAAGAAAATTCGTTAATATCAGCGTTTGAAGACACTGTAAAATAGTTCGCACAACATTAAGAAATTAATATATGTATATAGTAAAACTTACTAAAGCAAAATTAATATCGTTCATAACTTTCCAACTTAAAATTGCAAACCATTGTCAAAAATACAATGAAATTCATAAAATAAAATTAAACATTTATAGTTATTTAATATTTTTATTTTGAAAATTATGAAATAAGCCTAAAATGTTTTATTATAGGCTCAATAGTTTTGGCATGAATGATAGCAAACACCAATTCATCCATATCTTCGCTTTCAATTTATAAATGTGATCCTAAGTCATACAGTATTGTAAAGATCGTAGCTAATGTAAGAAATCACTACATAGTATAAAAACAAAGTCGCTTTCTCTGTCCCTATGTCCCTATGTATGCTTAAATCTTTAAAACTACGCTACGGATTTTGATGCGATTTTTAATAGATAGAGTGATTCAAGAGGAAGCTTTATATTATACGTATAATAAAACACTAAACGTATAACAAAGTCGTTAGTTCAATAATATTAGGATAAATTGATACACTATTCTAAAGATCGTACGTAGCTAAGCTAATGCTGGTAATTCAATAATAGCAGTATAAATTGTCGGTGTTGCATCAATTGCTGCTAAACTACAATCTGCAGAAGTCAGTGACATCTGCAACCTTGGCACTATATCGGTAATTGCATCCCACGAGGAATATTTCATAGCGGTTGTGAACACTGATTGAATCGCTGATGAAGCGATAGCGTTTTGCATTATAACAGTACCAACATTAGGCCTTGGGAGATGAGATGATATTTTTAATGTTATTGTTCTTTGGACGTTGTTTTTCTACTGTAATTATAAAACAATTTGCTAGAGTTGGAACAACTAAGAGTTATTTTAGTAACGAGGTTGAAATGCTTCATTTAAATTTAAACTTTTAGGAGTTATTGTTAAGGCGTAAGCAGCACCTAAACTGGCGCCTCACTTATTTTATCATATTCAATTCAATTCACTTTATTAATCATATAAAATATAAAACATTACAAATTACAATAATCGAATGCGTTATAATATGGAACACGGAAAACTTATATCTAATAATAAAATAATTTTCAAAATTCATTCGTAGTTCGTTAAACCTATCATAAGCATAGATACGAAAACAGAGTTTGGTGGACACCAAAGGCAACTTCGTATTTCCTAAACTAGAAAAAATGAAACTACTACAGATGCATTAAAAAAAGCTTATGATAGGTTTAACAAACTTTACGTGTAAATTTTGGAAATTCCTTTGTTTAACGGCATTATATGATAAAATAAGTGAGGGCGCTGTTTGTGCCTTTAATAAAAAATAAAGATAATTTTGGACAATCCACACAGCATCATCAAACCTACAGGTACTCTACCGTTGTGTTTCGGACAATGATGAATGATGTACTTAATATATTTTACTATAAAGAGATATATATATCTCTTTTTTTTCATATAGTTTACACCTAGAACCCTGAAACAAATATTTGCAGATCGTCCAAACATTGCATCCAAATGGCCTTTATACACACTTGACTCAGATTTATGTGAGCCTAAGTTTTGCGTTCACTGTTATAATTCGTCCATACATTTCAATTAAACTTGGGTGTAGGTGAACCATATTTTCCAACCATCCCGTTAGTCTCGTTTAATCGTAAAACTAAACAGTTTACGAGTGAACATTACGCCATAGTTTACGTTTAGAAACAGCTATCCTATCAGTAGTTTACATTACATCATGTTCGCGTTTCAACAACATTGTTTGAAATACGACTACAGAATTCGAAGCAATCAAATTTCTTCTCAAAACACGGTTATTGTCTAAAAATAAGAAGTCAATATGGAGGTTCCGTCAAAATGTTTTAAGTTGTAAGCTAGCTCAGTATTTATTTTATAGAGTTTGTATAGTCTCAGTCATAATGAATGAAGACATACCTTGATTAAAAATAATATAAATATATAATATTGGATAATCTACACAGCATCTAGTAGACCTAAGCTAAGCAGAGCTTGTGTCATGGGAAGGTAAGGTCTAAATAATAAGATAACTGAAAAAGGTACCTATATGCTCGTTAAATTTGAATATAACTTTGTACATACCACAGATTTCTATTAAAAGCAATAAATCAAATAAAATTTGGGTGTTTTAAATAGTTGTAAACCTACTTCAAATTATTTAAAGAAAAAACAAGAATATCGTCAAGATATTAATAAAATACAAATTAAAAGTACTTGAGTAAAAAACTACAAATCAGAGTCAGAATTCACATGAAAAGCACCAATTCTCTATTTAGAAAAACAAAATTGTTTCAAAGGGTGGAACACAAAAAAATACCATGAAATTGAGAACCTCCTTTTGTTTTAACCCGTTCAAAAACAACAACAGGGTATTTTGTACAGTATCCATTCCAAATACGTCAATTTCTTGCGACAATCGCCCATTGTGCGGTATGTGGCGCGAAAGACAATCCGACTAGCAAGTTGCAACACCGAATACTAACATTAGTGTAATGACATCTCTTCGTACCGGCGGCATGGCAATACGGGGAACCTAACATTATCTTTGAGTGCTTTCAAACATTCCGGTACACTCTAACTTGTTCAACGATTACTTGATTGCAGCGCGACGGAAGTATGAACGGAAATTATGATTTAAGATATTTTTCATTCCAACTATTAGAAAAGAGGCGAAGTGCGAGCAAAACTGCTCATTCCTGGGCACTTTGAATTTGGAACACTATTCAAATAAAAAGTTTGTTCTCATTTCGCTTCGATAAAGTCCTGGCCGGTACCTAGTAAAAAGCGTGCCTGCCAATACGGCATTGATAACAACATTTTAAAAAATATGCAGGAATTTTGTATGTATTTATGCATATACATAAATTATCCTTTTAGTTAAAACTATTTTTTAAAATACCTATTACAATTATGTTATGATTCACACAAATTGAATAAAATTATGTTATTGCAGTGCGAAAGTGAAAAGTATAAAGTGTGTGTGTATTTTTCTCATAGAGAAAAACAAAACAGAGTGTGCGACACGATACAAAATTATTTCACCTCAAGCGACGTACTTTGACTCTAGGATCTATTTTTACTTAAAAAACATAATATTTTATTTATTTTTTCTTACTTAATAGATTTGATTACATAGATAGAAACAACAAACCAAATTGCGTCTTCAGATCCGACGAACATTTGTCCCGTTGCAGGAATCGAATTCGCACGAAATCGGACCAAAAATGGCAAGGCGTATCCGTATAGAGGAAATAAGTATGTATGTATATTGTTCATGCATACACATACAATACAATAATATTTTATTGCACACCAAATAAACAGGAAAAAAATTACAAAAAGAGACAGAGACAAATATCGCTAATGTACAATGGGCGTCCTTATTGCTAAAAGCGATCTCATACATATGTATGTATCTTAGAACACGATTATTTTTGAAGCGTACAGAATTTAATTAATCTTACACAACTTAAACAACTGTATCTACAATCTTAAAAACAGACTCGACAACCTAAATACTTTAGCATTCAATAAACGTGCCGTATACGGAGTTCTATACAGCTAAAAGGTCTATACAAGTTGTTTAAAAATGTAGGTACTCGAGCGGTCTCCTTTGCCTGGTATCGTATGTATGTCAGTAATGGAATGTGTGGGAGTGGCCTAGGGCTGCCATGACAGTCAAATTCCAATACAAACAACAACGTCTTCACCATTTATTGTTTTCTATTTCTACTATGAGTATCTATGTAATATTTTTAACTGTTGTATTTTGTATGTGAAGTGAAGTTTGTCTGAAGTTCAAATAAAATCTTTATCTATCTATCTATCTGTCATTTCTGCCTTCTTTGAGAATTGAAACATTGTGCTTTCTTTCAGTCAAAATCAAATCAATCAAATCAAAGAAATTTATTTGTAAGTTTAGCTTTTGAATTAAAAGTTACAATCAAGTTAATCGTGTCTTGAGTAAAAAATACTGATTTGTATATAGGTACAGTTATTTTTTCTAAACTACACAGTCAAGTTACAAAAAGGTCTCAGCATTTGCAGGGTTTAAAACCGGCGCTTGCTTTTTATTTCAACCTATAGTAAATACCTCTAAGCTTTAACTATTTCGGATTACTTCAGCTATTTAGATTCTTTATAAGTGTTTAAGTTCTAAAAGGAACATGGGTGTGTCCCATTACTGGGCAAAGGTCCCCCTGATTTCTTCACAAAAAATCGGTCCTAAATCTCTTAGACCTAACTTCCAAATAATGAAAATCCTTTATCTCTGTGAGGTGGCAGCCCTTGAATGGCCTAAGGCAGCGCAAAGTATTAACTCACGAATGCTACAACACAAGTACCTAAAGAAGGACAGCTATTCACGGATAGATAATTGATTTATCACACCTTTGAACTGAACAAAATTTCTGTCATATACTTGAGTTTTACAGTCGTCGCTTGTTATTAGTTTATATAAATATCTGAGTATCTGGCGCAGCGCATTAGCATAGCCATACAGCAGCGTGGTAATGCAGCCAGCGTCTTGGGGACACTTCCGACTGGTTTAAGGATCAGTTGAGCTTCATTTCAATTTACTAGTTTTTTTATTCTTTGTCAGTGATTGTAACTTAACTGTTAGCAAAAATAATCTTCATATCTACTATCACCGGGTACTATCACAGTTATAAGGAAGAAAAAAAATTGTATTTTTTTTCATAAATCTTGTGTCGGATGGAACGGAAATAAGCAGACTAAAAAGAAAACCGACAAACCAGATCAATAAACTCATAATAACAACAAGCATAAATCATATTTCTTAGTGACATCGAAATCCAATTAAATGACAATTCAAACGAATCATCACAAAATGTTAATAAATTGTCAATCCGCAACCAATTGCGCAAATTGCCCAGTTAATGGCCTGTGGAATTAATTGATTGATGAACCCCACGTGTTGATCACGGGAACGGGTGAAATGGATGAATTACAGAAAGTAAATTACATGGCTAGTAAATTACCCTAGCAGAAATAACCACAGAATGTGCGGTCATTTAAGGCGGGCTAAGTAGCTAAAAATGCGGCAGAAAAACCAGGAGAGTTGACAAGGGCTACCTCATAGATGGCGCATGCCTACCGTTAATTAGTATATTAGTTTTTATAAGATCGTGTTGCTGGCACCTGCGTAGGTAGGTAATAATGCTTTACTATGGTTAACTTTACCCTGTTTTGTACCTGATGTAACGACCTCCCCAAGTTCCTAGGTAATGCATAAGTAAATTGATAATATGTATGGTTATGCCTAGGTACCTATACTATATTTCATCATTATCATTATAAAATATAATATAATCGCGAAGAAACGACAACCGTTGGGGTAAACGTGTTCTTGAGTGGAGACCGTGACGTAGCAAACGTAGTGTAGTACGCCCTCCGGCAAAATGGGATGACGATCTGCGAAAGACTGCTGGCAGATGCTGGATGCGTCAAGCTGGAGACAGGGCGCTATGGCGCTCATTAGGGGAGGCCTATGTCCAGCAGTGGACTAATATAGGCTGATGATGATGTATTAGTCCACAGCTGGACATAGGCTTCCTAATGAGCGCCATAGCGCCCTGTCTTCAGCTAGCCTAGCATTCAGCATCTATCAGCAGTGTTTCATATTATTATATCAGCCTATGCATTTTATAAATTCATTTCGAATATCACTTAGGGTCATACTACACGGGCGGTTCTCCCGTCGCGGGTATCCGCTCGGCAAAGCTACCGTAGACCATCAAACTACAAGGGATACGCGGGGATGATAAATCCGCGCAGAATGACGTATAGTGCGAAAGCGTCCATGTAGTAAGAACCGGTTATCAGCGGTGGTTGGAAGCTACATGTGGCGGTCGTATTGCTCCCGCCTAGCTGTGAACCGCGAAGGAAAATCATATCTTTCATATTTCATATTAAAATGTGATTAGTGCGGTCCAGAAGCGTATTCCCGCAGCGGGAGAACTTCCCGTGTGGTATGACCCTTAGAAATCCGCTGTCAGTTTAAAATGCTGAGATTTTGACAATTAGGGGAGAACAGGGCAACAGGAGCCCACTCCAGGAATCTATAATATAAAAATGAATCGCAAAATGTGTTGGTAAGCGCATAACTCAACAACGCCTGGACCAATTTGGCCAAATCTTTTTTTAAAATGTTCGTTGAAGTTCAAGGATGGTTTTTACGGCGAGAAAAATATGATATTTGACAAGTAAATAAATTTCCCCGCGGGCGACGCTGCGGGGCGCAGCTAGTGTTTTAATAAAAATTTGACAAACTTGTCAAAATTCTTCCTATTATTATTTTCAATTTCATATATTTGTATAGTATACCTATAGTTAAAATACGGGACTGGCATACAAAAGTCTCGAAATATGAAGAATAAAAAAAATCTTTTCTTTTATTAAATGGTACTTAACTATAGATATGTATTAAGGTACAATTTACAGTTTAACCAGTCAGTCGCTCCTTTTGCCTGTCAATTGCAATGAATGAGTGCCCATATAATGCTAGAGCAAATATAATTAATTTTAGATCAAAAAATTGCAAAACTCTATCAGTAACATTTGAGTTACTGTTAGAGTTTTTCAAATCATAACATTTTTACAATCAAAATTTATCAATTCATTTAGCAAACAAAACGGAGAAAATAAATATAAAAATATTGATGGAAAACAAAAGATTTTATGGATCCAGACTTTATGGATCCAAACAAAATGTACAAAATATCTCTCGAATCTGGACTATCACTGCCAGTACACTTTTTCATCATCGGTACCACATCTCTACATGTTTCAGTATATACAAAAATTGCACATAATTTATCTTTTTCAAAATATTAGCTAGGCTACCATCAATTCAATTTTACCTTATCACTCATTGCCCGACAGCTTTCATTAGCCTACGTTCCCCTATGCCCGTCATTCTTTAGCATAGAGCCTATGCTAAAGAATGACGTAGCTCGGTCACTAGAGTGGATTCGAGTTCAAATTCGAGATTTTACAGAATGTGTCTGCCTGCAGATATAGAGGTAGATAAAGATATAAAATAAGGAAATAAACAACTTTATTAACAACGAAAATTACAATCAAGGAATAGAAAAAAATACAACTAGTATACAACTAGTACATGTATACAATTGAAACCATTGAGCTAACTGCAGACGATTGCAAACAGTCTACAGAAAATCTAATTTGCTTTTTAGGTAAATTCAGGTAAAATAAAACATATTGCGAAATATTACGAATGTGAGGTATAATTTGTAATTCTCTATTTTTATAATGAGTAAAAAATACTCAAAATTCAAATTCGATCAAAGCTAACTGTCTGCTGCAAAATAAAAATGCTAACTAACATACCTTATACCTACCGCTAAGGTATGAATATATCCGAAATGCTACAAGATGATGGAATAGATAAAGTTTTGTTATAAAAGACCCGAAATTTCCCGAGAAATAATGTACAATAACCAGGTTTTGAAATCATCCAGCAATTTCGGGAAATCCCGGGAAATTGAGAACCTGGAATGCCCGGGCGCAAATCCTAATTTATAATTTACCATCATAATAATTTTTGTGCCATCTCTATTACGTTCCAGTTCCACTCTATGCAAAACGATATCATATCTCTGGATGCTAAATGAAATTTAGTTTTGATAATTTGTGTAGCGTAGTGGTATTCTATTTTCAAAAATTCGATTTGCCTAAATCCTAGTTGTCAATCGAAATGAAACATAGTCAATCTGTCAGGGAACGCTAGCTAAGAGCCTGTCCAGATGGAGCGTTTTACTCGCGAGTGCTCTCGCGTTTAAACATTCGCGCTTTCTCCAGATACTAGAGCACTATACCTACATCCCGTCCAGATGCTGGTGCGCGATTCCTCGTCCAGTCAAAAAAAAAACAAATTACCGTACTTTTCATAGACGAAATTAAAAAAAAAGTAGCAGTGTGGGAAAATTGAATCAATCAGAGATAATCCAATAGAACCATGAAACGTTACAATTAACTAATAACGGAAGAATTAGTAGAATTGGATGTATGTTAAATCTTTGTAGTGCTTTTTGCTTCCGACTTTTCCAGAACTATTTTATTTGGTTCCATGTTTATAACTGTCTCCGAGTCCCACCCTAACGCACCGCGCATAGGAGCGCACGTAAAACGCCCCATCTGGACAGGCTCTAACCGAATATTCACGATAAATATTACGTATGGTTTGTCATTGATATCTGAGACGACATCAAGCACACGTCCGGCCTTGACAGAGGTCACGGCGGTACTGATGCATGGGCGGCGGGCTCAGCGCCTGCTGTTAATCGAATAAATTAATATTTAAATTTATTGAGAATCTTCATCAAAAGACTAAGCTAACCGGATCCTAGATAAAAATGTTACCTAACTTTAACAATAACTCCCTAGTTGATGTTTATCGTAGCTATCAAAATATTTTTATATTAAATTCTGAAACGTGCCATTTTAAAAACATTTATTAATTGAGAAAAGTTTCTGCTGTTATGTTTTCAGGTTAGCTGTTAATCTATGTACGAACGTGAAGTAATATATATTTATAAATTTGAAATGTAGCTTGCTCAGAAACATTACCTATTTCTACTTAAAAATGACCGATTGTCGACAGACAGGGCCTTAACGCGTCCCAGCTGGGGTATGGAGAAAAAAATGGTAAAAGCGTGTGTAAATCCGGATGTGGAGACTCACATCATTTATGTGTAAATTATGGGTAGGAAAAAGTAATATATATAGGCACTGATGCTAACATACATACCACATAGGCAAAAACAACAAAGCAAAAAACCTAGGTATCTACTACTCTTTTAGCCGACCCAAAAGGTCAGCAAATAATGGGGTATTTTTTTGTTGCTTCTTTAACAAAAAAACTTTAGAAATGCGTTCGCTAAATTTAATGCGTGCTTAAAAACGACTACATTATTGCTTTTCTCTTCTCTTTTTTTTTGTGCTGCGCTCTGGGTCTTAGTATAACTGTGTTGTTTTTTAGTTTACTTTCACGAAAAAAGATTTCGTTTTCTTCCTAACCTGTGGTGAGTTGCAAAACCTCTATCGGACACAGAGGAACTACAACTTTAAAAAAATTATATTTGTTTTAGCAGCAACTCGATTAGTGTGTAAATAACATTACTTAGGTTAAGAAAATTGTAAACTGTTTGTGCCTTAATAAACGAAATATAAAAAAATAAAATGCAACTACTTTTGGTGGTTTGATAGCGATTTAATAGTATTTGATCTCGATTATTATTTAAGATTTTTTTAATAAGTCTCATTCTTGTAAGCGTAAAAAAGAGTATTATATGCACACTTACTAAACTTTTATTCTTATTCGTATTTTGCTCAGGTTGCACACTCATTTTAAGCATCCTGTAGTAAAACTACTTATCTTATATTAACTTAGTATTTATGCTTCACTTTGTGTACAATTTGAACCCGAACAGTTCTGAATAACTCAAACAGAATATGAACTAACAATGTAGCTTTTTGTTCGTTGAAATATTTCTTAATCTGTCTGTCTGATGTCATCGAGATGCATGGGATACGTGGGACCAGACCCACCCGTTCTATTCAATGCAGATGAGTCAAATCACATATACAATTATACATATTTATAATGTACCTTCTGTTATGCTTCGTTGACTCTATGACACGCCCAAGTTCAAAACTCGAACGTCTCTATTAGTATCTTCAATGCTTAAGGCCGATTCACACATATGACTTCAGCGATATGTTCAGTATCTAAAAAAACCGATCTTAATTAACAACAAAAAATACAATCAAATACAATAAACAAAAAAAAAAAACTAGCATATACAATTAAAACCATAGAGCTAACTGCAGACAGTTGCAAACAGTCTAAAGGTAGCGCAAATGATCCATGTCAATACCAGCTGGAAGCGTCCCCAAGACACTGGCTGCATTAGCACGCTGTATGGCAATGCTGATGCGCTGAGCCAGATACTCACCCGCTCTCGGGTCATGCGTCGCATCGAGCAGACGCTCATATTTTTTAAAAACCCGGAGAGTATCGGTACCCTACGATCAGTATCTTATTTCAGTATGTTAATCTGTAATTAGGTATAGAGTATTGTTAACAGTCCATCAATAAATCTATACCCAATAGAAGTGTCACTGTACTGAACTGTGACTTGATAAATATATAACCCGTCTTACATCTAGTACATATATTGAATTATGATTTCGTAAATATTAAATAATAAGAATTCATATTTGTATTATATAACGTCGTATTTACTTTAAATTAATATAAAATCTAAAACATTATATTGATTCAAATTAAACAATCAGATTGAATTTATGAAATCAAAGTCATAAAACATAAATAGTTGATATACGCTAGATAATAATTAAAGTTTATATTCGCTCACTTTTTTACTTACTGGCTAATCAAACTCTATAAATTTAAACTAAGCTAAAAACACCAATACAACAAATACAAAGAGAAAGTTTAAGCTCCTTATTTGTTGTATTCGAATCCACTTGTAGGTAAATTTAAATTCAATAAAACCAAAACCAACTTCAGATTTACATAAAAAGCAGGTCAATTACTCATCTCTATTATTGGATAATAACCAGTTTCTGGTACAATATAGGAAATGATGTAGGCCATTTCCTCTCATCCACCCACGAGGACACTTACCTTTGATACTATAGCTCAGGGATCGGCAACCTTCGGCTCGCGAGCCACATGTGGCTCTTTGGGTGTGAAGCTGAGGTTCTTTAGTTCCAACAAATATTGTTTATTTTATAAAAGATAAACATTCAAAAATCGTTCTGAATCTATTAATTTGTTGCGAAAAACACTAGGTACTTACTTGTAACTCGTTTTGAGATAAAAATAAACAACAACTTTATTAATTAAGAAAATTACAATCGTCAAGGAATAGAAAAAATTACAACTATAGTATATACAATTGAAACCTTTGAGCTAACTGCAGACGGATGCAAACAGTGTAAAGGTTCAAATGCTCCATCCATCCCATCCATAAAAATAAATAATTGTCTGATGAATAAATAGTTGAAAAATAACGATTTATAATATTTCTATTTTTTGCAGAAAAGAATATAAATTGTGGCTCTTTAAAACTGTAAATTCTTCCAACTCAAAATATTGCCGACCCCTGCTATATCTGCTGCTTATTCTATGTCACAAGTAGGTGCTACCTACTTACTACATCTTGTTTATTCCGTGAAGTTCATTGCTCTAGAGAGGTCGGTTACGGTTACTTGGCCATTTGACAGTTCGCTATCTGCAAAAACTGCGTGGCTATCTCTGATTTCTAAACGTGTATAGAACTATACACCTTTTAGGTGTATAGTTGTGGTGTATAACTATACACTTATAGGTATATATCTCTATACCATCTGGGGGTCTACTTTTTTCAATGAAAAACGAAACTTCGATCGAAAGTTCGCGTAATTCCTACTCCGGTTTCATTTCTTTACGAAACTTCGTTCGAACGAAAATTGTTTGACATTTAAATTTTCTAAACCTACTCTCTTTCACGAAAGTTCGAAACGAACATTTGATTTTGACGGATCTTTGTTCGGAGTTTTAACCTCAAATCGACGAAACCAAAAGTGTTACCTTTTGATTTTCGTTTTTCTGATTTTATAAAGAAAATTGACTGAAATGAATGGAAGATTACTTTTAATTGTGCCTGCTCTTCGTGATGAACGTTTGAAGCGTAAAAGAAACCGTCGCAGCCTGCGCTATCAATTCAATATCAATCATATTACAGACTTAGAGTTTGTAGGGAAGTCTGATTTAGGGAATTACAGACTGAGTAAGAAATTATTTCAAGAGTTGTGGCAGGAGATGGTACCTCTACTACCTCCAAAGGAGATACCTATTTAATAATACTATATAATAAGACTTACAAAGTTTTATAATCCATCACAAACAACTTGTCGAGAAGCAAAAACACTGCAACTTGAAACATTCCTATGGAATGTGTTTCACATTTTCGATAAAAAAAGCACTTTTGATATCACAACACTTGAGAAACATAATTTATACTAACAAACTTTGTTTTTATCGAAACAAATAATGTAAACATAACATGTTGCAATGGACCATAACAAATAAGTACCTAAATTAATAATACCGATATGTTTGGTTGCCTTATTTTACTACCCAATTGTGTATGAATTGTACTCTTAAAATTAGTCGCATTATAACGAGTTCTTTATAGTGCCTTGGGTAAATTACGTCAAAAGAAGAAATTGGTCAAATTGTAGTTGTTTAATTACATGTTTTGCTTAGATATAACAGAAAATAGTTATTGAACTATATAATAGATGTAAAACTTAAAAACAAAGCGAAATATTTTGTTCATTTTGCATTTAAGAATAATCCGTAATTGACATGATAAAAAACCTACACTTATCATTCGTTCAACTTCATTCACGAAAATTGTCTATGAATCCGAACTTTGTGTGCTTATCCGAAGATGATAGAGAGTAGGTTCATCACCGAAACTTCGTTTAAAATTCGTTCGGTTGCGAAACTTCGTTTCAAAGAAAGCGGGTCGGCGCCCTTTATATGAAAATCTATGGAACGTAGTAATTGATCTTAGATGAAAATGAATCCCTATTTCCCTTGATCACGCCATGACGCGTGAAAGGCTGGACCGCTTTCGTTATTTCTTTTTTTTTTGTGTTTGTTACAGACAGAAAAAATAAAAAAAAACGAAATTCGAACTCAATATTCATAATTAAGACGGGACAACGTCTGTCGGGTCAGCTAGTAATAGATATAATATAATAGAGCATCAAACTAAACACACTAATACTGCGAAAGTATATATGGATGGATGGATGTTTATTACCTCTTCGCGCCAAACCACTAAACGGATAGGGCTGAAATTTAGATAAGAAGTTCAAGGCTTAAAATAAAATATATGCCACCATTCACCAATTTTCACGAAGATAAAATCGCGAAAACTGATGAAAATCCACACAACATCATATATGTAACCCCAAGCTACGCAAAGCTTTTGTTATGATATTATTGACTGATGCAGAGCTTGTATTATTCATCATCATCATCATCATCATCATCATCAGCCTACATTAGTCCACTGCTGGACATAGGCCTCCCCTAATGAGCGCCATAGCGCGCTGTCTTCAGCGTGACGCATCCAGCATCTGCCAGCAGTCTTTCGCAGATCGTCATCCCACCTAGCCGGAGGGCGTCCTACACTACGTTTGCCAAGTCGCGGTCTCCACCGCGGCGGTGTATTATTGATGACTATACTTTATACAATATATTACATAGATTGGTATTAATATCAGCATAGCTAAAGATGTGTGAAGGTGGTATGGAGTCGAAAATGGATAGCTTTCTAAATGAACCTGACCCATGTGTCATCGATGCCATCTATAGCTTCGGAGAAAGCAGTTGCATCATTGGTTATGTCACTGATTTTGCAATTTATTTTCTATGCTAAAACTAATAAGTGTTACTTAACAGTTTTTATAATTAACCTCAGTAGCGCAACAGGCAAAGCACTGTAATTTTTGTACGATCTGCAATTGTTTGTTTCGAAGTTCTGGGTGTTTTTTTGTGTAATAAAAATATCTATCTATGTAATATATTGTTAGTAGGTATTTAAATGTCATCTAGTCCCGGTAACACAAGCTCTGCTTTGCTTGAGGCTGCTTGCTTGATGCTGTGTGGATTGTCCAACATTATTCCATTATTTATTTATTGTGACAATTTGCAACAACCTGCAGGTAGCTGAATATTTTCAATTGAAAATTCTACTTTGAATTTGTTTTCATTATTTGTTTGAAATATTGGCTAATTTGTTAGTTTTCCCCATTGGAAACTGGGAACATTTATTTTAAAACTCCCTATACGTTTTTTCTCATTTCACTTTTCCCTCTGATGTTTTTATTTCTTAGTAAGGACATTTTTAACTGTCTAGAAATTCATCATCACCATTTTTTCATTCCTTTTTACCCCTTTTAGAAAGAAAACTACTGTAACAATGTTGAAGGCATTGTTACAGTAGTCTTAACTTTTTTCTTCGAAAATCAAGCTTATCTCTTAGAACATCACCATAAAGTGTATTGTATTGTATTCCTAGGCTATCTAATATGCTCCCATATTATCACTCTACATCAACCAATACCTTAGGTTGATGGGCGAACTCGCGACTCGGTGAAAGTCGAGAAAGCGAAGGACCCGCGATTTGTTACGGACAACCGATTGTTAGGCCGCGTCGGTTTGTTCTACGGAGTGTCGATTACGTGACTCTCATTGTTTTTAATGCTACGTGGAATACTTGATGGGGATTGATATATTATAATAAATCTTAAACGAACTTACTTCAGTGAAGTTCTATCATAAAATTGTACGAAGGGTTATCGTCCGAAGATTTAATTATATACATAGAATCGTGAAGGGTGGTGATACTATCATCATCATCATCATCAGCCTATATTAGTCCACTGCTGGACATAGGCCTCCCCCAATGAGCGCCATAGCGCCCTGTCTTCAGATTGACGCATCCAGCATCTGCCAGCAGTCTTTCGCAGATCGTCATCCCACCTGGCCGGAGGGCGTCCTACACTACGTAGTAGTACGTAGTAGTGTAGGTGATACTATACCCTACAGCAAATGTGTACCTAGATATTGTTAAGTATTGTTTTTTTTATATATGAGTACAGTAAAGATTTGTTCATTTTTCGAAAAGAGACGAAAGGTTCCTCGATAAGTAACTTTATTCATGGAACACTATTAATTTAAAAAGTTAGAACGCTATTCGTTTTGATAAAGTCCTGGTTGGTAGTAAAAAACGTGCCTACAGACGCTTCAGGGCGTCTATCCCCACCCCACCCCCACCACACCCCCTCCCCCACTGTCATCATCATCACCAACCTATATCAGACATAGGCCTTCCCTAATGAGAGCACCCTGCCTTCAGCTAGCGGCATTCAAAATCTTTTCACAGATCATCATCCAAGAGGACGATCTTAAATTTTTAAAGATTATTAAAACTATTATTAGATTACTGTAATTATTAATGCGAGTCCTTTGGTCAACATGTCCCACACAAAATAGACCCGCGGCATCACTCAACCCATTTTGAATATACTCACTCACGCGTCTGTCGGTTTATTTGCTCGCATGAGCTAACATAGAAACTAAAACAAATAAAAGTTACTCTTACTAAATGCATTTTGGTGTTATGCAATGTTTACGCGAACAGAAGTTATTACATTAGAACTCACTGCACTAAATGCTGTATGTCTCACGTAACAATATCCCTCAAATCATTACTTATTTTTGGGCAGAAAGTTCGGTGAAACATATAACCTAAACTTAGTTAAACCGAGTGGGATATGATATGTATCTTTTGATTTACTTCTTGATTGTTACAACACTCTGCAGTTAACTGAATTGAATCGTAAATAGACTGAATGAATGAATGAAAAACCTTTCTTCAGCAGCAAGTTCAATTCAGGATTCAATAACTATGCTTATTACCATATTTTAATACATGACCTTTCTCGTCAATTCTGGACAGAATAAGTGCAAGGTCTGAGCGATTACAAACCTACACCTGCTATGTGCTTGACTGTTATTGATGTGGCATGTTTCGATGCCCACACGAGTTGATTACTCAAATCAATTCATTAGTGATGCTGATTACTGATTTCTGATATCTCTAACAGACGATATGATCATGATGTTGGAAAGTTCGAACTAATAATAGAACACCTTTATCAATATTTTATACTCAGAGTTTCAGATTTGAGGATTCTATTGATCTTGTCATTGAATTCTTCTTTGACTAGACTAGATCCTTAAGGAATATGTATATAATATTATACTTTTTTTATGATTTTTTTTTCCATGTTTCAAATGACTTTAAAACTTGGTATCCGGTGGAATACACAGCTAACAGTTTCATGCTTCCGAAAAGCTCAATTTTTTTATTAAAACAGTATATTTTGTCGAGCGACTACATTCTTGTTCCATGACTTACAAGGAGTTTCATTAGTAAGGTAATAGCAACAAGGAGGTTCCATTTGCCTAACAGTGTCCACTAAGCATGTAGACAATGATATCCTCAAACTGTAATACAAAGGTTGAGTAACTGTCTTGGCAGCCAATCAGAACGAAACGCTAGGCAAGGCACCGCTAAAGCCTGTCCTATTCAATGATCATATCATCATCATCACCAGCCTATCTCCACCTGGACATAGGCCTCCCCTAATGAGCACCATAGCGCCCTGGCTTCAGCTTGCCGCATCCAGCATCTGCCAGTAGTCTTTCGCAGATTAACATCCCACCTGGCTGAAGGGCATCCTACGCTACGTTAGCCAAGTCGCGGTCTCCACTTAAGAACACGTTTACTCCGACAGACAGCTGTCGGTTCTTCCCGAGATATAGCCCACTGTAACTTCAGCTTGCTAATTCATGAATTATCATATCCCTTCATGTTTAATTACGTAAATGTAAAACATTTAACAAAGAAAATTACTATCAAGGAATTGAAAAATTGAAAATTACCTGCAAAACTCAATATCACACTTTAATTTCTTTTTTTTCTCAACTATGTATATTTACAATTAAAACACTTGAGCTAACTGCAAAAGGCTGCCAACAGTGGAATGGTAGCTCAAGTGACAGTTCACTGCGATACGATGGGCCACATTCATCGCTTCCCCATCATAAAGACCAGTATTAAGCAACGAATGGCCTGCAACTTGATTGCTTTGATTAGATACGTTCTACCACGTTCAGAACTATTACCACTCATTAGAATGCTCAGAGTGAGGCAGCGACGGGTGGTCACGTAATGAGGATAATTGTGGAAGCTTTGATAACTGTAGAAATGAGAGAGACAATTGCATATCTATCTACTCCTGAGTGGAAAGGAGTTTATGCTGAGCTGAGACCTTTATCTACTGTGATACTTACAGTGTCCCATCATTAAATGTATTTTGTGTTTTTTCCCTTGAAGTTAGGTGCTTTTTTTTATTTATGTAAATTTTATGTCTGTTTAGTACTGTAAACGCAGAAAACAAAGAATATTTAAAACAAATCAATCTTATTCAACTAAATAGTAGGCTATAGACTAAAGTTATTAAAAAAAATTTAGGGACTAAAATTTCAATTAAGGAATAATAAAAATACTGGACAATCCACATAGCACCATCTAGCCCCCAAGTAAGCTACTCAAAATAAGGAATAAAAACAAACTTAAACGAGTATATAGGTACAATTGAAACAATTGAGCTGACTGCAGACGGTTGCAAACAGTCTGAAGGTAGCTCACCTGATCCCTGTCAATACCAGTCGTCGCGTCACTAAGACACTGGCTGCATTACCACGCTGTATGGCAATGCTGATGCGCTGAGCCAGATACACACCAGCTCTCGGGTCACGTGTCATATCGACCAGACAATCAGTTATTTAAAACTATCTGCACTCCGCGGCTTCGCCCGCGAATCAGAGTTTTTTTCGTACAAATTTCAGAAATTTATTGCATACCCCCTAGGGGCTATTGTGTAAAAATAAGAAATAAGAGTTTAATTATTCACTTCATAGTTTATTTATAGCTTGGCAAAAAAGAGTAGAAAATAATGGGGGCGCCACTGTAGGTCCTTATGGCAACACCTATAGCGCACCAAGCTAGTTTTGATACTTAGGTGTATATTTCTGTTATACGTACATTTATATCCACATATAGTATACTAGTATCAGTAAATATTGTTTAATTGAGCAAGGTTCTCGTTATGTAAGTATATAAAGAAAAAAATATAAAGTAAATTAAAATTTAATACATTGTTATTAATACATTGTAAGTTCTCTCTCACAGTATTCCTTTTCTATTTTTATTACGTGCTGGCACGAATTCTTCCAATCCTCCTCCGTAATAGCTTGGAACCGTTCCGTTTTAGCACGCTCAGCTGCTTCCTATAAAGAAGAAACTTTTTATGATACCATTATCTTACCTTTTTCAGTTTATTATTTAGGCACCTATTTTCTAGACCATTTAAAATGCAAACGCTATAGTAACTTTATTACAAAGAAATAACACAACATTTAAATTATGTAGAAATAGATTTACATATTAGCTAGTCTAGCTCAAGTATCAAATTCTATGCCCGCGCTATAGCAGAGTACGCAGAACAAACGTAAACATAACCTAACTGCCCGATGTTTATTGTTGAATATTTCACTTGTTCCATGGAACTTTAATTTAATTCTGCTTTAGGACCATCAAGTTACCTTTGATTCAACTTAAAATTACAAAACAAACTCTCACAAACCTGTCATATCAGCGGTTCTTTGAAAAACACTGTTGAGATCTGAAAGAATAGTTCTGGCCTCAAATTCTGCCAGACATCGCCTGTATACCTTATAAATAACCTCCCTGGCAGCACTTCTAACTGTTTTATTCATTATTTTTCACTTTTCGTCACTTTATCACCACCGCTTGACCGATGCAAGTAAAAAATCCGAGAATTCGTAATCTTTGTTTACAATTTTACATCAAACGTCATTGTTTTAAGAATGTTGCCATTAAACAAAAAAATTAGTTCCGTTTCAAGACTTTTTTGCCAAGCTGTATACCGAGTTTTGAGTGAATCGAACCAAGGAAAAATTATTTTGCATAACTACAAACTTTACTACCCTATTTAAACCAAAGTTTAAACCCTCAGAGGTTAAAATTTCCAAATTTTAATAGCGTATGTCCTATTCTAGGTCCTAAACTATCTACATACCAAAATTCATTTGGATAACTTAAGTAGTTACAAAGATTACTTATAACAAACATTCACACAGACTTTCCCATTTATTTATAATAGTAAGATGGTAAGATGAAAATTTCAACTGTCTAGCTATTGCGGCTCTTGAGATACAGCCTGGTGACGACAGACAGACGGACAGACAGTGAAGTCTTGGTAATAAGGTCCGGTCTTTACCCTCTGGGTATTAAGTCCTAATATTACACTATCTAATCTATTTATTATCGCCTTTTTATCTGCACACGTACCCACTATTCAAACTTGACTCTCTCCCAGTAAGGTTTGCTGGAAGATAACTATATTTAGGGTTAAGCTCGCGTTTGCAATAACTTATCTAGTTTTAAGATTTCCTTGTCTATGTTTTTGTTTGTGCAATAAAGAAACGTATTAACTAAGAGCTTGTTAAGAATGGGCGAATTCGCCGCGAAACGTTTCGCGCGAAGTCACTCGCGCATTAGTGAGATACTAGACACCAATACATCGCGTCCGCTACGACAGACTCGCTCGATCTCGACTCGCGCGCAATACGCACGAGTCGAGATACTAGGGAAGTAGGAACGCCTTGTTGCGTCCAGTTAACGCGCGAAATAAGAGCGAGTACTCGTATTAATTCGCGAGTTTTTCGCGCTTTGTTACGCACCTTGTGGATGCAACGATCGCGCGTAATACGCGCGAGAGAATCGCGGCGAATTCGTGCTTTCTGGACAAGCTCTAAAGCAACGTCCTGCCAGTCCATTAAAATAAAACTACTGTATCTTCCTTGTTCTATAATTAGGACATCCGTCTAGTTCTGTCACATCTCAACTTGCTCCTTTTTGCAATAAAACGATTACAAGTTCCTGAGGCTGGAGGGATTTATTTTGGAAGCTCGCTCGTTAATGATTATTTTAGTTCTGAGTTCATTGCACTGCAGTTGGACTAGCTAATGAGAACTTGATTGTTGTAAGCAGTATTTAGTCCTGGTCAGGCCATTTATTTTCAACCGCGATTCAAAAAAGGAGTAACATACGATTCGTAATTTTTTTTATGTGATCCTTTTGTATTTTATTAGTATTTTTCAGTTGTTTTCACAAATTATGCATTTCTTTTTGTTGCCGCTAAACGTTACGTAACAAATACTAAAAACTTGTTTTTTAGTTTTAGTTTTTTCTTGTTTTATTTTTGGGGGCTCCCATACAAAAAACATGTTTTTTGCCGTTTTTATTAATATGGAATCCTTTATGCGCGAGACTGACTCGCACTTGACCGGTTTTATTAAGGTACTGTTTATGTCGTCCTAATCAACACACAAGTACCTAATTTATAAACGTAATGGGGGTTACTTTTTCATTTCTTCCATTATGGGTCAAAAAAAGCGTTTCTGACCCATCTCTGCTAAGTTATTCGGCATTAATTATTCGACCATTGTCAGAAATATGAAGCCGTATTTACTGTGTAAAACACATAATTTAAAATTTAAACGTTATTATACATTTTGTCATTCATAAAGACGATTTTTCTTTCGTAACATTATTATTTCCTAATTTTTATCGGAGTATGATAATAAAGGTATTATCCGATCACGTAAAACAAACGGCCATGATCTTCGAGTTATCTTCACAAAAACGGTTCACAAAAGATTTCCCACGTTTTTATTCAACGTGTCTTCTGTCTTCCAGGTGATAACATCTCTTGAATACATTTGTTATTATTTAATTAAGTTACCTCTTTTTTGTTGCATCTACATGAAAATATACCTATTAACAAAGAAAATTTCATTCAATGAAAAAACAAATTAGAACTAATTTTACAATTGATACATTTCTTCTAACTGCAGACGGTTGCAAAAAGTCTAGAGGCAACTCAACTGATCCATATGAATAGATATCTAATCTAAATACCAGTCGTCGCGTCCCCAAGACACTGGCTGCATTACCACGCTGTATGCCAATGCTGATGCGCTGAACCAGATACTCACCAGCTCTCGGGTCACGCGTCTCATCGACCAGACGCTCAGATATGAAAAAAAACGAAGAGACTGTACCCACATAAATTAAACAGTATATATTCTTGCAATCGCTGTGTCCAGTGTAACATACAGCGGAAAAAACTGGGTGAATAAAAACTCTTTAACAACCAGTGGCGGCGCGGCGGCGTGGCGGCGCCGGCGCGGCGCGCACGTCTACTAGATACAGGAACAGAAGTTGCACTTCGAGAAAACAATTATTTAAAAAGATATTCTAATTTATTTTTTCCATAATATTAACTTTTCGGGTAAAGCAGACTAAAGCGGCTGATCGACGGACGAGTAAGACCGCGGTTTTATGGCTCGTCGGTAAAGCTCGCCGGTGTATCATTGCAAAACCACGGTTTTAAATACCGCCGAGCCTGGCTCGCGGCTCGTCGTCGTGCTAACCACGGTCTTACTCGTCCGTCGATCAGCCGCTATAAGGGTTTTAGGTAGGACATTTTATACTTTCAACAAGTTTCAATTTGATTGTCTATTCCGAAACGAGTATTACCATAATAAAACAAAATGTGCCCATAACTTTATAACTATTGCGCTATTAAATCAAGAGTAGAAAAGGACTTTCTATCGCTATAGAGTTTATGGGAGAAAGCAAGTGGTCAATGATATGCTTCATTTAAGTGTGTATGTAATGGAGACGCATAAGTGATAGATGACTTGTAAAACGCTTGTCAAGTGTTTTGCGTGCCATAGCACCCTGTCTTCAGCTTGGTGTATCAATCATCTGCTTGCAGTCTTCGGTATCGTCATCCCACCTGGCCGGAGGGCGTCTTACACTCCGTTTACCGAGACGCAGGATCCATTGAACACGTTTACCTCAACGGTTGTCGGTTCTTCGTGAGATATACCGTCTCACTGCATTTCAGCTTGCAAATTCTTTGACTAAGAACTCAATATGTTCATGTCGACTCTTATGATACCTTAGACCTTCTAACCTTTGGTTAAAAGGTCTAAATTGCAACACTTATGTGCTTAGGTATACGGCTATTATAAATAAATAATGCTGGACAATCCACACAGCATCATCAGCCCCAAGAACAGAAGAAGAACAGAACTTGTGTTATGGGTACTAGATGACTGCTATACTTAATACAATACAATATTTACATAGATATGTTTTATTATACATAGAAATCATACTGAACCCCATAACAAATATTTGCAGATCGCACAAACAAATGCCCCAAGAGCGGGAATCCGCAACCTCTTGCGTCGCAGGCAGACCTTCGCCCACCGCGCCACATCGGTCCTTGAATAATAGCTTTACTTTGTCATATCCATCGTGTGTTAAGTTCCAAATGTCCAAAGCTTCCCATATCCCACGTTGAGTCTATGAACAATTGAATTGAACAATACTTAGGCGACAATGATAATAATTTCACGAGAGCCATTGTATTAATATGTTTAGTAAACTGTCGAGGGTAAACAAACATACTATTATAGTTACGCGATAAAAACAATAAGTATGATGTTTTCTCTCGCTATTTAAGGCGCTAACAGCAAAAAAGGGGGGGCGCGACTTTAGGTGCTGTTTGCGCCTTAAGATAGGTACCTAAGGTATGGGCTATCAGCTGAGACGGAATAAAAACGTCTGATTCATCATCATTAACCTATAATAGTCCACTGCTGGACATTGGCCTTAGGCATTAGGAGAATGTGCGCCATAGCGCCCTGTCTTCAGCTTGACGCATCCAGCATCTGCCAGCAGTCTTTCGCAGATCGTCATCCCACCTGGCCGGTGGGCGTCCTACACGTGTCTAGAGTCTTGTAAGGTGAAAAGGAAATAAAGCACTTTTGATTTTGACTACGTTTTCCAAGACACGGTCTCAACTCAAGAACACGTTTACCCCAACGGTGGTCGGTTCTTCACGTGATATGGCCGGCCCACTGCCACTTCAGCTTGCTAATTCTTTGATCTATGTCGATAACTTTGGTTCTCTTTCGGATGTCGTCAGATTATTGTTTGTTTATTCCATCAAATAAAAACAAGGAAGGAACCTGATAAACTAGCCCAGTCAATTTCTGTACTCAATTTTATTAGCATTTACATTTTAATCGACGTGTTTTCTCTTCCCTGCCGAGTAAGTGATGAAAACTTTATAAGTTAAGTTAAGTGTGCATTTGTGTTATTTTGTGCTTGGAAATCCTAATTCCTCTCAGAGTCTGTGAAAGTTAATACCCTAATTAGGAAAAACACTTCAAATTTTAATTCCAGATTGAAAATAGAAAGGAAGAAATAACATAAAATTACATTTAAAAACCTATTAAAACTTAGATATTATTAAAATTTAATTTGTTAGGATGCTGACGCAACACGTATAAAACGTACACCTTCCTAAGTAAAAACGTACGGTATTAACTAGGTACCGACGAAATTATACTAACCCAAAATGTATCTTGATCCAGAATTAACCCGATATGTATCTTGTTCCAGAACTATCCCCAAATATATCTTGTTCCAGAACTAATCTAAAATGTATTTTGTCCAGAATTAATCCAAAAATATATCTAGATCCAGAATCAACCTAAATAAATGTTGAATCAGAATTAAACCAATTGTATCCTGATCCAGAGTTAACCCAAAATGTATCTTGTTCCAGAATAAACCCAAAATGTATCTTGTTGCAGAACTGAGGATGCCTCTGTAAGATGGACGGGTTAGTGTGGGTATCCCTGGGGCTGCAGCTGGCGGCGCTGGTCTCCATCGTGGGGGCGCTGCTGCTGTACCTGCTCCGGAAGGTCAGGGTCGCGGAGGTACTGCCTGTGGAAAGCGCCAAGACTGTGCTCATCACGTCTGTGGACACTGCCCTGGGATTACAGGTAAATTACCATTTTTGTGAATATATAAGTAGTTACATCCGGGCCACATTATAAAAAAATTGTAGTTTCACACCCAAACCCCAGTTAATTTTTTTTATTTTAAAGGAGTTTTGTCAAGCTGACAATGTCACTCCCATAGGAACCGAGCAAAGATTCTAGCATTACTACGTTTCGCGAGTTATATTTAAAAGTAAAAAGTTGTTAAAACAATTGTAAACACTAGTTGTAATTTTTCTAATCCTTGCTTGTAATTTTCGTTGTTAATAAAGTACTTTATATTGTTGCCTCCACGCTTTCATAATAGAAAAATTGGATAGCCTTATAAACCGGGGCTTTATTGTTAAACTTGAAATCGATGATCAGTTAAGTTCTAAGGTCAAGCAGTGATACAATCGAAGTCCAGGCCAGGTTTCAAATGTCAAAAATGAATCCATCTCGATTATCAATTGAGTTAGACAATAAGGCTCCGCCCCCCCCCCCCCCCCTGATGAAACGTAAGCAGTCTTTACCATATATTTCTATAGTGATAGAAGTAAATGTAATTAAATGAAAATGGTTTATTAGACGCACACACTACACATGAAATTAAAAAATAACTAGGTACTATATATATATAACTAACTAACAATAAACATACAATATTTATATTGTAAGTATGTTTAATATAGATAAAATAGGTAAGGTACACAGACGACTAAAACAACAGTAAATCAGTAAATCAATATCTTTATTTCTTTAGTCTTACAAAATAAGCACTTAGACAAGTCAAATTTATACTATAGGTACATAATTATCATAATAATCTAAGGAATAAAGAGATAATTTAATTCCCCTTCGCTTCAATTTTTTGTCCACTAGTGGAAGAAGACATACAGACAACAGAAACATAACTAAACAGTGGGTACCAAACAGTTCATCCGTAAGATTAGCAGGTAAGTGATAAGTACATTTCAATACCATAGAAAACTTCGCAACAAAAGCAAACACAGGACACAATAACACAAACTGGTCTCAAATCCCAAACTTACAACAAGTCTTTTCTTCGTTAATTGTCCCATGGAGGTCAAATGAAAATCCATCCAAAATACCGTAATAATGCCTAAAGATGAGTAGGTATAGATTATGTAAAGGCTGCTCTAGTTTGTTCAAACCCAGTAACGCTCATTAAAGATTTCTCAATGCGTGAAGGTTACGCAAACTCCTCAATTTTATGTTTATGTCTTTTATAAGTGTAATATTAATATTTGCCTACTATTTTCAGTAACGAGAAAATTATTCATTGTTGCTTGGCTTTAGTAAGTTATTCATAGATTCAGTTGCCAATGCTTACTATTGAAATTGAATGAAATAGGATTGTAATTCAATAAATGACTCATACGATGTTTTTTTTAGTAATTTATTATGAACCAATTAAATACAGTTTATAAGTGCGTAAATGCCTTCAAGCCGCCTGTTATTTTGGAGCGGAAGAACTTAAATATATTATTTATACTTACCGTAAGCTTACCGTTCTTCAAACTAAAATAATTTCAAATGATAAAAACCATCTTTGGATCCCTTATCATTTACTCTGTTTTTTAAGTTTTGCAGAATAAAAAGCAATTAGATTTTGATGAAATATATAGGGAAACACATAAGAGGCTTTCAGACACACACAGAAACAACAAAGTCAATAATGCTGGATAATCCAGTCCACACAGCATCATCTAGCTCCAAGCTAAGCAGAGCTTGAGTTATGGGTATTAGATAACTTGATAATAGGTATTTAATAATATAACATTACTTACATAGAAATTTTAGTTAAATTAGGCAACTATTCCTTTTAAAAAGTCGATAAGAAAAAATACACCTTATTATGTACACAACAAAAGTGTTTTTTTCATACCTTACTCTTTCAAAACATAAAATACCCTAATGTTTTTTTTTAAAGTTAGCAATCCACACATCGTCATATCCTTCTCTTTTTAACGTCTACATTTATCGTGTATTTATATATTTATAAAACCATATTCTTATTTTTTCAATATTTGAATAATTATATAATTATTAGTATTTGTTTACATTTATCTAACACGCCACCGTCTTCATTTACGCTTCCACTCCATGTCCATCCAAAGGTTGCAATCGCTCATAGCGATAAGGCCACCTATTATTTGTTTTTTCCTGTCTCGTGTTAACTATTTCTGGTATGCAATAAAGAATTTTATATTGTACTAGCGATCCGCCCCGGCTTCGCACGGTTTTATTTTACGTATAATATAAACCTTTCTCTTGAATCACTCTATCTATTAAAAAAAACGCATCAAAATCCGTTGCGTAGTTTTAAAGATTTAAGCATTCAAAGGGACATAGGGATATAAGGACATAGGGACAGAGAAAGCGACTTTATTTTATACTATGTAGTGATTGTATTGTCTACCTGTATCCAATTCCAGATAGCAACGTACCTAAGCGGGCGCGGATGGCGCGTGATCGCCGGCTGCCGCCCCGGGGGCCTCGGCGCCAGGCTAGCTGACTCCTGGCTGCAGGCTCACGCGGCAGCCACGCCCGAGGACGAGCCGCCGCCGAGGCTGGCCACGCTGGAGCTGGACGTAGCCAGAGAGGACCTGCTAGAGGAGGCGGCGAGGGCCACCGCGCAACATCTACCGGCCGGGGAACATGGTAAGGAGTTATAAAGACTTCATAGGATAAGGCGCAGCCCCCGGGGGCTCGGCGCCAGGCTAGCTGACTCCTGGCTGCAGGCTCACGCGGCAGCCTCTCCCGAGGACGAGGACGCTGGAGCTGGACGTAGCCAGGGAGGATCTATTAGAGGAGGCAGCGAGGGCCACCGCGCAACATCTACCGGCCGGGGAACATGGTAAACAATTATTTGAGTTGTCAAAAACTGGTGGTTTTCAATCAGTGCGTGCTACCCGTAATGACTTACGGAGCTGATATGCGGACACTCACGGTAGGGTTGGTCCACCAGTGCGAGCTATGGAAAAAGGGCTATGCTCGGAGTTTCTCTGAAGCATAGGATTCGTAATGAATACTCAAAGAATTAGCAAACTGGAGTGGAACTGGGCCGGCCATATCTAACGAAGAACCTAATTAAATGTATTAAATAAAAACATTGTATACAAAACAATATAAAAATGCTTTATGCACCAGAAAAAGAACATTACATAAGACAAGCACAACGAGCAATTAAAAATCTTTATCTCTTAAACGAAAATTCATGTTTCAAGTTGTGTCCAAAAATAATTTTAAAATGCCTCAGTATAACCACACATACATGGCTCGGGTTGAGGAAACTGTAAAAGAAAAACAAAAAGAACTGCACTGCCCGGGAATCGAACCCGGGTCGCAAGAATGGGAATCTTGCATGATACCACTACACCAGCAGTGCTTGTACGGTAAGGTTGAATTACGCGTACATAAATTTACTGTCGTATCTGTATGAATTTAATTATATAGTATGCTATTTTAATTTTATTATAATCGACGAATAATATTATTTTCACACGCCAACTTAGTTCAATTTTATGTCGTCGGTTACTTGGCAGTGATGTAATAATCATATAAACGCTTCGCTAACAAAAAGTACTGCCATCTATTGGCAAAGCAAACAACTAGTAAGTTGGTTGTAGAGCAGTGAACTCACACTTTTTATGAGTACCCTATCAAGCTAGCCTTATCTTGACAACATCCTTGCGAATACTATTAGTGTGATACGATAGATGGCGCGCTATTTACGATTTCATTTGGTACAGGAGATATTATCGAAAACATATCGAAATTATTTCTTAATTTCGATAAGTTTTGTGTGATGACTTGATGAGTGATGAGTCTTATTCATCATCATTTCGTATTAGGTATTAGCTAGGAATATTTAGCATGAAAATTATGATTTGGTTAATATAGCTTCAAAAAGTACTATTTCAATCTACATTTTGCTGTTTTTGTTTGTTTTGCTACGAAAGTGATTCGTAGGGCTACATCATCTACGAAAGTGCTACGCAGAGCGACAATAGCTATGATATTGATAATAAATACTCAATAAGCTACGAAGGTGTTGTGTAGGTCTACGTTATGTGCTACGTAGGGCTACGTTATGTTCTACGCGGAGCTACGTTACACCCCTGTCTCGCCAGCCGTGTCGGTCTACCGTCTCATCGGATCATTAAAGAAAGGGAATTGAGAGTGCACCTGTGTTTGCGCACACTCGTGCACCATAGAATGTCTTGGCTAGTCTCTATGGAAACTTGCCACCACCGTGTCAAAAATTCACCTTAGAGAATTTCCTGATTATTGGATCATGTGTTTTTTCAATTCCAGGTATCTGGGCAGTGATAAACACGGCGGGGAGCAGCGGTCGCGGCGGCGCCTCGTGCTGGGAGAGCGCTCTGAAAGGCAACGTGCTGGGCGCGCTGAGGGTCGCCAGGACCTTCTCCCCTCTGCTGGCTGCCGCCGCCGCTGACCATACGCATGCTGGACGGCTGTTCTACATCGGTACGGACATCTTACTATTATAATTTATAACAATTTAAAACTTTATTAACAACGAAAATTACAAGCAAGGAATAGAAAAATTACAATTAGTATTTGCAATTGAAACCATTGAGCTAACTGCAGACGGTTGCAAACAGTCTAAAGGTAGCTCAATTGATCCATTTATTATAAACTAGCGACTCGCTCGGCTTCGCACGGTTTTATTACACGTATAAACCTTCGTCTTGAATCACTCTATCTATTAAAAAAACCGCATCAAAATCCGTTGGGTAGTTTTAAAGATTTAAGCGTTCAAAGGGACATAGGGACAGAGAAAGCGACTTTGTTTTATACTATGTAGTGATGGGAAAGTCTGCGTGAATACTGTGAATGTTTGTTATAAGTAATCTCTGTAACTACTTAAGTTGTGTGTCGTCAAATTCCTATCAATGAAGAAGAAGTGAGGGTAGTTGTAAATTCAGCTGCTCCTCTTCGAAGAGGCGGTAGCTCCAGTACTCCAGTCATCCCGTGACCGTGTGTAAACCTGTTGAAACGTCGGAAACAATATGTAAATAAACGCGAAAAATACCCGTACCTATTTATAATAATCCATACAGAATCATCCAGTCCCGAGCTAAGCAGAGCTTGTGTTATGGGTACTAGATGACTGATATACTTAATACAATACATTTCATAGATAGATATTTTTTGTACATTACAAGTATGAATAATAAAAAGACTATCAACTTTCAGGACTCTCATCCGACACAGCCTGCGAGAGTCTAGCCCGCCCCGGGGCTGGAGACTTCGGCGAGACTAGCGCGGGAGCCGCCGCCGCCCGCTGGGGCACGTGGGGCGCAGCCCGGGCGCTCCGCTCCGGACTCAAAGCGAAGAGACTGCATGTGGTGATGTTACATGCGCCGGACTTGTCTGCCGCTCAGATATATGCACCGCCGGCGCAGTTGCCCCCGCCTAGTCAGCCGACAAGGTAAGACTTGTAGACTATTTTAATTAAAAGTGACTTGTAGACTATTAAAATTAAATTGACTTGTAGACTAATATAATTAGATTGACTTGTAGACTATTAAAATGAAATTGACTTGTAGACTAATATAATTAAATTGACTTGTAGACTATTAAAATTAAATTGACTTGTAGACTAATATAATTAAATTGACTTGTAGACTATTTTAATTAAAATGACTTGTAGACTATTATAATGAAATAAATTAATCAGCACAACAACATTGCCATACAGCGAGGTAATGCAGCCAGTGTCTTGGGGACGACTGGTACTTATTGATTTGGATCAATTGTGCTACCTTTAGACTGTTTGCAACCGTCTGCAGTTAGCTCATTGTTTCAGTTGCACGATAATATTACTAGTTTTATTTTTTCTATTTCTTGATTATAATTAAAGTTGTTAAGAAAAAATAGGTAGATTAAATAAAGTCTAGAAAACTAGATCAATAAACGCAATAAATACCCGTGATTATTCAGTTTTTTTTGGCACCTGTGTTCAAATAATTGTTTTTTTTTTATTATATTCTATTCTAACAACTGTAGCTGTAGGGATATAATCTATTGTTTTTGGTATGTTTGATGATAGAGACAAAAGTCCTAATTATCAAAGACGTTGATTTTTCTCAGTAGGTGCCTATGTTATTATTATGGCTTGTTTAAAGCTTGAATTTGGCATTCCAAGGCGTAATCTGGTTTAACTTACGAGTGGTTCGACTCACATGTCCAGCTAAACAGCTTTATAGCATTAGTAGCGCGTCCTTAATCACATCATTGAAGTATCAAAATTAGTACGCAGCCTAAAAAGATATTTCTATTCCAGCCGACCCGAAACCCCGAGCTCTGACGTCAGCGGATCCACAGCCAGCTGTGCAGTTACTATGCCGGGTGAAGCAGCCGAGTACAGCGCTAAGGTCCTCCCCACCAGCGCTTTAAAGGTTCTCGAAGAAGCTCTCATATCTCCCTCCCCTAAAGACTCCTACTACTTAAAGGTGAAACAGGATTCCTGGTTTACAAGAATGCCTTCTTTGAGGGTTGCTTAGATGTCAGAAAAAGATTTTCAGAGCTTTAGATCTACAGGGTAGCCACTTACCTTGAAGCATCTTTCTACTTTGAGCTCTGAAGGTTCTCGATAAAGCTCTCATATCTAAAGACTCTTACTACTTAAAGGTTAAACAGGATTCCTGGTTTACAAGAATGCGTTTAACGAACGCGAATTTGAGAGTTGCTTAGATGTCAGAAAAAGGTTTTCAGAGCTTTAGAACATATAGAGTGGTAACTACTTACCTTAAAGCATCTTTCTACTTTAAGCATTAGCTATGAAGCAATATGAAACTGCTACACACACACAGTCATTGCTTAAAGTTCAGAGATTTTTTTTAAGTAGGGACTACGTATTTTTGTGCCTTTATCTTCTTGGTTAATAGTGTTGTGACAAATTCTGACGTCAAATAATATTAGTGGCGATAATCCTTAATATTTCTTTAATTAACCGAAGTTAAAGATTTTAAAAAATACATCTTTATTTTGTGTAAATTCTTTGTAAACACATTATAAACAAACAAACACTTTTATTTTTTTGTTATATTACACTAGACTACACTAGAAATTACTATCGTAATAAACATCACAAACAAATTTAATTTGTACGCCTAATAGAAGATTACAATGCTCTTAATATAATGTGTGAATACATGTATATCTGTTATATCTGTGAACCACAAATAAATAAGTCAACATACGAAATACATAAATATATCTTAGAGTAACTTATGAGAAGGAACCACGGATGTTATGACGAAGGCATAGGTTTTCGGCAAATCCTTAGGATTTTATAACTTATATGCGATGGAGGACTTATTTAAGCAAATTGTGAATTATTTTAACGTTATAGGAACGACCTGCTTCCTTTATATCGAAGGCACTGGGCAGCAGATGTAAAGTGCCAATTCGTACTGAAATTCAACTTAAGGATTCTCAAATGGTGATGGAATTTTCGCATCTATCACTTTATTTTATCGATAAATAAGCTACGCTTTATTTTATTAGATCTGTATATAATTCAAGCTCACGGTGCCAATGTTTTTGAGTTAATAATGTGCAAAAATTAAACTCTGTCTTTGGAACTATTATTTTCTTATTTAAAAGTAGATCCAGTGAAGCCATCTTTAGGTTTCAAGACGTAGCTTAAATTTTTGTTTTATAACGTTGCTTGAATGTGACGATTTAAGAATGTAATCGTGTAAATAATGTTTATGTTTGTATATTTAACAATAAAATGTCTATTAAATAATCGGATTTTTATTTTGTCACATTTTTTGTAGAAATAGACACTTCTTAACTCGATTCATTCTCAAGAAATTATGTTCGTAACTATTACAACACAAAAATCAAAATTGTCGTTTTGGCGCCGATTTTGAAATAAAATAACACTAAGCATTGTAGAACAGAGCTCATACCGAAAAAAGAGAGATCCGGTAAATTCTAAAGTTTAGGATAAGGTTTAATTCTCCCTTAAACCGCAGCTTAGTTTCCTCTTTTCTGCTGAACAAAAGTTGTCAGAGACTTCTTAACTTTGTCTGGTAGATTGAAATGGAACGGACACATAAAAAGGTAGATAAGTACCTACATTTACGACTAGCGATAAATATCCCACTGCTGGTCAAAGGTTCCATGTTTCCTCCACGCATCACACTCATGAGCCATCTTTAAATTAACATATTAGATATAAATATATAGAATAGAAAATCATTCATTTACTACAGTCACATTACATATCTAAAGAGCTTAACATTTTTAAGATTTAACTTCAAGGGTCGGACACGATGGTTCTTTAACTTTAAAATTAGTGAAAGCCCACCAAACCGAATAGCTCTCTAAACACATAGCCAGACCCCCCATAGAACCCCCGTCTCGCTTCTCAATGTTGCTAGTGCATGACCAGAATTGGTTCTTAGTTTTGCCAGGCACTTGCCAGACAGCTGCAGTGTTGACTGCGAAATTAGATTTGTCCGTGTGGTTGTTTATGTAGTATACGTCACCGTCTTCGTATTTAAGTGATATTGATTCTATGTTGCGGAGGCTGGAATAAATAAGTGGTATGAGAGCAGCCTTGCTAAAGTAAAAACATTACTAGCTTTTATAAACAAAGTGTTTTTACTTTAGTTAGTTATTTCACTTAAGTTAAAGAGTGCTGGAAGTCTTTTAAGTAAAGGAACACATAGATTTAGGTCCTTTTTTTTGACGTTTGTGCCAAATTTCATCTATATCGGTACTGTAGCTTTTGCGTGAAAGAGTAACAAACATCCATCCATACTTACAATCTTTCGCGTTTATAATATTACTAGCGACCCGCTCCAACTTCGCACGGTTTTATTATACATATAAACCTTCCTCTTGAATCACTCTATCTATTTAAAAAAACCGCATCAAAATCCGTTGCGTAGTTATAAAGATTTAAGCATTCAAAGGGACATAGGGACAGAGAAAGCGACTTTGTACTATGTAGTGAAGTAGGATTTTTTACCCATAACCAGCTTCACAGAAAGGCTGCACATTCCCATCGTGCTGGTACACGTCCAAGACGACCCCTTTGTGCATCGCGAAGGTTTTGTACAGGCATCTACTGTCCCCGGGACGACGCGCTAGTACCATGACGTGTGCTGACTTGTCTCGCGTGAGGAACTCGAACGGAAGAACCGGAATGCGGTTTGCTAACCGTCTGGTCCTAAAAAATACCCTTATTAAGTATTGAATGACAAGCGAGACTTTAACTTGGAAAACAAAGTGTAGGACGCCCTCCTTGGGCGATGGTTAGGTTGGATGACGATCTGAGAAAGTATGGTAGATGCTAGATGTGCAAGCTAAAGACAGGCTTATGTTAGTAAAAAAAACACTAAGCTTAGCATTTAAGTATCTATCTCACTTATTATGGGGGGAAAAGTCTAGCAGTAGCATCATATAGGTTGATTTTGAATTATGGAAATTATTATTATTTGTATTAAAAGTGTTCTTCAGTTTAGACTGCGAATCAGAAAATGTTGTGTAGCTCGAAAACGTCCGCTGTGTGAAAGACTAACGCCCGCCGCTCAATTAGATCTATTCTAGCATTATAAAGAAGAACTGCGCCAGTTTATACTTGAAAAGGAAAAAAGACAAACTAAGCATAAGAACAAACTTACTCGAGTTTAGTAGTGACAATCTCTTTAGATCCAACTAGCTAGGTGAGTTTAATATTGGCATTAGGGTGGGAAAAACGAAGAAATAAGCATAAGAAGAACGAACTTACTCGACTCTATTAGATACCGAAAACTTCTTTAGATCCAACCAGCCAGGTAAGTTCTTCCTAACATTGGCAATAGGTTGTACAATTTCAAGCACTAAAAATGATTACACCAGTTTACAGTTGAAAAGAAGAAATAAGCATAAGAAGATCTAACTTACTCGAGTCTATTAGAGGCTGAAAATTTCTTTAGATCCAACCAGCCAGGTAAGTTCTTCCTAACATTGGATCAATTTCAAGCACTAAAAATGATTACACCAGTTTACAGTTTAAAAGAAGAAATAAGCATAAGAAGAACTAACTTACTCGACTCTATTAGATACCGAATATTTCTTTAGATCCAACCAGCCAGGTAAGTTCCTCCTAACATTGGCAGGAATGTTAATGGCTACTACAGATGGGTAGGTCTCTTTCACCAAGTCTGCTATAAGGTTCAAAGTTGCGATGTCTAAGGAAACGCAAGTTATCAAGTGACCTGAACTGATTTCTTCAGGGGGAAATGTGTTACGGACTCCTGAAAGAATGTAAGTAAGTTTTTATACGACTGCTTTTTTTAAATGCATCTGTAGTAGTTTCATTTTGTCTAATTAAGGAAGAGATATGAAAACAGAGTTTGGTGGCCACCAAAGGTAACTTCGTATCTCTTCCTAAACTAGACAAAATAAAACTACTACAAAAGTATTAAAATAGCTTATGATAGGTTTAACAAACTGTACGAGTGCATTTTGGAAATTCCTTTGTTTAACGGAATTATATGGTAAAATAAGTGGGGCGCCACTTTGGGTGCTATTTGCGCCTTAATTTATTCAAAAGATAAATGTATAACAAAACTCCAAAGGAGTTGAAAAATTTGCAGTAAATAGTTTAATAAAATAACTATAATTTATTTCCAACTAGCGACCCGCCCCGGCTTCGCACGGTTTTATTATACTTATAAACCTTCCTCTTGAATCACTCTATCTATTAAAAAAACCGCATCAAAATCCCTTGCGTAGTTTTAAAGATTATTTATTAAATACATACATATGGACAGAAAACGACTTTGTTTTATACTACCTATGTAGTGATATCAGATCATGCTTGGGTGGGACGAGTTTACCTCAACTCGAAAACTATCAACCTAACAATGTAGGTAAAGGTTTTTTGTGTGTGCACTTTATTACCAAGTTTGACTTTGTTAACATGAATTTTATGACATGTCCAAGAGTCCGCTAAGGTCTATAGGTTATGTAGCACTTTGAATTTATTTCTTTCGCACATATTGCTGTATTGCCAGCGCAATTTTTCAATTCAATGAAATCTTTCCGAACCTTTCAAGTCTAGTAGATTAGGCACTGTATGTCCAATCCAAACACCTCCCATTTCATCCGCCATCATGATCCCATGCGCCTGTATACCAGCTTCTTTCCTCCGCCTTCCAAAATCTTTGTTGTAATAGTTCACTGTAGCAATATAGTTTTTGTACTTTCGCTGAAAAGCATTAAAATTATTATTATTTAGCTTGCAAGTTGCAACCCATTGCCGCAATTTCGAAGCGTTTTTTGTATCGCGCGATTTCTTGCGATTTTGTCGCGATTCCTTACACCATAGCTGCGTCTTATAAGCGCGATTTATAGTCGCATCATGCCGCCATATCAGAAAACGTAAGACTCACTGTGAAAGATGGCATGATGATGATCGAAATATAAATCCCTGAAACCCAGTTCTCGAAAAAGTTCCCATTAATTAAATTCATTAATGCTGACACCGATGACCTTTTAAATGTAAGGCTGTGTCCCCAGTAGGCAAACTGTGAGCGGCCGACTGAGTGAGCCGCAAATTTATGGCGAACAGCTACAAACTCAGATCAGTTTGCGTGCGTATCGCAAGCACTGGAACCTGCGAGTCGAGCGCTAACTGAGACAGTCGGCGCACGTATCGCTGCAAACTGCGTACAGTGAGCGCAAACTAGAAAACTGTGAACACTCAATTTAAAATATATGGAAAGGCGTACTGAAGTGATACGCCGCAAACTCAGTCGGCTGCTCACAGTTTGCCTACTGGGAACACAGCCTTAGACTAAAAAAAATGTCTTACTATGTAATGTGGTGCTAAGGTATACTGCAACATAGATTTATCATCTATAAACTTCTTAGAAGCTGTGAAGCCCCTTTTGCCAGGGATTAGAAACGTGAAGTTGAGGCCATCCGATGAAGATTCAGAGTAACCAGCCGGAGGTTTGTAGATGTACCACCTGTAATCAACTTATGTCTTATTATATCTATCTACTGGCGACACGCCCCGACTTTACACGGTTTATTATACGTATAAACCTTCCTCTTGAATCACTCTATCTATTAAAAAAAACTCTATCTATTAAATAATATCTCCTGTACCAAATGAAATAGTGTCTTGGGGACACTTCTGACTGGTATTGATATGAGCTAAATCTAGACTGTTTGCTACCGTCAGTAGTTAGCTTAATTTTATCAATTGTATATGTTTACTAGGTTTAATGTGTTTCTTTTCCTTGATTGTAATTTTAGTTGTTAATAAATAAAGGAAGCATTTATTGTAGGATCTATTTAAATTTTAAACTACAATCAAAGAATAAAAAATAACTAGTAAAACGTAAAGATAACTTAATCAAGAAATGTACCAGAACCTGAAGCCCCGATGAACTGTTTGTGCATTCAACTGACTTCAAAAAGAAGAAGCGGTTCTCAGTGCAACCGTATTGATTACTTACTAGCTGCATCCGGTGGTTTCAGTCAGGTGAAAATTGGTAAAAAGGAGCTTTTGTTTAAATCTAGGCCTAAAACTACAACTAATAAAATTTTTGCCCGTTCCTTTCAGTTGTTTTGTCTTGTACATGCATCTTTGTAGAGGGCTAAAAATCCTGTTTAAATTGTCCAGCATTATCTTAAACTTTATTAAAAAATGTGCGGGTACTCTACCAATCCACAGGGTTATTTTCGTTATCTCTGCAGTGCATGTTTGTGAAGCTCCAACTTTGCAATATTTCAACTGAACTGCATACCTGAATTATAAAACAAGAAATACTAACAAAATAAAACATTTTTATAAAATAAAAAATCTAGAAATGCTGGTTGAACCAATAACTTTTATCACTTTATTTATTTTTCACATTTTATAGATGCTATAAAATTATTTACGACGAATATTATTTCACTACTTTGCTATGCTAACTGAGACTTGAAGTCCTTGCTATAACAAGGAGTTCCGAGATAACAAACAAACTATAAATAAAATTATAATTTTGGTCATATCTAAAGCTTGTAGCACGCGTAATCAATCATTTTATCGATAATGGTGTATTCCCGAAAGGGCTTAAACAGTGGTCAAATAGTTTTGAAAAACAATAAATATATGTAGGGATAGACCCAATTCACTTGAGCGATAATCTCGAAAGTGGTAGGTTGCAAGGTAAAAGAAAGGTTTTCATAATTTTATCGAATTATCTGTTTCAGTTTGTGATTGCTCTTGAGGAAAATTTATTTCAAAAAATTTTTTGATTCTTATAGCTATAAGGGTGACAAACTTTATATGTACCATTTTGATTTTAAAATCAGTCAGTTATAAATATATTAATTAAAAAATGGCCGAGGATCTCAAGAGGCGCAAATATGCAGGTCTCGACAGAACCTACGCATTTGCTAACCTTGGATTATTAATTTTATTAATTTTTCTATTCCTTTGCTTGTCATTTTCGTTGTTAATAAAGGTATTTTAGACATAATATCAAGTTAATTAAAAAATCATATTTTAAAATGTAGGATCATAAGACCTCGACTTTAAACTGATTCACAGGAAATATTAACCGCATGGTGGAATTCAATTCCTTACACTTTAATGATCAAGCTAGGACAATTTGGCAATGGTGTGAGAAGTGAAATATCTGCCTTTTTGCAACAGACATCGTAAATACAAATAAAATATTGAAACAGATGAAGAATCACGCAAAATAAATATCGACTCAGAGTGGGAACTATCACATTGAGCTTTCCAAATATGTACATTTGGAAAGAAACGATGTAGGTAGGTCTTTGCTTTTCACACCAATGTCCAATACAACATCTCTGTCCAATGCATATTGAAGCCTGGAAATAATAATAATAGAGTTGCTTTATTGGAAATAATAAAGTTGCTTTATTTCTGATTTGCTGGCAGAATCGCAACTTCTATGCATTTCCGCCTTTTTGTCTTGAACTAAAGTGAATAAAAATTACAAAGCTACTAAAATGTTTTCTCTTACTAGACCGGCAGCTCTGATTTCCTCTTCTAAAACGAAGAACGAAGATAGAAAGATGTTTTTTATTTTACTTTATTTTTACGGTTGCAAACAGTCTAAAGGTAGCTCAATTGATCATGCCTAGCTGTTAAGTTTAATAAAATAAAACTCCTAAATGCACTAAGTACTTACTAAAAATAATACTAGATAGGTAATACTATACATAGAATACAATAAAAACAATTGGTCTTGTAAATAGGTATGTATGTTCCTCTATTTATTCATTTGATCCGTTTTTGTATTTATTTGTATATACATAAATACCTAACTAGCTATGGAATATTCAAGGAACATGTTATAAATATATATAGTTATATGTATATGGGGCTAAATTACATTGTCATATAATAGTACTTAATAGTTTTGTAATAATAGTAAATGGCTGGGCATGATCTCTATAATTTAAATATTATACTAAATGAAATTTTATATAAGTCTAAATGTGTAAGGTATAACTAGCATTATTACTATTTTTGTGCACTGCAGTGTACGAGCAAACTTGTTTTCGCCTTCCAACCGAAACAATAGACCATTGCAGGACACTTCGTCACTACCTACGTCACTCAAATGGTTTAAAGGAGTTCGCTAGCACGCTAATATGACCCGTATTTTCTTGTGAATGAGAATCATTACTTTGACGTAACACAGTTTATAACTAGCACGGAAAGTAAAGTTTTACTGTCTACATTAAGAGTCTAAGTTAAATTTGAAAGTACGCTGACTATAAAACATATACCTAGTCAACTTATAAAACATGGATTTATAAGTTTTCTTAAATAAATATTCTATTCTATTCTATTTTAGGGACCTTGAAAAACCTAGAACCCTGTTACCATCCTGTGATCAAAAGAATATGTGACAAAAGATCTTTACACCCCTTAGAACAGTCTTTAGAGTCATTTTTTTTACAAAGGGAATCCACCCCTAGCTTTAGACTACTACGGCAGATAAACATTATTATCTTCCGTCTCAAGTACTTCCTTACAAGACAACGGACAAACTGTGGTCGCAGTTTTGTTTGGTTAATGTTGTTGATTTATTATGTCATCATCATGATCATCAAGCTATAATAATCCACTGCTGGATTTATATTTTAGTTTTTTACCTTCTCAGTTTTCTATCAAATCAGTTAAACAGAGCTGGGTCTTAACTATAATTATATAATTGAACCAGGAATTCCACACTGTCATCGCTTTTGATAACATTTGATCGGCTGGCTGATAGTGTTAGAAGTTTGCCAAAAGCTAAACTATTCCAAAACTAGCTGCTTTATTCCAGGCTATAATCTATCTCTGTGTCAAATTTCATCCAGATCCGTTCAGTAGTTTTTGCGTGAAAGAGTAACAAAAATCCATACTTACAAACCTAAGCGTTCATAATTTTTTATAGGATATTTATTGCATAATAGAGATTTATCGCTAAACAATATTTCTCAAAACATTATTATGCTCATTTACTTGTCTCAAATTGTATCGCTATCGCTTATTGAACTCAAAACTAATTAACAAAACTAATTACTGATCTTCATGGAAGTAATAAGTACTTACCTACTAGTGTAATAAGTACTAGTGTACTAAACGTACTTATTACTTTGTACAACTTTTGCTACAAAACAAAAGGCCATGATAAGATGGTGGTGGTGATGTGGTGACGTTACATCAACCACAGTGCCGTCACCCAAAACAATCCCACCCTCGCATAACTAGATGTCGCTAGTAAAAGTGAACGAGCTCTAGATCGCGCTGACGAGAACGCAGAGCATTTGGTGAACTCTTTTTATGAAATATATTTGTAACATCGTCGCTGTTGAACTATTTGAAATCTAATTATTTTGTATGCTTTGACTCCGGTCAGAGCTTAAGGCCCCTATTACGAAAAAATACGAAAATGCACTTATTCGTCGTCCAAATTCTATAGCTTTCGTTCGTTGCTTGAAATAACAATTTCTTGTTAATAGTAGATTGTTTCCTCAACTTCAGTAATAATTAACCAGATTTTAGATAACTTATTTGTTTATTTAGTTATAATCATTCTCCCGATGCTAGTTTAGGCAAAAACGCTCGGAGACCTGTTTTGGGAGCTCTAATTTGAAGATTCCATTGAATATAGACCATAAAACTATTTTTTTTAAGGTAACAAATATCCCATTCTTCGATAATAATCAAATACATTTTCGTTATATGCCTTTATATGAAGGGAAAAAAATCTGAACCGAGGTTAACTATCGATCGAAAAGGCTTCGAAACAAACCCTAATATCTCCAAAGTTCTACATCATTTTGACATAAAATTTATACCAAAATAATCTTCATTGTTTTCTTAAACTACAATATTAATTTTACGTTTTAAATCCCAACTATTTTTTTTAATGAATTTATTTAAAAAAGTATATATTTCATTGTGCCGGCAATCTGCCCTCAGTACCGCGCGAGCGCTTGTCGAAGGTGGACCTATGTCAGTTTTGCTCGCACTCTCCGTCGGACGAAACGCCCAAAAAATGCTGCATTTATGAGCGAGTTGGAACGTTTTGATCGTTGTAAATATTTACATTCGCATAGTATATTTCAATAATTTTTAAATTCGTACATTATTATTACATATTATACCAGATAGTTATTTTTATTATAACTGAGGTTTATCACAAGCCGAAATGGGGAAAAATAAATAGAAATGCGTTACTAAACAAAAAATAAAACTAAATATTCTATCGTTGAAGAAAACAAGGTATGGTATTATTTTATTACCCATTATATAAAATTGGTTTACCACTCACTGACTCACTCACTCACTGACTGACATGATTGTTCTCCCTGTTGGTGGAGGGGGAGGTATGGTTTTTTTTTCGGAAATGTGTAGGGGGGGTGGGGGTGAGTTTGGGAAAATTTCGACTTATTTAATTTCGAACCCCCTCTAGGACCCCCCGGGGGTTCTTCGGCCGTGTGAGGGGGTGGGTCAGATTTTTTTGTGGGGTCGTATGGACGGTAAGAATTCGTTTTGAGAGTGAAATTTTTTTGACCCCCAAGACCCCCCAAGACCCCCCGCTTTTGACTTGCTACCGGATAGCGTACCGATAGAGGATTTCGGATGACGGGATCGTATAGAGGGTTAAGTCCTTAATAGGAAGGAAAAAAAATCGAACCCCCCTCATGACCCCTTTTTAGAACCCCCCTTCGTATCTCCCGAACGGCTCGCGATGGAAAAAAAGTCTTTTCGCAGTCGCGCAGAGAAGGTCAAATAGTTGCGGAAGCCTAAAAAAGTTTGACCCTTTTGCACCCCCAGACCCTCTTTTTTAAAAAAAACCGTTTTTTGGCCAATTTTAAGGGTTTTTTTTAGGGTGGAGCATCGAGGCGAGCGAAGCGAGCCGAGATGCGACACTGGGAACCAGCACGGCGAGCGAAGCGAGCCGTGCTGCATTCCCCCCGCTACCCCCAGGACAACCCCCTAGACCCCCCCTGTGGTTCTTCGGCCGTGTAGGGGGTGGGTCAGATTTTTTTGTGGGGTCGTGTGGAGGGTTCAAAATCGTTTTGGGGGGTTACATTTTTTTTACCCCTAAGACCCCCCAAGACCCCCACTTTTGAATTGCTACCGGATAGTGTACCGATAGATAATTTCGGATGGCGGGATCGTATAGAGGGTATAATCTTTAATAGGAAGAAAAAAAATCAACACCCCCCCATGACCCCTTTTTAGAACCCCCTTTCATATCTCCCGAAGGGCTCGCGATGGAAAAAAAATCTTTTCGTAGTCACGTAGAAGAGGACAAATAGTTGCGGAAACTAAAAAAAATTAGACCCATTTGTACCCCCTCCTTTTTTAAAAAAAAACTATTTTTGCCCCATTTTTGAGGTTTTTTTAAGGTGGAGCATCGAGGCGAGCGAAGCGAGCCGAGATGCGTTCCCCCCACGACCTCCAGGACAACCCCTTCGACCCCCCCCCCCCCCCGGGGTTCTTCGGCAGTGTAGGGGGGTGGGTCAGATTTTTGTGGGGTCGTGTGGAAAGTTCCAAATCGTTGTGGGGGGTGAAATTTTTTTGACCCCCAAGACCCCCCAAGACCCCCCGCTTTTTAATTGCTACCGGATAGCGTACCGATAGATAATTTCGGATGGCGGGATCGTATAGAGGGTATAATCTTTAATAGGAAGAAAAAAAATCGAGCCCCTCCTCGACATTTTTTATCGCAAAATATTGTCATGGGTATCGATTTCGACCAATTCAGGAGTGTAGGTTACGAAAAGGGGTTCTAAATAAAAAAACACAGCCTACACAACCGACGCGAGCTGCTTGCAGCTAAAAATTAGTTTTTTATTATAAAAACACCCAGACAAATTTCGATCACGTGATCGTTTCCGACTAAACCCAGGGTATGTTGTTACGAATTTGAGGTGTGTTTTTAATTTTTCCAAGTTTATTTTTCATTTAAGGCGTTTTTTTTTTTTATTTTCGTATAAACTGAGGATATAAATTACTTAATTATTTTTAATCCAATACGCCTTATTCATGTCCCTAAAATTTATCTTTGGTATCGTTTCACTTATTTTATTAATAACAATATTTAAATTAAAACAAGTTTATTGTTTGGAATCAATTAATCAAATCAACATGTATTTCAATACGGTTTAAAAAAAAAAAAATCAGTCGCATACGTTTTTTTATTGTAATAAAAAAAAACTATCCATATACATATTTTATTACCTATATAATTATAATAGTTTTCTAGTTCCCATAACACAAGCTTTGACTAGCTAATTTTGGGACTAGATGGTGCTGTGTGGATTGTCCTGCATTATTTTTATTATTTTATTATTATTATACCAGGGTACAAATAAAGAGCCTTTTCTTGCGACGACGGCGTTAATGACGGCGTTTTTTAAATGAATATTTATTATGACGTCACTGTAATAGTTAGACATATAATTAAAGCGATATTTTATGTAGATAATAATGTGTTCTGCAAAGTCGTAGTACATTGTTTTGTTCTATCATCAATAGTTTTCGTAGCGCACGCGCCGAAAGACATTTTGTGACTAACTTGTTTACACCTTGTTTTAGATAATTTAAGTTTTAGTAGGGATCCTTTTTTTTACTAATAAATATAGTCTATGTTGCTGAAGGATAAGTAGCATTCTAATGGTGAAAGAGTCTTCGAAATCGGTCACTTTGTGAGTTTATTCGTTACATACATACAAATTTTTCACATTATAATATTACTAGTTGCGCCCCACGGCTTCGCCCGCTTGTAAATTTATTTGTCAAATTGAGAACTATATCGATGTCCAAGGCTGAGAATAATCACTACGTTTGATTCTTTGGTGGGTAGGCCACGTTTTGGAATTTAGAGCCGACGCGGAGAGCGGATGCGCTTATCTATTATTTACATACGTAATGGTTTTCAGGTAATGGTATCATGTTTTGAGTGAATGAGAGAAAAAGGAAAAGTTATTTTTCTTTTCCTGAAAATTTATTGCAAAAGCCCTAGGGGTTATATTGTAAAACATAAAAATACTATTTAATTATTCACTTCAAAATTTATTTGCACTGAGTTTTGATTGTTTCGAACCAAGGAATAATAATTTCCCATACAAAATTTACCACCCTATTTAACCCCTTCAAAGGTTAATTTTCAAAATAATACCTCATATGTGTTATTCTAGGTAAAATAAATTAGTAGTTACTGCAATAATTATAACAAAAATTCACACAGACTTTCACTTTTAATGTAATAGTAACATAGTAAGTAGTTATAAATAAAATTACCTACATAAAAACGATAAGAAAAACAGATACTATTAAATTATTTATAAATCTATGGAAGCGATATTTGATTCACATAAAAAAATCATCTACCGAAATCAATCCTAAGAAAACTTTGTAAAAATTACTGATGGATCAAGATTTTATAGCAATACTCGCTTGCGTAGCACGATGCCCCGCCCACTCGGTGTCGAAATACCTAAATCAGCATAACGTAGATTTGTGAACCCCCTCTTAATATAATTATCTCAACAAACTGAAGGAACTTGAAGGAAGGGTACTCTGAGAGAACTGTCCAAGGAACTTTATATACCCCTGTGTGTTTGTTGAAAGTGAAGAACGATATCGAAATTACGATATATCGAAGAGAATATCTCCCTCCAAGGATTTGTTCAATCTTTACCTACCGAATTGAAAACATTGTTTAGTTCCTGTCTTTCCTTTGACCGTTCTGACGCATAATGACCAACACGCTTTTTGACTAATTTCAAAAACGCATCTTGACGTTTACGCAATATGTACCTACAATTGTACAATACGCATTTTGACATTCACGCAAAAAGTGCAATACGCATTTTGACATATACCTATGCATAATGTGCATAATGGTATGCTACAAAGACCAATCCGCGGGTAGCAAAATTAACAATAAATTTATTAAATTTTATAATTACAAGTTAACTAAAACAGTTACATCTTGTTGCATTTTTTTTAAATTTAAATGTATATAAAATTTAAAAAAAAACGAAAAGTGGAAGTAGCAATTATGCACTATGTGTGAATTGTATTTTTAATATTTTTGTTTATGAATGAAGACTACTAAACATTATTTTGAGATTCGATCCTCCCGGGGTCATTATCACAACCTTTAGATTAGATTCGATAATATCACCTATCTGGAAGCCATCGGTCTTCTTTCTTTCAAAACAAGAGTTTTTTACCGAACAGAACGTTATTTTTCCTTATCTGTCTGTTTCCCAATACGTCTACTTTCTCCATCGGTCTACCAAATGTATCGGTCTGTCATTAATTAGTCTTTTCATCAAATATGGTTTTTTTACCCAAACTTTCAGTAAGGATTTCATTAGGTATACTCTAAAATAAATATATTAATTTAAAACTAAATATTACCGGTATGGCTTATCAAAATACGTTTGTTATTAAAAGCACAGGAATCGTGCAATTTCGAACGGAATAAGTATTTCAAATAGATTACTTAGTAGATCTTCGGTATTATTTGTAATAATCGACGATGGCTAATTCCTTTGGAACCAAAATGTTTAAGTCGTTTATCACGGGACATTTATCGTGATTAATTTGTTTTGAGTTTTTCGATATTTCTGCACAGTTTCAAGCGCTATGATCACGAAAGAACTTAAAGTTATATACAAAATTTTCTTCCTAAAAATACTCATGTAAAAGTACATAATTCAAGGAACGGAAAGATGGGATCTGAAACATATTGTATTTTACTAAAATACTAATGGAAAAAATTTAAAGAACAAAACAGAGAAAGATCGGATATCTACGTTTTATTGTATGATATATACTTACAAAAAATTTATTTTAAAATGTTTATAAAACTTACGTCAATCTAAAAAAAAGACATCATCATCGACATTGAATTGTGATGATTGATGTTTTTTTCTAAGATTTAGGGTGACAAATCTAAATCGAGCTGTGCTGCGCTGTACTGCGCTGTGCTGTGTCAACGTCAACTCGCTCGTCTAATATTTTAATGAGGATACAAACAAACCATGCTGTGCTGCGCTGTGCTGTGCTGCGTCAATGAGTTGACCAAACATAGCACAGCGCAGCACAGCACAGCTCGATTTCGATTTGTCACCCTTAAGGAGTAAAATCACCCACCTAGAGCCGTTACAATTTATCCCTATTAATTTAATTGTTTTTTATCTGTAAAGCAAGGAAGGGACTGCGCCTTGTGGAATGTCATCTACTAAATCGATTTATTTTCAGAAATGAGGGCTACAAAAAAAATAAGCACTTAGACAACTCAAAATCGTGTGACTGCCTTGTAGGTTGAAAATACTACATTGTTAATAATATACACACTATCTTTAAATGAGGTAATAAGTATGTTATAATCTAATCACAAATGAATATAATATGTAATAAGTGATATAGTTCGTGTATAGATCGAACTTAACTTTGCAAGTTCAATTGATCATCTATATTGAGAATTGTTACTTAGTAGAGTTTGGGGTAGAGTAGATGCAGCAGTCCAACAACAAAGGAAAAAAATGGTGATGAAATGTGAAAAAATAGGCCTTTGCCTAATAAAATATCTCCATAGGTACTTAGGTAATCGAAAACATAAATTCTGCCGCAACCATTGGCCGCCGAGGTCACGCGCGATATCAGTCGTGTCGTGATGTGGTGACGTGACATTACACCACAGTGACGTCGAACAAGCAAGAAGCAAACAAATCCAGCCCGCACTTAACTAGATGTCGCTAGTAAATGTGAACGAGCTCTAGATCGCGCTGACGAGAACGCACGGCATTTGGTGAGCTCTTTTTATGAAATATATCTTCGTTACTCTGGTTTCCCTTCAACACGTATAAATCTTTCGCCTTTTACTAAAGATTTCCGTGGAGGGGAACACTCAATTGAGTCTAATGACTGTTTTTGAATGCTTTGACTCCGGTCAAAGCTTAATAATAACCTGTCGATACAATACACATGCAAGACTGTGTAAATGTGAAAACATCTCGTAAACGAAAACAACAATCGGAGTGTTCGTTCGTAATGTGGCAATCGCTAAATGACCCGCTCCTAAAATAGGCATTTCTAATAATGCCCCGTTCGCGAAACGTCCTGGCTGGATCACTTATTGTTTTACCTAGCTAATTATCAATCCGGACTATTAAGTTGGATTCCCCGAAAGTTGAACTCCCATTCAGTTGGATTCCTATTAAGTTGGACTCCCATAAGTCAAGTTATAGAAATAAAATTTTTGATTTTTTCAGCTGGCAAATCATGATTTAGAAATGTTGACTGAAAATATTCACCATTTTCATTTCATTTATTCAAAAACAATTTACATCGTCATTAATTACACTACTTAGGACTATTACAAAATTGGGAAATTGAAATTAAAAAATATGTTACATAGGCATCCTTGGGCAGAAGTGCAATTATTGTATCTAGATTCGGAAGGGTATGAATTGATGAGTTTTAATTTTATCATTTAATTAGAATTTTATTTATTATACTGAAAAGCTTAACTATTTACGTTTTGGTAGTTTTGAAGCTACGAGGAATTTTATTGTGTAGTAAAGAAAATGGGGTCGCGTTGAATTTGGTGCTACGATGGCGCCGCGTAGCATACAAAATATGCTACGCGGCGCCATCGTAGCACCGTAGCATGAAGTGCTACGAAGGTCTACGTCAAAATATGTTTCTACTTAGGGGTAAGCATCAGCCAGTTCATTTAAAATAAAGGGCAAAAGCTTCATAATTAATCATACTGACAAGCTACTCTTCAGGTTTTGGTAGTTCCAAAGCTACGAGGAATTATAGTGTGTAGTAAGAAATGAGGGGTCTCGTTGAAGTCTTTCATATGCTACGCGGCGCCATCGTAGCACCGTAGGATATGCTACGAAGGTCTACGTTAAAATATGTTTTTCGTTATGGGATAAAAAGGGAAAGGGGTAGGTATGGGAAATTTATATATTATGTCAGATCAAAGAGAGTAAAAACGAAAACAGAGTTTGTTGGCCGCCAAAGGTAACTTCGTATCTCTTCCTAAACTAGACGACATAAAACTACTATAGAGGCATAAAAAAATCTTATGATAGGTTTAACCTTAGGTTTACAAACTGTACGTGTTAATTTTGGAAATGCCTTTATTTAACGGAATTATTATAATATGATAAAATAAGTGTGGGCGACACTCTAGGTGCTGTGTACGCCTTAATGTATTAATGTTCTTCTTACTGAACTTGGATTCTATAGTGAAGGCTCGTACACATTAACTATAAGAGCCTTCTGCTATACTTTTGAATTTGTCATTATATATCAAATTTTTCTTCAGTAATTTTTTAAATTATTCTTGTGATATAAAATGGTGAATGCGCTGTTTCTAAATGGCGCTAACTAGAGGTACAATAGCGCCGCCGCTGCCACTTAATCCTATAATATAATAAAAAGCAAAAGTTTGTAAGAATGGATGGATGGACGTTTGTTACTCTTTCACGCAAAAAACTACTGAACGGATATGGCACAGAGATAGATTATAGTCTGGAATAACACACAGGCTATATTTTATCCCGGAATTCCCACGGAAACGGGATTTGTGCGGGTGAAACTGCGAGGTGCTGCTAGTTTATCATATAACAACGTAATACAAAGGAATTCTCAAATGATCAAACATTGAATTTGTTGAAGTACCTACCTACGATTTATTACCGGTACTATATTCATTATTAGAATGATGAATTTATGTAATTTCTAACGTAAAATTATTTTGAAATGATCTTTTCAGTCTGATAGTAGGAAGAACTAATTCTAATAATGTTCTGATCTCATATTGAACAAATCTTAAAAACTTGTTTTCCCACAATGAATCATTTTGTTTTTGCACTGATCGATAACAGCTAATGCCTCTAGATCAATGAAATATACTAGATTGTGTCTATCAAAATGTATTTGTACTCTAGTGGTGAATATTACGTGAACATATTTTTATATTACCTACTTTTTAAAAGTCATCTGCTTATATTATGCATATTCGTGTTATGTTTATTCCTTCAAAATTAAATTTTAAGACAAGTATCTATTTTAAAATGGAATTTAAAATAATTTATTTATACTTATCAGTCTATAAATTGGATCAGCTACCTTTAGATTGTTTGCAAACATTCTGTAAAAACTAGTATTTGTTTAATTAATTATATTTTTCTATTGCTTAGTTGTAATTTTCATTTTATAATAACGATAGTAAATTATAAATAATACTATTTTGTTTCTATTTCTTGTTTGTAATTTTCTTTGGTAATAAAAATAGTAAATTGCAAATACTGGTATAAATATGTTTCTATTCCTTGTTTGTAATTTTTTTTGGTTATAAAGATAGTAAATTGCAAATACTAGTATTAATTTGTTTCTATTCCTTGCTTGTAATTTTCTTTGGTAATAAAGATAGTAAATTGCAAATCTATATATATAAAAGAAAGTCGTGTTAGTTACTTCACTTATAACTAAAGGACGGCTGAACCGATTTAGCTGAAAATTGGCAGGGAGGTAGTTTAGAGCCAGGAGAAGGACATAGGATACTTTTTATCCCGTTCGGTACTTATAATAAAACCGTGCGAAGCCGGGGCGGGTCGCTAGTACTGGTATAAATATGTTTCTATTCCTTGTTTGAAATGTTTTTTGGTAATAAAGATAGTAAATTGCAAATACTAGTATTAATTTGTTTCTATTCCTTGCTTGTAATTTTCTTTGGTAATAAAGATTGTCAATTTTAAATATGAACTAATATTAATTGGTTTCTGTTCCTTAGTTGTAATTTTCTTAGTTAAGTTATAAAATAAAATAAAAAATAAAATATGTTAATATAACTCGTCCTACATTGGACTCTTACATTTACCGGACTCTTCAGTCTATCCCTGATGTTCATTTTCCTTTGCATCTATTCTAGTACCTAACCTATAACCGACTGGTCTCTATTCGTTCCCTTATAGGACTTGATGGACCTAAATTATCAACGCCCTGACTATTTTCATTTCACGCATGCGCAAGATCGACCACAGCTGAATGAATAGTTATTATGAACATTATGGTTCTGTTAAATATAACTAGATGTCGCTAGTAAAAGTGAACGAGCTCTAGATCGCGCTGACGAGAACGCGCGGTTCGGAACGACCTCCCCCTTGTAGCGTAGAGAATTCATACTTACCTGGCACAGGGGACACCGTGATCACAAAGGCGGTTCCCCCAGAGCGAGGCCCCTCCATTGCACTGCGGTTGGGTTGACCTCTGCGATTATCCCTAATGTGGATAACTCGGGTGCGTTATTTTTGGTAGTGGGGACTGCGTACGCGCTGTCCCCCTAATAAAATCTGAAACATCACAAAAAGGGAACAAAAATGAAAATTCCTTACCGAGTCTTTGTTTTCACATCTAATTCTTAGAGGAAGGAAATACTTGACAAGATTAGTCATGGTGTGGTAGCCAGAGCGGAGCGGTGTACAATTTCATCCCATTTTTAATTATCTATCTTCATTAGAAATAGAATGTGTAAAATTCAATTCTCTTCTGACCAATAAAAAAAACATGTTTTTTGATGAGAATACAATTTTTTTTTTGTTAAATATTAGCAAGTACCAAGTAGGTAGTCCTAAGGTACCCAGTAACTTTAGCCTGGAGATTGACTGTGGCTCAAAACGATTTCAGTTCTATACTAGACGTTCATGCATGGACATTTTTAGACTATTTTTCATAATTGTACATTAGTCGTGCAATGAGTTAAACGTAGGTTTTTAGGAGCGAGAGTCGTTAATGGGCAACGACTACTGTTAAAGTACATAAAAACAAGGTCGTAGAGAATATTTCAATTACATAAGTATTTTAAAAAAAATCACGTTTTCGGAAGTTGTCGTTTTTGAAAGTTGACATTCTAAAAAGTTGTCGTCTTCGGAAGTTGTCGTTTTTGAAAGTTGACATTATAAAAAGTTGTCGTTTTCGGAAGTTGTCATTTTAGGAAGTTGTCGTTGTCACCCTGAGGGGTCCAAAGTATTTATTTATTTCACTTTCACGGATAAGTATATATACATAATTATATACGATTCGGGTCGCGACCGTTGCATGCGTTAAATTTTGTTGCCATGAGTTTCGTTGAATTTTAGATAGGTACTTACCTACTTTGTTTATTTAGTTAGATATAAATATTTTTATTTACCTACAATTTAGCCACAATACTAATTTAAGAAGTTTAGAGCAACTAAACAACCACGTTTGGTTCTTGCCAACATTTACTTTCACAAATTTAAACCTAGATGTTATGGGACGTGGTCTTTTCCTAAATATGTGGTAACCACATACTCAAAATAGATGCTGATTATCCAAATCATACATCATCCATTTTGAGAATGTTAAATAAAGAAAACCATTGAGTAGACAGCTTTTAGTCAGGTGGGACATTATGACTTGGCAACTCTATTAACCCTTAAAGAAGTGCCTGTAGCAAAATGCAGAGCGTATTGATATGCTAGAATGTCCAGCGTCGTCATAAGACGCATTCCAGTAATTGATAATTGTTTATTTGCATATAATATGTTAAACTCTACATGCTAAACACTTATTAGTACTTCTTTTAAGTACGAAAATATACTTGTACCAGAATGTCCTGCTCTTCCAACAGTAAACAAACCGGTCGGCCACCCCGTTTATAAATCCGACCCACCACTTCTAAGAGTTCTCAATAAGTTCCAAGAAAATATCCCTAAGTTTGTTGAAAAAATATACCAAAACTTGACATAGACCGACAGACGGACGGACAGTCATGCGGGCCTAATTATTAGGGTTCCTTTTTACCTTTTGGGTATGGAATCCTAACAAACGGTACAAGTAATCGTTAGGAAGCGAGTAGTGAAAGCAAAGGGAATGAGGAAAGGGAGGTCTTTGCCTGATAAACGAAGTCCATAATCGAAATGATCTTTTCTGCCCTCGGCATGCCTCAGCGAAGGTCACGCACGGTATCTGTGGTGACGTCACTGGGTGACGTTCACGGAGCAGATACAGAGGGTGACGTTACTCCACAGTGACGTCACCAAACAAATCCAGCCCATGTATAACTAGATGTCGCTAGTAAAAGTGAACGAGCTCTAGATCGCGCTGACGAGAACGCGCGGCATTTGGTGACTTTTTTGTATGCAATATACTATCGTTACTCTGGTTTCCCTTCAACACGTATAAATCTTTCGCCTTTTACTAAAGATTTCCGTGGAGGGGAACACTCAAATGAGTCTAATGACTGTTTTTGCATGCTTTGACTTCGGTCAAAGCTAATAATAATAATAATGAATAAAACTTGATAATTTAAATAGTAAACTGAAAGAACATTCAATAAACAAAGGTTTGATTGAGAAAGAATATTCACACCACAGTACCGACCGTTAACAGCGATCTTCACAGGTCAGAAGATTGTGGTAGGTCTAGTTACCTACCCACCAATCCCATCTCTAATACCATGTCCTGTATTTATTCTATGACCGTTTTTGACAAAAATAAAATATGACGCGATTTATTTTTGTAAAAAAACCGGTCGTTATAAAGTTTTAGGGAAATTCGAGATAGAAGATTTTATTTATGAATTTGACTAAATTGGACATTTTTAGACTATTTTTCATAATTGGACATTAGCCATGCAAGGGTTAAATAAAAATTGATACATTTTTATAAAATAAAAGCCATAATTAGAATTATCAATCAATTAATTAGAAGCTGTTAGCAATAGTACTTGTTCATTTTACTCAATTAGCATATTTTATAAATAATATTAGTTTTAATTTGTTAACGAAGCTTTATTTTTATTATTTTGTTGCATGCAGGTTAACAGTTAGTTAATTTATTATTTAAGGTCTTTAACAGACAATAAATGATTTTTTGCTTTACTTTACTTAATAATTAAACACTCGACAGCAAATACGGCCAGATGGGCATAATAATGTCCAGTTGTGGACTGATCAAGGCTGATTATAATTATTATTAGTAGATTGATAGGTTCCAATTGAGATGCGATAAAATCAAAATAGGTCCTTTTATCCTTTTAACGGAATCTCTAGCTAGTCTATTTATACTTTCGTAGGTATAGCCTACAGTTAATGTGTGCAATTTAGGTTCGGTTCAAAACAGGTCCTTTTTATTCTTTTAACGGGATCACTAGCTAGTCTATTCGTCCATTTGCCCACTTTTTTAACCGATTACTTATTTTTTTATCATTTGTGACTTAAAAAAATATCCAGAATATTGTTTTCTGATTGCCTACAATTTGATTCCCGAATATTTTATTACTAGTAAGGGCTACTTAAAAAATATTCAATTTTCTTTTATTGGGACTAATTAACAGGTACGTTACGTTACATGTTGAACGAGGAGACCACAAAAGTAAAAAACCGTGTAGTCTCCTCGCCGCCTGACTCGATATAAATACATTTTTAAAGTTATGTTTAGTTAGGTTATGTTATGTTATAAGTATCTAATATTACAGAACTTTCAATCGAATTTAGGTGTACATCGGATTATTTTGGTCTTTCCTTACTTGATGTTACTCATTCCAACCCTAGAACTACCTCTACTCAAAATTTCAGCCCAATTAGTAGTTCGTTCAGTAATTTGGCCTGAAGTGGTAACCAACACCTATCCATCTATTTGTCAATCCAAACTTTCGCATTTACAAGGTATCAACCAGTATGATAAAGAAATCCATCACGCATGCGCAGCGCAAGATCTGTCACACACAGCTGTAAGCCTAAGATCAATTATTACTACGTTCCGTAGCTGTAAACTAGTATTTTTTATAAAAAAATGTGGTTCTGTTAAAAAAAATATCCAGAATATTGTTTTCTGATTGCCTACAATTTGATTCCCGAATATTTTATTACTAGTAAGGGCTACTTAAAAAATATTCAATTTTCTTTTATTGGGACTAATTAACAGGTACGTTACGTTACATGTTGAACGAGGAGACCACAAAAGTAAAAAACCGTGTAGTCTCCTCGCCGCCTGACTCGATATAAATACATTTTTAAAGTTATGTTTAGTTAGGTTATGTTATGTTATAAGTATCTAATATTACAGAACTTTCAATCGAATTTAGGTGTACATCGGATTATTTTGGTCTTTCCTTACTTGATGTTACTCATTCCAACCCTAGAACTACCTCTACTCAAAATTTCAGCCCAATTAGTAGTTCGTTCAGTAATTTGGCCTGAAGTGGTAACCAACACCTATCCATCTATTTGTCAATCCAAACTTTCGCATTTACAAGGTATCAACCAGTATGATAAAGAAATCCATCACGCATGCGCAGCGCAAGATCTGTCACACACAGCTGTAAGCCTAAGATCAATTATTACTACGTTCCGTAGCTGTAAACTAGTATTTTTTATAAAAAAATGTGGTTCTGTTAAATAAAACTAGATGTCGCTAGTAAAAGTGAACAAGCTCTAGATCGCGCTGACGAGAACCCACGGCTCGGAATGACGTCCCCCTTGTAGCGTAGAGAATTCATACTTACCTGGCACAGGGGACACCGTGATCACAAAGGCGGTTCCCCCAGAGCGAGGCCCCTCCATTGCACTGCGGTTGGGTTGACCTCTGCGATTATCCCTAATGTGGATAACTCGGGTGCGTTATTTTTGGTAGTGGGGACTGCGTACGCGCTGTCCCCCTTTTAGAGAACATTGTTATCCCTAGGGTTGAATGAAAGTATCTAACTAATTTAGTAAATCCCGAGATTTGGTATCAGTCATTGTGAGATCGATATCAGACAGTTTGGGATTAAGTTCTTATGGACCGGAAGCCTCTAACGGGCTCGTAGAACTAAACGTTACATTCGTCCCAGGTTAACAACACTGTGCTTTCCATCTTACTTCTTACTATTATAATAAATGGGAAAGTCTGTGTGCATGTTTGTTGTAAGTAATCTCCATAATTACCTAACATATTTAGGTGAAATTTGGTACTTAGATAGTTCAGGACCTGGAATAAGACATAAGCTAATAAAATTAGGTTAATAGAGGTAAAGTTTGTGTGAAAAATTATTTTTCTTCGGTTCGATTTACTCAACTAAATAAAGTATGAAATACATAATGTGACACGTATTTTTTAATTTTAAAAAATAACCCCAAGGTTGGTGTAATTAATTTCTGATTTTTTTGAAAAAAGACTGGTTCGCGGGCAAAGCAGCGGTGCGCATCTAGTTACGAATACAAGGAAATGTACATGAAAATGCAATTTAGCTAAGGAAAAGAATTGTGAATTTTATGTTAAACTCAACAATACGAGAAACAAATGAAGATCGAATTGCCACTTTCGCGAATTTTTTTTTAAGCTTCAGCCATTTTTTTTCAATAGAAACGTGATAGCTATCAATTGAAAACGATCCTCCCTAGGACTGAAAAGTATCACTTTCAACCCGCTCTTCAGGCAACTTCAGACCTACTTTCCGAGTATGAGTAATGAAAACTACCTAGGGTAACAATGTACATACTATTAAAATACGGTATAATTTAATTCAAACCACATGCGCGAGTGGACACTTGCACGAAAAATGAGGCGTCGCAGAGAGTTGCTGGTTTCGCCATTTTATAAACTTTAAAATATATCTATCCTCTGTCATTATATTGTTTTCCCACAAATATATTTTTACGTAGACCTTCGTAGCTAGTTCTACGACGGCGCCGCGTAGCATACAAATGACTTCAACGCGACTCCACCTTTTATTACCTACTATAATTTACAATATAATTCCTCATAGCTCCGAAACTAACAAAACCTGAAGAGTTGCCTTTTTCAGTATGTTAATCAAAGCTCTTGCTATTTATGATGTACGGGTTTTTCTTACCCCATAACAAGAAACATATACCTTTACGTTACCACCACCGCGTAGCATACAAAAGACTTATCAGTTATCACACTTATCGCGTAGACTAGCATACGAAACTAGTTTCAGTATCATAAATAAATGCTTATGCCGTACATTTTAAATGTACTGGCTTTTTCTTACCCCTCATATTTGTAGTAGATTAATAACAATCATGGTCTTTTGTAGAACTTCTTTGTTCGTAGACCCTGCTACGAAGGGCTACGAAATAACATAATTATTTTGGGCATTGCGTAGCATGCGAAAGACTTCAACGCGACCCCACTTTCACATACTAATATACATAATTCTTCATAGCTCCGAAACTAGTAGACGCAATGATTTGCGGTTTGCTGTATTAATAATAATAAAATAAGAAAAAGAGCTGTTTTTTTACCCATTTCATTTTCCTCACCCCTCACCCTTCCTTCCTAGTAGATAATATTAATGTTATTTCAAGAAATTCGTAGCGTATGCTACGATGATTATAAGCTACGATGGTATAGCGGACTGGCGGCATAGCTAATTCCGAGCCCGTATGTTGCTGGTAGAGAAGTAAGAATCATTAGGACTACATCTCAATACGGCTAGACAGCGGGTATGACTAGAAGGGGGCTTGAACTAGTAAGGCTGAGGCCAAACGAGCGTAATTTTGTGAGTCATGAGTCGCAGAATTTCGTTCGCAGAAATTCTGATGCATTCGGTTTTATACAAAAGTCCTGTTTCATTCACACGGTGACGCAAAATGAGTTGTCTGCCAACTCACACGAATTATTCGGACCGAATTGAGATTGCGGGGGCGAGGGGGCCGACGCGGGCCGGGCAAAGCGTCAGTCAGGTACATTTTGCGTGAGAGTCGACACGTATTTTTACTCGATAGAAACTGAATAAAATGCGCTCGTCTGGCATCCCAACAAAATTTCTGCCAGGCAGAATTTCAGCGAACGAAATTCTGCGACTCACGACTCACAAAATTACGCTCGTTTGGCCTCAGCCTAAGTATATGGAAAGTGAGGTCTCCAACAAATTTTACATTTGATTACAGGTTTTTCTTGGCAGTTGTATGCTGTTAGTATGCTATTAGGTAGGTATCTTTTCCCCAATCCCAACTTACTTTGAAAATTAATTAAATATAAATGGTAATTTCGTATTTCTATCACAATAACATTTGTAAATATAGGATATGATAACAATTTTAGTCTTATTTATGTACATTTGTAAGGTTGAAAAAAATATATTATTTATAATGCACTTACAAAAAAAATACAATTTCCTTTATTACATGTAAGTTCAAGGGTGAGAGCGGATCTAAGAAATAAAAAGAAATAACTGCGTATTGCTATGAAAATAAATACTAAGGCCCTTCTCCCATTACGATACGCCCGCGCGTCTAGTCTCGGAGACTAGTCGTATCCAACTAGTAGTATTATACTCGTGTATCGTACATCTCATTCATCGTCACACACGGTATATATGCCGGATCGATGACCTTCTCACCATGTGACGTCATTCCTCATGACATCATCTAAACAAAACTGCTCCTCGCGCATAACTAGATGTCGCTAGTAAAATTAACCGAGCTCTAGATCGCGCTGACGAGAACGCACGCCTTTGAATCACTTCTGTTCTAAATATTTTGACCGGTATCGCTTCTCGGCCTTTTGGCTAAGATCAAAGTGTAGTATCTGTTCTTTTCAGCTTAATATCTGAAAGTTCCCTCACTGAGGGACCAGTATATTAAACTGATTTTTTTAAAGCGACGGGATGTTCGGGGCTCGCTCCACTCCCGTCACGGGTCGGCCCGGCATTGCAGTGCCGCCGGGATCGGCCCACAGAATTCATAGATCAATAGGAAATAGTATAATACATTATCTTTCATACTGAATCAGTCCATGTCGACCTGCACCTTCCGTAATAAGCGACATGTCTTTAGGTTGCCGCATTCAGCTTTCGCAAAACGTTCCCACCTGGCCGGAGGGCGTCCTTTTCTACGTTTGCCGAGTCACACTCTCTAGCGAGAGCCCGGCACTCAAGAACACGGTAACCCAACGGTTGTTGCTTCTTTATGATAAGGCCAGCCCACTCATTACTGCACACTTTGAGTTATGGTGTGGTTATGGCATGTTTGACCGTGTCAGTTAGCTTAAAGTTAGTCAGCCGGCTTAGGTTAGAAGCTTTAGGACTACATCTCAATACGAGTAGACAGCAGAAGACTAAATCTCGATATGACTACATCGCATTAGGGCTAAATAGCTATCCGACCACATGCATACATCCTGTTATCAGAATGACTAATTATGGATATAATGTACTACAATGGTATTTAAAAGTGGCCCTTCAGTTCAAGCAAACACTTCAGCATATAAACCTACTTCTTGGATAAAAACTATAAACTTACCATGGAGTTCCGGAACCAAAGAAACGCAATGTAGTCATATCGAGTTTAGTTTAGTTTAGTCTTAAAGCGATCTAGTCATACCTGCGCTGTCGTGTTTTGAGAAAAATACATAATGACCTTCAGTTGTTACAAGATGCATGCGTATTCAATTTCCGGCATTATGACATTCAGTCCTATTGATTAGCTAGGCATTTTGGGATTAGGTAAGTTCTTATGGACCGGAAGCTCTAGTCGTATTGAGATGTAGTCCTAAAGCTTCTAACACTCACAAAGGACGATCACTCAAACTTACTTATACGTTGTACTCGGCTAGGCGCTTTTTCTGTCCCTATGTCCCTTTGAATGCTGATTGTAATTGATAGAGTGATTCAAGAGGAAGGTTTATAAAGCCGGGGCGGGTCGCTTGTATTCTGCGGGTCGCTTGTATTCTTATAGAATACAAGCGACCCGCCCCGCCGCTTAACTATTTAACGGTATGTGTCTACTGTCTATTAGACACATACCGTTAAATAGTCTTGTCCTACTGTTAACAGATATGACTACTTCTTTTTTCTGTATATTATTCCAGATGATTTTAGGATGTATCATTGGCCAAATTTTCATTTGTCATACGTCGTTGTCATCTCGTATCTTATTAAACGCTATGTCAAATTCAGGTTCGTTGTATTCAATTCAGGTCCTTTTTATCCTTTTACCGGAATCTATAGCTAGTCTTTGCGTCGGTCTATTGTCGATTCGTAAATTAGACCACTTTTTCAACCGATTACTAATTTTTTTATCATTTTGTTACTTAAGAAATGATTCCGAATATTTTTTTCCGATTACAATTAGATTCCCAAATATTTGTCCCGCCCTTAATAGTTAAAAGTTTCTAATATAACTGAATTTTCACTCAAATTTATTTGGTAGGTTGGTTTGGTACAAGTGTGTACATCGGATTATTTGTTACTAGTTGCGCCCCGCGGCTTTGCCAGCATGGAAATTTATTTGTGATATTTCAGATATTTATAGCTCGCCTCCTGGAGATAGTTTCGTCAAAATAAAAAATACATGTCTTATTGTTTACTTTGCAGTTTATTTATACCGAGTTTTGAGTAAAAAAAACCAAGAAATAATAATTTTCCTTACAAACTTTACGACCCTATTTAACCCCCTCAGAGGTCATAATATCTAGTAATAATATGGATAGGAAAATCTTCTAGGTCTTGAACTATCTTCATACCAAATTTTATTTAAATATATAAAGTAATTACGGAGTTGACTTATAACAAACATTCATACAGACTTTGCCATTTAATTATAATAGTCAGATAGTTATATCTTTCATAACTTGATGTTACTCATTCCAAGCCTAGAACTACGTCTACTCAAAATGTCAGCTCAATCCGTTCAGTAGTTTCGGCATAAAGAGGAAACAAAAATCTGTCCATCCGTTCTTCATTCAATCCAAAGATAAAGGGAATCGTGTTTCATTCACGCATGCGCAAGATCTGCCAAACACAGCTGAACTCATAGTTATAATGTGTTCATTGTGGTTCTGTTAAATATAATTAGATGTCGCTAGTAAAAGTGAACGAGCTCTAGATCGCGCTGACGAGAACGCGCGGCTCGGAACGACCACCGCCTTGTAGCGTTTAGAACTCATACTTACCTGGCACAGGGGACACCGTGATCACAAAGGCGGTTCCCCCAGAGCGAGGCCCCTCCATTGCACTGCGGTTGGGTTGACCTCTGCGATTATCCCTAATGTGGATAACTCGGGTGCGTTATTTTTGGTAGTGGGGACTGCGTACGCGCTGTCCCCCTTGTAAAATTCCTTCAGGCCCGGAATGTTGAATTTGCCAAAATATTTATTGTATGAGTAATACATTCCCTAGTATGAACGTGCTAATGGATGGGTTAAATAAGTTGCCTTTCTGATAACTATGAGAACTTGACAATATGAGGACATTAAAAGCGCTAGTTTCGCTTGTGCGAAGGAAACACGCACGAGTGGACACTTGCGCGATAATTATAGACGTTGTTGTGGAGAGTTGCGAACTTCACCACTGTGTAGAAGTTTGAAAACAAGCCGTTTTGAGCATTTAAAACTGGTATACCTAATGCGTAGAGGGACTAAGTTGCTTGATGACTAGTCATAGTGCGAAGTAGGTATAACCATAGTTAGACTTACTGCGCTATAGGTTAGAAGAGAGGAATCCCAATAGATCTATAGACATACTGAATTATAGTTCAACAGCTACAAGAAGTTAGTCAAACTGCGATATAAGTTATGTGTCGTATCTAAGTAGGTATGTGTCGAAATAAATGTTCTTTTTAAGATTTATCTGTTCTTCCCTTAACCTCTCACTTCCTTTCCGATAACACTAATATATATTCCTTTCGTTCTTTGATGTCCACTTCCTAATATGACCACTTCTTAAATTTGTCCACCTGAAAATACTACCTTTAGATATGAACTCTGCAACACGTACTATACTGCGATTTAGCCGCGTGGCATACAAAAGATTTCAACGCGTCCCTAATTTTTTGCTACACCCTGTAATGCCTCATATCTCCAAAACTAGTAAACCTAACTACTTTCGGTTTTCAGAATGATAAATGTAAGCTCTTATTCCTTTTTGTTTTATTTTGGTACAAATTTTCTTTACTGTTCTAAGTAGAACATATTTTTTTGTTATTTCGTAGCCCTTCGTAGCACGTGCTACGATGCTATGACGGAGGTCCGTAGCATACAAGACTTCAACGCGGCCCCACTTTCTTACTATACGCTAAAATACTCAAAGCTCCGAAACTAGTAGATCTAACAAGAATCGTTTTCCATTTTGATAATAGAAAGCTACTGTTCTTTATTTTTAAATGTAGGTGCTCACTGTTTTACCCCTCATTCGTCATAACAAAAAAAAGTGATATTTCGTAGACCATCGTAGCATGTACAACGATGATACGATGGTGGGTAGATACTTTAGAAAAAGTAAGAGGGTTTGGGAAAAATTTGATATATCACAGGAAAGAGAGTGTACTTATAATTTCCTAAACAATGATGAAATCCGCTACGACTTCTAATTTTATAACTACGAAAAAAATCTCCCCGTAACTTCGCACGCTTTATTTCTAGAAACGTTTTAAGACTAGAACCCTGTCTGTTCAAAATTTTAGCCAGTTCCGTTTAATAGTTTTTGCGTGAAAGAGGAACAAACATCCATCTATCTATACATGTCCAATAATGTCCATAGTAAGGATATATTTTAAAGGTCTAACTTAATTTTTTAAAAGCAAGAATATTATAAAAGTCTTTACGCGATCTTTGAATTTAAATCTCAGGATAGCACTACATATTAGTGTTTAATTTTTTTTTCTAGAGAATAAAACTTTATCAGTAGGTACCTATCTGTTGGAAAAAGAAGGAGGTGATGAAAATAAAATAAAAAATTATATCACAAACAAGTTTATTACTAACTGTAACTTATCCAATACATCTAAACTAAAATGTACATAGGTAATTCATAACAAATCTAAAGTTAGATACCTATTTTGAATAAATAACCTACGTGTGCCGGGTAATTATAATTTGTTATTGCATTGCTGTCTCTTGTACGTCTATATTAAGAACATATAATGTCAAAAATAGCATAATGACAGCAATAGCGCCAAGCGATCGCGATCTTACAAAATGAAATTCTTTAAGGCAAAAATTAGAACAGCGTCATAGTCCATTGAAATGTTACATTTTTTAGGCCTAACCTTGCGTTTTTTAGAGGACGCAATTTTATTTTTTTGATGTGTAGGGGGGGTCAGTGTAAAGCTAAAACCAAGTTTGTGGGGTCGCCACCCTTGTCCCACGGCCACCATCTTGAAAATAGGGGTTGAAATGGTTTTTACGATATAACTCTTATACTATTTATCTGATAAAAAAAAATTGTTAACATTTTTTGTTGCAAATTAAATTCTCTACAACTGTAGTCCAGTAAGTTTTTGTCGTAGATCTAAAAATAAAAAAGTTATAAGTGAAAATCTTCAGAAAAGGCCGCCCTTTATAATTAGTCTTAGTTTGTAGTATTTTATGTATTATTTTCTTTATTTGTGGTAGGTTTATGTATAATAGAGAGTTTTAATTCATTCATGTCATTCGTGTCTAAAATCATTCAAAATCGTCTTCACAATTAAAAACAATAAAATACATCCACACGTGGAGAAATATGTAGCACGACTAAAAGATATAGATTAAACAACAACTTCAACACAATGTTATGAGCTATTCTTACAATAACAGAGGTAAGTAATAATAATAACACTAGCAGGCAGCTGTTATTTTGTTCCCTCATGGTCACTTGGGTATTTTATAGCTGAACAGTATTCTCGGTAACGGCCATCAGATTTAAAATTATTTTAAAAATCAATAAATGTTAAATCCTGTTATGGAGTGAAAAAGAATCAATAATTAATTTTTAATAATATTGCAAAATTTATGATTAAATAAATTATAATAACAAAGTAAATAAAAAAAACATTAACTGATGACATATTATTAGTACACACGTATAATATAGGTATAGTAAAGAGTACCTACTGAAAAATAGTACTCACTTCGAAAATAATACATAGAATACTACAAACTAAGACTAAGTATAAAGGGCGGCCTTTTCTGAAGATTTTCGCTTATAACTTTTTTATTTTTAGATCTACGACAAAAAGTTACTTTACAAGTTGTAGAGAATTTAATTTGCAACAAAAAATGTTAACAATTTTTTTTATCAAATAAATAGTTTAGGAGATATATCGTAAAAACCATTTCAACCCCTATTTTCAAGATGGCGGCCGTGGGACAAGGGTGGCGACCCCACAAACTTGGTTTTAGCTTTACACTGACCCCCTACACATCAAAAAAATAAAATTGCGTCCTCTAAAAAACGCAACCCCAAATGTAACTTTTCAGTGGACTATCAATGTATTCGATAAAATACGCTAAATGAAAATAACTATACAGGTCAAAATAACTACAGGTCTTAATCAAATTATATGGAACCACGTGAAAAGTACCAGCTTTCAAATAAAAAAAGAATTATCAAAATCACCACAAAACACACAAACAAAATTTAATTGAGATTTTTTTTTGCCGGCCGAAATTGTGATTTAATCATATCTTTGAAATTATGTATCGCAGAAGGATTTGTTCTGACATTTGAACCATATTTATATCTACCTATTTGAACTATAGATGGAACATTACGTTGGTTACAAATCAAACCTTTTTAATCCAGGGTAAGCTTAAGGTTAGAAATCAAACCTTTTTAATCTGGAGAAAACCTAAGGTAATATCAAACCTTTTTATTCCAGGGTAAGCCTGCGATTAGATCCATCCTTTTTAATCCAGGGTAAGCTTAAGGTTAGAAATCAAATCTTTTTAATCCAGTCGGTACTGAAAGTCCCCTACAGTATATTTACAAAGGACCCGACTCTGTCACGTCACGTATAGTCAGTTCACTGATTGCACGTCTGAACGGATTCGATGAGATGCGCGAAGTTTCCCCAGAGTATAGGCCCTGATGTGCAAACGGTGCCTCCACCGCGAGACTCTTGTGGTAACTGTAGAATAAATAAAGAAATAACTAATTATTGACGTGTCCAAAAGTCCTGGGGCCGAATTACACTAATTTCAAAACAAAGGTCTCAATAGTGACATTCAATCAAGATGATTATAATGACGTTTATGCATTTGGTATTCTTCTATTTTTTGCGCTTGAAGAGATTTTCATAATTAGAATGTCAAATTGGTAGTTATAAAGATAATCGTCACAACTATGAATGACCCTCAGAAAGTCTGTGCTAGTAGAATACCAAACAGAGTTTCACACTGACATTTGGACACGATACTATTTCAATGGTGAAGCGATTTCTTTAGTGGACTTCGGGCCCGGTAAGACCGAAAGACTTGTAGTAAATGTAGAGTAAATAAATAATAAGCTTTTCTGACGAGTCTAAAAAGGTCGAAAGACTTTAGACTGTAAAGGAAATAAACACTTTAAATTTATAGCCAATAAACTGTAATTAATTGATTTATTATATTTATAGTATGGGTCTGTACCTACTCTGTACCTACCCATAGTAACTATAGATTTAAAACATACAGTTTTTTTTTACACAATAACCCAATGTGCAATAAATTTCGGAAACTTGTACGAAAAAAAACTCTGGTTCGCATCTAGTATCGAATAAATTTAATGATAAAAACATAATGAATTCAACTTACCGCCCGATTGATATCTCCGACGCAGACCCAATAATCAGCCACCTTCGTATCCTGACTGTTATGCATCTTATGAGCCACCGCCACCGCCCACTTGGAGTGGTCGTTGTGGGAGGTGAAAGACATCTTGGCTATGGGGAACTTTAGCCGCTCTATGTTACGGACTCTGGAAGGAAAGGGCTCGTTATTAATTCAATTGTTTTTTTATTTCCTTCAATGTTCATGCATCATAAAGAATATGTTAAGAATATGTTTATTGTTTTAAGTAAAAGGAGGCTTAAAGGTTTAAGCCAAACGCTCGACCATTAACAATAAAAAAAATACTTTTTTATTAGGTTTCACTCTTCTTCAGATACAATAATAAAGTTACAAAAATCTTGAAATTTTTTTTTAGATTTAAACAGTTCGTAAAAAAAAACTTTATCATGAAAGCGTACTCCATAAGTGGTTATTATATTATTATATCAATAGATGTCGCCCAGTTGCACACTGATAATAATATGTAATCACTACATAGTATAAAACAAAGTCGCTTTTTCTGTCCCTATGTCCCTATATCCTTATGTCCCTTTGAATGCTTATATCTTTTAAACTACGCAACGGATTTTGATCCGGTTTTTTTAATAGATAGAGTGATTCAAGAGGAAGGTTTATACGTATAATAAAACCGTGCGAAGCCGGGGCAGGTCGCTAGTTATTTATAAAACAGATAAGTATGTTTTAGGCATTATTATAAGTCTGTTTAATCGTGCTAGTGGTTTATTTTTGGGGAACTTTAGTCGCTCTATTTTACGGACTCTGGAAAGAAAGGGGTCGCTACTACATTCAAACAGAACATAAATGAAATCTTATCAAGAAGCCGTTATCCTTAAATGTCGTATATATGGATGTTTAGATGTTAGTAAGTAGAGATGTTTGTTCCACCTTCAGCCAAAAATTACTGTACGGATCAGGCTGAATTTGAATAGACAGTTGTAGCCTTGGAATAACACAGGCATTTTATTTATTAATACTTCGAAAATCATCAATAAGTAGATCGTATAAATCAGTTCACAGGGGATAGAAATAGCCTTTCATAGTCCGGTGTATTGTTGTTGAACATTGCACTTTTAGCGAAGGATAGGAATGCTCTTGAAAGTTCTGAATTCCTATCGAAGCTATAGACTAAACCGCTCTTTCGTCGTAGAACATTGATAGGAACTTTCTAGAAGTTTCGCTTTCCTATAGACGCCATACTGTAATATAGACCTTATGTCGTTCCAATACGTACTGAAAGTTTCGACTGCACTCCGAGTCCAAAGTCCCCGGTCCGTTTGTCCACGACTCCACCAGTAGATCTGACTGCAACACCTCGGCGACTAAACCGCTGTATAGATCGTCGTTGAACATTGCACTCTTTGCAAAGGATAGGAACTTTCTGCCGACTAGGGTTTCGAAGCTTTCTATGTGGTACCTGGAACAATTAAATGTTTGTAAATGTTTAGATAGGAGGTAAAAGTTAAGTAAAGTAAAAGTAAAAAATCATTTAGTTATTGGTACAAGACATGTGAACAAAAAACAATTTTTAAAGTCGATGTCAAAGGTTTTTGCTATGTGTCGGTTTTTAACAAAGAAAATTAAAATTAAGGAATAGAAACAAATTAGAACTAGTTTAAACAATTGAAACAATTAAGCTAACTACAGAAGGTCAACAGTCTTGAGAGCTCAACTGATCCATATCAATACCAGTCGGAATCGTCCCCAAGATGCTGGCTGCATTACCACGCTGTATGGCAATGCTGATGCGCTGAGCCATAGAGAAACTCCCAGCTCTCGATGCACGCGTTCCATCGACCAGACGCTCAGATATATTTAAAAAAACCCGGAGAGTCTCGTTATCCCACGGACCTAGGGTCTGGTCTCCAAAAGGGAGCAAATGCGCAGGCTCTATCGAGCCCTGCATATTTGCGCCCCTTGGGAAAAATAATACGTAAATTTTCATTCAGTTGTTTTTAATTATTGTTTAAGCATATGATTATTGATGTTCGATAAAAGGTAAACATTTTAATTGTCTTAAAGTTACATTGACTTGTTTTACCAAAACTAGTCTGATGGGAAGCGATGAATGAAGTTCTTTGTTACGACTGTATAAAACCTACAGCGTGAATCAATGTATATATAATACATATAGGCACCTAGATGAATGTATTACTCACATAGTCCAGATTCTATTTAGTGAACTGATTAATACTCCGTGCTTATTAAGGACAATAAATCTCATGTTGCAAACGATGTATCCGACAATTTATTAAGGCTAACGTAGTATACTATTTCACTACTAATAAGTACCTACTTATATATAGTTTTTAAGTCATATTAGGCCTGTTAGTCACCTATGCTTAAAAGGTATGCGAGAACAAAGAAACAAAATGAACGTCTTCGCTACGAATATTTTGCCAATACGATTCTGCAACTAGCTCTCCTGTGAAGACATATACTAACGAGATAAGAAGCTATCCTTTGCACAGAAAAACATCAAAGGAACCCCGGTTAAAAATCATGTTTGTTTTTAGGTTAAATATTTATTTTATTCTATCCTTTACTAGCGACCCGCCCTGGCTTCGTACGGTTTTATTATACGTATAAACCTTCCTCTTGAATCACTCTATCTACATTATTGTGTACATGTATTTAAAAAAAAGCCGCATCAAAATCCGTTGCGTAGTTTTAAAGATTTAAGCAGTCAAAGGGACATAGGGAAATAGGGACAGAAAAAGCGACTTTGTTTTATACTATGTAGTGATTTTGTTGTTATAGCGACAACATAAATACATCAATTCAAATGTACTACATACCATGTTACATGAGATACAGAGGTGATAGACGGACAGATATCGGAGTCTTAGTAATAGGTCCCGTTTCACCCTTTATGTACGGAACCCTAATAAGTGTTTTCAGTCACTCACCAAGGCGAAACATCGATAGTTTTATTCCGGACAACATCCATCAGATTCGGCAGCTCATTCTCAAACTCCTGCGGTATGTGCGAGAAGACTATCAGGGGTTCGTTGTACTTCAGCTGTGTGGCGATTTGGTTCAATGTGGACGTTTGAACCGACACGCAGAGGAAGGACTGGCCGTACTTCATGCCGGTTGTTGGGTAGTCGTACGAAGAGGTGTTTAGGCTGTTGATTGCTGGAAGGTTATTTGACTTTATTTGACAAGTTGATACATAGAAGACAGGATTGGTTGATTTAGTACAGTAATACGTAATAAATAGAAATGGACGAAATACTGGAAAATATTCAAAGGTCCACTGAAACAGGAGGTGGATAGTCACGGCTTGAGGATACTTCTAATGCTGCCAGCCAGCTTATGTCTTGCTTCTGTATTTCGTCCATTTATATTCACCCCGGAGTTTTAATTCACCCCGTTTTACGTAAGTGTAAGCCTATTGAAAATTAACGTACTGAAAACTGCCTTTTTTAACCACTATTTTGAATAAGGTATTTGACATTTCTTCACTCTTGTGATTGAAATCAATTTTTATTTTACTTTTCTTTAGAAACAATGCGTGTGAAAATACGAGTTTTTTTTTTTTTTTTTTTTTTTCGAATGGACTATAATGCTGTTGACCTCAGATGGCCATGACAGCGTTACCGGACTATGGTGGGCGCAGAGGGCGCCGCACCGGTAAAGTTATGATGGGGCAACACGCACAAGGGCCACCACTTAGGTGCGAACCTCGGCTTGGGCTGTTGCCAGATGCTACAAGAGGGCAAGGAGGGTTTCGCCTAGGTGCACGAATGCACCTATGGGCGGAAGCGGGGATTTCTTCGACCCCGCATCCGGCGGGGTCGGTTTTTGGAAGATTGATTAGTGTGCGGAAGCGAATTGGTTGCCGTCACCTCCGGGTTAGCGGCGGTGATTGGGTCAACGGGGTCGCCGAGAACGTGTCTCGGCCTACGGAGGAGAGAACTCGTGGGAGGTTCCTCTATGGGATAATCGGGTATGTTAGAAATGAGAGGGTTGGGGTGGTTTGAGGCCGTATCATAATAACGCCGGGAGGCAGTATTTATGAAATGGGCGATGGACTCGAGATTGAGATCTCGGTGAAGGTCATTGTTGCGCATGTACCACGGAGATCCCGTGATTTTGCGCAAGAATTTATTTTGGACAATTTGGAGGGGACCGGTGTTGGTCGAGTGACCAAACACCTGGGACGAGTACGTCATGACGGGGCGGATGACCGATTTGTAAAGTGTCACCTTATTTCTAAGGGACATTTTACTCTTCGCTCTAAGGAGGCTGTTTAGCCGGCTAAGTATAAACTTAGCACGGTTTGTTACAGCGCGAATGTGGGGTTTGAACGTTAGGCGGCGATCTAAGATCACCCCTAAGTATTTGGCGGACTTAACCCAGGGAATGGGTTCGCCGAAAAGGGTGAGGGTGGGGGGCTTAGAGTACCTCCGCGAAAAGTACACTGCTGCACTTTTCGTCGGATTAACTTCTATGCGCCATTTTCTAAACCAGGCACCTAGGGTGTCTAGAGCGGCTTGCAGCCTTGTACTTATCCGGTCTGAGTTCAGATTGGATGTGTACAGTGCTGTGTCGTCCGCGAAGAGGGCAAGTTCGACTTGCGGGTATCGGGGGATATCGCTAGTATACAGCGTAAAAAGGAGGGGGGCGAGCACGGACCCTTGGGGGACTCCGGCTCGGACGGGTCGGGGGGCGGAGAGAGTGCCCTCCACTCGGTAGCGGAAACTGCGATTCGACAAGTAGTCTCGTAGGATGAGCACGAGTCTATCTGGCACACCGAGAGTGGAAAGCTTGTAAATCAAGCCGTTGTGCCAGACTTTGTCGAACGCTTTCGCTACGTCGAGGAAGACAGCTCCCGTACTGGCTGGCCAAGTATGGTGCCACATGGACAGGATGTGTTCCGTGATGCGGAGCACTTGTTGGGGACAGGAGTGGCGAGCTCGAAAGCCGAACTGCTCATCGGGTAAGGTGAAAATACGAGTAAAAACTAGTTATAGTATTTATACTTACGATCTGGAATCGGCGGGAACCTAGGCACAGAATGGACCAACCAGAGCGAAGTAAACTTATCGCCCAAGATAACTCCTTTGGTATGTCCATTGTCCACTCTAGTCTTCATGAACTTAGAGTGCATTTTACACATCTCTGCAAGATCGTAGTCATCGTAATACTTGTCTCCAAGTTTGAATTTCTTGTATTTCTTTATGCCGTTTTGACTTTGACCTGGGTAATAAATAATAATTTATAGTGAAACTTACAAAGAATATAAACAAATTTAATGTAAGAACTACTTGTAGTGCTTAAAGTAGCAGTATTAGATAATTAAGCTAACTGCAGACTATTGAAATCAATATGGAGGTAGCTGATTCTTATTAATCGGAAGCATCTCCCCAAGACGCTGGCTGCATTGCTCCACTTTATGGCAATGCCAATAATTAATAAGGTTATAGAAATAACCAAAATATTAGAACTTGTGTTATAATCGCGTTAGTAAAGATTGTGATTAAAAATTATTAAATGCATAAAAACCTCCCATGAAAGAGCCGGTCATTTTCGTCCATATTTTTAACTGCGACTACATGGGTTTTTTTTGCCACTGGTCGGATTTTGATAATTGCGATGAAATTTAATCTCGGGATAGACAAAATTAAATGCTACCTTTTAAACTCAAACCTTCCCTTTGTAGGACAATAATGGGTCACTCATTTTAATGATCGAAGAGTTGAGAGTATGAATAGTAAAAACTATGTTCTATTAAGCATTGTTTTAATATGGGCTGGAATTATGAGTGAGTTGCTTTTTACAGGTTTTTTACATACCTCTTTTGCTCTTGGAGTATAAATCAGCCACAGACTGAAGGATGTCGGGCTGATTCTCAGCAGCCGGCGGTTGGTCGTTGTAAATCAGAGATATTATGTTCTTATCCTGAAAAAAAACATTATGTATGAAAAAATTGTACAATTTGAAACAAATAAAAGACATACCTAACTACTTTAGTTGAGACCTTAAATATCTACATACCTACTTAACAAATATTTTAAGTGTCGAGGAATCTATTTATCAATTTAATGCTTAGGCGTGACCTGTAAACGTTGCCTATATCGTTTCTAACTTTCTACTAATTTTTTTTAATAGAAGCATATGTGCATGCTCTTAACAAGCAAGGGGTTAAACAAAAAACTAACACTATGTAACTAGGTACCCGATTTGAGTCTCAAAAAATACAAAAGTCGCATTATCAACATAAATTATTAGGTACGAAAACGGCTATGCTTTGTTTATGTACCTACCAGTTTTAATGCAATGCAATTTTAATCTATGGAGATAGCGTGGAGTTTTGTTACCTGTTTACTACAACAGAAAAAACGTATCTGATCGTAGACAAAAGCAAAGTTACCCCATTTTAGAGATAAGAAAGTATTGATATTATTTTGTATCTACGCCTAGGTAGGTACATAGCTATACCGAATAACCATATTTGGGTAAGGACCAAAATTTTTGCACTTTTTGCGTGAGTACGATGGCACATTACTTTCAAATCAACATATAAAAAAAAAATTGTTAACTTATGTGAATATTAATACTTGATTATTATAGCTGAATTTATTTTGCACCCTGTGCTTTATTCATATCTAAATTTCTTTCACTAGGTTTTTGTAAAATTAATTTTATGTAAATAAGGATACTGAATCCATTTTCGTTTTTCATACAAAATGTGAATGGCACATCTCCGACTCCTCCAGGTTTTTGCAATTTTATTCTAAAACTAAAAAACTTTTCAAAGACTTTTTGATTTATTTATATTCACCATGAATTTATCTTCACGTTTTTATTATTACGGTCTCGTTAAACTTTATAGTTAATTTATAATATTAATCTAAAAGCGTGTCCCAAATTTCGTTCCGTTGTGTCACTCAGTTGTGCGACAGCATAAATCGAGAACATGGCAAGATAGGATAACAAATAATGTTTTGTTGCAAAGGCTACACCGTCATCTAAGTTGTGACTAAATTCAGGCCAATTCCGCCAGGTTGTTTTTCGCTCATTTGCAAAAACGTGTTGAAGGTGCATGTGTACCATTATAAATTTGGATTTTCTGTAAGACTTTTAAAGTGTTTTGCGTCAACTTTTCTTACTTTTTACTATTAATTCTAGTAGATTATTTTGTCTACTATTGAATAGTTCTGATGTGTATTCATAAAGGTGTTTAATTTCTACAGTATGAATTTTTGAATGCTGTGTCATGTGGTTTTTTTTTCCTGTATGCGACGAATGTCACGAAATTATGTGACGTGTTACAATGGAATTTTGTAAAGATAGGTATACAACATTACTTAACGATTTTAACTCTCAATCAGGTTTAGGTCTTATAATACGTGTTATTAAATTAATGTATAATATATTTGTATTTGCTATATTTTTCTAAACCTTTATATATTTTTCAATGGTTAAGAAACAATAAGAATGTAAATAATCTATACCAGTGTGATCATTTCTAGACCCATGTACACTAACCTTAACAAATTCTGTTGTGCTACATTTGCTCCGTTTCCGTTGTGGAAACATGCAAAAATTTTGGTCCTTACCCATTTATGAGAAAAAACAGATTTTTTTAATCCGAAATTGAAAATAACTGATGCAGAACACAAAAAGAACAGCAAAAAAACCGCATTCAGCCAGCCACCAATACAATTGGTACCTAAGTAAGTAAAAATATAATATTATAAAATCCCAGCATAATCGAAGAGACAACTGACAAAATGATATTGAAAACATAATAAATATATAAATGAAATATTAGGTCCTTACATATGAAATTGGCGTTTTGTATGGGAGGAACAAAAAGTCGAATATTTTTTAATATAATATATTTAATTAATCAAAGTATGAACCATTATTTTCTATGCACTTTTGCCATCTTATAGGTAGTTCATTGATCCCTTTACTAAAAAAACCAGTCGGACGGGAATCAATAAAATCTTTGAAGGCGATTTGGACTGCCCCATCGGAGTTGAATTTTTTCCCTTGCAAGAAGTTATCCAAATTTCGAAAAAAATGGTAATCTGTTGGAGCAAGGTCCGGGGAGTACGGAGGATGTCTTAGACTTTCCAATTGAAGCTCTTCTAATTTAGTAGCCGTCTGTTGCGCAGTGTTTGGTCTAGCGTTGTCGTGAAGCAGCAGTGGCGTGGAGCGATTGACCAGCCTAGGTTGTTTAGCCGCTAGCTTTTCCATCATGGTTTGCAATTGCTGACAATAGACATCAGCCGTAATAGTCTGGCCAGATTTGAGAAAACTGTAATGAACAATACCGGCACTAGTCCACCAAACGCTTACAAGTAACTTTTTTGGGGTTAATTTTCGCTTGGGGCAGGATTTGGCTGGCTGGCCAGGATCCAACCATTGCGCTGAGCGCTTCCGATTATCGTAAAGAACCCATTTTTCATCACAGGTAATGATTCGGTTTAAAATACCTTCATTATTGTGCCGGTTTAGTAATGTAACGCAGCAGTCGACGCGCGTTTGCCGGTTTGCTTCAGTCAATTCGTGAGGTACCCACCTTTCAAGCTTTTTAATCTTCCCAAAAAAACAGAAGAAAAAAAACAAATGAATGACGATCATCGAAGCACAAATACATGAGTCTATAGCTGTACAAATTTGAATTTGGAATTCCTTACCAAAGAGGAGAAATTTGTGATTAAAGTGGCCAGTACGAAAAACGCCAATTTCATATGTAAGGACCTAATATAAGATTTTTAACGAAAGAAGATTTGTCAAATTAACTATCACACTCCCATACGAACAGGTAATGAAATATGAAGCTTATTACCTGATACAGAGGAGCTAGAGTCCGTCCGACCATCGACCGTGGATCGCTAATAGCCGTGTCCGACATAATCCAACCTCCCCTGAGTTTTGAAGGAGTCAAGTACATGTAGGCTACACCCCGTCGCACTAAAGGGTTCAGGTGATTCTTCTCTCGCGGCAGTTTGTACATGTAAAACCTGAAAAAACATATTAAGTAATAAAAAATATATATTACACTGAAAAAAGAAAATAAAATTGAAAAAATACAGATGGCTTCGTCGATTGGTAACGCGGTAACGCCACATGTAACCTGCAAGTCATCTTTTTTTTCACTTCTGCCGCTTTTACAAAAAAAAAGCATAATCTAACAAAATTTAACCGGCTACTTTTTTCACATATCCGAAAATTTGGTTTTATTTAAAAATAAATATTATTTTAAGATCTTAATTTTTAAGTTTAAAGTGTGATAAAGAAATAAATGTTGTTTCCAATTCATTGTAATTTTATATTTTTTGTATGTTTAATACTAGCAACCCGCCCCGGCTTTGCACGGTTTTATTATACGTATAAACCTTCCACTTGAAAAACTATCTATTAAAAAAACCGCATCACAATCCGTTGCGTAGTTTTAAAATTTAAGCATACAAAGGGACTAGGGACATAGGGACAGAGAAAGCGACTTTGTTTTATACTATGTAGTGAAGTTATTTTTCACAAGTGGACATTAGTTAACATCATTTTACCGAAACAAAAATTATGGTTGTAAAATATGTAGTTCTGGCTTAAAGGGAGCGGCTTTAAACTTTTTTTTTTTTTTATTCTGTTTTTATTTTGGTTTGGGATTTTATTCGCTTAGCGAATATGCCAATCCCGTATTACATACACGTACTTGAACAATATATCAACTAAAGACATCATAAACCATTGTGTACAAGGCTTTAGCGGCCTCGCACAGTGGTGTGGAGAGTACTCTTTGAACCGAACCTAACTCTGCAAGATTCAAATCAAAATCAGCAAACAATTTATCTGAGTCCGCACACATTCCACCAATATATGGTGAACGTCTTCTGTGACACCACAGGATGAGCAGTTGGCAGAGTTAACCTTCCTCATGAGGTGGTTGAATTTTTTTTTAACAAGGGATTAAGCAACTTATCGATATAGCTCAGTCTGATAAGACCTGCTTGAGTAGGTATTCATGCAAGCAAAGTTTGTAAACAGTTCGTTACATCCTCAATTAATTGTTTAGTTATGCAACAATTATTTACAAACTGACTACAGGTTGTTCACATACCTTAGTATGTTTAAGTGATTTGTATAATATGATATACGAGTAGGTAGGTACCTACTTTATGGATGCGTAATAATGTTTTCTTAACAAACGAGACTGGAATTAATGAATGAACACTATAACTATACTTAGTACTTGAAATTAACATAAGCACGAACACATTTATTAAGATACATATACTGACATCAGGTTTATATCATACTATATTTCTAACACTCAATAAACTCAATAAATGGGAGCTCATCAATCACTCAGGGCCTGCCTGCAACCACTAATTAATTATAATCATTGATGTTAACAATAATAAGGAAAAGATACTAAAAGCACAAATAGATATGGTTAAAATAACATAATTTTTTGTTTTTAAGTAAGGGAAAAATAACAGAATGATTGAAATTACTTAATAAAATTAAAGCGTGGTATTTTTGCAAATTGGGTCAACATTAGGCAAAACCAGAAAAGTAAAAACTTTATTATTTTTTAATTTTCAATTTTTATGTGTGTTCAATCACTACATAGTATAAAACAAAATCGCTTTTTCTGTCCCTATGTCCCTATATCCTTATGTCCCTTTGAATGCTTTAATCTTATAACTACGCAACGGATTTTGATGCGGTTTTTAGTTAATAGATAGAATGATTCAAGAGGAAGGTTTATAAGTATAATAAAACCGTGCGAAGCCGGGGCGGGTTGCCAGTATACCTAGTATACCTAGTACCTCTTATGGGCATATTCTATGTTAGGTAATCATATTTGCCACTCTTTCAAAAGTCCACTACTCTTAGTTATGAGAAATATGAATTAGGTAGGTACCTATAACGTTTGTTGATTTATATTTCGAATAATAAGTAGGTAGGTATAGTAATTTCAAGCAGATCATGCCAGGGATGCTCAGGGCCCAACCGTTTCCAGTCTCACTATCCTAGTATTATTTTCCAAGTTGATTGACATTTTCACTATTTCTAATTTTCGTGCTAATATAATTTGACTGTGCTATCTGAAAAACTTTCTTAAACATTTTTGAGTATGTAATTTTTAACCTTTTAACTCCTCGCTAATATTGTTTTGTTTTTCACTAAACAGTTCATACAACTTTTATCTACTTATAAGTATCTAAGTATACCTCAAGTTGCATACTCACCAGTGTAAGTGGTGTTATTCCTAATATTCCTACTTCTTTATTTTATTATTCCTACTTCCTATGGTACCAAATGATCACCTAACTCCCCTATGTTTAATCTGGTGGAGTAAATGCGAACCATAATATAGAATGATAACGTTTTGGTATAAAAGGCGTGGTATTTTCGGAAACTTCATGAATAGGAGTGTCATTATTTTTTATAAATTCTACGCTAAGAATTTTCAAAGAAGTTACTCGTTATTTTTACTATCATTACCTACAGATCTAACTACTTTGTTGTCCGTTTGTTTTTGTAGTGTGCTGCCTATGTATGAACCAAATAAACTATATAGGTTACTTATTTCTAGAAATAAAGGCAGGTAAGTATCAAAATCTTTTTCTCGATTTGTGTTTTCTTCTTAATTACGAGATCTTTTTTTTGTTAATATAAAAACTTGCGTTACTTCCTTAATTGTTTGAGTAAAATGTAGTTCGTAATGTAATGACGCTGCACATACATAAGGATTTTTTTCTAATTTGTGAACTACTTATCGATTAAATTAAAATAAAAACAATAAAAACTCACCAATCAACAGGTTCGCCCCTTTCATTTCTACATTGCGGCGTCAACCCCACACAACCCGTCACAAGAACAAAAAAAATAAACAACATAACGCGTGCAGCAACCTCAACGGTCCTCAACGAAGTAACCCTAGACGCAGGAAGTCTTAGCCAGATTATTTATGATTCACTACACTCAAAACAACCGCTTCCAAATCAAACAATACAATATTTATACAACAGGAGGTATCGATTTGTATCCTTCGATGCGACAATTAGATAACTCTGTACCTATTGACAAATTAAATGAATGTTGACACTTGTACTACGTACATTGTAGATTGTTTTTATAACACCTGCAGTTCTTTGACCATTATACCTACCTATATTATAAAGCAAAAGTGCGCGAATTGTCACCGAGAATCGATCCTTTATGCTGTTTGTAACAGATGTAAGACCCTTAGTTGAATGTTCCTTAGAAGGCATTTTTGAATTACTCTCCTCCCAAATTAACTCTTAAGTTCGTAGTGGCGCTAGTTGAAACAATTTGAACGTAACTTCAAAGGAAGAACATTAGTTCTAATTTTATCCACCCGAATCAGATAAGTTGGTAGCTCTACAGTGACGACACAAAGGAACCGGTTGCAATTTTACCGCGTTGTTTGTGTTTGTATTTTAGATCTTACTGCGTTGTGATAGAGTTGCATGATGATTGATGATTGATGACCGTTGTGTAGCAGTGGTTGGATGCAAGGAAGCATTGAACGTGATTGTATAAAAGTTGTTCAAAAAGAGTGCCTTTTGAAGACTTTTGTCCTCTATACCCACATAAAGACTCAAATTTTTTGGTGCTCGTTCCTTACAAATCACCTAACCATTTGAGTAAATTTTATTGTACTTGTCTTATGTAAGTTATTTTGTAAATTTATTTTTCTGGTGTACAAGCATTTTTGTATTGTATTGTACTTACGTAAATTTATTTTGGAAAATGAGACTGAATGCACATTCTTGGTGGTTCTTGAATGTTTAAAAGAAGAATGATTCTTCCCATCTCGCTATGCGTAGGCCTACCTATCTACCTACCTACCTACTCAGAGTTCCGCGTTAGGTTGAAATTAATAAAAAAGGATTGGCATTTGCACTAAATCTCTAGAATTTTCTTCATTCCAAATTGAATTGAGGATGAACGTAAATAGTTTAATTTTAGCTTTAGCACTGCACGACCTTAATCCATCTTCTCCATTCCACCATCGGACCAGCAGACGCACTGAAAAATCCGTATCTGGTCGATATTCCACTATGTCTGTTGTGGGATATCGACCATGTGCTATCATTGATCAGTATTCTGTGCCGAAGTGTTAATTTTCTGCCGTATAGCTACTCGTAATCTGTCGACTAACGAATTAGGTACCTACGGATCAGTCCAATGTAAAACTTCTTGTCTACTATATTGTTATAGATTATTGTCATAATAAGACGTTGATATGATATTATGTATGAACCGACTGTTTTGTATACCTACACAATTCCTAATAGAAGAATAAGTGTAAAAGTAGGTACTTACACTATGTTTTCATAATAAGGGAAAAACTGTGTTCCATTGAATTGAATTTTATTCATTTCCTTGCTATATTGATTGGTGGTGATTAGCAAAGTTCGTTAAAAATCTTAACGAACTAATACTTTTGCACACAATTTCGATGATTTGATATCCAATAATATGACTTGAAATGTTTACTCTAATTCTAATTTAAAAAAGGCAGGAGTATTTAGGTTGTTATTAAAAATCGTTTTATAATTTACTATAATTTTAATGTGAAAAAGAAAAATAGCTATAAAAATAAAGATCCTGTATACACCATAAAACACAAATGGAAGACTTTTGGCACATTTTGAATGATAAATATACGCTATAAATATATTCCTTAGCCTAACTAAAGTTATCCTTACCCTAAATTAGCATGGCAAAGTGATACATGTTCTCTTAAGAATAACGTTCATTATCTCTTACATAAAAGTTATTGTTGAGTGGGCATAGAAACAGCAGCCTTCGCATGAGAAACATCACTCTGCCTCCAGTAAGAGACAACTGTCTTCAACTCCGTATAGAAATCCAATCCCTGTTTACCGCAGAAATGATTAGTACCCAAAAACGAGCCTCTTGTACCCGAAAATGAGAACATAGAAAGAGGTACCGGTATGGGTACATTTACCCCAACTTGTCCGACGTCGATTTCGTTCGCAAACTTCCTAGCGGTCGCGCCATTTGTTGTGAAAACAGCTGTTCCGTTTCCGTACGGATTTGAGTTTATCATTTGGATGGCTTGGTCTAAGGTATCTACGAACAGACAGACTAGCACTGGCCCGAATATTTCTTCCTTGTAGCATTCCATTGAGGGGGTGACGTGTGTGATGATAGTAGGTCCTACGAAGTTGCCCTTTTCGAAGCCGGAGACTTTGACGGATCTGCCGTCGAGAGCGATTTTAGCTCCCTCTTTCAGTCCTAGGAAAGAAATTGGTTTTTTGAGTACAATAAAAAAACATGATCATATTAAATTACTAGCTGCACCAAGCGGCTTTGCCCGCGTGGAAATTTCAGATTTTTTTTTTTTTTGTATGAATAAGATTAACATAATTCATTATTTACTTTATAGTTTACTAGATGACCTGCTCGCGATTTCATACGCGTGGTCTTTAGCACTGAACCCATTTAAGTATACCTATCTACCTTAATTTACGTATTTTACCTTATCCAACCAACAATACAATACTCACCAGAATCGACCAGCCTGTTTTTTTTCTCCTTAAACTTGACTGAGGTGACAGGCCCCACGTCAGTGCCAGGGACATGACCCGCGTTGACCTTATATCACCAGCGTTGACCTTGACCTTAGAGTGACTTATTTATCCAATCAATAGTACAATACTCACCAGACTCAACCAGCCTATGTATCCTCTCCTTAGCCTTGACTGAGATGACAGGCTACACGTCAGTGCCAGGGACATGACCTGCGTTGACCTTGACCTTAGAATGACCAAGTTATCCAATCAACAGTACAATACTCACCAGACTCGACCAGCCTGTGTATCCTCTCCTTAGACTTCACTGAGATGACAGGCCACACGTCAGTGCCGGGGAGATGACCTGCATTGACCTTATATGACCTGCGTTGACCTTGACCTTAGAATGACAAATTTATCCAATCAACAGTACAATACTCACCAGACTCGACCAGCCTGTGTATCCTCTCCTTAGCCTTGACTGAGATGACAGGCCCCACGTCAGTGCCGGGGACGTGACCAGCGTTGACCTTTAGGTCCTTAGCACGTTTGACTAGGTCTGGGATCCAATCCTTAGCTTCTCCTATGGAAATTAAGTGTATTTTAGTAGGAGTTTCATAATTTAACATTAGCCGCATAGAAATCATTCGTGTTTCAGAAAGAGCTTTGAATCGTCTTTATTTGCAATATCTTTCCATAATGTAGTATACATCCATAATATATAGGAGGTAGTTTGGTAGAAATTGGTTTAGATGCGATGAGATCAATATTGTGGTTTAGTTTTTATTTACAACTAGCGACCCGCCCCGGCTTAGCACGGTTGCATTTTATACGTATAAACCTTAAATCTTTAAAACTACGCAATGGATTTTGATGCGGTTTTTTTTAATAGGTATAGTGATTCAAGAGGAATGTTTATACGTATAATAACAGTGTGAAGCCGGGGCGGGTCGCTAGTATAATATATAATAATTCCGGACAGTCCACATGAGAGCCGGGGACATGACCCGAGTTGACCTCATATGACCACCGTTGACCTTGACCTTAGAGTGACCAAGTTATCCAATCAACAGTACAATACTCACCAGACTACATACATACGTACCTACAAATATGGCATTTAAGAATATAAATTAAACATCAGACAAGGCTTTCACCTTTTCATAAAAAATAGACAAATTAAACGAAAAAAATAAATACCAATTTATTTTTGAAAATGGAACTGTCGATGTCTTGGTGATTTTGGTAGAAAGGAATGCGTATATTACGTTGCAAGTTAGGTAGAAAATAAAAAAAGAATTGGTATTGGTCTAAAGCTCTAGAATTTGCTTCATATACCTAATAAATTAATTATTATGTACCTACTTTTTTTTTGGAAAATTTGACCAAGTTATACAATCAACAGTACAATACTCACCAGACTACATACATACCTACAAATATAGCAGTACTAAGCGCCATACACCTCTGTCCAGCCGCGCCGAAGGCCGCGCCCGCGAGTTGGTTCAGAGTGTGCTCTTTGTTAGCATCCGCCATTATCACGCCGTGGTTCTTAGCTCCCATGTTACTTTGGACGCGTTTGCCTACAAATTACACTTTATTAATTTCAGATAGTAATAGAATAAACATTTATGACGAGGCTTTTTACATGCTTTTGACATGTTTACCTCGCTACAATTACAATTATTGATTTGCTGTTTTCTTCGAATCGACACGAGTCAGATACTATGAAGGTATGATAAAAATAGTATTTTTTACTAATTTAGTGTTCCTACCGTTGTATTGGAAGTAAAGAAAAATTTGATGTGTTTTGAACTCATCTATCGCAAATAGTTTTTTTTTAATCTATACGTAGTTGAACTTCTCGACTCCCTACATCTTTTATCTCTGTGAGCTTATAACTAATTATTTATTTTTAATTATAACTGACTTTAATAGACGAAGCATACATCTGGGACCAATATGTGCCAATACCAAAAAAAAAAACATTTTCAAAAAATATGTAACTAAGTATGTAAAGTTTCGGAAATCTTAAAAAAATAAAAAAAAACAGGATTAAAAACAAAACTAACAGTTAAGGTCTTCTCCTTCAAATTGTATTATACAAATAGATCCACCTACACACCCACCGAGTTTGTCTAACCCTCCACCAAACTCCCTGTATATTAGAAAGATATTCTCAGCTATAAGTAAGTAAAGAATATATATCGTACCAGCAGCAGAGGCGCGGCTGTAGATATGTTTCCCGGCCGCGTCGCCTCCCACGAAGGAGACCGCCTTGATGTCGGGCTGGTCGCAGATGAAGTTCACTACGTCGTGAGTTCCGTGCACCACCTGGAATTATTAATAAAATAATATTTATAAATTAACTAGCGACCCGCCCCGGCTTCGCAAGGTTTTATTATACGAATAAAGCTTCCTCTTGAATCACTCTATCTGTTAATCAAAATCCGTTGCGTTGTTTTAAAGATTTAATAGGGGCAGAGAAAGCGACTTTGTTTTATACTATGAAGTGAAAGTTAAAATAATCACTACAGAGTATAAAATAAAGTCGCTTTCCGCTATCTGTCTCTATGTATGCTTAGATCTTTAAAACTAGGTATTCTAACTGTGGAGGAAAGCTGCAGAAATTGACACCGTATTTTTTATGGGATTCAGGATTCTTTATCAACCCATTTTTAATACATTTTTAATATACAAAATTTATTATAAAATAAGTTTGATTCTATTATCAACCCGGTGCATGTCGATATAGGTTTGGATCTTAGACTATAAGGTCTAAAGGAAATAATGCACATTGATTTTGATTTTTGATTCTGACTTACATTGACGACGCCAGGCGGAGCACCAGCCTGCTCTAACAGATCCATCATCATGAGGGTGGCTCCGGGATCCTGTTCCGAAGGCTTCAGGATGCAGGTGTTGCCAGTTACGAGCGCAGGCGGGAACATCCAGAGGGGAATCATCACGGGGAAGTTGAAGGCTGCTACACCTGGGTGGAGGGAATATTGAGTTGAAACGTGTTGCTAGTCACGAGTATAGGGGGGAACATCCAGAGGGGAATCATCACGGGGAAGTTGAATGCTGCTACACTTGGGTGGAGGGAATATTGTCTTTTAATTGATAGTTGTTGACTAAATGAGTTGAAGGGTGCTGCCAGTCACGAGTATAGGGATGAACATCCAGAGGGGAATCATCACGGGGAAGTCGAAGGCTGCTACACCTGGGTGGAGGGAATATTGTCTTTTAATTGATAGTTGTTGACTAAATGAGTTGAAGGGTGTTGCCGGTCACGAGGACAGGAGGGAACATCCAGAGGGGAATCATCACGGGGAAGTTGAATGCTGCTACACCTGGTTGGTGGGACAAAAAAGCGGTTCAGATTGTACAAATTTTTGTCCTCTGGCGGAAACCGAACCCGCAAGCTCCTGCATCGCAGGTGGAACTACGCCCGCTGCGCCACAGAGGTTATATATACATACACATATATACACTTTTTACTTTCGAGTTTAAAGGGGTATTACACTTCACGTGCGTTATTCAGGGCCCAGTAGTTAGGGCGATTAGGGAGCAAGGCTTGCCAGGACCGCGGTCCCTTAGGGACCCTAAATCTTATTACACCACTCTGGTTAGGGTCCCTGAATAACGTGTAGTGTAATACCCCTTTTACTTTTATAAAAAAAAACAAGGAACATGCGTAATTAAACTCCTTTTACAAGTCAAATACAATCTCTTCATTAACAACGAAAATTACAATCAAGGAATAGAACAAAATAAAACTAGTACATACAATAGAAACAATTGAGCTAACTGCAGACGGTTGCAAACAGTCTAAAGGTAGCTTAATTGATCCATGTCAATACCAGTTGGAGGCGTCCCCAAATTAATTTACCTCCAACAACTCCCAAAGGCACCTTATAACTGTGCGTGTCCATGTCTTTAGCGATGTTCTGGATGCTATCTCCCAACTGAAGACTTGTGATGCTGCAGCAGTGTTCCACAGATTCTGTATGTTAAAAAGGAAAAGTTATTAAAGGAAATCTTTATTTCAAATCAAATAATTTATTTGCAACATTACTAGTATCTACTCGCGTCTTCGCACGCGTTGTTTCAATCATTCGTCATGATGGAAACGTCATAAGATTATTTCTATCCCATGAGAAATTGAAAAGTATTGATTGTTATGAAAATTAGCATATGTATTAATCTAAGGCTAGAACTACGTACCTATATTTAAAAAAGCACATTTAGACTGTGATTGTATTTTACTGTTTTCTTTTTTACACTATTAAATTAGGAGCCCCTGTTATAATAGTGTAAGTACTTTTAAATAAATAAATAACTGGAAAAAAAAATCAGTCCGTTCCGTTCAATAGTTTTTACGTGGAAGAGGAACAAACATCCATATAGTATAATATTAGTCAGGATTACTGGTACATGTTAGATTTTATAACAAGATTGATATCAAATGTATCCCACAACCCACAAACAGGTGTGGAAAATATAAATCGAGTGAATACAAATAGTAATTTAATCAAGTCAAGAAAAATACAATTCAAATTTCGCAATTCTTGGAGGTAAAATATTATGTATCTGAATGAATGTCTAAGCTATCTGTGACCAAAATAAATGATTTGTTTGTTTGAAGTGCATTCTCATTTGGCTTTTATTTAAGTCAAATAACAGAATTAAGTCTAGGTTTGGCATTATTTTTAATTAAAGGGATTTTGAACTAAATTACAAAAAAGGAAGGGGTTCTCAATTCGGCTGATATTATAATGTTGGTTCGTTTTACTTTTCTGAATAAAATTGCATGTTATTTAATTTACAAAGAAAATACAATCAATGAATAAAAATCAAATTACAAAGTATTCATATTTTACTAAAGAACTAACTAGATAAATAAAAAAAACGGTATGTTATACTATATAGGTAATGCTTTGTTTTGGTATTTGAATACTCAAAACATGCTCGAATTACAAATAATTTTGGAATTAAGTTTAAAAAGGAATTCATTCTTCGCAAGCCTCTTCATAATTAAATAAAATCAATAAGTAAATAAATATTTTAAAAGTGTTTTAGTTGATTGAAAATACAGAAATACTCACGAATTCCTCTGAGCACATCGCCTTCTGCGTCGGCGATGGTCTTGCCTTGCTCTTCTGTGATCTTGGCCGCCAGTTTGGACTGGTTTTCTCTCAGGAGGCGCGCAAATCTGTAAGCAATATATAAAAACAATAGTATCTGCCCGGGGCTTGTCACACATTGTTTCTATGGAAAAGTTTCAAGGCTATTTCTTTATTTACCTGAAATAGGAACAAACATCCATACAAACTTTCGCGTTTATAATATTACTAGCGACCCGCCCCGACTTCGCACGGTTTTATTATAGGTACTTATAAAATAACTTTCCTCTTGAATCACTCTATTAAAAAAACCGCATCAAAATCCGTTGCGTTGCGTAGTTTTAAAGATTTGAGCATAGGGACATAGGGATATAGGGACAGAAAAAGCGACTTTGTTTTATACTATGTAGTGATAGTAAGAACCTAAGAACTAGCAGCGTCACGCGGATACAACCCGCGTGAAAAGTAGCCTTAATTCCAAGCATTTATATGAACACGCATAGGCTACGTTTCATCCCGTAAATCAGTCCCCATATGATAGAAATAGCCCTCAAACGTTTCCATAGAAATAACATAACGACGTCGACAACGAAGTCGCGGTCACTAGACTGCACGTCACTCACTGGCGGACACTACACGAGCTATCTCCGATCCTTGCGGCCCAGAAAACAAAAGGCTTGAAGATCCCTGAGGTTCCTCTACAGGATGAGATCATAAACATGTAAATCAGTAAATCAATATCTTTACTTCTTTAGGCTTACAAAATAAGGACTTAGACAAGTCAAATTTAATACTATAGGTACATAATTATCAAAATAATATCACTACATAGTATAAAACAAAGTCGCTTTTTCTGTCCTTATGTCCCTTTGAATGCTTAAATCTTTAAAACTACGCAACGGATTATGATGCGGTTTTTTTAATAGATAGAGTGATTCAAGAGTTAGTTAAGTTTATACGCATAAAAAAACCCTGCGAAGCCTGGCGGGTCGCTAGTAAGAAATAAAGTGATAATTGATTTTCAGTTCGCTTCACTCTTTTGTCCACTTGTGGAAGAAGCGAAATAGAAACCAAGCATGTGTACCAACATGGCGCATTCAAGGAGGTTTCTCTGTGGAATGTCAAGGTCATAAACATGTGAACATACTTGAACATAAGCTGCTGCCTGGTCATAACAGTGCTCTGGCTCCATGTCTTGTAGGCACGTTTAGCTGATTCCAACGCACTGTTCAGTTCATCTGTCGTTGCTTCTGGAACCCTGGAACAAATCAAATAATTTATTGGTACCATAAGTTAATTAAAACTAAAAACAATGCAACGCTACTGATGCAAAAAGTATAAAACTATGTCGCGTACAGTATCGCCCTCCTCTGGACAAAGTGTTTAATAACTATTCACATGAGAATATATGGCCTAGGTTATCCTTACTTAATTAATATTCTTATAATTTGTAAAGTAAGTTAAAAGTAAGTACTTAAGTTAACAATATCGCAATGCCGTGAGTAGTGTACTAATGCCTGGTTTACACTTTGTTAAATATCAAGTGCGAGTGACAAGTGGAAGTGAAAACTGCTTCTTAAAAGCGCGATTTCTAGTCGCGACGCCTCGTCGCGCTTATTCAAATCGCAAAACGCAAGACGCAGCTGTGTGAAAGATGGCAAGCGTCTTAGTTCAAAATGTTCCGTGAACAATTATCGGAAATCATTGTCACTTGCACAAACTTGATACCTAGAATAGAATAGAATAGAATAGAAAAAACATTTATTTGGACACAGGTACAATAAAAAACAGTACATAAAATTAACAAACAGTAGCAATAATAACATGGAGGTAATTAAGTCACACAGAATGGTGGTAGATTCAAAAATATGGCCTCCATGACCCTGCGCCGAAATAGGGGTTGGCTCAGCTTGTGCTGAACATGTCATGTTCAGCGCTGTTTTTCAGCCAAAGACCTTAATTAATTGACGTTACGGACGGCAATTTGGTGACAATTAAAACAAAAAGAAAATTATAACAATAAATAGATGAGTTCTTTAGGTCAAGTAAAAAGTACATATGTTAGTATAGTCAGTATAATAAACAAAAAAATCAAAATAAAAAACAATAAGTGATGAATGAATGGTGATAGAAAAAATGAAATTTAAAGTGCAAGAGAGCTGTGAAGTTCTTAGTAAATAAAATATTATGATAATGATTCAGGGGAGCTTCCGGTTGCGCATCAAAACAATAATAAATTTTAAGATAGAGTAAGCAGGTACTCAGTCCAGAATACCTAAGCAAATTTGAAGCCCAGAGAAGGTAAGAGTGTAAGATTTTTATATAATGGAGCTATTGATGTTTACGTTTCCAAGTTTTCTCTGTTCTTCGACTAAAAAGGCTTTTAACTTTTTCCTAAAATTAAATTTATTTTTAAGGTTTCTAATAGGTGGTGGTATATTATTCCAACACTTGGAGGATGCGTATCGGAAGCTACCACGGAAAGCTGCGGATCTATGCTGTGGGGTTGCCAACTGCTGAGAACAATGCCTACGTCTGCGCTTGCACGCGATCCATGACAGCTTCTGGTACGAATACTTTGGCTTGTGCTGGTTAATAACGTCGAATAAGAGACAGGCTAGGTGAAGTTTTCGTCTAGATTTCATTTTAAGAATGAAGTGGTTATTGAGGTAAGGCGTTAAATGGCTGCGCGGCGGGACGTTAAAACAAAACCTAGCGCAAGCGTTTTGCACCCGTTGAACTAGTAACTGTGTACGCGCGAGCAGCCTTGGGCCGTAAACTGTATCAGCGTGGTTAAGCTTTGAAAGTACAAGTGATTCCACTAACTGTATACGAAGTTCTTCACTAAGGTAAGGTCGAATTTTATACAGTATCTTTAGTCTATAAAAGCAGTTCTGAGCGCAGGTAGCAACGTGTTTCTCAAATCGCAATTCCGAATCCATACATAAACCTAGGTTTCGAGCTTCTTCTACCCTTTCAATTGATTCGTCCAAAAGCTTGACATCAATGGCGGAGAGGATGGCCGGGTTGGTGATTTTATGCCTACTACCAAGATGAAGGTATTTCGTTTTTACAGGGTTAACCTACTTAACAAAGTGTAAACCAGAAATAACGCAGTAGTATAAAGGACAAAACTATGAATAAATTAATAACTCTGGTTAATCCACACAGCATTATCTAGCCCGAGCCAAGCCTGAGCAGAAATATTTAAATTCAATTTCAATTTTTTTTATTAATACCATGGGCTCACAACGACCACTTAGTCAAGTCAAATGGATGTTATGTTGTGTGGAAACATAGCTTTCAGCCTAAGTACCTACTTTTATGTATTTGAATAATAATTAATCCTTGTTTTCCCAAGTATTCCCAAAATTTAAAAATACATATCATAAAAATAAAAGAATATACAGCGGCCCAAAATTGGAGCATTATGAAAATCAAGTTAGCATTTATTTTTTATTGAGGTAGGTAAACCACAGCGCAGCGTTCCAATTTCCGTAAGATAACTTGTTAAAAACAAACTTAAAAAAATGCTTATCTTTTCTAATATTAAATAAAAAATGTAGCTAAATAAGTATGGCTAACAGAGTGAATATTTATCTTGTTGTTTCAATAACAAGATAAAAACGACTATCACTGATATGATGTAACTTCGTGACCAACAAAGTTAAATGGCGGAAATGTGTAATATATTCTACACAGATTTGTTATGAATAAAACATGTATAAAAGATAAAAATACCACAAAATAGGCTTTATATGTTTGCACTTAACATTTGCTCAACATTATCAGTAAGTATCTAATCTATTTTTCTTTGCTAATTATGGAATAAGATAAAAAAGTCCAATTTGTTGTTTTAATTAAGTATAATCATTTTCTCAAAAGGTAGCTTCACTAACTTATAGTGATAATAGCGACCCGCTCCGGCTTCGCACGGTTTTACTATTATGTATAAACCTTCCTCTTGAATCACTCTATCTATTAAAAAAAACGCATCAAAATCCGTTGCGTAGTTTTAAAGATTTAAGCAATCATAGGGACATAGGGACAGAGAAAGCGACTTTGTTTTATACTTTGTAGTGATGGGCTGTATCCATGTACCCTAGTGAGCAAAGCCACAGTAGGAGTGCTAAAGTTATTACTTATAACACACAATCATCAATTTGAATGAGATAAGAGTGACCCTGTGATCTCTGTAAATTACATCAGAAAAATTGTTATGCCACAAGCATAAGTATTTAATTATTACATTTTATAAAATACTCATTAGAAATAAATTTACTTTGCAAAGATACACTCAATAATCCTTCTTATAATAACACTAGCGCCCCGCCCCGGCTTTGCACGGTGTTATTATAAGTATAAACCTTCCTTTTGAATTACTCTATCTATTAAAAAAACCGCATTAAAATCCGTTGTTTAGTTTTAAATTTAAGCAGTCAAAGGGACATAGTGATTTAGGGATAGAAAAAGCGACTTTGTTTTATACTATGTAGTGATTAATTATCCTTCCTCTCATTTCATACTCATGCTCTTCTCTAAGTCTATCACTTTCACACACCATTTCAGGTGAGATGTGAGATAAGCATTGGATAGTATTTAACCCTCGCCTACCGTCGAGTTTTTTGACTAGTTTTACCTTACTAACTTTGCTTACATCATCTTGAAATAAAAATTTAAAGAAGTTTATTAGGATTCTGCATTACATGGATCATTTAAAACAATGTCATCTGTAGATGTTAGTGTTACACATGAGAGAGTGATAAACTTGACCTTACAAATCAGAATGATTTTCATTTCATGTTAACCTAGTCAATAGTTAACCAACACTCCACATTCAACAGTAATAATATTAAGTGTATCTACATAGTCGCCATGTATATTCAATTTGCTTTTATAAGTAGCATGATAATCTATTTTTGCTTTATGTTTAATTCATAAACTAAGCCTTAGCTGCACTATATTTAGGGAATATAAAATAAAGTCGCTTTCTCTGTCCCTATGTATGCTTATATCTGTTGGAAGGTTTATCCATATAATAAAACCGTGCAAAGCCGGGGTGGGTTGCTAGTATAAAATAAAGCTTTAATTATAAAGTTAGCTATCCATTTACATTTAATAACTTACTTCATAAAGTACTTAGAACAGTGAACAGAAAAAACCTATAAGATAAACTTTAAATTCTTCTTTATGAAGTTTACCCATTACAGCGCAGTTCATTTTATTTTTACATAACTGGTGCCATAAATAAATCACATCTTTGTTTGCTAGTGCATCATTAAAATTTAACCGTTGACCACTAATGATTCCAATTCAAGCAACAAAAAGAACTAGAAAGTATACATTCGTCTATAGCTAATGGTGATAATCAACATACTACAGGTCATTCAAAACATTGTCACAAACATATAGTCGATACTATACTGCTCACTTCTAAGGGTTAATTATTGTGTGTAATAAAAGCATTTACCTGCCAATAACTTCATTTGTGGCTGGGTTTGTGAGTTCAATCCATTTATTTGTTTTCGAGTCAACATGTTGGCCATCGATGTAAAGCTTGGTCGCTGGGGCAGAGCTGCTGTAGTTTCTGCGGGCTATAGCTCGAGACTGAAATAATACAAGAATGTCTTAAAACTAAGAAGGAAGAAACATGAATGAAGTTTATGGAGGAAAAGGACAGAAGCTAATAACCAGAAAGGTAATAACCAGCTAGAATATTATATACCTATATGTAAAAAAGATTGTTGTTTTGCAAGGCTTCTAAATAAAGTAGCCTTGCAAAACAACAATTTGATAGTCAAATGGATACATGAGAAAACTGATTCTACTGCGCAACAAACAGACAAGATGAATAATGTAAGGAGTTCAAAATTGTAAAACTTGTGCATGAAACATGAGTCTCACTTGTTTATGTTACGAGTAGGTACTGGCAGCAGGAAAATAAAATAGTAGAAAAAAATAACTAAAGAACAGTTCTTTTATTATAATTTCAAATGTTTAAAATAAGTACTTCTTTTAGGGAGGACTTATTTAGCCTGAACTCTAGATACTTACTTGAATAATAATACGTAAGTATTCAGAAAACAAGAAGATACCTATGAAGTAAACAAATAATAGAGCACAATCACAAATTTACTTACTTCTGATTTCAAAAGTTTCAGCATTGCAGAAGCCATGTTCCCTAAAATTACCTTATAAAAATACAATCAATTGGAGCGGCAGTGACGGCCGGCTCTTGGGTTGAGAAGGGGGCAAAGCCAACTGATTACAATATAAAATGTTCTGACCTTGAATTGATAAATAAATCCATTACAATCATCACTTCACACAATCTGTTGTTTATTTTGTTTTGTTTGTTTGTTGGTTGGTTGGTTGACGTTTCGTTTCTCTTTCTTTGATCAATTTATTAAATTTTTCGGAAAATGGTCAAAAATAATTAAATATGGAATTTATTCCATTCCTATTTCTTTATCGAAGATACTTTTATTTACTGTAATTACTTTTGGATACACATAGTTCAAAATTGTTTGTATTTTATTCTAAAAAATCACTTTTCTGGAAATGAAACGTAAATCCATAATGTCTGTTGTTGTGTGGCTGTCAATGTCATGTCAATAGTGTTATTTCGTTTCCTCAATAGATGTCGCGACCTGTAACCAAATTCTATTAAACCGTGCGTACCTAGATGATAAAATATCCCGTTTAAATACAAAATTAATTTTACAGACAACATCATGTTCATTACGGAAATAAAACATTTGAAACGAATTCATTAGATTAGCGCGATTTGTGGGTAAATTCTGCTGTACTTACTAACCTAGGTAGGTAGGTACCTACCTAAGTTTCACTAGTAAACGGCATACCAACTACTATCGATCTTCTTTCCATCCGGATAGTGTAATGGTAGGTATTTATTACATTAAAGGAAAGTACAGTTCTGAAAATGGGGTTGATCGTCAAAGAAACCCATTCAATGTATAAACAGATATCTGCACAAAATACCTTGATAACAGCAAGTCAATGCGCAACGGGCTTTGATAGTGAACACACTTGGTCAAACATCCACATCTACAAGTTACCTACTACTCGCATGGTAACTTGTAGGTAGGTACTTAGGTAGGTAGGTAACTAAATAATATAAATAAGAAATAACTTATAATTAGGTCTACCTTCTCGAAACCTAAACTACCTACCAAGGTAGGTACGTGGGTAGATAAACTTTACCTAGGGTGTACCTACCTCGGTCGGCACATAAATCGGTGTTAGTTGGATGTTGTCTATCTGATGCCTTGCCTAAGTATATGACCTTGTTGGAATTCCAATGAATAAAATAATAGTGTACGTAAGTACCTACACCAAGTACCTACAACATGACCGAATCTAATATCAAGAGATTTGGGATTGGGACTCGGACGAGTAGTACCTACTCTCATCTAGAAAACTCGTCCACGATCGAGTTTTCATTCAGACGAGATTTACCCTAACCCAGTCTACAGTAGGGCTCGTAGGTAAATGATAAGGGGTCAATAACCTAGCATCAGTCATGCGGTCTGGCACAGCACAATGCTATACGGTTGGTGATTTCCTTTGAATCAAAGACTAGTTCTAATTTATAGCCAAGCTACCAGCCTGCGATATGCGCGGGTTGCGCGTGCGCATATCAGCGCAATCTACGCAAAACATTTCCCTAGTTCAACGTCCCTCGTATCGCTCATTTAGCCATAAACAAAGTTTATCGAACGCTGTGTACGTACCTAGGTAGGTACTAAAACAATGTGCCCCTTATTTATAAACGCTGACTTTTTAATCACCTTCATATCCAAGGGCGGAAAGTTGAAAAAGCGTAGGTATAGATTCGTCTGAACTTAGGTATGTTCCTTACCTTTGGCTGGAAGTAGACATGTGCGCCGACGTCAAAATAATCGGCGGCGGACGCCGGCCTGAAATCGGCGGCGGCGGCGTGATTTCGGCGTGAACTCGGCGCTTATAGTATACTTACAAATGTTAGAATTAAACACGTCTTTACACAACGTATAACTGTCATGCACAAATATAAGGTAAGAAGGCAGGAAGTCCAAACTCTCGGATGAGACTCTTCATCTGATGACAAAAAAACGGGAAACCACCCAAGTCACTTCGTCAGAGAACAAGCGAATCGCGAAGATGGTACAGCGCTACCTTCGGAGCGCCAACACACGCCTGATTGAAGAGGCGATAGAGCGAAACCGATGGTCCAAATTATTCACTCAGCAGCTTGGCAGGAGCCACCTGACGAAACTTAAAACCCAAGACGGGAGGACCGTTTTGTTGAAGCCGGAGAACTCAGCTCAGATAAAAGATTTCTATGGCCGTTGGTACACTGCACATGCCCCTCATTCTCGACGAGATGACATAATTCCAGAGCCACCCGGACACGCCACTACACCGACGAACTGCCAGACGAAATCGTGTTAGCTCTGAGGCAGCTTAAAAATTGAAAAGCCCCCGGTACGGACGGCATTACTTCAGATCTTCTGAAGGCTGGAGGAGCCCCCGTTATACAGAACCTCTTCAATACCGTCCTTCACAGTAGGAGAACTCCTAAGGCGTGGAGCGGGAGTTTGGTGTTGCTCTTTTTTAAGAAAGGCCTAAAAAAACCCTACTTAAAAATTATAGACCCATCACACTCCTGAGCCGCGTCTATAAGCTGTTCTCGTGAGTGATCACGAATCGTCTCGCCAGGAGACTCGACGAGTTTCAGCCACCGGAACAGGCCGGGTTCCGCGGAGGATATAGCATATGACAACATTCACACAGTGCGGCAGATTATACAGAAGTCCGAAGAATATAATCAGCCCCTGTGTCTTGCTTTTGTGGACTATGAGAAGGCCTTTGATTCAGTCAAAACTTGGGCTGTTCTGGAATCCTTACAGCGATGCCAAGTAGACTATCGTTTAATCGAGGTGCTGAGAGAGATATCTCTACGATGCCACCACTATGAGTGTCCAGGGCCAGTAGTGGAATGACTGGTGTTCGGCTTGGACTGTCATGTGGCCACTTGGTGTAGTATGATCCACATTTGATATGTCAGGATCAATGGTCATTAGCTCAGTGTGAAGATCTGTACTACAGAAACTTGTTGCTGAATGCAAGGGCTTACACTCTAAGTTATAAAGTTTTATTCTGCACTCTGAAAGCTCTTGCTGTAAGTCTTTGTTCTGCTGCAGCACCAGTTTCCAATTCATGGCAATTGTCCACGGAGAACGCAGGCATGCATTCAAACGATCCGCTTCTGAGACTGCATCTTCGTGATGCGCATTGAGTTCGGCGAGGTGGCCCTTGAGTGATCGGATCCTGGTTAGGTTAGCCAGGAACTCAGCTTCACTATCCTCCTGCTCTTGAAGCAGCCTTTCTCGGTCCTCGTTCGCTTCCTTGAGCTGGTCTGTAGCGAGCTTCAGCTTGCGTCTCACCCTACGATTCGCTGATGACGTAGTCTTAATGGCGGAGTCGCTAGAGGAGTTGACCCACATGCTAGACGGCCTAGCCTCAGCCTCTCGACGCATCGATCTTGGCATGAATTTGGATAAAACCAAAGTCATGACCAATGACCACATTGATTCAAGACCGGTCGTCGTAGAAGGCAACTTTCTCAAAATTGTTTACGCGTACACTTACAATGGGCAGATTGTACAGTTAGGTAAAAACAATTTTGAGAAGGAAGCCAAGAGGAGGATCCAGCTAGGCTGGGCATCATTTGGAAAACTACGTCGAGTCTTCTCATCATCCATACCGCAATGTTTGAAAACGAAAGTTTTTTAATCAGTGCGTCCTACCCGTAATGCCCTACGGAGCTGAGACGTGGACACTCACGTAGGGCTGGTCCACCAGTTCAAAGTCGCTCAGCGAACTATGGAAAGAGCTATTGCTCGGGGTTTCTCTGAAGGATAGGTTCCTTCGTTGACATGACACCTTGTAATAAATGTAATAATAATCAATAAAATGACGGAGTTTTCAAAGCGTCTAAATGGTAACGTTTCACGCCGAATTCACGCCGATTGGCTGATCGGCGGCGGCGGCGTGGAAAATTTGCCGGCGGCGGCGGCGGGTCGGCGCGGCGCACACGTCTAGCTGGAAGTAATGCCTTCCACAAGGTTCCATTTAGAGACAGTCCTGGATTTGTAGTTATTGCATCCATCCAAACTATTGCATTTAGGTATAATAAATAATAGTAATTGAATTCTAAAAACTGAATTTATCAAATTTGTTCGTCAACGAGATTCATTCAAAGGACAGCCATAAATTTATAAGAGTACCTAGGTCTCTCCAACGTTTTTAAATAAGCCTGTAGGTACCTAGGAACCTACTTAGGTAATACAACACAACGTAGGTACCTTACCTGCCTACCATTCCATAATACCTAGGTATTAACAATAGCTCAGAACAGAACGCGGCATAAACCTTTGCACTAGCATAATAACAAAATTTGTAGGTCCATTCATTACGAAGGGTCGCCCAAGTCGAGAATAAAATTTAAAATGTTTTTTTTGTAGTTGTTTCTGGTTTCTACAAGTAATGTATTTCGCTAGTAGGTATGTAGTTTTGCGGTCATTGTAAACCATTTGCTATGCTAAACCATAACATAATCCGTGCTAAAACAAAACGCTGAAGCTAATTTTCAGTCGATCGTCATATTGGATTGTTTCTATTGATATTATAATATTGATTTTAGCCAAAAACGAGAAGTTTCTTAGATAGTTTCCCAATAAAAAGAAAAATGAGAAAATCATCAGAATCAATATCCAACAATTTGCGCCAATATCACCAAAATAGATGCAGCTAGTATCCCTTAAAAATATTGATGTTTTTTAAGTTTTACCGATAAATAGTTAGAAACTTATCGGGAATCATTTTTTAAAGGGCCACCCCGGGATCGTTCTTACAATAGTGAAAGCTAAAAAAAATTAAACTTTTGAATTAAGAACCTGTTCATTTTTGAAGTCGGTTAAAAAAGGTCCTCCTTACTTATACGATAAGGGCCCTGCAAGGGGCTATATATGTATATGGGGAGGAAACGAAAATATATGTATAGATTAATAGTTATTATAAATTAATAATAATAGATTTCGTAAACTAAGCGCAACCCTAATACCCCGTACTTATCATAAAATACTTTACACCCATTCTTATTTTCATCGTACAATACTCGTGGACAATATCTCCGAAGAAAAACCAGACATTCATTCACAAAGTCAACACAGAAAAAACAAATAGTTAGCACTTGAACTAATATCCGTAACTATTATACACGCAGACATTTCTCTATAAATTTTACTCTTCTCCCAACTAAATCAACTTACCTACTAGGTACTACAATTATTTTGTTATGGTACCTACTGAAGGGAGATAATAAATACGCCGAATATTCTGGATTTTATTAACGCATTACCATCCTAGGAAACCACGGTCATCCATATGGGCAGTGAAAGTGATAAACGGATAATTATTTATCATTATGATAATTATAATTTTACATGAGTAATAGAGACGTGGTTTTAATATTTTGCAAACAATGAATATTAAAATCTTAGAATAGAAACAAATTAAAACTAGATAAAACTACAACTAAGCTAACTGTAGACGGTTGCAAACAGTCTAGAAGTAGCTCAACTGATACATATTATAAATACTTCATTAACTCGTCACTTCCAAATATAGTTTCCAAAAATATCTTTCTCGAAATATTTTAACAAAAGGATGGTGTCTAAACAAACATAGTTCGAAGGTGACACAGGTGCAAGTTAAGCTACTATTTAGTCAGTGCATACCATCTCCAAAACACACTATTACTGACAGGGGAACAGATAATTTTAAGAAGAATAGAAATGATCTGGAAGTTTCGGCGGAGTCAGACAGGAAGCCATTTGAGTTTTGTGCGAAACTCTGAAATACGATCATATTAAATTCGTAGACCAAACACAAAACGTAATACATAGGTACCTACAGTATTTACGTTCCAAGGTAGGAGACATCAGCATAATCAAGACTTGGGAGCATGAGAGATTAGAGAATCGGAGAGCATTTGGCGGCAGTAGGCAAGAAGATACAGGTACCTTATACAAACTTACCATAACTAAGTTATTACCTAAGAACTTATTTACCTACTTTTGAAATTGCATGTTCGATTACCTTAACTAAATGTAGTGTATTTTTTGTACTTTTGTTTTTTATTGTATGTCTATGTAATGTGTGTGTGTCTGTGGAACCAAATAAACATTTTATCTATCTTATTTATTCTGTGTTATAGCCTAAGAGTCCAGGACAGCCAGACCTTCGTTATTTTATAAAAGCTGAAAGTTTCTCTGTGGTAGTCTCCAACACAGGTGCGAAAGACCCGCTACTAAAGTTTCGATTGCGGTTATCGGTATTACGGGGTCTTCTCAAAGAAGCAGCCGATGCCAATCTTGCGACTCAATAACGCTTCCATTTGAGGGAACTCAAGACTCAAGTCTCAACTCAAGAGATTTACCTGGATTCCTAGACTTTTAACTCTTTTACGTAGTTAAATTATGTTGATATCCTTACAAATATTAGAAACGCGTTTTTTATGTATGGTGTTTGTTACTCTTTAATGCAAAATTACACAAAAACTAATGAACGAATCGGGCTGAAATTTAAATAATCGTAGTCCTAGCTCTGGAATAATGCATAGACCATTTTCATCCCATAAATCTATTCCCAAAAAGCCTTGAAATGTTTCCATAGAGACAATACGTTCGAAGCTGCGGGCAGATACTAGTAGTTATATTCGACAGATTCAGTTTTCAATAAATTATTCAGCTAAGTTTATTATTAATATGTAGGTATAGGAAACATCTGATAACACAGTAAGTAGGTTACAGCCGGCCCGGTAGGTACCTATACTGCCAGACAACTGAAGTACTGATAATAGCAATAGGTAATACATTTATTCTTTAGAATATTTCGTCCTTCCAGCTCTTCCATGAGTAACCTACTTTGGGGCTAGATTGTGCTGTGTGGATTGTCCAGCATTATTTATTTATTCCATTAATTTAATTCATTAATTTTCAGCTGTGCTTATTAAATATTTTTTTTAACTAGTAGTGAATCATCAGTGACTGCATGGAACTCGTTACTTATTGATTGAACCCTCTGTATGTTCTGCGATATAAGATAATTCTAGTTGTTGTTGTAATGTTCAAAAGTTTTTGCCATGAAATTATGAATTCAATCATAGTTTTCCTAAGCTTTATAAATGAAAAAACGTGATGTTTTCTATTTTAAGAATTCTCATGAGTACTCACCCTTAAAATAAATGATAAATTATTTTCTAGGATTTTTTAAATTTTAAGGGTAGGTAAGTATACTACTTATGACAGTTAGCGACAGAGACAGACATAATACACATAGCTATTTTATTACACGTTAGTAAAACTATATATTATTTCGTTGAAGGTTTCGAAATCCGAAATGCGCATAAGCGGTCATTATTTGTGATCTTTGGGAAGTCCTATAATGTGGCCTACATACAGAGGATATACTTTTTTTCTTTCTGAAAAGATGATGACCTAATTTCTGATCCTAGGCCGGTCAAAGACCTTGCCAATAAGTACCTTACTTACTAATTAGAGCAAACAAGTGTGTGCAGTTTGCGTAAACCTCGCGATAACTTTACCTTTGCATATCTTTACGACCCTTTGTCCAACCTACCAGCAATCCGTCCTGCCCTGCAGTACCTACACTATTGCGTTGATTGTATAATGTAGGTACCAGCGAACAGTAGGATTTCTCATTCTATACTTACTTACTCATTGAAACGCTATGCTTAATCCGACAGAGAAACAAGGTTATCGACATAGCTCAAAGAATAAGCAAGCTGTATAGCAGTGGGCCGGACATATCTCGCGAAGAACCTGTAAGAAGGCAGCTGTTGGGGTATACGTGTTCTTGCGTGCTTTACTACGACTCGGCAAACGAAGTGTAGGACGCCCTCCGGCGAGGTGGGATGATCAGCGAAAGACTGCTAACAGATGCTGGATGGATGCAGCAAGCTGAAGTAGGGGGGCCTATGTCCAGCTGTGGACTAATACATATTATGTTGATGATGACGAAGCTCATTCCGTTCCGTTTTCAGTTCTTCCTGGCACTAAAAGTGTGTATGATTATTTACCTACACCCTCCTCACTAGGTACCTAGCTTAAACTTACCATAATAAGGTAAAATTGTTCGTTTAAAGTAACTAACCAAATTCAATAAACGCACCGGAAGTGTATGCTGTCATTGTCAGACTTAGAATAAGAATCCCATAGAACATGCGCACACGCCGCATCGCATTCACACAAGAAAGAGAACAACTGCTTAATCAGCCTGAGAAGAAAAGAAAAAGAAATTGTAATAAGACTTTGTGCTTGGCTTTATAAACTTTATAAACGGCACCATAGATTTTAGGAGTCTACGAGTATGAATCCATTAGCATAAGAAAAAACACTGTGTTTTTCTTTATTTTTAAGTTAACCCATTTACGCCCAAATGAAACCAGGCAATGGTATTTAAACTTTTACTTTATTAACAGCTCAAAAAATACCTATTCTAACACAAAATAAACAAAAATACTGAAAAAAAAGTTTTCATCCCTAAAAAAAAAAGCCGTCCTCAAATGGGGACAACGGGCTCAAGCAGTGTGAAAAATTCCAAAACATTGCTTCTCAACACACAATGTTTTCAGGCTTTTTTGCATTGCCAATGAGCTTTATTATGACAAACTGCAAATCGTAGTTGTTTGCTAAGCTTTTGAGGGTAATGATGACCAAGACCATCATGGTGTAACCTTGGAACCAGGGATGCTGCAGTCTCACTCTGGAAGCGTTGGTCTGTTTCAAGTAGTGGCGGGCAATATTTCGACGAAATTGAAGCTGATCAAGCTTTGTATGGCCAGGAGGTGTAAACCTCATGGATTAGCAACTGCTAAATTCAGCATATATGTGAACAAAACCCACCAATACTTTTTGGCTCGAATAGCTTTCCAATACAGGGAGCTCGATTGCTCATCTTGATCAACCCCGCCCATACCCTTATTATTATTTTGTAAGACATGTGGGATGCCTACGTCTATCTCCATCGCTCTTCACTTTCCCTAGAGGGAGAACACTGTCGTAGCAGACGCTATTTTCGAGCCATCGAATATAGAGAACCTGGTTGACTGAATCAAACCTGTACCTTCTATGTATGACATAATCAGCGTAGTAACGCTTTTTCATGTCTTTTATGGAGACCACTGGACACTTCTTAGTCCTTCCTTCACGGACACGAGACAATCCCGGTTACACGGTAGCTCTCAGGTCCTCTCAGGTCTCGTAGCATGACTTGTAAAAAAGTTATCTAAGTACATGATGTATATGATCATTTGGAGTCGTCTCTAGTTTTTCAAGCAAACCCTACTTGTTCCCAGCGTCTAGTGTTCGTTGGTGTTTGTAGTCATCGTAGTTTTTCCACAGTAAATACCTCAATGCGACCTGGTATATCACGGCGAAGTTCACTCCCTTGAATGTTATCGTCATCTATCTTCTTCGTCAGTCACACAACTTGGCTCAAGAGGTAGCGCCGCCAATTCAACCATTGCATCTGAGTCTTCTTCCTACATGATAGCCTCCAAAGCCTCCTAAAGCCCATGGCAATCATTTTGATCACAGAAATTGCTTCACGCCATTATCGAAAACAAAATCCTGAAGCAAAAAAAAACGAACAATATATCATCAATCTGCCCAATGTCCCCATTTGGGGACGTCATCATTTTTTCCCAATTGTTACCAAATGCTTAGAAGTTTTTACACTCTATTTAGGTTTATTATAAAGACGAAATACTAAACTATAACTAGTGGTAAAAAATTACATAAAAATGTTGAAAAATAGATTCGAAACTCTGTACTTACTTTTCTGAACTGGTTATTGTCACGTAGGTTCCATAAACATGCTTATAAAAAACACTTTTTCATGACGAAAAACATTTATTAATTGAGACACACAAAGAGTCACTATTATACTTTAGATATCCACCAGAGACAATCACGTTGTAAATTTATTTAAAAAAAATTGGATAGTTTTATGTGCGTACTCGTTTGGGCACGGTGGGCGTAAATGGGTTAACACAACAACAGATCAAACTACGAAAATTTGTTACTTACTTAGTTCCTAGGTAGGGGCGCTGCAAGGCCCCAAATGTTTAAAAAAGAGATAAAAACTTTGTATTCGTACATTCTGGTTCGAAGGACTCAGCTAAAACCAAGCCCAAACTCCTATCACCAACAAATATTGGATAATATTCTTATCGTAGAACACCCAGCAGCAATTATTACTATCACTGAACAAACATAGCTAGCACTAAGTATTTACTTTCTCAGTTGATAGTGATGGCTGTGATAAGATTGAGTTAGTTCTGGTTTGTTTCGATAACTCTGCAGGTAACTATAGCTAAGCTATGTCAGAACAGAACCTCAGAGACTTAAGTATATACCAAGTTACCTAAGTGGTTAGGTTAGGTTAGATATATAGACCTATTTAGACTTTAGGTAGGTATGTCAGGTATAAGTATCAAGCTAAGACTTAGCATATTTGCAAAAGTCGATTCAGGGAATAAACGAAAACTTTAGTGAACTATCATAGAGTAATCCAATCTCAAAGTGCTTCATTAAGAATTTTTATAGTTATATGTATTAAGAATTAATTAGGTATCTATCTCCCTCATTTTCAAAATGTTTTCTAAAACTTTTATTCTCTTAGGTATACATTTTCAAATGCAAAAACTAAACTAGAACCGACTGGAAATCATAATTGGGGACCCAAACTCTGGACTAGGGTTGTTGCGAATATCAGCATCAGCATCAGCATCCGCTGATGATCAGCATCGATTTAAACATCAGCATCAGCATCAGCATCCGCATTGATCGATGCTGATTTTTAATGCTGATGTTCAAGCCGCGTCACAGCAAACGTAATAGACTGACAAATGACAGGGCTAGGTAAATATTGTACATTTGCGCAAAATAAGATTGCAATCAGTGCAGTCCTCTTCAAGGTCTTCACAGAACCAAGCAGAAGAAGTCGTTAGTGTTCCGTCTGGTTCCTATGTCGATGGAACAAGCACTAGCACTACCTGCACTACTGATATGGATAAAAATGATTCGTCAGAAGAAGGACGAAGAAGAATAAAGATTTCTAAGTTTATAATTAATTATTTACATTATAATTGATTTAAAAGTAAACATCATTTCAGATATAGAATTTATAAATATCCTGAAAAAAACCTAACTTATAAAAAAAATATGGTGCCATGTTTTCTTTCATGTTTCTTTTCAAGATTTTGAAAAAAAACTGTTTTTTTTTTCAATTTACATCACTAGAGAGGAGGCACATATGGTACTGAATAAAAAAATATAGTTTTTCAGAATCCTATTACTATCGTAATATCGTTACATCGAAGTGCTGAGGGAGGTGTCTCCATGAAGCTGCCACTATGAGTGTCCAAGTACAGGACCAGCCGTCTAAACCTATCCAATTGCGCGGAGGAGTGAGACAGGGGGATATCATATCCCCGAAACTGTTCAATAGCGCATTGGAAGATATGTTTAAGATGCTGGACTGGAAAGGTAAGGGCATTAACATAAACGGCGATTACATCTCACACCTGCGATTCGCTGATGACATAGTCGTAATGGCGGAGTCGCTAGAGGAGCTGACCTACATGCTGGACGGCCTAGCCTCAGCCTCGACTCGTATCGGTCTTGGCATGAATTTGGATAAAACCAAATTCATGATCAATGGCCACATTGTTCCGGGACCGATCGTCGTAGATGGTCACCTGCTTGAAATTGTTTCTGAGTATACTTACCTTGGGCAGATTGTGCGCCTAGGTAAAAACAATTTTGAGAAGGAGGTCAAGAGGAGGATCCAGCTAGGCTGGGCAGCATTTGGGAAACTATGTCAAGTCTTCTCTTCATCCATACCGTAATGTTTGAAAACGAAAGTTTTCAATCAGTGCGTCCTACCCGTAATGACCTACGGAGCTGAGACGTGGACACTCACGGTAGGGCTGCTCCAGCAGTTCACAGTCGCTCAGCGAGCTATGGAAAGAAAGAGCTATGCTCGGAGTCTCTCTGAAGGATAGAGTTCGTAACGAATACATCCGACAGAGAACCAAAGTTATCGACATAGGTAGCTCAAAGAATTGGCAGCTGAAGTGAAGTGGCAATGCCGGCCATATCTCGCGAAGAACCGACAACCGTTGGGTAAACGTGTTCTTGAGTGGAGACCGCGACTCGGTAAACGTAGTGTACGACGCCCTCCAGCCAGGTGGGATGACGATCTGCGAAAGACTTCTGGCAGATGCTGGATGCGTCAAGCTGAAGACAGAGCGCTATGGCGCTCATTGGGGGTGGCCTATGTCCAGCTGTGGACTAATATAGGTTAATGATGATGATGATGACACAGACAGAGGGTGTTCCCTGTACTACCCTTTGTGTGCTAAACCCTGCTAAAAATTTAGATTTTTCGAGAATCGGTTTCTATTTGAAGAACCACCTACATTAAGTAAGCGTGGAACACTATGTTTGCGAGCCCGACACGCACTTGGCCTAAATCAGCATCAGCATCAGCATCCGCTGATGTCAAGATCAAAAATCAGCATCAGCATCAGCATCCGCTGATGTGTCAAAAAACCGCATCAGCAACAACCCTGCTCTGGACAACCAAACTGCGCTTTAGCTGTCGAACACTGTGTCCAATTTTGTCTATGAACCTAATTAATTAGTTCCTAGTTTTAATGCAAAATCTTACCATTTCTTTATTTGTTTTTGGATGCGGGTAGGGTTTGATTTATAGGTATCGTTAGTGGCGAACAAATTGACATGTCTTTTTGATGATGTGGCGCGGCAGGCGAAGGTCCGCCTGAGAGGCAGGAGGTTGCGTGCGGGTTCGATTCCCTCCTTGGGACAAATATTTGTACAATCTGCAAATATCGATTTCGGGGTTCTGGGTGTTTTCTTGGTATAATTTAAAATATCATCTCATCATCATCAACCTATATTAGACCACTGCTGGACATAGGCCTCCCCCAATGAGCGCCATAGCGCCCTGTCTTCAGCTTGACGCATCCAGTATCTGCCAGCAGTCTTTCGCAGATCGTCATCCCACCTGGCCGGAGGGAGTCCTACACTACGTTTACCAAGTCCACTCAAGAACACGTTTACCCCAACGGTTGTCGGTTCTTCGCGAGATATGGCCGGCCCATTGCCACTTCAGCTTGCTAATTATTTCAGCTATGTCGATAACTTTGGTTCTCTGTCGGATGTATTCGTTACGAATTCTATCCTTCAGAGACTCCGAGCATAGATCTTTCCATTAAAATATAGCTTTCTTCTTTCTTAAAATACATATGTATAGCTATGTTATTATTGTATTGTCTTAAGTATATCAGTCATCTAGTACTTAGGTAGGTACCTACTTGCTATTAGTTACTCAAAACCTGACCAATTTTGCTTGACCTAATTCGCCTAGAAAGACATCATCACTCAGCTCAGTCACTGTAATTTACTACTTGTATTTTTCTTCCTACCTATATTCATAATCACTTCCTCGAAAACGTCTGACGAGGCAGCTTTGGTCAGTAAGCTAAACCTCTTAATCAGCAGAAAAGAACAGTATAAGCCATAGTCAAGTTACTGGGATCATTTTACAGATACTGCTATCCGACTGTTTTATAGCTAAGCTCAGCGGTAGTACTTTATTTTCAAAGGGTTTACTGTTTCTATGTTTGAGCTGATTATACAAATATGATACTTGTGAACAGGATATATCTTTATTTGATACTTACATTGCCACCTACTGACCTGCATATTTGAGGAGATTGTACCGAATCTAAGGCACTTCACTTCTAATCTACCTATGGATTATTACTTACCTAATAATATTTAATATCTGGCTCAGCGCATCAGCATTGCCATACAGCATGGTAATGCAGCCAGTGTCTTGGGGACGCTTCCGACTGGTATTGACATGGATCAATTGAGCTACTTTTAGACTATTTGCAACCGTCTGCAGTTAGCTCAATGGTTTCAATTGTAAATACTAGTTGTAATTTTTCTATTCCTTGCTTGTAATTTTCGTTGTTAATAAAGTTAATACCTAAGTCCTCGCACTTGGGGAATAATTTAGAAAACGTATTTAATCCACCTAGTATAAAGATGTTACCTACCAAACTTATCAGAGTCCACACAGGTGATCGGAATGCTGGCTTCTATTTCGCTCAACGAATTAGCATTGGCATTCGTGGCAATGCTGCCAGCATTCTGGACTCGGCCATTTGGCTTAGATCTTTAGGAGTTTGTTATACTTAATTGTAAATACTAAGTAGTTGTAACTAGTCGTTTTGTTATTATTTCAATATTTAAAATTATCAAATCTTCCTATGTATAATTGTTATAATGGATGTTTCTGATGATTAGCATAAGTAAATTGAAATTATAGTTTGTCTTGCTTGAATTGAATTAAAAATACAATCCTACAATAACGTCCATTCCAAAACATACCTATGAAAATTTTTGATTGAATTATTTTCCTAAGATTCAACTGATATTAAACTGTCAATTGTTTTAGTTGGGAAGGGAAGAGGATAAAGAAAAAAAACAAAAGATTTTTTAACATATTTTGACTATAATTCAAATAAAAAAATGCAGATGGAAATAAGAAAAAGTTACAAGTAAATGTCACAAGCTTGACCTTAATTTTTTTGTCGATAAGAAATAGAACGAACTTAGTCAATGTTTTGGAAGATTAACTTATAATAGTAATTAAATTAAAAAATTAAATACTTAAATTACGAATGACGTAGGTACTACAAACCTAAACTAATGTCTGTTATATAGTAAATGACTCATGTAAATAAACTAAACACTAAGTTACAAGAAATCATGTTTGTTTAAATACAAAAGAAATTAAATAAATCAGTTTTAATGGTTTATGTATCATAATGAACTGATAATAAATAATATTCGTGAACTTAATGAAAAAACGCTTAAAACTAAGTATTTTCCTTAATGTTAGGTACAAAATTATTAACTTAGTGGTCAACATGCAACTTGACAAGAAAAACTGAAACTATTACGTAGAAAACAAAACTGAATACCATCTCATTCTTACAAGCTAACAATAAATAAACACAAGGCCGGGCATTGGTGAACATGTCATTTTATTGAAAGTACGAAATCTGTATGTAAAGTATAGTAGTAACAAAGTTAAGTATACCGAAGGGCGTGGCTAGCCCTCGGTTACAACAAGCAGAGCTTACGAAGGTTCAGCGGAATTTCTCCTAATCACTTACATTGGTCCCATCATTAAAACTTTAAACCTTTTTATATAAATATTATAAAATATCACACTTTAAATTCAAGAAAAAACTATGCTAATAAACTAATCAATTAGATTTTTGTCAAAGTACAAAAAATAATAACCGTGCCAATTTGAATATTTTATTCAAAGGAGACAATAAATAAACGAACAATCTATCTCGATAAACTAAAAATCAAATATAATCGATTTACATAATATATCATAAAGTAGAAGGCACATGTTTTTTTGTTGCGCGAGCGAAAACGGCTGGAAGCGCGCAGGAGTGCCGTCTTCGCCCGCACGGGATTTCGCGGCTTGCACCCGCCTATATCATACCTAACGTTAGTTATATTATTTATGTAATACATATATCCTTCTGTATGTTCATAATGTACGAGACCTCGGGACCTCGGCGGGCGTATTCTCAGGTTTCTGGCATTTTTTGCGCACAGATAATTCCGAGCGCCGCGGCACTACACTCAGATACACGGTTTGCCGCGAGGACGAAAAAAACAATCACCAAAACCAAAACTGGTTTCGGCTCGCTCGTCCTCCGCACGGAACAAAAAGTAAAAATCCCTCGCAGACGAGTCGTGGACGAGAGGGGCGCGGTGCTCGGGCGGCCGCGTTCGGGCGCTGGTCGTGCCTCGGGTATTGTACGAGCGGCGGCGCGCCCGAGCACTGGGCTGTGCTAGAGGTGAGAGAACACGAGAGTGGCCCGCCGAGGTCCCGAGGTGGCAGGCCGCGACTGCAGCCCGTCCCGGCGACGCGGGCCTCGTCCGAATGCGGTGCGTCGCAGCTGCTGGCTACAATTACAGTTAAAGAGACTCCAAATAAATAATAAATTATTATCTTAAATTCTTAATAATAGATCACGAGCGCCTTCTCGCGGTACGGTACCGAGCGCGGATAGGCAGTTACAAATAAATAAACGTTCTATGAGCTAACTTTACAAGACCACCGCTCGGCGGAGGATCGCATCGGGAAGACTTCCGCGAGCTACACGATAATAAATACGTATCTAATAATATAAGGTGCCATTTACAAACGCGTGCCGACACTACCATAATCACATTATTCACACCGCAAACTTTCGAGACGCCAGTACACTTCGTTAACTTTATAAATAAGGGGGGCGAAGTAGCGAGGAGCATCGTCGATCTGGAGATCATTAGTTGAGCGAGTGCGGGCGCCGCGGCGCCGGGCGGCTGGAAGACAAGTCGGAGGCACTAGGTCAGGGGGATTCTTAACGCTAGCTCGGTGTGGGGGAGGGCCTAGCGGCGACTAGGCGATGACGAGGTCGCCGAACGCGCCGGCCAGTCGGTTGAAGACGGGCAGCCGCTCCTCGTCGTCGTCGGGCGAAGGCGGCGAGTGCGGCGAGTGCGGCGAGGCGGCGCGGCGGAACGCGAAGGCGGTCTGGTCGGGGGGCGAGTGCGGCGAGCGCGGCGAGCGAGACCCTTCGGAGCCGTAGCCCAGCGAGCCGGCGGACGACAGCGAGGCCACGGAGCCTCCGGGCGACGGCGGCGAGCGGCGGCGCGCCTCCTCCGCGTTGTGCACGAAGTGGCAGCGCGGCCCGTACGGACAGAACCCGACCGAGTGGAAGGTGCGGCACAGCTCCGTCTTGTACTTCGGGTGACGCTGCAGATTGCGCAGCTCGCGCATGCCGTGCGCGAACTGGCACTTATCTCCGTACTTGCAGGCGCCGGCCTCCTCGAAGGGGCGGCAGAGCTCGGTCTTGTAGCGGGAGGTGGCGGGCGCGGGCGGCGCGGGTTCGCTGGTGGTGCGCTCCAGCCGCCGGTGGCTCAGCCGGTCCAGAAGCCCGGCCAGGGCTCGCTGCGCGGGAACCGACGCGGCGCGCGCCAGGGCTGGGTGCTGCTCCCAGTTCACTGGCCCGCCGCCGACTGCGCCGTTCGCACCGAGACCGGTGGCCATGGCTCCGGTCATCGTCTGCACTGGTCGAGATTGGTTCTGGAATAGAGGAAATGATCCAAGTTTAGTATGAATACAAACAAGTCCAAATACTCATGGGGGCGCTTAATTACACGCATCTATATTCAGGGCAGTGGGGCACGTTTCATTGTGCCTGGTAGGAGATAATTAATAGAAATGGGCATCAGATTTAAAGGGCAATCAATGGAGTTCGTATTGTTTTTCTACAGAATCACAGAATCAGAGCCTTCACCTATAATTTGTAAACAACCGAAAATTTTACTAGTTTTCCTGTCATTTCAAATTCAATGCGTTTTTATGCGGACCCATCTTGAAGATCATAAATAGTGCCTTTCGAAAATAAACAATTCCATGGTCCCCTATAGAATTTGAAAACCAACCTAATTCGAAAGGAACTGTCAAATAAAGTGTATTTTTACAATATTTGTGGAATAGTAAAAACGCTCACAATCTGAGCCCAAAAGGGTCGGGTACCTGACTGAGCACAAAAAGTGATCCCTGAAGGTTTACCGTCTACCTGCTCCGCCATCTCGTTTAAACTAATGGTTCCTACGTTTAGGAAGGTTATTACCAATTAAACGAGGCATAAAATGGTGCTTTTACAGTTCGCCTCGGGATTTGTACAATTATAATGTTTTTCTTTGGTTCTCGAACATGAATTATTAATATTTGAAACATTCCCAGTTCTCATCAAGTATTCCCCATTCGGGTGTCGCACGTACCATATGCAAATGATAAAGTTTTGTTTAGTTTGTTGGTACGTCGAACCTTGCTGGCGCTCGTTCGCTCAACATAGCATAACAATGGCGGCGTTCACGCGAGCGAGAGGCAGTTGACACGGCGGCAATGCCACAATCGCGGTGATTGTGCAGTATTGTTCAGGCGTCGAGTCCGACTGAGGAATAATTGTCGCCGGGTCATTTGACTACAGTCGGTACAGCTCTCGAGCGAGCGAGGGGCAACGGTCGCCGTGTGTCGTGTTAGGTAACAGTACTCCTATGATCTATTCATGATCCACTGGAAGCCGTGCGCTTCGTTTGGCCCTAGCTGTGTCGTTACAATTTCATTGTTCAGTTTGCATACGAGCTCGTCAAATCGGGCTTTGTTTATGGGCTAGTTGTAGGTATCGTTATTTCGCAAAGAGAATGAAGTATTTCAAGATTGTTTTCAAGCAGAGATTTAGGTAAATTTCTTTGTGATGCTAAGAGCGTGAAGGCCAGACAGCTCAACGCGGAACATGGTCCTGACAAACAGGCAGTAGGTATGGTTACCCACAAGTTATCTTGCATGCGGCCTCAAAACGACACGTCATTGTGTATTCAATTCGCCTATGCCTCGTCCGGACATCGTAAACACGCAAACACTTGCGTATGGAAATAAATACAGCGGACAAATATACGATTAATGCGTTCTATCAGATTTATCAGTCAACACCACAGCTAGGTATTGAATTAGCATAGCACCATGTTGCATTGATGTGTCACTTTGACGACTGCTCGATCATTTTTGTTCAGATGTATTATTTACTTGTACGTGCTCAGGAGGCTTACTGTACTGATATCGTATTAAAGTCAAACAGTCACTTAACACACGGTACAAAAGTCGCGTTGTGGATTTAAGAGGCAACGTTTCTTCACGACAAGAACCTCTCGTACTACGCAGCTGCTTTTAGTGCCGCATGAAAAGTAAAATTTATTAGTGTTTATGATGTGGATGGGGTCATTAAGTGGTTTCATAATCTTTGAATGAAGCCGTCTGCTTGGCTGTCGACAGAATGTCACAGTTCATGAATGGTTTTGATGTATAAAACTGGTGACATTCAGTACCCAAAGGCGAAAGTGGTAAACGAAAGAGCGTAACTGTGCGATCGCGGGTGAAATGTTGCAGTGGAAATCTAGGGGTTAAGTCGGTGGAAGGCAAGTGTCGACGGAAAACAGCCAATGCGTAATTAGAGAGTTATCAGAGCGGAACATTGGTTAAGCGTTGCTTTCCATCGGACGTTGATCGCGCAACCGTTCCAGGGAAAATTGTAATCACTGTCGATTTCAAATGGCCGCGGCCGTCGAGGCCTGCGCCAGACACCGCCAGCCATCATAATAATAACACATGCTGGCTATTAGTTGTACGTCAACAGTTTACATTTCCAAAAGGGCAACAAACTTACCCATAGCGCGACGGCGGCTGTTGGGTATAGGGTATTCTTAAAAGTAGAAAGAGCAGAGGTCGCCTCATGTGTTTACAGCGCGGGTTAGCGGGCTGTCAACGAGACGAGCACGCCGTCAACTCGAGCCACTCTTATTTGTACTCCTCATTACAACGATACCAACTTGCATAATAAAAGATAGTCTATTTAAAGATTTAATGGAACCACATGGAGCCGTACTGTCATCATGGTAAAGATAGGACATATTTAATGCGGAATTATTTTATGAGCTATGAGTAGGTCGTTCACTTGTGCGAATATGACACTTTAAAGCTGAGTTATAATTACTTTGTTTGCTGCTGAGGAATGACATAGGCATCACATTGGCACTGAAATATAAGCGTAAACACGAGAAGGTAATTCGAAGGTTATAAAATGTGAGGGCATCGACTCAGTCGAACCGCGTGGCACCTTTGCAGCTTTCCGCTTTTCTGACATGTAAATAAACAGTACTTTGATAAAACGCAACGTAAACAGCGAGGAGCTGGCCAAATATAATTGGGAAATGGGTTTTCCTTCGGTTTATTTCAGAGAAACCGAGCAAATTGGAAGAGCATGACCTCTTGCACAAGGTTGTCGAACTTTTGAGCAACATCGACGGTATTTGCGTTTTTAATCAGAGGAATTATCACCTTTGGATATTGTCGATGTATTTCAAAAATCTCGCTAAATATCTTGTACAGTCGAAAGCATTGAGATGTGGTTATGGGAGGTACCAAGTCCTTTTAAGTTGACTTCCTCAACATCGCGTTCAATCTGCCAGTAAGCCTCTCCCCACTGTTTCACAAAAGGCATCTTATGAGTTGACCGTACCATCAGAGCAGGTAAGTTACCAGGCAAATAGGTGGTTGGAGACAACGGTATTTATTTTCCTGTAGCAGTCTTCAATATTTGCGGTACGGCTTGTGTATATTTTTAACTCGCTTTTGGCTGAGTAGTTTATTCGCTACGTTTTTAAAGTCAAATTAGGTACTTAGCCAAACAGAAGGTGTAATTAATTTAAAAAAAAACGTTCAAAATAACAAAAATCGTTGATCATAAGTTGTTCCCCTGATTTTTGATGATTCTGAATCAACACCTTTTGGCTAAATTAACATTTTACGAGGCTATATTAAATATTATATATTATATATTAACATTTCTGACATTAGTATACCTACAGGGATGTAGGTATACTAATGTCAGAATACAAACTCACCGGTGAGATTAACATGGATTTCATGTATTGAACAGTTCTCGTCGATAAATTATGAATTCAACTAAGTATATGCCTACTTTATCATGGTAAATAAACTGTACAAATGAGAATCATTCAGAAAGACTGCCCCACACAAGTCACAATTAATTATTATTGGAACAGCGTCATAAACAAGAGAACTGCTTATTTGACCGTTAGCTAATTGGTTGTAATCAAATGCGTTCTATCTTTAAATGAACGCTTATTAATACTGGTTGTGTTTTGTTTGACTGACAAAGAGAATTTGTGAAAGAAGTTTCTATACGTCGGTTAAATAAGTTTTTATTAGCAGTGACCCAAAAAAGGTACATTACAAGAATAGGCTCATCTCTCCAAGGAGTAACAGAGGGTCTTGGTGATTGAACCGATCATGTTTTATTGAATGATTGCGCGAAATCGTGGACTTGTGGCCCCCTCTGACAAGCAACCTCTAGTCGTCCACTTTTCAGTAATTCGCGTGGTCTCTTTGTTTACCACTAACTTTGGACTGCGGCTTCTATGTACTTAAATGCTATTTTACAACAAATCTAAAACGCAGTTACTCTGACTTTTCTCGTTCGTTGTTCAACAAAAAGTAGAGGGTGTTTATTTGCCATTAAATTTTATTACAAATTCAAAAGAAAAGTTCAAATCCTTAGTTTACTCGAGTATAAAAACTTACACCCTCTTGAAATATTGCTACAATGTAGTTCCATATTTCGTAAATACAGAAACAGCAACATGGGTTAACATACGTAAGTATTTACCTACCTATTTAAAAGTTGTAACAAAGTCACCTTTTAGCAACATAAAATGAAAACGACCCAGATTTTTCTTTAATAATACAAATATTTAAGGCGCTTTGTTTGCAAGCGCAACAGATACACAATGGCCATAATGTGAATCATGTAGAGTAATTACTGGCGTGTCTTGTACTACATACATGTTTGTGTGACGCATTCAGTATAGGGAAGTCTAACCTCTATGTTGTACTAATTAAGAGCTAGGATAGCAACAATGTGCTTTATACGATGCATTTGCTCTCCCGCGACGCTTTAACCGTTGTCTTGGACGCATGTGTTTTAGATTATCTTAAAATATACAATTATGATATCATAATAATCTATCCTGTTGTTCATTTGGGAAATTCTGCCCATTTGTCAAACATAAAACGTATTGGGTAACTATAAGTTATACTTACTTGAGTATACTCAAATCACTTTAAAACTCTACCAATTTAAAAGACAGCTGTATATATAATGATTTTTAAAGATTTTAGTGCGTTTCATATTTTATTGTCTATTAACCCTTTCCCTGCCCAGTCTCTGCGGAGAGACCTGAGGCTCGAGGAGGCTCGCGTTTGTGCCGCATACCGCGCCGCCGCCGCCGTAGCTCTACATGTTAACCATGAAGATGAGCGTTATGGACAATGAAAGTATTAAATGATTATAATGATGGTAAATTGGCTACGACAATAGTTCTCATAGTTAGCCACTGTTAGATGAGTAATACCGGACGCGTTGCGTACCTTCGCGCATGCATTATAATACCTACCATCATAGAGTAGTAATTGCAATGCGAGACCAAGCCCACTATGGTATAAATAAATGCCATCACATGGACACCGACAGGCTTTATTTATATTACCAACGGCTACCAATTGTCTTCGCTTCGCGTTATAATATACGAAAACAATGGAAATATATTCAGAAGCAACTGGGTAAATCATTGCCATGGCAAAAGGAAATCACGTAGCTCTGAGCGGGTTTCAAGAATTTTTCGTAATATCTATTCCATTATTTTCCAAGAAAACGGTGGTCTTTGTTCGAGTTCGATGACATGCGAAAAATAAATAGATTCAAAGGTTGCTACAGCCGAGAAGTGATTTAAATACTTTTAACAATCGTCGGCCATGTTTTTACATGTGGTCGCGGTCAGGTCAAATGAGGTTCTATTTTAATATTCAAAGGTTGGTATAGGGAACAAAAAGCGATGTATTCTGAGGTTAAAACAACACGGTGTGGTGCGCAGTTGTTCACCTCTGTTAGCATTCAGCTCAGGCCTGCGCAAGCGCCGCCGGTAGAGACGGGTTTATTGCGCACACCATAAAGCTCTCGAGGTGGGCCGGGGCCGTAAAGCGAATGTCAACAAAGGCCCTCGTTCAAGCTGTTTACCCCCCGGCCTCAAAGCGAAGGAAGCAGGCACGTCCCCCGCCCGGAGACGCTTTTAGCACCTTCTTATTTATAGACTGCTCTCGGCTTTGATGCTGATTTGCAGCAATGTAACATTGTTCTTCAGGGTGCATAATCATGGTATTCTTTTGAACTTCAGAGGTTCTACTCTACCAAAACCATAACGTTAACCATTGTCAAGCCAACTTATTTCATCGTACCGTCTACGTTACGTTATCGTATTCGATTCTAACGACACGACTGTTTAATAAACCATTTATCCTTTGTAGAGTAAGGTAAAATCTGTAGCCCCAGGAGGGATTAGGCCTACTGCCAAAAATTCTATCTACTGAAAATATCAACGTTTCTGGTTCAAATTTTGCTTATTTTCTAGGCTACATAGTGAGCTTATCAAAAGTTGATTGCCATTTTCTGAAGGCGGGTTTTTGACAGTGAGGAACTTTGTTTTTAGGAACGAATGCAATCCCTTCTAAATATGCATTCTCGTGATTATTGGTACATTCCGTTGTTCGTTACGGTCATCTATAATGACGTACAAGAAGCTGTTATTGTACTGATACATTTTATTACACAGAGCACTTACGTCAGACAAGTTTTTGAGCAATTCCTTTGTCCGTGTAATTTTTATTGTTACATCACAGATGGGGTTATCCACTTTCCCCGTAAATGGACCCTACTGTGACTCATGCGAACATAATAAAGTGGAAAAACGTTTTCAGTGTTACCTAGTGTAATGCCCCTTTCGTTGCCATTGTGTTACGACACAGAATAGATACAGGTAGTTATGGTTTGATTACACGCGCATGTCCGATAAACTGCCCTTTGTGCTCTTAGAAAGTTATCAGTTATCAGGCTATTAGACATTAAGTACCTAGGCACTCAATCGTTGTAGACGTTTAAGGATCAACAACACTGGCGGTGAGCATCATTTGAAATGAGTGATCATTACATTTACGTAATGTTGTTTTATGTAGGTGAATAGAGCGAATTTAACAAGATAATTAAAGTTCTAGTGGTTCTATCTTGTTTTGTCTATTTAAAGAAGTATTGATAAACAAAGTAATGAGTCAATAAGCTAGTAATGACTAGACGAGTGGGTAAGATAAAGTTTATCTGTCAAGTCAAAGTAAAACTTACAAGAAGTAGAGCCACTTCTTCATCGGTCAGGTTTTCTGGACTCACCTGTGAAAATAGAAACAAAGACATAAGTACCCTGCCGAACTGAATTGAATAGCACGAAAGATACACTGTATATACATACAGCCTAAAACGTCGTCATTATTCCATAAAATACATACACACACATCGAATCTGATATATATTCAACACAATCTGACTTAGAGTGCTTTTCACGAAAAAAGTCCCACGGCAACTGGTGGAACTAAATTTGACAGATTGCCATATGCTTGCTGGCTTCATTCGGTCGCACTACTACAGCGCCGCGTCTAGGAGACTTCTTTCGTGAAAAGGACTCTACACATATTTAACACGATTTGTGTCAGATTAGATCAAGTTCAAATTTGTATCAGACCTAACGAAAATCACTAGCTTTCAAATAAAGAAAAGTCATCAAAATCGCAAAAAAGTTATGAACTTTTACTAATATTATAAATGTCGAAGTTTGTATGGATGTTTGTAACTTTTTCTCGCAAAATCTACTGAACGGATCGGGTTGAAATTTAGAATAGACTCATTTCAGACTCTTCCTTGGAATAACACATAGGCTACTTTTCATCCCATGAATCAGTTCCCATGGGTACAAATAGCTTTGAAACGTCATAGAAACTACTCGCACGAAGCCGCGGGCAGATACTAGTAAATAATACATTCGAATTGAAAACCTCCTTTTTGTAAACGTTAAAAATATACGAGTGACACAAATAAAGTATATTTTGACAGCTCTATCAGCGTTTCGTCAAATGTACCTTAAAACAGTACTTTATTGCGACTCGTCCTACGCAAGAACGGTATATAATCTGTACGATAACGTTATGAACCTTCCTCCATTACTTTTATATATCATCATAGAAAATCCTTTGAATAAACATATGATATGAGTGATACAAATAAAGTAAATTTTGACAGCTCTATCTTTCGTCAAATGTACCATAACGTAGTACTTTATTGCGATTCGTCCTACACAACAACGGTCTACAATCTGTACGATGATAACGTTATGAACCTTCCACCATTACTTTTATATATCATTATAGCTCAATAAACGAATGAATGTTGTAACTAGCCGGCCCCGACCGGTCTTGGTTGAAAGCGACAACACTTCCTACATGAAAGTAAAACTACTCTGATAGCTGAACGGAAAACTGTGAGACGGAGCGATTTAACTGAACTGATTACTTTTATCGCCTTAATAACAATATAAACACAAAGAAACTATCTAAACGCATAGGGTATGAGTAAAAGTAAAGATTATCTTTTAAACAAAGAAAATTACTATCAAAGAATAGAAAATGTAAAACTAGTATTTACAATTTAAACAATTCAGCTAGCTGTAGACTGTTGCAAATCATCTAAAAGTCGCTCAACTGATCCATATAAATACCCGTCGTCGCGTCCCCAAGACGCTGACTGCTATACACAGCTGTATGGCAGGCAATGCTGTGCCAGATAGGTACTCACCAGCTCTCGAGTCGGTCGTCGCATCGATTAGACACTTATTAAGAAAACCAGAGTTTTTAAAATACTTAAGCAATATTAAAAGGTTAGGGTTCTCTAAAAGATACCGGAAGATCAACTTCAACTTCTTGTTGAACGGCTCTGCGCCTGGTTTGATCAGCAGATTCCACTGATATGACTTTGACGTTTAATGACTGAAAACTTCTGTCAAACAAAGGACGAGAAAAAAATGCCGTGCGAGGGAAGAACTCTAATGAGTTCTTCCCAAGGAAGTAACCTCTTTGGTTTTGTATGTACATAGACAATTAAAAACTTGTAAATGATTACGGGTGAATCCGCATGAATAGTTAGCGTAATGTTGTTTATGTAGAAATAGCAAGCAGCAATTAGCACGTCTTTATGAGTATTTTATGTAATTATTGCACCCGGCCACATTTCATGGCAAATAAATCACTTTATGAAATATGTCTGTATTCTGTATTGATTGTATATTCTGAAGTGTAGGGGTATTATTATTGTGTCCCTATGTTTATTTACACGACAAAGCAGTCATATCATATGAATAGACATATTTATGGAGATTTATGTTGCTTTTGATATTTCTACCACGTATTTTCCTTTCGGTAAAATTTCATCATAGCATTCTGATAGTTTTGCTTCTTATTATTACGAAAACAATACATAGAACGTTTAAAATCAACGTAATATAAAATCAAGCATGACCGCACGGAAAACTAATAAAATATTTATATCTACGGGTAAACAAGAACTAAGTTAGATTAATTTATTAACACTTTAAAGTGGTTGGGCTAGGTACATCACTTCGACGGACGACGTTAATCTTTGTTCAAATGTTTTCTGTAATTTTTGCACTGTTTTTTTTAACAATTTAAAAGAGCTCATTACGATCGAACCTAATGTATAACATACGTTTTGCGAACGATACAGCGCGTAGCGATAAGTGAAAATGTGGTTCGATGTAACAAAGTAATTTGCTATGTCCTGCACAATGCGATAGAGCGCGATAATGCCCACATTTTCCGCGACTAGCTACAACTATAGGCTATAATAGGCTAAGTCATTACACACTAACTACCAAGTTACACTGCACGTGGAAATAGCTGGCAACAATACAGATATTACAGCACCGTGTTTAGACGCGCGGTGTCACGACCCGCACTCGTAATGGAGGCTCCGTTTCTAGCGCAATCGGGTGATCTCTAATTGAACCCGGCAGCAAGCGAAGGTCTTGCGAGGATCACGAACTCCGCAACGCAACCTTATTGACCAAAAGAGGTCCGCCTCTTTGATAATTAGAGACAGAATATATTATTATACTCGTACCTACTCACTCACATTTCGAACGATCAAGCTGAATTTTCAATTCGTTCTCCGCAATTTTCCAGGCAAGTTTAACAACGTGCATGATAATTAACTTTGCAAACAAAAAATTAAGAGTAGAACTGGAACCTAGAACTTTTATGTAAAAATATTATCCAGAAAATTATTAAGTATTTATTGCTTGGAACCCAGATTGATTATTCTATTATTCGAAACGGATACGAATCCAACAAATCAAAGATCACTTAAATCGTTCAGCCGTTCTAATTAAAAATGGTGTAACTAACCCGACAATGTTTTGTAGATAATTCTACTGCTAGCAACTATACTTGTTCGTAAGGCAGTTACGAAATGAGCAGTGGCTTGGCTTCGCGACCATCGGCAGCCAGCAAGCAATCGGGGCCACTTGTGCTAATGAAACACTTCAATTGAATTGGGGACAATAATTCAGCGACGTATCGCGCCACTGTTTACATTAACATTCGTACAAAGAAAATACAGTTGTAAATGCACGCGGAAAACCTCGAATGCTTACTCAATTGTCTGTATTGTTTTTTGATATATAGACAGCTGAAAAGCTGAAGTATGAAACGGAAATTAAGGCAACTCGGGCGTAGTATCATCCAACAGAAGGCAATGTATCTAACAAGTATGAAACTAATTGGATATGTAAAAACTATTTAACAAAAAATTTATCTCACTATATTAGAACTACTAAAAATTTATCTTTATTCACTTATCGCCTATTTAATTGATGTGAGATTAATACCAGAAAACAGGTTTGCCAATTTGCAACCGAAATAAACAGAATGCCTCAATAATAATGATACATTTTTCCATTTATTTATTATGGACGTCTTAGATCTACTGATATTATTCAATACTAGCATATTCATAATAAATTGTAAGTATAATAAATCAATAATTTACATACTTGTTTTAAGTTCTATAGTATCCGCTAAAAGTAATCAGACTCAGCTAATATAGTAAGATTGTTTATATCGCCCCAATATTGATCAACATCATTCTCAAATCATTATCTTGTGATTTTTCTTATAAAAAGGACCATTAATGGTTTAAAAACACATCCAATATATCTTCACAATTAATGAATGCCACTTTTAAAGTGGAGAAACAACAGAAGTGAACCAGTTTTGTAAGGAAAATTCCATTATTATTTGTTATACTACAATGCACTATATACAAAATGGAATCGTTCTCACATTTAGGATCTTCTACAGAATATTGATCGTCTGAGCGACCTTGATCGGACCACAAAGAGTTCGCCGGCCAAATATTAATTAATATTTATAACATAACTCGTTGGACCAGTCCCGTCCATTCGCTCGCGTGATGATTCTCCACTCAACATTTAACAACATACTAATGTATTTAAAATTGACTGGGCACGACATTTAACGTACCTCGTTGGTAGGTGCTTCTTTAATGGACATGTGGAAAGGTGGTATTGCTTCTTGGAATAGGTAATAAAACGCTAAAAACTTGTAACATGCATTCTCTTTAAGGAACAGTAAATTTGTAGACCGGAGTTAAGAAATTAATTGGACAAACGATCGTTATAAAAGCCCTGGCTAGATATGAGAACGCGAAAGGTCCAGAACACGGAGAATCAAGTGCGACTTAGCTTTAAGGCTTTTATTTGTATGAACCAGTTGGCTTAAATATACATCGTACTCTACGCTTTTACATATTTCGTCGCGTACGTTGAGAGGCGTAGGCTCAAGTTTGTTTCTAGCTTCATTGTTGATGAATATTTTCGTGTTCTTATTGGATATACAGCGTGAATATCGTCTTGGCCCTTTTCGAGATGATACGAGGTTATTACTTATTAGTGAGTTGTGCGGATCTACGGTACGGTTGTCGCCGCGTGACGCACGCAAGAAGTGCAACCGGTCGCTGTTGCAATGCAATCATACGTTGTTGTGGTTGCGATTGTCACGCAAACACTGCTAATCGATCTAATAATCACTGAAGGTTCGATTCACAGCGAAAAATCCACGACATTTGTCGGTATTTCAGAGGAATGATCGTTTACTTTAAATGGTGGGCGCTTGGGCGGGTTATAAATAGTAAGTAGATCCCGGAAGTAGAGCTGTGAAGGTCGAAGAGCGCCGAGACGGCCTTGCCGCTGGCTGTGCCACTTTCTCTGCTGCTTGCGAGAGCCCACGTGTACTCTTGAAACAATGGTCGTTCCAAAAGCACGCTCACGCCGACGCACTCGGCAGAACAACTCACATAATCACCCGAAATTGCTTAGTTTCCATGCACGAACTATCCAAGGACAGGCACACATTAGTAGTATATATCTTCAATCTTCATTATACGGAGCCTTGTTCTCGAACAACGACAAGCCATTCTCTTTTATCATTACTTGTTTCTTCAAATAGAAACAGACTTTAATTACTTTACAATTAACATGTTATGTTTCTATCTGTTAAGGATAATAAACTAGTGTTTATAATAATTCAAAGTTACAATGCAATCATTTAGACCCAAATGAAAACTGATATTGCATCCAACGTTACTGCTGAATTGAACTAAATAACGATGGATCTGATGGATCTGCCGCTCAAGTAGATTACAAATCCTTGCGTGTGCGTCAATCGTGAGGTAACCAAATGCTATCCAATCTGTGCCGGCATTGATGTCAGACAGAACGTCAGTTCAACCAAGACGATGAACAGAGTGCTTTGAATGTGCTCATTGTAACCGTGAGGCAAAGAAGAGCAATTTGAATACTAATATTACCAAACGCGGCCACCAAATATAGACTAGGTCCATTGTGCAAGCAACCGGTTCCATCTAAGTGTGAAACTGGCGTCATTATCGTGAAAATGGCGATTTACGTAAATATTTGTAGTAGTTGTGACACTTCGTTTGACGAATAAACGCTACATTGTGTTATAATGGGAGAAATCGAAGGACTTTGAATGTAATGCAATGGTGGAGACTGTGGCAAGCCAGTGTGGTGTGGGCGCCTTGACAAAGACTGTTGGTGTGCGCTGAGCGAGATTTACACAATGCCGTGAAATAGTATATTAGTTGCATTGCAAGTGGTCGCAAACTCTGGATAGTTGATACACCCACGCTGAATGCGGTGCGATTCTGAGCTTGGCAACTAAGAAATGTGACACTGCTAAGCTTTTCTTCATCAATTTCTGAATGGTAAAAGTATAAATTTTACTAAATACTCACTGCTTTGTTTGTTTTTGTCATGGGATTATGTGGATATTGAGCTTCTCTTACCTGAAAACAAAATAAAACAACATTAATATCTAGGTAAGAACACTGTTAGGTGTAGGTTAACTTAGTAATGTGTTAGTAAAGGTTTTGTATTAATTTCATGACTTCCGTAATAAAGGCAAGTTTGAGTAAGAACAGGACAGTCTCGCCTCGTGAAGTAAGTAGGTGTGTGAGCGGCTGACCTTCGGTGGAACAAGCGAAGGGGCTCATCAACTCAACTTGTTTCATAAATAGCTCCTATTAATTATATTTTATTATATCTAACGCATCAAGAATTATAATGTCGCAGCGCTTCTTTTATTGTTTTTTCAAATATTTGAACCACGAACCAGTCCGATGAGGTTGGTTCGGCGACAGGCGCTGTTGGTAGTCTGTCGTTATTTTTTTATTGTTCCCCGTATCGTTGACGCCTGTTCTTAAGTCGTTCAATTGTTCAATTGCCTTGTGAGTGTACAAGTTTATTGTAGGGGTGCGTTGAGGGGGAAGCGGGGGAGAGCGGAAGCGGAGAAACGTGCGGGACACATTGTGCGAACTCCTACGAGACATGGCCGCTCCACTGGACGCCAGTTCCTTTGCTAATTACATGTTATGATGTCTCCAAGGCAACAGATGTGCCACATCCGTTCTCAGCACGTTTTTTCAACTGCCAATTAATATTTGCGAGTCGAACAGAGCTCTTTTATTCTATTTTGGGTCATCATGTCCCCGGTATAACATGAGACGGCCGCTAAGTAACAAAAGTCCATTCATCATAGTTTGAAGGTTGTGGTTGTTGGCTAAATTATACTTGCACAGGAAAATAATACGATAATAATCACACATGTACAGAGGTAGTTAAATTACAGGTCTAAGGATTGCGTGAACCTCGGTCTTGGCGGATCATTAATATTGGCCTGATGTGAGTAGCTCCCCTTAAAGTGGAGGATGTGGTCGCGGTCGTAAAGTGTACGTTGGGGAGTTCAGAAGCTGTCTAACAGAAATAATAAAGAGCAGACGGGGCCGTGGTGCTATTACGTTTTCACTTTCATTTCATTGGGAGTGTTCCGCTCTGCGCTCGAAGTGGGTAGGGTCAGTGGCTGCCCTGGCTAGTGCACAAACAAGATACCACTACTGTTAGTAAATACTAGAGTTATCTAGCTAGATATAATACGTAAGATTATAGGCTACCACACAAACGATAAATCTTTAAATCAGAAATGTATAATTAAACTAGAATAGGTAGATATAGATATAGTCACTTCGCGGAACGTAACATAAAGTATGATAGTGTGAACTAATCTCACGAGATGCATTAAAACAAAAGCAATTAGTGCGAATTCACACATGATATCAAGTGTCTTGCACATGCATAGAGCTCCATTTGCAGCAATTCAAAGAAAGATCAAGTGAGGCGGATGTGAGAGTTAAGATGATTATTTTAAGACGGTCGTCGACAACAAATTGTAAATAAGTGACGTTTTGTTGCAAGTTGAACAAACTGTCGCTCGTAAAACAGACTCGGAGGAACGATATCATTCGACCCTCGACCCGTCGCCGGATAGCGATAACTCCTGAACTCTGTACTATATAGTTTTGGATAAGGCATCAACTTGCGTCACGATTTTCTTTAAATTACAATCTTTTAAAATAACAATCGGCTACAAATATAACCGACAGACTTGTCCAATCGTGTAAGCGCGTACGTGAAACGTTGTTTTCGTTATCGTTTTCCACTGTTGGTCATCGAAGCATGGCTTTCAACGTCATGGAATAAACCACCCCACCTGTCACGGTGATGAGTTTTTCCCGAGCGAGAGGGTCTTTGCTCTTGCGGGTAAATTGCTAGTATTACGAAAACGTTTTACTGTAATGTTTACGTTACGTTTGTTACAATCGGCAAATTGCATCGTCACGAGTTCATGACAGACGTTTGTTTTTCGTTGAACTCGAGTCTGATGCAACTACAATGTTCTATGATGATGCCATTTAAGTATTCATTTTAATAACTTTCAAGGAAGTCGTAAGAACCGCGTTGGGTGTGTTATTCCGCTGCTCATGATCTTTATTAAGTTAATAGTGGTAAGTCAACGGCTGGGTTTCTTCAGCGAGTAATTTATGTGGTGAGTTATTTTTCCGTATGTTTGGGGGGGCCTTGAACACGTTAGGAGCGCCATGCTGGCGTGACGGACGGCACTGCTGGAGTCACCGAAGCACGGAGCACCCATTTGATAAAGCACAGTGTTGTACAATCATATAAGTAGGGCTCCCCTGTTTGCAACCTGTTTCAACCACACTGCGCAAGCCCATTTCAAAAAATGAATAAAACATAATGGTTTCAGTCTGGTAACAAAAACAACTTCGCGTAATATATTTTTGTACAATTATTATTAGGTATGTAGGTGCTTCCGAGAAGATACATTTACATATTCGCAGTAGAATTAATTTATTTAATAACCAAGGTTAGTATAGTACCTAATTGTCAGAATTTTAATTATGTTTTGGCGTTTGGTTTTATTACCTCATTTACACTTACTGGTGGTGGTAGGTAAGTTATCGTCGCACCATCAACATCATCGAACATAAAATAACCCATCTAACTTTTCATATTATATATTTTACAGGACGATATTTTCAAAACAGGAGCTGAGACGTGGATACTTACTGGGCTGGGCCACAATTTGAAGTCGCTTTAGGAGTTATGAAAATAGCTGTGCTCGGAGTTTCTCTGATAGATTCGAAACGAAAACTTCCGACAGAGAACTGAATCTATCATCGTAACTCAAAAAAATTGTGGCAAGCGAAGACAGGGAACCACAAAACTGGAGCTGAGACGTGGAAACTCACGGTAGAGCTGGTCCACCAGTTCAAAGTCGCTTTGAGAGTTATGAAAGTCGCTCGAGTTTTCCTGAAAAAACTTATCTGACAACTTCCGAGAACCGAATATATCGTTATAGCTCTAAAAATTTCCGGCAAGCGAAGTCAGGGCGCTATGGCACTCATTATGGAACGCCAATGTCCAGCTGTGAACTAATATAGGCTGATGATGCTGACACCATCTTCTGCCTGATGAGGCTTAAATAAGCAGATGCATAAAGTATACTTAATACACCTACTAATGTCTCCAGCTATATTAGTCTCACTCAAGTACTTGTAATGGTAGGCAAGACATTCAGTTAGCAACTGCCAATTTGGTTGTATCATTTTTTGCCGCGTTAAGATTAAGTCATGCGTTTAAAGATTGAATTAATAGACGGCGAACAGAATGGTTTGTTTGCTGTACAGGTTTTTTGTTACGAGAGTATTCTGAAGATGTAAAAACATATTCAAAATACAGAAAACCATTGTAATCGTCTCTAGTACGTCTCTTAGTAGGACATCCGGGACAATGATTATCAGCCCAAAGCCATAATAATATGTAAGTAGTAGTTTCATATTATTAAAAGATATTATTCAACAATCAGTGATTGTAGTCAAGTAGTAACACATGAATGATCCAATAGTAGTCCAATAGTAATGTTATCATAACACTGTTCAGTGATAGAAAGAAGGTAACCCAGTTACCAGTAATTCGCCCACGGCGTGCGTTGCCTAACTAGGGGTTTGCTCTTTACATAAGCACTACATGTAACATATTATGCCTCTGCATGTAGGCACAATTTCAAGTTCTTGAGAGCAAGCAAAGCAATATTTTTCGCTAATACCCAAACTCAAGATTTTTCTCAACTCGAATTTTAAGATTGATTGCATTTAAGAATTCCAAGAACGTAGTTTAGAATCACAGTATCAAATCAAACAATGAAATACTTAATTCAGTAATTCATGTGTTGTTTATGAATCAAGTACATACAGTCTGTTATTGGGACTTGTAGACCTTGAATATTTTAAGGAGGAACTACTAAAATTTGTCGAATAGGACTTTGTACGTGATATTTGCCGAAAAGTTGTGAACCCCACGTGAGATTGGATGATATTTGGCTAGACCCTCTCTATCTTAACGTGTCACTTAATTAATGAAATCCATTAAGTACAATTTCAACCAAACTGTGCTCTAGATTGGCATGTAACGAACTTAATGGTCAATAACAATAAATTTACTGAATTGGTAGGTGTGGAGTGGGCCTTAGTAGAGACGAGGTTGTACGTAGCCGAGCAGGAAGTAAGTAAGGCCTTGCTGAGTTCATCGCCTCTAGTGACGAACACGTTGAAAAAACCACATGACATTTCGTAGGAGGCTTCCGCCATCAAGGGAAATTGACCTCCGAACTTTGCGTGCAGCAAATGCTGCAATAGACATTCGAGATGCCACGGGCATTATGCAAGCTTGCACAAACGACCATTACACAACTGTGTGAGACTCGCTGCGAAAACAATGAAAGAGTCTCAATAATTCCCGATTCAACCGATCTCGTCAATCATGCATCTCGAAGACATTGAAAAACCATGTCGTATGTCACAAAAACAATGATTATGTCACGGATGACCGAGTAAACTCGATAAGAACGAAATACGTGGCACACAAAAACATCGCGAAGTCCGAAATGGGCACGGTGGGCATGGACATCGGTTATGTAAGTGTTGGACCGGCAATGACCTACCGCCGGCGCTCGCGCCACTTTCCTTTCATTATTGACACACACAATCTAGAAGCTACTCAACACGTGACAGCATGCAAGAAGTCTATTTGAATTTGAAATGGATGACTCAATGGGAAATACCACAAAAGTTCTGAAATTTATTTGTGTTGGCAATATTAATGAGCTAAGGCAGTTCATTACTATTCTACAGGAAGTTTGAATTCAACCTTGACTTAAAATAGCAGCTTTAATTCTTGTGTCAATTTAAACTGTTTTGTCGCTAAGGTGCGTTTGACTTGTAGTCAAGTATGCACATTTAATAAATTAGTAATGTTGAGCAATTCACTCGATATCATCTAGCCCTAAGCTAAGCAGAGCTTGCGTTATGGGTATGTATTATGGGATAACTATACATACTATACATTACTAGTAAGTATATATTGTTTATAATAATGACCCGGAACAAATATCTGCAGAACGTACAAACATTAGGTTCTATGTTGCAAAGCAAACGGTCGCTGATGGTATTGTTTCGCCTATTTTGCCGAGCGTGTTTTCGCAACATAACAATTTTGATCCGTGGGTGGTATTGCTATGGTTGACTATTCATCGTAATTATGCGCGACGTGCATGACAATGCAATTAGTTTTTGATCGCTGCGATTTTAATACTGAAGGCAAGGGGTCAAGTTCACCGCAGCGTTTTCATATGTCCTCTTTAACAACAAAAGAAATTATTCGGGAACGTCCTCAAAGCGAGGTGAACCTTAATATGCAAATGATAAGAGTTTCAGAAAAGTGGGTTAGTTTAAATAAATTAACATTAAGTCATTGGATGTTAATGGAGCGTAGACAATTCTAATCAGACTAGGCAATGACTAAACGAATAAAGGAACTGTGTAAAGGACTGAATTAGTTACTTTACAAAACAATTCTGTACCTACATATTGGGTCGGTGACGCATTCTCTACAATGCGAGGTCGACAGATACCACTCTAATTGCGCAGTAACTCCTATATTAAAAAGTAAACAATAAATAATATAAAATTGGCTAGATATTTCATTTAGCCTACACCAAAGTAAAAAGAAGCTTCTGTTAAGTTATGAATGAACACTGATATTCATATACGTTCATAATTCCATACTAATACTAAAAATGCGGAAGAAACTCGGAAGTAAAAGAGGGAAGGAAGCAAGGAAAAAGAAAGGCTTTCATCACCTTTATACGCCTACAAAGCTGAACAAATCTCAGTGAAACTTGGCAAGGGGATAAGATGGTTTCCCGAGAACGACGTAGAGGCTGATAATCGCGTATGTGAAACCGCGAGAAGAAGCTAATACTTAATACTTAGAAAACATCTGGAAAAAATATCTGCAGTTTATAAAAACATTTATCCTGCGGCGGGAATAGAACTCGCAACTTCCTCAAACTCAACCAGGCACAAAATGTTGTGCCTGGTTAGAATAGAATAGGCCTGCACAACGTGTATTCTTCTTCCACTCTGTTCTGTTATTCGTCATCTCCGTATTCACGCCTTTCCTTTCACACAATTTATCCATCAGGCGTTTCTTCTTCGGTTACCAGACGGGTAAATCGTACACAACAAATAAAATTGAATCTGATACATGTGAATTGTGAAGACGTGAAGGTATAATTTAATTCATTATGCACCTTATATGTTATTGTGTATGTGCACTGTACGTGATCTGAGTGAAGCAAGGCTTATGTAACTAAGCAATAACTCAATGAACCTAACGCGTATGACGACTCTTCTAGAAGTCGTTCACATTGGGTGATAAGAATAACATTATTTATGATAGGGACATGACGACATGACACTTGCGTTGTGGCTCAAATAAAAAGATACATTTCGACTGCGCGAACGTAGTGTAAGACGCCCTCTGGTCAGGTGCTGGATGCAAGCTGGATTTACCTATGTCGAGTAGATACATATTATATACTTAGTTTATATATCTTTATAAACAACGAAAATTACAAGCAAAGGAATAGAAAAATTACAACTAGTATTTACAATTGAAACCATTGAGCTAACTGCAGACGGTTGCAAACAGTCTAAAGGTAGCTCAATTGATCCCCTTGGATTCGAGACCCTAGGTCCGTGGGGTACCGAGGCTCTCCGGGTTTTTAAAAAATTATCTGAGCGTCTGGTCGATGCGACGCGTGACCCGAGAGCTGGTGAATATCTGGCTCAGCGCATCAGCATTGCCATACAGCGTGGTAATGCAGCCAGTGTCTCTATACTTAGTTAATTTAAAATCAATATTGATATACTTAGCTCGTTTAGGAAATAAAAGGCTATTTATTTAAGTACAGTTGATTTACCTACATAGCTAAAAGTAAATAAACTCAAATTCATGGTTACTTAAACACTGTGCCACGAAAAATAAACTCTTAGTTTTTGTGTTCTTTTACTCGACCAACTAACTTATAGCGTGAGAAAAAATATTGAAAAAAAATGTCGATAATGACAGAATCAACCAAGGAAGGAAAAGTCGTACTGAATTGAGGATAATACTTTGGACTATTGCAGTCTTATTTCCTGCATCACAAGTGTAAGAATAAATGATTCAAGATATATCGCCGCATACAGATTAAATCGCGGTAATACGTACCTAACTCCGGTTTGTGCAATGCCCCGCTTATGCAAACTGCAATCGGGTAAATGCGCAACGTATTATAAGTAGCTATGTATTACTACACCGCGAAGATTACCGATCGCTTTTTCAATCAGGTGATGTCACGCCTAGAGTTCCGCTAGAAAAAGGTTTCTCCATAAAGCCGTGAAATGACGAAACATAAGCGTGACTACTGACCAGAGGGCCTAGGCAACGTAACATTTGATTAACAATAACGATAGATCATGATCATCACACATCGTCAATCGAATCGATTTAACTTCCATTTCGATTTTACAAATGCCTAGCCAAGAGGCACTTTCGACAAGTGAATTCGATAAGTCGCTTGTCTAATAATCGAATTTCGCTGTCGTTTGAGCGATGACGATTGTAGAAATAGAATCGCTTCGTAACGAATGCTGGTTGGCTAGGCCTACAGACAGAGATTGGAGTCAGAAATCTGTTGAAAAGAAACTGGGTGTCAATTTGTTGTCTTAACGGTGTTAATATGTTGTACCTGGTGATCCGAGACAGTTCCTCTCCGTTGAGGCGTGTTATTACGAAATAAGAAAGTAAAGGAGCAATTCGCTCAGGGATCGTGTTTCTGAGGAAGTCGGTGTGGTGCCCGATGCACTGGTTTCATGTTCCATGCCACTGGTCGGGCCCGAGCGTTCGTGCGTGATGTAATGCCAGCATTACCTCAACTTGCACTTTTGTTTTCTTACCAATGGATGGAAATTAATGTTTTGTCATAGTTTCGCTGCTCGAATGAACGTGGGGAAGCATTATTTAAGAGGGCGCTATGTCCGAATTGGTTCAAACTAGCCTAGATATCAGTAGCCATGGGACCCTCAGGGTAAAAAAAAATGATTTCTTAAATGAATGAATATGCTCGGTCCCGCTCCTATGAACGAGGCATCCTATTTGTATCCTTTTCGTACTGCAACGCGCGCTCTTAAATAATGCCTATATTTATCATTGTTCAATATGACTTAGACAAGATCCTAGCTAGACGTAACGCATTGTGGAGAACACTGTTATGTTATGTCTATTTTATAGTAAACGAATTGAATAAAATATTAAACGTAGGTGAGCTAAGCACTTGTGTTTGAAAGCTACCTCACAAGCACTTAAGCTAACAAAATTATAAAATAGTATTCAATGTCAACACCATCATCGGCGGCGCTTAGAAACCAAATTACTGATGCATTTATTTATGAGGACTAGACCGGTCGCGGTAGTGACCCCCTTAAGCGTAACCAGAATCAAAATGTTGTTTTGGTATTGCGTAAGGTGTGTTCTTTACGGGTAATTATGTAAAGCGGTGGATCGAGGCGCGCGCGCAAGTAGGCGAGACACCAGCGAGCGACGGTGGCCTGCAATCGGCGAAGGTAGGTGTTGCGCGGTGTGCTCGATTCCACTGCGATTTGTGACGCAACCGTCTGAATATGTGCTAAAAGTGCAAGCAAACCTTCGCTTTACACTAAAAACGCGTGTATTTTCCATCGATCTATGATATCAGTCATCTAGTACCTACCCATGCCCATAACACAAGCTTTGTTTAGTTCGGGGCTAGATAAAACTGTGTGTGGATGTGCAAATTATTTGTTTATTTCACTTTCCTGGCTAACTTAGATCGAGCCTCGTTTCTTTCCAACAACCCCCATGATACATCCCATAAATTACTTAATCCCTCGGTAAGGAATGTAACGTTGGGTGTTCTTCTAACCCAAACAGGGGTTTTTCGCTTAGATTCATGTTTTTTTCCTTTGTTAAACCTTATATGGTTCTCATCAGAAATTGCGAATCTCAGACATAAAACTATGCTTCGTGCTGGCAGATTATCGCACAGAACTTGAGTATGTGTGAAACTTCGTTAGAGGAATCCTCGGCCTACTTATCAGCAATTTGTTCGCTGATCTCTAGTAACCTGATAATGAGTTTATAGTGCAATAAAATATACACGAGGCTTATTTGCCTAGCTCGCTGTTAGAAGGCACTATCGACGGAAAAAGAGGATTACAGCAACTGGCACTTGGCAATAATAGTCTACTAGCTGCGCCCTGTGGCTTAGCCCGCGTGAAATGAAATTAAAAGCCTGTTTTATCCAGGCCTAGAACTAACTACGTCTATTAAAAATTTCAGGCCGATGCGTTCACTTGTTTTGGCGTGACAAATCCATCCAAACTTTCGTATTAATAATGTACTGCGGTCTAGACAACGATATAATTTCTGTATAACATCATGGCAGACTTGTAAAGGCCTACGCAATTTAATCCGCGTACTTCCCTATTTAGGACTTATCTACGAACACTAGTTATCAAGCCGACAGCTAAATACTTATGCAACGAAGTTAATTGCCCAAGAGAAACTAGCGAGAAAGGGAAATTAATAGCTAGGTTATGCGTTGAAATTACCACGTTGTTTTTCACAACAACGCTAATAATGTTTCCATTTTGTTATCAGGAGGTGATAAGATAGTATACAGTGAACAGTCCCCCCTTTGTTAACGCACTGCACTCTAACGTAAGACCTTAGATATAGCTTTATCTAAATATGTACAGCAACTAGTTAGTAATTGTATTCTGTTTACTCATGCTTGTCGTTTCTTTGTCTGCGGAGTGAAATGGTACGATGACGAACTAAAGCCCTTTAGATAAGAAGCTATCGCTATTTATAGCCTTTGTAATAATAGCTGCGCCCCGCGGCTTCATCCGCCTGGAAATTCCATACATTTACTGTACATTTTCCAGGGGTTCCGTGGTTCCAAGCCAGTTTCTTGAGTACCTAGTTTTCTTGAATATGTGCGAAGCCTTAGTAGCAGTTGTTTCATTTTATTGTAATATAAGTTAAGCTTCCCTATGGGAGTGACATTGTCAATTTTACAAACATCTTTTTCAAATAAATAAAGAAATAAAAATACTAAGTTAAACTGCCTTCTTCTGTTTTTTCAGCCAACAACACATGGGTCTCTTCAAGAATAGACAACTAAGATTTTCTAGACCTTCGTGATTTACCACTTACCATCAGGTAAGATTGAGGTTAAATGAAGATCTATTCCCCTTAAAAAATAATATAACTAATACGTTAACTCCTCAAGTCTAGCTTCATTGTAAGACATTAGGGTATTTGACAACGAGTGGCTAGATACTTTCGACTTTTGGAATGAGTGAGCAGTCAAAAAAGATGACAATTAAATTAAGAGATGTATGAGACCGGGCGTATTCAAAAGACACCGTTTGCGACCTCGGTGGAAAGGTCAACCATCAGTCAAGGCGAAAATGAGCGAACAATTGCCTAATATCTTAGCTATTGTCATCTCTGATGAAGTTAGAGCCAACATTATTTAGACTTTCAAGGAAGTTTGGAGCTGAGACACAGATGGTGAAGATCTTATGACGCAGGTTGAGGGTTTGATTCCCGCCTTGGGACAAAATTTTGTCCGATATTTTGCTCTGGATGTTTTCTAAGTCGTATATTAAAAAGTCTAAATGATGTACTGTGTTGAGTTCATCATTTCTCTAGTACTTATAACATAACACAAGCTCTGCTTGTAAAGTGCTCGCTTTGATTTTTGTTCACTTCAAACTTTTGAAGGTAAAGAAGAAAACAAGAAACCTTTCCCTTGCTTTTGTTAGTTTCCGAGTTAGAGCAAAACTCATCCCAAGCATCAGTTATCTAAATAATCATTAGACTCTTTACAAAGAATATTTTTGACGAACATTTCGTTGAGCGTCTTCTTGGTCTTCTCTACTCTTGCTAAGTACATTGGAACAACCTCAATATTACTTTAAACAATGACGTACGAACTTTATCGATACGACTATCATCCATTAACTCTATTTTTGGAAGATATCGTTACCGTTATTTGAGTTCGCTAATAATATAGATATTATATCATTTTGTTTCCTTCGAGTTTTTCAAGCAACACTGATATATGCTAAAATTAATTTTACTAACAATTTTCCATGGTGGAAAACGTGCAATATTGCCTAGCCGATATTGGCCGATACACGTGAGCTCGCTATCGTTCTGTTACTGAAAGGTTGCGTGTTCATTTCATGCACTCCTGTTTTTACGGCCGGATCGGTCTTGTGAAAATTTAATAAGTCGGAGAATTGACTTACGATTGTAAGAGTACATTCGGGAACTGCCTTGACGGTCGCGGCTTAAGAATAGACCCCTCAAAAGAAAACTAAGAGAGTCTAATAGAGAAAGGAGAGAAGCTTCATTCTGTATATCACTAACAATTATTCTCCTTACTAATATTACAAAAGCGTAAATTTGTAAGTATGTTTGTTTGTTCCTCTTTCACGCAAAAACTCCAGAATGGATCGGGCTGTAATTGAATGGACGTAGTTCTAGGCCTGGTTAAACACATACTACTTGCATCCCATAAATCAGTTCCCATGGGATAGAAATAGCCTTGAAACGTTTCCATAGAAACAACGCGTGCGAACCTGTGACCTAGATCCTAGGTACCTCTCTAAAAGACTGTTTATTTTGCTTAATGTAGATATCGTAGTTCCAGTTGTAGACTGGCTCAATCCTAAATTCATATTTTTGGGAAGGTTCTGCTTTAAATAAATAATATTTATTTTTATTTATTCATAGCAAAACCCCTTTTGCTTCTACTATAAATAAATTTGATTTGGGGAGGAGGTACCTTCTTTCAGCAGTGGATCATATGTGCTGTTAAGAATTTAAGATATTAAGAAACAATCGTTGGCCTTTCAACCTTCATGTTCTTTATCTATCCGAAGCCTCAGCATCTGTCAGTGGAATTCAGACTTTGGCCACTGGTGATAGAGAGGAGTTGTTTGAAGATTTGAACTGGTATGGATGCTCTCGATGGCCGTGGGCGTGGGCAATGCCATTTGGCCGGCAATGAACCCTCGCATTTACTCTGCCACAACAATTAGCGACGCGTCGCGAATCTAACGAGACTATTTACACAACCACAGCTTGATGGCTTTAAAGTAGGTACTATGTATATGTACTTACAAGACTTGTCTTGTCTTCGCATAAAACAAACTAATCGGTTCAAGAATCTAAGATTTTTTATGTGAATAATGCCTGTGTATTGACAATATAATGTATTGACATAAAATATATTTGATCATACATCTTTATTAACAACAAAAATTACAATCAAGGAATAGAAAAATTCAAACTAGTTAGTATTTACAATTGAAACCATTGAGCTAACTGCAGACGGTTGCAAACAGTCTAAAAGCAGCTCAATTGATCCATGTTAATACCAGTCGGAAGCGTCTCCAAGACACTGGCTGCATGCAATGCTGATGCGCTGAGCCAGATTAATATTTGTTATTTACGAATGAAACTTCACTAAACTGTTAGTAGTGACTTTAACAGAAAAAAGTAGAGCCAGTAAAAATCAAGGTTACCAAACAAAAACATAAGCTTCAATGCATATTTGCACACGATCAGTTAAAAAGGTTCAAACAGGAGGTTGTAAAACGGATGAAAGACGAATACAATAACGAATAGAAACTAAAAGAAATGCATTCTAGAACCGAGCATTAAGTTGTTTTGATTGGTATACGTACAAAAGCGTATGTATATTTTATATGTTTTCGATTGTAAACATACCTTTATTTAGTTCTAGCTATTGTACAAAATTAGAAGTAAATTAAACCAGCCGAATTACCTAATTAATTAGCCTTACCTAGACTAGGAAACTTGTTATTTATAGGCAGGCTAGCTCCAGAGATAATAGAACAACTATGTCAAGAAACAAATTAAACTCAAACCGGTTTAATATTAAATGAAACCGACAGTAATGTTATAAGGCGTTTTGATAGCGTAAACTGGTTTCCGAACGTTTAAGGCTTGGCTTATATAGGATGGTCTTTGCTTTAAATAAAACAAAAACTTAAGAGGGCACGTTACATCCATTGGTGCGAATAGGATAAAAATACGTAATACGTTTTCGCTTTGAAGAGGGACATATTTGTTGTATTAAGACAGCTTTCCAATATAAACAACAAATGTAAGTAATTTTAGCGATAATTACCTAAATTATTATTACCTATTTCCATCTTATTCGCAGAACTGATTGTAACGTGCGCGTCTTAAGCTTTTTAGAATATTCTAGACTCTAAACCACCAAGCCTTCAGATCCACAGTAGGTTGTACCTTTGTACCGAACACTAAAAGTCAACATGGCTCTCGATTTAAATAAGCAATAACCAAGTAAGTAATAATAATCACGTGATCACATAAAGCTGGTTAAAGGCCGATTCACACATATCAGTGAAGTTACAGTTCCGGTACAGTATCGCTACCGGGATATTTATTCTTCATAGATTCTCTATGACCGCGTCCACAGTTGTCAGTGTCAGATTTATATGGGAGCACACGAGAAGCATCATCTTCACGTCATGCTCAAATAAAAAAGAATCAACAAAATCAAATTCACCAAGAAAAGCTAGGTATTTACAAAATATACAGTCGAATTGGATTTATGGAGGACGAGCGATGAACACATTTTGCATTAAGATCCGTATAGAACGGAGTAGGTAGTGCTGAAATGTGTGAACTGGCCTGGCGTATCACTGATACGGATGCGTACGCGTTGCCGGAACTGTGACTTCACTGATATGTGTGAACAGGCCTTTAGTCTGATGAAGCAACGGCCGTGGCATTTATGTTGAAGACGTTAACGTTAGATACAGTATATGCCTAGATTAGGCAGACGCTTCGTATTAACTGGGTAATACAATACACTTTATTACACACTAAGGATAATATAAAAATACAGGGAAAGAGAGAGAACAAAGTTGCACAATGGACGACTTTTCGCTAAGAGCTATCTCTTCCAGGCTAAATTAATAATAGGGTAATATTAACGCGTAAGGCTAAGGATACAGATGATCTCCATGTAAGTAAGTAATTTAGTGAGTATTTTGAGTTTTATTCGACATGTTTTCGACGGTACATATGTGACTTGAGGACCTTCGTCATACATCAGCGACATCGTCACTATCAACAGATGAGTTTGTGGTCAAACGAAGGTCTGGTCGATACTCCACTGTCACTTCAGCTTGCAGCTTGGACGTCAAACAAGCAGAAAACGAGAGGGTAGGTAAGGCATTGTACTCCACCCGTTATGCCATTACTCATCTACACATGAAACGCGATTTAATAGCATTTCGAGTGAATCGAGGTGTATCTCATTTCGGATTCATGACGGCGTGGGCAGCATAAACGCAAGGCGATTGTCGCAATCTCCACGTTATGACAGACGCCGAACCCGAACCTCATCGTAGCAGCAAATTATTGTCTTTTCGCGATACAATGATCCAAGATATTTTATGTCAACAAACACATTGAATAAAAAAATCTTGCCGATAACATTAAAGTTCGAAACACACAGAAGCCGGAGGCGGAGCGGAGGCGAAGGCGTGGCGGTTTTTCCTATGGCACCGCGTCGCCACGGCCTGCGGTGTGTGTGTAGGCTTTCATAGGATTCCATAGAATACAACTCGCACGCCTTCGCCTCCGCTCCGCCTCCGGCTTCTGTGTTTTTCGCACTTTACAGAAACCATCAAGTATTTTAAATTTCCTTCTACCAGGAAGGAAATTTAAAATTCGAATCGAAATTGAAAAACACAAACTACGACAACGTATAATTCATTTCTGAGCGATAAAGTCGCCCATTGTAATGTCTTATGCAATGTCCTTTTTTCTGGTGTACAATAAAGCATTTTTGTATCCTACTGTAATGATAATTACACACTGGCAGCGAAAGAGGTTCAAATACAAGTTCAGAAACAGACGAGAGATAAAGGATTGGTGAATAGATTCAAAAACAAATCGATATTCTGCGTTTCGCTCCAAAAACATAGGAAAATAAATAGACACTGGAAACATCCAGCTTCCATTTATTAACCACCAATATTTCTATGGATTTGTAACCCCTTTGTTTATAAAAAATATCTTGGATTCTAGAACCGAGCACCATAGTGTATATGGCCTATAATGGCATCTCTACATTGAGCAATGCCTCAAGGCGAGCTCGATAAAAACTACTAATTTATAAACGTGAAACACGTTTGGACACATAACTAGTGGAATGCTTCTACTGAAGCAATAAGCCGTTTAGCAAGTAGGCAAATGGATCAACTTAAGTAGTCTTATTTTTGCTTACATTAAGAACTAAATTTGGTGTTAAAGCTGTATCTTTGCCAAGTAAATCTAAATACCTATGTTGTATAATGTATGCGCGTCCTGATCAAACTGTACTGCAGTAGGACTTGGTCAGTGTAGTTTGTTGTTTTATGAACTTAGACAAAGTTGATTTCAAACTTTTTAAAGACGAATTGAGGGTAGTCGTGGATACTACCCGATACTGTCGTCAATATGCTGTAACTCCGAAACCATACAGTCCCGTGACGAAACATATGGAAAACAAAATGGTTCGCTAAAATATCGTAGTAAATAATCGTTATTACTAATTCTGCCCGCGGCTTCGAAGGCTTGTTTCTATGGAAACGTCTCAAGGCTATTTCTATCCCAATCGAACTGATTTATGAGATGAAAAGAAGCCTATGTGTAATAGCAGGGCTAGTCTATTTAAATTTCAGCCCGATGCGATCCGTTCCTTAGTTTTTGCGTGAAAGAGGAACTTTTCCGTTTTTAATATTACTAGCGATCCGCCCCGGCTTCGCAGGCTTTTATTATAGGTATAAACCTTCCTCTTGAATCACTCTATCTATTAAAAAAACCACTTCAAAATCCGTTGCGTAGTTTTAAAGATATACGTTATCATTCAAAGGGACATAGGGATATAGGGATAGAAAAAGCGACTTTGTTTTATACTATGTAGTGATAGTGATATTGGTAAGGATTATCTAAAGTATAATTTTGATTTCATACCAAGAACTATCTTACAATATTGATATCTGCGTGTTAAGAGTAAAGGTATGTATATGTTGAGTACCTCAGCAAGTATTGACCATACGCACGACGCGACCGTGCGAGGGAACAAAGGGTTGACTCATGTCCGGAGTTTGTTGGAGAAAGGACTCGGCTAAAAATAGTACAGTGGCGGTTACTGCGGCCGTTGGACCTAGCCTACGCGCTGCCCCCTGCCCTGGGCACTTTAAGACAGTCACGTTGACACGATTATAGACCTTATGGACAGTCTTACTGCCTTATTCAACGATTGGGCTATACATTAACAATCAAACTTGTCATAGAGTCCACAGGTGATAGGATAGGAACGCTGGCTTCTATTTCGGTCAACGAAATTGCATTGCCATTCAACGTGGCAATGCTGCCAGTATTCTGGGCACTCGGTCTTTTGGTGACGGCTTAGATTTTAAGGAGTTTGTTAAAATTGTACATACTAGAATTACCTAACACTTTATTTATATTATTTTTAGAAAAGTAACTGGCTGGTAAATTTAAAATCGTAGAATCACCTGCAGAATACGGACCTCTTTACAGCATGCTGCTTTATGCAAATAAAACATTCAGAATAGCAACTCGGACCCCGGTCAGCTTATCAGAATAAAATTCATATTACAATGACAAATGAAAACACGCCTACATTGTTTCCGCTAAGATAGAAAGGACAGACGACTGCAATTGTTCATGAGACTCGGTGATAACTGACGTGCTTCCATGGCGAAATGCAATACTATCTGCATGAGATACTACTTATATGAATGAGACTATGATAATATTGATAATAAACAAAGATTTTCTATGGGACTGGACCACCAACCACACAGCATCAATGCAACGATACATAGCTTGACAACACGAGGAATAGCATCGTCCAAATTAAGTATTAGAGAATAGTACTTGGTATGGTTTGAATAGAGACTTGAGGGTGAAAAGAAATGGACAAAATATTGGAGCAAGACATAACCTGGCTTATAGCAGTGTACGTCTCCTTACTCCGTGACTGTTCACCTCCTGTGTCGTAGATGTGACGTCTGCAAGGATGATTAGCTCCAGTATTTCGTCCATTTCTATTAATCATTAAGACTTTCTTTACCCCGTTTTACTATGAGATATTCTGTCCCCATTTTGGAGCACAAATGAACTGTGCGTCCTGCCAATGTGTAAATTCCTGCAGTGGACAATGATGACTGATGCTCACATAATACGTATGCATTTAACCAATGAAGCACAGCTAAAGGAACTGAAAACCCAATCTCCCACGATTACATTGTTTGAGAACTCGAAGGTTTCTGCAACGACTGGTGTTGGGAAACTGAGAGGTGCTACAGAACCGGCTGTTTGAGAAACCAGCCGAGTTTAGATTGCGAAAAGTGTGGAAAGCTTGGATTTGACTCGCTAACATTTTGTGCAGAGATTGTGTTTGTGAAAGGTAACAAGACTACACAACGCTCTCGCAAATAAATCAAGGATTCTGATTTTACTGTTCAAGAATAATCTTTATTGTCCAAGAAGTACAGTCTAGATTATTTTATGGGACCACGCTTTTAGATGTTCAAAGATGTAATTAGGACTAGGTTCGCAAACGGATGCGTTTTTGCATAGTTTTTATTCCGGTTGATTCCGGTATGGAAAAGGAAAAGGCTACAGGAGATTATATCTTAAATAAGTCTATAATAGTGTATCTATTAGGCCTATACAAAATCAAATCAATCTTCCAAAAATGTCATGGAAAATAAATAACATTCAACGCTAAAACGATTATTAGACCGCACATGTTAAAACTGCTAAATTTTTTGGACTGCTAACTACACCAAGTTGTAAAAGGCACAGTAGGTAAGCGATCCTATACGTCTTTACCTTTACTTTACATATAAAAAATGTGGTCGACGAAAAATTCGTTTTAGCGTATTTAGCATTTACCCGTGTGATAGAACTAAGTGTATGTAAAAGTAATTTATAACGAACTGGACGCTGGCGGTATTGGAACTTTATTTTAGAAATATATTCCGTTCCGTATTAGTGGTAGGTATTTTTCCCCACACAGCAAGTCAAAGTAGGTATAAGAAAACATAAGTATTGTATTTCAATTTGAAGTGATTGTGTGAGTTCCTTAGCAACACGGTGAAATAATTCACGGCCTTGAAAACGGAGGAAAAAAACATTGAAATGAAATAGGTATGATTATTTTGTAACGTATCGATATAGAAAAACTGAGCAAAGTATTGCGTGATTCGCGTGCAATCGCAATGCAACGCATGGTTTGTTGAACGCGATTATACGCCCACTGACCGACTAATGATCGGCGAAATAGGTGACCAAATACATGAACTATCGATAAGTTTCATAATTCTATAGAATGTTGGTTACATCACTAGACGAGGCAGTCACCCTTCTCGAAACGATGAAGCTAGTAAAGGTACAAAATGACGATAAAATTTGTCGATAGTTTTAGGAACTAATTTACAATGTTTATGGGCTGAAATATTCTAGAAAGTGAGTGACCTATTAGGTACAACTAATAGGAACAATGCTATCAGAAGAAGGCTAACTTCTTTGTGTAAAGAAATGACGATTTTGAAGAATTACTAACAATAAATAGTAGGTAAAAGCAACACTAAAATACCCAAAAATTATGGAGGTTTCTGTCTACCTACAAAGATAATAATAATCCGAGAACCTTCAAGGATACTGGGACAATGACGAGATACAACAAAAGCCTGCTTTATCGGGACCAGGGTGAAAAAATATAATGGCGAACGGTTGTATTTGTAAATAGGCGGCAGGTAGAAGATTGTAGGTGTATTCAAGTTGAAATTCGGGGAGAAAACGAAATATTACAAAAAAATGCACTTGGCTGATGCACCTTTCGAAATTCCCACTGCAATATAATAGGTTACGTTAAGTTTTTTTTGGATTCGCTAGACTTTACGTTGTAGGTGTTTAATTTCATCGGATTATTGAAAAGGTAGGTAGGGTGAATACCTACGAGAAAATGGCCCGTTTAATATAGGTACCTACCTATTTATTGTACGCAACCCGATTGATAAACATTTTGTATCGTTGATCGAAATAACCGCAAAATCTTTAAAGAAAACCTACGAAAATGGCATATAAAAATAAACTGAACTGTAACCAGATAAAAGAGGTTTCTTTGTAATTATTACTAAAAGATGATTTGCTAACCCAGTTAGAGGTATTTACTGATTAGTTTTCTAAAACCTGTTATGTAGAATATTATTTACCCCTATTTATAGACACCCCCACCTGGCCTGCCCTTGAAAGCAATCTAAAGAAAACGAGCAACCCCAAGCAACAAGTGTGTTTACGAACGCAGAATAGACCACAAAAACGCAGGTAGTCTTCAGGCACGCGAACTATTATCAACCTTAATACTTTACTCCAGGAACTAATTTACAACATGCTCTCCTAGCTACACCATAGAATAAATAAAGTAAAATTTAAAACCTGGTACACGATTTTGATCTTTGAATGTGAAGGAATAAAGCATTTCCAAGAATAGCTACAACCCCTGCAGAGATTTGAAAAGGTTTCGTGCACGTTTTTTTTGTCATTTTTCATATATTTATCTCCACTTAAGAATTTATAGCGATCCTCCCTAATTGGAAAATGTTAGTGTAGTTTTTATCGCAGTAGTTAGTAGAAATACGTAGGTTTGTAATGTAATGAAGTACTTTTTGTCAACAACCTCAGTCAGCAACTTAATTCCAAGTTATGTTGATTTTCTCCGAGAAAAAAATAAGAAATAAGGAGGATAACGCACATTCTGGCAATAATAATAAGGCACCTTATTATTTAGATTTCTGTGGAAAGAATCCTTGATTCATTGTATTTAGGGAATGCAATCTCGTCTCGCCGAGATCCCGATCTCGCGAGATCCCGGCCATATTTTACGAGATTGTATCTCGTCAAATTTCGTACGAGATCTCGCGAGATAACGAGACAAGTATTTGAATAAAAAAGAAATGAATTTGTACGAAGCTGGTGAAGTAATAATAATAATATGTGTTGAGGACGAAAGAGCTTTTTCAGCAGCAGGGTATTTGGCATGCAAAATCAGAAGTCGTCTGTCAGATGAAGCTAGGTTCATATTGCTGTGTCGGGGTGTGTTGTGGAGCGACAGAACGCTATTCGGTCTCATAGATTTAGTATGACTAGATTCACATTAGTAGCTTGTGTTGGGGTGTGGCGCGATCTGTCGCTAATGTGAATCTAGTCGTACTAAATGTATGAGACCGATAGCGTTCTGTCACGCCACAACACACCCCAACACAGCAATATGAACCTAGCTTGATACTCTCGGCATGATGTGTTTTTTGAGAAGCCATTTTCAGATAAACTAACTTGCCTTTCCGTACCTTGATAACTTCATCTGACTTCTAATTTAAACTTCTTTTATTTGATTAATACGATCTCACAACATTTATTTAAGAACTTGTGAAGTTAAGTTTTTGTTTTGTTGTTTTTATTTACCATAAGTAATGGTCCTATTACTCTTAATTATTGAAACTAAAGTAATAATTTACAAAAGACTAAATATAGATAATTATTATTTTGTTACCAATATTGTAAGAATTTTAACTGATTAGCTACAGTAGGTATAATAATTATAGATATAAACAAATGTTATTAGAGTTAGAGACAAAATAATAAGTACTTACTCTGTTGATTTTTAAAATAAAACTTACATTATTTTGATAACTAAGCAACGCAGTTTCTATTTAATTACATATCATGTCAATTACTAGTTCTTAAAACAAGCATTTGCATATGTTTTAAATGCGATTCTCCCAATCTCGCGAGATCCCGTAATTTGCGAGATCTCGCGAGACTGGGTTTTGAGTCTCGCGAGATCTCGCTAGGCGGAAATCTCGTACGAGATTGCATTCCCTAATTGTATTGGTTACAGAATTGGCAATTGTACATGATAGCAAAGGACTTTAGGAAGGTAGGTCAGGCTGGTTGAAGTCTTATTTTTAGACTACCTTCTCACCTACCTACATAGACTTTTTCAGTTGGATCATTCGATATCCATAGAGCCTACTCAGATTTACTTAGATTGCTATAAATTGAACTGGCAGAAATCTCCTTTCCAACGATTGACATTTTGTTGATAGGTACATGCTAGCTGACAGAAACCGTCAAAATCAGAAATTACGTACCTACAAATCGATACAGGAAGCAACAGGACATCAAAATAAATTTACGATGGTTAGTTTTCTATCTTTTATCGTTGAATAGACATTATAAAAACAGGGTCCATGGAATAACGAGGAATCAACAAGATGCTTCTACATAAAAGTTTGAACTTACCTTCAAGAACAGATCACCAAAGTCGTACAGCGCAGACTGATGCATGATGGCTGTAGACATCATGTGTAATTACAACACTCAATCCAGATTTTATGCTTTTCGCAAGAATTATGAGTTGGTAAACTGATTCACTGGAGCACGATATTTTTCGGGTCGACGAACTCACATAGATTTTGAGAAGAAATAACAAGTCTGGATCAAAAAACGAGAATTTTAGGGAAACCTTCGTAGAAGTCCTTGTAATTTTTAAATAGATAGATCGTTACTCATTTGTTTTTTTTCGATTGATGGCCAATGTCCGAACTAGATGGCCGAGAGCGATGAGTTTTAATTACTGTGCTCTCCACGTTTGTGCCAAAACAGATTTTTGAACACAGTTTCGCAAAACTGCGAAAATGTACAAAACAGTCCTTTGTTTCGAAATGTCTTTCTCACTTTTATTTTCGCGTCTATACGGAAAAATCACAATTTTGGTCAAAATTCTGCGCGAACTGTCTCTACGTCAACGTTTACATAAAAACTTTTTTGTTTTTGTGGACTATACGCCAAAAAGTTTTAATTCTGGTTGTATAAATCGCAAGCCTAACAAAATCGTAGTAAAAGTCCACGCGAACCGCACCACACGTTCATTCCGTATCACGCTTGCTCGCGCACTGAGCTGAGCTGAGCGGCCGGCCGACTTGACTGAACGAACGAAGCGAGCGAACGCGCGAGGTTTGTTTTGTTTGATTGCTTGCTTTGGTTTACCGGGAGTGGAGTTGGTTTGGTTGCCTGCGGGCGCTGCAAGGCGCGCTCTGTGCGTGCTGTGCTGGCAGAGTCAGACAAACAAAACTGGTGTTTTTTGTGACTAGGTTGGTGAGTGAAGGAAGATAGCAAACAGGGATGGTATATAGGTAGGTATCTATATATATATAATATATCGGAAAGGATGCTTATCTACCTTATTGCATTCAATCATTCTCCATTCATTATTCATTCACTTTTCAACAAAATTAGGGAACTTGGTAGGATATGCAATGTGCCAAAAAGAAAATACGTACTTATGTAGGTAGGTTAGGTACCCAAGTGCCAAAAAGCTACGTTGACCTTTAAAATTGACGGACATTGGACAATTTGGACATCATCAAAACTTTAGTACTTATCTAGAATTCTAGACCCTTCTCACATTTAGGTACCTTACCTACCTAGTCTACCTACATACAGTACCTACAGCACTTATAGGTTACCTACCTAGTAAGTAGACCTGGTATACCAGAGGCTTTTCTTTTTTTTACAGCCATGTTATAAACCTATCCTACTTACCTCTCAATAGTTCAATAGTCTGAGACCTACCTACGATGCGCGCGATGCAATGCTGTAACGACAAATTAGGGAATGGAACTTCTTACTTTTAACTAATAGATTGTCTGGGTGGGTAGGTACTGGGTAACTTAACTAGTAACTACTTACCTCGTTTTTTACCGAAGAAGGTAGGTATTATGCACTTACCTACTTAATTGACTAGTAGGGTTAGGGCTTGTCTCGTCCGAGTCCCAAAACTGCTGATTTTAGATTCGGACCAGTTGTACCCCAATCTAAAACTGAAGAGGACAACTCGTCCTCGGACAAGTTTTCATTCGGACGAGATGTACCCTAACCCGACTAGTATAGGTACCTATACTAGTCGGGTTACCTAGGTAAGGTTGGTACGCTGCATCATCAGTACAAACGCGTTAGGCACAGTAAATATCTAGGTATCTACCTACCTACATTAAAAGAGAGGTCGGACAGGACAGTGAGCAAAAAATAGCGATTTTAGACTGGTTTCGCCAATCGAGACGCGGAGCAAGCCCGCAGACCACGGTCCGCCTTCGCGTTTGTACTGAGGACACTGTCATAGGAACCGCGATTTGATTTCTACATTAGTATCTAACTAGCGATCCGCCCCGGCTTCGCATGGTTTTATTATACGTATAAACCTTCCTCTTGAATCACTCTATCTCTTTAAAAAAACCGCATCAACATCCGTTGCGTAGTTTTAAAGATTTAGGCAGTCAAAGGGACATAGGGAAATGGAGACAGAAAAAGCGATTTTGTTTTATACTATGTAGTGATTTAATGTAGGCCGTAAATAAATCAATGTAGGTTTGGTAAGTGTAAGTGTACCTTAGATAGGCTTGAAGGGAAAATATCCGCACATAATAGATATAGATAGTTACAGGTAAATAATCCGTAAAATCTAGGTAGGTGCTTTCCTAGATGGAAGGTTGGATGGGATGAGTGGGATGGAAAGTTGCCTTTGTTCTATTTTATACTTAACCTATATAGGCTAACTCTACGTCTATTCAAATTCCAGCCGGATCCGTTCAGTGAGTATACCTAACAAACAGTCAAACATACAAACTTTGGCGTTTATAAAATTAGTTTCTGAGGATTTTATTAATCCGCGCATCCTATCACGTCAAAACCCTGCTGGTCTTTCGAACAACTTTTTATTAACGTCTTCGTTCTGCGAAACCGGTTTGCCGGTTTTAGTGTTGTTATCCCGCTTCGAGGGCTTACGGGAATCGGAACCACCTAGGGAATTTTGCAGTCGATAAGTAGGTAACTAGGTACCTACTTACTACCAAAGAAACTTTTAAGCGCAATTCATCATCATCAGCCTATACAATATGAAACCCTGCTGGAGATAGGCCTCCTTATGAGCGCCATAGCGCCCTGTCTTCAGCTTGCCGCATCCAGCATCTGCCAGCAGTCTTCCGCAGATCGTCATCCCGCCTGGCCGGAGGGCGTCCTACACTACGTTTTTGCCCGTAGATATATTATTCGCTGGTAGTTAAAGATTACAGAATAGGCATTTGTGTAATCTGAAAGCCCAGAGACTTTTTAACGATAAACATAATCAAGCAGGCTTATTCTAATAATAATCCCCTGTGCAGGGAATTTCTGGTCTTTTTATCCAGAAATTTCCTTTCGGCTCAGAAAGAAGACGCACAGGGGATTTATGGACAAGAGTACCAGAAATGACCAAGATCAACTGCAACACACAAGCTCTGCTTAGCTTGGGGATAGATGAGGGTAGGATAAAGAGAGGATAGATGCTGTGTGGATTGTCCATTGTTATTTATTTATATACATTACTAGCGATCTGCCCCGGCTTCGCACGGTTTTATTATACGTATAATCCTTGCTCTTGAATTACTCTATCTAATAAAAAACCGAATCAAAATCAGTAGCGTAGTTTTAAAGATTTAAGTATACATAGGGACATAGTGATATAGTGACATAGAGACATAAGGATATATAGGGACATAGGGACAGAGAAAGCGACTTAGTTATATACTATATGTACCTACTATAGTATACCTACCTACTAAGAAAACGCCCTCTATACGCCTTAGATTGAGGACTTAGAATTTTATAAACTCTAATAAGTTATTTAGGCTAATTCAGTTCCAGGATTAAAAATAAAGAATGACCACACCACAGGATATTAGCTGCGACTTATAAAGTTATAATAAGTTAATTATAATGAAATGGAGCCCTAATCTACAGTACAGCGTGACCTGCGGTATGACTTCCTGCAATTTAATTATTTCGCCATTAAAATAATACAACAATGGCGGCTCGCTGATAAGCTAGGATATTTTATTACATTCAAGAAACAAACATTTACGGGCATGTAAAATCTCACGGGAAAGGAAAATACTCAGGTACTTTGAAATCTGAGCTTAAGTAACAAGTTACGTAGGTTAGGTATTGTGTAGGTAAGTAACCTACTTTATAAGTAAATTGTAGTATGCACCTTGGTTCCGTAGGTCCTTCTGAAATCTTCACTATCACTACATAGTATAAAACAAAGTCGCTGCAACGGATTTTGATGCGGTTTTTTTAATAGAGTGATTCAAGAGGAAGGTTTATACGTATAATAAGACCGTGCGAAGCCGGGGCGGGTCGCTAGTTTCTAATAATAGGTATAATAGGATGTATGGATGGATGTTCGTTCCTCTTTCACGGCATAAAGTACTGAACAGGCTGATATTTTGAATTGACGTAGTTCTAGCCTGGGAATAACACATTTAGGTCTCGTTTCTCAAACAATCTTTGTGGACTCGTTAGATAATTCAAGTTGCTAGCCTTGGAATAACACATTTAGGTCTGGTTTCTCAAACTATCTTTGTGGACACGTCAGATTATTCAAGTTGCATGTTATTAAAACTAGGAAATCAAGAGATCGATATTTGTTCCCTGTAATTAAAGAACCGATCAAGACACCTTTACCTTGTTAGGTTAGTCGAAATCTAACAGTTTTCGAGGTAGCGTAAAACTCGTTCCAAGCTTTTTATCCTGCAGAATCTAGAGGGAAAAAAAGCTTTCTTTTGCAGTATAAGCCTTTTTAGAAAGACTATTTTGACACTTTGTTTGAATTTAATTATTGAAAAGGTAACAACATGTTTTCCATGATAAATAGGACCTACAGGAAAATACGAAGCATGTTATTTAAATTCTTATCAGGAACACTAATTATGCACCTACTTTCGATATAATCTGGCATGATGTGAGGTTGACTGACTGATAAGACAAGTACGGAAGGTTCATACGGAGGGCATCGCTATCTATTATCTACGAAACTATGATAATATGCCTGAAACGAAGAGGTATAAAAAATATTTTCCATGCCGTTACCTACTTTGCCATTAAAATCAGGGGCATTTTTGTCTATCTTGAAATCGATTAAGTACCAGTTAAATTCAAATTTCAATCAGTGGTTGGTACAATCGAAGTCCAGGCTAGGTTTGTCAAATGTCAAAAATGGTTCGATTTCGATTATCAGGTGAGTTAGACAATAAGGCCCCAGATTGCTTTATTTCCTTTAGACCTTACAAGACTCTAGGCAACATCAGAATGTTCTAGTCTATACTTATAATAAAACTGTAACAGGTCCAAATCTGTACATTTAAGATATTTTGAAAATTTTTTTTGGAGGGCACTCTAATATCGATACTCAAGCCAAAACTGTAATTTTTTTCATTCATGACTGTCTGTCTGTCTGTCTGTCTGTCTGTCTGTCTGTCTGTATCGTAAACGCGCATCACGCCGAAACTACTTGATGGATTTAAATGAAACTCGGCACGATTATAGGTCATACTACGAGGAAGGACATAGGATACTTTTTATCCCGGAATTCAGTAAGGTTCCCATGGGAGAGGGTATGAAAGTAAAAATCCTTTACCGCGCATCACGCCGAAACTGCTGAATGACTTGGAATGAAACTTGGGACGATTTGAGTTCATACTACAAGGAAGGACATGGGATACTTTTTATCCCGGAATTCGGTAAGGTTCCCCTGGGAGAGAGGGTGAAAGAAAAATTCTTTAACCACGCATCACGAGGGAAGTGAATGAATTCGAATGGAACTCGGGACGATTGGACATGGGATACATTTTATCCCGGAATTCAGTTTGGTTCCCCTAGGCTATACGGGTTTTCAAAATTTTTCACAGCATTTGAACGACGCGCGCGCTTCGTTCAGATGCTTTGAGAAATTTTTGAAAACCCGTATAGCCCAGGGGAACCAAACTGAATTGAACTGATAAACGCGTAAGTTTGTAAGTATGAATGGATAGATGGATGAATAGATTGATAGATGGATGGACGTTTGTTACTCTTTCACGCAAAAACTGCTGAACGGATCTGGATGAAATTTGGCACAGAGATAGATTATACGCTGGAATAACACATAGGCTTTATTTTATCCCGAAAATCCCATGATAAAGGAATTACGCAAGTAAAATAGCGAGTACTCGAAATACCAATCATGCGCAGACGAAGTCGCGGGCACCAGCTAGTTTTAAATAAAACTAAAGAAATAAAGTGATCAGTTTGATTTTTGTTCACTTCAATATTTTTAAGGAAAAGTAGAAAAGCGAAGAGAATTGTTCGTTTATGTTACCTATGTCTCGAAGACCTGAGGTAGAGTTGAGATTAGTTATTGGAAGTGCACATATTGTACAAGTAGGTATATTCCTCTATGATGCACAAATAATAAATTAAATTAAAAACACTTAACTACTAAATAATAACTATCAAAGTAAAATTCTCAGCATATAGAATAAAATCCATACAAACATACAAATGTATGCTACATTATAATAATGTTCTAGCTAGGAGAACCTATTTTGAAGACTATTTTTTTATAAAAACTGATGTAACTCGTGTAGTCCCATTAAATCTAATTTTAATTTTTGAATTGTCCTTAATAATACGTAGGTATTTTTAATATAATAGAAAGTATTTAAAACTTGTATAATATACAATTGAAACAAATAAACTAACTGCAGACGGTTACAAAAACTCGAGCGGTATCTCATGTGATCCATATCAATACCAGATGGTCGCGTCCCTAAGACACTGGCTGCATTACCACGCTGCATGGCAATCCTGATGCGCTGAGCCAGATACTCACCAGCTCTCGGTAGAGCCCTCGTAGATGATGTTCTCATCTTTGCTTTAAAGAATTTAAAGTCTGTTTATAGTTTTTTAAAGCAGTTCATATTATGAATAGGTAAAGGGAACCACAAAAATGGCTCTCTGTTAAGGAGTAGGTCAGTGTCAAGTGTCGGTCACGTAATGCTTACTAAACTTGGAAATATTATATCTTGCATTAGGTTGGTACTCACTCATATTGCAAACTTTGTACCTTTTGTAAGAAACGGTACAGAATGTTATGATTATAATGAACCTAATCTATAAAACTAATATTATAAACTAGCGACCCGCCCCGGCTTCACACAGTATAGTTTATTGAATGAATGAATGAATGAATGAACACTTTATTGTACTCAAGAAATACATTTAAAGAGCTCATATCTAATTAAAAAATAAACATAGTACAAAAAGGCTCGCTGAGAGCGATTTCTCCCAGGCAACTTAATATTTAGCGATACATAGATAAAAGATTTGGGTAGGTTATACGTATAAATCTTCCTCTTGAATCATTCTATCTATTAAAAAAAACCGCATCAAAATCCGTTGTGTAGTTTTAAAGATTTAAGCATTCAAAGGGACATAAGGACATAGGGACAGAGAAAAGAACTTTGATTTATACTATGTAGTGATAAGGACTTACTATCATTTACGTAGTCTATCAAAGCTGCGTGAAAAAAAAAATTAAGGCTTCAAGGAATATTCTCTAAAATTGTTCTAATAAAGACTTCAAATATGGTTTACAATCGTTCGGCCGAATCATTTGCTATTTTTAAATTCAGATAAACATGTGTAACATCCGATTCACATCTAGACGGCCGGCTATGGTAGTTTTATGCTAACGAATATAAATTCGCTAATATAATATGCAAACGAATATACATTTGCATATTAAATTTAAAAAGAATCATTTTTTTACATTAAATAATAACAGATCTATTTTAATAAATAGACAGACTTACCTACCTAATGGTAGGTAAGCGACTATGGTCGCTTCTAGAATCATAGATATTTATTATTAAGAAACGGATTTTTGATTTCAAAACCAAAGAAACATTGACCCAAAACTATTTTACAACATTATTGTATCAATGTTTTGAATTTTGACGTTTGAATTTAGTTGAATTTTAGATAAATGTTTGGATTTGACATCTTTCAATTTTTCACTCGTCTCTCGTCCATATCTGAAATTCGCACCGTCGTCGTCGCCGTCTGTAGGTACTTACGTCGTTGGAGTTTTTTTTATAGTAGTAACCTTGTTTTATTGCTGAAATAGGAACAGGTTTTTAAGTTTTGATCCTTACATATTCATGTAAATATTATAGAGGTATGTGAATATTTTCATTAGTAGAGCTCCCTCTAGAATATATGTAATCTGCAGTTAGCTCAATCAATTGTTTGAATAGTTAATACTACCTAGTTTTAATTTGTTTCTATTCTTTGAATCTAATTTAACTTTCTTTAAAATAAATAACGCTGGACAATCCACACAGCATCATCTAGCCCCAAGCTAAACAGAGCTTGTATTTTGGGTACTCAATGACTGATTTAATTACATAATGCAATACATTCCACAGATAGATTTTTTTTTGTACATAGAAAACACCCAGAACCCTGTATCAAATACTTTCAGATCGCACAATCACTTTTCCCAAGCCGGAAATCTAACAACATGCGTCGCACGCAAGTGGATCTTCAGCCGCCGACCCAAATTGGTCTTTAAATAAAGAAGTTTATGAATAAAGTAATCTTTATTAACACCAAAAATTACAATCAATCCATGTCAATACCAGTCGTCGCGTCCCCAAGACACTGGCTGCATTACCACGCTGTATGGCAATGCTGATACGCTGAGCCAGATACTCACCAGCGTGGCTAGCACGCAGTTTCTTGTCTTCTCTACCTAGAATAGAGTGGAAAACTTTCTTGTCTTCGAAATTTGTCTCTTGCCCGAGCACACCGTTTCTCGGAACGAACCCTAGAAAACAGTTTCTTCGTAGACAAGCCCTTTCTATAGCAACGGGAACGAAACCACAGATAAATTATGAATTGTTGTAAAAAGCTCGTTCGTAGCGTTTCATTACCAAAATAATGTCAACAAGGAACAAGAAGTTTCGCAAATACGTAAATCGAAACGTTTAACTTCGACATTGATTTGACGTTCTAATGATTATGAAGTAAATTTACGTCACATCATTGACTTTGCCAATGTCATTATGTACTATTTAAATCATAGTCAAACCAGACGCAGAGCCATAATCAAGAAGTTGAAGTTGATTGTTTTTGTTTATAAACAAACATTTGATTTATTATTCATTGATTTAGATGATGGAGAGTTCGTCGGAGAATATCATGCTAAAAAGAACACTTTACAACTTTCTACTCCCAGACTTCTAACACTACCTACAGACACAGGTCACCAAAATTTTTATTTCAGCTCTGGACTGGAGCTTCAGAAGTATTTTGAAAGTTTCATGCTAATGCTCAATATGTTATGAGTACTAATTAATAGGTATATTGAAGAGGTTTATTTGCAGCAAGCAGTGGTCACTAATGCGCTGCAATGTTGTGAAAGTTTTGATGTTTTAATTATTGATAACTAACTTCATTAAATGTTCTTGTTTTAGGATCTAAACAACAACCTAAAAAACATGACTTGGAGAAGATACAGATAAGAAACTTCATGCAAAGTTTTATTCATAGGTGTCTAATTTATACAGAAAACAAAACATGTACAGCTTGGCAAAAAAGTCTTGAAACGGAACTAATTTTTTTGTTTAATGGCAACATTCTTAAAACAATGACGTTTGATGTAAAATTGTAAACAAAGATTACGAATTCTCGGATTTTTTACTTGGATCGGTCAAGCGGTGGTGATAAAGTGACGAAAAGTGAAAAATAATGAATAAAACAGTTAGAAGTGCTGCCAGGGAGGTTATTTATAAGGTATACAGGCGATGTCTGGCAGAATTTGAGGCCAGAACTATTCTTTCAGATCTCAACAATGTTTTTCAAAGAACCGCTGATATGACAGGTTTGTGAGAGTTTGTTTTGTAATTATAAGTTGAATCAAAGGTAACTTGATGGTCCTAAAGCAGGATTAAATTAAAGTTCCACGGAACAAGTGAAATATTCAACAATAAACATCGGGCAGTTAGGTTATGTTTACGTTTGCTCTGCGTACTCTGCTATAGCGCGGGCATAGAATTTGATACTTGAGCTAGACTAGCTAATATGTAAATCTATTTCTACATAATTTAAATGTTGTGTTATTTCTTTGTAATAAAGTTATTATAGCGTTTGTATTTTAAATGGTCTAGAAATTAGGTGCCTAAATAATAAACTGAAAAAGGTAAGATAAAGGTATCATAAAAAGTTTCTTCTTTATAGGAAGCAGCTGAGCGTGCTAAAACGGAACGGTTCCAAGCTATTACGGAGGAGGATTGGAAGAATTCGTGCCAGCGCGTAATAAAAATAGAAAAGGAATACTGTGAGAGAGAACTTACAATGTATTAATAACAATGTATTAAATTTTAATTTACTTTATATTTTTTTCTTTATATACTTACATAACGAGAACCTTGCTCAATTAAACAATATTTACTGATACAAGTATACTATGTGTGGATATAAATGTACGTATAACAGAAATATACATCTAAGTATCAAGACTAGCTTGGTGCGCTATAGGTGTTGCCATAAGGACCTACAGTGGCGCCCCCATTATTTTCTACTCTTTTTTGCCAAGCTATAGTTATCAATAACGGTTTCATGTTACATGTCATGGTTCTTATTTCTGATTAAATTAATAATTAGTAACTTTTTATAAATTCAAATATACATTGGCAAAAATTATAATTTATTAAATTCATACTAAATTATAAAATGTCGAAAAATTCATTAAATGTATAATGACATTGCTCAATTAGCCAGAACTTTAGTTTCGTTTTGAAGGACTGCGTTGAGGAAGCACTGATGATTGTAGATGGGAAGCGGTTTTAGACAGCCAGCCCCATCACATGCACCAGGTTCGAGGACTTCATGAGGCGCCTCGGGAAAGCTCTCAACTTGTGCGCATGACGAGTAGGCTACCTGTGACCCTCGCCGAACTTGGAGTATATCTACATATAGTACTGCTTGTATCATTGCTGGCATTTCTTGCTCCATACCTGGAAAATATAATAAATTAATGTTAATAATTACTTATTTCTTCTTATAGATTAACTTAAGTTATTATAAAAACATAATATTTCATACTGTGTTTTCACTCAATAAATAAATAGGTAGGTTACCTAGTCATTGAAATATTCCCTCACTAATCTGTTGTTTGTTCCGTCTCATGTGGATTGTGGGGATCAACTCTCACGACCCTGAAAAACAAAATTATTAATAACATGTCGGCATGTCTTAGGAGGTGACTAAAAGTACTTGTATGTAATAGTGAGAATTTCTCAAACCAAATCAATCATGGTAAATATCCCATTTGAAATGATATTAGTGCTAATAACCATGACGATGTTGTTGGTTGTCATATTTATATTTAGTGTTTTGGTTTTAAACTGTGTGTGTGTATTATGTAGGTATATTTATGCTATATATATGCTAAAACACCTCTGGTAATGGCCAAAAATCAATAGGTACTTTGTGAACTTTGCTCCCGCAAATATAAAGGTGAAAATAAAATTATCAACCGGACATAACCTATATATGGTTTTCATTAAACTTGCAATCAGACTTATGTATAATTTAGTAAGTAATTGACTAGGTTAGGAACTTACTTTTAAGATTGTTGGGCAGTCTTGTTTTGTGTGAGGAGACAGCTCTTGGCACAAATATTATCCTACATTATGAAATAAAATCTCCGAAACTAGGCCTTCGGCAAATCGAAAAGAGCTCTTGAACTGCGATTCTTTCTCTTCTTCGGTCATTTTTCTCCTCGTAGTGTCTAAGAACCCAATTCCTACCCCGTTTATAATAGCCAAAGACCATAATACTTTTACGAAATACGAGAGAAACGCTTGTCTAGGCCTCGAGAGGTGTAGAGAATTTTGGAAGAATACTTTCTATTCTCAAATGTCAAAAATAGAGTAAATTGATCGCCATGCTCGCAATGTGTAGACTCGTCTCTAGGGTAGAAAAGAAACCTTTCTATCCGCTCATTCTTTCGAACGCCGTGCTCGCAACCGAAGAAAGCTTTCTACTCTCTACACCCAAATGTCACTTTTATGTCATTTTTAGTCTTGTCTACCTAGACAAGAAAGCCCATGCTAGTCCTGCTGCTCTCGGGTCACACTTTATTTACATATAATATCTTGGACTCTAGAATAGAGTATAAGTCCAAAATGTTCCAAATATGTCCTTGAGCGAGAACGGAGGCGACAGGTGGAGGCACCAGCTGCGTCCTATATAATAACTGAAAGGAACTTTCTTATTTATAAGTTTTGATGAAGGATACCTAGATGTCTGGTGAGGTCATGTTCCAAATAGTGTAATTTTAACATTTTAAATAATTTTTCAAAATTTTACCAAGTGACCGCACTATGATAGCAAAAAAGGTTTGAGTTATAAAAATAAATAAAGCAAAAAAATCTGAAATAATTTGTCGTTTTCTGTTTTTTATTATGTCAAGCGTACAATAAAGAATTTTCTATAATATTAGTTCTTCACTCTCAAATGATTGATCGGATTTGGATGGGTCCTGATCATGAGGCCTATTCCAGTTCCCCCCTTAAATCCCCCCTTACGCCTTATAAGGGAAAACGACTATATTTAGTAGGTATAAACAAACATACATTAGTTGAACTATTTAGTGAAATCAATGCGGGTAGTACCGCTATCGCAATGCAGTGTGCAACGCGACTGATATGAGATAACGAGCTCTGAATACATATGCAAGCCAACCAAACAGTTTTAAAAACAGTTAGTTGATCAGGGACTTTCTTAAACTGCACCTTTTCTATAGATAAAGCTGGATTAACTAGACTGGCTACCGGTTAAATTCTTGTGTGTACTGGCCAGAACTTACAAGGGGCTTTTTATTTTTAAGGACCCTTCAGGAGGTTAGCACCGAAAATAGTTTGCCTAGGTGGTCTGAAAGAGGCAGGCAACTTTGTTATCTCAATAAAAAGAAATATAATAGAAAACTCCAAAACAAAGCAACAAAATAAAGATGCAATATGTACTTTCTGGATAGTAAATCCTTAAATTGTCTGACTACCCTCAATATGTTTATTGCTCTTGCTTCTTCTTCTTTCTTAAGCCGCGTACAGATTGCTGTAACGTAACATGCAATGTAACATGAAAGGAGCATTTCATAAGTGTGGACGCAGCGCGCGCACGAACTGAGCAGGTACGTGTTCGCATCTTTTCCGGCATGCGCGCGGCGAACATAGCTCAGTCTGCCGAAAACACGCGGAGAGAATTTATTATACAATTATTACTGGCTACGATGATTGTCGATGCTTCTATGATTATCATCAATCATGTGAAAAAAACGTAACGTAAACGGCTCTGCTGTAGCTGTGTTTTCTTCCATTCTTTCAACGTTCGCGCGCGTTCCGCAGTACATCCCGTCCACACTGGCGCTCCGAGCACACTGCGCGCCCCTTTGCGTTCGGCGAAAAAACCGACAAATGGCGGATCGCGGCGAGCACGAGTTGAAATGCTCTGTTCGCGCTCGTAGTGTGCTCGGTTCGTGCGCGCGAGGCGTCCACACTATGTGAATTCTGTTACATTGCATGATACATTGCGACAGTGTGGACGGCAAATTCTTTCATTGCGTGATACATTGCATGTTACGTTACAGCAATCTGTACGCGGCTTTAGAATCTCTGGTAGCTATTTTATCAAACAGCTAATCTTCCATTTTGTAGTCGAAACAATGTCGCAAGTCAAGTGTTATCTTGCTATCAATTACTTGCACAAAGAGCAGCAATTGCCTTTCATAATCTTCAAATTTATTGCAATAGGGTTGCCAACAAAGCAATTTGAGGTAGGTATTCCGTAATAATAACTGAAAGATAATGAAATCTGTTTTGTAATCTATTTTATTCTTTGGGTACATTCTAGCTTCATTCGGTTCTGACCAGAAATAATGTTTTTGTTCCTAACTTTACCTACTGCAATTTCAGGTTAGAGCTAATGGGATAGTAAGACTAGTATTATATTATCTGTGGTAAAGATAACGAAAGAGTGATTACGCTATTCTCAATGGATCCATGTATGGGAGGCCGGGTAGTAAACATTCTGATTCCATGGATGGGACAAATTGAATTACACAATTTTTATGGCTGGATGGTCAAAGTGAATGAACATTATAGTTTTTGCCTAAATCTATTCCTTAAAACTCCTTCATCAACTGAAATTTTGAATTTTATTGTTTGTTTGTAAGTATAATTTTCTTTCGAATTTACACTTGGAAATAGGAATGATATGCTGGCCCGTCGCTCTATTTACTGCAAAAAACACTAATTTTGTTCATTCATGGGCTTCAATTTCGGCTGGGACTGGCTATTTATTTATTTTATTATTTAATTGTCCTTCGATGGATAATTGATTTGCAATTGGATGAATGGGAATCGTGAAGGCCATCAAAAAGGCTTTCATGTCGAATATTGGATGGGAGATTTTACGGTATAATCACTCTGCTGCTCTGGTGTAAAGTTCGGATTGAGGAGCCATTGCTCTGAGGAGCCTCTACTCCGCTATGTAGCCTAGAAAAAAAGCAAAATTTTCTTCATCCTTTTTTCAACTGAACAACAGGACTCTACAAAGCTTTACATCAAGCTCTTTGTAAATATTTCTTCCAGATGACGCTGTGACTTATGACCACTGCCGGGTTCTACCATGGTCCTTAACACAAGGTTATAGAGCTCAAAGTATCTTTACTGATCAAGCATTTTATATGAGAGGCCAAGTGCAATACTTTCCATGTTCGTATTTGGTTGTTCGGGAAGCTACAAGTTTCCTGATCAATAACAACAACTTGTACGGAACATAAATATAGTATACATACATATATATAGGCCTAGCGAACCAGCATTCGGTACGAAGAGAGGATTCTATTTTTAAAATCGTCATTGCTCAAACGATAGCGAAGTTCGCTTATTCGACAAGAAAATTAGCGAAACCGTTGTCTTAAGTGCCACTTGACTAGGCATTTGTATGGAAGTAAAATTTGATGTTACCGATTCACTTGATAGCATTGAAATGTTAACCAGTGATTTATTCGTAAACAAAATATCACGTGAGATATCAAAAGTCAATACGATATTTTTTGGAAAATTCCAAATAAATATCGTATCACTTTGAGATACAGGTTTGGTCTACCGTGAGGCTGATGATAAATACTAACCTGGATTGAATAAATAAATAAATAGGATAATTTTCAATTCATTTCATTTACTCTTTTCAAAACACAGAAAGCACATAGAAAATAAATTATGTTTTCTTTGAAGCTTGCAGTTTACTCGTAGCCTGCCACATGGCTGGTATATATATTTTTTCAATTACATAAGTAATTTAATACATGGGCTGTGACTTGAGTATCAAAATATAAGTTACAATCAAAATACCATTAAAAACGAGGACCTTTCCGTAAATTATTTCTACTGGTAATCAATAATATACTAATAGACGCTTTTATGATTAAGGAGTAGTACAAATATACTTTGATTTCATTTAGTAAAATACGCCACTGTAAATTTACAGCTGATTCGTGTCCATCCCAAAGTTGCCTGGAAGAGATTCCTTTTAGCTATAAGGTCACACTTTTTTATTGTATTGTAATTGATATATGTTAATAAAATATAAACCGACTTTATGTATCAGTATCTTTATCCTTACTAATATTTTGAACTCGAAAGTTTGTAAGTATGGATGTTTGTAACTCTTTCACGCAAAAACTACTGAACGGATCGGGTTGAAATTTTAAATAGACGTAGTTCTAGCCCTGGAAATAATCTTGAAACGTTTCTAATGATACAAAGCGTGGGAAGAGCGGGCATAAATACTAGTTTAGGTACATTTAACTATCACGTTACGTTTTATACATTTACTAGCGACCCGCCCCGACTTCGCACGGCTTTATTATACGTATAAACCTTCCTCTTGAATCACTCTATCTATTAAAAAAACCGCATCAAATTCGTTGCGTAGTTTTAAAGATTTAAGCATTCAAAGGGACAGGGATATAGGGACAGAAAATGCGACTTTGTTTTATACTATGCACTGATGTTTTTAGTATGGGACCTTAAGGCAACTGTAAAAAATCAAAGTAATCATCAAACTCTGACATCAATTGGCGATTTCGAGTAACATAACTACACACAAAAACAAAATCCGAAACAAGAATCGCCTCCTTTTATTATTCGTCGTCTAAAAACTTGTAAAGCAACGAAAAAGGGACGGATTAACTATCATTTAAAGGGTGTGGGTATGTAAATGAAAATAGATATAGAGATAAGGGCTGATAGAAACAGATAGATATGTCTTATCTATTATATAAGGGGACTACCGGTACTGTAAATGGTTAGAATAAGGAGATATTGTGCTTATTTTAATGTTTACAAATGGGGTAAAGTTATAACAAAGGTTCGTTTATACGTCTCCCTATTAATGATTTGCTTTCATATTAACAGTTTACTGTGAGAATGGGTTCAACAGATAAAAATTTACAGGGAATTTAAGTTTTTAGGTAGAATAGACGCTTAAGTTTTTTATTAATCTGATTTCATTTTATTTATTTACACCAGAAGATTCCAAATCGTTACAGATTATTACACATAAGTAATTCCAAATCGTTATGACTCGATTGAATTAATTTTGAATGATAAAAACAAACTAACACGCATAATAAATAATATACTAACTTAACACAAAAAATATATAAATGGAAGTAAGTGCAGAAAGGTATAAAAATTAACAGCAACAAAATACGAGTACCTACCTACCTAGAATAATATATTTTATTGCCAAAACAATTTTCAATATTCGATAACTGAGAACATCAAAAACTTACTAGAAACTTAAACTTACTTAAATTTACTCTAAACATGCTTAAAACTAAAACGATAATAATTAGTTATGTCCTTATGGTTAAATATTAAACGTAAATAGAAAATAAAAGATAGCTATGACTTTTATTTATCTGCGGATTGCGGAAAGGGAAAGAAAACTTAGCTAGAATTTGTCATAGCCATGGAGTTTATGTTCGACCTAATAAAACGTGCCTACACTATTCCACTATCTTCGTTACAGCCAATAAACCTTATTGTTTCATTGTAGTTGTAATAATCACAAACCAAACAATAAGGTGTTTTTACGTGTGGAAATATTGACCTAGGTTCTAGCACGTTTCTACGCAAAGTCGAACAAATGTGGCTTACTTAACTATTTTGTTGCGGTTGCGTCCTTTATGAGTTAATAACACTACACGTATCATAAAATACATAATACGTTTATATATTATAATATGTAATGTAAAAGATTTATTAATTGAAACAATAACAGAACGATAAATTACAACTAGTATTTACAATTAAGGTGATTTCTGGTCCAGGACTAAGCATAGCTCCGCTATTAGATGGCGCTGATTTTCTATGTTGAAGTTTTTCACTATTTTCTTATTAAATTGTGCATAATTGTTTAATTGTAATATATTTGCCGCAAATGGGATGTTGTTTTTTATGTACCAAGCAATTTTTCAAGTGTTGAAAGCATCTATGGAGCTTGTATTTGGGAAGAGCAAAAAAGATTTTGCCTGTGTGAGTGATCGGCCGCTACGAGTCACTCACACAAAAAAGATCTTGCCCGTGTGAGTGATCGGCCGCTACGAGTCACTCACACAGGCAAACCCTATAAATTCAGTGGAACTAAAATAACTACTGTTCGAAAAATAACAGAGATAATTGGAGACGCCTTAGGACTAAATATTTTTCGGACCAATATTTCCGTTTTCGGGACATTACTAAATTACATCTAAAATTAATTCAATAAAACCACTAGTTAACGAACTAATTTTCGACTCTTGTTTTTTTTTAAGAATAAAAACAGGCTCTATTTACATTAAAAAAAAATTGGAGGTAATTTTCTTTTATCGTTTTGAACAATTTAAGTAAAAAGGCGCAGAGGGTAATGTTATTTACAAACTAGCTTATTAGCTAAAGAATATCTTACAAATCATAGGTAAAAAAAAATACTTTTCATGCTATTTATTAATTTCGTTAAATCATTGGAATTGACAAATAAATTGAATAAGTTCACAATAACAATCATTAATTTTAAATGTACTCACTGTGAAAGTTGTTCCAATTTTATAATAAAATTACATTAAAATTATTAGCGTAAGGAAGTCTCCACTTTTTTTGACTCTGTTCTTTGTGTACTTAGGTATTTTAGCTCCGATTTTACGACCACTTATAAAAGATTAAAAGTAATACAAATTTTCACAGTATTTCAATAACTCACTTTGGACTAGCGGTTTGAACAGTCGGGTGGGTGCGACGATGTATAGTCGTACCTGGGTTCGAAACCACCGAAAATTTAATTTACTTTTTGCTTTTTGAAAATAAAATATCCACAAAATTTTGATACATCCCGTTAGTACGGGCTCGAATCCCTTCAACACTACCAAAATTTTTGATTTTTATCATTTTTATTCTTTCTATTTTGAACAATGTCATAGACCTAGTACAAACAAATTCATATTTGTCATAAATTACTTATTGTAAGCCTTCCTAAGTCTATTTGATTGTTATATAAAACTTTGGTAGACTGTTCTGCGTAGGTACATCCCACAAAGGGTCCTGACCTCGTTTCTAACGGTATGACAAAAATAAAAAGAAACAATTATGTACTATCAACACCAACTGATTTTTATTTTATTTTAGCTCTTACGCCAGCTAAGTTCAGGCATTTTTACAAATCGCTCATTGAATGCAAAACGGCCACATTTCAAATATTAAGAAAATGGTTTTATTTCTGATAAAGTATATTTTCTTTTGAGAACATTTCATAAAGCTAGTTTAATTTAAATATTTATTTCTTTTTATTGGGATAATTATCTTAACTTTGCTTCAAAATTTTAATGCAAAATGGGCTTTTGTAGTTTTTATCAAGTTGGGTGATAGCTATAACAGCGACCATTATTTTAAAAAATAGAGCAAAAAATTACTAAAACAATGATGTTTTAATATTAAAAAAGAAAAACTTTAACTTTTCAAAAAAATCATGTTCAAAATTTTGTTTCGGCTCTCTGTAAAAAGTTACGATTAGTCCAATAAAAAAAATATATATATAATTCCGGACAGTCCACACAGCATCATCTAGCCCCAAGGTGAGCAAAGCTCGTATTATGGGTACTAGTTGACTGATAAACTTAATACAATACATTACATAGATAGATTTTTTTTTTATAAATACATAGAAAACACCCAGACCAACGGAACAATTTCATGTTCAATTTCTGTAGATCGTACACAATTTTTTCCGACACGGGAATCGAACCCACAACCGGTCGCAGGCGGACCTTCGCCCACTGCGCCACATCGGTTGTCGCTGATGAATGATCGAAATGCTTTGCATACAATCTGACACGTCTGATGCTGGGGCCACACTACCGTGATATGCCGATAATTATTTTAATTATAACTTATACAACACCTAGGTGTAACCACGATTTATGGCCATAATTTTACAATGCCAATCAATATGGCAAATGGCGGTAGACAATAGCTCCGGCGGCGGTCTTTTTTCGCACATCAAAGAAGATTACCGCAGTAATTAATGCGTTTGTGGCCACTACCGTTTGTCCAGTGAGCAATATGAGCTCACCGGCGACGCACGTGATATTTTTACCGCCTTATTTATTCACATATCTAGGTAAACTCTAGTGTAACCACACCAGGTCATGCAGTAATTTAAACGGTAATTTAATGTCATATTTATTGCAGTAACAGCCCGGTAGACGGTAAGGTAGTGTGGCCCCAGCGTAAAACTCTCTAAACTGGTATCTATAAGCAAACATTTTATCTGTTTACATAGTGTCATTTATTGTTGTCATGGAAACGGAACGTAGGCTTCCTAGATCTTATTTGACATGCAGCAAAAATAGATAGGAATAAATACTTGGACGATGGAAAAACCCTTTGAGAACGGTAGACTATGGTATTATTAGATGATTCTTTAGATAGCACACAGATGGCGATTCCGTCGCCGCCATCACACTCACATGTTCAAGTAAGCGGGCGTACGACACTATCCGTGTTCACTCACGCATTGATAGAAATGGCCTAAAATTTTCACGTTATTTCTAATTATACCGAGTGTTTTCATGAATCAAACACAATTTGCCGCAAATAATGACGAATAACAAAGCCAAAAACAGTTATTTATTTGTTAAATTATGTCCACATCGCTCATATTTGGGAAAATACAAACGTATGAACGATCGAACGAATCGAACAACCTTAAAAGTACTTAACGCATAAAAAATCAAAGCCATCACCAAGGCAGCGTGTCCAGAATGCTGGCAGCATTGTCATGTTGAATGGCTATCCTAATTCATTGGTCGAAATAGACGCCATCATTCCGATCACCTGTGAACTCAATGAGAAGTTTGGTAAGATCTTTATAAATTATGTGCCCCAGGACCCCAAAGACCAAAGGTTTCCATTGTAATAATCACTATCACTACATAGTATAAAACAAAGTCGCTTTTTCTGTCCCTATGTATGATTAAATCTTTAAAACTACGCAACGGATTTTGATGCGGTTTTTTAATAGATAGAGTGATTCGAGAGGAAGGTTAATACGTATAATAAAAGTGCGAAGCCGTGGCGGGTCGCTAGTTGATTTATAAATGAGAAAACTGTGTGACTCATCAAGAGATCTCTGAAAGTGCAAGAGCTACGAAGCTGAAATTTTGCATGGAGTTTCCTTTAAGGACGTAGGCACCGCTACAGATCACCAGTTTAGATTAAATAATAAATTACATTCTTAGTTAGTACTGGTAACACTGGTAACACAGAGCTATTACCTCAACAGTGAGAGAGAACACGCACGCACATCGAAATGCGCAAAAAAACACCCAGTTTTATTGCAATTAGATATCGTAATCGTTTCGTCAGAGATTGAGTTAACCGTACTATTGGATAATCGAGAATCTACTAGAATCATGAATGACTAGGTACGGTAGAAATGTAAAAGATTTGAGAAACCTTTAATAATAAACCGTTTTTAGGTCAAGGGTTATTAATAAAAGGTTTTTTTTTGTCATATATTTCCAAATCTTATTTGGAGCAGAGGAGGTTTTTAATTAGCAAACATCACGTATTTTTTTTCTAGTAAACGTTATAATATTGAGTGAAAGAGATGTTAAAAATATTAAAAAATCTAGGATGCATGAAAATATGGCGGTGTTGCTATCGTTACATAAAAATAATGGATCAAATTATGTTTTTGTACTTTTTTATAATCCAATGCGTTTCCAGACAAAACATAAAATTTTAAAAAATCTCTTGAGATTTGCAAAGGGGAGAGGGAGTTTAGAAAAATCTTACAAAATCTCACAAGAGCCCTCTCCATGAGATTTTGTAAGATTTTCCTTTTCGGGGTGTCAAAAAATCCTGAAAAATACGTCACGTAATTTATGGATTATTTATTGTTTATACCTTTATGTTCTTGATAGTTTTATGTTACTAATAGTAACTAGTTTTAATCTGTGACCAATGAACGTAGTTTTTTGTTTCTTTTCTTTCCTTGAAACGAATCCACTATATTTCCACAAAGCTCAAGACCAGGTGGTATTGTAGACCAAGTAAGCAGTGTAGGCTATAGTTAAGATAATTGAAAGACAGCCACAAAACACCATGAGGTATATCGTAATACGATATTTAATGAGCTGATCCAGTTTTCCCGATTCAGAACGTCTGGCATCTGGTGGCTAATTATGTTAAACCTATCGCTAAAACTCTACATAAATGGTAGAGCTTATTTCTCTTGGTTATTTAGTTAAGCTGATCTTTTCAGAGTCTTCCTGAGTCCGGTTGGCGGTAGTAGTCGACTCAGTCAGTGTAAGATGGTTAAATCATCATCATCAGCCTATATTAGTCAACTGCTGGACATAGGCCTCCCCTAATGAGCGCCATAGCGCCCTGTCTTCAGCTTGACACATCCAGCATCTGCCAGCAGTCTTTCGCAGATCGTCATCCCACCTGGCCGTCTTACACTACGTTTTCCAAGCCACGGTCTCAACTCAAGAACATGTTTACCCCAACATCATCCCATGAATAAATGAGTATTTAACATCATCATGTTAAATACTCATTTTAAATTTTTAAAACATGTTATTGTGTAACTAACCAGTACATTTAAAGAATAGTAGCAGGTAAGTATTGTCGTTAATTTAAATCAAAAAATCGCAATCATGTTTTCAAATATAATTCTTATTATAATTCTTACTTTGTAAGATGCATATCAAGTTAGTTACATGCGAAATTTGGGAAAGACTGTAAGAAACTTCTTTCTTGTCCCGTGTTACGTTTCTTGGTGGAGTATCCGTACAAAAAGTCTTCAATCTACTGGTTTCTCAAACTTGTTCCGTCAGCTTCTTTAAGGACGATGACTAAGTGGGTTGTTATTGCATTAAAGAACGTTTTAAAGGACTCGATAGTTCCCTGTAGGTTGTATGTACCTAACGCGTGAGCCGGTTCTGTGTTTTGCTGAGACATCAATTATATCACTTGCTTATTTTATGAAGAAAAAAATAGATACATAATTTATGAATAAAATTATGCATATAATTGATTAGAGAATCCAGAAACAGATCCGTTAAATATACAATACCAGTCGGAAGCGTACCCAAGACGCTAGCTTCATTACCACGCTGTATGGCAATGCTGATGCGCTGCGCCAGATACTCACCAGCTCACGGGTCATGTCGCATCGACCAGATAGATGCTCAGGTATTTTCTTAAAACCCGGAGAGCCTAGGATAATCATAGGTCCAAAGGGGTACTGAAGTTCACCGGGTATTTAAAAAAATAGCTGAGCGTCTAGTCAATGCGACGCAACATAAAAACAATTCTAATGATAAATAGGTACTAGGTATTATTTAATATATGTTGCAAAATGTGAAACAAGTCAGGAATGAATCATTTGTTTACATGCAGGAGGAAAACGTGATTAATGAGTTGAATCAAGGGTATGCGGCTTATTAATACTTAAGAGGACGCAATAATCGATTTGATAATCAAACCAGGCTATCTCGGTACTTATGCATGGGACCCACGGGGCAAAAAACCTGTATTAAATAAACTTAACTAACGTTATTTTTACTTTTCGTCTTTAGTAAAAATGAGATTGAGAAAAAAATACGATATAACTTGAGGAATTGCACTTTTTCGCGCTGTCTAGATCTCAGGACCTAGTGACTTATTTTTTAGTTCTTAGGTAATTAATGTAAGTATTAATCTAAGTATTTGGTTCCTCCAAACCAGTTTCATAATTAGTAGTGTACTTTTCTTCTTTGAAACAACTTTTAAAATGTTTGCTACGCCTTTTCAGGAGGTTTCTCTGTCCCGTTTAAGTGACAGTGAAATCTTACTTGTATCCTATTTGTCCAAATTGTTATATTATTTTACTATTACTTACTGCTTGCTGCCCAAGGTTTATTTCGCCAAGACGTTGATTTTAGTGCGTAACCCGCAAAAAATAGATCCTTTTGTGATTTAAATCAAATGAAATAGTTTTTGCGGGAATGTAGGTACAAACGTTTTTAATAATAATAGAATTACAACACATTCCTTCAACATATAATACCAAGAATGAATACTATTTAAATAGGCAGATAGGTAAGGTACCTGTCTCAGACTGTAGTATAGAAAAATATATTAGGTACCTACCTAAAACAAATACGATTACATTATCGAATACAACCCAGCCAGCGCCATATTAATATTGATTAATATGCTTTAGGTCCTGCATTAATTGTTTATGTTACAGACTAAACTCATTTGAGGTTTTCCTTGAGAAAAACAATGCGATGGGAATAGAACAAGACTAGTATTCATGATTCACTGAATAAAATTACGATAAAGCTATAGGTGTTAATTATAAGATATAACTTACTAGCGATCGCAAGTTTATAATAAACACCGTCCTCTTGAATCACTCTATCTATTAAAAAAAGCATTGGGATCTGTTGCGTAGTCTTAAAGATCTAAGCATAGTACATATGGACAGACAGACAGACAGAGAGCGGGAAACGACTTTGTTTTATATTATGTAGTGATAAAGGTATTATTTTTATTCCTAATCGATTTATTGTGAAATTATATTGTAATTATTAATAATACTGTAATAAACATGTAATATGGATCATAATATGGGACAGTTATTGTGTATTGTTGACTAGTTAGTCTACCTTTAGATTGTTTTGCAATAGGCATCAGTTATTTCTTTAGTTCAAATTCATTTCCATTTTTTATAGTCAATCAATTCATTCAATTGTATACTTTTTTAATTTGTTCATACCTTTAGACTGTTTGCAACCGTCTGCAGTTAGCTCAATAGTTTCAATTGTAAATACTAGTTGTAATTTTTCTATTTCTTTGCTTGTAATTTTCGTTGTTAATAAAGTTATTTGTTCATTTCTTTGATTGCAATTTTCATTATACATTATCCAATAAGTTTGAATGAATAAGACTGGGTAGTCTGGGTACATAAAAATATCATACAGAAACTGACTTATTTAGTTGCAAAAGTTGCCTTTCTCTAGAAAACAGGCTATAATTCAAATGGCCAAATGTTTTTACTGACCCGATTCCTACAAAAAATAGGCCTCTTGAAACACATCGTCAACGCATGTGTTGTTTTAGTTGCTAACATGTGTCAAAATCACATGTTACAAATGAGAAGTGTCCTATAAAATAGAGTACCTAATGAAGTGTGAATATTAGGAACATAAACATTATTAAATGTAGGTTACCAACACTTGTTTTTATTCTCTAGCGAGCCCAACAACGCAACGTTTCAAAGAAATTGATTTATGGTTTGAGTAGCCTATGTTTTATTCCATGGTTAGAACTACGTCAATTTAAAATTTCAGCCCGGTCCTTTCAGTAGTTTTTGCGTGAAAGGGTAACAAATATTCACATTATCTATACAAACTTTCACGTTTATAATATTACTAGCGACCCGCCCCAGCTTTGCACGGTTTTATTGTAAGTATTATATATATATATACCTTCCTCTTGAATCACTCTATCTATTAAAAAAAACCGCATCAAAATCCGTTGCGTAGTTTTAAAGATTTAAGCATTCAAAGGGACATAAAGACATAAAGACATAGGGACAGAGAAAGCAACTTTGTTTTATACTATGTAGTGATTAAGGATTAAGCGATGATTCGTTATAAGCTTGTGTTGGTTTCGTATATTCTACTTTTTAACCGGTGAAAACCAAAAGAACGCCGTCAACAATTCGTCTGTATGTTTTTTCGTATGTATGTACTTAAGTTATTTGATATCTTTGCCAAGCGAAGTCAAATGCTGATTATTTTTATTTATACTTAGATCCCGAGGTGGTCCTTTACAATATATTAATAATATTCGACAATCCACACAGCATCATCTAAACCCAAGCTAAGCTGACCTTGTTTTATGGGGACTAAATGACTGATATACTTATAGAATACATTCCATAAATAGATATTTTTTAATAAATAGAATACACCCAGTAATATTTTATTCCCGAGAATTACTATTTTTCTGTATCCCTCCAGCCAAGCGTAATGATTATGGCAAAAAACCCCTTGGCCTCTCTACCTCCTCCCTTGAGGTAGGCATTGGATATAATATGTATACATAATGTGGGATAAAGACTGAGCTGTCTTAACTCCTTGCAACATAATGTACTGATTGAAAAGAGTCGCGCCTCGCTAATAGTTCCAATAAGCTGATCGTGCTCGAGGAAGTAAGAGGACCGGTTCTGCCGGTTCGCACAGCTTATGGTGGACAGCTAGGTTAGTTGTATTCATTCGTAATGAAGACAGCAAGTGTGTAATATAAATGATTAGAAAAATACCATCGTCATTTTCCTATCGAAAGGCAAAAGGGTTTGTGATTGAACAAAAGCTGCTGTATCGAAAATATCGAAATAATACGCATGAGAAGAATTTTTATGATTATCTAAGTACTTTTATAGATGGATACGAGTTTGAGCAATAACTTTAACTTCCATTATAAGTTTTACTCTTTTTAAAAACATAAGGCGCAGTGCATCTGAAATGTCTTTAAGCTATATTATGTCCTACGACATGGCTACGAGATCTCTACACTGCTGCTACGCTGGCTTCGAAAAGGCTACGCTTCTACGCTTAATTGCCTTCACCCATGATGTTTGTTTACTAGTCGCAATTCTATTTTAGTGTAAGGCTGTGCTCACTTTAGAAACGTCTTCGTACGATTTTGATTCGACGAATGATCCCGGACTTCCAAGGACTATGGGAGCTAACAGACTAAGCAATAATAGTCCTATGAATACGTGCGTTTGAACAGTGATCGTACGTGTAAGTATGAACGAATTCGTATTCAAAGTGAGCGCGGCATTATATTCATAGGTTGTTTGTGAACCAGCTGAGATGAATTCGACTATGGCACGCCATCGTGTCGCCAACGATACACACATGCTATTTATTATAATGCCTCCGTACTGACAGTTTACAACTAGGAAGTGTTGTGTGATATCACTGGGGTACGCATATGGCAACATTGGCGACTATCATATTCGTAAATTTTCATCATTATCAGATATATCATCCACCATCAGCAACATGCCATGAAATGGCTTACAGCGATCAAGTTTTTATCCACATTTTTTACTGAGTACAACACATTTCGTTGTACTTTGTATTATTGACAGAGTTTAACTGCATTAATCGATTACGAAAATATTAAGGAATGACTGTGAAGTTTTCTGACTTTTGAATAACTTATTAAATACTTATTTTAGTAAATTCTATGACTTAATTACAGCAATAATAATGTCTCGTGTCTATCGATCCATCACCATCTTCAAGCTAATATTAGTCCTAACCAGAGGGCATCCAACACTATGTGTGTCAAGTCGCAGGTTTTCGGTTCATCGCGAGAAATGGCCAGCTTACTGCCACTTGCTAATCCTTTGAGCTATGTATGTCGATAACTTTGGTTCTCTGTCGGATGTAATCATTACGAATCTATCAAATCTATTGAAGACCCGTCTTCAATAGATTTAATAGATGATGAAACCTAAGCCATTAGTATACCTACCTATTTGTAAAGTACAGGTATTGGAGATTTGATTTTGATTCGCGTGTTGTAACGTAACAACTACGTCAATGGTTCATGCTTGGTGCAGTGAACAAATCTGTTGCCACGGAAAGTTTCATGATTTAGAAATTAGCTATGGAGATGACGGTGGAAGTCATTAGCTGAAATAAGTAGGTACGATCCATGATTGCTAGGTAAGCTGGTAAAATTATAGGTTTATTATTTTGAATGAATTATACCTACTTATGGCGGTTGATAACTATGTAAGTACATTTTTAGATTTATTTTAATAAATTATTCTGATAAACCGAAAATAATTGTAGCCATAAAGATGGAACTCTCGCGGTCTTTTAATCTTTATCCATGCATTTACACACATATCCTAGATCGTAGAATTTCTAGACCTCAATCCTATTGTGTTAATTTGACTACCAAATGTACCATTAAGTTAAAGTCCACAGGAATGAAACCTTATTTGACTCTGTCTCTCGGTGGCCAGTCAACTTCTTTTAAAATGGCTCTGCGACTGGTTTGACGCAATTCTGCCAATGGAGTTTGGTACCATGAAGTTTAATAGTCTACAGAAATGAAAACTTCTTGTTTGTGTTTTTTGTTCTACGATAGCCCGTAAATGTACGTAGATCTTAGCGATAGCCAGTAACTATTAACAACTAGCTATTTGTGAAGAGGTGATAACAAAGATCCTAAGTCACGCTCTACACTATTTTTCTCTGAGTATTCAAACCTCCTTTCATAACCATAACCACAGATTGGAATCCAGATAGACTGCACAAACCAGCCTGCAAGCCTAATCGCTGTACGAAAGGCTCCGATATTACAGCACGCACTAATTTGAATAATGAACAATGTTACCAGCGACCGGTTTGATCACGCGACCTGCGCGGGCGCAACGCAACGCACGACGCGGGATGTGGAATATGTCGGGTCACTCCCATCCAGGTAGATCCACGGGAAGGGAACGAGACGAAAAACAAGAGACTGGAAAATAATAGACTGGCTCTTTAGATAAAAAGGCCGAAGAGAGGACGCTATTTACAGGAGCAGTGGACCATGCTGATGATGATAATGCTAAATAACACCTTAAACCAGATTATCTGTTAACAAGGACAATAAAAAGATGTATTTGCCCTTGTTCCATTGATATAATGGAACGACGGCAAACAATTTTTGCCTCTACCATCAATGGTAGGTGTACTGTCTGAAGGTATCACGGTAAAAAGGGCCGTCGATAGCCCAATCTCAAAACGAGAGATTGTATATTAACCAACTAGTATACCTAGTCTTTTGAGGTCAGATACATAAATAAATTATTTTCGTAACTGTCAAAGTATGGGATTCTTTCTTATGAGTCTATTCTAGCAGGCTAAGATTGCAGTGTTGCGGATCAGAGAGACCGTGTATATTCGACAAACTTTCAGCAGCCCAAATTGCACCCAAACGTATCAATCCACTCGAGAGTTATTGCACCAGACCCCATGTATCATGTGACACTGGTCCCCCAAAACCTCGTTAAAACCCAACAATTCATCATCGAAACCTTTTTGCCTTCAAAACACGTTACGTAATTTAAAACAAAAGGGCCCCGTAAAAAATCGACGCCTGCAGAGTTGGAACCCAGAACAAAGCCTGTATTCGTCAAGTATTACGTTGACTGTGTCCGAGTTATGTTTTGAGGTTCCTAAAGTAGGCCTGCTATTTAAACTGCCTCATAAATCGCGAGTGGAACAATGAGTGGCCATTCTGTTTTGTTTTTTGTTAGTTCTAGCGGATTACATAAGATCGCTTGGCATTTCGATACTATTTTGAAGCGACCGGCTAACTCCATTCGATGGGCTTTCTGTTCGTTTTTTGTAGGAAAGATGAAGCAGAAGTTGTTTTTCAACAGTTTTCGAACGTCTGCGCGTCGCACGTGAATTTGATGTTGAAAATCTGTTTTCACTTCCTCTTCCGCTGTCTGCCGAAAATGTGGCTTAAAACCTTTGAACCCTAGGTATTGCTGTTTTGATAACTATGAATTTCAAATTCTAGGTTTAAGCTTTCATACCTGAACTGAATTCATCATTTGGGTTGGGATGTGTAACAATTATTTTTAAGAATATTGACATACGGAACCATTATCAAAAAAAATATAATAACATTTTTCTTAAGTTCAGTTTTCTTTGAAAGGTTGGATGATCAAAATGCTCGCGATGCAACTCAGTGAGCAGAAAACTAGTTTAGCTTGAGTTCCGTATAAAGATAAAAAACTAGGAAGTCATGTGAAAAGTAATTGTTCAAAAGTAGGGAGGTAATTTGTACTTCCTTCTTACATTTTATAGCCGTGAAGTACGTAGTAGCATAACATTCGTCTTATCGGTCGTTCGCCATAGTTACTAAGGCAGAGTTGTACATAACATTATTCTGTTACACACGTTCCTTATTTCTTACTACCTACTCTTATATCTTCGATATGTGTCTATCTAAAAGAAAATCCTGAAAGATATTTGTCGTAGCGATAAGGCATTGTAGGAATCTAAATATATATGCAAACACAAAAACAATGCAAACACAAAAACTGCATAATCTAGTGGAAATATGCTAGACTAAATAACTTTGGTAGGTATTTGTAGATATTTTGTCTGGTTTATGATCTGCAAATAAATTTCGCACTATCCTTATTAAGGGTTTTAGTTTACTCTTTGCGAGTCCCGTACTAGACTCGAACTGGCCAGGTTACAGATTTAATATATTTTTAGTTCAATTGAATGAAGCCAGAAACATCAATAATCAAAAATACAAAATAGAACATAACAACATAGAAAAAGTTGCACTACGGGTGGCCTACGCAAAATTAATAAAAAATCTTTAAACAACTTAAAAAAATATGTACCTGCTTAAAAAAGATAAAAAGAACTAACTCTCCCTAATTATGACTGCTCAGCCAGAAATGTAAACGGACTTGATTAACCAAGTACTAACTAAGTATGACAATATTAATATAATATGCACTCATTGACATTTTAATATGGTAATTCGATCATATTTCACTTTGCTTGTTCCTTGCTGTGTTATTGATTGAAACAACTTATAATTTGCATTATATTAGTTACATTATCACGTCCGCATTTGAGACACGAGGCACTTAGTTTACTAAAAATATCTGCATCGATTGGTTAACTTTGAATAAAATTTTTATTACCTTCTACAGAAATATCTTTTTTGAGATTTTAAAAAGAAAACAGTATCTGACTCAGCGCATCAGCATTGCCATACAGCGTGGTAATGCAGCCAGTGTATTGGGGACGCTTCCGACTGGTATTGACATGGATCAATTGAGCTACCTTTAGACGGTTTGCAACCGTCTGCAGTTAGCTCAATGATTTCAATTGTATATATTAGTTGTAATTTTTTCTATTCCTTGATTGTAATTTTTGTTGTTAATAAATTTTACTTATTAAAAAATTTAAAAATAAAGAGTACCTAATGACGAGACTTGTAACAAGTTGGAACCCATCAAAACGGTGACTTTCTGTCTTTCAGATTTTGAAAATATATTTTCTTGCTAGCTGACACTCTGAGTAATAATGATAATTACTTCTGCAAAGTAGTAATTTTCTCATTTTACTGCATAAGTATATGCCAGATAGTGTCGAAAATGACTTATTGTCAGAGAAGGTTAGTGTTTAGTGCATGGGATAGTAGTGTAAATTATGAACATTATCTAGTCATTATTAAAAATATATATATTTGCTAGATCCAGGTGGGTGACTAGGTCTGCAAGTTTTTTTCAGGTCATCGACTTTTCATAGATAATATACCGAATTTATTCTTTGGGTATCTGTGACTACTGATTATGCAAAAACTATTTATAATTTATTTCATAATAATTGTCATTTTGAAGTCATTTCATAGCCTGTGTAATTTACAATTATTTGATACTTTCATAAATTACTTTCGTTTATAAAAAGTACACACACAGAAACATAACAACACATATCTTTAACAAAATTTAAGTAAGTATAGAGGATAAACAAATAAATAAACAAGGACACAGCGTTACAAATATCAAATAACAATACAATACAATACAATACAATATACTTTATAGCACACCAATAAAACAAAAACAAAATACAGGGAAAAAGATGTAAAAAGAAGTTGCACTATGGGCGGCCTTATCACTAAAAGCGATCTCTTCCAGGCAACCTTGGGATGGACACGAAGCAGTTGTACGTACATGTTTAGACGGTGGCGTATATACTAATATTATAAATTAAATACATGCCTATCTATACAAATAAATATTATAAATAGGTATCTATATACCTATATAATATAAAATATATAATAATGCATACAAATTTAAGTAACTAAATATGCAAATACAAACTAAGAGTCTATGACTAATGAGAGATAGTGCTGGTAAACCAATTTTTTAAACACCTGGAGAGACTTTGCATGTCTTATAGTAGTAGGTAGAGCATTCCACAACTTTTTGGCACGCACGGAGAAGGAAGAACTATGGGTATGACACGAGCGGGTTGTCAGATGGAGAGTGTCAGCGGAACGAAGAGAACGGGAATGGGTTTGGTGGGAAATAACTTACATGTCCTAATACCGAAGGTCGTGAAAATGGCTTTCAAATGTAAATTAAATGATGAGTGGTTTTTGCGTAATCGCTCGCCTGGCCTCATTTTAAATTTAGGCCAGATATTACGGATATTGGATACTTACCAAATATAAAAAGTTTCATCTCTAAAAATAAAAAGATACTTTATCTAAAATAGGTATGACTATTTTTTACTTTTATCTTATTGTGCGTATCAGGAAACTGGTCATGTATTGTAAACAAGTTTATTATTGTGCCAAAACTATTTATTTATACGCATTAAATTAATGAGATCCAAAGCTAATAAACAGCGAATTACAGAATAAATAACAGTTAGTTACCTGTGATATGAATCACTTATGGATAATGACAACGATATCGAGCAAAATTAATCGTTTTAAACAGACTTAAAAATAAGGATGAGGTTTTTAATTGAATATTTTTTGTGTTCTGAATTTTCTTTTGGGCCAACCGTTTTTTAAAAATAATTCTATATAAAAACTAGTGCTCATACGGACGCGTTTAAATTTGATTAAGTTACTACTATTAATATTACTGCGAAAGACTGCTAGCAGATGCTGGATGCGTTAAGCTGAAGACATGGCGCTCGCTACGCTATGGCGCTCATTCGGGGAGGCCTATGTCCAGCTGTGGACTAATATGGGCTGATGAAGATGATGAGACCATTAGTTTTCGATTTATCCTTAACTAGGGAACCGCCCCGGCTTAGCACGGGTGTATTATACATATAAACCTTCCTCTTGAATCACTCTGTCTATTCAAATTCGCCTCGAAATCCGGTGCGTAGTTTTGAAATATAAGCCTACGTAGGGACAGACACATAGACAGCGGGGAGCGATTTCATTTTATACTATGTACTAATAATACTTATATCATTATTGATGATGCTGTGTGGATTGACCATTATTATAATACTATCAATATTATAACTTTAACTCTAACTTCGACTACTTAGAGACGATGTTCTCATTTTTACTTAGAAGAATTTGAAGTCGGTTTTTTTTAGAACACTCCATATTAAAACATCTGTGTAGGTGTTTTTTTGGAGTAGGTTTTTTAGAACACGCCAAATTAAAACATCGGTGTAGGTGTTTTTTTTTCAGAAATAAATGTTATCCATAGTTTTATTTACGGATAAACTATTCTACGACCCCTGAGTTCGACTTAACGAAAGCAAATAAACGTTATCGCGACGTCAACGACTCATTTTAGTTGTTTTACGTAGATTCATGTAAAAAATGAACCTCTAGCTTATATGTGTAACAGCTATCGTTGAACTCTAGCCTAAATAATAAAACTATTATCGCGGCACCATTAATTAATATGTGGCTTATCAATCGTAAGTAGGTTGCGGTTGCTTGGTATTATTACAGTTGATAGAGTATTGTACAGTTTCATAGATTGTTCTGCAGGGGTATTTTAATTCATTGGAAAGCCTTCGGATTCGATATCGGAAGCTTTGACGATGAACTCTATTTTAGACAAGCGGATTAGAAAACTTGTACTATTTGAATTTGGATCCTTAGTTCTTTAGTTTTTATGTGAAATCAAAATAGCGTTCTAAAAATCTGACGGAAATGGAATCGAATTCCAATTTGACATTTACGTTACGGAAACGAATCGATTGAATTAAAGTACCCCTAATGAGTTGACTCTACAATGTAGAGTTTATGTGTGTTTATGTTTACATTGTAGCAGCTATGCTAGAAAATATGTTATACTCTCAAATCTCTGCAAAGCTTTATGTTTCTGCCAACTGCCGCAATAATAAAAGACGAAGGAAATTTGAATGTGAGAATCTGTCCTTTTCAGAACAAACTTGTTGTCCCAGCACCAATAAATCGCTCTGCAAAACCGATTTTAAACAATAATAAAAATGGTCAAGCGATAAATAGTTAAGATAACAGTTTTTTTATCAGAACTCCTAATATTTTATAAATTTTATTTGGCCTGCGATGAAAAAAGCTTGCCTACTCCTTTTCAAGATAAAAGTATTGAGTACTTCTGCAGAGTAGATTCTACATTGTATGAGAGCAACAATGTTGTAGACTAATATTGTATTGTACCTGAGCTTGGGTAAATCATTTCTGCTTAGATAAATTATGAGATTTTTATTGACAACGTTCAATTGCGTAGAAATACGATGTCAAACTAAATTTGCAGATGTAGATATGCGTATCGCAAGTCTGAAGTTTAAATGGAGCAAGCTAAGCAAAGCTTGTGTATGGGTAGTAGAAGACTGAAATACTTAATACAATACATTAAATAGATAGAAAGTATTATTATATAATAATTTGAAAACTAGTACAATGAACTCTTTCAATATTAATACGATAAAATAATAAAAACATTACAGCTAGTATCAAAATATGGTTTATCAGCGACAAAGCTATTATTACGGTAAATAATATAAATTGTATTTATACTATACCGAGTATTGTTCACAGGAAGTAAGATTAGAGAATTAGTTACCGTTTGCTAATGACCAACTTTTGTACCTAAGTCCGTGCAGATATTGGGTTTGTTTTTGTTGCAATTCATTTTCAGGGTTCCGTAGACAACAAGGAACTCTTATAGTTTCGCCTTATAATATTGGTAGAAAATAGAAACAGAAATTTGGATTTTTATTATATACTAGCTGCACGGCGCTCATTGTCGGAGGCCTATGTCCAGCAGTTGACTAATATAGGCTGATGATGATGATGAAATAATTGCATTTGTTATTATTAATTTTTGTTCTCGATAAAAATAAATTATTTACTATAGAAAATACAAAAATATTATAAAACTAATCTGCAGTAAAATATATCAAAACGGTGGATCACCGGCCGCTCAAGAAGCCGGTGACTAGGGTTGCAGACAGAGGAACTTCCTGACGATACGCGCCGAATTCAGGAGAACCGCTTTTGGATTATTATTAATACTATTAGATCTTATTGAAAGACGTAATAGGTATATTTTTACTTTTTATCCCGAAAGCAAAGCCGCGGCCAGCAATTATTAGGCAACGGCCGACTCATAAAATGATCAAGTGAATATTCATATACTTCACATATTATACCTACGCGTTATATCGAATCGTAGAGCGGCCAAATAATATCCAATTTCACAGTATTCGATATCGGTCAGAGTGGGGTCGTCGTGCTCGTGATAAGAAGGCTATCGAGAGGCCTCGCGTCCACCGAATATAGATTTATCAATGAATATACTGTGCCCTGATAAACATTGGTAACGAAATCCGGACGATCAATGGGCTCTTAACCTCTGCATGGAATTTTTTTAATTTTTGTCTCTTGGGTGTTCTTGGGTTTCGAAATATGAATCTGACGTTGTTATTACGACGTGGAAATTAGATGGAGTAGTTTTGAAATCTTTAGGTAAATACTTACGTTAATGACGGCTGTAGCGAATTCTAGAGGTACAACGGAGTGGTTTTATTCTTATTGAAGTCGTCAATGATTTCGCTATAGCCGTCATAGATATTTATTTACGTCATAGATAATTGACATAATCCTAGTAAATTGACGTGGCCACTGGTTCAATAGAAACAAATGTTTAAACAACTGACATTTAAACAATAATAAGTTATAACCAATCTATTTCCTCGTACTTAAAACATCAACTTACGAGTATAACATCAAGTTATCTAGTACCCATAACTCAAGCTTTGAGTAGCTTACTTACTTTGGTTGGGGCTAGATGGTGCTATGTGGATTGTCCAGCATTTTTTTTTATTATTTCATCAAAATATATAATATATTGCTCTTCTGAAACTCTTTTACTCCAAATGCCTACAAACTCTACTTCGTTCTACGGCAACTCATTTACGGTTCGGGCTGTCCAGCTTAGGAACTCATTACCAGTCACTGTAAGATGTGCTAAGTCACTGCCAATTTTCAGAGGTATGGTTAAGGAACACTATTTGTCATACTGTCACTGAAAAAATCTTTGTTTCCTTGCTGTTAAGAAAAAAAATATAAATATGTATAATTATACATTATATGTATTTATCTATAATATAAAAATGAATCGCAAAATGTGTTGGTAAGCGCATAACTCAACAACGCCTGGACCAATCTGGCCAAATCTTTTTTTAAAATGTTCGTTGAAGTTCAAGGATGGTTTTTACGGCGAGAAAAATATGATATTTGACAAATAAATAAATTTCCCCGCGGGCGACGCTGCGGGGCGCAGCTAGTATATTATATTTATATGTAGTTTATAATTTGATATAGTACGTATAGTATGTATTTTATTGTTTACATTTTTGTATTATAATAACTTTTTTAGTATTATTTAAATAGATGTTAAAATTGTTTATTTTAAGTTGTATTCGTATTAGACGCACACACATCTTACCCCATGTACAATAAAAAAGTAAAAAAAAAAGTAAAAAGTCTTTATTTTGGAACATAAACAAAGGGTATAAAAACATAAATTGGAAGCGATGCGACCTGCAGAAGTAAAAAATACTGTGTCGCAGATCGCAACGCCCACCTCCGGGATTTAGGTTGTTTCCAACATAATCTAAGTACATTTTATGTAAAAAAAAATAGGTAAAATTAAAGTAAAAAATAAAAGTAGTTACATAAAAAAAGAAAAGGTATTTCTCAAATTACAAAATTATGTGCCTTAGTGAAAAACTAAAATTAAAACAAAAAATAGAGTACTTATTAATGAAATAGAAATGGATCAGCAATTGTATTTATCAAAGACTTCGCTCAGTGTGCATGTGTGGGTGTGGTGCTCCTGAGGACACCGGTCTCTTAAGAGTCCGGGCAGCAGGAGCTACCAAGTCAGTGATTGTGTGTGCGTTTGTGTGTCTGTGTGACTGTGTGTGAGTGTGTTAGGGTGTGAGTTTGGCACTCCTGAGGGCACCGGTCTCTTAAGAGTCCGGGCAACAGGAGCTACCAAGTCTCTGACTGTGTGTGTGTTTGTGTGAGCGCGTGTGTTTGTATGTTTGTGTGTGCGTGTGTGTGTGACTGTGTGCGTATGTGTGAGGGTGTGCGTTTGGCACTCCTGAGGGCACCGGTCTCTTAAGAGTCCGGGCAACAGGAGCGACCAGGGTGTAGGTGTGTATGTACATATTAAGTTGCATTGAATTACCTGAGAGTGGTTAATAGGTCCTCTGTTTCTCCGTAAGAGAGTGATTGGAGCCATGTTGCAGTTTTTAGTTTGCATTTATATACAGTGAGTGGATAGATCTCTATTTTTCTATTGATTTTATTGTAAAGTGATCCGCTAAGATAATGATAGAGTCTGGATAGTGCACTGTTTCCGCGTGACTCCGTCACACATATTCTATCATGACGGAGTCATGATAGACAATCCAACGATCCTATCCATACCAGGTTGTCTGGCAGAGATCGCTCTTGAGCGATAAGACCGCCAATTGTAGCTTAAGTTTGTATAAATTTTTTCTGTAAATTGTTTCTGAGTTTTAAGTGTGCAATAAATAATTTTCTATCTATCTATCTATCTATCAACCGTTTGAATTTCTGATCGAAAAATAATCATTTTAGCTTAAAGCCCTAAACTTCACCATCTTTATCATCAATGGCTTAAACTTCACTTTACACACTGTTAAGCTAAATTTAGGGGACGGGGCGTCCTAGACTACTATTCTGGTTTGCACTTTGTTTTGTCATCTGATCATCTTAGGTCATCTAGTGATGACTGATACATACTGACTGATATACATTACATAGATCGATATTTTTATTATACATAGAAAACATCCAGAAACCCCGGTACAAATATTTGCAGATCATACAATCTTTTGTCCCAACGCGAGAATCAAACCCGCAATCTCCTGCATCGTAACCGGACCATCGCCCGCCGCGCCACATCAGTCGTCATAATTGACTGAGTTTCAGTGAACACAATATAATCGCATCTATTTATCTATGTACGGAAACAAATCCGGGTCAGACAATGGTCAATAAATTAATATAAGTAGGTTTCATAAAAATATATGACGTTAATTATTATCAACTAGTAGTACCCCGCAACTTCGTCTGAGTAGAATAATTTTATATTTTTGAACCAAAAATGTTGCAATTTTTTTTAGGTTTTAAAAAAAAGTTTTTTAAGACATAGACAACAAACAAGAACAACACACCCTCCTAATTTAAAGTGGCTGAGACCATTCAGTCAGAATTTTAATAATCTTTACAACGACACCATACTTATGTTTTTGAATAGGGTTCCCATTATAAGTATAAATAAATAAACTTTGACCTTGAATTCCTAATAATTGCTAAAATTTTGAATCGTTTGATTGAACCAACTTTAGGTAAGTACCTATGTCGAAATATAAGCATTTCGAAAATCTGGTTAATACATAAATAAGTTATTTTCTTGGGAAACAAATAGGTATCCTGTCTAATACTTCAGAAAACGCTGAAACATGTATGTTTATTTAAATAATGGAAACTGAATTTTAAATTTTGACACTCTATACGAACGTTTCAAATTCGGAGCATTTATGTTTCACATATTTTATGACCTCTTAGAATGCGAATTTTCAAAACTCCCTTCTTAGTATACCGCAACAAAATGGAATTATTATCACTCCAAATTTCAAGTCTCTCAGCTCCGGGGATTATGCTAGCCTTGTCTATCAGTCAGCCAGTCCTTTATAATATAATATAGTTATCAAATATTAGGCTAGTTCAACTTCGATTATCTGCCTCGGAAGAGGTTATAAAGTTATCTTTATTTCTCTTTTGACATAGATATTCATTTTAGAAAAAGAGACTGAATCCTCTTTTTGTATTGAAAGCTCATTTGTCCAAGATTCCATAACATAACAAATAGGTCATTACTTTGATTATATACTTAGGTCGTTATATAAAAACCGACAAAAAAACCATGCCTGTTGTTTGGGAAATTAAGAAATTATATATTTACTTTAGGGAGTATTTTATAAACTTGTTTTTATAGCGGCAACATAAATATATTTACATGATGTAACAAAAATGAAGGACCAAACTTTCAGGCGGGGTGTAGACTCGAAAGAAATACTCGACTCGACTAGAGTGAAAATTCAGTATTATTTAATTTATTTTTTGTACCTATTTTTCCTGAATTAAGTGTTCGAATCTACACTCCTCCTGAAAGTTTGGTCCTTCATTTTTGTTACACCCTGTATATAAGTTGTAAAAAATATCAAAGAACTATAGGGAACACTAAAAAGAGGTCTGTTTGATAACAACACGAGGAATGGAAATGCACTATAAATACAGCGGGGCAACGACTCAACAACAGTGGGTCAGCATCAATTGATCTCAGTTCGGATTGGAGACGACAATATACCTACAGCACAAGTCACAAGGCACTCTGTGTATTTCGCGTGCTATAGGGCTGTCAAATGATATCCAAAAGCAATGTTTTCTTGGCTTCTGGATGCGGTTTAGATCCTGTCATCTTGTTAACATCCATGTGATAGTAAAAGGATTTTCGATCTCAGATTAGGAAAGAATAAAAATAAATAAATAGTTCTGGATATTCCACACATAGCTCCAAGCTAAGGGGCCTTTGTTATGGGTACTAGACTGATATAGTTTTTACAACACACTAGATATTTTTATTATAATCTAACCTAACCTGAACCACAAGTATTTGCACATCATATATACATTTGTTCCAAAGCGGGAATCGAACCCGCAACCGCAGTTGTGAGTTACTAAAAAATGAACTTAGTCCTTCAGGTAGATTTTCGAAACGTATTGAATTTATCTTGTCAATCTCAAATAAGATGAAGGAGATATCGCCCGTTGTGTCAAAGACTTTGCTCTAAGGTTCTTTCTATCAAGTTACTGTGATTTGACATTTTAATGGTTACAAAATATACAGTTGGAAGGAGTCATCATGACACTGACGTAGTGTCATGATGACTCCTTCCAACTGTTTCTTTATTGTTTATACCTACTGGCTTAGAGTCACGACTCTTCGTTTTTTGACGGCCCTATCGCCATGAAATCTAAGAGAATACACACGGGTGTCACGTGATAAATGACCATGTTATATGCCATCGTTCAGTAACGTGATCATTTCGTATCGGGTGCAATTATACTGCTTTATTGGAGCATTCATAGGTTAAAGCATCTTTGCAGCAGAAATCGACTCTAATGGAAACAAATAAGATTTAATTTTGTGTGATTCTTTATAGAGAGCATATCCTATGTTTGGCATTAAAATCCAATTTCAGTGGGATCAAGAAGAGTAAAAAAGGGTGTATTGTGGGCAAGTGACTTGTTATAACTGAATGCAGAACTACTACCTTGGGTAACTAAAACTAGCTTCTAAATTACCGAGTTGTAGACTACTTGGTGTCTACTGTAGTCTCGTTTCGTTACGTAAACAAACGAAACGAGCCTAATTAATAAAAAGTTATTACAAAAGCGATCACCAAAATAACATGACAAATGATGCCATCAACTGATTTCGGCTTTGTCGATGCAATGTCGTCTCCAACGCAGTATTTCTTCTTTCATAAACACAATATTTCTTCGGAAGCTCACATCGCTCCCATGTTTATGCTATGTTCCTAGATGTTCAAAAAATATTTAATTTTAGATACAAATATAATGTTTTACTTTCTAGTTGCCGTTTAAATTAGTCAGTGCATGCTGGAAGTCCTAAAAGTCTGAATACATAGATAATAAATAAATAATGCTGGACAATCCAAGCATCATCTAGCCCCAAGCTAAGCAGAGCTTGGGTACTATAATTATGACTGATATACTTATACCTAAAACATTACAAAGATAAATATTTAAAATATTGTACACTAGTGACCCGCCCCGGCTTCGCACGGTTTTATTATGCGTATAAACCTTCCTCTTGAATCACTCTATGATTTTAAAAAAACCGCATCAAAAACCGTTGCGTAGTTTTAAATATTTAAGCATACAAAGGGACATGGCGACATGGGGACAGAGAAAGCGACTTTGTTTTATACTATGTAGTGATAGGAAAGACCCAGAACCCTGAATATTATAAAACAACTTGTTTGGACATTTATATGTTTTGTTCTTCTTTTGTTGAATTTCCTTAATATATAAATTTATGCGATCTTTTGTTCTGGAAACGAATTTTATTAAATTCCTTCGCCAGCTCAATGAAGCGATGTAAAGTCTCCTCTCGTCAAACTTTTTAAAACCGGTAGCCATTGTAAACGGGTTCTCAAGAGACCTGTCTCAAAATTTGAGACGAGTAAGGCCAGGGTAAGATAACACAGGTATTTTTTCACACATCCAATTTATGGGGCTTGGATGAGATGAGACAAAAGCTTTATGGTTGTCAACCGCGAACGGCTAGCCCGCGTCTTTATTTAATTGGACACATCTTTTAATTCATATATTATATTCAAACTAGGAAATAAAGTAAGTAACTTTATTAACAACGAAAATTACAATCACTGAATATAAAAAATTACAACTAGTTTATACAATTGAAACCATTGGGCTAACTGCAGACGCTAAAGGTAGCTCAATTGATCCATGTCAATACCAGTCGGAAGCGTCCCCAAAACACTGGCTTCATTGTCCACGCTGTATGGCAATGCTGATGCACTGAGCCAGATACTCACCAGCTCTCGGGTCACGCGTCGCATCGACCAGACGCTCAGATATTTTTTAAAAATCCGTTAATAAAGTATCACTTTCATTATATTGTTCACTTCAATCTTTTTAAGATAAGTAAAGAAGCGAAAAACAAACCTCGTTAGGTTGTTAGTATCCGAGTTGGAGCAAAAGCCGTCCCGAGCTTTTTTATCCACTATGTAATCCGATATTTTGTAGTTAACCTTTTTACAGATAACGTGTATTCACAATCACAACGAACTCCTAAAAATCTAAGCCGTCAAAAGGTAGAGTGCCCAGAATGTTGGCAGCATTGCCAAGAATAGTTTTTTTTTCCAATTTATGGGGCTTGTATGAGATGAGACAAAAGCTTTATGTCATTATTTATTGGTAGGAATATAGGTTCGGGGCGTAGACCAGTCGGCCGCTCTAGGTATCGCTGGATTGACGTAGTGGAAGCCGATCTCCGCGAACTCGACGCTTATAGCTGGCGAGAGACAGCTCAGAACCGAGACGCCTGGAGAAGTCTTGTATCGGAGGCCAAGATCCACTTTGGGTCGCTGAGCCACAGGAGTAAGTAAGTAAGTATGGGATAGAAATAGCCTTGATCCTTTTCCATAGAAACAACGCCTAGTTAGACGCGAGCAGATGCTAGTCTATATTAGTCTGTATTGTTTTCTTTCTTTGTATTGTTTAATAGTGATTTCTGTCAACGTACCTATCTTGTTATTCTAGACTTTATAGATACTGATTGTCTTGTCATACTGCTTCAAGCATAGTAATTGGAAGTAACTATTATTGTATTAGTCGTTACCTATTCAGTTTTTGTATGTTATTATTAAGTGATTTCTATCAATCTATCTTATTATTCTAGACTAGATGCTGACTGTCTAGTCATACTGTTCCGAACATAATGTATTTAATGTTTATTATATTGGTCTGTATTCTTCCCTTTTTCATATTAAGTATAAATAATTGTATGTGTATTATCATTCTAGAATAGATACTGATTGTCTAGTCATGCTGTTGCGAGCATAGTAAATATTACATTAGTCTGTATTCATCTCTTTATTTTTAAATTATAATTAAGATATTTCTATCAATCTATCTGATTTTCTAGACTAGATACTGATTGTCTAGTCATACTGCTTCGAAGCTAGTTAATTTCCAAACTGACAGGCACGCTATAGTGATCTCAGAGTGGTTATTTGATAGGTACTTTTGGGCTCAGTTGATTGTGCTCAATTCGTTCTCATTGAAAGATCAATGTTTCAACAACCCGACAGTCTCAATTTCTATCAATAGAAGCATTTCAGTCACGAAGTACAGGCATTGTTTGCAGTACATGGTAATTTACAACGATTGTTTTTTTTTATCATACTATATTATAAACGGGATAGTTAGTACCTACCTATGTATGTTTGGATGTTTGTTATCTCTTCACGTTAAAACTACAAGGGTTATTTAAGGGATTGGACTGAAGTTTTCAAACATGTTATTGTAGAGCAGGAATACTATATTGTCTTAACCTTAGAGGAATATTCTAAGGTCTTAACAATGAAATAAATACTTAGATATATAAAAATATAATGAAGTTCAACTATCTACAAATTTTCACAGATAGTAGTGATTACTACTAGGATTTATTATTACCATGAAGCTAAACAAATTATACGAAGTAACAACAGAGTGTAAATAACAACTCTGTATCGACTTTGAAACGATCAAGGAAAATAAGCAATAATTAAACTATTACGGAAAACTCTGCGGTTATAAATTATGATAAATTATACTTATATAAGAACTATAAGTATGATTTATGTAGGATTATCTGAACCAGTTTACGAAGAAGAAAAACTAGATGTTTATTTTTGATTTGCTTAGTTTTTGGTAAAATGTCATTTCAAAATATGGCGTGCAGATGTTGTACTCATGATAAAGTTCTGATTAGATATTTTTTAAACAAAAGTTCAAAATGTATTATGGTATAAAATGATATTGAATCGAATAAAACCAACCTTTCAAAAAAAAACCTTTCTGTATTTATAACGAAAATTAAAATCAAGTTAAAATTAAATAAAATTACAATTATCGAAGAACACCTTCGCTTGAATAATCAATAGCATCTCAGGTAAGTAACTAATTTTAGATAGATTTTCTTTGAAAACTGTTAAAAAAGTCTGGAATATTTGGGGTAAGATTAACTTTTTATTCCACTTACTTTTTTTTATTAAAACTTTATAAGTACCTATATCTTATCGTCAAGTGATAGCCTCCTCCATTTGATTACAAGGTTTTCTGTCTAGTACTTTCTAGTCTATGCGTCTGATATTTTTCGCCATTTGTTAATATTTTCGTTGCCATGCCGCACATGACCACCGTCTCTGGTCGCACCACAGTGGGTAGGCAGTCAATGCATTAAAGGTTAGTGAATGCTAAGTTTATTTATGTGACTAGATAGTCTGGCCTTATTAATCTAGTCGCAAACTCGAAATAGGAAATAGAGCTGAAGTAACATTATAAGATCCAGTTTTCAAATTAGTGTTGCTAGTGTCAAAACCACTTTTCAAGTTAAAATACAATCTACCTTACCTAATCCAGTTTATAAACCAACTCGACAAGTTGCTAAACACTTTACCAAATAGGTTACCACAACTTTTTGAAAAAATATAAAACACGGTTTAGCAAAAATACGAAGCGCGTTTAATTCTTTTGTACTGAAAAACGGAACTGAGCTTTTTTGTATCAATCGAAAGTGAACGCTTCAACGAATTTTTTATTACGTTTCAGTTCAGTTCAGTTTCATTTTGTGGCGTAAATCGTAATATTTCATTATTCTACCCAAAACAAGTGTGTGCTTGGCCTATAGAAAAGAAAACTTTATCTATCTCAAACTCAAAAGATAGTACCCTTTCTTATCTTAGATCTATCTTATCTTTACTTTTTGCACGTAAAAGCTCCCAAATCATTCGTGCAAAAACTGCAAACCCAACAGTCCTTAAACTTTCGAGCGGAAACAACCATAGACAAGTAGAGTTGGTGCAGCTGAAGCAAGCTCCTTTCACTAGCAGGCGGAAGCTCTGTTATGTCACAGCTCAGTGGGCCATCGGCTGACCGTAATCGTCGGCACACTTACCACGAAAACTCGTTGCGTCGACTACACAACACGTTACGTAACTGTCGTAACGTATTTACGTGGTGGCGTGTGGCGCTTACATGCTGTTTGCGTGACCTTGAAACTTTCTTTGACCGTAAGTACGAGTATATTATTTTAAGGTACTAAACTCTGTATTGAAAAAGATTTTTTTGCAAATTGCAATAGTAGGTAAATCAGTAAATCAATACCTATTTTTATTTCTTTAGACTTACAAAATAAGCACTTAGACAAGTCAATCAAGGAATGGAAACGAATGTTAATATCGTGGCCTACTGCAGAAAGTTGCGATGTGGAGGTAGCTTAACAGTAATTTACTGATCCATATCAATACAAGTCGTCGCGTCCCCAAGACACAGGCTGCATTACCTAGCTCTATGGCAATGCTGATACGCTGCGCCAGATACTCACCAGCTCTCAGGTCACGCATCGCATCGACAGCCAGTCGCTCAGAATTTTTTTTAAAAGCCCAGAGAGCCTCTGTAACTGTAGCTATGTAGTAGGTAGATATATTATAATTTTATCAAATAATAGGGATCTGACCACAGCGTTGCAATAACTTGATACTTAATTCTTATTGACGGCTGAAATACTAATGATAAAAGGAGAGAAGAGTGAAGGAACGTTCAAGGTTCCAGAGCACTGTAATGGTTGGCAACCGGATCAATCTTCTAACAAAGGAACATTCTAGTAGTTGCGACGCAAAAACTTCTTGAGATAGATTTGTCTAGAGCTATTTTAGGGACTAATTTCCCCCACATGGCGTTCTAGCTAAAAGGTTTTTGAATAAAGAACTATTACTATAAGTATCTTTCACAGATTCATTGAAAGAACGGATAATAATTATTATTTACAAAAAGTGGTTACCTACTCGTACAACAACCTTTTGCAAGTAAAAATATTAATAATATTTTATAACTTTATTAAATACTTTCTAAATAAATTTACTAATTGCCAGTTTGACACTCGAAGCTGGTTTTCCCGCGACTTGATATTGTTTTATGGGTTTAAGATTGTATAATTGGTTGGTCGTGAGGACTATAGGTACCTACTCGTTTATGTGCGGTAGACATGCAATGATGGTGCGATGTACAAGGTCATATCACACGCACGAATAGGTAGTATACATGAAGTGGCAACTGAAGTAGGAAAACCTCCTTCGAAGTGCGTATACAAACTTTTTGCTAACAAGCTCTTTGGTAGCTTCGAAGAGCAACCTTTTTACGACTTTCGTGGAGGTGAGGTTAGTGGCGTCAAGTTTTTATTGAATTTCTCGGATATAATCGACTGAGACCGATATGTTATAGAAGCAGTATTCGATTCTATTATATATTTGCATGATTTAAAGGCATTTTCTCCTATGTTTTGCGGTCCCACGCACGGTAGTTAGGTACGCAATGTTACGGACGGATATTGGAACAATGCGTTCGCTACGATCCTTTATATGGATGTAGAGCACGAATGTTTCATCCTTCAGGATATCATCGAATGAGAGTGCGGTTAAATTCCTAATGTCCACTATAAAGGAATTTCTAGGCTAAGCGCGTTAGTAGGATTCTTACCTCTGAACTTATTGTAGAGTATCATTTTGCTGCTTAATACCCACTACACACGTTTGGTTATTTTCTGTATCGTACTCGACTAATGCCGGCTATTTTGTCCGCTCCTTAGGCAAGCAAATGGACAGTGACTCGACAGTATCGACGCTTCGTTGATTTTGTTAGTCATTGAAAATCAAGTCTCAACAATAGTAGTTAATGGAACAACTATAATTTACTCTATAGACTGTTTCTTAAGGTGGGCCGCATTGAAGTCAAGGATTTTGCATATTTGAATTGTGTGCTTTATGAGTTAGCAGGCTTTAGGGACCTTTCGATTTATTGCGCTTATTCTGCTGAGCTAATAAACGAGTATTTGTGAAATGATTGACTGCGACTTGTCTATTTTAATGGGTTCTACAGTCCTAAATACAGAAATAGTTTTGTAGATCCAATGGACACGAAATGTTTTGAGTTGTTTTTTTCAGCATATAGACCCAAGCTAAGCAGAGCTTGTGTTATGGATTCTAAATGACTGATATACTTAATATGTAGGTAATATAGCAAGTTTTTGTAGAGAAAGAACTATTTTAAATGCAAATTACAAGACTTTTGATGACGATGTTCTTTTAGGTACAATTTAAGCCTGGAGAACGCTAAGACCATAGTTTTTCGACGGTGTTTTACTCTTCAATTTCAGAACAAGACTGTTATAGTAAAAATCAGAACTACACAACGTGTCTTTTAAAATCATTTCCACCACGAACAATTTGAATATAGGTCCTGATTAAGCAGCAGTATTCGTCATGTTACAAATTTGTCAAGGCCCTTCGAACAACAGAAACCAATCTAATTGTATCTTGTAATCACTGCCATAAAAACATTGGCTGTAGGTCCAAAATTATGATTGGTTTCCGTGGGTCCAACAAAAAGTGTTATTCTGGAAATAGCTGGTCGGTGGAGCGAGGCGACTCAAATTGGGCAGTGCGTGCGCTCGCTTCACCTCAATGCGCAGGAGTTGGTCAAATCATTGTGGTCTGCTGCGTAAGATTGGGCGACTTGTTCCTTCTTTAGATGGCTTGTTTGGAACCATTGGTGGTAAATGAAGCTCAAGACACTGCTAGCTAAGCAACCGTCTTACCAAGAACAGCATGCTCAAATGTGCCTCTCAATACATTAGCTGTAACACTGACCCATTTACCCGATTACCGAGGAAAAACAGGTCCTCAAAAATTCAAATTAGACATTGTTTATGTTAAATAAAACTACACAACTAACTAAGAAACTGGCTATGAGGAACCAAATTTTTAGTCATCATCATCAATTTATATTAGTCCTGTCTGGGCATAGGCCTCCCCAAATAAGCGCCATAGTGCTCTTTCTTCGGTTTGTGGCATCCAAAATATTTCTATGAATAATTAGTACCTAATAACGCATAGGTATTTGATTTTATTTTCTCAATCGTGTTTTTACATTAAGGGAATCTAAGAAATAATGTTGAATTTTATTTCACTTCAATGATATAAAGATTTCAACCACGATGATCCCGTGAGTTTGAGATCTAAGCCTAGTTTGACATCCAAATGTTGTTCGTGTCACGAAACCCAATACCTACCATAAGAATAAATTTATTCTTATGTACCTACTAGGGATGAATGAACAATACAATGTCTTTAGTAATTTAAATGTATATATATTTAAATATGGTATAAAAAGTTATTTACATTTTGGAATTATAAAGGCTAGTTACTTATAAATTACAATTTCTGGCTGAAAGGCCACCCCCTTTTCAATTTCAATTATAATTAGTGCATCGAGTAGGTAAGTCTTTTACTTACCTAAAGTAAAGTAAAAAAATATTTATTTTGTCACATAGATCAAATACAAAAAGCCTTACCTACTCAGAGCGTGCAAGTTATTCATCTTCAAAGGGATATTTATATACAAGAGGGTGTTTATATTTAAAACAAAAAAATAAATGAAACAGGAACACTCTGTTCAAGACATTATGATTTAAATTCGTGGAAAATTTAAATAAAGATCCACTTCATAATTAAATCATTATTATGTGATACAAAAAGCAATACAAAAAGTACACAACTACCCATCTCATTTACACACATTATATGTAAATAGGCAATCATAAACCGCACATGAAATGTAACTAGTTTTAAAGTCATATCTGATTCGCTTGAGGCAGTAGACACAGAAGGCCTACTCTGAAACCCGAAATACGAAGTTTCGGATGACGGGTCGTACGAAATAAAAGAACTTACTGCCATCGCGCCAAGTTCGTTTCTTCGGACGCGTCACTAACCGGCTACTAACCTTTCGTTTTGGTTATCTTAGAAACAACTGCCAAAAACATTTTCATAGAGGTTGAATGTGATATAGGCATGAACAGATCGGTCGTAAGTCGTTTTGTGCGTTTCGTCATCTTTCAACTTCGTAATTAGTTTTTCATAGTAGAACTGGTTGAAGCGGGAAGGAAAATTATGTAAGTTCTCGGACATAGTTGCAACTTGTAATAAATATGAATTACTTACTCGAATGAATGGCATTTGGAATGTAGGTTGAGCTTAAATGTATCTATTCATCATCAATAGTTTACGACTCTACCGGAAAAATCTTCTTTGGTTTACATGCACTATATTTTTAATTCATTAGTCAAGAAAAAGACATTAGTCTTAGAATTAAAAATATAATGCATGTTTTTGATGTATAAAATTGCAATGCAATTCAATGTCTTGATGAATTTGGCCACCTATATGTGGTGAGGTGGATGGTGAACGAATTTGAACGACTAATTTTTCTCATTCCACTTTCCCCCTCATATTATTTATTCAAGTAGGAAAACTGGAAACTTTATTTAAAAAAGCTTAAAACATACTTTTTTTTTCATGCAACCTATCTTCCTCGACCTCATTGTAAAAATACAAAGAGTGAAACCAATGTTGGAAATCCCAAAAAATGTACTACAAATTGATACACCATTCATACCACACAATACAAAGTACGAGCACGAAGGAAAGTAAAAATGGCATTTTAAATATATAACTGGTCTTACGCTATCCTCATTAAACTGATATAAAACATCATTACACCGGCTCTACATCTTCATTATCCGAGGAAGGCAATAGAACGGTTTCCTATTGTCTGTAAGAGTAAGGCAGTGTGTTTGTGTGTGTGTATTAGATAATAGTAACAGTGAAAGTGTGAATGTGTGCGGGCGGTGACGTAAGCGTGCGCCCGCGCCGGTTCTGAGAGCACTCTCACTAGTTGCGATCCCGTGGCTTTAAGTATTTTGCTTGATATTGTAGTAAAAGACAACTTTATTAACAACGAAAATTACAACCAAGGAATAGAAAAAATAAAACTAGGCTATAGATTGACACTATTGAGCTAACTGCAGACCGATGCAAACAGTCGAAAGGTAGCTCAATTGATTTATGTCAATACCAGTCGTCGCGTCCCCAAGATACTGGTTGCATTACCACGCTGTATGGCAATGCTGATGCGCTGAGCCAGATATTCACAAGCCCTCGGGTCACGCGTCGCATCGACCAAACGCTCAGTTAATGTTTTAAAAAGAATATTTATAAAAATGTTAAAAAGGTCACGGGGCAATGCTGCCAGTATTTTGGGTACTCTTCCTTCTGGTGACGGCAAATATTATACAAAAAGTGATTTTTGAAATTTAACACGTTTATCACAACTGTTGTCGGTTCTCCGCGGCATATGGCCGACCCACTGCCACTTCAGCTTGCTGTTTCTTGCTGTCACCTAGCATAACATACAATAAAATTAAAGTGTTTATTACAATATAATCATAAGTTTATGCTCAAATCTACTAAGAAATTCATAGCCGTCTTATATTATTATAAATATTCGGCACATCCGCCTGATGATGGCCTTGGTAAACTAATATTATTCAGTACTTAGTGTTCCGTGTCGTGTTCTCTACACGCGTGCTTAGCTTCTTAAATAGGTGTTTAGGAAGATTTTGGAGTAGGTAGTCTCCATCATCATCAACGACATGTATATTACAGCGATATAAGCTATATAATTACAGCAATCATCACCAGCCCATATTAGTCCACTGCTGGACATGGCCTCCCGTAATCAGCGCCATAGCGCCCTGTCTTCAGCTTGACGCATCCAGCATCTGTCAGCAGTATTTCGCAAAGTGTCACCCCACCTGGCCAGAGGGCGTCCTATACTACGTTTGCCAAGTCGCGGTCTCCACTCAAGAACACGTCTACCCCAACGGTTGTCGGTTCTTCGCGAGATATGGCTGGCCCACTGCCATTTCAGCTTGTTAATTCTTTGTTTGAGCTATGTCGATAACTTTGGTACACATGTCGAATAATTACAGCGACATCACTAAATAGTATAAAACAAAGTCGCTTTCTCTGTCCCTATGTCCCCATGTCCTTATGTCCCTATGTCCCTTTGAATGCTTAAATCTTTAAAACTACGCAACGGATTTTGAGACTTTTTTAATAGATAGAGTGATTCAAGAGGAAGGTTTATATACGTATAATAAAACCGTGCGAAGCCGGGGCGGGTCGCTAGTTAGGTTATAAAAATTATAACATGTTAGTATGTGAGTAACTGGATAGTGGGTAGCGTGCGTAGATTTTATTGTTTTGATAATTTGATAACTGACATCAAATTAATTTTTAATATTAACACAATTTTTATGATTTGCGGGACAAATACTAAATCCCTTTGGAATAGAATTTTAGGTAAAATATCTCGGAATCATTCTCTATACTATTGGAAAACAATCGTTAAAATTTACCCACACTTTTTTGATTAATTGACGGAGAAATCAACAAACAACCTTACAAAGAAAACTAGTTTATACAGGCGAACATAGAACCTCATGCATAAGAATAAGAACAGACTAGAAGGGAAACTTCGCTCCGAACGCGCTCAAGGTCACGATATTAGCCTACGCGATTCTGCACGTTAAACGTGCAGTAGGGCTGTCACAGCCGTCAACGCCGCACACGGCTTTTAATATTTGTGTAGTTTAGGTACCTACCTCTATAATATGACGTCATGGTCAAGTTATTGTCGTGTGATCGGTTGTAACAATAAAAGATAATACATATTATATGATAATACATACCCTATGTAAGTAATATTTTCTAAATATTATTGTGTTTTAGTAGGTTCCTATCTAACTAATTAGGTAAGTACCTAATTAAAGGAACGTGAACATCGTTCGTTGACCTTTTCTCACTCGCCTCGCATCGCGATGACGGCGCGGCGGCGCGGCGGGGCGCGGCGGTACAATGCAGTAGCAACCCTGGCAACACGCCTGGACGACAGAGGGGCGTAACGAGGTGAAGGGGGAAGTAGGTATATAAATGGCGGCGTTTGGGACTAGATCAAAGAAGAGTCCTTTCTACGTAGTTATTATTTATTCTTATGCCTCATGTAAAAAGAGCAATAATCTGACGTCATTCCAAAATTGCAAAATTCTAATAAAAATCGCATTGCAAAAGCCCGTTACCATGGTAACGAGTAAGTCTAGTCAGTCAATAACCGCGAGGTTTCGGACTAAAAGAAAACATCATAGTTACATTTTTTTTATCTCATACATATACAGATTTTTTAAACTTGTTAACCGATTTCGATAAAATTTACCTGAATGGGAGCTGTGAAGTTTGAAACAAATCGGTTAGAGCGTCTTCAGGTAAACGGTGCAAAATTTAATATAAGTACATAAAAAAATCACGAATTGAGATCTTAAAGTCGTATAAAAACAACACAAATCTTGAAATTAAATAGGAGTAGATATGTAAATAGTTTCCTTATAGTTAATCAACAAAAAATTGGATGGCTTACGGAAAAGTACCTACAAAGTCTAATACTCCGTCTACTCATCACTGAGCTGAGTCAGACCTTGATATAAACCCAAAAAAGGTTCACTTAAGCTCTTAAGAAATAATTGCCAACCGTTTTTGTTGGTATTAAGTAAGTATATATTAAGACATTTACATAACACGTCAATGCTTGTTTCTCAGACCTAGTTATTTAAAATTACACGCGTTTTTTTCTAATGTTCAAACTATAGTCACGAACGAGGGCAAAAAGTTCCTATAACTTTGGGTAGCCTTGATGTTTTGTTAGTCATAATATAATTGGTAAGGGGTTCTTAGCTAGTTAGACATATTGAATTTATAGATTTAATTACAAAAAGTGTTTAGCTAAGTCGTGGCATATCCCAATCTTCCACCTCAACCCCTGGAATAGAATAAAAAAACTTTATTATTATTAGTCTTTCAATGAGCTCTACTTTCATCAATTTTTAAGCAGGTGAAGCCACGAGGCGCAGCTAGTTGTTTCAAATTGAGGCGCAGCTAGTTGTTTCAAATTGTCACCATTTTTTTTCACAGAAAGTAAAATAAAATAAGGACAGGGTTCTTTCTGATCTGCAATCTGAATGATCCTATTTGATTTAAAAGGAACAAATAAACAGAAACTACTTCACACACACACACACACACACACACACTAACACACACATAACATCTATCTGCGATATGGTAAAAATATTCGTTAGGTACCCGCATTAGGTACGTCGCTTTGCATCACGAATACAGAATGATCATAATCTGCCTGGAGTCAACAACTAACATCTGTATAATTTAACATTAACATTTATATTGTAATCGACACGCAACTTGTTGGACATTTTTTAGTTAAAAAAAGATACATACAAATGTATTCGTGTTTTTAGAAATGGGTAAAATCAGTTCATTGTTAGCCAAATAAAATATTTTTACTCAAATATTAATTAAAATAATATGGTATACATCATTATGTATGTACCTTATAAAATCTAGCTATTGAGCTAGATTCCTTATCAAAATTAATTTGAAAGAAAGAAAGAAAAAGTTAATTTAACACTTTGTATTATTATTTTATTATAGTACCTACTCATAAATAAAAATACTACCACCCAATAGGTACAGACCATTATTACTAGTCATCAATAATTTAAAATTAATATTAAAGGATTTTTATTATTACTATTTACTAAAATGTGATCATTTAATTGGTCTCCAATTTATGGAGAAATCGGCGACAAATATATAAAAAATAAAAATACATTTGCCGAACATAGAACGTCCTATTTTCTGTTCCTTTGTTAAAAATATTGTCTATAGTAAAGTCGAATAAGGCCTTTGTGCATCTAAAATACGAATTTAATACCCAAATCATATTTTCTCCATATTTTAGAAAAGGGAAACCCCTCAAGCCATGTTCTTGAAAAGAACCCAAAAACCTGTTTTATCTGTGATATCATCAATATTCCCTCAGCGAGACAAAAACAAAAAGCTACTACGCACTTACCGAATAATTGGCAACGAGTGTACGATTCGTAAATTGGCCGGTGAGAGAAAGTAAACTAATTTACTTAGCACGTCCCCATTTCGAATCGGACATTTCGAAATACGAATTCAAAATTGGAATACCAAAACATTAACACAGTCAAATGGGATACTGAAATGTCCTGATTTCGAAAGAACTCCTTTGGTTTTGTTATTCCGAAAATTTCCACAGTGGGTGATATGACGCTTATAATGTATGGTTTCTGGAGAAGATGTAATATTTATCAGTTCTCGACAACAATAAACGAATCAAGGAATCGATGCTATGAATATAAAGTGAATTTAGATCAGTTGTTTTTCTCTACTTCGTAAACCGAAAGCGATGTATTCGGTATCATTTTTCGCTTATAGTTCTCTTTGTTTTTGATTTTCTAAAAATTAAAGGCCAATATAGAAGCTGAAAAAAAATCGGGGCTCGCCGTCATTCATTTCTATTCAGTAGTTTAACATTTTGGCTACCGCCGCAAATATTTGCGGCTCGCTCCTTTCCCCAAAACATCACTGAGTAAGAAATAATCAGGGTAGGGAGAAAGTTAAGGGTTCTCTTCACTTGTATCAGTACCTAGAGGTACGCAACACAGCCTAAAAGCTGTATCGCATGTCTATCCGGTAAAATTATTGTTAAAAAATTACTATCTACATTTACTACTTTTTTTAAAGGTTGATGTTTCAAGGGCGATGTTTCACTTTTGTTAGGTATTTAAAAATCAACGCGTTTTATTTCCTATAGATAGATATTCCTTACTGTTCTTGGACACGTCATAATTTTCAAATTAACATAATTTGTACGAGGAAATAAAGTGGTTTACTTCCAAGGAATATAACTTCGATTAGAAGGTCTGAGGGTTAGATTTTGTTATTTACTTCAAACTTTTTAAACGAAACTATTCAAGTGAACAAAAAACCAAACTTTTTAGTTCAACTTTCTTGGTTTCAGAGTAGATAGATTTTCATCATTCATCGATTCATTCATTCGAATTTCGAATTCAAGCAGTCGCCTGATTCCTTCACATCAATATACCGCGTTATGATTGGCGGCGGGTCATCGCACGATAACCACATAGGACATTTATCACGGTCCTATCTGTTAACAAGTTAAGACAATGTAATCATCTACTACCTAATTACAAAACAAACAAACTTGTTATCTGTACGTTGACCTGAAGGGAAATTGTGTTTTAGGGCTCAATTATTTATTTTCTGAACTAGGATATAACTGAGCATTGTAGTCATTTGTGTTCACACTTTTTAGTATTGAGTTAGTCCAAAAATCCTCTACATGTATATCCCTTTATGGAATCCCCCGATTAAAATTTCTGGAGTAGGAACCTTAATAAGATAAATCTCAACAAAATCAAGAAAAAACATATAGTATAATATATTTAATAACTACAAAAGTAATAAAATTGCGACAAAAAGTTGAAGTATTACCTTACTACTAATTATTAGTTTATGTAAAAATAAATTGAGTAGCAAATTATTTTGTACCTAAGTCAGATCAAAATAATCAGAAAATTAACCTACCGTACAGGCATTGTTTATTTTTTCATTATGAATACAGGTTCCTACAATTTCATTCCGTCGTAAACCGAAGGAAAATTGATTTACGCATTCGTTTCCTCAGAGAACGTTGATTCTTTACAGTTTTATGGACTCCAAGGCTAAACAGGCCACGAGAAATGCCAAACACTCGCTTTATGGAGTCAAGCGATAAAGAACTCGCATAACGCTGACCACGAACGAATATAGTTGGAAACATTTACGTGTGAAACCGGGCTTGGGGCAACATTGTTATACCTACTTATATCGAGTTTGATTCGGAAAGAAGGCAGGAAGGTAGATCCTAATTTCAATATTCAAGATGAATCGAATTTCAATTGAAACGATGTTTGATATCATAAAAATAAAGATCGTATTATATTTTCTGTTTGTGCGATTTTTTTATTTCTGTGTTGCAGATATTTGGTTAGGAATCTATCCAAGTAGTGTATGTTGTACTAAGTACCTAACTACATTATAATACCAGTCATCTAGTGCCATTTGTTGTGATTATGTATCCATACACAAGCGCTGCTTAGCTTGAGGCTAGAATATAATTTACTAGCGACCCGCCCCGGCTTCGCACTGTTTTATTATAAGTACGCATTAACTTTCCTCTATCTATTAAAAAAAACCACATCAAAATCCTTTGGGTAGTTTTAAAGATTTAAGCATACATTGGGACATAGGGACAGAGAGAGAAACTTTGTTTTTTACTATGTAGTGATGATTTGCAATTTGTAAAAAATGGGAGATTCCGAATTTTGAATCAACAAAGTTGGTTTTAGTTTGAACTTCCTTAAGCTCTACATCCAAATACATGCCTTTTCTACGAAGATATACGAATTTCTGTGAAATTAGCTTGCCAATTCGTTTATAGAGCTACAGAAAGAGCTATCTATGCCCGGAAATTCTGTGAAGGATAGGATTCGTAACGAATACATCCGATAGAGAACCAAATTTATCGACAGCCCAAAGAATTAGCAAGCTGAAGTGGCAGTGGGCGGGCCATATTTCGCGAAGAATCGACAATTGTTAATTGGTAAACGTGTTCTTGAGTGGAAACCGCAACTTCGCAAACGTGATGTTGGACGCCCTCCGGTCAGGTAGGATGACGATCTGTAAAAGACTGGCAGCTGCGAAGACAAGGCGCTATGGGGCTCATTATGAGAGGCTTATTTCCAGCAGTGGTCTTGGTTGATGTTGATGATGTTTGTGTGAATAGGACGCAACCTTAGTGGTAGAGCAACCAAATTCATCAAAATAATCAATTTAAACGATTACATATCCAATTCAAACAATTTTATGTGCGCTCGAAAGAGTAGCTTGCGTAGAACAATACAATACAATACAATACAAATACTCTTTATTGCACACCACAGTAAAAATAAATAGGAACAATAAAAAGACTAATACAAAACAGTTGTACAATGGGCGGCCTTATCGCTAAGAGCGATTTCTTCCAGGCAACCTTTGGATGGACACGTAAGCACTGAATTGGTATAGACCGTGGCGTTTCATATAATAATTAAACTAAATTAACAAATATACATAAACAGATACTAATAGCAATAAATATAAATGATTCTTAGCATAGAAAATATATATCTATATATAAACTAAAATAACGTTAGCTAAATTTAAGATCAGCATATCACAATCAACAAATAAATGGTTTCAATTATAAAAAACTGCATTCCATCTGAATGCGCTCGGAACCCTTCACCCTTTTTACGAACCAAAGCCGAATCGTTCTCAACCGCGCTGGTTATTTGCGAGAGTTATAAAAAGCTGCGCGCGCGCCCCTATGCGGGTTGAGTCGTGTGGCGGCGCGTGTTCCACATCCATACAATTTTATCGCAATTTCGATTTATCGCTCTTCAAATGAAGTGAACTATATTATACAGGGTAGGGTAAAATTTGTGTCACCTTTGGCTTATCCTAATACTATAAACGCGAAATTTTGTAAGTATGGATGTGTTAGTCTTTCACGCAAAAACTACTGAACGGATATGGATGAAATTCGGCATAGAGATAGATTATAGTCTGGAATAACACATTGGCTATATTTTATTCCGGAATTATTACCACGGTGAAACCAATTGTTTCAATCGCTACAAATAAATATAATAAGTTTATTTCAGGCACATAATAAGGAAGTTTCCAATTTCACAAAAATAAAAACTAATTATGTAAGTTTTAGGGCATATATATTACAATAAATATGGTGAAAGAATTATTTTGATAACTTGAAAAATGACAAAGTTATTCCTCTTTTACTGAATCAAAAACGAATTAGAAAATAAGCGCTAGGCATTTGGCCTGTGACGTCATAAGTTCCCACGGGTGAACGGCACAGGTGGGGGGAAAGCGCTTTTCGACTGTTTCGAGTGTTTCATCGTTATTTTGCTCATAGTTAGCGAGTGTCTATGTAAAGTATATTAATTTATTTCGTATAGATACGATTTATTATAGATTTATTTATTATATATAGATTTATTATCGATTTTTCTGAACGTAATTTAAGTAATAAGTTAAATTATGTATATTATAAGTTATTATAATATTGATAGATAATATTATTATATTCTGTTTGAATAATGTTTTATTTTCCATTTCTATATTTAAGTACCTAGCGATAAGACCGCCCTTTATACATATGTAGTCTTAGTATGTAGTATTTTTATGTTATCTTTTCTTTCTTTGTGTGGTAGATTTAAGTATAATAAAGTGTTTTCTATTATATTCTAATTTATATAGATTACTAGCATCTGCCCGCGGCTTCGCACGCGTTTTTGCTATGGAAACGTCTAAAGGCTATTTCTATTCCATGGGATGAAAAGTAGCTTACGTGTTATTCCAGGGCTAAAACTACTTAAGTCTATTCCGAATTTCAGCTCGATCAATTTAGTAGTTTTTGTGTGAAAGAGGAACATACATTCATACATTTATAATATTAAGAAATAGGTACACAATCATATACTGTATTAGAAAAGTTAATCACCTGTACAAGTTTCGACGCTAAAATCCAGCCGTATACTTTTGCCTAATATTCGGCTATTCGGTCAGGGGGCTCGCCGAATATTCGGTTTTTAGCCAAATAGATTTTTCGTTGCAATCCTAGAAATAACTCTATCCCTAACATTTAAACTACGCCGTCCTTGTCTTTTCGAAGAAAATAACCCTTATTTACACAAAGGAAGGTAGGTATCTATTTCGCCTCTTCCACTAGTGGACAAAAAATTGAGGCGAATTAAATTTGACTTGTCTAAGTGCTTATTTTGTAAGCCTAAAGAAATAAAGATATTGATTATTTGATTATTTGGTACTTACATAAATTGATCTAGGTAGGTATAACAAACAGATCGTTGTAGAGGTTTCGCGTAGGTAGCTATAGGTACTACCTACTCTATTCTGGGTATGATGATAACATTGAAAACTGAAAATTATGAAGGTGAGATTTTGAACTCTAGGTATAGGCATAAGAATAAATAATAACTATACCTACTTATTCTTATGGTATAGGTAACCAAATCTTAAGAAAAATACAAGCTAGGTATATTAAAACTATGTAAACGTTGTCCTGCACAGATTCCACAACGGTAATAAATATCCGTTCCGTCTTGATTTAGTATTTTAGATTTGTTTGAGGTTACCGCGCATAGAAACTACTAGACTCGAGCGGAGTTATGACGTCATGACGTTGTTGAGCGGCCGCGCGCCGAGAAGTTTTAAAGCGGACGGGAAAAGTATCATAACTTCGTCATTTATGAAGATAATTGAAAAAAAAATTCAGTGGGCTTTATTGCAAGTATAGTATTATTTTTTGACATATAAATAAAAAAATCGGAAACTTCCTTATTGACCCAATCTATTCCATTTTTATCAAATAAGTAATTCTTTTTTCATCACAATTATGAAAAAATGTCAAATTTTTGGGATAGATGAATGGCTAGATGGATGGTTGCTTGCTACCTCTTCACGCAAAAACTACTGAACAGATCGGGATGAAAATTTGAATAGACATAGCTGACATAGCTTTTGGTATACGCCTGGAATAAAACATAGGCTACTTTAAGAATAAATCAATGGGACAGAAACTATAGGACAGAAATATCCTTCAAACATTTCGATTGAAGCAAGACGTGCGAAGTCGCGGGCAGATACTATAAATTAACTTAACTTTTCGAAGCGCATACAACCTCCATGGTCCTCTCTTATTTAGTTTTAATTTTTACCCCTGTCGAAATAGAGTAGGTATGTTTTGTAGATAAATAAGATACTTCTATTAAAAAAAAAATTAAATTGTGTAGCCACTGCTTCCGCGTCATTGAATGGTACATGTACTGTAATTTAAACCAGTATTTGCATCGTATAGTTTTGTAAGTACGTCATCGTTATACAGGGTTACAGGAAAAGTCGTGCTAGATCCGTTAAGGGCGTGGAGTACCCATCATTCCTGACATATTTTACTATGAAACACCCTACCCTAAACTTAACCCTTTTCGAGATATTCGACTTTCATTTTTTTATTGAAAATTGCCGATTTTTAGGCAATTAAATTTATTTTTGGTTATTTTGTGTATCTTATCATCATTATTATTGCATTTTTACATGTGTAATTAGATGCTTTAGGACGTCAATCATTAAAATAGTGCATAAGTTAATTGAATAGACCGTAGTAGATATGTGAAAGTTAAGAAATAAGAATAAATATTAGTAAGTTTCTTTTTCTCTAAGGGATATCTAAAAAAAATATTGGTCAGCAAGAAATTCGGACCTAACCCCCATGGATTTTCATGTGTGGGGGTGCATGAAAAGTCTTGTGTACAGCGAGCCGAATCCAATTTCGTCTGTCGAAGACTTAAGACAAAGGATTGTGGATGCAGCAAATAAAATGAAGACGACGTTGACCACTGGAGTAGTGAAGACTGGTCTCCGTAGAAGGATGCGACAATGTATCAGAAATAGAGGCGGCCATGTTGAACATGAACTATAGAATAAGAAAAAGTTGTGTGAAAACTTTTAATAAATGACATTTCATGCTAGCCTATTGTTTTATTTTACTTTTTAGGGCTAAGTATAAATTTTGCTTCTCCCCTGTGGGCTATAAAACTAATTTTTTTCAATGCATTTGAATAAAACCCTGGATTATTATACCTCGTTAGATAGCTTATGAAACGTAGATATTTTAAAAAACATCTGCTGAACAATTACCATAATATTTTTTTTAGATATCCTTAGAGAAAAAGAAACTTTCTAATATTTATTCTTATTTCTTAACTTTCACATGTCTACTACGGTCTATTCAATTAACTTATGCACTATTTTAATGATTGACGTCCTAAACCATCTAATTACACATGTAAAAATGCAATAATAATAATAATAAGATACACAAAATAACCAAAAATAAATTTAATTGCCTAAAAATCGGCAATTTTCAATAAAAAAAATAAAAGTCGAATATCTCGAAAAGGGTTAAGTTTAGGGTAGAGTGTTTCATAGTAAAATATGTCAGGAATGATGGGTACTCCACGCCCTTAACGGATCTAGCACGACTTTTCCTGTAACCCTGTATACAATCCATGTTAATAGCCGTATATCTGTCCTATTTTTGTTTAAATCACTACATATCATTTTCTATTCCTACCTACACACCCTGTTACTTGTTTTGAAGGGGTAGGTGTGAATATCAAGACTCGTTCGAACAAAATAACATTTGCATAATTAGGTAGGTAAATACCATCTCTTCATTTAGTCTCCGGTTGGTATTTCAAAACCGGTTCAGCCGAGTCGCATGGCAATAATATTATTGAGTTTGATTTAAAAGAAAAAATACGGAGAGTCATTAAATACTGGGCTTTTAAAGTTCAAGAAAATTCTTTGAACGGATGACAGGATTGGATTTTTGTTTTTACCGTCACGTTATTTTTTACTTTAAATGTTTTAACTAAACCATTATGTCTTGGTGATTGTGGTAAATAATTTTTATGTAAAAACAAGGCGTGCGAAGCCGCGGACAGTTGCAAGTATTGAAATAATATGTGTGATAGAACTCGGGCTTTTCTACATATTAAAATAAATAGGTAGGTAAATAATACCGGACCATACACCTAGCATCATCTAGCCCCAAGCTAAGCAGAGCTTGTGTTATGGGTACTAGATTACTGATAGCCTGATATACTTAATACATTATACTACAAATATTTTTTTATACATAGAAAACACCCATAACCCCAGAACAAACTTTGTTTGGCCCAAAGTGGGAATCGAACCCGCAACCCGCGTCACAGAAGCAACCAGTGAACCCGCACAAGTTAAGTTGATAAGTGAATACGTTAACCTTTGCCTTTCTCCCCAACCCCGTCCGTTACACCCCTGTTGATCCTTCTAATGAATAACTGTCGATTTGCTCTTCAAACGCGCATTGGAACTATTCTACGAGGGTGGGGCTCTTTAACCGACTTCAAAAAAGAGAAGAGGCGCTCAATTCGTCGGATCTTTATGAATCTTTACTGATTACTCAAAAACGCCAGAACCGATTCGGAATTATTTTTGGTTCTAAAGGTTTTTCCGATTTGGTCATCATTTGTTAATCGTAATCGGTTGAATGCTATTTAAATCAAAATGAAATCTAAAAATTGTAGGTACCTATATCGATGAAATTTACTTTTTCAAATAAATTATACTTTTTTTCTATAACTTATAGAAAAAAATATTATTTAAAGTATTTCGTGGTTACCTATTTCATTTCATTTTATTATCAGTTAGTAAAATAAGTTTTGTTCTTGTTGGACGTTATAAAAAAAAGTCTCAGAAAAAATATTTTTAGACTTTTTTGTCATCTTAACATGACATTTATCAATATGAGACTGATTTAGTCATGTTGAAAACTCCTTGAAAATAAATAAAGAAACAAAAAGTTTTACTTAGTACAGAGTTTGCTGACGTTGAAAACAAGCATAAACCGTAGCCCACGGGTGTTCAGTTTCGCAAGGCTCAGCTGAAGTGGAAGCCAACTGCAAAGCCCTGGCTTCATCATCGAATATCGCCGCGTCACATTCCGCGTGCGAAACGCGATTCGACTCACTCACGTAATTGTTGCTGCGAGTGTGACGCAAATCAAAGGGTACACTTACCGACAGAAGACATATATGAAAAGATCAGAGAAGGTAATTTTTCTAAATTTCGGAAATTCTTAATGACGACGACGCGACGTCGTCGGCTTGCTTAGGTATCATCATACGACTATATTTTCTGCTAGACAAAGGACTTGCCATTTTTTTTAGAATATCATGATTTCGTAGGCACTGTGATAAAAATGGCGAACAGCACTTAAGAACTGGTTGCGGGTTCGATTCCCGCCATGGCACAAATGTTTGTACGATCTGCAAATGTAAGCGCCAAGCCAAATATTTATTTCTAGATGACGTCCATTCTTCTGACTGCACATTAAAATCTGACGGACACTTACAACAGAGGTTATAGGTGTGGTATGTACCTATAAAACTGTTAATAATAGTTTTCACTCAGGTAGAGCCCCTTCCAATTTATTTTATTTCCACCAAAAGAAGACTTCAAAAAAGGAGGTTCCCAATTCGACTGTGTTTTTGATGTGTCTTTAGCCATAACATTTTTATGGTGAACTAATTTCGATGATTCTTCTTTTATTTCGGGTGCTTCCAATTTAAATTTGATCAATGATCAAGATCTGACCATTATTTCTGAGTAATCCTTAATAATGTGTGAAATAATAACCCTCAGTTGATAGTTTCTGTAAAAATATCAAAATAATCTTAAAACATCTTCTGTCCTCGCCTGTACTTGCTGTTATTTATCTTAGCCAGATCGGGTACAAACGCTGCACTCATTAAATCGTTCACGTAATACCTACTTGTATTTACGTAGTACCTACCTACTTCCGCAAACATGTTCTACGCTCATGGTTAGTGTGCATAGTGATTGGATGTTCCACCTAATTCGAGATAAGCCTTTTTAACCGACATCAAAGGAGATGTTCTTTATTAAACGAAAATTACAACCAATAATTGAAACAATTTAGTTCAATACTAGTTTACTAGTACTGCCGGCGGTTGCAAACAGTCTAGAGGTAGCTCAACTGATCCCCCTTTTTTTAGTTGAATTGAGAGGTTTTTAATTCGTTGGAATCCTTTTTTTAAACAAAGATTGAAGTGAACACGAAATCACAGTTCACTTTATTTTCAAATGTTTCTCCAAGAGTTCTAAGGTCAGGAATAAAAGCACTTTGATTTGGACTATGACTAGGAATTCTTGTTTTAAAATGGTTGAAAGTTGTTTTGTGTGAACTGCTCAGCTATCTAAAAATTTAAATGAAGAACTCGGTCATACTGTTTTCACAGCTTTATTGCATTGGCTGTATTCTGAATAAGTGCCGAAAAACTCACGATTGATATAAATTAACATTGAGAACATACCCTATTTCAAAAGTGTACCCTATATCAATCTGTAAAAGAAACAGTAATTAACTTCTCTTATCAATATTAACAGTAGGTCAACTCAATTTAATTAATAGCGAATAAAATCCTCTCAAATCACACGATATATTCCCATATAAATCTTCCTTTGATTTCTCCATTACGAACAGATTGTTAAATCAAAACTGATCCACAAAAATCACCTTTATAACCAACGCGCTAAGCTCAATTTCCCTTTGAGAGATAGGTAGGTACAGGGTGTAATAAAAAATACATGATGGTTCATGGAACACCCGCATCTTTTCCCCGTGTCCAGATTAAATTCCCACTGTAGGGCGCACTCACACCCTTGGCTCTCACTGGCAAAACCATATGATATTGTAAAGCCCTTGTGTTTATTATGTGGGAATCTATTAGTAAAATTTAATTATAAGAATCTCACTATTATAAATCCCTTGGTTCGGTTGGAAGTTTGGTACCATTGTTCGGTACTACTGAACGGATCGCGTTGAAATTTTTAATTGACGTAGTTCTAGTCCAGGATAAAACAAAGGCTACATTAACTCATCTTCTTCCCTGAAGACATATGACTATTGGCTTTAGTCAGATGATCATCAATACAAACAGCTTAGATGTCTGAATTCTTTTTTGATACGTTTCCATAGAAATTAATCGTGCGAAGCCGCGGACAGATGCTAGTATTAGGTATATATTGTTACCACAATCTTATTAAAACGTCTTCATAAGCCGTACCAAAATGCTCAACCATAGTGTAACGTAAACCCTTAAATTCAAGTCGATAAGGATCTTTTTTAAAACTCAGCCAACCGTAGTATAACTAAAATATTATGGCTTTAATTTAGACAAAAGTAAAGTGAGTACCTTTGTATTAAACACTGATAAAGTGCAAACAACTTATCTGTTCACATGTGCCAAATTTAAACTAAGTGTACTTTATATCAATAAATGAAGGAAATAATGATCAAATAATAAGTAAGAACTTCTATTTATTCTATTTAATGAAAACAATTGAGCTAACTGCAGACTGTTGGAAAACATCTAGAGGTAGTACAAGTGATCCATGTTTATTACATACAATACCAGTTGGAAGTATTTCCAAGACGCTGCTGTCTATATCGACAGGACACAATATGGTCTAAAAACTAATGCAATCACCGATGATGGTTAAAATATCTTTGCAATGGCTGCATTGCCGCTGTATGATAATGCTGATGCGCTGCGCCAGATACTCACCAGCTCTCGCGGGTCACGCGTCGCGTCGCGTCGCATCGACTAGACGTGCAGATATATTTTTAAAAGCCAGGAATTCGGAACTGTGGTAGATATATTCTTTTGGAATCATGATTCCTTTGTCGTGCGAAAACGGTGATTTAGTTCTAGGTAGACCCAAAAACAGTAAGCAAAATGAATTGTTCTCTTAAGTATATGACTAGCAAAACAATCTATGGCCAAAGACCGAAAAAAAGAGTCCGTATTCCATCTAGTGTATAGGAATGGTTGAAGCAAGGCACTTTTTTCAAAAATGTGATACTTTACTTTTTTGTTGAACAATTTACTATTACACTAGCACCGATGTAAGCTTAACAGATAATTTCGTGGCATTGTAATGGCTGTACACTCCTTATAAAAATAAATGCTTAGTCCATAACCGAAAACTTTGTAAAATAATTAACAAATCAAAACTTTAAGTAGAACGCTGTTTTTATTTAATTGCCTAAATTAATTCATTGCTATAAAAATTCCATCAACTATTTTACTACCTAATTAACAAGTTATCTCTCGTTTCTTTACTAAAAATAACTTAAAGATAAATCTTATTAATTTAAATGTACTTGGTTTTAAATTATTAAATTAAACAAAGCTCTTTGTTCGTTTAACTTACCATCTCCAAACTGTACAGTGGATTTACGAGTGCGTATTTAAATTTAACAAACAATTAGATATGTATTTTCTGCCGGAACGAGATTGCTTTAATTTTAAAACTATTTTAAGAATTAGGACCTACGTGATAGGATATAGAAATATTATAAAACTACGATCTACTGTTATAATAAAGATAGTAAGTACTTAATCTTTTTATTTTAACTAAACAAATTTAAAATAATAAAAGCAAAAGTTGATGAATTTAATCTTTGATTTTTAAAGATCCAATCTTTCGCAATTCTAATATAGTGAGACTACTACCATACCCTAGTAGGTAATCAAAAAACTTGCCATACTTTTGTCGGTCAACAAATTAAAATGATAAAATATGCTTTTATCTATGAAATCAATATGGTAATTATTGTCTAGTGCCAACGGTCGAAGTCACATTATAGTGCGCGGCATATTATCAGTCACTTTTAGGGCATATCAAAATCTTTTAGTTTTAAATATTTTTTTACAATTTTATGCCAGTTTAATGATGCTAACATTATTACGAAGAAAGGAAAGCCTGTATATATATACTAATAAGTACTCTTAATATGGTTCTATAAAGCCAATTTTTAAAATAATAAGCTTCGTATTATAATAAGTAATATTATTTTACGCTAACACCGTTCCGAAAAGGTATGCTCATACCCTGTCCCGTTCCTATGAATGCAAATGCCTATTCCTATCCTATTCGCATAAATAGCTGCAACGTGCGCTCATAATATGGTAACACTGTATGTTTTATCACTAAAAATATACGTTTTCTAAAGATATCTAAAAACAATACAGTAAATATCCAACCAAGGTTAGGACAAAATATAATAATATAAAAGTAAAGAGGATACGGATAGCTTTGCTCTACAGTGAAACTTTATGGTACTTACGCCGATAATAAATATTAAAAAAAGGACAAGTATTATCAGAATATTATCAATACATTTTCATTGCCAACCGCCGCGAACTGTAATTTAACGTTGCCCTAAATGAGGGGAATAGCGGGCACGAAGCACCCGCATCGTTATAGCGGTGCGCCAATTTAGCCGCCTCTCCCCTACGCTATTTTAAACGATAGGGTGTCGAACGAAAGCACATTAACGTTCAAAATTAAACAGAGTAAGTAATGTTTTGTATACACTCATTAAAATGAGCTTTTGTTCTCAAGTGCCACTTGACAAAGCTTGATTATTAAAACTAATAGATTAAAAACTTAATGGATGACTTTTGATGACGATTGACAACTTCTATGGCGCGGGCGGAGGTTCGATGCCCGCCTCAGGACAAATGTTTGTACGTTATGAAGATATTTTTCAGGGTGTTCCTGGTGTTTTCTATGCTTAATAAAAATAATCTGTTGCTGTATAATATAAGTAGGTATTGTGGTTATCTTATCTAGTACCTAGTACTTATAAGCTCTGCCTGCATAGCTTGGGTGCTAGATGATGCTGTAGGACTTGTCCAGCGTTGTTTATTTATTACTAGCGACCCGCTCCGGCTTTATTATACGTATAAACCTTCCTCTTGAATCACTCTATTTATTTAAAAAAACCGCATCAAAATCCGTTGCGTAGTTTTAAGGATTTAAGCATTCATACATAGGGACATAGGGACAGAGAAAGCTTCTTTGCTTTATACTATGTAGTGATGAATAGATTTGAACAATTCCCGGTTTGGGAAACCGTTTGGGAACCGTTAAAAATATTTGACTACGAGCAAACACAGAAGTTGTAAACAACATTTGGTTTTGAAAGCTTACATTCATTCATTTTTATTCGTCTCTGGTCTATTTAAATGTTATTTGAACCTATTTCGATGCACGTGTGTAGTTGTGTACCTAATAATTATAGGTACTTCATTAATATTTCATGTTTGTGTTTTTGTTTGAAGTGATAAGTTACCGTTGCCAAGTTGTTTTCTGTTATTACTTAGATGTTTTCATTCATAGCTGTCTTTTTTGTACCTATAAGTTCTAAATTGAAGTTCAATTGAGCTACCTTTAGACTGTTTGCAACCGTCTGCAGTTAGCTCAATGGTTTCAATTGTAAATACTAGTTGTAATTTTTCTATTCCTTTGCTTGTAATTTTCGTTGTTAATAAAGTTTAAAGTTCTAAATGGGACTTAGTGCGGCTTTTACCACCTAAAAACAGTTGATTATAAAGGTCATTGCCGATAGCTAAATCCGTTCATAATACAAACCATAACTATCTTCAAAAATGTCTTTCTGTGTCATGAAAGCTGAATTTTTAATATCAAACAGTATAAATCGCAAACATGAGCTATATCTAAAAATAAACGATCTTATATTCACCTTATTATTCGCAAAATATTTGTCTATTTTTATAAATTTCTATTTACATGAACACACACACGCAAAAGCTTTATGGGCTGTTTTATTAGAGGCTATAAAACCACCTTATTATCACTTAAAACGAGGTAGGTACCTACTTACAGGTTTATATATGGGTAAATATCATTGACTTTTTAATGACTAACCCCACCACTTCTTTGCTAAACGTTGTCCAAAGCTGTAGGTACTAGTGAAATTTCGCAAGAAAGCACAGGAAAATCTTAATAGGAATCGGTACTTATGTCTTTTTTATTGTGAAAATAAAAAGGACGTTACTTGTAATGTGAGTTTAATTACTTACTTATAGCTGTTGGTTTGTAGATTCGATTTTCGCCTCGGGGAAAATGTTCGTATGACCTGTAGATTAGTTCAGACGGGTGTTTTCTTTGTAAAATAAAATGAAACAATCTATGATTATTGCACACTTAGAAATTATTAACAAAACATAAATAAATTACAGAATATGTAACAATTGGCGGTCTTATCGCTCAAGAGCGATCTCTACCAGACAACCGTGTAGTAACCATAACATAAGCTCTGCTTAGCTTATGATAATGATGTGTGGATTGTCCAGCATTAAAAATTATATGAGTGATTTACTCACGAATGCAATTATGCAATGGACCAGGAGTTATTGCTCGAAAAGGCTCTCGAGGTAAAAATAAAAAGTGAAAAATCTCCGGTACGCTTTGTAGAAACCCACCCATAAGCGAATCTGCGGTGCAGTGTAAACGGAGCTATTTTTAACTAATTTGCGTGCATCTAAAGCGCGAGTCACGTACAAAAACAAAAGAGAGCCGACCACCGCCATGCTTTCTCGGAATACCCGCGCTGGAGGGGATTCAGTCGCTTTTAACTTCGCATAATAGTGAACTTTAACTTTGTACATGTTTTTACAAAGTTGGGAGAATCGAAAATAACAGGCAAACGATTGCAGTTTTTTGTTCTTGAAGGGATATAGAGTGGGTGGTTGGATTCCACTATCAATTTCTGAACATGCGATACAATATACTCGTAACAGCGCATCAGCATTGCCACACAGCGTGGTCATTCAAGGTATTCAAAGTCAAAGTGCTTTATTTTCTTAAGACCTTACAGGAAACTTGGACATGGCATGCCATGGATCTTGGCATGGGCCAGTTGATCTACCACTCAGTTAGCTCAATCGTAATTTTAACAGTAATTTTAAATGTAACTACATTATTATGAATCTGAAATAACATGTTGAATTGAATTGCTATATTATATAAACTTTATTTTTTAAATCCAAAGAATTTGGATTCGCCTCTTTCTGATTAGTACTCTGATTGTTTTCTGTAATATAAATTTAAAATGTATGTAGTAAATTTATCTATGTAGTACCTACATACCCATAACACAAGCTTTGCTATTTTGATGCTAGATATTTTTGTGTAAATTGTCCAGCATTATTTATTTATTATTATTTTATTTATGTTGGTTAATTAAGCACTTAAATCGGTACCTTTTCATTATTACCTGGAATATTATTTGATTGTTATTATTATTTCAAAGCCGCCATACCACACAAGTCGAGAAATCTAAATGTATCGTCGACTCGTATTGAAAGAGTCCTTGGAACTATTTACTTATATTTTGAGGCAAACCGTCTGTTTGTGTAGGCAGGCGATATGATAACTTCGTCGGGCTTTGATAGATGTGGACAACTTAGTGAGGATACGGCATTTCCAGTTTTAAGTATAACTGAATATCAAACTTTATTAAGTTGTACGGAAAATCAAGTAAAGCATGGCTGAAATGTGGGTTTCACCTATATAAATAGAGTCCATTACTCTCTATATAATCAGTCTATTTAATAGACTGATAGATAGGTGAAGTAAAGACTTTCACTGCTGAGTGTCTCTACAAACTTACAGTTCCTGAAATACAGATATTTTTGTCTGCCTCCAAATTTCAATTCTCTAGGCTTCCCAGCCTAGAGAATTGAAATTTGGGTTATCTATAAATCATACTTATATTATAAATACGAAGATTTGGATGGACGGATGTTTGTTAGCTCCTAGCGCAAAAATTACTGATGGGATCGGGCTGAAATTTTGAATGTAATTATAACAAGCTACCGGCTGTTTATGCGTTTATTTCCCTATTTAAATAGTCATAACTAGCTAGTTATTATCGCGTGGTTTAACAATAGATATTTTTGTTTTTATACTTACTAGATACGCCCAGAGTTTTTTTTACAAATTTCAGAAATTTATTGCACACCCTCTAAGGGTTACTGTGTAAAAATAAAAAATACGTGTTTAATTATTCACTCCATAGTTTATTAATACCGAGTTTTGAGTGAATCGCACCAAGGAATAATTATTTTCCATACAAACCCCATTTAACCCTTCAGAGGTTAATTTTTCAAAAATTGTAGTAACCATCCTATATTTTATTCTCAGTCCTAATCTAAATAACTTAACATAACATAGAAAATTGACATACCAAATTTCATCGAATTATCGAAGATATCCTGCAAACATTCACACAGACTTTCCCATTTATTATAAAAGTAACATTTATATTTTTAGTCATATCCATACCAATCTAGCCTTCCTGACTCATTTCACACCATCAGTCGATATCATTGTATGCCAACAGGATAGGGGTACAAAGCACTTCCAATTTAAATACCGTCATGTCGCCCTTACTGACATGGCAATAAGGGTCAATTCCATTTATCTCAAGTAACTATCAGTGAAGAGAGGTCGAGGTTATCTGATAAGAATGAACCGTCGAAGCTTATTCGTTGATAAAGCTTGAGGAGGAATAACTTATCGTATCTATTCCTGGGTAAATATTGAATTTTATATAACGATAATGGTGTTATAAGAAAGATAAGTATGGCAAGTATAATAAATGCTTACACAGTCATCGGTATATGCAATACAGGGCCGGATCTACCTACATTATATGCTTTTTGGGCTGTAGCCTAGGGCCCCATGGATACAAATATCAAGGAATTCTAATAATGTTTTTATTCAGCAATAAAAGGTAACTATGTACATAGTACAGGTAACTATATGTGTTTTCAAATATAGTTTTTAAGTATTTAGGGAAATACTTGTGATGATAGGAGGATTCGATCTTCTCTTAGTTTTTGTAGGGTTAACATTTTTAAAGAAAATCATAGCAAAACAATCAGTAATAATATAAACCAATTATAATAATAAACCCGAAGATAAAACTGGAACAAACAAACTGAATAGAGAGTAGTTTGTATATTATAATTTATTTTATCTATAGTAATTTGTATAAAACCCATAGGATCTGTCGATATTTTTCTCCGAGACGAGAATAATACGCTGCGAAATTATTTTACCGAGCAAACTGGTGTTAATCGCTACTTAGGAAAAAACTGTTTTACCTTTGCGTAATATAGCTACATTAGGTAAGTGGTTATGCAAGCAATGCAACGTGCAATATTACATGCCTTTTTGCGGTTACGGCTGATTATCCGATAACTTGCTTTATACATAAACAACATTTATGAAGAATGAAAAAGAAATTGTGCTCCTATACCATGGTCTTGAACATTGGTAGCGACTTTGCTAGCCTTACTGGACTGGGACTGGCAATGCGTTCCATTGTTTTACCGCGGCCGAGCAGTGAACGCATTTGCTCCCCTTGGAGTCGTGATCCTAGGTCCATGGGGTACAAACGCGCTTCGGGTTTAAAAAATATATAATCAGAGCGTCTGGTCGATGCGACGATGCGTGACCTGAGAGCTGGTGAGTATCTGGCTCAGCGCATCAGCATTGCCATACAGCGTGGTAATGCAGCCAGTGTTTTGGAGACACTTCCGACTGTTATTGATATGACTTAGTACAGCTTAACTCTAGACTGGCAACCATCTGCAGTTAGTTCAATTGTATTTGTATAGTTTTAATTAGTTACAATCCCTTAATTGTAATTTTCTTTGTTATTAAAGCTTATTTTTGAATCTTCGAGTATTTTTTAAAAAGCTTTTGCCAAGCAAAAGCGCCGATGACATCATGCCATAAGAAGAAGCCGGATTTATTCCACCATTGTATACTCGTTAGGTGGGTACGATCACTAAAGCTAAATATTCACACCCACTGCGATAGTTTCATAACATTATATCGCGTTCACTTTTACTTTCATTTTATCAGACCTTTTTAGATAACTTTACTATTCCCTGAGAACACACAGGGACTGTAGTCTTGAGTAGAATATACATAAAATGGCGTGTTTTAAAACACTAATTCTTTATAGCAAAATTTCAACAGCATCAATGTAGGCGAATTCAATAATACATGCAATAAATAATAATGCATTATGAATGATAACTCAAAAACACATGTCAGATCTAGATTAAATAAGTATATTTGGGACTACATCAAAAGCTTTCAAATAAATTAATCATGAGCAATCAAAGGTTCAACTTGAAAAGCGTACACAAAAAATACAGTCGACTTAAGACTGAATAACCTCCTTTTTTAAGTCGTTATCTACAAGTATATCTACTTTAGACATAAATCAGTAAATCAATATCTTTATTTCTTTAGGTTTACAAAATAAGCACTTAGACAAGTCAAATTTAATACTATAGCTCACTGGTTTCAATTGTAAATACTAGTTGTAATTTTTCTATTCCTTTGCTTGTAATTTTCGTTGTTAATAAAGTTTTGTGATATTTTGAAAAAAAATAAAAATACTATAGGTACATAATTATCAAAATAATATAAGAAAAAAAGTGATAATTGATTTTCAGTTCACCTCCCATCATATGTCAGTCATCGAACGTGTTAAATATTATATGAATAAATTTTACAATTATTTCCTCAATTGAATAATGTACGAGAAGTATGAAGATGCGATGTCATTTTCGTCTATCTACTAAGTAAGTAAGTACATAGTACGTTGCGTGGCTTTTGCCCGCTGCTTTTGCTGCTTCTGAGCTGGTCGTTGATAGGTCGTTGCTGATTTAGTTGACCACTGAAAAGCTTTACGATGGTCCAGTTAATTATACCAGCCAAGATATTGGTGTTTCAGTCAACTGGACCATGGAAAAAACGATGGGACCCAAAAAACCAATAAACCATAAGAAGATAGTAGATAGTAGGAGGAAGGAAGATAGTAATTTAATTCTGATGCAAAGGTTTTCCCACGAGTGAAGTGGCGAGCTAGCTTACCAAATAACATCTTAAATTAGGTAATGGAAATAAGGGTCATTTTGAAATAGAGGTCTGTTCTTGATAAATGTTAACTAATGGAAAATTATAATGATATTTTGTGTAACATCAATTTACTGACGTGACTTAAATTGAATTATTAATATTCTAAGAATTATCTTCTTTGGTTATTTATAGGTAATCTACATAACTTGGCCATGTAACCTTTGCATAGGTATACCTACTGCTTAGTATCTGCACGGAGCTTTATTTATTTATTTAGAACCAACAGAAGATACACAATAAACACAAATTAGAGAACATAAATGTATAACCAGTCGTGATCTCCCAATTACAGGTAGTTACATCTAGCACATAAAATATAATGAGTTGACAAGGCAAATAAGATATCTTTGAAAGTGTTGTTTCTATGAAAACGTCCCAAGTAGCAAAATAGATCCAATAACTGTCTTCAAGACTACATTTCAACACTCCAATAACATTCTACTAGTATACTACAACGCTGGATTTGGGCGCATTTATTGGAGCACAAGTTCTTGTTATGCACCCGCAATGAGCTGACAGAATGCTAATAAGTCTAATTACTGTCTTGCACCAGTATTTGGAAGCACTAAAGCTCCTTTAGTAGCCTTGACGAAGATTACTACTGGTAAAAGTACTCCTGTTGTTATCTACTTCTAGTTCGTTTCAAGTGTAATTAAGCTATTAATGTGCTACTAAACGTACTTTGTTTTCAAAAATTTTTAATAATTCTTTTTTGTTGCTGATTTGTTTGCAGTGTTTACAACTTAAGTCATTTTAGTTATTGCTTCATTTAATATTTATTTATATGAAAAAAGCTTAGCTAGTATTAAGTGAGAATACAGTTTAACGTGTGGCAAATCTATATTTACTGTAATAGTGTACAGTGTTAAGGCTAATTTTTTAACGCGCTTACATAAATTGAATATTAAGCCAGTTAGTGTAAAAAAATTATAAGCACATAATTATTGTTTTTTGATCATTCGCCATGTTTCAAAATATGCTCTGTATCAAGACATTTATAAGACCATAATAGGTAAAACTACGCTAGATTTACTCTTAGTTAAGATTAACTCACCACCATGTTGAATCAAATTAGAGTTCCTCAATTGATGTCTGAAACCCTGCAACGGCTAATTTTTTTTATATAACTTGTTTTCTTTATCATATGTGTTAAAAAAAAGAATGAGTAAGATTTTCTGACTCGGCCATGTATCCTTAAAAATCACACTAATGGCTCTGAAAGGTTTTAATTATTAAGCTGTCCAATAAATCATTTTCACATTTACAGAATGATCGCGTTCATTGATGTGGATTGTTTTTTGACTAAAAATGAGTTGCGCCTACTTATAGTAGGTACTTACAAATTCGCAATGGCCTAGCCGTGCACCCACTTTGTTTTATATGCTAACTGCAAGGGATGTGGATTATTGCTTTCTACTAACAATTTTTAACTAAAGACCTTTTCACTTCGTATGCTCTTATGAAAAAATAGAGTTTATATTGAACCTTAAAATGTTATGGTGACCCAACTGTTCTTTGTACAGCATAAAATTATATGATCATTACATTGAAGATGAATGTGTTGTTTGTCATAAACAATTATTCTTTGATTAAATATTGATTTAACATATTAATATGGGTAGGTAATATTAGTCCGCTTTGAATTATAACAATTTTGCTGCCGCTGCACTGTTTCGATTCGTAAGGGAAGGGGTAGGGGAGGAGGGCACGGGCGGGGATGCGACAGAATGCAATGATTCTGAGACCGATGATAACTATAATAAATCCATTGGTAAAACGTTGTTAATTCTTTTATTTAAAATCACAGAAAGTTCATTTCCGCTAAGTGCGATATATTTCGACTTCTGATTTATATTCACTGTCATCACTATTATTTGTAAAACATGAATCGTCTGCACGCTGGTAGTTAATACTAAGTATATAGTATAATAATATAACTTTTGAATTGTGCGGAACCCTCCAATAAATTGCGGGATCCTGCTTTTTCAGGACTTGCTTCAGATGATAGCTTTTACGTTACCGATTCTGCGTGTCTTTTATTTACAGTTCTTCTATAAGCTCCACTTCTCATGAAACGTTTCCATTCTTGTAAATCCATTGTAATCAATGATAAATAATATTTGCGGTGTCTCAAACCGAGCGATATGTAAAACTGGTAAACAGCCTATATAGTATTAGCCTAGCGCTATAGAAGATTATTTACTCTTACAGAATCTTCTAAGCGTCTTTATTAAGACTACATCCCCTCATACTTATAATGATCTCAGCTAAATATATGCTAAAATCTGGGAATCTTACACAATGGTATTATAAAACTAAATTTCTGCATATTTGTAATGATCTCAGACAAGTATATTATAAATTTTTAAAATCTTACACAATGCTTTTATAAGACTATAATTTTCGTAGGACTATTTAAACTTTGTCAATACACTTATGAGATTACATGTCTTGTAATTATCCTATAAAATAGTGTACTACTAAACTACAAGTTTGTTATATTAGTGAATTTGCTCTAGAGAGTAAAAATGCTTGCGCAGTGCTATTATAAGCAAATATGTCTTAACAAAAGCCATTAAAAGAGCTTTTTTAGTCTAATTTTACCTATTGTATTTTATTATAGGATTTCCTTGCTAGTTGGGGTTTCAAGGCTATTTCTATTCCATGGGAACTGATGTATGGGACGAAAAGTAGCCTTTGTGTTTTTCGATTGCTAGAACTGCGTATATTTAAAATTTCAGCCCGATTCGTTCAGTAGTTTTTACGTGAAAGAGAAACAAACATCCATACATAAACACAAACTTTCGCGTTTATAATAAAACTAGCGACCCGCCCCGGCTTTGCACGATTTTATTATACGTATAAACCTTCCTCTTGAATCACTCTATCTATTAAAAAAAAACCGCATCAAAATCCGTTGCGTAGTTTTAAAGATTTAAGCATTCAAAGGGACATAAGGACATAGGGACAGAAAAAGCGACTTTGTTTTATACTATGTAGTGAAGTACGTATCCATGTTTCAGACTCTGTGGTTATTATTCAACGTTATCGCAATCTCGCTCTCAATTCGAGATTAGAAACGAGCGTGTTACGTTAATTTAATTTTTGTGGACGTTGCGGTTGGCAATCTGTTGTTTACATCGTCATCTAAAATCAGCAACGTTGTTGGACACAGTTACAATGAAAGATTGTCAGCGCTGGTTCTCTGTTTTCCTGGCTCTCTTTGTTGGATTTCCTTTTGACTTGATGTGATGTTTCCCAAACAAGGTCACTCCCTGTACATAAAAAAAGTTTTAAAATGTTTTTTTTATTTGTCTCTCGTACAAGTAGGATCGTACAATTGTACATTAATAAAAATGTATAAAATATACAACTTGCTTGAGTCACAAAATGGTGTCATAATCATTTTATTTCAATGGTTTAGTTTAGATAATTATGACATACCGTGCAAAACGTATGCAAGTTATAATTTAGTAACCACGAAAATTACAAGCAAGGAATAGAAAAATTACAACTAGTATTTACAATGCTCAGCGCATCAGCATTGCCATACAGCGTGATAATGCAGCCAGTGTCTTGGGGACGCTTCCGACTGGTATTGACATGGATCAATTGAGCTACCTTTAGACTGTTTGCAACCGTACATATTATATTATATATTATAATAGCGACCCGCCCCAGCTTCGCATGGTTTTATTATACGTATAAACATTCCTCTTGAATCACTCTATCTATTAAAAAAACCGCATCAAAATCCGTTGCGTAGTTTTAAAGATTTAAGCATAGAAAGGGATATAGGGACAGAGAGAGCTACTTTGTTTTATACTATGTAGTGATACCCCAAATCTTGCAAGTGTTTAAAATATTCCCAAAAAATACCGGATTCGGATTGAGCAACCCAACACAAATCCGCGCTAGCCTAGTTTCTGTGTAGTTGCAGTCTTGATCCGCTTTAGGTAGGTAGTCTAAAGGTAGCTCTAACGAGATTCCACTGGGCTTTATTGTGATACCTCAGATACCTACTTCGTTTAATAAGCTCTTAAAATTCCCTTTCTAAAGCCGAAATTTAAGACACCATTAAAGTGTCGCAAATAAGTAAAAGTGTAGGTTTTTTATGTTCCTTTCGGATGGTTTATGAGTGCATTTTTCACTTTCAGCGAGGGAGGTTCGAGCAGGCTTTTAAACAAAGAAGGTAGTGTTTAATGTGACACAAAAAGTTAGTCTGCTATGTATTTACGTACCATAAACATTCCGGTATTTAAATCCCATTTCGTTTCGGTGAGAAGATTGCTGCTGCAAGGCAATTTTTATAATAAGATTCGATTCAATTTGGGTCTTTTTCTGAAATCCAATCCCTTTCTAACACGTCCTGAATATCAACCTGAACCTACCACGATGCAATAAATAATGGTCACATTAACGTGCCATAAACATTCAACATTCCGGTATTTAAATCTCAGTTCGCTGAAATGATTGCTGCTACCAAGCTATTTTTAGAGTGAGTTTTTTTTAATATGAGCCTTCCTCTGTTATCAAATCCCTTTCTAACATGCCCTGATCATCTTCGGTTATCCGATTGTTGTATTAAGACGGTGCCTAGCATTTACGTTCACGTACTCATCATGTTTCTTTCTAAGTATTTGCACGAGTACGAAACGCCTGACGAAAATAAGGAGAGGGTTAGTAGTAGAAATAAAAACATAAAAATTAAATATCCCCTACGCTAAATATTATGAAACACTCAACAAGATACCAAGCTAGGTACTAGAATTTTCAATAAATTGCCACTAGAAATTAAAGAAGTCATAAATCAAAGAACAATTCTAAAAAATAAACTAAAAATATATATTCTGGAGAAGTGTATATATTCAATTGAAGAACTTTGACATGTACCTACTTATATAAAATAACATCCGTTTCTTATGTTGACCTTTTCACTATTCTCTTGTTCTATTTTTTTTCGTTATTTATTCATGTTTTGTTATTTGTAATTAATTTGACATGTTAACTCTTTCTTATTTTAATTCAATCTTAAATTTATATGATAGTAATTATGCAACTAGTTAGGTAGGTATGTAAAAAAATTTTTTTTCCTATGTTATTATTATTATGTTTAATTAATTAATTTTAAGTTTCCGCACACAATGTATTTTGTTGACCTGGAATAAATAAATACAAAATACAATAATACCTTTCCACTGCTGAGCATGCCAAACCAGGTTTCGCCAAACACGCTTTTACCTATAATATGGTAAAAGCGTGTTTGTTGTTTGGCAAAACCTGGCCATATTATGGCAGCTTCGATGATCGCAGTAGAGATGTTGGAGATAGGCAGAAGGTGGTAACAAAGACGCTGCCCTTCCTTCGACTAGTTCTTTTACGTAATCCATGGACTTAATTTTAGGGGTCAATTTTAACGTTTGTCACGAAATGAAAGAGTAAGTGTAATGTGACAAGAGTTTATTATTAACAACCACGTTTTTATATATATCAGAGTATCCTAACTAAAAGAGAAATATAAAATGGAGTACGTGTGGAATAGACAGAGCCTTAACTAAAGGGGAAAATGGAAGACAAGCGCCCTTAATTTATCTACCTTGGTTGTAGTGGAACCCTTGACAATTAAATATATCTATGGGATCTACTTACATTAGAAGACCCTGTAAGATAAATATAGAACGAAATGAGAAGCACCCTTACATAATAAAAATCGGTTGTAGAGCAACCCTTAACAATTAAGTATATCTATGGGGTCTACATGCATTAGAAGACCCTGTACGATAAATATAAAACGAAATGAGAAGCACCCTTACATAATAAACATCGGTTGTAGAGCAACCCTTAACTTGAAGTATATCTATGGGGTCTACATACATTAGATGCCCCTGTATAAATATAAAATGTAGTGAGAAGCACCCTTACAACTATTTTCATATGTCATTTTCCCAAACATAAACATGCACACGGAACTCACGTCAGTCACAAATATTTTCACTTGTATGAATTCCTAATCTAACCAAACGTAGTGTAGAGAAAACAGACATCCTTATCTTATAAATCCTGGCAGCGCATACTCGCGGCCATCGCGTGCTTGTGGGCAGCACTCAATTCGCCTCGTAGTAAGGTCTCGGGCATCCTTATCTTATGAATCCTGGCAGCGCGTACTGACCGCACCCAGTATTTCGTCTCGTAAGGTCTCGGGCAGCTGCTCGTCTTTTGGCAGGGGCCCACCAAGATACCCGAGGCGGTGGACGCAGCCACTCCGGATGGGTCCACGGAACGTAGTGGAGACCGTCCGCTTCCTCACCGGGTGTTTATGGGAACGACACCCAAGCTCCCGGAAGGTCACCACATTAAATTATAATCAGAAGGTCACCACATTAAATTATAAAAGACTCGTTTATTTTCATTTTCATTCTATCTTCCTTCCTTCCCCAAAAGTCATCTCCCCCAACCCTTCAGATTTCCAAAACCATCGCGAATTCAATAAAATGACAGATTATTTCGTAAATAAGGTCGACTTACTATCGAGTTTGAAGCCTCCTTTGAAAACGAACCCTACATTATCACCCCAACCAAAGCAAAAAAAAATTAAAATAACTAAATTATTTTCATTTTTTTTTCTTTATTTAAACAAATTATAAATAAAATTTTGGAATTATACAGATCTAAAACGATATAACATACTATTTCACAACTAAGATTATTTAAAACTAAATGCGTCTTAAAAGACTACCAAATAACCAACGACGGATACTCAGTCCGAAAGTCGGTGAAACAAAGCGGTTTAAAACAAGCTCTTCAATAAGACAACGTACAGGATGTGAATACAACAAAATAGTAATTACCGACTTCAATATGAAAATGTATCGAATACAGAAACAGTATAATGTGTCAAAGGTACAATCAAAGTAATACTTGATTGTATACAAGAAAACATCAATACGCAAGGAAAATAATGGCAACATCATCATGACAATATAACATCGTACCGGAAGACATAATCGGGAAAATTGTAATGACTGATTACAATATGACGACATAGAGAATGGACAAAATCCAAAATATTTAAGACCCGCTAAATATAGGGTAACAAAATTCACACTTCCACAAAGTGGGAAAGTGGGAGAAAAATCGCGTGAAGAGGAGAAAATAAATAATGCGATAGTTATTGCGTTCCCTTAACAGGTGCAAAATTAACATTTACGCAAAGTGAGTGAGTGAGAGAAAAGATAGTGCTAAGAGAGAAAATAATGCATTAGTAATTGCGTTCCCTTAACTACAGGGTGCAAAATTCACATTTACGCAAAGAGAGTTGAGAGAAAAACGTGAGAAGAAAGACAAGATATGCAGTAGTTCAACAAGTTAGTGGTTACACAGGCCTAAACTCAATCCTCACACATCCACATCCATAGTAAAGATACGAATATATATTCTATAAACCTACATTCATCCACATCCATTCTAACCCTAATGTGTACCAAAACCAAGTTATAAACTACTGTAGCACCAGCCGATGTCGGAAATGGAGCTAAAGTATTTTATATATTCTAATAGACCTACCGACAACGACGGTATGTTATTTTTTTTTAAATCTACGGATGGATTACCATAACCGTTTCATGACAATTCGAAGGCAACAATTGTTGAAAATAGTAAATCGATACATGGTTAAATCAATAACCAACAATTAAAAATATAAAACTTATATGAGATATAAAATCGTATAGCGAGATATAATTACTTTTAAACGAAATGCCAAATTTACATCGCAGTATAAAAGTTACAGATTTTAGAAAAGTATAAGTGCCAAAAGAAAATATTAAGATTATGACTTAAAGTCCTTTACATGCCATTTGCCTTTAACACCATTACTGTCCTCTAGGACAAATACGAGTGGAGATAATTTCTTTATAATAACACTTTTTACATATTTCGGAGCCAATTTGGAACTAAAGTATGTTCCAGCATTGCTTTGAACAAAATTTTTCCTCCAAACAGTATCGCCCACATTAAATGTTTTAAAAGGGTGTCTAGTGTCATAGCGTGATGCATTTTTAGTGTGAGCTATGAACAAGGCAGCTTGAACTTTATCAAAAATCGCCGATAATTCACCAATATTATTGGCGTAAATATCCCTAGGTAGAAAAGAAATTTCATCCAAATTTACTGTTTTTGTATAAACAGAACCACAAGTTATGACTTCGTGACCGAAAACAAGAAAAGACGGAGTAAACCCAGTTACTACGTTAACTGAATTATTCATAACAAATTGAGTTTTTCGTAAATGAACATCCCATGAACGATGATCCTCCCCAACCAACGAAGCGAGCGCAGTGCCAATTGTTTTATTATACCTTTCAGTCGGATTTACTTGCGGAGTATAGTATGGAGTGAAAAATTTAAATGGAATATTATATTTATCCAACAAATTGTGGAACTCATGACTTTGAAATTGTACTCCGTTATCCATAATTATTGACTGCGGAATACCATGAACCAAAAAGACCTCATTCTCCAATATATCTACAATATTTTTAGCCGTTGCTCGTTTCAAAGGGAAAATTAAAGTATACTTAGAAAAACTACAATTTACCACGAGGATAAATTGATTACGTTGACGGGTCATAGGTAATGGACCCATTAAATCCAGAGAGATAGATTGAAAAGGTCTAGAACAAATTTTAGGTTTACCCATTGGACCATAAGGTGCATGATTAGAATGTTTATAAGTTAAACAAATTTCGCATTTGTTAATAAACTTTGCAATATCTTTAAACATACCTGACCAAAAGTAAAGTAATGATAATTTTTTGTATGTTTTGAATATTCCTAAATGAGGCATTCCCGAAACCCCATGGTATTCTTTTATTAAATCCTCTCTGCTATCAGGGTGTGGAATTTCTTTCCAAACAAAATCCTCATTAATTAAGTCTTTAGAATCGAGTTTACGATAAAGTTTACCATTTGTAATTTTATAATTCGGATGTGCCACAGGATCATCTTGGCAACTTTGTAAGAGATCATCGAAACTACTAGCAGTATTCTGAACGGAATCGGACTGAATTGCAGCAATCTTATTATTTGACTGATTAGCTCTAGAAAGTAAATCAGGGACCACATTAGTTGAACCCTTTTTGTATTTTATGACAAAATTAAAAGTTGATAAACGAATTGCCCAACGGGCCAATCGACCAGAAGGATTAGTTAAATTTAAAAACCATTTAAGAGCTGCATGGTCCGAGTAAACGGTAAAAGTATTGCCGTTGTCTAAATAACAACGCCAATGTTCTAGCGCGGTAATAACAGCAAGAGTTTCTCGTTCGGTCGTTGAATAATTTTGCTCATGCTTATTTAAAGCCTTACTCATGTAAGCAATAACAGTTTCAACACCCTCATGTTCCTGAGTAAGCATTGCGCCAATACCAAAATTAGACGCATCACAGTGTACCGAAAACGAAAGATTAAAGTCCGGACAAGCAAGTATAGGTGTGCTTGATAAAAATGTTTTCAATTTCATAAAAGCTTCATCCGCGGCCGCATTCCAAGAGAATTTTGGGGCCTTCTTTCCCGTAACCGTTAACCTATTGAGAGGCGACGCTATCGTACTAAAATCAGGTATAAATCTACGAAACCAACTACACGAACCAATAAATCTTCGAACATCTTTTGCACACGAAGGAACAGGATAACTCAAAATAGCTTGTATCTTTTCTGGATCAGCTCGTAAACCATTAACGTCAACTATATAACCGAGGTATTTTAGCTCTTTTCTGAAAAATTGGCTTTTATCGAAATTTATAGTTAAATTAGCATACGATATTTTATCAAGAACTTTATTAAGCAACGAAATATGCTCATCGAAGGATTCACTGACTACAATAATGTCATCAAGATAACAAAAAACTTTGTTTTCAAACTCCGGAGCTGGAGTAAACAACATGTCCATCAACCGTTGTTGTGTAGCTGGAGCATTAGTCAAACCAAAAGGCATTACAACAAATCTAAACATCCCACGACCTGGCACGTAAAATGCCGTTTTATTCCTATCCGAGGGATTTAACGGAATTTCCCAAAAGGCTTTAGCAATATCAATACTAGATAAGAACTTAGCATTTCTAAGCTGATCTAGTATTTCATTCATAAAAGGCAAACTATAAGCGTCACGACGTGTAACAGAATTAAGTTTTCTACTATCTACGCAAAAACGCCATTCACCATTTTTCTTTGGTGTAATTAAAACCGGAGATAACCATGGACTTTCACAACGTTCTATGACCTTCCATTTCAACATTTTGTCAACCTCATCAATAAGAGCTTTTTGTTTTACAGGAGACAACCGGTAACATCTTTGCTTAACCGGAGCTACGTCCCCAGTATCAATATTATGACATATTAAATTAGTACGACCAAGCTCACCTTTTAATTCAAAAGAAATATTTCTGAATTGTTCTATTAAATTATCCGCAATTGGCTTATGTTTATCATTTAACTGTTCATAAGCAAGAATCTTTGAAGAATCCTTGAGAACAGGCGATTCTTCAATAGTATTACAACATGGAAAAAGTATTTCAGGAATCAAATTAAATTTCTTCCAAAAGTCAATACCCAAGATGAGAGATGGATTGATATCAGGAAAGACAAACGTTTTAATTACGTGCGTTTGTTTATTAAATGTCATTGGGATCATAAAATGACCAATCGAATTAATTTTCTGCCTACTAGCAGTTTGAATCGACGGAGAGTCAGACTTGAATAGCTCATACCCTAACTTCAAAATATTTTTATATGAATCATTCCCTAAAATGGTAATAGAACTACCACTATCCAATAAACCAGAAAAACAATCTTTATTGAAGTAAATGTCCACAAAAGGTCTATGATTATCCTTTTCGTTAGCAAAAGAGACCGAAGACAAGCTATAAGAGTTGAAGAAGTTCTTCACAGTTTTAAGCCAGTTGTTCCAATCAACCGGATCAAAATTATTAGAGTTGTTCATGCTGTTATTCGAGTTATTCAAGTCTTTTTATTAGATTTTTGTTACATTTAGGGCAGTCTGATACCTTAACCCCTTTTTCTCCACACTTAAAACAAACCAAATCTCTCGGAACTGTACAAAACCGAATGGTATGACCATTCGTTCTGCAACGCACACAAAAGAAATGTGAGTTAAACTTCTCTGGTACGGCAAGAATTGAGTTTTGATAAAAACCTTGATTTGTATTTGTTTGAGGCCTAACCCGAGGCGCCTCATAATTTTTTCGTTGAAATGATGATGGTTGAGAGAATTGGACCACATTTGACGAACTAGTAGAAATCTGAGACCGATTTTGTAGAGTTTGTTTAGAGCTCGAGGACTGATTATAGTTAAACTCGGTAGCTCCTAGATACGAAGTGGCTACCGGTTCCTTAAAATTTTTATCTTTATCCGCGTAACATTCAAAATTTTGACACGTTTCGATAAGCGAGTCAATCGAGTCCACCTTATTGATTGCTACATAAGGTGAATATGATGGTCGAATATTCCTAATGACGATCGCTAATTTATCTGATTCAGACAACTTTTGGTTTAATTTGTTAAACATTCCAAACATTATAGAAACATAGATAATGATGGATTCCTCTTTACCCTGAGTGCGTAGACGGATAGCTTTTAGAAGTTTTGCATCGTGATTTGGATCACCAAAATCCTTTATCAAGTTTTTCGTCAACAAATCCCAAGTCAGATTAGAGTACCGGCTTCTTATAAATCTGAACCAGTGTAACGCATTGTCTTTAAATATTTCGAACGCGTGGTCGACTAGTGCGTTTCTTTCTACGCACCGGGAAATCGCGAAATTTTCCAGTTTTTCAATAAAGACTCTGGGACAAGTTTTCCCATCGTAAGAGAATCTGCGGAGTTCCCCAACATATTTACTCGGGTGGGAACCCGAAGCACACATTGTAAAGTTCATTTTAGGTTCCGGTAATTCCGCATTCAAATAATTGATAACCGGAGATTCTACCTTTAAGCCCGAACATTTTGTGCAGCTCCACGATGTGGACACTGCACCTATTAGGAATCAAAAGAAAAACAATGGGCACTCACAGCATCCTTCGGCGAATCTATCCCATAAGTTGTATTTGATCGCCATTTTGACTTACATTTAAGTCCGGGGATACTGTGGAGAAAAAAAATGTTAATGTCTGTCTATTAATTATTTGACTGTGACTCTATTGCCGAAAAAAAATAAATGCCGAAAAGGTTATCGAAAATTTTAGGGAAACAGAGTGTTTCTTTTTAGAATTTAGGGGGAGTTAGATATAAAAACGTGGTTGCGTTTTTATGATTGGGCGCCAACTGTCACGAAATGAAAGAGTAAGTGTAATGTGACAAGAGTTTATTATTAACAACCACGTTTTTATATATATCAGAGTATCCTAACTAAAAGAGAAATATAAAATGGAGTACGTGTGGAATAGACAGAGCCTTAACTAAAGGGGAAAATGGAAGACAAGCGCCCTTAATTTATCTACCTTGGTTGTAGTGGAACCCTTGACAATTAAATATATCTATGGGATCTACTTACATTAGAAGACCCTGTAAGATAAATATAGAACGAAATGAGAAGCACCCTTACATAATAAAAATCGGTTGTAGAGCAACCCTTAACAATTAAGTATATCTATGGGGTCTACATGCATTAGAAGACCCTGTACGATAAATATAAAACGAAATGAGAAGCACCCTTACATAATAAACATCGGTTGTAGAGCAACCCTTAACTTGAAGTATATCTATGGGGTCTACATACATTAGATGCCCCTGTATAAATATAAAATGTAGTGAGAAGCACCCTTACAACTATTTTCATATGTCATTTTCCCAAACATAAACATGCACACGGAACTCACGTCAGTCACAAATATTTTCACTTGTATGAATTCCTAATCTAACCAAACGTAGTGTAGAGAAAACAGACATCCTTATCTTATAAATCCTGGCAGCGCATACTCGCGGCCATCGCGTGCTTGTGGGCAGCACTCAATTCGCCTCGTAGTAAGGTCTCGGGCATCCTTATCTTATGAATCCTGGCAGCGCGTACTGACCGCACCCAGTATTTCGTCTCGTAAGGTCTCGGGCAGCTGCTCGTCTTTTGGCAGGGGCCCACCAAGATACCCGAGGCGGTGGACGCAGCCACTCCGGATGGGTCCACGGAACGTAGTGGAGACCGTCCGCTTCCTCACCGGGTGTTTATGGGAACGACACCCAAGCTCCCGGAAGGTCACCACATTAAATTATAATCAGAAGGTCACCACATTAAATTATAAAAGACTCGTTTATTTTCATTTTCATTCTATCTTCCTTCCTTCCCCAAAAGTCATCTCCCCCAACCCTTCAGATTTCCAAAACCATCGCGAATTCAATAAAATGACAGATTATTTCGTAAATAAGGTCGACTTACTATCGAGTTTGAAGCCTCCTTTGAAAACGAACCCTACACGTTGTGAACACCAAAGTCGTTAAGAACCGTAGTATAATATTGATTATTTTACTCCTACATTAACTTTATCCAAAAGGTATGGATAGCCCCATGTAAAACAGGATCTTTGCCTAGTTTGAATGTCGTAATTCGCGTGTCCAAGCATTGTAACTCAAATAATTTGTAGGCATGCGCAAGAGTCGTTCGACTGTGCTGTAACGTGATAACTACGACCGACAGCGGAATAATTTATACGGCTGAGTTGTCGGACTTTAGGTTAACGCATTCCCTGCCCAGCCTCTGCAGTGCAACCCGGAGACGTCGTCCTTGTGTATTATGGGCCTTGTTAGTGTTAAAAAACAGAATTTATACAAGCTTAAGAAAGTCCTTTAAAATGGGATATTTCCCATGATTTACTATTATTGTTTACCACAAATTTGAATCCGGAATATCGGAAAACTCAAAACAAATCATGGTACACTAAGTTAGGAATCATGATAACTTTAAAAGTTTTTGGCTTAAGAAAGTTGCAAGAATCATTGAGAATCCTAATAATCTTCCTGGCCGATTTCGGCTACGGAGACTTGGCTTTGTGTTTTTTTAAGCAATCTATGGGCTTAGATCTTGGGAATCCTAAAAATATGATGAATTCCTAAGGCATGGTAGAGTTTTTCACAATTGAATTGATCTTTTATTTGTGCTTAGATTGAGTTACTAAAACACATGCTCTGCGTATTTTAGCAACAAGGGAGCTATTTGATGCTGTACGAAATGTCTAGCACATATGTAGACCTCCGGGTTAGCTTGCAATAGGTTTATACGAACAGAACTTTTTTGTAGGTAAGTAAACCGTTTTTACTGATGATTTTTTTATTTTAAAGCTACTGGTTCTCATTTGGTCCTATATAAATTTGATCAAGATCTGTCTTAATAATGCGTATTTTACTGACCTCGACTTTGCTTTTAATAAATAATATTGGACAATCGACACAGCATCATAATAATATGGCCCCAAGCTAAGCAGAGCTTGTGTTAATAGGAACTAGATGACTTATACACTTAATAAAATACATTACATCGATAGATATTTTATATTATACATAAGTACATAGAAAACACCCAGAACCCCGGAACAAATATTTGCAGACCGTACAAACATTTGACTCAAGGCGGGAATCGAACCTGCAACCTCCTGTACCACATGCAGACCTTCTCCCTAAGCGCCACATCGGTCGTCAATCACTCTTTAAAGAATTTGAAGTCAGTTTTTAATTTACAAAACACGTCAAATTATTTCAAAGTCGGTTAAATGTTGACCAAACCACTTGAGCATTAGGTAGGCACAGTAGGCCATCAGTAAGCGACCGGTGGCTCTACCAAGGTCAGTTGTTGCCCCACTACCCATCACTTCCTAGTTCGCAACGCTCGCTGGGGCAATACCTCTCACTTGAATTAGGCTTCTGTTACAACACGCTGCAATAGATTGATGGATCAACGAACATCAGATAGTTATGGTTGGTGTCAGGGATGAGGTATGGTTTATAATCATTGGAACGTTGGTTAAGACACATATATAAACGTAAAAAATCAATCTACTTCCTAATTACACTTGAAATGTAAGGCCTAAGCATAGGCTAAAGGAGTATTTAGATTCAGCCTTGCTGAATTAATTTAAGTCTTATTTTAGAAACTTTTATGAAAAAACTTGGTGTTTTTTTAGGGTTCCGAACTCAAAAGGGTAAAAACGGAACTTTATTACTAAGACTTCGCTGTCTGTCCGTCTGTGTGTCTGTCACCAGGCTGTATATATCTCAAGAACCGCGATAGCTAGACAATTGAAATTTTCTAAAATTATGTATCGATGTTGCCGCTGTAACAACAAATAAAATAAAATAAATATTTAACATGTTTTTTTTTGGCATTTTAATAGATACGGGACCCTTCGTGCGTGAGTCCGACGCGCACTTGGCCTTTTTTTACATTGTAATTTAACACTCAACAAATAAGCTTTGTCGCTGTTAATTGCATTTACACTTTAGCTCTCAATTCTCTTCTATTTTTCTTCTCATAAAATTAGCTCTTGTTTACGACCTATGCTCTCCTGAGACACATTAAATATCGGGTTCGATTCCCGCCTCGAGACAAATGTTTTTGCGATCTGTAGATTTTTGTTTGCTAAGGGTATTCTGGGTGTTTTCTCATTATTAGTAAAAAATATCCATCCCTCTACTATAAATTATATCAGTTATCTAGTGCCCATACATAAGTTTGTAACATAAGATCAGATTAGCTTGGTGCTAACTAAACTAAATGATATATGAATTGCCCAGCATTATTATTATTTTACATTTCATTGTTTGCCTTGTAAATGAAGTTATGAATCACCACAAAATATGCGGTTCATTGGATACGATAGCAGAGAATAAATTAACATAAACACTGCAGTGTAATACTAGATATCGCTGTAAATATTTACGGAATATACATATCACGGAACATAATGGCCAACATGGAGTGTCATATTGTCCGGTACCTGATAAGCTGCGTTTGCAGGGCCACAGTCAGTTTGGAAAAGGGGCAACTAATACAAAGTAAATTTGGCTTTTATAAAGCCTATTTGGCTTTTATAAAGCCTATTTGGCTTTTCTAAAGCCTATTTGGCTTTTCTAAAGCCTATTTGGCTTTTATAAAGTCTATTTAGACAGCCTTGCCTTGAAGACAGGACCCTATGTCGCTGATTAAGGGAGGCCTTTGATGTCCAGCAATGGAATAGAGGTTGATGATGATGAACGCTATTTGGCTTTAAGGTGCCAACAGCAGCGAAAGTGGCGCCCCACTTATTTTATCATATGTTTAGGAAGTGAAACGAAGTTTCCATTGGTGGCCAACAAACTCTGTTTTCGTATCTCTTCCTAAAATAGACAAAATGAAACTACTACAGATGCATTAAAAACAGCTTACAAAAGATAGGTTTAACAAACTGTACGTGTGAATTTTGGAAATTCCTTTATTTACAGGAATTATGTGAAAAAATAAGTGGTGGTGCTATTTTAGGTTCTATTTGCGCCTTAATGACGAATATACTTAGATCTGCTGTAAATGGTTATAATCAAAAGTCAAGTCCATCAGAATAATAATTAAATACATGTCCAGCTGTGCTATTACGCTAAAACCGCCCATCCAAATTGATATTCTTGCGCCATTTCAATGGCCATCGCGCGCGTCCTTTCCATACAATTTCAAATTACGAAAGCCAATAAAAGGGCTTTCTTAGGTCAGTTTTGAAAAAAAAATGACTTATGAAACAAAAGTGACATAAGAAAGCCCTTTTAATGGCCTTCGTAATTTGAAATCGTATGGAAAGGACGCGCGCGATGGCCATTGAAATGGCGCAAGAATATCAATTTGGATGGGCGATTTTAGCGTAATAGCACAGCTGTGCTGGTGTAAAGGGCATTGTCGCGCTATCGAAGAGTTTCAGCCCAAAGACCCAAAGACTTTTATGTTTCATCTGATACTAGTAATAAAACAAAGTATTAATAAATTAGTATTATTCAAAACTTCAGCATGGTTTTGTGCTAAAGGTTATTTAAATCCTGACTGATATGCAGCTAACTTCAGACTCGACCATAGGAAGGTACTCTATTGAGCGTGAAAACGAGGCTTGCAATATAACTCGTTATCTTTAAAGTATTGACAGGTGTCTCGAACCGGTGAAGTCGTTTATACCAAAGATGGCAAACGATTGATATGTCCACGTAAAAAACGATTCGCATTCATAGAGTGTTAGTAAACACGATCCGTATCTACGCAACACACTGTATAGCGGACTGTACAGGATGCGTGTAAACATTGGTATTAGATATTGTAAATACAAAATATTTTATTTCTTAAACTTAATTTAATACATTTTAGTGGGATGTGACCCTCTTTTAAGAAATATTATACCTGTGATAAAGGGTCTCGCTCTGCAGCGCAAGTTATAAACTAATAGGTAAGGTACTTAAATTGTACTTATTTGCTCAGTTTTATCACAGACCAGCTTACATAAAATGTCAGTGGTGCTGTGAGTCGTGAGAGTAAGTTGTGTAAGTTGTTCTGTGGTTTTATAAGGAAAATATAGCTGTTTTCTCCAAAAGTTTGTTAAAATAAATCGGATAATTATATACGCAAAACAAAATAATAAAATAGTTAACCATCGGGTTCATCGTAAAGTTATAAGAACTTATTTTCCCCCTTATTACAAATCGTGGTTTAACTTAGACCATGGTTTGAATGATATCCACAGATTAAAACAAAAACTTTGTTAAAAAAGTTCGTTCATTTCGATTCGAAGCTCTGAGTACAGAAACCCTGGAGATGGCATAAAAACGAAATAAACGTGTACCAAAACTTATTAGGAAACAAAACTTGGAACCCTTCCATAGAGCTGCCCTATTTTTATCGATATATTTATCAACAAGTATTTTTGTGACAATATTTTTGCTTTCTTTCACTTAGTAATATTAAATAAGGTATTCACTTCAAGAATAAGTCACGAATTCTAATATCTTGTGCAAAAAACACTGCAAATATAACTCGCGTTTACAGGTAACATATCCATTACAATGAGAACCTAAAATGGCAAACCAGCCTCAAACATGCATTGCTATGACTTCACTTAGGCCAGGTCCATGGTTTCTGTACTCAGAGATACGAAGGCCATGTCTTGTCAAAAATGTCAGTTGATGGTCTGTGTCAGCTTGTAACACTGACGCGCGAAGGTTGAATTTGCAAAATTGAGGCTCGCCCGCAGCCAAAAAATTGCCTACCAAAAAGAACCACTTGATTTGTATTGTTGAAATCGGAGTAAAATAGTTTAATCTAAGTAATTCTTTTTCGCCAAAGCGTTTTGTTAAACCTAGATATTATTGTTATCAGTATCACACAGACAGCATAGAAAAATAACAAGCTATATATTTTGTATTTGAAGTCTTTGCCACTCATATCAAACGGATTGACTCGATGAAGCATATTTATATATTTTTAATTCAATTTTCATTATTTTTAAATCAAGTAAATGAATAATGTCAATATCCATTTCTGTTCAAAATTTGTCATAACCTACGGAGCTGAGACGATGACGCTCACGTTAGGACTGGTCTACCAGTTCAAAGGCGCGCAGCATGCTATGGAAAGAGCTATATGAGGAGTTTTTCTGAAGGATAGGGATTCGTCTTCATGAATACATCCGACAGAGACCAAAGTTATCGACATAGCTCAAATAATTAGCAAGGGAAGTGGCAGTGGGCCTGCCATATCTCGCGAAGAACCGACAACTGTTGGAGTAAACGTGTTCTTGAGTGGAGACCGCGACTTGCAAACGTAGTGTAGGGCACCCTCCAGCCAGGTGAGATGACGATCACGAAAGACTGCAGGCAAATGCTGGATGCGTCCAGCTGAAGACAGGGCGCTATGACGATCGCGAAAGACTGCAGGCTATGGCACTCATTGGGGGAGGCGTATGTCTAGCAGTGGACTAATATAGACTGATCATGATTATGATGATTCAAAGTTTGTTAGACAAAAATAAAAAAAAGCATTCGGAATATATAACCTTCAAAAAACATTGATTGAAGTTTGTTTAATTTTGAGGTTAGTACCTAAAGATAAACCTCCGAAGTTAGTACCTAAGATAAACTAGGGGTCTCGGAGGTTTATCTTTAAACCAGACGTCAGTCAATGTTTTGTTTGTTTTGTGAAGGTTTTATGTTCGGAATGTTTTTTTTTTTTTTTGTCTTTCAAATTTTTAATCATTATCAACATCATCAGCCTATATTAGTCCGCTGCTAGACATAGGCCTCCCCTAATGAGTGCCATAGCCTGCAGTCTTTCGCGATCGTCATTACACCTGGCTGGAGGGCGCCTTACACTACGTTTGCATTCGTGGTCCTATCCTTCAGAAAAACTCCTCACATAGCTATTTCTATAGCATGTTGCCTACAGTGAGCGTCCTCGTCTCAGCTTCGTAGGTTATTATGACAAATTTTGAATAGAAATGGATAATGTCATTATTGATTTAATAGATTTAAAAAGAAAGAAAATTGAATAAAAATATAAAACCATTTTACCTACCAATATGAAGCCCTATGAGAGCTAAAACAGGACTTTAGACTAACACGAATATTCCGCAATCCCAACAATATTACATACAAGCGCTCTTTGGTATCGGGTAGGAGCGCGGGCGCGCGGCGGGACTCGGCGGGAGGCACGTGGCTCCGCCCTAATATCCAATGTCGTTCGATTATAATCTGTGGATATCATTCAAACCATGGACGATCTCTGTTTAAGAAAAACCTTGGTTAGACCACGATTTGTAATAAGACCCATTATGTCTGTTCGACACGCACAATAAATTCAAAGAATCAAAGAGAGATTTTGTGGTACAATATTATAAATGCAGAAGTTTGCTTGGATGGATGAACGGACGGGTATATGTGTGATGATTTTTCATGCTAAAACTGCGTTATTTCATGGATTTGGAATGGAATTACGCGTGCGCAGCCGCGTAGAAGCGAGTATTGTAATAAAATACGACACACCCTGTATTATGATCACAAGCCCCGTATAAAAACGAACAAAGCATTATTTAGATTTAAATATTCAAGGTCTTCAATGTTAAACTCATACCGCATCGTTTCACACTATTCCGCCACAATTATTTCACACAATGGTCTGATTAGCACTCTGATTACCGCTTGACGGGTTGATCATTGGTTAGGATTGATGGATGCTGGCCTCAATTACTTTATTGCGTTTCGTTTACCTACTTAGTTCTGAGGCTCAGCAACGTCAAATTGATCTGTGACCTTCCCTGTGTACGGTACCCTAAAAAGAAACAACCAAATCGGTTCGCATAGAAAAAGTTTCATGTAAAATAGTCTCATTGACAGTCTACTCCTTTTATGAAGTCGGTTGAAAAGGATCATCATCATTATCATCATCAGTCTTTAATAGTCCACTCAGTCCACTGCTGAAAAGGATACGGTAATATAAATATTTTATTAAATTATCTACTATACTCGGTTACCGTATATATGCAAAAAAACATAAAATTAATCATGATAAATTTATAATGCGCATCCATAGATCGTTCTGTACTACATTAATTTTGCATAATACTTCACACTTCCTGCTTTTTTTTAATCGACATGAACGTAAGTTGAAGTTCATCCTTCAAATTGAGAATCCGGGTCAAGCTCTATAGTAGGTAAGTGAGATAAAAACAGGAATATAGTTCCAGTAAAATAGATGTGAAGCTGACGAAAATTAAACATTTCACTCTTACTTAGTTTTTAGACTCGGTCCTAAATTTCTACATGGTTGTAGTAAAAAATGGTACAATTAACTTTTTTATACCTATTTTTGTCGATAATTTTTGAGCTACTTTCACGTCCTATAATTTGTCTCTCAAACTTAATTTTGCATTTATACGCTTAGTATGAAAATATAAATAAATAAAACTTCTACGTAACGTCATAATACTATGTGTTGTTGAAGTTTTAGTAGTTGGATTGCTTTCAACTTGTTGTTTTCTATAATTGTTCACCAGGTCATCTGGTTTTGTATTTTTTTTATTCATATCCATCGTCACAAGTTTATGAAGACTTAGGTAATGGGTGTACGAAGCAATTCGAGCAAGGCTCTTAAATTCACAGATATCGAGTTGGAGCTATAGTGAGATATATTTTTTGTATATGATAAGGAAATATCATTCAATTAGAGAAGTTCAATAGTCTATTGCGAGGGTTAGATATTTACAAAGATTACAAGGACGCATCTTGGGAAAGTCATGTATTTTTATTATTTCCAATAAATAGGTATTTAGTCGTTACTTAAATTCAGAAACTAATTTCAATTGATTAACCCCAAAATTTTAGACATTCATAATTGTTTTGACATAATTATCAGCGAAATTGGATTATTCCTCTCGTTGAATACCTACTATTACTGGTATAAAATCACGGCAGTTTATGAAATACTTAATATGAAAGAAGTTTGAAATGTATGTCGGTGGCCCTTGGAACTTAGTACCAATCCTACACATCCATGCCTACAGATCAGTCACCTATGCACCTCATAAATCGGTCATCAGATGCGCCATAGATCATAACTCGAAGGATTTACTGCGTGTAAAATGGCACGGGTAGGTTCTAGATACCTAGCGAATGAAGCGACACATATGTTTTGTCTCACTCGCCGTTGTAGATTTTTGACGACAACTCTAGAGGTCGTCAAAAATCTTGAAGGTCCGCCTGTGACGCAAGAGGTTGTCTGTTCGATTCCGGCGTCGGGATAAATGTTTGTAAGATATGCAGATATTTCAGGGTTCAGGGTGGTCTAGGTGTTTATTGTGTATAAAAATTGTCAATGGACATATTATGTACTAGTGTGTTGTTACATACTCATGTATCTTGTAGTCAGTCATTGACCATTGATCTATGAGTAACGATTTTCTATGGCAAAAGCTTTACTCAAGCAAATATCAATGACTGAGCATGCTTTTATACGGGCCTGAATGTTTTTTAATTTTAATAATATAACTTTTTCTGAGTGTCAATATGTATGTATATTGTAGGTATCTCTTTAAATGAATAATTTCACTTTGAATACGAAATCTAGGCTAGAGTTCATAGAGAAGTAACCAAGATTTATATGCATTTATTGACTCAGCTTAATACGTCAAGAGCGTATCAATGTAGCTCTACCTTAACCAGTTCCATGTCCGCAACGCCCGCCAGTCTGCCCCACCCAGAACAAAAAAAAACGTACAAAGCACAAACTAGGGCCTGTGGCTTTGCTCGCGCGGTACTTGGATAAATATCGATGTGGTACGGTTAAGAATAACGAGTTAGATGATTGGTTAAAAAGGCCAAGGGATTTTTCAAGATTTTTGAAAACAAGTCTGATTTTCGAGTGCGTTAGACTTATTAGGTAAAGAAGGACTTTACGTATTTGCCAGTACTTTACCATTGGTTAATACAGTTAATTGTATTAATAACTACTTATTTACGGATGCTCTTAGCATGTTCTGTATTGAGTGTCTGTCAATTAGTGTTTAAAAGAAGAACCTGTTTTATATTTATAGTTTCTAGGCACCTAGTAAAAATATCATCATGTTTTTAATCTTAACTCCATCTTCAAAAATACATATGATAACAAGGACTTTTAATTCATTTTAATTCATCTCTTGGAGCGAAGTTTTAAAAAAAAATTGACATTGCATGAATCGAGAGTAACCGTGTCAACGTCTGTCTGTCATTTAGGGTTAAAACTAAAAACGAAGCTTAGGCAAAAGTATGTTTATATTTTTTTCTTAAGAACTGTGGCGGTTTTGACCTCAGATGGCGGTACCGATCTTTTAAAGGGCGTAGAGGGCGCCTCGCCGCCGCCGGTAAAGTTAGGTTGGGGCAACGCGCACAAGGGCCACCACTGAGATGAAAAACTCAGCTTGGGCTGTTGCCAGATGTTATCAAAGGAAATGTAGTTTTCGCCTATGTACACAAATGCATCTGTGGTCTAAAGCGGGCAGAAATTGAGAAAATATGCACCAAAATCAAGCCATTTCTTTAACATCGACGAAGCTTTAGACAGATAAACTAGGTAACAAATTTATCTTTTTAGATTAAGGTAAAAAAACAATAACTTTATTTCTTTACAAAATAAGCACTTAGACAAGTCAAATTTTAAATATTAAATAATCAAGATATCATGGGAAAATGGGACGCGGTTATCGCCCAACCAAGAAACATTAAAAAAGTCAACTGAGCTCGACACTTAAAAACACTCAAGTGAGCTCGACACTCAAGTTGCGTACTTACCTCAGGGACTCCAGTTATTCCAGGGTTTAAGTTTATACTTGACACGCTATTAAGTATGTGAAAAATGGTCGTGTGCAAAATTAGTTTGCTAACTTTGCCCGTAATGAAAAATGGCACGTTCCGGGAGAACGAACCCAAACGGTTACAAAGTGGTTAAGTTTGTGCCAACGTTATTTAGTAAAAGGAGAAAAATAAACGTCTAGCTAACCGAGGTGCTACAAAGCTTTTGCAGAAGTTTTCTTTATTTTTGTTTTTCACTTCACGTTCAAGTTCACTTTGTAGCTTAACAACTTAGCTTTGAAGTTCACTTAAATTTTTCTTTAATTTTTTTCTGATGTTATACTTAAATCTCGAAATCACTTACAGCCATAGATTAAATCTATGCTTACAGCAATGTGTGTGGCTTAAGATGTGATGCGATTTGCTTACGTTTCACTTTAGGTATAATAAAAAATAATAACTAAAGTATTCATTTGTCAACACGACGACGGGACAATTATTAACAAAAGGTTCAATCGGTAACAATTAGGTTGATACAATTAAATCTGAATCATCTTAAACCAACATATTGTAAGACTGGTTTATAAGTTTTTTGAAAAAAAGCTATCCAGGCGTATTAATTATATTCTATTCGAATACAAAAAAAACATAAATAGTAGAAATATGCTCGAATAAGTCATAATTTTGGTATTACCTACATTTGTAAGGGCAAATCATCCTTCGCCGGCGCCTTAACTATAAACAGTGTAATAAATCACCTGATCACCAGCTGCATCATCATCATCGATGATGATGATCATCAACCTATATTGGTCCACTGCTGGACATAGACCTCCCCCAATGAGCGCCGACTGACTGTATCACCGACTGTATAAGTACCGTTAAATCAATAATCCATGGATGGGTAATATTAAATTACGTTCATTACCTGACAAAGATGGCTAGATGATGCTGTGTGAACTATCCAGAATTATTTAATTATATTTAACCAGACAAATATATATGCTTATCCACGAAGTAAAGGTCATTAACGATGACGAAACTGTCCCCTAGTGAAACACAAAAGCACCTTGACTTTGTGCCTGTTTCTACAAATTGCATCATTGTTATTATCGTGTTACATAGTGTGCCCATGCCTTTCATACTAATGCTAATGCTGGTAGGTTTGGTGTAGTTGGTAGCGTGGTGCTAGAAACTGTTTCTGGTAGCATGTGGTATGGTTTGGTTTGGCTCGAACTTAAACCAAACTATCAAATTTCAAATTTCTAGTTTGGTTTATCAAATCTCTGGTAATTTCAATTTTTGTTGTTAATAAAGATATTTGACATTTCAAAAAAAAAATCTGGTGTAGGTACCACATCGCTGTCATATTTGATACTAACTGTGCCCCCCAGCTTAACCCGTGACAATTGATGAAAAGTAGCCGATGTTTTATTCGAGGCCTAGAACTTCGTCCATTCAAAATTCCAGCCCGTTCCGTTTGATAGTTTTGGCGTATAGAGGTACCTAACGTATTTCGTTTAAGGTTCTTCTAAGCCAGTGTCTTAATATTTGTTGTTTAGTTTTTGCGTTTATTTCTGTCCAAAAAGGTAGGCTCTGTTCGAACGCGAAATCCTGTAACAATATTATTCGCACAAATCACTGCTATGCGTCCTTTTGGTGTTCTGTGATTTTAAATTTGATTATGGAATTCGAAGCGGGAGACAGGCATGCACGAGAAACATTACATTGACAAAACTAATACACGCTAAAGACATAATACCTATTTGCTGAGGCAAGAACGTGCTTAGCACACTAAACTTTTAGAATCGCAGACAGGGAAACTATCGCTCTCGACCGATACATTGCCGGCTTTAATTTACGAAGAATTATACTCGCACTGTCTAACGAGCAATTGTTTTGAAAGCATTGACGGTAGAGCAATGTTAGAGCGTAATGCATCATGTTTTGCATTTTAATAGAAATAGTCATCAAAACTTTAACGGCTGTTGGAAGCTTCATAATAAATAATAATAGTTTATTGACGTGCTACTTTATTAACTTACACTTACACCAACCTCAAGTTCTTAGAGGAATAATTAAAATAAAAAATAATTTTAGATACAAAATAATACATAGATAACTCTCAGTCTGCGAGGTAACTATTAAATACAGTAGAACGGGGTAAAAAAGCCTCCGGGCTTAATATAATGGACGAAATACTGGAGCAAGACGAAAGATGAACAATAATGCATTGATCAGAAATGCCTTAGAGCCTACGTTAGGTCTAACAAGACAGCTTTTGGTAATTTATTTAGGCCACATTAAATCCAGAAAGAGGCAATATGAACTCCTTTTCCGTTCAAATCGCAAGGAACAAATACCTACCGGACAGAATAACTGTCTGATCGGCAATAATTCAAAGGTGTTAATAATAGGTTGAATAGACAAAGGTTTAATAGACAAAAAAGATTTGACGGTGGTCTTATTATTATTAACCTTCGCATTGCCAGATCATAAATAATAATGAGGAAGTGGTGTTTAGGTACCTACCTATTAGACTGAAATGATAATTATTAGGTTTGTAGATTAGGATTACGTGTGATTGAAAAAAAGAATTACGAGTTTGAAATCATTTTGCAAGGGCTCGGGAAAGAAGGTACCAATCTAGCAGGCATCATTTTATTTATCAGACTTCATAAAAAGGAATAGGATCTTATTTTTTTTTTTTTGTGTGTGTTTCATCATGATTCATACTGCGAGTACCTACGGGTACGGACTTTGATTTTTTTTTTTGAAAGCTGCTTTTATTTGATCAATTTTCGTAATACGTGAGATCCACCTCATGTATTACGAAATTTGATCAGTTTTCTTTTCTGTTTTGATAAGAGATGAGACATAGTATGTATACGAGTTATTCTTCATCATCATCATCATCATCAGCCTATATTAGTCCACTGCTGGACATAGGCCTCCCCTAATGAGCGCCATAGTGTCTTCAGCTTGCCGCATCCAGCATCTGCCAGCAGTACTTCGCAGATCGTCATCCCACCTGGCCGGAGGGCGTCCTACACTAAGTTTGCCGAGTCGCGGTCTCCACTCAAGAACACGTTTACCCCAACGGTTGTCGGTTCTTCGCGCGATATGGCCGGCCCACTGCCACTTCAACTTGCTAATTCTTTGAGCTACGAGTTATTCGGGTTTTATTGACTTCGACGACATTGATAATTGAAAAAAAAATATATGAATATTTTATTGCTTATCTACCCACTTTATAATTTGCATACACATTTTAATATAACATAATTTCAGCATAGGTGTAATTAACTTAGACATAAGTATAAGTTTACCCTGTAAAGATGCAGTAATTTATATATATTAGGTATTTTTATTATCATATTTTTAAATTATAAGTAGGTACCTATTGTTATGCAAATATAAATGTTGCAGGTCTTAAAGTGTTAACCATTCTATCAATGGCACTAAATTGCTTCAGACAACAAGCACACCTATATGCGCGCTCATTTTGCAAACAAATCGTAATATCAATCAAGATACTGCAAAACACATGACGTAAATCCACGCCCCTTGGTAAATACGTACCGCGAACTTGTTAAACGAATTTAAGGAATCTTTATTGCAGAAAACAGTCTGGTTAAATGCCGAGCCATCACCAGAACCTAACCGGTTCCTTTCGTTCAGGAAACCCACGCAACTCCTGCCTCTTACCAACCCACACTTACACGAAACCTCAAGAATACAATATACCCATTGCTGGCCAAGTATGGCAGAGGAAACCAGACGATAATTCTACCTCTGACGAAGCATCAGTGTATGAGGAATACACAATGTCTTTGAAGGATCGTCAATGTGTCTCGACGCCTATTAAAAGCAACTTAGTAACTTTGCTCCGACGCGATAGTATTTTTCCTTGAAATGCCTAGCTCTGCCTTATATTTCACCAGAAAAGTTACCGTTTGCAAACCTGGTCTTGTCTATAAATCATTGGAGTCGCAATCGTGGCTTATCCACTGTGATAAAGAAGATACTCAGATACTCAGTTTCTTGTAGAAAGTTTCAACTAGTAGAACCTTATTACTTTTAAGCTTAGATTCTTTGATATCTAGCTAAGGGTATCTAATAATACTGCTTCAATTAAAAGTGACGTAAGTACATAGAAGTTGGAAAGAAAGAAAATAAAAAGACGGAAAGAGGAAAACACTTTACAATGACAGTCATGCCAACGCATTTTTATAGGTACTTTGAAACCAATCATCTCAGGCAGCATGGAGAAATAAACTTTTCATTTGGTCCAGGTGAGGTAGTTCCTAATTTTAAAATCTAAATCATCTACCTACATGAGCCCAAAGCCCTGTTCTTCAACGCGGCAAGAGCCGCGTCCAGTATCTGCCAGTCTTTCAGATCGCCATACCACCTGGCTGGAAGGCGGCCTACTCTATGTTTGCCGAGACACGGTCTTCACTGAAGAACACGTATACCCCAGCGGTTGTCGGTTCTTCGCAAGTTAAGGCCGAACCAAAGTTAAGTTTTTGAATTTCTAAATATGAAATTTATACTTTTAGTCCGGTCAATTTAGACATTCGAAGTTACATAAAGTCCCAACATGCTGAAAATAATTTTCGCGAAAAACTCATTTTTTGACCTTGAATAAAAAAAAACCATACACGGGAATGATGGGGAACTTTTCAACATTGTTTATAATTATGTTTTGACTATTCTTTTTATTATATCATTATAACACGATAAGAAATAAATTATATCTCTCTGAGTAGCGACTAAAGCGACATTAGAACCCGGAAGGTTCGTACAAGTATTAATAAGATTTATATTTGGAATTATTTGGACATCTTGTTCATACAGGGAAATGACGTGGGCAGTGCTCACTTCCGCTCGGAAGTGAAGCCGGTGACTTCCTGACATGCGCTTGCGTCCAGGGACGTTCCGGTTTATACAACATTCGTTATTTATTAACTCTTTGTTTCGCAGGCTCTTAAGGAGAGGAACTATTGCCTTACCAACATCTAGGATAGGTATAGAGTAACTTATTTTGGGCTTACGTCAAGTACCCCACTGTCGATTTTGAAACGTGTCTTGTGTCGCGCGACATGTGGCGTTTCTTTTCAAACTGGGATTCCACAAATCACTACATAGTATAAAATAAAGTCGCTTTCTCTGTCCCTATGTCATTATGTCCCTTTAAAAGCTTAAATCTTTAAAACTACGCAACGGATTTTGATGCGGTTTTTTTTATAGATAGAGTGATTCAAGAGGAAGGTTCATACGTATAATAAAACCGTGCGAAGCCGGGGCGGGTCGCTAGTATAGATATATAGATAAAGAGAAATACTGATAACTCCTTACTATATGCCTAGTTCTAAACAACAAAAGCTCTGCAATTTCAGGCTGTATGAAAAAGCGCAGCTAGTAAGCAATAATGGGTCCACTACAGTGCGATGAACTCTGCGTTGATTCAATTCAATAAAAGTGTTTACGTTTTGTCCTCGTGTGTTGTTTACGTCCAAGTGACTACGTGACATTGAAACTGGTAATTAATGAATGAATTGCACCGCAATGTATTCATGTAATGACATCAATTCACAAAGAAAGATGAATAATAATGCGTCAGCAGTTTTGGGAACGAAAATCATCGCATTTACTTTAACCTACTTTTAGAAATTATTCATTAATGTTACTCAGTGGGTGAGGAAGTGGAATGCTAGTGTTTTCTTCTTCTAAGTACATCGGTATTTATAAGATCAGTGCGTTTAAATTGTGATGAATTGAAAAAGAAAATTAAGGTTTATTTCAATCAGTGCGTCCTACGCTTAATGACCTACAGAGCTGAGACGTGGAAATGGGGCTGGTCCACCAGTTCAAAGTCTCTCAGCAAGCTTTGGAAAGAGTTATGTAATAAGTTTTTGTGAAGTATAGGATTCGTAATGAATACATCTGACATAGAACCAAAGTTATCAACATAGAACAAAGAATTAGCAAGCAGAAGTGGCAGTGGGCCGACCAAATCTCGCGAAGAACCAACAATCGTTGGGGTAATCTGTTCTTGAGTGGAGACCGCGACCTAAAAAACGTAGTGTAGGACACCCTCCGGTCAGGTGGGATGACGATCTGCGGAAGACTGTAGGCAGATGCTTGAATCGGAAAGCTGAAGACAGGGCGCTATAGCACTCATTAGGCGTATACTTATCTACAGTGGACTAATAGATTGATGATAACTAAGACGCATGTCCAAGGTCCAGCTGTGGACAGCTGAGATGACGACTAACATAAAGTTCTTGCTCTTATGCTTGGTAAGCAGGACGTGTTTTTGCATTTAATACCCCTCATGAGGTTACCAAAACAACATTCCCCACACAGAAGAACACACAACTCGGCGAAACCTAATACTTACCTTACGCCAAGCTATTTAATACGCAAGTCGTAATTCATACAAGTAACGACTTAGATCAATTTACATGTGTTTAGCCAGGAACTTTGCAAGTTTTAAATTTATGGACAGGCTGAACATTATAGCCAAAAGTAGCAAGCGTAATGCAACGTAAAAGTTAAAACTGAAGGAATAGTTTGGTCAGGTTGGAGGTTTGATAAAACAGATTGTAATGGAAGAAAACGTAGTTATTTGATTATACAGTGTATATTTATATGTTAAAAACTTGTGAAATTTGGGTCTTAAAGATGCTTATTCCATGTAAGACACGAGTAGGCAGGAGCATAATTTAAAGATATTGAAGCAAATGAAAATAAAACAGTTTATTGCAAAAAAAACAATACTATCAAATACATAGATTTGTTTGGAATAATGAAATAATATGAAACTTATGAGAGTTTATGTTTAAAAAGCATATTTGTAAGCCAGTAAGCCGGTGTTTTATATTACAAAGCACTCCTGTATGAGGTTCAACAATGATAACGAAAGTTAAAAATCTAAATGATCTTTAGGAATCATGTATCTACCTACGAATAATTTTTTTTATATACGAGTTATAACGTTTTAAGGTTTCGTTGTCAGAATAGAACCTACTTACCGTTTGAATAATAAAAATGCTAGTTGCGTTCTCAACAATGCCTATTCATGAATAGAATATCACATTTACACATGATACCCTGGTAACAATAGGCCTATAATCTGGGATTGTCGAAACGTCACATGCAAAACAGGCCTTCGGTGAACTATGCCTATTGGGCAATACATTATGTAACTCATTGTTGCCTTCTACTTCGCTCTATCTACGGTATAAGGTTTTTAAACTCGATTGCTTTTAGGGTTACAATATAGAAAACCTATATCAAGGTGTTCTGGGTGTTTTATTTGTAAGTACTACCTATATAATCAAACTAGCTGACCCGCTCGCTATGTATCTCACGTGGACTTTAGTACCTACTCCATTGCCCCCATTTTGACAACCGTAGATTACAGATTTTCAGATATCCGTTCTTTGCGGGTGCCTACGTCCTAAAACGGGTCTTAAAAGAAAACTCCATGCAAAATTTCAGATTCGTAGCTCTTGCAAGTTATAGATATAACTTGATGAGTCAGTCCCAGTTATCTTTTTATAGGTATCATCATCAACGAACAGCGCACATCAGCTTGCTGCATCCAGCCTAGTTTTTTATAGATCTTCACAGATATAAGGTATGTTAAATATGAAGTACTGATATAGTAGTCCCAACAAAAACTGCTACTGTCTGATTCTGCTTTATTTGGAGCAGCATGAAAACGTTTTATGTGAATTGTCTAACGTTTTTTATTTATCAAAATGTTTTTTCAGTCTTCTGCATGTACAATCATTCAAGCAAAGCGCCTTTTGTACAATAAACTCTACAAAGTAACTTCTATTTTCATTGTAGAGTCCGTCCTGGTAACTAGACAGAAAGAGGAGTAACAAACAGACAGACAATCAAACCAATTCATTTATTACGAGTCAGGCTAGCAAAACGGTCAGATAAGAACCCATACCCCACATCCTTATTCCAAGGACAGTCTGTCGACGACGAATCGCGAATGAAATGTTAATTCGAACGCTAGACTGAATACCTTATATGTACGATCTTTTAAAAACTACTAGCTACTAGATACCTAGGTAGTAACCACTACTTTGTTGTCAAAGGAATATGCCAAGATATAAACATTTCCAGTAATTGGCACGGATGGGTGATAAATACAGTGTTTAAATTGAGCTTCGTAAATAATTTACAACGTATCTTTCTAACCCAGGGAAATGTAACGGGCACAAAATAACCTCTACTGGCAGTTATTCAATATTCGTATTTAGCTATTACAAAAATTTGTAATGATGACAACTATTTGGAGTAGCTAAATACCTACGAATACACAATATTTATCAAACATATTAAGAATCAAATTCAGTAATGTGTTCTTTTTCTAATGAATGACGTTAATGTAAACATTGAGATACTACTTGTGTTTACTACGATTTTAATAGCACCTACTAAACATCGAGAGAAAGATTAAGCAGATCTGAAAGCGAATCGTTGGCAACAACAGCGCGTGCATTCGCCAAAAATAATATCCTTGACCTTACTGAAGTTTATCTTAAAAATAAAAGTAGCCATGAACTTCAAAAGAGTGCGGTGCACATCGCTAACGCATGTAGATGTAGGAAACCCGTCAGGCTTGTTCGCCTTCGGTTGTTCACGAACAAGGTCCCTTTGTCGATCGAGGAGCAAGCCACGCGTTTTGTACAGAGTTTCGGACTGCGTCTTCTCGCGGCCACAACGGATGCTTTCATCAGAATGATGGAGCCTAGAGATAAGCTCTTATAGCAGGAACTGCTTTTGATACCACTAATATTATAAATGCGATAGTTTAGATGGATATATGGATTGATGTATATTTGTTAGGATTTCAAGCCAAAACTACTAAACGGATCGGTCTGAAATTTTGTATGGATGCAGTTATAGGCCTGGAATAAAATAGGCTTTACACCCCATAAATCAGTTCCTTTGGGACAGAAATAACCTTGAATTGTTTCCATAGAAACACCCCGTGAGACGCCGCGGTCAGATACTATAGTAGTTTGTACTATACATTTTGTAAATTTGGTTAATAGACACAAGCCTTCCTAAATTTCTCAACCCCCACCCAAATAGAGCTGGTTCGTTTCGTTACCCTATCCATATAATTTTCTTTGTTCGATTGACTCATACAATAGATCGATAAGTTCAAGACCGTGGCACTCTGCTGAATAATGAATGAATCACGCTAATTAGGCAGCAACAGTTTATTCTTCGAAATGGGAAAACGTTTGACATTTCAATTGTGCGACGCTACTGACCTATGGCTTAGGTCTGGATAATTTATGCTGACTTTTGGTAAGGTTACGGTTTTCAATACACTGTATTGTTTTGACATGAAATGAAACGAAAATATTTACTGAAAGAGAGACACACAATAACAATGGTTAACTCTACAATGATATCCGAAGAAAATTCTAAAGTGCTACAAGAAAATGTCTACTTTTATTATTTTCTGAAATGCAATCAGTACGTAGATAGTCACAAAATCTATTATTGTTGTTATGTTATGCTAAAACTAGGTGTTCATAGTTTTTCTGTTGCCGCTATAACAACGAATACTAAAAAAACAGATTAGAATATGATATTTTTGCCGTTTTCATAGATAATGGTACGGAAACCTTCGTGCGCGAGTTCGACTTGAACATGACCGGTATTTTTCTTCTTTAATTGATATTTCGATAAGTACTTCGGTAATAAAAAATACTACAGCAAACATAAGTGTTTGATCACGAACCACTTTTGTCTTTAAACATCAAAACATGCAAGTACATAAAGAACTCCGCTTATAGAAATGAAACGTAACAGCGTACCTAAAACAAAGACGTTTTTATAAAAATAAACCAGTTTTTCAGTTCACAATCTTTGTTGTACAGACGACGTTCATAATCACCAATTTACAAGACAGTTCTCGAAACAAGCTTCTTTGTTTCTGGAAGTATTTTGGCACGTTTCAGCTATTTATGCAGATCAGATAAAGTCGTACATACGGAGTGTGCCTAAAATGAGAGCTTGTTTCATATGGTGGTTATATTGTCTTCGGTAGAACAGATATCAACTAACTTGTAGGCTGCGGGTCCGATTCTCGCCTTGGGACAAATGTACGATCTGCAATATCTTCCGGAGGTCTGGGTGTTTTCTATGTATAGTAAAAAGTATCTCTATCTATCATCTAGTACCCATAAGACAAGCTCTACTTATCTTGAGGTAAGACAATGCTGCATGGATTGGCAGTATTATTTATTTATGCATTTTAAGTGTTGATTCTTATTGATGGATGACCCAGAGAGCAACATGAAGGGTCCTACTTGAAGTTCAAGCAACATTTTCCTTAATTTACATGTTCACTATATTAGATTGACGGCCTGAATAGACGTCGTTCTATGATGATAATAGAACATAAAAAAACAACAAAACTTATATGTTTTGTTGTTATTGATTTCCGATATCTCCGCTTACCTTGAGGCTAGATGATGCTAAGTGAATTGTCCAGCATTGTATTTATAGTGACCAGAGTTCTTCGACAATAATCTACTTGCAGCAAAACAAACAGATAAACCTACGAGTTCTTATGCAGAATAAAAAAGCGACAACACTGATTAAGCAAATGGAAGTCGCGCTTTTCGAGCGTGCAGCGATTCAAAGACGCCGCAGTGGTACGACCAGTTTTTAGATCGTCGTTTTGAATAAAACGCCTCGGGCAGACTACCCACTAGGTATTTTAAGAGATGAGGTTTTATTCATCCACTTTCAGAAATTGCTTGTGGTTTAGGTTATTTTTGCGACTGGTCTTGATTATAAAGTCATTGAATAATTCGTTGGGATGCATTGACTGCAGGTAGAGACTCTACGACTTTGAAAAATTACCAATTTGTGGTAATATAGTTATTTGATTCCTAGGTACAACGCTGTCGAATTTATCAGAAGAGGAAAGTAGAAGCGAGGCAAATGCATATATTTATGAATTCTAGTAAGTCAACAGCTCTTTTCAAACTGAATTTGATTCTGTTCTGTATGGTTCCAGAAACAGCTTAGCTGTGTTTTGCCCAGAGGTGCGGAAAATAGAATAAAATAGAAAAGAGATCTTTTCCAGGCAACCTTGTGATGGACTGGAGTAAAATATATTTTTTGCCAAATATCTCTAGATGTGTGAAAGATCTGAAATGAGAGCGAAAGACTGGATCGATCCACTTTTGTCTGGCAATTCGTGAACCTTTTGTTCCAATAGCGATATATTATTCATCACACAAATACAGCTGGGTTATTTGGCTTTGTAATATTTATTTTTCTTGTCAAGATCTCATAAGTCGCTAGTCTTCCGTTTATATCTTCTTTATCTTATATACTGTATATATATATACTGTAACGGTCTTTTGTCTGATGGATTTAATGGATGGACTGTAAGATATATCTAATTATCCGGGTACGAGACCCGACCAACGTTTCGGGCAACTCAGTTTATTGCTATTTATTTTGCTTATTCGTCTTGTTTGTTTTCTTCAACCATTTGCTTTCTTCAATTCTGAACTACGTAGGTACTAAAATAGCTTTCTACGTGGTGTAAACCGAGGTCGTATCCAACATTAAAAGTCGTTATGTCCAAACATGTCCAAGGAACGTTACCGCACGTTGAAATGTAGGAACTAAAACAAGATTGTGTTCTCTTCCTCTACCGGTCTCCGTTGCAACGAGGTCGACTAATCTTCCTGCATAATAATTGTATTAGATACCTATTTCCTTTAAGCTATGACGTCACATCTCGCCTTTCGGACCGAGACGAGCGAGCGTTGATCTTTAGGGTCGGCTTTAGTCTGCTCGACCCAGATTGTTACGATTATGGATTTTTGGCGCCTTATTATACTTACCTAACGAAACCAGATTTGTAATAAAACGGTCTTAAAAAGCAGGTTTTGTCAACCGATTGGTGCGGCGACGCAGGAGGTTGCGGTTTCGATTCCCGCATTGGGAGAAATGTTTGTACGTTTGTGTCGTTTGTGTGTTCGCTATTTATAATAATAAAAATATATATCTCCTTACAGCCTTCTAGTACGCAGAACACAAGCTATATATATACTTACAGCCTTCTAGTACGCAGAACACAAGCTCTTATAGCTGCTTAGCTTATAGCTAGATGATGTGATGATTGTCCAGCATTATATTAATTATTTGATATTTAAAGGAAAAGTTCTTTCTAATATAATTAATTAATAATCTAAAATTTTTTTTTTTTACGTTTTTTGAAGAAATAATTTGCATCCCTCTTATTATTTTGGTGGTATCGCCCCTCTGTCTGCTATCAGTGTTCATCAGTTCCTATAAAAAACTGGTGATGAGAATGGAAATAAGTCAATAAAAACGATTAACTTATCTTTAATAGGTTACCGCAATTTAGTTTATCGAAGACGTTTAAATATGTTTGATGACATAACATTATTACCGAAACATGCATTTCGATTCCTAAAATAAATACCTATCTTACAAGGAAAATCGAGGAGACTTCGAAAAGGTCAGTCGATACTCCTTTCAGGGTCACTCCTGTCTGGACAGTGACCTGCGATGAGACCATACAGCCACATGCTTGAATGAGGTCTGTTATATTTGTAGGGCTTTGCTTGTGTTCAGTCCGGATTTAATTTTGATCAATCCTTGTATTATCGCTTCTCGGACTTTGGTGACTAAAGTGTAGTATCTGTTATCAATCTTTGTGTATTTGTAGTAGTGTTAGCGAGGCTAGCGCATAAGAACGTTATTTTTTGCATTGACAAAGGGTTTGTTGCGAAACGAAAATTTGGCGTGTTTTAAAAACAAAATAAACTTTGTTAACAAAAAAAATTACAATCAAGGAATAGAAAAAAAATAATATAAAACAGGATTTTAATTATTTAATAAAACCATCATCAGTAAGTCGATGTCACCATTAATAATTAGGTAATTAAAATACTGTTGGTCAGATCTTAATCACATTAATTTATTTTCGTATACAAATTTACAGGTTAAAAAAAGAATCATCAAAATATGTTCATTTAGAAAAAAGTTATTACACATTCAAAAGAAACAGCCGATTTGAGAACCTCATCTTTTTTGGTCGGTTGAAAATCGGATCGAACGCGTAAAATATTTGAATTAAAAATTTACATGTATGACATTCCAACTCCATTATTGCCTAGACAACACGTTATCTGGGGTTTCATTCAAAGGCAGGTTTTCTTTCTTCCTTCAACTTATTTGTCATCCAACAGAGAAACATTGGTATTAACATCTTTAATGCATATTAAAATGTGCCCGGAGTCTGGGCACTAAAGCCGATGCATTCTCCTGCATTTTAATTCTCCTTTTACGGCTTTGTATAAATTTAAAAAGTTGAAACACGTATTCCGATATTCCGTAACGTGAACAATAGGTAGGTATCTACAAGAGTTTAGGGAAGTGCGTGAAGGGAATATAAGTTATCGGGACGTGCCTTTGACTTGTTTTACGAGACTTTTATCGATATATGCATTAATCGTATGTGTTTATCGAAATACCTCTAAGTAATTTATTTATGAAGCTTGTTTCATTTTATGTTTAAGATCTGGAAAAACAAGACGTAGTTTGCGTTATTAATTGCTAATCATGATGTTATGAAAGTTTTAGATTAGTTACAAGTGGAAAGTAAAGTTTTAGAGGAATGTGAGGTTATAACATGCTTACATGTGTAACATATAATTTGCCTGACCGTTGAATATTCAGTAAAAAGTTAGTAATCGTGAGTTTAAGGATTTCGTTGAAAAGTTTTCAAAAAGTTTATTAACAACGTATTGGAATGCAAAAACACGTTATGCCTAGCTAACAAAGGCAGGGTAATGGCTTCTATTTGATAAATTAAAACCAACAGTTATTTTCGAAGATCGTCTTCGCTTCGAGGAAGCGGCTAGAAAAAGAATGCCAACGACACAAATTCTTTTTGCGTCGAATACATTGTTAATTGACTTTTAGAAGAAAATTCAACGAAAAATTTAATTAAGTACCTACTCACGAATATTAACTGTTTACTGAATACTAAACAGTTAGCTGTTTTCGTTTTATCGATATCGACACATAGATCCTAAGAACGAGCACCTATTATGATGGAGTTTTTCTATCGATAGATATACTAGTGTAGTAGTACATCACTATTGTAGTTTGGTGATGGCACTGTAAAAATGTATTGTTCTTACTCCTCTTTGAAAGATCAGAGAATGTATAGAACATATTAATGTTGGATCTTAGTGGTGAAACGGCCAAGACGTTGCGGGTTCGATTCCTCGGGGCAAAAGTTTGTACGATCTGTAGATGTTTGATCCGGGTGTTCTTTGTGTATCTCTGTTGTTAAAAAAATTTATCGGTATCTATGTTATTTAATGGGTTAACTCTATCAGTTATCTAGAACACGAGCTCTGCTTCGCTTGGGGCTAGATGATACCTACTGTGTAAATTGTCTAGCATTATAATTAAGATAATAAAAGACAACATTACTAGCTAACATTAAAATTTAACTATTACAACATAGATAAAATTCAGCAGTAACTGGACAAAGACTAGTTCAAACAAATGTCGACATAGGTTATAATATTTTGGGCCGTTACCTTGAAATGATCGCGGTCAAAAGACCGTTGCAACATAACATAAGTTATTTAACATTTTGGTGTGTCAACAAAAATACTATGTCAGTCTGCATTCTCTAAGGTTAAGCACAGAATGTAGTATCGACATTCTAATAATTCATCATTATTGGTGTAATGCTAGTACAGTCCTAGACATAGGCCGTACCTGATGGATGACATCCATAGCGCCATGTTTTCAGCTTGCTGCATCCACCATCTGTCAGTCTTTTATTGCTCTAAAATTTTAGATAGAACAGAAAAAAATACAAGCGAATGGTTAACTTCCTGAATTAAGAAATTAAATCTATAAAAAAAAAGGCATTGTATCAAATAAAACTGGCTTCGATTCGGACTGCGAGTTTACTTGAACACGAAGGGTTCCGTATCATCGAACATAACTATTTCACAAAGCAAACCCTAAAAACAGTTTTTATGATGGATCGAAAATATATCGGCATACGAGTAAAACAAAGCAGAAAAGAGCAACATGCAAAAGCGGAATACCTTCAGAATCTAATAAAATCAAAAGTAAAAATGTGGAGACTAATTACAAAGCAATAACATAAACACGTATGCCATTAAGTTGAACACTTTTGAAATGGCACCACTAAACAACGGCAAACAAGTTTGTGGCTATAAAAACATCGGTTGAGAAATAATAGTCGAAGACTTCTCTTAGTTTTGACTGTTTGAGCCAGTTCACATTCAGATAATATCACCATCAACAACCTATATCAGTCCACCGCTGGACATAGGCATCACCGAATGAGCGCCATGCATAGTCTTCAGCTTGCCGCATCCAGCATCTGCCAGCAGTCTATTGTAACTTTTGCTGATCTCAGATATGAAATGTGTACCTGTGTACTGCCTTAGCTCACTGAAGCTAGAAACTAAGTATGATCGATCAGCTAACTTTGCTTTTGACTTCCGAACGACAATAATAAATAATGCTGGACGATTCAGACATCATCATCTAGCTCCAAGCTAAGCAGAGCTTGTGTTATTGATGAAAACTAGATGACAGATATTAAATTACATAGGTGGATATTATTTTTATAGATAGAAAACACCCAGAATCCCGGAACAAATATTTATAGATCGTTCAAAACATTTGTTCCAAGACGAGAACCGAACCTGCAACCACCTGCGTCGCAAGAGTCAAATTGAAATTGAATAACAGTTATATCTAGTTCTAGGGATTACTTTTAATGTTCCTTTAAATTTAGCGCAGTGTTAGGTTTCAAACAGCGTCTAAATGTTTACGAAATTATTCAAACTCCAACTCAACAAGAACCAAGGTACCTAACATTCTTACATGCTTCAACCTTGTTTATTATTAGTTAGGTACTTACCTACCTACCTACATCCACTCCTAAGTCAGAGAATACTAAAGCCAAATCTACATATTGTGTCAACAATTGAGGTTTTTGAGAACATTTTTTCTATCTTGAGGTAAATTGGAAAAAGTACTTATGAACGTCATGTGTTTGACTATGTTTACGTGATTTATGATGAACCCAAGAGATGTTTATGACCCTCAGGGTGAAAACCGTCCTCTTAAGTGCAAGGTTTAATATGAAATTCTTCTAAAGCTGCTCTTAGATGAAGCGTAAAAATTATTTCGCTGTCACCATAATGAAACTGGTTTTTGTAACACCCGTCAACCCTACTCTAAAAACAAAACATTCTAGGGATGCGGGCTAAATAAATATATTATATCGATAAAATATCGCGTACCTTTTTTATGGCTCTACCTGTTTAAAAAACTGTTGCATTTACTTTTGCTGAATGGAATATCCTTGAAATAGACAAAGGACGAAGAAAGCTGTTTGTTATTATAAATAAAACAATCTGAAGTCAACGCGAGTAAAGCATTCAACATTGAAAAGGACCTAGGCAGTTAAATAATGTCGTTGTTGACATATTTTAAAGCTATTATCTTATTCAGCCGTTTGTTTTGCACAGCGGTTGCCAATTAGCACAATTTATTATGTAAATACAATACCTATTACATACCTTAATAGGTAGTTTACTTTATCAAGCTTATTTTGATATCGACAAATTACCATACAGTCACCGGTTACCAACTCCTTTGCATTGTAATTTCGTTTATACCTAATGATTTGAAAGTTAAGTAAGGTCGGCTACAATGTTACCTTTTCAAGTTCGTAGGGACTCTTTTGAATTATTTATCCTTTATTTAGGTCAAAGAAAAACTATACAGGTAGGTAGGTAGGTATAGTTCGTAGTAGGCTCGTAAAGTTAACTATACCCGATTGTTTGCCCTACTATCTACTTATCGTAGTAAAATAAAAGACTCAGATTTACGGTAACAATGTATAAAAAATATCGAACGAATACATTTAAAAAGTGCCTTAGACCTTTCAATAGGTAAGTCTCCCAATTGAAGATTGATGATCGACATTTTGTCAAAGCGCACATCGATAAGCACCAAAAGAAGAAGAAGATAGGGCGCTATGGTGCTCATTAGGGGAGGCCTATGTCCAGCAGTGGACTAATATAGGCTGATGATGATGATGATGAAGCACAAAAAGGGCACGTAAATAATCATTTTCATCGATAAAATCTATGAGTCGTCATGTCACATCCCTAGTTCGCTCCAGGAGACAAGTGCAGGGTTGGGCTAGGTCAGGTGCCACACTTCGCTGCACACGTGTCGCTCACATATACCACGAACAATGAGACCAGTGTTTGACGGGACGAGTTTTTTGCTGTGGGTGCAGGTTTGAATAGTAGTAACGAGAAACATGCGTCGCCGTTTTTGTACATATGCTTTTTATGGGACCAGCTTTTTGTAAAGCTTAGGAAATTTTTTATAAGGAATCTTACCCGACTATACATTATAAATTACAAGCAAGGAATAGAAAAATTACAACTAGTATTTACAATTGAAACCATTGAGCTAACTGCAGACGGTTGCAATTGATCCATGTCAATACCAGTCGGAAGCGTCCCCAAGACACTGACTATACATTGTTTCAAACTTAGGTTTTACATACTCGAGGAAGAATCTACTGATAACACAGGCATGTCATGTCAAAAGTTAAGGTACCATGATAATAATAAAAGTAGGTACCTACTACAGGGTGAGTAATTTGAATCCCACGAAAGGTGCTTTGCTAATAACAAAGAAGCCGTATAAATAAGCAGGGATTTTAAAAGTTCAACATCTGCAAATCTAGGAAGCATGCTTCAATAAAATTGACCCTTTATTGTCTTTCCCCCATACTCTATATTATGCGTGATGTAGTGAAATCAATACCAAATTAATAGTATCTAATGTAATTAGTCTTCAGTAGTAAACATGCATGCATAAGTAGGTACTTACTTAATGCATGTTATTATAAACAAAGACCCTATTGTAAAAACCTAGCATTATAAGTTTCATAAAAGCTATAAAACAAATTAATAGGAAATATCATATCTTGGTGGATGTTTTAGTAGGTAACTTCAATAAATAGGCAGGTCATTGGTTTGGTGTCTCAAAACGAGGCAAAATATTGCGGGAAGTTGAATATAGAGGCTACCATATTTTTACTATAATTTCCTCGAATCAGACTGAACTCATAAAATACCGAAATTGTCTTAAATCTTCTAACTACCAAATTCTATGAAACCATCTTGGAACATGAACGGACATCACAATTTCACAAAGTTTATGACACAATATTTCAGGGTTCTAAACTAGTAATTCAACATGATGAATAGATCTAAGAAAAACAAGACATCGTATCTCAGGCATTTAGACTTTTGTGATACTAAGGAACTATCTACGGGATGAGAAAAGCTTTTTGCACTTAAACGCGGATGTCAACCAACACCCACCAATGTGCATTACGCAACTTTAGTCAATTACCCGTCGATCAAATTATCATCGGCCCGTCGGCCTGAAACCGTAGGCGTGAACACGACACGAAAACCGGGGAGGTAAAAAAACACCAATGAAACTAGGCCCATGTGTTGTCGTATAATAACAAGGATATGTACGAAAGAGATGGGTCTCGCGAAAGTGGTAGAAGCCACATGTATCGCGATGGGGCGACACGGCGTGGGAACTCCACACATGTGGACTGCAGCTTTATCATACGCGGATGATAAATAAAAACGTTTAGTTGAACTTTGAGTTGAACACAATCTACGCTGTAATGACCCAGCTCATTTAGATTGAGTTATAAACAGTCTTCAGCGCGCTAACGATATTAGATTGGTCGCCTTGAATGACCACATTAGGTTTAATGATACAAAAATTATAGGTTTAACTAGAAATAAAATGGGTTCTCGGTATAATGATTTATAAATTGGCACTTCTAGTACTCCATCATGTTCGATTTGTTATTGGTGTTTATTGATTGCACTATTGAAGGGATATTACGAAATGATTTCATGTATATTTATTCGATGTCGATGATTAGCACTTTTTGCCTTGACGGTTGCAATAGGTTGATACTCTACAATGTTGGGTAACTACAGTAACTTATGAAGATACAGAAAAAGAAAAAGCAACTGAAAATAAATGAGTCCAGACAAAAAATAGACCACCGACCCATTTAATTTTGGATGACGAGGATACGTAACCGTCAATTACCTGAGTTAGGAAGACAGTTTGGATGTTAGATGAACAGATTAACTGACATTTTGGCTCGTACCTGGCCTAAAAATCCCTGCCAACATGTCATTGGACAAAGTCAAGGCCGAGGCTGGCCAGCATTTATGTTGATTGATCATCCACTGGCCGAAATCCAGAAACAAAACGAGATTTTACAACTTACGTTTTCCCCAATGAGCATGAGTATTTGTGGAAATATCTTGTAGAGAAAGCTTGGCAGAACGCCTAAAAGCAAATTCGATCATAACCATTGACAAAGAGCTTTGTTCGACCTTCCTGAAAAGTGCTTTTACTCTCAGACTATTACGTCGACAACGGAAAGCGTACAAGCCTAAGATCAAGTACCTACGTTGGTACAAGCGATGTCATGTCTTATTACTTTTGTATTAAGAGTGGATGTAAAAATCCTCTATCATATTGGCTAGGAACAGGTAGAACCGATAAAAAATCAGAAAAATGCACCGTCAATAACCAGTACCAAATAGGATAATTAATCATGTAGAAAAGGTTTGAACATGGAAGCTAATGAAATTTAAAAGAAACAAAAAAGTTCCGGGTCTATAAATAAACAATCTCTCTGGTAATGTTCTTTATTTCGTTGTACGAATGCACTTGCACTTTCGGTCTCGTGAAGCCGTTCACGTGCGTAGTTCAACGTCCCAATCCTATGCCAATGCCAGAGAGGCTGCCAATAACGTTCAGTTTAATTGTTCGCTACAGTCAGAGGGAAAAGCTCTTTGGCTGAACATTATAATATAGGTATATTCAATGATAGTGAATTCAATAAATAAATAATGCTGGACGATCCACACAGCATCAACTAGCCCCAAGCTGAACAGAGCTGTGTCATGGGTACCTACTAGATTGATATACTTAATAGTTACATGGAGGAATATGTTTTATTAAAGATAGAAAACATCCAGAACCCCAGTACCTACCAATATTTTGCAGATCGTAAGAACAAAAAATGTCTCAGGGCGATAATGGAACCCTCTACCTCCTGCGTCACAGGCGGGCGCTCGCCTGCCGTGCTCCATCGGTCGTCTGAATGCACAGAGTTCATGTCTAACAAGATAAGATAATACATAACTAAACAACGAATATGAATTCATGTACTGGTAAGATGTGCATTACAATCAATTGTTTTTCTTACATGAAGGAATCAGCCTGTATAAGTAAAAACCTCTGTTTAGTGTTATTTCGGTATTTTAAAACCTCCTGATTTTACTACTACCCACAATGTAAGGAGTTTGTTATTGAGTTTGTAACAAATGGAAATCTCGCCTGAAAAATAAATTAAAACCTAGAGGGAAGAATGCGAAACCTTCGCGCAGCAAAGGGATCCAGTGTTCTTGATAGATACCTTTACCTACTTAGATTGCATAGAAAAACAAATTGAGTAATCATTAGAGCAATCGAGATCATCTATGAGAGCTATGAATAGCAAAATTATGCAAATCAATAACGACCAACCATAAAAAGTTATAATTTGTTATGGATCAACAATTATAAAATTAATTCAAATCAAAATAAGCTTTGACCTTATTGATTTCAATTTTGAAATACACCCAATCATGGCAATTGGAATGACTTCGTCAATCTTTGATGAAATCGATGACGCAGAGCTTATGCAAACAATCGTAAGTTCATAATAACTTTAATTCGAGAAAGTTAACCAACAATTAACTCGGTAATTAATACCGGATTAACATACAAACGTTTGTTTTTAAATGCCGACCTGTGTTAATGAAAATCAACAGTGAGAGGTGAACCAAGATCGTAGAGTCAAATGTATTTTGTCTGGACTCCAAAAATAAGCGTCCCTAAAGTTTTCGCAGAAGGATGATTTGCAAGCGATGCGGAAGAGTGTGGAGTTTGGCTAGATGCCCGTGCCCAGCAGATATATATCGTGGCATTGGGCCAGCCAGGGTCAGGAGCGGGCGATGCTCCCCACAATCACGCACCAATCAACAACTCATGGTACATGATTGGCATTCAAGTAACAGGAACTGGAATCCAGCCGCTTACCAACCCCACAAAGATAGCACACGCTCCACTCGTTTTATTAAAACTCATAAAATGCAAGATTACATTATCTCCAGCTAAAGTGTCTAAGGATAAGATAAGAACCGAGTTATCTTAAGACCCTTAGGATTGGGACGAAACAATATTTAGAAAGCGCACAAAAAACCTTGTAATAAAAACCTTTCGTGCCTTTTACAACACAGCAGGTAGTAAAGTAACTTATAGTTTCATTCTGTTAAATTGCTCCGTAAGTGGATGAAAGAACAATATTCCTGTGGTAATAAATAGTGTTTTTATGGCAGCCAGGCTCACTGGTGCACTGTTGGCCGACAGATTGCCAACATTAGCGACCAAACACGTGTTTGAAAATGTTTATTTAGGCAATACTCGTAAAACGCGCTGACAGGATGTGCTTTGAACCCTCAAGGTTGGTAAGGTTATTTAAATAACTCGTTGTTATTGTAGAGTCTTTTTAAATGTCTTATTTTGGCATAGTGACCAGGTACACTAGATGTTACATAAAACTTAACTAGATCGTAGAATATTCTGAGAAGCTCTACGAGAGCGAGCCATTATGGAAGACGATGTAGAGACAACTTAATTCACGGAAACGTGACCTACTTCACCCGCGCCATTCTCTCAAGATCCATAAAGTCTTATAATGAGGTTCATAACAATCAACGCATCCACAAAGCAGTAAATGTTCCAAGTCTTACACTTCCTACAGGGTTTACTAAATTAGTCGAAATCGCACCAAACAGAGAGTGCATTTGTCATGTGCGATTATTTACACGCACGATGCCCCGTCGAGGCAGGTTGGCCGTGTTCCAGCTAAACTAAAATAGCAGCTCTGTCGATGTCATTGTACTAGAGGAAACAGCCCTACAGGGTATCACAGGATTGTAGTAAGGATATGAATTTTAGGGGGTTGTAACGTTTCTATAAATTTCGGAAAATGTTTTGAAACCTTTTTTAGAAATATTATAAATTCTGGAACATCACTTGAACAGTGTTTTCAGAACAGAAGTAAGAAGCTTATGAAATGTACTAATGTATCTCTTATTTATAAATATGTTGTTTGTATCGTTGTTATAAATAAATGTTATTCTATTCTATTCTAAATCATCCTCCATTATCAGCGATTCTAGTCCAGCTTTTCAACGGAAAACTAATGTGTAGTTTAACAATCATTGGTGAACGTCTATTACGCGGCTACCATATTAAAGCTCCGGCATTACTTAGTGCATGCTGTACGTTTATACTGTTTTCCAGGAATCAGTTTCGTTGTCCGGTGGGTAACATCACGTACTAGTTATTGATAGAACCTTTTGTATTGTCTCGATAAGCCGGAATATTATTACAGGACCGTTTAAGGACATTTGTCTGGGGCCAATAAAATTCGTCTTCTACGAACAGTGAACTCCAGGATAGATTTTATTTATTCATGAATATAAAGTGATACAAGAGCCAGCATTAAATGCTCGGCTCACATAAAAGCAAATAGCAGAACTATTAAGCTGCAAAACCAGAAACATAAATTAGCGGACTATCAGTGATTTAGGTCCACATTATGCGATAATAGCGGAACAAAACAACGCTGTTGAAAAGCTTCATGAGATAGGTTACCAGGGCATTTAGACAAAAAATAAATTATACGCCAGGAACTCAGAATCCCACACTTTTGTTTATCTCGCTTACGAAATTGAAGTAGAAAAGATGAGCGTGGCGCAAAAAAACTCGACGGTTCGGTTCAACCCTTTTATTTGGCTGTTCCCTTTTTACTTTTATTTTTAAAATCGCATTCACAAACCAATTTGGAAAGGAAACGTGAGTCTGCCCAAGGTCAGCAGAATTAGTATGCTAGTAGAGTGTTTGCTGGCCGACCGGCGGCTCCGCCTGCCTGCAAAAACATGCTAATCTACGTTTTTCTAAGCTTCTTTCAAATTAGCTGTGCTTCGTGATTCGTTGTGCGGTGCGGTTGAAACTTTACACGTAACGAGTTAGGTCTCCACTCATAAAAAAGTTCTTAACAAACTTTTGTTAGTCAATGAGTAAGCGCAAAAAAGCTCTACCATAAAATAGAGTCTTGAGAGTTACACTGCATGCGGTGCTTGTTTACTACGCATCACAAGGAAACTTAAAAACATAATTTATCAACGCCATTTTTTTGCTCACATCGTAAATTATCCGAAATTACAATCGATCGATCAATGATAAAAAAACGGGTTGCATTTTACGGGAATCGTGAGTCACAAGCCAGCTATTATATGACGATTGAACATTCTTGATCGCACTCGAACACGTTCTTAAAACCCGTTTTGGGATGAGTATTTGAGTATTTCGAGCACTTGCCTACTCGTACCCAACTCGAGAAAAAAGGAAAAAATTCTGCAAATTCATGCCGAAACCGAATTGTCCCCTACTGATTTTAAACTCTTTCTTTATGGTAATGAAACTGGCTCTGAGGTTCGTTATAATTTCGTGGGTATGGTTTCATATCTTCACATAAAAAGAAACGAAGGAACCCTTTTTAACAGCCAGCATGAGAGGAAATGGTATTGTGCCTGCTAACGAGCTAGAGGTTGACGAGCGAGTGATGTTATTGTTATTGTGGAGCGTGATATGTCGCGAATAAGCCGGCGGCTCAGGGGTCTAACCTCAAAAGCTCAGCCGGAGGCCTGCCGCCGAGGGCAGGGAGCGTCGCTCGATGTTGTCGCGCATGCGCCCGCCGCGCCCTCCCTACGCCGGCCACAAGACGCAGCACAAAGCGCGAGTGGCCGACATGTCCCGACTATCCATGACTCACTAAATCGCAGTGATCGTCCTTAACGCGAGTATGTGATAAACCCGTGACTGCAAATAGTAGTGATTCCTTTTGTGGTAAATTAGAACTAGCAAACATGTACAAGACGGTGCGTCATGGCGAGAACAGCTTGCAGTACACGATTCTTCCGCAGACGGAAGAGGTGCTGAGCAACAGCGGGATGAAAGGCAAGGGACGGGACTACAGCCCTTCGAACCATGTGCGGAGGTCCTCGCGGAGACACGGTTTCAAAGACTACTGTCTCGCTATTTGCACATTGTTACTATTGATCACAGCCGCTGTTACCTTAGTCTCCGTGCTGGGACAAAAGCTTTTCGATCCTTGGTTCCAATCAGATGGTCGTGATATTATGTCATCAGTCAGAAAATACCAAGGCTTGACTACAGCGGAAACGACGCCAGCGTCCAAACTCGAGACGACCTCGACTCTTTCCACCACCACTTATGCAACCACGACAGTGACAATTCCTACTGTTTCCACAACGGTTGAAAGATCAACTACTCCGCCTTGGATAATGCCAGCTTTAAGGTCTTGGAAGAGTTCGTCCACAATTCAGACGATTCCTACGGAGGGAAGTGATTTACCACCTGAGAAACCTAGAAGAAAAGAACTGAAAGCGACGGACAACATGTCCATCAAACCTTGGGAGAAGGACACTATAATCCGACCTACCGCAACTCCTGAAACGATGACGCTGAGCAATGTAATCAAATACTACACGCGGGCGTCCAAACCCTCGGAATTGCCCGTCGTAGCGAGTACAAAGGTATTCGATGACGTGTTGATTACTACAAAGAATACACCCGTGACTGACACTACAGAAAATTCTAAGATGAGCGATTTGAAAGATGCGTTGCTATCTGTCGACGACGATGACGATTTTAAAGAATCTCTAGAGGTGGACGAAGTGTTTTCACTGCCGCCATTGAAGCCAGAAGGTCCCTACAGCGACGGGGATGAAGTGACGATGTCGAAGCCAGCGGTTACGTGGTACGGCTCGCGATGGCCTTTCGTTGACACCTCATCGTACTTCCAATGGAGCGTAAGTATTGCGCTGCTCTATGCGAAACACACATAATATTTGCTATATATATTTACCTACAAAACGCAACGTACCATCACGATTACTTCGGTAACAACTAGTTATCTGAATTGTGAAATCGGATATGGAAGAAGTTATTTATGAAACGTATTGCGATTCCAGTCTTTATGTAACGTGATTACTAGGTACTGTTGCCTATTCCGCTGACATTACGGAACACGAAGTGCGGTAATATTATAACTTATATGCAACTAGGTAACTGAAAGTGATAGTGGAATACTACCTGTTTTCATGCTTGCACCGAGATTGTGCCGATTTGACTTTCATTCTGTAGTACTTGCTACTATTCAGTTGGTAGGTTTACGGGAAAGGAAACCATTACATACATTACTTAGTGCATACCTACCTTCTAAGTTACTCAGTAACTACCTAGCTTCGAGCTCGTCTAAACGATAATTTTGTATGCAAAATGCTGCTGAGTATTTTACAGTCCATTAATTCGAAGGACATAGGTTTCTTAGATTTTTAACTGGGTTGGTACATACAATAATAAACACATTGTTACCTATTTGCATTGATAGCGAATACTTGATATGAAATAATAAATCTGATAGTATGACAGTAATGAAATTAATCTGATACGATAAAACATCCATACATATCTGGTATCTTACCGAAATCTTAAAGGTAGGTATTAATACCGTATTAAATTATTAAACTCAGATTAGAGTCACAACACAAATTGGCAATCTGTTTGATCTTGGCAATGGCTACCATAGCTACTACAGGAACTAAACCCGGAATGGTTATCCATATAGGTACAATCTAAGTACCCCGTTAAGTTATAGAAAAACTTCTCATAAACTAAAGATTGCTCAATAAATATCTACTTTGAATAGTAGGTAAGGTACTTACCTACCGATTGACAGTTTTAAAACACGCCCTATATTTTAGTAATATAGGATTTACTTTCTCTCGTATCTCAAAGAACCAAAGCGATTCCATTATTCCAATATTCTGTCAGGTAGCATCGAGGTCATTGAGATTGGCTTCCTGGTCACTCCAGCCTTACCGAATACTTACTCTTCTGTGATCTGAGACCTAGGGCCCAACTTGTCTAAGTCTAAGGTTACCTAGGGCGCCCAACTTGTCTAAGTCTAAGGTTTTGTAACAAAAACGTTTTTACTCATGTTTATTGTGTTCTTGAGTGGAGACCGCGACTTGCAACCGTAGTGTAGGACGCCCTCCGGTCAGGTGGGATGACGATCTGCGAAAGACTGCTGGCAGATGCTGGATGCGGCAAGCCAGGGTACAATGGCGCTCATTAGGGGAGGCCTATATCCACCAGTGGACTAATATAGGCTGATGATGTTTATTTTTTTACAGGGTTACTCTCGGGGAGACAACTTACTGCTGCCCCTTTTAGTCGGTGCGTTGTCTTCAATAGCTCTGGTAGCGCTGGTGGCGTTGGCTGCTAAACGTCGCAGGCGCACTCAATCTGCCGCTACTGCCAGTGGGGTAAGAGCCATCACACTTCACAACATCACTATAAAACCTAGTATAAAACAAAGTCGCTTTCTCTGTCCCTATGTATGCTTAAATCTTTAAAACTACGCAACGGATTTTGACGCGGTTTTTTTTTATAGTGATTCAAGAGGAAGGTTTATACGTATAATAAAACCGCGCGAACCCGGGGCGTGTCGCTAGTAGTAAATATAAAACAATGTCGCTTCCCGTTATCTGTCCTTATGTATGCTTAGATCTTTAAAACTATGAACGGATTATGATGCGTTTTTTTGAATAGATAGTTATTCAAGAGGAAGGTTTGGTTTAGGTATATGTTTAATACACCCGTTCGAACCCGGGGCGGTTTGCTAGTCCTACTAATATTATAAACGCGAAAGTTTGTAAGTATAGATGGATGTTTATTACGCAAAAACTACTGAACGGATATGGATGAAATTTGGCACAAAGATAGATTATAGTCTGGAGTAACACATAGGCTATATTTATCCCGGAATTCCCACGGGAACGTGAATTACACGGGTGAAACCTCGAGGCGCTGCTAGTCTGTAATAAATGCGAAAGTTTAAATGGTTGTTTGTTACCTATTCACGTTAAAACTACTGAATGGTACTAAATGGTAACATACTGGGCTGAAAATGCGTATTTCTAAACCTGGAATAACACATTGGCTTTCATCAATTTCCACGAGGGTGATTTTTAAATTAATATAGAAAGGGGATACAAAAAGTGTCACAGACGATGCAGAGTCCTGACCCATTTACCTAAGGTAGCTTCAAAATAATGTGATGGCAGAAAAAAGCATAGTGATACTAGTTTTCGGAAGGACCTCTTACATACTTTTACTTTTTCGTAGATATTCCACGAAAAAGTTAATACGCCTAACATAAATCGAGAGCAATCATATCGAGAGTCTTTGCGTTTTAGATCAACTAAAACCTTTGATTTCTAAGTCTTTTCACTAGCTAGGCCACACAAAAAGATATAATAGGTTTAGGTATGTCAACATAACTCATACCGATCGTTGATATAAGATCTCGTTTAAGAAATCTGAGTTAGTGTGCCATTTGTGGAAGGCATTTGCGTGTTGTTTGTATTTTGATCTTTATCTGACACGCTCTAGGATTTAGAATTCAAGGATAATGTTTTGTGGGAATCTGCTATCACAAGGCAACTCTTATGAAAATATTGTTGTTATACTCTTTGTTAGAAAATAGAGCAGAAAGGTAGAGATGTCGACAGATGTGATTTTTGTAAAATAGTCCCGGTTTTGTGTGCAATCAATTGATATGTTCAAATAAACAGTTAGGTACTTAGCATTGCATCGTAGAGCACTAGAAAAAAAGCAAGAAATTTGTTGCTTTACTTCTTGACCATTTTTTCAAAGGATCATAAAAACACGGGTTTGAGAGATTTTTGGTATTTTTCTTGGTTCCGTTTGTTGCTATATTGGAAAGGTCCATAAGAAAATATGATAGATGTAAAAGGATAGTTGATTAATTTTGTGTTTATTAAATTTTATTTGAATTGTACTATATTGTGTTCAGCTAAGGTGTCATTTTGATTAAAGACCCATTTGCTACTACGTCATATTTTATTGCTAATAGGAAACTTTAAAAATACTCGTAGAAACGTTATGCTAGTATGCCGTTTTGTTTTTAAGGTGTTCTGCTTAAATAACCTTTCAATAAGAAACGAAAAAATACTTCTACCTACTACTACTTACCTTAATACTATACTCCATGAATGACAACTTCTCAGTTGCAACAACTCAGTTTGTCGCTATTGAGTGTTTTTATAATAAGTTCACCAATCTTGTCTCCAGCATACCACGGAGCTCGCAGCCGACGACAATACAAACCTGCTGACTGCCGATAACGAGGATGCAGAGGAGTGATGGCTTCACTCCGGGAGCAAATGTACAACTTAGGTGCATATCGTAGATCACATAGCTTCAATTATACTTTATTGGACGTTTTGGTATTAACTAGACATTTTTAGAGTAAGATTGCGAGTTTCGTATGGCTTACACTACATAAAAACTTGTGATGGGTTACCTGCTAGCCTAGTTTATGTTGGAAAATAAGCCATCATTGATATAGAAGGCATTTAAAAGAAAAAATAGGGTTTAGGGTTGCCGAAAACGTATGGACTTTCGGAAGACCAAAGATGAAGCTTTTGAATTGAAAGAAGCGTGAGTAAGCCATAGGAAACTCTGCACCGATTTATATCTTCAAGTCATGCTGAATTTGTGAATCGCTTGGTCGGGCGAGATGCGTGAATCTGGACCAATAATCCAATATCATTGCTTATGTAGTCTTAGCACGAATCTGACACTGTATGGACATGAAATCGCATCAAGTGTTACGTACACTTGAGGCGAAAAAAACTGTAAACTTTACTCAGAACATAATGTAAGTTTTGTTAGTAGTCTTTCTCTTCTAATTTTATAATAATACTATGTACCTACTGTTACTAAAATGGAGTTTGTACAACTCTGACAGAGATTATTTAACAGTGTAATATGCATGTAGGTACGCATTATTGAGTTTGTCCTTGTTACCTAGATTGTATGCGAGGCATTCCAGTCACTGTTAACGATTCAGCTGCAATAGCATCTCGTTTTAATCACAACATTTCCGAACGAACAGTGAAAACCAATTATATTTCCAATTTTCAGTGCCTATTGTCTGTAAGTTAATGAATGTTCGATCGTCGGCTGACAAAGCCCAAGCTTGGAGGTGAATTCAGAGATACGATATACATGTAGGGATATATTTATAACACATTAGATTAGGAAGTTTCAAATGCCAAATGCTAAGATATTTTTGTTACAAAATTAATCTATACGGTATTTTATTGTAACACCATTGTAATGGGAAATTTTTAGGAACCCACCATGAGCTTGCTAGTGACTGTATTTTTGGATGCGTAGACCATGCATTTTGCTTTCTCGCAGATTCGACATAATTATATCGACCACATTATTCAATGCTTTATCCTCGTCAGGGTTTAGAACTTTTTACAAAAGCTATACTTAGTTCAGTTAAAAAACGCATAGGTATTACTAGACTCAAATAGAAAAGGAAATTAAAATTATTGAAATTGTTCAAAATAGGTATATCATATCTCTGAAATAAATAGTAAAATGTAAAGCCTCGACAGTATTATTAAAACCTGTGGTATTATTCTATGTGTACCTTAGCGTGCATGTATTTGTGTAGTCGATTAGTGTAAGATTAAATATCACCCCCGAAATGTTATATCTACGTTCTCTCGGCTATTTGTGTAAGTTTAAAGCTATCAATCAACTTTTTTTGATATTTAATAATGTATCTATTTTAAAACATAGTTATAAGACTGATGGTAGGATTGGTTTGTTAGGATTAGTGTGATATTTTTATTCGACATTTTGTAACGGTACTATTATTTGCTTTCTATTTTGAAAATTCTAGTCATACCTACCTTAGTCGATCGAATATTATGTATTCTGCAAAAATAATATATATTTTACGTATTAAACATATTTAGTCAGGAAACGCCAATTATTACTCATCTTTATATTTGTGTGTATAAATAAGCATATTTCGATATTAGGTGTTAGCATATACGATACATACATAATTGACTTGATTGTGGAGTCATTTGCGGGTAGTTAGCAATTAAATGTGATACATCTTGGTATCTTTATATTTTCCTGTAGAAGGAATTGAGTTGACGGGTCCATACGACTATACTCTGGATTTCTTATTTAAAAAAGAAAAACATCAGCCAATCAGAAATAACTGGAAATCCTTGCATTAAATTTCATTGGCTAGTATTATAAAGGATAACATTTTATTCAATGAAAACCCAGAGTATTTATATTTCGTTCCTCGCGTATAGTCTTAACAATTTTGACATATACATATAAATAGTAATAATATGAATATATTCATGCAAGTACACCGCACAGTACCAATAGTATGTTTAGCTTTGTGTTAGAATAGTCTGAAGGCAGCGTGATTGAAGCTAGTACACATTTCATGTACATAAGTATTGGATTAAATTATGTTTTCCCACCCACTACCTGTTTTCATTTCAAACCAACCCAGCCCCTATTAAGAATATAAACTTGACATTACTTAAACTCAAAGTTAGTTATTTATTTTACATCTAGTACCGAAAATACAAGCTCTGCTTAACTTGGGGCTTGATGAAGGTGTATGGATTGTCCAGCATTCTTTATTTAAAATCTTATATCTGAAGAAATAATAACACAGTAAAAGTACTATAGGTACTAAAGGTTAAAATTTCTCCCAAGAAGACTTCAAAAAGTTCATTTATATATAGGTACCTATTTACCTATATTAAAACGAGGATGTAAAGTGATAGCTTTAATTTTCGTTAACCTCAATCTTTTTAAAGTCAAATTAAAGAAGGAAACAAAACGCCTTGTTATGTCGTTTTCAAGATGGAGTAAACTTATCCACTAGATAATCTGATTTTTTATAGTACCTAAGCCTTGAAAAGAATCGTTGTTTTTTTATATTGAGGTTACTCTGTGTTTTCAAGCAATGGAAGTAAGGCGTGAATAAAAGTCATAAATATCAAAGCAATAGAATTGACAATTATATTCTTTAAAATATAACGAATTTTTACATAGCAAAAATGTACAATATAAACTACTTATAAGAGCTAAAATCAAATGTACAACTTATGATATTTTGCAACGTAAATTCAATGAGATTTTGCAAATTCTACAATGTTACAAAAAATATTTAACAATTAATAGATGAATTCCTAAAGAAATATAAGTTTATACACAATGTAATATGTTATAATACTTGAACTAAATAGTGAATTATCAAGCTGTTTATAATCAGTGCCCAATCATATAGTATTAGTGATATGGGGAGGGTTAATTCAGAGTAAAAACTGTATCAAAATTACAAATATTGCTTATTTAATGAATCTCACTTTTTGTTTCACATTTAAAGCCTATAATCGGCTTCACTGTATACAGTCACTTAATATTGAACATTTAGAATCGAGAATAAAAAAAATACACAAACTATACTAATATTTAATAATGTCATAAATAAATATTCTTAATACAATTAAAATTATGTATATCTGTCCGTGACATTGGTGTTATGTGTATTAGTATGTACAAAGCAAGATAACAGTTATTTTTACAATGACACCTTAAAAAAGCTTTTTTTACTAAAATATTATCATAATACCGTATCCTAGAAACAATTATGTTACATAAAATTCTTTTATAAGTATATCAGATTGTGTATATTTCTCAGACACTAAGTAATTGTGGTTAATGAAACAATAACAAAAGTATAATTTAATTACCTAGAATTCATCACCACAGTGAGAAAAAATAAGATTTCAGACTTTTCATGTATAACGGTATTTTTATATTTACGCTGTATTCGCTAACCAGCTCTTGCTAGCAAATACCGCGTATATAAGAAAAGACCTTAACCTCATGTAAAAAGGTACTGCAGTATCGTAAGTATTGCTCAAACAAGGCTCAAACCATCGCTTTTCCTTTATCCAAATTCCTTTGGCTTCAAACTGATTCTTTTTTCGCAGGCTGATAAGGGGATCTACTTTGTCAGTGCACAGTTTATCCTGAAATTGTAGCATCGGAACCACTGTTGTCTTACCTCTTCTAACGCATATATTTGACCATCATTCTATCTCTTTTCTCCCGATCTTTTCGAGTGAGAAAGTGATATAACCATAGTCAAATCAACCACCCCGAGACGTCTCGGAAATAACATATAATATATAAATTCTGTCAAACATCACATGCGATTGGATGGATGTAATTTCTGTGCAATAGCCATTATACAAAATGTATAAGCTCCAACGCTTCTATAGATCGACTTAGGTATTAGTGCTGCCTAGGTGGGCGTATTTTATGATTTATTAAAAGATCAATATAATTTTTTGGATTACCCCTCTGTCCACCCTGGACCAAACAATAAGGTCACAAAAAAAATGCCGCCCCGGGTTTCCCCGTCTGGTCCGCCATTTATATACAATCCCATTTAAATTTGAGCAGAAATGAGAAATCAAAACCCTCTCAAGTTTCCTCTGATTTCAAATGATCAGCACTGCCAAGAAATAACCTATATCGCGATAACCAACGCCCAAACTATCCTGAAGAACATCCTTCAAAACTATCAAACGCTTCAATAATACTTTATTCATTCACATTTACACATCTCAAGCCCTACTTAAAATAATAACTAACCTAACAAAATAATTTACAAAAACTGTATACCTTAATTCTAGTATGCACCGTTACTGGGGCGGAGGGTTGTTTGGTCTAAGGATTCTGGCCAAAACGTGTCGGCCCGAGACGAGTTTTAACTGCTGCCCGTCCATTAGTACGCTGCGAACGCCGCTAGATGTCGGTGTCGCACCAACTGGGCCCTGTAAAAGCAAATACGTTACAGACAAACTATATATAATATATTTTTATTAATAATAAATAATATGTTACGCTGGACAATCCACACAGCACCATCTAGCCCCAAAGTAAGCTACTCAAAGCTTGTGTTATGGCTACTAGTTATCTGATATATTTCATACATTATATACGTAGATAGATATTTTTTACTATACATATGAAACCAGACCAACGAAACAAATTTCTGCAGATCGTGCACAAATTTGTTCCGAGGCGGGAATCGAACCCGCAACCTCCTGCGTCGCAGGCGGACCTTCGCCCACCGCGCCTACATCAGTCGTCAACAATAGACCTTCCTTCCACAATCTCACCTGGGGGGTGATTCACTATGGCCAATCCAAGCGTGTTACACACTTAGACAAGATAGAGGCGTGGAATCGGACAAAATCGTATTTAGAACACAATGTGACGTCACACGATTTGGGCGTGGAATCTCCTATGTCATAGTGAATCACGCCCCTGATGGTAAGTGACGACGTGGCCGAAGATGTATCATGAAGTCTAGAAGACACCTATTCACTCTCGTCTTGAAGAGTCGGGTTATATTTGTCTTCGTTGATTAACTACGAACCTAGTTTCAAGTTTACGTCCCTGGTAAAGGGATGTAACACGAAATAACACGACATTATAATGTGTTTATTGTATTCTTATAATGTGTTTCTACCTTTACTTCACTCGAATTTTGAAGTTAGTAAAATCATCTAAGGTTTTGAAGGAACAGTTCAAAGGTTATATTAAAAATGCCAATAAGCCTATCAATGAGAAACAAAAAAAGGCAAAACGGGTGTATCTATCCCGGCAGGTAAGATCAAATGAATAGATGTAACGTTGGTATTCTTCCAACAAACTAGGTTCATAGTTAACCCGCTTACAGTCATTAATGAATTCTTTAACTAGGAAAGTTTTTATTGTAAAATATATTTGTCTCATTTTAGTATTTTAATACGTGCTTAAGAGTTAACTGGTACAACCACACTATTGTGTCGTGCTTGAGATCAATCAGAAGCTTGTCGGGTTCATATACAATGTGTATTTTCGAACCTTGATCAAACGAGATGTGTGTAAAAAGAAAGGAAGAAAAAAGCAGATGAAGATACTTTCATTAAAAATAATCGGCTTTGTTTTTTTCATATTTTTATCGATAAATATCATTTGATCAAGATTCGACAATACACGTTGTATTTGGTATGGTAAGAAAAACAATAGGAGTAGTCCATTATCACGCGAGGGTCAAATGGCGGGGAAAAGGGTTGCTATCGCAGGGCAGTGGGAGGCAATCACGTGATTAATGCACAAGACCTTATATACCGATGCATTTGACGAGTCACGAAAAAACTCGACACCATAATGTATTTCTATCTTTACCCGAATTAAAAAGGAAATAAAATAATGTAATGGCTTTGAAATAAAATTGTAAAGGTGTGTTTTTTAAACGTGCCAAAAAGCCGATCAATGAGAAACCAAAAAAGTGATAACCAGGTGTATCCATCCAGGCAGGTTAAATCAAATAAACAAAGCAGTAAGTTTAATTCACATGCATTTTTCCATGCCGATTGTTCCGTGTTAATTATGTTGCAAGTAAAATATGTACTTATAAAAAAATCTGTTCGGAAGTTACAAAAATGTGTGAGTGGACACGCGGTACTAGTTTATGTCATTGTCAAAGTCACAAATCGTTGGAGACAATTCCTAACAACTGTTAACTTGGCCTTGTTTTCTTAAGAAATAGAAGAAAGAAAGACTGAAAGTTTTCAGAAATAAAATTGTTGTATTACGTACAAAGCACAAGCAAATAAATAATTAATTTTGAACGGCCACTATTCATATCACGCCTGCATTAGCATTATACATAAACAGGGTACGTTATAGGGTAATTTTTTGTACGCGCTACGAATTGAAGTGACGTATTGACCAGGGTGTTCGCCGGAATCTTAAGATACATTAAAGGAAGTTATATCATTGAATATCATTTACATGCCTTTACTATTATACAGGGTGTTAGTGTGAACACCGTTGTCCTTGAAACCAGAGGTTCAGCATCATGAGTAGAATCCAAAACCGATGAGAAAAGCTTAACACCTATTTTAGTTTTGCAAGATTTTGATATTTCATGTCTTCGCTATCGTACACGATGCCATAGTCACTCTACATACTTTAAGTACCTACCTACGTAAGTACTTATATCCGCGCCTTACTTGGATCGTAACTTCATTACTTGTGCCCTTCAAAAGACGGGATATTCGCACAGAAGGCCACGTGTCGCCTGGTCGAAGTACTTGTGTCACGTGTTTGTGAGCAAATGTTTAGTGTTTATAAAAATTTTCTTTAAAAAATGAGTAAAATATAAAATCATTTTTTTTTTCATCCGTTTTGGATTCTACTCATGATGCTGAACCTCTGGTTTCAAGGACAACGGTGTTCACACTAACACCCTGTATTATTTAGATTTATTATTGTTTTAGGGATTAACCTCAACCAATTCCAAACCATGCATCCAAAAACCTAGCAGTATTTTTAAAACTTAATATTTAATTTTACTTGAACTACCATGCCATGGAATAATTATATCACCTGCTGTATTTTAATTCCCTGCGCAAGTTTTACTTGGTGTATTGGATTGACCTATAAAATTATAACAAAAAAGCACATAAATATAAATGAACCACATGACAAATAAATTAATGATGGTGAGGAACGCTATAACAAAAAATTCTAGCGCAATCAAAATCACCCAAAATGTACACAGCGATTACTAAATCTTTAAATATTAAAAAAAAACACATTTACAAAAAAAATAACAAGTTTTAACTGCTTGTACACAGACATGAGCATCGGAAACATCGACCAATCAGAGGCCTGTCTAATATAATACAAAATAGTAAAACCAGGCGGTGATTTTTTTATAGCACCAAGGTGACAAACGCGGCTGCATGCATTTATAATTTTACTAGCTATCTGACGGGGACACAGACACCGTGTATGTATTCCTGAGTCTGATGCCTGGTTTACACTTTGTTAAATACCAAGTGCGAGCGACAAGTGCAAGTGACATTATGATTTCCGATAATTGTTCACGGAACATTTTGAACTAAGACGCATGCCATTTATCACACAGCTGCGTTTTGAGATTTACGATTTGAAAGCATGCGGCTCGGCATCACGTCTAGAAATCGCGCTTCAAGACACGCAGGTGTCACTTGCACTTGATACTTAACAAAGTGTAAATCAGGCATGACAGACGGAATCCTTAGTACACGTAAGATTCGTTCAAAATATGTTTAGGAATATTTAGAATCGCGTAGAATCGAATCCTTTTAGCTGAAAATCTATTGTACCTGTTGTAATTTGAGCACGGGCGCAGCCGTTGTTGGGGTCGTCACCGTTTGGGCCGCTGAAATGAGAAAAAAATGCATTAAAGATAAGTCAAAAAACTACTATTCAGATCATATTAAATTGGAAAAAACTAGGTAGGACACCAGTGTTCATAAAAAAGTACCGTCAAAAACGATCGTGACGAACGTTCATCCAGAAAAAAGCACAAAAAATACTGACGAATTGAGAACCATTTTTTTAAGTAAATGTTCGAATTGTTGAAATAAATAAAGATCACGTCATCGCGCTGTTTCTTGAATGGTGTATTTCCTTTTACTCTGAATTTGTAAAATAGTTTTCATGGGGCAATAGTTTCCGTACTATAAGATAAAAATAACTTTGAAACAATATATTACTCACACATATTGCTTATAACTATTGTCTGAGCGGTACTAGAGCCACCTGTAGATGTCACTCGAACCGCCGTTCCGTCACTCTGTGGACAACACAATCTAATGAAAACACGGAGTATGTTGATTGGTTTCCTTTTATAAAGGAAGGAATTTTAATAAACTGATGGGAGTAAGGTTAATCCATACACGACAATAAGAGAAACCTATACGGCCTGGACTATCGTGGTGGGTCTAATTCTAAATGAGGAAACGGGCATCTGCACTGACAAATAAAAAGCTTGAAATTATGTAACTCTCATAAAAAAATACAGTGAGGTTGATTGAAAAGAGAGTGAACGAGTTCGCTCATCAGAAGTAAATAAATATCTTTATTTCTTTAGGCTTACAAAATAAGCACTTTATTTTCATCATCATAATTATCAAAATAATAAAGAAATAAGACCTTCAAGTGCCTCTTTACATTAGCATTCGATAAACGTACGCGCAGCGCAGACGCCGCATCATAACTCATAAGAAATTATATGACGGGAAATGTTAATTTAATTTCATATTGTATTCATATTTAAAAATATTAATACCAGATTATTCTTATTTGATAGTGTACCGCTGTCTCATAATTTTAAAATAGTAAATCAATTTTGTATACTCGGGTCTCCCGCGATACAGGCCTAGCCTAGTAGATAGATAGATAGATAGATAATACTTTATTTCAAAGCCTTATTTAAACATTTATTCCTTAATTAAACTAATCCTAAAGAGAGGCAATGGAATTGGCGGCCTTATCGCTTAAAGCGATTTCTTCCAGGCAACCAAGGTGTAGGGAGAAAATCATAGGATGGCGGTGCTAGCCTAGTGCGGCGACCGTAGGTAAAATAATGTTCTTAATTATATCAATAGGTAAATTAGGTAAAAATATTGTAATGGTACCTTAACATTAAGTGCATGTACTTCCTCTTTTGGTAAAATATTTTTTTGTATGTAAATATTATGCATAAAATATTAAGATTTGTATCTATTTCTTTGTATAATTTCTTTCTTATTTAAAAATTTATAAAAAAACTGGACAAACGTATGAAGAATGAAGGGGCGTTTACTCTAGACTACTCTAGTGTTACAACTTACCTGTAGTATAATATTATGCAGCGGCTTCGCGGAGGTGAGCAGCAGGGGTCGGTTGAGCCTCGCGGCGGGCGATATGACGCGGACCTGCGGACGCGGTCGCACGCCCGGCACCACCCTGCCGCCGCCCACCATGCCTTCTATCGGGACTACTTGACCCTGCAAACAATTTATTACTTCGCTAAACTGTTATAACACCATTATATTAGAAACAAGTATTTAGCTGTGGAATCGTTTCAAAGCTATTTCAATAACATGGGAATTGATTTCTGGAATGAAAAGTAGCCTTGTACGATAGCTGAAATTTTTAATGCACGTACTTTGATAATTTTTTAAGCGGTTAAAGCCGCGGGGCGCATAAAACCAAAAATAAAAAAAGCATAATATAAACAGGACTCTTCCATGCGAGGCTCGAAAAGTGGAGTGGTCGGAAAAACCACGAAACACACGAGGGATGTACTTGTAGTGAGATATTATCAGTATAATTATTCTCTGTCTATACGACTTTGAATCACAGAAACTGATTAAAGCATTATAAGAATGAGTATAGGTCGCGTCACGTAAAAAGAGCGCTGGAAGAAAGTGGAAGGGGTATGTTCGCGCATGGGTACACTCGCGTACGATAGTACTATGCCAATTTGCTGTGCCTATTTTTAACTAATATTTCACTCGCGGCTTGGTGTTGGTTATTAGAAAATAATCTATATATATAAAAGAAAGTCGTGTTAGTTACTTCACTTATAACTAAAGGACGGCTGAACCGATTTAGCTGAAAATTGGCAGGGAGGTAGTTTAGAGCCAGGAGAAGGACATAGGATACTTTTTATCCCGTTCGGTACTTATAATAAAACCGTGCGAAGCCGGGGCGGGTCGCTAGTCTATATATATAAAAGAAAGTCGTGTTAGTTACTTCACTTATAACTAAAGGACGGCTGAACCGATTTAGCTGAAAATTGGCAGGGAGGTAGTTTAGAGCCAGGAGAAGGACATAGGATACTTTTTATCCCGTTCGGTACTTATAATAAAACCGTGCGAAGCCGGGGCGGGTCGCTAGTATTAGATAAAATTAAAAACAAGTTCGATTCAGTTTAGAATGTTTAATCTAATTACAAAAAAATAATGTAATGTAGCAACTCCATCCATTAAGTCGTCTTGGGTGACGTGAAAACCAGATGAGGACGCGGGATTGATACTGGAGGTGGCTATTTCATCATCGTCGCTTTCGTCACTTGAGCTTTCATCATTATTTGAGTCAGAATCATCATCCCTTACACGAATAATAAATGTTTCTGTAATCATATCTACCAAATGATCGCTTTTACAGTAATCGGTCTCTACCTCTATTTCCTTTACCTTTGTGCATAATTTCCAAAAACCATTAAAATGTAAAACCATTTCGTAAACTTTTGTGCGCGATGGTATTTTGACAAGAAACGTGACGTGTGACAGCAAATGTCAACTGACGAACCAATAGCGCACCGGCAAGCATGCGGCGCATGACCCTTCCACCCCGCGCCCCACCGCCTACCTCCAAATAGACCCATAAATAGCGTTCTGCGCAGCTTTACCGCCAGCGTTCTTCTTACATGACGCGAACTATAAATTCAACAACTTGAGCGTCTAGGGGACTTCAGATTGATATGGATTACTAGAGCTCTCTTGCTAGACTGTTTGAAACAGTCTGCAGTAAGCTCAATTGTCAACACTAGTTTCTATTGGTTTCTATTATTTGACTTCATTTTCTTCACAAATAAAAGTAATGAATAACTTACTTGAGCATTCGTAATCAGTTTCGCCATAATCGGCTGACTGCCAGCCTTATCCCCCTGACCCTGGCTCCTCACAACTTGAGGCATCTTCCCTTGCCCAGCCAATTGCACTCCGCCCGCCAACTGCAGCGTCTGTCCACTCGGCAACTGTATCGTCTGCCCACTCGGTAACTGCACTGTCTGACTCCCAGCCAACTGCACTGTCTGATTATTCAACTGCACATTCCCCATCGCGCTAGGTATAACGTTCTGCCCCATTTGTACCGGCATCCCTCCTGCTATTTGAAACGTTTGACCGGCTAGCACGCTCGGGGGTACGACGTTAGGGCTTGCGACTTGAACGCTTTGTCCGCTCGGCAGTTTGACGGTGTGCCCCGTTAGTTGGACGCTTTGACCCGCTAGCTGAACGGTTTGGTTTCCAAACTGCACCGTTTGTCCAAGCTGGACCGATGATACTGGTATGACGGTTTGGTTCGCTTGAAGAGGTTTTAGCGTGGAGGTTGTTTGTACTCGGTTTTGCGTTTTGGAGGCTTTAAGGGCTTGCATGACTTGCGGGGTCGCTAAGGGTACGGTTTGCCCGCTGGGGAGCCGCACGCTGTGGGTCGTGTGTTGGACTTGTAGCGTGGGTTGTAGTTGTAACGAGGACAGTTGTAACGCGTGGCTCGGGCTGAGCTGCACCGCTTGGCCGCCGGGGAAGTGAACCGTCTGGTTGGCGGATATCTGGAGCGTGCGGCCGCCGGCCAGCTGCACCGTGCGGGTGGCCGCGGTTGGGGACACCGCGGTCTGCACACAGCTGACTACGACAGTTCCGGTTGGACTCTGAAATGGAAACAAACTTTAGCATATCATGTTTTTTTTTGTTTTTTTATCAACAATAGACCTTCGTTTGACCACAACCTCAAAGTTGAAGTTATAGTCAATTTAAAGGATACCGACTAATCCTTGCAAATAAAACTAAAACACATATGCTATGAGTCGAGGCAAAGATTAATTGCAATTGCAATTCGGTGATTAGATCCGGTATTGAACCTATTGATCACTCTCTGACGTCTCTGAATATGTGCTTGCTATCCGTCATGATGAAGTCGATCTTATTTTTAGTCACAGTGTCGGCTTTTCCATGTCCACTTCCGCTGGGGCTGTTTCTTAAAGAAGGAGTTCATTAAGAACAGCCTCTTTTTCTCACGGAAGTGGACAAGCATTTGCCCCCTGTGATTCCTAATTCTATACTGACTACTATTGAAAACAGTCGAATTCAGAACCTCGTTTATTGAAGTCGTTTGTAAATGAGCCCACCTATGGCCTTGTTCAAGAACTAATAAGTATTTACCTGTGCTAGTGTTGTGACTGCTGGTGTGCCCTGTGTTGGTACTCGCTTTTTGCTTGTAGGTGATTCTGAAAGCAGTTTCAATCTTCATTTATATTACACTAGCAGTACCTCGCGATTTCGATCGAGTAGAATTGAATTTTTAACCCTTGAATTTTTGCACAATTTTAAGGAAAATTTCAGAAATAGCTGAGACATCTTTTTTTTATTATTAGTTAAGGGGAACCTGAACGTTAAACTTGGACGGTCTATTCTATAGTCCTATTGGTTCCTGAAATACATTTTTGATTCACATTCAACACCTATTTTAGCTAGGATATAAAGATTTTTTTATACTTGTTCTTATTACATACCATGAAGCAATGCTCGCGGTGATATCAAAGATTTCCCTGTGGGCGGATTGGCAGGACTTAAAACTCTTACCACGCCTCTTCTGGCAGCACAAATCTGTGAAAATAACATATTTACATATGAATAAATAAGTAAATAATGCTGCACAATTCACACAGAATTATCTAGCCCCAAAAGCTAAGCAGAGCTTGTGTTATGGGTACTAGAAAACTGATAAACTCTGCATTGATGTTGTGTGAAAATCATGAACCTACAAAAACTTTTTTGTTATAGATAACTTCAAAAAAGGAGGAGGTTCTCAGTTCTACTGTAATTTTACTTGTATTGTTGTTATTTTTTTTTTCCACGTGAACCGATTTTGATTATATTATATTTGAAAGCTGGTGATTCTCACTTGGTCCCATATTAATTTGTTAAGATCACATCAGTTATTTTCGAGTTATCCTTAATAATACGAGCATTTTGAAATATGTTGTCAAAAAACCTCAAATTATGATATTATTATGGATGGAGGCAGATTAAAAGTATGCAAGTATATTAATATTTATTTAGATTTACCTGAGTAGTGGGTGTAACAATCGATGCAGTAACAGAGGTTTGTAGATTGGGAGGCTTTATCAACAACGAACGCGTACCAGGCGCCATCTATGTATAGGAAGGGAGAACTTATTATTTAATATTATTATTTGTTCGTAGAAGCCAGAAGAATAGTCATTTACTAAATAAATTAAACTAAATTTACTAATCTAAGACTATAAACACGAATCTTATGTCCTACAATAAAATAATGTAATACATAAAATAATTCTGTGACGATTAAGTTTTCTAGAAAATTCTTCTTTTCACGAGTTATCTATCATACATTTCATCAAAGTTAACCAACGCAGAACGAAGTTGCCTAATTATCTGTCTGATTATCTTTAGGTGAACACCAGTCTAACTAGGTTCGTAGTCAACGCACTTGCATTCAAGTTTTTTTTGTTTTTGGTGTTCTTATAATCTTTATTCATATTATTATATAAAAAGTAAAAACACTTACCTTTTGTGGTTGGATGATGGTCGAATTCGTAACCGGATGTATCACAGTTTGAGAAGTAGATATGGTCTGACCCAAAGCGTTCGCTTTCATCGCCTACAAGACAAAACAAACAAGATCAAATCAATAGTTCAACACACAACATCATCTAGCCCCAAGCTAAGCAGAGCTTGAGTTATGGGTACTAGATGACTGATATACTTAATACAATACATTACATAGATAGATATTTTTTATTATACATAGAAAACACCCAGACCAACGGAACAAATTTCTGCAGATCGTACACAAATTTGTTCCGAGGCGGGAATCGAACCCGCAACCTCCTGCGTCGCAGGCGGACCTTCGCACACCGCGCCACATGGGTTGTCAGTTTTTTGTATTTTTGTTGTTACCTTGCTGTTACCCTGCTGTTGTCTGTTATTATTTTTTGTTTTTGTTACTTTTTCATTCATAAATGATTCTAAATCATAGTATAGTAGTAATTCCAGTCATAAAAATACTCATAAAACTTGAGTTTACTTACGTTTGCCACAGCGTCGCCTTTGATAGAAGTCCTATGTTTGATAAGCGGTGACTTATGCGGTGCTACGATGGTCGGCAGACTCGATGATCGCGACAGCACGTTCGCTTGAGTCAGCATAGGTATCGAGATTTGCGGCGAAACAGTCTTGATCGACGGCGAAACCACCGGCTTGGATAAAATCGCCGGTTTTTGGTGGTCAAAGTGTTTTATTATCAGCGGTGGTTGTTTCTGACCTTGTTTCGATGGTAACTTTCCTTGTACTATAGACTTGCTTTGCGGGGCGGGCGATTGTGGTGGGGGCATGGAGGTTTGCGGTGGGGGGGGGGGGGGGAGGCATAAGAGTTTGAGGCAGTGCGGGTTGGGGGGGAACCATCTTCGGCGATTGCGGAGATTGCTTCGGCGAGGAAACTTGCACCGGCGACTGAGGCGCCAGAAATACAACATGAGGTTTCATATCCATTTGATTTGCTTGTTTTAAATCTTTCCCAGCTATCGAGACGGAGTCTTTAGTGAGATACACTTGGGGTAGCTTCTTTTCACCGATATGAGGTTTAGGGGAGGGGGATTTGATCGGGTTGCCAGGGAGGGGAGGTTGCTTCGCCGACGCAGCGGGTTTGGTTGCTGATTGTATTTGTCTGACAGGACTCGCTTTGGGCGATTGGGGTTGTAATGGCGACGCGCGTCCCGGGGAATGCACTTGTTTGGGGGACGGAGGCATCTGTTTAGGGGAAGGGGGAGGCTGCATCAGTGACGTCGGCATTTGTTTGATAGCGGGTGGTTGCTTCAGCGATTGCGCTGCTTTAGGGGATTGGGTGGGGAGCTTAACCGTCTTAGGTGTTTTCCCTTGCAACGCAGCTTGCAAAGCGAGGGATGTCGACGCTTTTGACAGCAACGCTGCTTGCTTAGCCATACTCCTCGCGGCGGCTAGGTTAGCTTTGTTCTGGGACGTCGCGCTAGCTTGTTTCACAGCCTCGGCGAGGATTTTAGCTTGTTTCACTGATTGGCTCATGAGGGCCGCTTTGTTCTGCTGCTTAGCTAAGCTGAGTTGTTTGGGAGTGTAGGTTCGCTTTGAGGGTGGACTGTAGGAGAGTTTTTTGGGTTTGATGGGTTGTTTCTGGCCGAGCGTGGCTTGCATGAGGAGCTGCGCGGAGGAGAGGTGCGGGGAGGAGGGGGGAAGGCTGCTGTCGTCGACGTCAACGTCGCTATCGGAAGCTTCGAATACGTCTTGCGTGCCGGGAGCGTCCACTTCCATCTAAAAGAGAAGTTACAGTAAAAAATATATAAATCTTGATTCAAACAAACAAACAAACACGCACAAATAGATGACAGAGTGCGCGTGCGCTCACCGCCGTCTCTAAAATGCAAAAACCCGAATATAATTTCTCTGTGTAACACGTTGATAACTTTGGTTCTCTGTATGATGTATTCCAAGCAAAGTTCATTCCATAGCTCGCTGAGCGACTTTGAACTGGTAGACGAGCCCTACCGTGAGTGTCCACACGTCTCAGCTCCGTTAGTATGATTATATTATTATAATTTTGTATGATACAATAAAGAGCTAAATATCTATCTATGACGTTGCATTTACTCACTGGCTGCGCCGCATTCGCATCCTTCATCGTCTTGACGAGAGGCGGCGGTGACGTCACATCTGGCTTAGCCTTCGGCACCACCACCCTGTTGATGGTGGGCTTGGCGAGGGGAGCGGTGGGGGAAGCCGGCGGAGGGGGGGAGAGGGGGACTGTGGGCTTTCGAGTGCGGCCCGCTGTCGTTTTTATCCAGTCTTCTTCCGTTCTGTGGAATAAGGTTGGTTTAGATTCTTTATCCTCACAAAAAAGTACAACACTTTGTGCCAGATTTGTTAGGAATTAAATAATATCAGACGGTTGCAATAATATTAAGACCAACAACTGTAGATTACGTTGAAGCTAATTAATCTATTTGTTTAAATATTGAAAGAGCTACACGAAACTGTACTTTTTCGCCTGCGTTCTTAATTACTAGCTGCCCCGTAAAATTTATGAAAGTTTTTTAAAAATTCAGTAGTTTTGGCGTGAAGGGGTAACAAACATCCATCCAAACTTTCACATTTATAATGTTAGAGCGGCATGCGTGTACCAGCGCAGTCCTTACTTCGCTTTCATTCATCGGCCAACATTACATACCGACACCGCGCCGAGCAACGCTTGGTCGCTACACTGAGCTATGTATCAGTCACCGGCCAACTTGTTTGGCGCGTACTATACATACCTATTCCTATGTAGATACGTCCACACGGTCGTGCGATGGTCGAACTTGACAACAGGATCTCGCTTAGCCGTGTGGAATCTCTCTAGCACGGCCGACACCGCGCCGAGCAACGCTTGGTCGCTACACTGAGCTATGTATCAGTCACCGGCCAACTTGTTTGGCGCGTACTATACATACCTATTCCTATGTAGATACGTCCACACGGTCGTGCGATGGTCGAACTTGACAACAGGATCTCGCTTGGCCGTGTGGAATCTCTCTAGCACGGCCGACACCGCGCCGAGCAGCGCTTGGTCGCTACACTGAGCTATGTATTGGGACATCCTGTGAATTAATTATTTAGATTAGTAAACGAGTTTGAGATAAAACGAAGTTATGTATATATGAAGTTACATATATTGTTAATTATTTGTGAAGTTAATGCCTAAAGGATTTTTACGCATTTCTCAAATTCGCAAGCATGTGCGACGCATTCAACCGGCATAAAAACGTTTCATCAACCTATTCAGTCTACAGTTGGACATAGGTCTATTTATAATAACAATAATAATTGTTATTTAAATCACACAAAATATCCATTTTCACAAGGGCAAATTCTGGGTCTCCACCAACGCAAACGTAGTGTAGGACGCTGTATATTGCTATAATAGCCTTCAGCTCAAGTAGTTTTATGTATTTAGATTAATAATCCTTGCTTTATAATGTTGTACGTATAAGTTTTCAAAAAACTCGAAAATAAAATATAATTAATTTTTTATTTCTTGATTGAGTGCGACTTGGCAAACGTAGTGTAGAACGCCCTCCGGCCAGGTGGGATGACGATCTGCGAAAGACTGCTGGCAGATGCTGGATGCGTCAAGCTGAAGACAGGGCGCTTTGGCACTCATTAGGGGAGCCAGCAGTGGACTAATATAGGCTGATTATGATGATGAAGGACTAGGAGGCAAGGAGTGACTAGGTAATTAATAAAACGTGTATTTATGTGCCTAACTTCACAAGAGCGTCAGCATATTGTGCCTGGACCCCTCGCCGTTGGGCAGGCGCGCGTGCGAATTTAGCACTAGGAGACAAGAAGTGACTAGGAGTAATGAATACAATGGTACTAACTTCAAGAGCGTCAGCACATCGTGCCTGGACCCCTCGCCGTTGGGCAGGCGCGCGAGTGCGTCGCGCACCAGCGACGTGAAGGTGGCGTGCCGCGGCCGGTCCGGCAGCAGCAGGGACGTGCCCGCGCAGCCAGAGGACACCCACGCGCGCGCGCACGGACCCACCACTGAACGGTATCTGGGGAATACAATCACTCTGGTCAATGTACACAGCAAGGATTTTGAATTTAGAATATTGAACTGCATTTCAATGGTGTAATTACACAGCAAGTATTTTGAATTTAGAATATTGAACTGCATTTCAATGGTGCAATACAGAGAAAGTAGGTACCTGGGGCAAAATTCCACTAATGTCAAAACAAAGGTCTCAAAGGTGCCATTCAATCAAGATGATTAAAATGACGTTTGTGCATTTGGTATTCTACTATTTTTTTGCGCTTGAAGAGACTTTCATAATTAGAATGTTAAATTGGTAGTTATAAAGGTAATAAAATTGTCAGCTATGAATGAACCTCAAAAAGTTTGTGCTAGTAGAATACCGAAAAGAGTTTAACACTGACATATTGACAAGATACTACTTAAATGGTGAAGAGATTTATTTAGTGGATTTCGGGCCCTGGTCAATGTACACAGCAAGTGTTTTGTATTGATACTATTGATCGGCTTTTTAATTTCTATTATAGTCAATCCACATAGCCAAGTATTTTGAATTTTGAATATTGACCTGCACTTCAATGCTGTAACACAGCATGTATTTTGAATTTAGATTATTGACCTGCATTTCAATGGTGTAATATACATACAGCAAGTATTTTGAATATTGAACTGCATTTCAATTTATATTGTATACGGATACTCTTAGCTTATGCCTCCTCTACACGTCTGCAGATGCGTCTGCAGACGCTGACAGATGCATCCGCAGATGGATCACCTCGAGTTGTCCACACGTCTGCAGGTCGATCAGTCTATGTTTATTCTCGACAGACGCAACGTTAAAATTTAAATACGGATATTGAGACCGTAGCTGCAGCAGCTATTTATTTATGTAGTACTTTTAACTACTACGTGAATGTGCATCGCAATAGAGTTATTAAAAAGAAATGGAACAGAAGAAGATGGTGGATGCTGGCTATACATAGAAAAAGAACTTTTAAGCGAATTTTTATTCAGGTTCAAATCAAATCAAATTTACGTTGATTTGATTGAAAAAAAATTTCAGCTTGAAATAGGTCAAGAAACTTAAAAGTTTCGTCAGCGCTCATATTGTTAGCAATTTCAAGCGTTTTCACGAGTGCTGCGCAAAGTAAATTAAACCGCAGGCACGCGTGCACTCTAGATCGCAACTCCGATCAAACTGATGCGTCTGCAGACGTGTGGACAGGACGACGCACGTTCGAGCCAAAACCCTTTGATCCGTGCCACAAAGATCGACAACAAGCAGATAAGTGGCAGACGCATCTGCGGACGTTAAATACCTACAACAGACGTACAAATTACCCCCTCTACACGTCGGCGGACGCATCCGCCGATTACGTCTGCAGACGCATCTGCAGACGTGTAGAGGAGGCTTTAGATCTGTTTGCCAGTCGGCAAAGGCCTCCTCCAACCTTTCCCATACTTTCCTTTCTTGTACCTACAATACATACATATAAAGAACAAAATAACACTAACGATATATACATAAATAAATAGTTTATAAGTAGATTTAAGTAGAAAATATTGTAAAAGATCTGAATAAAAGGCTATATTATTATTATTATATGGATACTCTATGGTCCGAAAAAATTAATACAAAATAAAGTGACGGGTTTTATATATTCAATAATTTTAACTTATAATTATCCGTTAGTCACCCAAATGTTAAATAAATTATAAAATAAATTAAAGATTAACATGGTAGTACAATCGCCCAGACAATATAAAAAATCTACACCGCGTCATTTAGCCCCAAGCTAAACAGAGCTTGTGTTATGGGTACTAGATGACAGACTGACTACAATTACATTACATAGATAGGTATTTTTACCATAGATAGAAATATTTTTACCGTATAAAGAAACCCGAAACAAATATTTACAGATCGTGTAACATTGGTCCCAAGGCGAGAATCGAACTCGCAACCTTCCTCCACGCCACGTCGGTCGTCGTTAAGATAACATTAACTTACCCATGTTGTACATAAGTAAACGGTTTCGAAGCAGAGGCAAATCTCCGCTTTTCTTGCGCACGGAAATCTGATATGTCGGCGGTAGTCGGTGGTCGAACTGTCCAAGAGGTAGGGTATCTACAAATAGTAATAGTTATTTAAAATGCTGGATAATCCACACAGAATGATCTAGCCCCAAGATAAGCAGAGCTTGTGTTATAGGCAGGCCTCCGTTACTCGCCTATACCTACCGCGATAAGAACTGTAGGTACTTATCGCGGTAGTCATAGGCGAGTGACTTGAAGTTAGAGCTAGCGCGCACTGGTGACTTTTGTCAGCGTGACTGTTTTGTCACTCCGTGGATATGTATGGAGATGTGTGGAATATCACCCAGTTGTCACGTCGTAACATGAGCGCATCTCCATACATATCCACGGACTTGATAAGAGTGACAAAACAGTCACGCTGACAAAAGTCACCACTGCGCGCTAGCTCTTACTCGAGTTGAAGTTTATAACTTCAAGTGCGCTCGGCAACATGAAGTTGTAAATTAGTCGGGAACGCCCCGCGCTGTTTGTACACGCTGTGGTACTCGCGTATCGTAGATAAGGTACCTACAAACGCGTCGTGACGTAACTCGTATGCGATACGTCGACTACTCTGTGCGGCAGCAATCCGCTCCAGACAGAGACAGAGTTATCCGTAAGAAGCGAGTGGCAATATTTAGGTGAATATCGCGATAGGCATTTAGTTCTTCTGCGCGCTGAATTGTACTTTGTAGCGTCGCAGCAAGGGTAGCTTTTCAAATAATTGTTTTCGCAAAGTGCAACTTGTGTACCTGTATCTATTCTGTGTTATAGGTACTATATGACTGATATACTTAATACAATACATTACCATCACGCCTGGCCCTGTCTGAAAATCAACGCCGCTACTAAGTGTACTTGTAGTGGCGTTATGCTGAGACACGGACCGTTTTGGTAAAATCTTAAAATTTATCAAGTTTGTACTGTATCTACAAGTTGCTCTACTCACTTGTTTCTATGTTAGATTTAAGTTACACATAGATGTGTAATTAAATTATACAATAACTGTATAATTATAATAGTTTTATAAATGCAGTGTGTTTGTTTGTTTGTGCTTCCTTCACGCCCTAACTCAGCTAACAACGGACTTGATTTTTGGCATAGAGTTAGTTGAAAGGATTGAGAGTAACATAGGATATTTAAATTAAACGCGGGTGAAATCGCGTAGAACAGCTAGTTTATAATAATTAAAGTGCATACTTGGGAGGCGGTGTTGTTTTAGTGAGTCGCGGCGACATAGCTCTTAGCCACCTGTCACATAGTCGGTCCAGTATCGAGTCGCAATCCCTTCCTGCGCCAATCCATTGATATGTCTGAGAAAATGCACAAAATAAAATGGTTAAAGTAGGTATAGCCAGTGTTTAGCGGTACAGAATTTGCCTATTTATTTATTATTTGCGCAAGGTGGCTAACGTAGCACTGCGGCCATAAGAGGCCTATTGTGATCGCCACGTAGCGTGTTCACCCCTGAAGATGCAGCGTTCATAATTCGCCACCCTTGCAGCTGCTAGGAACTGTAGGATTTTCTTCGGAGTATTTTATCTTAGCTCTTCTGGGCTCAGTAGGTGTTTGCCCAGATGAATGCTACGTTTTTGCATCAGTGCTCCACACATACCTATCAGATGAAGAGGCGTTTCCACCGCCTCCTCGCAGAATCTGCACGATTGTGAGTCGCTGATCTAATTAACCTTACAGCTATTGAAGTGATAGTTAATTTGATGATTCTTTTTTTACAAAGAACTACCAACCGACTTCAAATTTCAGGCATTATTGAGCAAAACCTAATAATAATTAACTAGTCAGATCTTACTAGTCAGATCTTGATCAATTGACGACGACATTTCAAGGCTATTCCTATCCTTGGGAACAGATTTATGGGCTGAAAAGCCAGCCTATATTTTATTCAAGGGCTAGAACTACGTCTATTCGACTTCGAATTTTCGAATTCGAATTTCGACCCGAACACATTTTCGCGATTTTAATATTAGTAGGGATATATTTATACCTGTGTTTTCTGCATGTACTGTAGATAGGGTACGAAATCGTCAGGATGGGACCCTCTTTCACCAGAAAGAAACTCCAAAGCCGAATCTAGCTCCGCACACCAATCGTCCGACACTAAAAGTAGAAACATTACCTATTTTATTTTAACCACTACACCCCACTTACGCCAGGCTTGGTTAACACGGTTAACTCAGAGGAAGATGCTTTGGACTTCAATTGCTATATTATTAGTAACAAAAACAAATAGTCAAAACTATTCTTTTTAAATAGGCTATTTTGTAATAAAATATCAGATTAAGTAGAAGATAAAAAAACTTTTGATGCGTTTTACAGCAATTCGAAAACTAACAGCTTGACAAGGTAAAGGTTTCTTGTTCACTTATTTAATTAGCGATAGGTATATTAAATTTACATATTATACATAGTATATTTCGCCGAATAATTTCGTAATTTCTATTTCCATGCTTCATAGAGATCACAGTAAAAATACTCTTTCACAAATACCTTCGAAACATAATTGAATTAAAAATCGTACTTATCGAGCATCGTAACCCACATTCAAATCCATTGTTTACTTAGACCAAGCTATTTAATAACAAACAAAATTGCAATCAAGGAATAGAAACAAATCAAAACTAGTACATACAATTGAGCTAACTGTAAGATGGTTGCAAACAGTCAAGAGCTGATCCATATCAATATTCTATTTAAGAAACTTACAAGAATACCAATTATTGAAACTTACAAGAATACCAATTATTGAAACTTACAAGAATACCAAGTATTGACTCTTACAAGAATACCAAGTATTGACACTTACAAGAATACCAAGTATTGAGTGGTGCAATCGGCGACTTCAAGACAGCCTCACACCTCGCATGCAGCTGCTGTTTCGTAGCCCGATGCGCGTCCCTTGCCGGGAACAGCGCGCGAACCAGAGACAAGAAGCAGGCGTGCGTTGTCTCTGTCAAAGACTCGTCTACTTCCGCTGATTGTAGTCCATCTTGGATCTCCGATGCTGTTGCGTCTACTGGTATTACGTCCCCGGCTTCGTCCGCTAGTTGGATGGGGAGGGCCATCATGTCTGTAACAGATGTCAAATCTGTCATTAATCAAAAGTAAAGCTTCTGTGTCATCATCATCAAAATCTCAGCAAAAATAAGTTCTCTGATCTCGACAAAATTTTTGCAAAACAGTGCACTTTCATTATTTTTTTTCTCATTTTAACTGAGCAAAAAAAAATTGAAATCAAATTCTCAAGAATCAAAGAAAAAAATACTAATTTTATGAAAGTTTGGGGTCAATGTACTAAGTTCTAAACACATTTTGATTAACAAATAGGCTATGGCATATGGCACCCTCTTAACAACGTTTAATTATTGTGGTGCTACAAATGGGGGCTTACTTTACGACTATGGTGAAACCTTACATAGTCCAAGCACATTATGTAACCTTATTCCTCAAATGAGGGCAAGGGTGCATGGAATGATTGTACCATTTGTGCAAAAAAAGCAATTTGACATACATTACTGATTATGATTATGTAATATTAGTGTGTAAGTCCTCACACTCTAAATTGTGTCTAAATGCGGAAATTAGAGTACATAAACCTTAGCCCTCACACTCTGAGTAATATTAAAGAAATTAAATAATTACGCACACATTTTCACCTTCGGCGGTTGAACACCTCTCGTCAAATGTAACTTTAGTTTACTAGTTTACAACTTTAGTTTACTTTTAGTTTTTTTTTAGGATGGGTTTATAAAAATGTAATGTTTCTCCGGTGTGAGCTAACGGCGCTAGAGTCGAGTCGCAAAGATTTTCAACTAGGTGGTTTACTTGACTTCGTGGTGCAGTTGGTAGCGCATTCCATACTGAGGGAAGGTCGAAATTTCAAGTCACGCCGAAGTCGAAAATTTTTGCGATATTATTTAATTTCATGCTTATAAATATACTAGCAGCGCCTCGCGGTTTCACCTCGCGGTTTCACCCGCGTAATTCCCGTTCCCGTGAGAATTCCGGGATAAAATATAGCCTATTCCAGACTATAATCTATCTCTGTGCCAAATTTCATCCATATCCGTTCAGTAGTTTGTAGTTCGTGAAAGATTAACAAACATCCATCCATCCATCCTTACAAACTTTCGCTTTTATAATATTAGTAGGATAGGATAAACAGACATATTTACCAATTCCATCCAAGTCTTCCAATTTGATAGGTATATGAACTTTTCCTGAACTCTGGTTAACGTCTTGATCTGCACCAGGTTCTTCTTTTATTACAATCTCAGAAGGTAGACTATAGCTATCCCTGGAAAGAAGAAAACGTGTTTACATCATATTTTGCAATAGGCTAGTTTCCTAAAAGAAGTTTGATAAAAATACAAACATTGAATTGTTGTGATAACTCTCACACTCTGCATCATCAATGACTTCTTGCTTGATTTCCACTTGCTCCAACGATGTTCTTGCCTTTGGACTGGTCATGGTGTCAATAAATGAAGAACTCTCCGAGTCAGATTCATTCTCACATTTGATACTAGCTTTACCATCAGCATCATTCTCCTCTTTGATCTTCTTGATAGTTTTGCCTTCACTAACTTTTCCTTTGGATATGGAATCTCTTTTAAGACCTCGTTTTAGTTTTTGTACAGGAGAATCAGACTTGGGTACACCAAACATGATCTTTTTGCCTCCATACACTCTCTGTTCTATTTCTTCCAATGTTATGCCATTCACATTGAGCTCTGGGTGAATCTGCAAGCAGTGAACCATTTAAAACTGCCAATGAAGTGTAATGGCCTGATTAAAAGGATTATTCTAAGTTTGAAAATGTGGTTTGCTAAGCCAATATGATAAAGCAACTCAAAATTAACTCTTATTAGTTTCTTATTGTTTATACTTTTATAGTTGACTAGTTGTGCCCCACAGCAACATTAATCCACACAAAAATAATGAAAGTAGCCTATGTTTTTTTATATTCCAGGCCTAGAACTATGACTATTCAATATAAAATTTCAAACCAATACAGTAATTTTGGAATGCAGAGGTTACATCCATCCATCCAAACTTTGCATTTATTTTTATGATTATAAGTGGATCCAAAAAAGGAATATACCTCTCTCTGTAATCTCCGTAATTTATGAAAAGCTACCATTTCTTTGAGATCTAATAGGGGTTCTGGATATGTTTGTGTGGAACCTGAAAGAGTTCCCCAGACAGATTGTTCTTCATCCTGGAAGTAAAAAACATATTGTTTACTTTGTTATGTCTCTAGAAAGTAACTGGAAAGTAAAGTAAAAAGTTTATTGCATAAAAAGTACATCAAACTTATCTGGTGCTCTCATTACTAAAATAAGCTATTCTGAGAATAGCTTGTGGTTTGGTAATGACTGGTTTCCATTACAATGCAAAGGGTTTAAAATGTTTTAGATAGATCTTGTTTAGTCTATTGTGAGAACAAATAAATAATAATATATATTTTTTTAAACATAACATTGATTAAGTACTTACTTACAAAATACAAAGTTAATCAATTTGGTCATGCAGTAAAGTTAGTCATGCACTAAAGGTCCTGTCTGTTTTCACACAATGTATAATTCTAGTATGAGCATCAATAGTAAATGAGTTTCTTTCACTTACTGGTTCAAGAGGAGAGGGTGACACAGGTTTCCTTTCACTAAATGTCTCATCAGGACCTTCTGGGAAATTGTCATCCTCAGAAGAATCACCTCCTACTTCACTTCTGACAGCATTTAGCTCATCAAAGTACCTCTGTTTGGCTCTTTGGTATGTAGATCTTTGACCTGGAGTTAGGGTGAGTGTTGGTTTGGGAGGCAATCTGGGAAGGAAGGGAACAGGACCTGGTGGGCCACCCTTTACTGCTGCTAACAACCTTTCACGGGCCACTAACATGGCAGGTAATAATTTAGCATAATGCTCTCTCATCTGAAAAGAACAGATTACTTTTTTAATAATAGAATACTAGAGTTAGTCAAGACTCCATTATAAAGAGATTTTTATATATACCCTTTGCCTTTGCTGCTTTTTTCTAGCCTTTACTAAGAGCTTTCTCATTTTCACCAAATCTGGTCTGTAGTTGCCCAGTTTCAGGTCATTGTAAAAGTCACTGAGTGGTGAAGTAAATTTCATAGGTTCATAATCAAATATCATTTTCAGAGTGGTCTCCTTCTCTTCTTCATCATTTTCTTTGAATGTCGGTAAGAAAGTTTTGAGGTGCTCTTTCTCTGTATCTTCAAGAGATTCAAAAGTTTTCATGGAGAAGACTTCCTTGAAAATTGAGTAATCTTCACATAGGCTTTGAGGCAGTTCAAAGGTGTGTCCTAGGATGCGGACTGTCTCCAAAACATCCTCATCCCCGTCGGTGCTTCCGCTGCTAGTACTATCGGAAGAACTGCTAGTGCTCTCACCGCTGAAGCTCCGATCGCTATCCATCTTGTCAGCCGTTGGGGACCGACCGGAATTCATACTTTTAGGTTGCTGTGATGCAATGCCTACTTTTTACAAGGGCTCCGACGGAGATTTTCTGCTAACTGCATTGATATTTCACAGTGTTTTGTTCGTGTTGTTTACGAAAAACCTGAACAATGTTTTAGGAACTTCAACAATAAAGCCATGAAGTTTTTTTAAACAGCCGTCAAGTCATGTCTAAAATAAAATAGAACGCACACGCCAAACCTCGGCGTTTCACACATACTATGCGCCAGAACGGAACATTACGACGAGAAAATAACTTGACAATCAAGAACGGCGACATTTTCCCTGCAAAATGGAATTTTAAAACGAAACTCGTTTTGTCTATTATTTTTGTTCCTCTACATTGCTTATGGTGAACAAATGACAATAAAACCATAGACAAGGAGTGGTAGTGATGGACAAATTGCTAGAATGAGGCTTTTTCAAAATAGACAAAGCTCTAGATGGTGGAATCTGTGGTAGAAGTTGTGTGTCTCATTTAAAAACACAAATTAAAATTTTATTATTTGAAACCTTGCTAAATTCCTTGTTTTGTCAGTTAGTCGAACCATTTTTTAACATTACGAATAGACTATTCAAATTTTGGAAAAACGATCGAATAGTCAATAATGCAACGGATCGATTTGGATTAACCTGTCAAACCCCGCTGGCTCTCGTGGGAGCCATCACCAAAAACCTCCCGATCCCGGCGGCTCTCCAAGTCGCCACCACTTCCGCAGTCGATTTTATGCCTTTTTTCTATTTATACAAGGCTCATAATAGTTTGAACTAAATATATTTCAGAAGTCCATGAAGTTGGCTACAAAATACTCTAAGGTCATTGTACCAATTCAGTTTCCAACTGACGGTTTTTTGAGCGCGAAGTGGCGGAGTGCGTGTGGACCATTTTTTTAAGATTTTTCGTGTTGTTGTTTGTAAAACGTAAGTATCTGCTATTATTTCACTTTATTCTACGATTACTTATCTAAATACCATATAATGTCAGTAAAAACTCGTGTAGATTCCATAAAATATGTAAGTAAAACAACGGTTGGCCAACAGTATTTTTGAAACATATTTACGTATTTACAAGAAAGACTTTTGATACGATGGCGGCTTTTATTTATAGCAAATTTTATGATAAATCTACTTGTGTAATTCGTTTCAACAAACATTTGATGTAGAAAGTTATTTTTGCTGATAATTCAATTATGGACTCGGTGACGCCGCCATCTTAGGTGAAAAAATCCTACATAGGATGTTCACTTTTTGAATTTAGTGTCTGTACCCGCCGGCTCCCCAGGGAGCCGATGTTAAAGTTTTATTGATTATATTACAAAGTATGTACCTACCTACGTGATGTTTTGTTTTAGTTATCGATGGGTGATTCTTCTGCGTCCCCGTACGAAGCCAATAGAAGTTATTATCACATTTCCTGCGCGTGATTCGTGCTGTGAGTTGGAAGGCAGCGAGAACTTCTTATATTATTTTGATATTGTTAGTGTTTATTTGTAAAAGTGTAAATTTTTAAGCCTAAGGAAATAAAGTTATTCAATTACCTACTGAAAATAAATAAAACATTACTGTGTATATTTTTACTTCTAACCTGACATTTAGGAACACAAGAAAAAAACAGCCAAATCGGTCTATCCGTTTTCCATAATTGGATGTGTTTATATAATTATATATAATTATAATATGATAAAATATAAAAAACTACATCACAGCGAGTTTTTCTCTTCTTCTTGATATTCTTCATAATCAAAATTATTTCAAATAAATTACACACTTCAAAACGGCTCGACGGATTTGGCTGTTTTTTCTGTCTATGTATTTATTTATAGGTTGCAAAGTCTTTTTATCCAATAATCAACCACCTAATGTAAATTGCCCCAAAATTACATATTAACATTCCATACTACATTAAATTGTGTAAAATGAAAAAAAATCAAACCCCCTGTACCATAGAAAAGTAGAACTCCCACCGGCTCCTCACGGAGCCAGCATCTGAGAGGCTAAAAATGCTCGGGTTTCGGCGGTTTTTTCCCACAGAGTCACGGTTTTGGACAGGTTAATCAAAGACAATAATTAGGAAGTGAGTTCGATAGTAAACGTTGCTAGCTAGAGCTTGCTACAACGTTTATGTTCGTCCAACTAAAAAATGAACGGTTCGTTTAGAGAACTTCTATGTACTTGAACTATGCCTATATGCCTATGGCCCTCAGCTAAGGCCATAATAAGTGGGTGCCTCAAAGTTCTCTAGTCGTAGGCCGCCTATGACGAACGCACGACGTTTTATGTACGTGGTACGTACATTTTTAAAGTACCTACTACATAAAAACGATAATCCTATGATCGTTGAGTGGTTTTCATATTACAAAAATCCCCCAGAAAATCTTCCAGGGCAAAGAAGGATTTGTGTCGGCGGCGGCAGTCCGAAAATAATTTTTTAGATGTGTTTATTTTCAATTCTCTTTTTTCTACAATTATTATTATTTTACGCATCAGAAGAAAATTTACTTGTTTTCGTGGTTTTCACTTTGTTGTGTTCTGCAATAAATAAAACTAACGGAAATGGATTTTTCACAAGTTATTTGAAATTATAGGTCCTTTTAAGTATATCCTTATATACGTTTGGTTCAGAGTCGTACCTAGACGTAGGTAGGTTAGGTACATTAGTATTTGTCTCCTGAATAATATTATAGCTAGTTTACACTTTGCTAGGTGCTAGTGCGAGTAAAAGGTAATACTTAGGTTAACGTGTTTTTAGGCGCCAAGTTTTAAGTGTAAAGGTCACCTCTCATTAGAACCATCCGGCTCCCACCCTGCACACTGTCTCGCCTCGTGCAGTTAGTATTCTTGATATGGACTTGCATGGGTATGCGCTCACTACATCAACTCCGTAGTGTCACCGGATCCCCTCTGTCGTAAGCCCTCCTCGCGCGGACGGCGCGGATGGACCACTCGGTGACAACTCGCTGCTCGCATGCTCGCCTTGCGTTGACTGCGCATCGCCAACGCGCGGGTCCGAAGTGGACCGCGCGCTGCCCGCGTATGATTCACGTGAGACCTAGGGCCAATTGAACAAACGACGTACACTCGTTGACCGCGCGGGGTCCACTGATTGTTTTGGTAATAACGCGGCGTCCACCCGTGGACCACCTGTCGACAACGAGTGGATGCCGTACGACGAGACGGTGCAGGTGCGGGCTGGGTGCCGGATGGCTCTAATGAGTGGTGACCTTAAGTAGGTATACTCGAAACGTTTAAAACAGTGTGACCAGATTTGAATTCACAAATCTACTGTAACATAGGGTGAAAAATTACCGAAATCTACTTATAATAAGCTGGAGTCTACTAAAAATCTACTATAAAATTAACTGGGTTATCAATCAATTTAACATCAGGAATTCAGTCACAATAGGTAGGTTTTATTCTCAATGAAGGTTCATTTATCATATGATACATGATAAATCTACGCTCCATGTTAGTTTTGTTAATATCTGCAAAGCACACCCACATAAAAAAAACGGAGTAACGATGGTAACTTTGAGTTCAAACTGCCTACCCAATACGTACGTAATTCTCGGTCTCACTCATTTTTGATAGCAGTGAGCGAGATAGACAACAAAACTTACACAGAATGTTCATAATCGGGGAATTCCTGCATGCTCTGCTTCTATCGGAGTTGCCAGCGTAACATATTGATAATGAGATACATAAAACTTGACGATCAATGAGGCACGGCGGGCGATGGTCCACGGTTGCCCTTGTAGCGACATTATGACCCGCCTAAAAGTCGCTAAAAGTCGCTATAAATTTTTTTCTCGCTAAACGTGGCATTTTGTCCGCTAAACATTCATAAAATCCCCTAGTTCTAGCGACAAAGTCGCTAGGACGGCAACACTGAAATTTATAATGAATGAAAATAGATTGAACAATTATTTACAATCGGGAGAAGCCCCGGCTAGGCTTTGAGTGTTTGTTCTTTGAGTACGTGTGTTTAGAAAGAGATAGACTGATTCCAATTCACATAATGGGGGAATTCCCATAAAAGAATAGATTATAGAAGAGAGTTGCCATCTTCTTTCGAAAAAATACTACCAATATACCAAAAAATTGCAAATTCTACCAAAATATACTGATTTTTTTTTTCCTACTAGCAGCTGTTGCAAGTTCCTCAAAATCTACCGAAAAAGTAGAAATCTACTAACTTTGGTCACACTGGTTTAAAATGTGATAACTTGATTCTGCAGGTTCAAAGTGGCTTTATCTGTGCAATATCGAAGTCGAACAGCAGCAGTCAATAATAAATAAGTGATTTTTTTTATCTCAATTTATGAAAGGTATATTCATGGTCCGGTGCTTGACCCTCGTTTGAGGTCTACCTGCCTAACGAACGAACTATCAAAAGCACGAGTTTGTGCTGGCGGGCGCGGCGGCGGTGGCAGTCCCGTCAAACTCAACCGGACGATCATAACTAAGAGCTCCCACACAAAACTGCGATTTGGTGCGATTTGGTGCGATGCGATGCGATGTGATGCGATGTCACACGAACTTGATTTGCGAATTTCTGCGATGCGAATTTGTGCGGCGAACCGTTTTGTAGGGTAACCATACCTTCAAGTTTAGTCAGCCGTATTGGACGTGTTTTTAGGAAGCGTAAGATGGATCCCAAAAACATAATTGAACCGATTTAAGCAAAAATGATCCAACCCACACAAACCTCATTTCGAGATAATCGATATTTAAGTTTTATTACAAAGCTAGAGAAATACCGCCAGTATTTCTCTAGCTTTGTAATACAAAATGTTGTTATTTTAATTTAATTTAATGCTATGTAAACTCAACTTTTTTGCTATAAATAATATAAAGAATAAATTGTAATAGTTTAGTAGATAATTGGGAAAACTTGCGCCTGGATCATTATTACAAAATTAATTTTGTATGGAAAGAGCTATGTAGGGTGCAAAAATTAAAATGCAAAAATGATTCAAAGTGTGATAAAAATTAGTAATCATTTTTGTGTTTTAAAAGACAAAACAAACAAAATTGGCCCTACTCTACTCCTCGTCCAAATCAGAATAAGGTTCATCACATAAACCATCTACATCGTCTATTATCGCAGCTTCCCTTCGGTTTCTTAAATTAATCAATGCAATCATCTGGTATCTAATATTAAATCTGCTGGCCCTGTACTTATTTTATTTTATTTATTTATTTTTCGTTAAAGTACGAAACACACAGAAGCCGGAGGCGTGGCGGAGGCGAAGGCGTGCGAGTTGTATTCTATGGAATCCTATGAAAGCCTACACACACACCGCAGGCCGTGGCGAACGCGGTGCCATAGGAAAAACCGGCACTCATTCGCCTCCGCCACGCCTCCGGCTTCTGTGTGTTTTGAACTTTATGGTTTATTTCGTTTACGTACTTAGATGGAATAGCAATTTCAAATATTAACTTGTCAAAGCTTAACTTGTTTTATATCATCATCATCATAATCAACCTATATTAGTCCACTGCTGGACATAGGCCTCCCTTAATGAGCGCCATAGCTCCCTGTCTTCAGCTTGACGCATCCAGCATCTGCCAGCAGTCTTTCGCAGATCGTCATCCCACCTGGCCGGAGGGCGTCCTATACTACGTTTGCCAAGTCTCGGTCTCCACTCAAGAACACGTTTACCCCAACGGTTGTCGGTTCTTCGCGAGATATAGCTGGCCCACTGCCACCACTTCAGCTTGCTAATTATTTGAGCTATGTCGATAACTTTGGTTCTCTTTCGGATGTATTCTTTACGAATTCTATCCTTCAGAGAAACTCCGAGCATAGCTCTTTCTATAGCTTTCTGAGCTCTTTGAACTGATGGACCAGCTTAATATTATAGTTTGAATCATTGTAGCAAAATAGAACGGTTATATGTTAGGGTAACCAAAGCAACACAAAAATTATTCAAGTGGCATGAATAAATAAATAAATAAATAACAACTGTGAACATAGAGGTGTGAGTCTTTGATATGTTAAAAATACCTTATACTGATTACATAGGTTAAAAAACTCGAAATTGACTAGGTTGTGGGTTGTATCATTTTTGCTTAAATCGGTCCAATTGCACTGCTGTTATTGTTAAATAGATATAAAAGAAAAAGAAGATTCTGGATTCATCCATTTAATACGATTATGAACACTGAAGGGAACTATTTTACTCGAAATTACTATGAGTTGAGAACTGAAGCAGTTTTTTTTTTACAACACAAAGAAGGCGGCTCAGGCGCCGCGCATCTTTCGCTAAAGTTGTCTCAGAGCGGACTAAAATGGGGTCACCAAGTATGACGTAATATGACAGGAATGCGCGATGCAAATGAGATCTGACGTTATCGTGCGAGCTCGGAGATATTTGCGATGCGATGCGAGCTCGCAGTTTTGTGTTTGAGCCCTAAACCCTTTTAGAATAAGAATAAGAGATGTACGTGAAGAGTTAAAATATCCATCGCGTTACTCATATTTTGTACTTTTTAGGTATTATACCCGGAAGATAATTTCTTTCGTCCATGCGTTTTTCCTATTTCCTTCCACTTGACATCGATTTTCAGCGTAGAACGAAACGTTTTCAGTCCATCAAAAAACCATCAACAAGCACGGCAGTTGTGGTTGTGCGTGCTTTTGTGTATGTCAGTGAAAAAAAAAATTGACGTAAAATATTCGGTGTAGTAAATATGGCTGACGAACTGAATGTTGACAGTCTAATTCACAGACTTTTAGAAGGTATTTATGCATTTTTATTGCTTATCGACACTTATTTTAATCCTTTTCCTCATAAACTTTATACTTAATATATTGGATCTTCGCTCAGTAAGCTCTTGTTGCGTAATTATCACTTACTAGTAGGTATAGAAACGTCAACCTCATAAATAAATCGATTATCCTCAATTCTTATCTAATTTTTCTTTGGATGTTAGATATATTAGAAGGGCAGGAGCAGATATCCACTTTGATCGTAGAGATACAGCATTCGCCTACACTAGAAGGCATCGCGAGAATAGTTTTTTTTCCAATAGGATGACAGAATTCATAGCATGGAGCACCTTCAATAGGCCTAATAATACGCTTTAGTCGCATTATGTATGTACTTTACTTGATTTAAACATGTTTATTTTACTTTATTATGCTGCTTATTGACGGGTTACTACAGTATACAGACTGCAACAGGAAACAGCAAGGAGAAAAGGGAAATTCAAAGACATCTTTTCAGGAGAATGTATGGTTAAACCCAAAATTCTTGCCAAAGTACAAGCTAGTTTTTTTTCTTTATTCTTTAGTGTTCTGCTCAATAAAATGCTCCTATCTGATCATAAAATACTGGTACATTTCTTTTGGGTTCTCATTTGCCTTTCAAACCGCTTCAAAATATCCAACCCACTTGAATGACTGGGACCAAAGCCTTAAGTAACCTTAATCCACTGAAGAACAAGGACCATTTCCATTCTGCAAACCAAAACATTGAAGTTAAAAAAAGATATACTGTTTGTGTTTCCATATGTAGGTACTTAGACTCCAAATCACTTGTGTCTACTGAGCATGTTGAATCTAATTGAAAAAGTGATGCGCCTGCGGAATGGAATCCATTGGAATGTGAATGATTTATGTATAAACTTTATAACAGATAAAATAGCATGCAATAATATGAAAAAAATCTTTTAATCAAAATAGTATCATCTCATCAGCCATCAAAATCTGCTGCATCCTAACTTTCTGCTTACATTTAGTTCAAATTATAGTTTTTATAGCAAACATTATGCGCTTGTAAGTATAACAGTGTCTAGTGAGTAACAAATGTACTTGTGATGTCTTGTTCTGTACTCTTATAAGTGGGACGATACTATTACTGAGATCAATGTGTCTTTTCCCAGTTCGAGGATGCAGGCCGGGGAAGACAGTACAGATGTCAGAGTCAGAGGTCCGAGGACTCTGCACCAAGTCGCGGGAGATCTTCCTACAGCAGCCTATACTGCTGGAATTAGAGGCGCCACTCAAAATTTGTGGTAATGTCATTTTAAACTATCACTGTAATTGCCTGTTACGCACACAGATCTCTGAGTCATTGTAGCTGCAGCCTTCCCTTGCAGGTATTCATGTTCTAAAGAATATAAAACCAGCATATAAAGCCAGGTCTACTTACTATTTATCAGCTCAGATTTTTTTAAATATTATTTTTGATGTGTGATTTATTATTCTAACTAGCGACCAGCCCTGACTTCGCACGTTTTTATTATACGTATAAACCTTCCTCTTGAATCACTATCTATTAAAAAAACCGCATCAAAATCCGTTGTGTAGTTTTAAAGATTTAAGCATATAGATATATAAAGATTCAAGTAAAGATTTTCCCTGCGTAAAGGTATTTATGATATTTACTTATACTGTCTTCTATCTTTGTACTTAAGACAGATCTCATTCATCTTGAAGTAGGTATTAACAAGATAAGGATTTGCCAATCCTACATGAAATGGTTATCCTGTCATATCAATAATTCAATATATTAATAACCATTGTGTTGGAAGAATACCCTTGGCACAGTATAATAAAACACAGTATTACAAGCATCACTTGATAAATTAGCTTTGCACCAGTGAACATTTTATGCACTGCTTAACTCCCTATAGACTGATTAGGTTTGATCAGCCGTACTGATGTTTAAAAATGGATTTTACTGTTCAGTTTGTAAACAGATTAAATTGTGACAGACATTGTAATGTTAGTGGAAAGATATATTTTTTTCAAAAGGTTTCCTGGAGATAGCTGTTCACTATAAGGCCGCCGATTGTGCCAGTCTATCATTACTGTTATCTTATTCTTGTTGTTTTACATGTTTTGATGATGCAATAAAGTTACAATCATTCATCATTCATTCAGTCATATTTTGAAAGTTACTACATTATGGTTGACTAGCGACCCGCCCCGACTTCGCACGGTTTTATGATACGTATAAACCTTCCCCTTGAATCACTCTATTGATTAAAAGAACTGCATCAAAATCATTTGCGTAGTTTTAAAGATTTAAGCGGTCAACGGTCAACATAGGGAAACAGGGACAGAAAAAGTTACTTTTTTTATACTATGTAGTGAAGCACTATTTCTGTACAAATGTGTAGAGTTGAGTGATGGTATTTACCAAAGTCATTATCTAAAACATGTTTTGTATTTAATGGACTATCTACCTGACACAGATATATTATTCAGGTTCAGAACATCTCAGAGTTACAGAAAATGAAACAGCTCAATCAATAGTACTGCTTAATTATTAATTATTATGAAATACATAAATTATTCTTACTGCTCAATTTATTTATTTCATAATAGACCAGCAGCCTGGCTGATTTGTCTATTTTATATCAAATTGTGTTGAAATTAGTATTCAGTTATTATTTCTCTTTTTAGTTTTATTTTGCTGTCTCATAAGTTCATCAACTTTTTTATTTTGTTTTTTTGTCTCTTATGTTCATAACCAGTTGACGATGATGATGATTGTAGTTCCATACTAGCATCAAATCATCACCAGAACTTGTCCCAATGCCACTACTGGGCACAGGCAACTCTATATTTATGTCATTACATTACTCATTAGGGGAGGCCTATGTCCAGCAGTGGACTAATATAGGCTGATGATGATGATGATGATGATTACTCATTTGCCTCAGTCCTGTGTTAGTCTGGGCCAGGTGTAGCCAAGACTCGGTCTTGAGTATTCTCTTACATAAAACAAGATATTAGTCATAGATTTTCCTTTGGAAGCAAGTGTTTTAATTTCAAACAAGAACATTATGATTTTAGTGTCTATAAATTTATTTACGTCTTTGTTTATATTATTCTGAGATTCTAAGACAAGAAGTATTTATTTTTAACCTCAAGTCCATCTGCTTTGAAGACTGGCTATAAATATTGGTTTTTGTTAGTGTTTAGTAACTCTGGTTTTACTTAAAACTTGCTAGCATAAACAGAGTTATTTTGAATTTTCAAATTTAGAAGAATTGGCTAAAATCACAACAAAAGTTTGAATTTCTTTTAGTTTTTTGTTAAATTAAAATCTCATATCTCAATTTTGTAGTGAATTGATGATTACAATGATATTCTCTTCTCGTAGCTAAATTTTGGCTATAGGGCAAGCAAGTCTCAACTAGCCGTGTGCTCAGGACATTAAAAAATTAAAAATTTACCGCCGAATAAAAATATATATAACTTCTGAAAATAAATATACTAACTAATAATAATACATTATTTTCAAGGACTAGGTACTCTTCAAAATAACTTCGAATAATACATGTTTTTTCTAGGACTATTTAAATTTTATATGTGGTAATACATCAGTAAACTTGAGAACATCCTTCGTTATTTCGTCGGTTGAAAATGGGTCATTTTGGCACAGCAACTTATTAACAAATGAGATGCAATTCAATGCAGCGCATCAAACACAGCTGAACACCATAACTCACTAATGACAGTCAGCAGCTTCTGCCAAAACTGCCCTGACTTTGGAACTATCATGTAGTTACAAAATAATTTATTATGATACGAAGTGCGTGGGCGAATAACAAGCTAAAACACGATGTCATGATTGTGAGTTCGATTCCCGTCACTGGTGTAAATGTTTTCTCGATCTGAAGCTGATATTTATTCCGCCTCTGTTATTTGTTAATCCGTATTAAGTTGAACGAAAAAAGGCTGCGAACTTGACTGCATACATACTCACTAGCATGCATTTAGGCGAGGCTCAAATGCATGCTATCTCATCTGACATACTGTGAGAAAGGGATAGACGCACAATGATGAAATGCACAATGATTACTTCCTAAAACAATCAAACAAGATAAGACAAATGCTTCTTGGTCTATATGCACAGGGTATCCTAGCGTATAGATCAAAGTGAGATCACTATAGTCTTTATATAACTAGCAATAAGAATAATTTTAACTTATTGTGATATGCATGTATTTGTGATCAATAAATTTACTGTTTATGAATTGTATTTCAGGTGACATACACGGCCAGTATACAGATCTGCTGCGTTTATTCGAATACGGCGGCTTCCCCCCCGAGGCGAACTATCTGTTTCTTGGAGACTACGTGGATCGTGGCAAGCAGTCCTTGGAAACAATATGCCTCCTCCTTGCCTACAAGATAAAGTATCCAGAGAACTTCTTCCTCCTCAGGGGCAATCACGAGTGTGCAAGCATAAACCGCATTTACGGTAAGTTTGTTAACTCATAAGACCGACCGAGACTTGGCAAACGTAGTGTTGGACGTCCTCCGGTCAGGTGAGATGGCGTACTGCGAAAGACTGAAGACAGATGCTGGATACGGCAAGTTGAAGACAGGGCGTATGAATGTTTTGTTTTATAATAATTATTCATTTCTTTTATATCGATGTATATATATCGATGTATATCGATAAAACATACGTGTAAGTTTGTATGGATGAGTGGATGTTTGTTACCTCTTTACGCCAAAACTAATGAACCTATCGAGCTGAAGTTTGAAATTTCAAAAGACGTAGTAAGCCTAAGCCTGGAACAAAAAAGGCTAATTTTCATCCCAAGAATGGGATCCCCTGAAACGTTTCCATAGAAACAGTTCCTGTGAGACCGCGGGTTGATTTTTAGTCTTGGCAAAAACAAAAAAGATTTTGGTTCCATTTAGTTCTAGTCTCTTAGCAGTTTTTTAGCAGAAGCTCCGTTCTAAACAAATGGCAATTTACATCAAAAACATGAACAATTAACAAAAATTAATAATCTTAATTATTGAGCGTGTTATAGATATACTCGGTTCTAAGTTTCAAAACGTTTTATATAAACAAGGATATTTCAATTAATATTTAATAATAACAGAAAAGAACTTGACTTAGTTATTTTTTGTTATTGTTAAATATTGATTGAAATCTCTTTGTTACTTTCATAATATATTTTTCTTTCTATCATCAGCAGCAAAGCTACAAGTCTAAATTAGATTTCGATAACGGAAAAGAAAAAAAAATTTCGAATGAAAGCTTACGAAATCAGTTTTTTTCGACTTTCTGCAATATGCTACCAAGATACAGTGTCGTAAAATGTTTTCTACTAATGTTTCTTAAATCTTATAATCCCCTTTGTTTAATAAAAATATCTAGAATTCTAGAAACATGTAAAGTGTCATCACTCATCACTTATGTTTTATTATCATGCTTGAACAATAGCTCCCTAACTCGTTTATTATAGAATCTAAAGTCGCAAAGCAAATAATATGAAGCAGCATATAACGAGTGACCGTGGGAAACCTTGTTAACCTAATTTATAAATTAATGTTTCAAGTAATCCCTGTGATTCATTGAGTTTTGATCATAACTGTAATAACTTAACCTCATAATTTTGTTACCAAACGTTTTCTTGCTTCTGAATGCTCAGTACTAGTGTATATGCATAATAATTACGAAGATTTTTTTTGGGAGTTTGATATACTTTTTCTTTTATCTCCCTTACACGTACAAAAAAGAATGAGACAAAGAGAATAATCCATAAAAATAGCTTCCGTGAAACCTCTCTAAACCATTTCAAACCTAAAAAATACAATAAAAAGAAAAAAAAACCTAAAATCAAATTCGTATGTAACAAAGATGTATTAGACTACGAGCTTCTACGAGCATGATCGGTTTTATTGCTTTCAAAGTATGAAAATTAATTACACTCCGGATTGGTAGAGTAAATGTATGGATAGATACGATAACTTATTCAATTATAATGATATGTAAAATCGGTACTTAAAGACCCTATTAAAAATTGTTGACAATTTTGTCCATAAAGAAAACTATTGCATAGTATTAGGATTGATCCAATTGTCAGATTGACGTCATTAGATGAATATCCTTTTTATCGCTTGCTGACATATTTTCTCCACAATGCTATAGAAATAAATAGCCCATTATCTGAATAACACTAATAATGTGTAATGCAAATCTTTGAATATTTAGATGTTTGTAACCGCTTTATGCCAAAATCCCGAACAGATAGACGTGAAATTTTGCATAGATGTAGTTCTAGATCAGGAATTACAAATAGGGTAAAGTACAGATTAATGCCCCAGGAGGGATTTGTGCCCCACTGCCAATAACCCTACATCCGAAAATCGCAATAACCTTTGGGACAGACTTACTATGTAGCATAAAGCAGTAAATACCTACTTTATTGCTGTTTTCAGTAGGTATATTTTTTGGTAGTGAGTCACGAATACCTTCTGAGGAATCTGGACTTTACCCTAGCCTACTGTAAAATGCATGCGAATCTGCGGACAGAAGATAGTTTCAATTAATAAGGACAAACACTACCTATATACTCTCGCGAACAACGAAATAAATGTATATTGATTTTTATTGTTTAATTCCCGATTCAAGAAAAATATTCGTTTCCTGGTGAAAAAAGAAAAGTTGGTCCAACAGAGCGGCAATATGAATCGGTTCTTTTCCGTTTACCTTGTATCAAATCGATATCATTCTCTCATGACCTAAAAACACGTCAATAAAACCATGTAAAATGAATATCTCCCTTCATAAAGTCAAAGTATTTATCAGTGAACTGTGTTGGAAGTTCATTAGCCGATAGCAATCATGTACCCAATTAATAATGTACCTAAGTTTCTACATTTCTGATAAGCTAGAATGGCATCTACACTGGTTGAGCATATTTGGTTCAGAATTTCAATTGTGCAGAGTTTATGCATTCTTCCTATTAAGCCATTTGCCATTTTATGACGAACGACCTAAATTTAGTAGAAACAAATCATTTAGCTATTAACTTGGACACGTCAGAAAATTCGAATTGCAAGAGAAACAATGAAACAAAGTGATACTTAAATTTTTTGTTGACTTTAATCTTAAGTGAGTAACGAAGCGAACAAGAAACCTCTACATAGTTACCTTTAACTTCAGAGTTGTTTCAAATGTTTTAATTTGTTTCCATTCTTTGATTGTATTTTTTATGTCAAATAAAGTTCTCGATGTTATATTATATTCGAACTATGTATAATGACTAAGTTCAGAAATTTCGTACGTACAACGCCTCTGATCAACAACTATTTAAGTCGATTCCCAAAATAAACCTTATATTAATTAGTTACAGTCGCTCTATCGAACATAAGCTCTGTACTTACGATTGGAGGTTTGCCAATACGAGAATACCTACCATCAATAAAGTATTGCACGTAAGTATTCTATTCCAGTAATCTTATTAGAAGGTAACATTGGGTATATTACTTTTATTAGCGCTCATGACCTTATTAACTGAAGGCAGTCTTTGTCAAGGCTATCAATTGAAGTTTGTTTGAATTCTGACTAATCCGTAATCTAATAATGGTACTGCGAACTCTTAATAGACTTGTGCTGTGACAAATCTAATGAATTAAAAGGACTGTTCTGTCGTCGGACGTATATACGTAATATACGCGGTACGGGAATCCAAGATATTTATTAAAACAAAGACAGCTTAACAAAAGTTGATAATAACAATACATAAAAACAACAAGGAGAAAATCTTCATGAAAACAAGCGAAAGAGGTCCAAATTCAAGTTCTATAGCGTACGACAAACAATAAAATGAAGAATGAAAACTTTCGAAACCAAATATAGTTTCAAACTTCTGCAATTTGCAGAAACAAGTTTTTTATCAATATTTCTTTGATATTTCTATCCCTATGATTACAAAATTTATCAGATTATGCCGGAAATCTCTTACTGCCGTCCCCACGTGAGGGTTTTCTTTTCCATACTTCTCCCAAATTAAATCGAGTGGTCTAGGATGCCAGAACCCAGTTTAGTAAACATTTCTACATTATTATTCCTACCGTATTCTGTCTCTACAGTATTCAACGAAATTTTCGCGGAATTTTGTAGGGACACAATACTACGCCGGTCAGCTTACTGAGTTCAATTACAATTAATTGTCTCGTCTCGTGCCTATTCTAGCGCAATTGACTTTGCCCTGTAATGTAATGATAAGAAGGAATTATTTTATTTTTAGCGAAAACCTACTGCTTCCGTTTTGATTTATATCAATAAGATTAGATTATTGTTTTAAATAGATTGAGATTTATTGATATTCTATTGCCATTATCATATAACATGTAAATAATAATTGAGCTTTGTTATTACCTATCGTACACAGTACCTATGGATCTTCAACTACGTATTATAATATACGCACATACAATATTTATCCAGACTATTTTTAAAAGAGTTCACTGAGGGGCCATCACTGATTCCGGTAACCGTTATAATATACATGTATATAAGTATGTTTATATTATGCTAAGTATAATAAAAAAATCTATCTACCTATTTTAACTCTTTACACAACGTCAAAAATTACGTCATACATGGGGGCGTATTTAGTTTCACACCCCCTACTCCGCCTTTTTCTAAAATTACGTCACACTTCCGATAAACGCAAATAATAAAATAACCACAATGTAGTTATTTTATTATTTGCGTTTATGTAGTGTACTACATAGATACAGAATTTGGATAGAATATGTCATATTCTATCCAAATTCTGTAAATGGTATTAGTTCCTTGATAATTTTGATGAATTATTTAAATGTATTTATTATTTACGCAAACTACTTATCTACAAACAACAACACCAAAACGTAATTTTACCCCGAGTTTTTCAGAATTATTGGTGGTGTGTGGATTATTGGACTATTTATTTCCAGGTTTCTACGATGAATGCAAGCGCCGGTACAACATAAAGCTGTGGAAGACATTCACGGACTGCTTCAACTGCTTGCCCATCGCGGCCATCATCGACGAGAAGATATTCTGCTGCCATGGAGGACTCTCTCCCGACCTGCAGGGCATGGAGCAGATTAGACGGATAATGAGACCCACTGATGTGCCTGATACAGGTTGGTGATGTCATACAAATCAGCCTCTGATCATGTATTTGTTTACTAGCTAGTGTAGGTACTAGATAGCTAGTGTACGTACTAGCTAGCTGGTGTACTAGCTAGCTAGTGTACGGTTACGAGAAGATATTCTGCTGCCATGGAGGACTCTCTCCCGACCTGCAGGGAATGGAGCAGATTAGACGGATAATGAGACCCACTGATGTGCCTGATACAGGTAAGTGACGAGTTTCATGAGTTTTTGTGAAGATTCATGATGATTATTATTGTAAGTTTCAAAGTTTCAACTCGGGCCACTGGTTCAGGAGTTATAAAAAACACGAAAAACACTCCAAATATCACTTTTCTCATATTTCAATCTTCGACAGTTTGAGCTGGGCGTTGTCTTCAAAAAATAGCTTGATTTATATAAATAATCAGCTTTTCCCTCACCTCTAAATTTCTATCTTCAGCAGTTTGGGTTGGGTAGGAAATGCTGATCTTTTCCTCAACTCTAAATTTCTGTCTTAGCAGTTTGGGTTGGGTAGGAAAAGCAGATCTTTTCCTCAACTCTGAATTTCTATCTTCAGCAGTTTGGGTTGGGTAGGAAAAGCAGATCTTTTCCTCAACTCTAAATTTCTGTCTTCAGCAGTTTGGGTTGTGTAGGAAAAGCAGATCTTTTCCTCAACTCTAAATTTCTATCTTCAGCAGTGTGGGTTGGGTAGGAAATGCTGATCTTTTCCTCAACTCTAAATTTCTATCTTCAGCAGTTTGGGTTGGGTAGGAAAAGTTGATATTTCCCTCAACTCTAAATTTCTATCTTCAGCAGTGTGGGTTGGGTAGGAAAAGCTGATCTTTTCCTCAACTCTAAATTTCTATCTTCAGCAGTTTGGGTTGGGTAGGAAAAGTTGATATTTCCCTCAACTCTAAATTTCTATCTTCAGCAGTTTGGGTTGGGTAGGAAAAGCTGATCTTCTCCTCAACTCTAAATTTCTATCTTCAGCAGTTTGGGTTGGGTAGGAAAAGCAGATCCTTTCCTCAACTCTAAATTTCTGTCTTCAGCAGTTTGGGTTGGGTAGGAAAAGTTGATATTTCCCTCAACTCTAAATTTCTATCTTCAGCAGTTTGGGTTGGGTAGGAAAAGCTGATCTTCTCCTCAACTCTAAATTTCTAGCTTCAGCAGTGTGGGCTGGACATTGTTTCCAAAAATTATTTGTTCCTTTATACAAAGTTAACTAGTTAGAATAAAGGAAAAAAGTAAAAGTTCAATAAATTTCTTCGAATAACACTATACTACGACCGATGTAGCGCGGCGAGCGAAGGCCTACCTGCGACGAAAAAGGTTCTTGATTCGATTCCCGCCTTAAGACAAATGGTTGTACCTGCAAATTCATTAATTACAGATATTTCAATACGGAGCCATACTACGAATCTTGAACTTTAATAATCGATTTACCCCATTTTCAGCAGTTTTTTGAAAATGCAGTAATGAATGAAATGTGGTAATGCAGCCAGTGTCTTGGAGACGACTGGTATTGACATAGATCAAATGACGCAATGACAAACCTTTAGACTGTTTGCAACAGTCTACAGTTAACTCAATGGTTTCAATTGTGTATACTAGTTTTAATATTGTCTATTCAGCGTTGGATGCAATCTTGCATCCAACTCATGCTGAGACAGAGCCAATTTTGTAGGCAGACTGAGGTTATTTGTATATTATTATTTTTTCTCATGTTTACCTTAGTTTATTTATAAAATAAAGATGATTTTACTTTTTTGTTCCTTGATAGTTCGTTGTTAATAAAGATTAATAATGTATTTTCCAGGACTCCTATGCGACCTGCTTTGGTCCGACCCGGACAAAGACGTTCAGGGCTGGGGCGAGAACGACCGCGGCGTCTCGTTCACCTTCGGACCTGATGTCGTCAGCAAATTCCTCAATCGACACGACCTGGACCTGATCTGTCGAGCTCATCAGGTAACTAAGTGGTCACAGCTAGAACATCACACTAATGTTATATAACTAGTAGTACTAGTCCGTGGTTACGCACGCGTTGTTTCTATGGGAACGTCTCAAGACTACAGTAGAGCCTCGATAATCCCTACCCTGGCTAATCCGAACGTCGCTGTAATCCGAACTGCCGCCAGGCCGTCGGCAGTCTCTTTCTCACTAACCGCGACCGTTGTTCTTATGCCTCGTCTTTAGTTGCGAATGTAAATACTACTTGTTTGGATTGGGCTGATGAAAATGACTGGTCTTAGAAAGAAAGAAGAACTAACATTCATACAAACTTTCACACAAAAGATTGAAGCGAAAAGAAAAACAATTAGTAACACTTTCTAATATTATTATGTTCCTTTAGTTTAAAATTTGACTTGTCTAAATGCTTTATTTTGTAAGCCTTAAGAAATAAAGCCATTTATTTCTGATTTCTATTTTGTAATAGGTGGTAGAAGATGGCTATGAGTTCTTTGCCAAACGACAGCTGGTGACTCTGTTCTCTGCGCCCAACTATTGCGGCGAGTTCGACAACGCAGGCGGCATGATGTCTGTGGACGAGACTCTCATGTGCTCGTTTCAGGTAAGTCCATTCACACTTCTCTAAGGAGTCTACACACGCAGCCTACCTCCTTTCTTAAAGATGCCACATACAGAAGCCGTGGTCGGGCCTGAGGCGAAGGCTTTCATCGGCATATATTCGTTATATCTCCTGTATGACTAAGCGTATAACTACGCAGCTAGTTTGTGTTGGAATAACACCAAAGTTCATCATTTAACTGAGACCTATCATAAGCTTTTTTTAATGCATCTGATAGTAGTTTTATTTTGTTTAGTTTAGGAAGAGATACGAAGTTGCCTTTGGTGACCACCAAACTCTCTTTTCGTATCTCCTCCTAAATTAGACAAAATGAAACTACTACAGATGCATTAAAAAAAAGCTTATGATAGGTTTTACAAACTTACCCTGGTGAAATGGACACGAAAAAATTTGTCGGATAAAACCGACGTGAGCTACTAAACAGTTGGTGTTATTCCAACACAAACTAGGTTCGTAGTTAACCCGCTTAGTATAAATGGCTTCGCATCGTGTTCAAAATTTCCAAAACATTATCGGCGGCATTAAATGTTTATACTTACGGCACAAAATGTCGTTACAAAACATTGTCGCCGACATGATTTGAGACGGCTGTAGTGTGATAGACTCCATTACGCTGACCGCACATTAACTACTATCGTTTGAGCGAAAAATCTACACAAAACTCAAGGTTTCCCTTAGACAACAGGACCGAATGACACGTCAGATTTGACCTTTTCAGTTTTACAACTTACCGTATTATACGTCAGTTATTTCAAATAACTTATATAAAACAAGAAAATGAAGTGTCACTTCGGTAAAGTGTCTATTATTAAACTAGCAGTTAAGTTCGGCGGTAGTAACAAATGTGCGGTCAGCGTTAGCCGTGTATTGACACCTCAGTACGCTTAGTACCAGATTGATGACGAAAAAAGTTTTCGTGAGACTTTAACTTCTATCTCGCTTACACGTAGATAAAAACAATAAGAAATACAATCATCATCATCATCATCAACCTATATTAGTCCACTGCTGGACATAGGCCTGACAATAAGAAATACAATATTCCTTGAAAATCAAAACAAATCTCGCAAAATCATTCGAGTACTGAAATAGAGTATGGAACAAAGATTCCAATAAACTATGAACATGAAACTATTCTACCGCTATCAAACCACGGAAATTAGTCCCTCATTATCCAGTAGAAGCGCTAAATCTAAGGAAAGAGAAGAAAACTTTTTTCGTCATCGATAAATAAAGCACAACTGGTATTAAGGACTCGCAAGGCCATCTGCCGAGAATTTGCATGTTGATGTTGCTCGATAGTCAGTACGCGGCTATAATATCCCTCTTACTGTTTACCGCTGCTTTTAAATGATATTCTAAATAAGTTCTATGGAAGGAATGATGGCTCAAGCCTCATAAGATAATTAAATTAGATGAAAGTCTTTCAAAACATTTTGACCTCCGAATACTCAAACATATCTCAGATTCAAGCATGCGTCTCAAGTTAATGCTGAAATCTGAGATGCGTTTGAGTATTCTGGCTATTCATATAAAATGAGCTAATCAAATCTAAGAGTCTTACGGGGATAAGTTAAGCAGCGTTAATAAGTAAGAGGGTATTTGTCTTAAAGATATTTATTTTCCTGTAGTATTGTGTATCCCAGAATGTTGTTGCTCGTATCTGCTAGATTGGCCCATTTCTTATCCCCAATCAATATCGTAGTTGAAAGTTATTTTGAATAATGCGCGTATTATTTTAATTTTCGTTTAGAGCCTAGTTTCGTTGTACCTTCTCCTAATAATGTAAAAGTAAACCTATAGTTAGCTTAGTAGTCCATTTCTTAGATAAAAATAACAAGTTCTGTTCTGTGCAGATACTGAAACCGTCAGAGAAGAAAACGAAACGCTAACATAACCGGTGTAACCTCCCCGCCTGTATCCTTTTAGTAAACTAACAAGATGTGTTCTGTGCAGATATTGAAGCCATCTGAGAAAAAGGCGAAATATCAGTACAACGGTATCAACAGCGGACGGCCCGGAACGCCACAGCGGGCGCCGCCCAAGAAGAAATAACTGGACCGCCCACACCAGTGCTCTGCACAATGAGAGGATGCTACAAATCATGATATATTACTTGTATTATAATTATTATGTTATGTTAGTGTGGTCATCGGACATAGCCGAATAATGTCGTCCTTGTTGTAATGTTAAAACAAATTATTTATCGATTTGCTTGTGCCTTCTATTTTTAATTTTTATTGTTAATGTGAGTGATATTAATTTATGAATTAGTTCTACAGAGTAGCAGTTGGGAAGGACATTATCTATTCGGCGATGCCTGTTGCTGTCCGCTTGTGAGAGCCGTCCGGCAGCTTGCGGTGTTTACGTATCTATGTGTATACCCTCGCGTTACATACTTACACTCTATTACATGTTGGTGTTGTAGGACTTTAAATTTTATTGTTGAGTTTCAAGAGTTTGAAGTGGCAAAGCTATCTTAAGATGCGGGCATTGGGCACGATAGCGTCGGTCATATTCAGTTGTAGCAGATGGAGAGCACCTTCGCTTTGTTTTCTGTAACTAATGTGCCTATAAATTTAAATTATTGGATAGGTGTTGTAGACAGGTGACGATGTTTAGTTGATTTAAAATTACAGTTTCAACTGTAATGGATTTTGTCGATTTGTTTTTCTTTTGTCTGGAATTAGTTGTTTGAGTAGTTTGTATAGATTCTTCTGTGGAGCTGGCCTAAGAGCATCATTTGACCTTTACCCTGTCATAGACTAAGTGTTATTATTTCTGTTCTAGGACTTCATTGCTATCTCTGCTTAGGGCGCGACAAGATACACCCAGTGAAATTAGTTTAATAGTGCTCTCAGTATTACCCTTACTAAATAAGTAGACGTTTCCCAAATTGAAGATTGGCGTGATCTCCTTACTGAGGCTTATCCGGGCGATCCCGAAAGTCTCGTTATTGTATTAATCGGTGTGGTAGAAGCAGTGTAGTCCTCGCAACAATAGTGCAATTGCTATAATATATGATAATAAAATTATATGCAAGTTTTGCATTGTACAATTTTATTTTTTAGAGTTAAAAAATGTCAGGTATATTCAAATAATACTATTTCTGATAAGAAGTTTATTTTATTTCATATAGGTTTGCATTTACGACTATGATTGTATTTCAAACATTTTTAACTATTTTAGAAGTATTGCTAATGAACTAATTTATTCATACAATTCTCACTTTTCTTTATAAGAATGTATTTCTTTTTGTAAATGGTTCTGTATAAATTAGCTGGTAACTAGCTTGTATTATTGTAATATAACAAATTTAACAAGTGTATAAGATTATGGTGTCTTCAAAAAAATTGCATAATAGTTGGCACTATTTAACATGGAATGTTACATTCAAATAAACAATGATCAGTTGCCAGCTAATTAGCCTCTATGAGAGTTTTACATTATTTACTATAAACACTTTAATCTTAGTACACTTGAATTTTTCTCTATTTTCATCTACTTACACTTAGTGAATAATAAGTTACTAGAGAAGTTTCATTTGAAGTATCAATTATAAAATTTTGTTGTACTTTTTCTCTGGTGTGTACAATTTTCTGAAATATAAATTTATTCAAATAAAACACTTGTTAGTTTATTTCATTTATTTCCATGTCCTTGTCATTCCAGGTTATTTCGTCAATATTAATCTTCTCAGGATTTATGATTTTAACTATTTTATTATGGTTTTCAAGTTTATCATTTATTTTTGTGATGAAGTCTTCATTTTTCTTCTGATACTTTTGAATGTCCATTTGTAAAACTTTCAGGTAGCTCCTTTTTGCTGTTAATGTTTTTTTCAGTCGATTTACTCTGACTTCATACTCTTTAGCTAGCGACTCAAGCAAGGCTTTTTGTTTCTTCAAATTGGCCACATCATTGGCCCGCAGCTGAGCTCTAACATCACCGAGCTGAGGTCTCCTGGAAGAACACTAAGAAATAAATTTGTGTTATAGCCCATTTCACTTCGCTGATAGCTCATTCCTGATAGGGTGACTCAGGATAGGTCACTATCTTTGTGTCCCATGTAAAGAATTGAATCATACTGACATTATTTTTGAGCCATTATTTAAAGTACATATTTGATAGACATGCATGTATTATTAACTGAAGAATAGAATACATACCAGAGTACTTCATCCTCATTTCTATCTCCAAATTTTTCCTTCTGCTTTTCTAGTAATTCAAACTTCTGTGGCATATTCTCATATTCCCACATGGAAGAGAGTTCTTCAATCATCTCATTGAAAATTCCTTGTTTCAAACAATTAAACATAGGAACCCAATTGACTCTCCTTAACTTTGCTTGGGGAACAGTTTCAAGAAAATCTTCATTTCTTAAGAGAAAGATTTATATTGTTACTATAGGTACTTATTACTATTCATATTGAACTAGAGACCTGCCCCGGCTTCACACAGTTTTATTATACGTATAAACCTTCCTCTTGAATCACTCAATCTATTAAAAAAACGCATCAAAATTCCTTGTGTAGTTTTAAAGATTTAAGCATTCAAAGGGATATAGGGACATAAGGACAGAGAAAGCGATATGTAGTGACTATAAATCTACAATAATCTACAGAATAGGCACAAACAAGTCAATATTTAAATAAAAGTATAAGTGTTAATTGATTTTTCACTTCAATCTTTTGTTCCATAAAAACACATCCATTGCTGAACATATCCCCAAAAAAGGAAGGCTTTATTTAACGTTATCACAACACTTCGCAGGCGGATTGGTGAATGTAGTTGGGGCACAGCTGCTGCCGTTCGTTGATAGGCCGTCCACGCGCTGACTTAGGGGATCGATATTGGATATTTATTTTTGTTTGAATGAATTAGCAGATAATTCAGATAATCTCTGCTGAATTAGGTAGCTACTCAACGGAACTTACCTGACCAAATTTACGATATTGCCAAACTCTCTTAGAATAACAAGGTTATCAAACGTTGTTTCTGCATTACTCATGTCTACGTCTATTATATCTTCAACTTTCTCGGTCATTTTTACACTAGAAATGTATACAAAACAAACAGTGAAAATCTTAAAAATTCAAGACTGTTATCGACCGCTAGGATTCAAAAATCAAAACAAACAACATGGTGGTCCGAGCATGACATTGACAAGTAAAATGCCCACAGAGTAGCAGCCAAAACCACAGGAAATTTCCGTCTTCATAGACAATTCCAAACCAGATTTGACGCTCGGGATATAGTAAAACCTAAGATCGAACGAGTAAAACTTGATCTTAAAGCTGATAGGTGGCGTAACTTAGTTTAACGATTACTGCTACTCGTCCATAGATGGCTATCATTTGCAGCCTAGTACTATAATATTATATTAATCTGGGTTTGCAGCGATATCCTTCAAAGTTTTGAGTTGTGAACGCTAGATGGCAATAAAAATCTGATTTTGTGCTATTAAATACAATATTATAGTATAAAAATCTGATTGTGAGGCAGGCAGTGCACCCTGTTTTTCTCCTATAGACTTTCTTACGTTGTAATACAAAATATAAAGTAAATAAAAATAACAAAGAATGCTAATGATGTGTAGTCTCGGCGCGGCAGCGACGATAAATAATTATAAAAAAATTCGTCGAGAGATTTTATCATTTTGAGTAAAAGCTCGGAACCTAAAGTCTAAAGTATAGGTAGACTAGCGACCCGCCCCGACTTCGCACGGTTTTATTATAAGTATATAAACCTTGCTCTTGAATCACTCCTTCTATTAAAAAAAAACCGCATCAAATTCCGTTGCGTAGTTTTAAAGATTTAAGCATTCAAAGGGACATAAGGACAGAAAAAGCGACTTTGTTTATATTATGTAGGGATGACTGAGATTTTCTTTATATTCATAAACGCGGTTTTCCTCCGATATCTTCTTTTTGACTTTGAGTTTCGGGACCCTAAATAGTATGATAGGTAGATATATTAAAATAAATGTGTACCTACATAACCTACATAAATACATCATTAATGTGTAGGTACCTAATATACATTTGGTACACATTAATGTTGTCAAGGTAACTTAGCAATTGTTAACTACCTATTTAAGTTTTGCTTTGATAAAAGCTTTAGCCTACCTTCCTGTTATTCATTTAACAGATACCTACTTTGTTTTTTAATATGCATACCTATTTTTATCACCACAGCGATTTGTCAAGGTACCTCCCTCGAGCTTGCTACTCTAGCCCAGCTAGATATAACCTTGTTTAGGGTACCTACCTATTAATGCTACCGGTCCTGCTGTGTTTAGGTGCTTATCTATGTAATAAATATGTCAAGGCTATAAAAACATTCTTAATTTTTCATACAATTGAAACCATGGAAGGTGCCTACTTGTAGAGATGTTATATATATGTACCTACTGCAAATTATATTATATTCTAGGTACAGAACTACAATCTGTCATCATCATCATCATCATCAGCCCATATTAGTCCAATGCTGGACATAGGCCTCCCCTAATGAGCGCCATAGCGCCCTGTCTTCAGCTTGATGCATCCAGCATCTGCCAGCAGTCTTTCGCATATCGTCATCCCACTTGGCCGGAGGGCGTCCTACACTACGTTTGCCAAGTCGCGGTATCCACTCAAGAACACGTCTACCCCAACGGTTGTCGGTTCTTCGCGAGATATGGCCGGCCCACTGCCACTTCAGCTTGCTAATTCTTTGAGCTATGTCGATAACTTTGGTTCAAGTACAATCAGTGCGTGAGGTATTTTTGTAGATGTAACAAACATCCAAAATTTCCCATTTACAACATTAGTTAAGGTTAACTTACAAGTAGAAGAGTCTAGTATTATTAAAGGCCTACCTACTTTATAGCCGACTTCGAAAACAGATGGAGGCCTTCAACAAATGTCTTATAAGTCTTATAAGCCAGTTAGATGCTTCTTCTTCTTCCTGACCTTATCCCACGCTAAGTGGGGTCGGCACAACATGTAAAGCAACTTAGATGCTTGTTTAATATAAATCTTTGTTTGTTTAACAACTCTTCCACAACAGATCTATAATAACTGATTAGTTAGATATCAAAAAAAAGGTTGAGAAACGTTAAAATAAAACATTTTCACGAAGGTTTTCGATGTTTTTATTAGATTTTTTTTTTAATTTTCTTCGTAAATAAAAAATAGTCAGGTAATAAAAACAAAAAGTTCAACAATTTCAATATTCGCGGCAGTGACTATGTTTTTGCAGTCTTTGAGATCTTGTGGAAAATAATTTAATATCTGATTTTATTTGCGTATCTCATCTGGAGTTTATTTATATTTTGTTTAGAACATAGTCATTGGTTAACAGGAAAGATAAGTTAAGTTTAAATACGCTTTGGTAGAACTTAGAATAAAGCCAACTCCGTCAATCGCTCCTTAGAAAGCAGCAGCTGAAATAAAAAAGCTTTTATTACTAAAATACTCATTTTGTTATTTTGTTGTTATTTTTTACATATTTCTGCAGTGTAGTATTTTCTGTACCTAGACTGCCTAAGGATTCAGTTCCATTCGCAGGTATATTATCTAAATTTTCTATTTTATACTAAACTTTATTAACAACGAAAATTTTATCAATATTTCTTTTGAAACGACAAGTAAAGATTTGATTGTACGGGGCGATGCGACGACATTGTATCAATTTTCGTCTGCAATCAAATCAATACCGAATTTGGAATATGAAATTCAAAAATCTGTAGCTGTCGACATCGTAGATTGCGTAGACCCTCTGCTACGTCGGTCGTCGTAGGTCTGCTACGCCGTCGTAGCTCGCGTAGACCCTCTACGTCGTAGCTCACCTATTATAGTCGTATTAGCGTAACCTCTACGAAATTCGGTAAGTCAGTTTCTTTCATTTTTTAACGTAGTTTCTCGTTCGGACGTTAACACCAAGCAGAAAAATGACGCATTTCTTTTGTCCGGAACAGTAATTTATGTGGCTAAAAAGAAGAAAAATAACAATGATACCTAATTTAAGTATGGCTTAATTGTGTTTTGTGTTGTTGATCCTCCATAGATTGAAATGATGTAAAAAAATGTAATGCAGCTAGATTGCTGTGAATGTGGAACAAAAGTCATATTTTAATGTGATCTTGAATGCTAAAACATGTACACCTCCTATGAGTTAAATTGTGTAATACGTGCGTAATTTTCACAGGACTTATAAATGGACAGGTAAATTATATTTAAAGGGATGGAACTTAATTCAGTATGATACATTTGTTTCAGTAATTCTTAAAGATAAGTTAGTTAAATTAAACGAATAAATTAGAATAAGTTACGTACAAGTGTTCGATAAATTGATAGACAAAACACTAGATGAATGAACATGAAGAGACCAAAATGAAAATAACTGGAGATATCCATGATAATGCAGATGAAACAAATCATGTAACAAACACAAAATGACTACGAAGAATGAAGAATACATCAATTTCTACATAATTGATGCATTTGACGAAAAATGTGAAAGAAGAAATGAGGTCAATGATTGAGATATTATGGATGTTGCAGGTAAGAGAAAGAGGGTTCAAGTCGACGTCTACAAATGCAGGAAATCACCAACAGATTCTATATCACAAGAACGCCACGGTACCTGTTCCACCTCATTACTATAGGCTACGTAAGTACGGTAAAGTCCTGCTTATACCATCCACGGAGAGGTCATCCAGCATTAAATCTGTTGTAACCAGAGACACCATTATAAATCGTCAAATATAAATAAGATTAGTTTGAATGAAAGGCCAATTTGTACAGCTTCACGCGTCGTATATACAGCAGCGGCGCACTAACCTAAGGGCCTGATCGGGTGCTTGTCCCAGAGGTAGGATCGTTTGACTGGCGACAGGTAGGAGTCTCTGATGTAAGAGGGGCTGCGGTCCCAGCGCGCGAGGGGCTTCAGCTCCGGCCAGTCGTACCAGAAGGGGTCCCGCGTGATGGCGGAGAGCGGCAGCGACGGGCTAGGGTTGAAAATGTCCGCCCAGGGCCGGCGCCCGCTGGCCGTGTACAGGGGCGCACCTACCGACCACAATCCTTTAGTACAAGGCCAACAGAATCTCATTCTGTACTTCGTCATCGCCTAAACATCATGCAAGCGGTCGGCCATGCGTATGGAAGTGATAGGTTACTGGGATAGGTACTTTAATATTACATCAATGTACGATAGGTATTTCCAACAAAGGTCCTCAAAATCATTATGCAGTTTGTATTTATATTTTTGAAGCATGCTACAAATATTTTGCCAATTACACCATACCCATATTTATATTAAAAACATTCCGTATGATGCACAGATTCATGTTTATTTCCTAATAGCGATTACATTGCAATGATCAGTCGCTAGAATTAGATATGCGACTTTGATGATGCATGCTCTCATGCTGTGTCGTTTATGAAGAAGAACACATTACACTCTGACGTCGTTACACTACGAAAAGAACATTAGAATGCCCGTGAACAAGATGTCTTGTTGTCTCTTCCACTAAATGATAGAAAATAGACTTGAGTCACTAACTACAAACATTCACTCAAGAAGTTTTGTAAAAGGATATAATATAAAGATAGCAAAACTTAAAGGTGTCAACTGTTTATCAGGGTACAAATAAGGCCGTGACGAAGATACAGGGTGTGAGGATCTGTTCCCTTACCGTCGGCGTCGTACGCGACCTCGCAATCCCGAGGAGGACTAATCCGGGGCTTCACCGGCGTCGGGGACCGGCCCCGCAGGGAGCGGTCGATCCCTGCCCACTTCTCCGCATCAGCGAAAAACGGATCCTTATTGAACACGTCCGACGCCCATCCTTCATCCAAGTCTTATGATCAATACCAACAATAAACAAAAGAATCCGACGACCGAATTCGACTGGATACCCTCGACATTTGTAGAGTGTTGTGTTCTTGCGACGGTGGTTTATATGCAGTGAACAAGTGAACGCTTTGAATGTTGCTTGCATATATTTACAATGCAGCTCATGCACATTTAAATCGCCAAATATACCAACACCGGTCAGCCTTGACATACATTCTCTTGAATAATTTACACAACATTGATTGGAGAAAGGTGCTAATCTACTAAATCAAAACACGAATTGGTCTTTTAAATTTTAATACAAAATACTTATTTTTATTGTTAGCTTTGTACTGATCCACAAAATTATAGGGTAGGTATACAGTGTGTATCTACAAAGTTACATAATTATTGTCAGATAATTAGATTTTAACTTAACAAAGTCAACAGTAACGGTAAGGAAGGGCTTAATTTAAAAGTGAAAGTAGAGCTATAGCCAAAAATAAATAATTAGTTACAATAACAAAAAATAACAAAATTCAATTATCAATACAATTTCGATTAAATTTGGAGCTCTTAGGCAAATCATAACTAAGCCTTTCCAGTAATTTATCAAAGAAAATAATAGATGGTAGGTAATCGTATACCGCTCTACATTGGACAGTGTCGAGACACACAAATCGGATTCAAACGAGCGTTGAATCTAACAGGTGAAAGATGTCCCGTGTGCTGTTATTGGTCCTGCATCCAAGTTATAGGAAAGCCGGTGATCGTAGAATGTTCAATAAACTTTAGAGTCGATCACTCGCGCTCAGGCTATGACGTGAATACAGAAGCACGGCGCCCTCTCTGCGCACTCGTACGAACAATCAGTCTATCCGAGACACTAAAGAAGACTATAGTGCTTGCAGGTGTAAGAGGCACAAAGCGAACGCCGTGCACTTAACCTATCTAGTCTAGTAGAAAGTTAGTATTTACCTGTTCCCCAGTGGGGCTTGTTGTCGGGCTCGTATTCGATGCCTTTAAGGCTCCTGGGTGTGCTCAGGGCGCGCAACTTGGAGGGTTCGAAAGCGGGGGCGGAGGAGCTGAGGTCGGTGATGGGGTAGGCGCGGTCCTTCAGGTAGAGTCCGTAGCGAGACGGGTAGAGCCTGTCGATGGCGGACAGGCGGTCCAGGTGCTCCTGCCAAGCCTTGTGAGCGTCGAAGGGGTCAACGCCTCGTCGGGAGCGCCTCGGTACGTGGTAAACTAGGGGAGTAACACACGAGTTAGGATTTGTGATTGCCGATTGGGTTTGAAATTGGAAAACACTTTTGAGGTATATTTTATTTTAGAAGTTTAAAATGTTTATATTTTAAGCTTTTCACACAGGATTGGCTCATGAATCCTATATTTTATAAATGTTGATATTTAAAACGGATCCTTTGAGTAGGATTTTGAATAATAAGACTTTTAGAAGATAGAACCGAGAAAAGAGAAAAAATCTTTGAATTCGAAAATGATTTAGTTATTCGTTAGTAGTTGGAAGCAAATAGTAAATTTAATAAGCAAGGCAAAAGATGAGAACAGTCAATGATTAAAGGTTGTCTGGGATAAAATTCGTACAAAACCTGAATTGTTCATAGAACTTACCTCTTCAAAACATTCCTGGAGAAGCTTGGAATGTAAATCGTGGCAGTTAATTATATAACAATAAAATTTAGATAAACTAAACGGGGTCTAAATAAAACATTAACCTGATAAATGCTAGAAGATCGAAGAATGAGAGACATCGACGTTACAATCATGGACTTATGTACAAGTGTGAGTGATGATTTGTTTAAAGGTGATTTCTGCTGCGCGGAAATGAAGCCCTTCCACCATGCGTGTTTTAGTAAAATTGATACTTGCACAAGCATTATTAAACATCTACTACAGTAGTAAGATCACATAAACATATTCTAAACTTATGGACAGACACTGGACGAAGACAGATAATTATTTTCAGATTTAAGAGTGCACATGGTAACTAATCAAAAGTGTGGATAAGACGCGTTATATCGACAACAAAATGTACGAATGATTCATTGCCTGTGAGCGTGTAACATGTCAATGTTAAATCGATTCAACAAGTTCAATCTCCTAGCACACAGGCTTTTTGATTTAATGTTTTAGTTCATTTATTGATATAAAATTCTTCAATACAAATGTATAGAAAACATAACAGTGAACCGTAAAATCATAACTTTAGTTTTTTTCTTTTCGGATATGATGTTATACAATCAGATGGTGATTTTCCCCAGTTATGAGTCTAGAAATGTAGTAAATATTCATAGCTAAGATGTGAATGTTAATTTACACTGCAGGGCGGCTTTTTCTCTCAGCTGAAACAATTGAAATCGTCTTTTGATTTTGGGGTTGATTCTATTTTGTCTACCAGTGGTTCCTGAAACTTAGTTAACTTGCAAAAAAGCAAAATGTTCCGAATAATTCTTTGTACAGATGATGACTATTTACAATTTGTCCGTGGAATAAGTAAGAGAAGTTCTCCACTTCTCTTCTCGACTCTATCGGTCAAAGGTTACAGTGTTGATTGCCAAACTACAGCGGTGTGGATACGCTTGCCAATCAATAACAGCCGTGCTCTTCCAATCTGTCAGCAGATTGGTCTATTTTGGTTCAAGTAATTGTTGCTTAGAGACGAGTTGCTGATTGGCAAACTGAATTAGTGTAGCATGTGCGTGTATGTGTGTAGACAACTACACTATGCGGAATCAACAAAACCATAGCCTTAAGATTGCTGAGAGATCACAGAACACTCTTGGATATTATGATCATATTTTGTGGTTTATCCATTGGGTCTTAAAATCGCAAGGTCTTTTGCGGAACAGAAATTGCCCTTCATCATAAAGGCTTTGGTTTTTGTTTTACGCAAGTGCAGTTTTAACCTTTTTGTGCACTTACTTGGCCTGTACCGGTCGAGGGAGCTAGGGTAGTTATGCGCGTAGATGGGACGGGGGGAGTATCCGTAGGTCTCGCGGTGAACTGGCAGGTAGCGGTAGCCGGGGACGGAGATCCTCTCGGCGGCCGCGATCGGGTCGTCGTAGATGGACTTGCTGTAGGGGTATGAGGACAGGAGCTCGGGGAACACGCTGCGGCGGGAAGGCCTGTATCTCTCCTCGGCTCTGATGTCTTCCGATCCTGTTATATAAGCATGTTATAGCGCATTCATTGGTTGACTGAGTCATAGCGAATATGGTGACAGATCTGAAGCCCGGAACAAGCCGAGGGTCGTCATGACTCTGCCCACATGAGGACAGACAGTGAGCAATCGAATCAACTAACTCTGGCACAGTGATGTGTGGTTTGCTAGGGTTTCTACTCGCAGAATGTATGAAACGAGTGAGCAGTAGCGTAGTGACGACGGGTATCTGTCATCGTGACTGGCTTCAAGTGGCCGAGTAGAGTGACTCATTGACTCGGAGTTTATAGGGAAGTTGATTTTAGTTTTACCTTTTAGAGAACGGACGAAGGATTGCCAGAATCTGGCTTTCTTCGACGCCGTCTCGTTTCTGCCGATCATCTCTAAGTGATTTTTAAACATGTTGGCGGCTTATGTCGTGCTCGTGGTCTGAAACAATCATCACTGTTATTGGTTCTGTCGGCGTGCAGGTAACCTTGGGGCTGATGAGAATGAGCAGAGTATCCAGGTGACATAATGTAGTACAATAGCGTGCCCGTTCCTCGTAAATAGAGCAATGACGTGAGGACTGAGCAGGTCTGCAAATAGCCGGCGTCGGCGGCCGCCGAGTTGGAGCGTCGCCAGCGCAGCGCGGGAAACTTGAAAACTGTTTTCACAAATCTATGTTCATTGCTCAGCTATTTTCGAGTTTTCGTCGACCTTGTTGCGAGCTCCGTGGATAAGTCAGCGGCCTGCCGCAATTTGTAATTACGTAAGCGCAGTGACTGTTTTAAATTCTGTTCCTGGGAGTGTGAAGACGAACTAATGGGGGGTTACGTGGCCTCGGTGTATTTACGGAGCTATGTTTCAAATATCGTTAACAGAAAACGAAAACAAATTCAATTTCATTTGCTGAAATTAGTCGAACTAAATAGTTCTTGACTATGAGTGAATAAAACAAATGAAGAAAAATAATGCTGGACAATGCAAACAGCATCATCTTCTCCGAACCAGACTTTCATTGGATTCATTACCTTTAGCAACATCATTTGATTGACTAATTTTCAGTTTATTAAAAATCGAACGGAATACGAAAACAATTGAACTAGTTTACGTTTCCCAAATAACGAGTCATAAACGAGTGCGTCGTGTGACTCAATTTCCGATCGCAATCATAGCTCAATCAAAGTTGACGGCAAATCAAAAATTTCTAAACAAACTAAGGCTAAGGCTACCTCAACTTTAATATAGATCCGTAGTTTCAACGTGCGTCATAAATTCTATATTCACAAACGCATCAGCAGAACAGCAGTGCAAACCAAATAGATAGGAGATGATAAGAAACTCTTCAGTAATGTTCGGAATGAGATCCAACGCTTTCTGAAGTCATTAACGTGGTATGCCAAGGTAGTACTCTAACACTTGGGGAGCGAAACAGTCGATCGCTTTTTATCTACTGAGAGACAGCTTCTGATAAAGCTCAGGTTTCAAATTGGTTTCAGATTAAATTTTGTAATTTGATTTTCAGAGCTTCAACGAAGCTTTTTAAATTGTTTAAGGATCTATTGTTTGTTTAGGCCCACCATATTGGCCTGTCTATGATTTAATAAATAGGCATGTCTAAGTTTTCGTTTTATTATCATTTTTAATGTTTCGCGATTTGATTGATTACAATACTTCCTATTTAAACAAATCAGTCACAATGTTAAGATATTATTTGATTATGGATAAGTTAGGATGTTCGTTCAATACATTTATAACTTTGGTTTATCTTTTATATGCAAGTGTATGACAAAAATCTTATAATAAGGTCGTAATCATTTGCCAAGGTATCGTTCTATCAATCACATAGATTGATGTCTAATCACAATTAATTATTGACACAGAGTTTTATTAATTAGACAATTAATACAACAACCTTTGTGCACAAATTAGGTCAAGATTCGAGGCCAATGTCAATTATGTTTGGGATGTAAGAATAATAAGGGAGAGATAAGTGGAATGGATAGAACGTTAGATTTTTACGGCAAATTTCCGCAAAGGAAAATCCGAAATCAGTTTTCTTTTATTCTTCTTTAGATGAACAAAAAGCTTTTGAGTTATATTTGTGTCAATCCAATGTAAACGAAATAGGAACTTGAAATCTAACCACCAGTTTTTCTAGATTGTCTGGATTGTCTAGATCGCATTCTCGATAAGATCTTAACAGATAAGACCGCTTAGAACTGCCGCTTATATGTAATTTTTTAATTTGTAAATGTTTTCTTTACTTTCTATACTTTTAAATTTGGTATAAAAGTATTTTCCGACGTTCTATCTAGGTACATAAACTATCGAAGGTTAGGCCACCCGCGGGAACCAAAGAGCTAGAAAAAACGTCTGATTGTGAAACTGTTACAAAAATACTTGAGTCGATTTGGCGGATTGCAAATTTGGCGCGGGAGGGCGCGCCCCGAAATAGGACGCTCGTATCAGATTCACAGCATTCCGGGATCTCGCATTGTCGCGCGCACCTGTACACGACCTCTTTGCTCGCTCGATACACCATCACATACCCATCAAAATAATATAAACACATCGACATACATAGATACTTAAGTTCTAGAGCAAATAAATTTAGAAATGAAATTATTTATTCAAATAATAACAATTAGACAGATTTTTTTCAAACTTAGTATTTGGTAACTGGTCATTTAAAAGTATTTGATTAGAAGAATCAAATATGATTTCAGTACCAATTTTTATGTTATGTAACGAAACTTTAAAATACAGAACACAATACGTAGTATAATTAATTTATGGTTTACTTACTTAGAAATATTAAGTGCAATAATTCAGGACGAATAAGCGGATGTTTAAAAATATACGAAGAAAATATGTTTTCTCTATGAACCATCATATATTTATTCACTATGTAACAGTTAAAAATTACTCGTTTATTGCAGTAAAGATTTAAGGAATTGAATTAACATATTTTTCTGTTTTTGTAGTAATAGATTTGACTTACGTGGTCCTGTAGGTACTACCGTTATGATCACCGCTTATCTAAACAATAGCTCACAAGAGAAGAAACGAGCGAGAGGACGGTACAATTGCGCAACGAGAGAGCGAGACGGCTACACTTTTCCGGGACACTAGGGTTGTACCAACTCGACTTTCAAGACCCCCGCCAAAACACGAGCCAACTTTCAAAGAAGTTAGTACGCACGATTCGAAACTTGAAAAATGACAAAGTGGCACTGGTAAGAACCTTACCGATTTAATAATGGTCGTATATATTAGGTGTGGTTTCGCTGACGAGCCGACGTCGAGTGTCGGTCCAGGGCGGGCGCGCACTGACGGCGGCCGCCCGCCGCGAGCCGCCCGCCTTTCCTTCCCCGCCCGCCTACCGATAAACATTCACATTTTTAAAACGTTTCATGACTCTAGTTTAAGATTGAATTAAAGCTTATCTGTTCACTTTTCCTGAGACTGTCTCCTCCAGTTTGAATTAGCTAATATTGCTATGTGAAGCAATATTATAATTAGCTAATGTGCAGTGCAGTAAATGTCTTTATTTTTAAACATGTTAGCAATTTACAAAACGTTGACTATACATACCTGTACATTCCAAACTGACTCAAGTGCAAATGCTCGGTTTATGAATCAGAATTATTTGTGTTTAATTGATATCTTCTACCTTTTTACATTCCATTAATTACATTATTTTACTCAAATAAGCTAACAGAACGAAGAAAATAAGATTCTTAGATTCTTAGTTAGTTATACTTAGTTAGTTATTCTATCTTTATGATTTAAAATCATCATTTTATATCGTTTTATAATCAATTCTTGTTGATCCACCTAGCAATGAAAAATTAATAATTAATTTTGAATGAATAATAACTTGCATAAACGAACATCTGTAAAATTTATTTATCCGGGCTTATTTTCATCCCATTATAACATCATCGCAGAAACATGAAAAGCGAAACATTGTAAATTGTAACAATTTCAACTAGAATTAGTACCTAATCGTAAAATCTTCACCATCTATCACGGCTAACAGGATGTTTAGATCTTATATGATTTACTGCAGTGTTTGGAATCATCAAAACGTTGGCTGAGCTTGGATTCTCTTTGAATATTCCGTAAAATATGGCTGTAAATGTGATAAGGACATAATAATCTAGTCCACACTAAAATAATTACAACAAAGTTACCATAACATAACAATTACAATGAAACTTTGCATAATGTCTTTTTTTATACCGCCAAGGTGGCCAACAAGCATTTTTATCTGATTAAATTCGGGCAATCTCAACACACAATCGATAAAAAGGAATACAATTCAAAAACGTACCATTATACAGCGTGCACTAAAATGAATGATATACCTAAGCCGGAATTATAATTGTCGAAACCTGGAATGTTGTAGAACTGGAGTTTTTCACCGGGAGTGCTCAACCACCCCATTAAAATAAATTTATTACGCGGCACCTCGTTGAAAATGTTCTTAATGGGCTTCCACAATAAAAAAATAATAATGCTGGACAATCCACACTGCACTTCTAGGCTCAAGCTAAGCAGAGCTTGTGTTATGGATAGGTAGCGTATATAATAATACGCTAGTATTCATTTAACAATACATAATATTAAAACTACCCGTCGTACTTTACATATAAACTTACCTCTTGAATTACTCTATCTATTAAAAAAACCGCACCGAAATCCGCTGCGTAGTTTTAAATATCTAAGCAGACATAGGAACAGACATAGGGAAGCGACTTTGTTTTTATGTACTATGTAGTGATAATACATTATGTAGATAATTGTATTAATTAACTACCAAATACCTAAGTGTAGAGAAATTTCAGCGCCTGATTTTATCAAAACATTCAGATAAAAACATCTGAAAATTTCGATTAATGTAAAAATCGTTGTTATGATAAATGTTCGAATATTCTCGTGACACTTAGTTTCAATGTCTTTAATTTGTATATTTCAGTTTTTTAAGTTGATTTATATTTGTTTTGAACGAATATAGACACAACGAGGGCAACAGGCGTCGCCATCATTGACATCTAACCTTGGCATAAATAATTTTATTTTGCGCTTTTCTTTTTATGATACACTTCACAATTTTATATGCAACGTGAAAGTTTGGATGTTTTTTATCTCTTCACACCAAAACTTCGGAACAGATCGGGCTTAGGTTTTGCATAGAGCTAATTCTATGCCCGGAATAAAACCTATTATTCTATAAACCAATGGCCATGAGATAAGTATAACATATAAGTGTTTTAAAAGAAACAACGAATGCGAAGACGCCGTTAAAAATTTGTGAATAATAAATACGATTCTGTCTTATACGAGTAAAAATGTATCAACTTTCTAAACTCGAACCTCGATGAGACTGGCGCAGGACCGTGTGGTGCGGATAATGATGATGATGAACTAAACCCCTTTACGTGAGGTCCCTACCCATAACAAGGGGATGCTATCTGTGGTACCTTAAATAGATACAGTTATTGACCTATTAATTAATATTATTAGACTAAGTTGCTAGATTTATTAATCAAAATATAGGAAATTAGAATGAAATTGGAAGAGTAAAGGGAGAAAACAATAAAAGCGATCCTCACCATCTGGCGGGAAATTAGGTACTCAGGAGAGAGACAGAAAGATAAAGAGATAGATGGAACGAATGTAATGATTTCATACCAAAAATATAATATAAAGTAATGTGAGTACTGAAGTGACTAATTAGGTTGCAATGTGTTGATGTAACGCAAACAAGGTAGGTAGAAATGTTAAAAACGTCTGCTAGTTATATTTAACATAGTGACGACTTTTACCACTCCATCTGGCGTAGGAAAGGGCCAAATGCACTTCATCTTTCATCTTTCCTTTTATGGATACGAGTATTATCACTTATAAATGCAGTAGGTATAATAACTTGAGACTAATACCTATATTTAGAAGTCCATTAGCCAGTGACGTCTGAACTTCAATGGACGTATTTCCAATCGCTGGCATTTGCGATTATGTTTACATGTAGAGCATAGTAAACGCAAAGTAGTATCGCAAATGTTGGATATGTATGGAGCGTTTGATACCAATGTAAAACGTACCTAAGACATTTTTATAAACCAAAGAATTATTATCCGATGACACACAAATTAAATGAGAATGTCAAATTATAAACAGATTACAAGTCTACATAAAACATAAAGCTATTACTCCAAAAAAGGAAGCTTACCTACATTGTGTGCTGTATTGATTTCGATCACGCAAGGATTTTACAAATTGAGTTATTTGTTCAGTATCGAACTTGTTCGTAGGAATATAGACCTTCAAACTGCTACAAAGGTCATAAAATACAGATAATACTTAGTAATATATATTTATAATTAAAATAAAATATTTAAACTTATAATTCCTACATGACATAGTTTTTTCAAAATATTTCGTAGCACCTGCTACGAAATTTATGCTACAAGCATACAATAGAAACACAACTTTTCGGAAGAGAATCCGTTATAATGTTAAAATTTATGTTTTCTAGATTTAAATCTACACTCATAATACTTGTAATATCACTACTTAATATTAAACAAAGTCGCTTTCTCTGTCCCTATGCCCCTTTGTATGCTTAAATTTTTAAAACTACGCAATGGATTTCGATGCGGTTTTTTTAATAGACAGAGTAAATTCAAGAGGAAGGTTTATACATACAATAATACCATGCAAAACCGGGGCGGGTCGCCAGTTACATATATTTTGCTAAAGTTTTAATGTATATTGCCTCTTCACGCCTAAACTGAACGACTTGGGCTGAAATTTTTCATACGGTTATTCCAAGCCGTAACTGGTGAACAATAAAGTGTTCGTTTGTAGATTTTTAAATGCAAATGATGTTTGTAATAAGTGCTGCCAATAAGTCACGAATGTAACACCACGCGAAACTGTAGTACTGTAATATATCATGCACTGTGGCATCTCTATAATAGGTATTTGCGATGTCTGGTCTTCGCGTCGCCACTGTCTTCTGTTGCCCACGTGTTTCACCCTGAAAAATCACGTTTTATATAATTTTGGCGCGCTTTCAAGTCGCTTGAAATAGCTGAACTATAAACAGATGAAGATAACACTTGGAAACTACTTCCGATGATGATCGTTTCCTTTGTTACTAGTGAAGGATTTAGGCGAAAAAAAGTTTTGAAAAAGCATTTTTGAAGTAAACTACATATAACAATTTTTTATTAACATGTATCTTAGAACGTAAAGAAATTGAAAAATTGCTGTTTTTGATGACCTAAGGTCTCCAAAAAGAAGTTTGCAATCAAATAAGAATCTACATGGATCATTTTCACAACAAGCATCTAAAGTCGGGCATTTTCCGAGGAAAATTTCTTATAAGAATTTAACCAGTTAGTATATGATCTAACTTACTAATTGGTGTGTTAATTAACTAATTGGATTACAATATCTTATGCTCGATATGTGTAGTAAGATCTCCTATAACACTTATGCTTGTGATTACTTTTAAACCTCAGAGCCAAAACAGAGATGCGATTAGTGATCAATGTTAAAATGTATCCCATTACTCTTCGCGGTTCGTACTTTGGTTCATTAATCAGGTAATTATTTACACGCTTCAACTATCAGATTATTAAATAGATAACTCTTCTTAGTACCGTGTGTATAGTTATTTTACTAGACGACAGCTGTGGCATAGCGGACGAAGATCCGCCCGTGACGCATGAGGTCGCGGGCCTGACAAAAGTTTGTTCGATCTGCAGATATTTGTTTTGGGTGCAGTGTTTTCTATAAAAAATATTTAGCACGGCCAGAGAGTGGAATGAGCTTCCTGCGTCTGTGTTCTAGAGAGCCAGAGTACGATCTCGGAGCCTTCAAATCAAGAGTGAAGTTCCTTCTGAGAAAGCGTACTCCATCTTTGGAAACATCTTCACTTACTTGAGATAGTGGCCAAATGTTCGACCATTTCCAATAAATATATATGTCGTATAACGTACTAAATTTATCAATTATCTAGTAAGTACCCATAACACAAGCTCAGCTTCATTTTGGCAGATGGTGGTGTGTTAATTGTCCAGCATTAACTTATTTAGAAGACAGATATGCACGGCGTGAGTAAACCCGCGGATCGAAGCTAGGTTTTAATGTAGATGAGCTTTGATATTGATCTAGCATACTGATAATTGATCTATCGAAACCATTTGTCTCGGTTTGACGCGTGCCCTTTTGATACTGAGAGAGCGAGTATGACAAATCGCTTTAGAAGATATAAATATCAGACTTATCTAAACAATAGGATAATAATATTAAATTGTTGTTTTTAATTGTATATTAAATTGGTATGCGAGGTACGTAATTTTATGTAGGCTCTTTTATTTTTTATTCATAAAAAATCCTTAGCTTGTAGTAATGAGAGACCAAACAATGGAAATAATGATAAAAAAAATTATTACGATTTGCAAAATCTGCTTACGTTTTGATAAATATTTATAAAACTGATATTATATGTATGTATAACTAAACTTAATATATTTAGTAAACAAGTTTGTTTATCTTTTAGGTAAGTGGAAGTAGCCAAGTGCTTAGATATTTCTTACTGGAAAATTATAATGATAACGTAGTCTATTGTCTGTAATCACGTACCTACACGAATGTTTTATATAATAAACATAGTTCATATACTTACATATATATATTGCTAGTTTTAGCAGCTGAATCTACTCGCATAGATGAACAGTAGGGAGTAAATAAAACATAGTTTTATTATTTTATTTACAGTATTATAATTTTTCTGACAGACAGACAATTATATATATTTTATATCTTTAATGATTCCATAAGTTTCAGGAGTCAGTGACTTCGCCAGTTTATAATATCAAATAATAATTAATTATGTAAATCTATATAAACAGCTTAACGTTAATAAAAAAACGTACCTATACAAGAATAGGGATTTTAAGCTGCGCATTATTGGGTTTTGAATCTCGCGAAAAGGCCCAGTTTGTGCCAGTTTGTAATGTGATCTGAAACCTAAAGTATGACAAAATTTAGGTCAGATGACAAATAATTTTTGAAAATTAACAACCATCAAATTTTTGTCTAAAATTAACTGTCTAAAGTTTCTCGTCGTATTTCAGTCGAGACGAGAACGATTCGTTAAGCCTATAATCGTTTCTTAACATAACCAAAACGAAAACCAAAGTTTTGGCAAGCGACTCTGTGTTTCTGCGAACGGCTATTATTTACGGAAATAAATCTTATAATCGAAGCGTTGCGTTGGTTGATCCGAACAGCCGATTGAATGGTCATACGTTACTGATCTATCTTTAGAGTAGGTATAGACTCAAATAAGGCCACCGATTGTAACTTCCTTGATGCACAGTACATTTTTTTGCAACCGCTCTGATATAACAGTGAATTTATATCAATACTCGTATCTGCCTACGGCTTCACACGCGTTATTTTTATCCCATGGGAACTGATTTATGGATGAAAAATAGCCTATGTTTTATTCGAGAAACAATTCAACATTTAAGTCCGATACGCTCCGTAGTTTTTATCTGTTAGAGTAACATTCATACATTCAAACTTTCGGTTTTATAATATTAGTGGAGAGTTTGATTGAGTAAAGAATAATGAAGTAACGATAACATAATGTATAATTTTTATAACTTTTTCGATCGAACATATAACGCTGGACATCTGGAAATTTTAAACAGCATCATCACGGAACTGGCATCGTATATCTACAAAGTAAGCAGACTTTGTGATAAAGGATTCAAGTGATTGAAAACATTCGAATTTAATACTATAGGTATATATTAGCAAAAGTATGCTCAAGAACATATTTGCAGAATAAACAACTTGGAGATTCCAACAAGATTAGTTTAATCCAATATTTTTATATAATAAAGGCTAATTAGAAGTTTATGTTTATTAAAACTAATTTTTACAATGTGTCTGTGCCAGCAATTTTCGACACTGTTCACTGGCTATAGGGCTATACTATAAGATAAGCACCTAAACCACCTATTAGTTTGTCAGTCATATTCATGCAAAGCTAGTCACTAGTCAAAAAGGGTACATGGTAATGAGATGATGGAAGTTGCCAACAACGTAGTTCTGTTTCCGTTATCTATACAGAACACGACTAAGACTTCCTATAGATCTAAAATGTTTTAGTGTTAACAAACATCCTGGAATGTTATGAAGGCGATAAATCTAAATGCACATTATTTGGATCTGTTGCATCAATGAACGGAATTGTAATTTTGGTTGTAGTTAGCAGTTACCTAAGCTAGGGTTACAAAAAAAAATGTACAAGTCCATTCTGCCATACATCTTGTTCTAAGACCATGGTACAATACAAGGAAGTAAAGTAGGTTCTCAACAGAAATATTGAAAAAGTTTTACTGGAACAGACCATATTTTAAAAATAAGTAAAACAATCTTAAAATTATATATCTATATATTTATTCAAAAAAAAGAACATTTTTTCTCAGATGTTGTACATAAATTATTTTAAGTAGGTACTTACAATATTAAAAAATACAAGAATAACACACAAAAAGTTAAATAACAACAATCTCTAAGATAGATAATTCTTTATTCAAAACCTTAAATCTAAAACGGAGTCCTACCTAAGGAGTGTAAAACACTGAACGTAAATACTGTATATTGGAGAAGCTTCCGACTGCAAAATTATATGGATCACTTGAGCTACCTCTAGATCTTTTACAAAAGTCTGGGGCTAGCACAATTGCTTCAATTGTAACTAAACTACTACTAACTGTAAAAATACTAGTATAAATTTAACGTATTTTCCGGGATTTTACACAATTTGACATAAATGACCGAAAAAACCGACCTGAGTTAATTGCAATTATTAACTTAGTATCATTTTTTTTCTATTCCGGGATTTAACATATAAAATGAATGACATACATTTTAAATGTAAAATCCCGGAATGACCGGATGACTCGGGCCGGTCTTGTAACAAGAACTATTAAAGCTATTAAATCTCATAATTGTTTGCACAGTTAAGATTTCCGCACACTAGGTCTAAATTCATTAACTAGCCTATAAACTCTAGCTGCAGTTGTCAGGAATAGGTTGTTGAATGAATTGTTGGTGTAAACTCAGTACAGCATTTTATAACAGCAATAAACACTGTTATTCATTAAGACAAACGTCTTTAAGGCTATTCTAGTAAATTACTTTAATATTCAGGAAGTTAATCTTCTTGGTCTTATATTATCTTTACAAGTATTTGCCCGCGGCTTCGCGGCTTTTCTATGAAATCGTTTCAAGGCTTTTTATCACATGGGAATTAATTTTTGCGATGAAAAACGTGTTATTCCGGGGCTAGAACTACCCACGTCCGGACGTATCAACGTCTATTCAAATTTCAACGGATCCGTTCAATAGTCGTTGTGTGTACCTAAGAGGAATAAACGTCCATCCATTCAAACTTTTGCCATTATAATATTAGTATTTAAGGTTTATATAAAATATTTATAGTAGTTATATGAATTATGAATCTAACATAAATGAGTTCTAAGTAAATTACTAAGTGATTCAAACGGACACATGAAAGAAACTCAAAGAGTAGGTAACTCTTCGAGTTTTTTGTTAACTAATGGAAGCAATAAGTATTTTATTTACCTCTTGATAACATCTGTTATTACTTAGTAAGGTTAATGCAAAAGTCAGAAAATAGAATTTACTAATTAGGTACTGGTGAATAACCATTTGTAATAATCAACAATCATTTGTTTTTCCAATATAACAGTGTTCGGATGGAAACAAAACACTATTAAAGCCATTACTTAGATTGAAAAAATAATAATAGGAAGGGGTCTAAATAACGGAATTAAGTACATCATATACAAAGTAATATTACGTATTTTATTGGACAGCCAACATTGAAAAATCCCTCTTCATATATCAGCCACATCCGATGACGCTTATAAGTCGTATTTTAAGATATTCCAGCATTTGTTTACCAACACAGAATATGACATGTTCCTCGTGTACGCACAACATTGTGTTTTGGCATCACAACTCTTATGCGGCGATTAGAATAGATTCGAATCATTTATTTTGTGGTTTCATGTCGTTTTCTTTTTTGCTTTTTCAATTTCAAAAATCCTATCCTGCAATAAAATCTATGCAACTGTTGGTCGCGATAACTTAATCACAGAGTAAATGATCAACATTGTAACATTTGAAATTGGTGCTGGTTGTAGTAGGTACTTACATGTTTGATTACAGTCAAACCTGAGTAAAGTTTGACTTTACTGGTATATATTATATACCTAATGTACCTAATACGCGATATTTTTGTGGGTAATTAGTGTAATTACTGTTGTTTTTCGAAGTGTTTAAAGTAACTTTTAGGAACATTTTTGTTCATTAACAATCAATTCAATAATTATTTTGATTTAATTGTAGATTTAGTAATTGTTTGTAGGTGAAACTCATAAAATATATATCCTTTATTGGCGGCTGTAGCTTGAACTATAAGATAAGTTATATTATGATGCAGTCTCTAAGAGCTGGATCATAATATAACTTATATAGAGGATTTTGTGAACAGTTAAATAAAAATAAAGAATAAAAATGAATTAGCTCTTTAAAAACTGACAGATTTTTAAACTAAGTAGTACCCGCACTAAGTCACCACAAGCCCTGCTTAGCTTGGGACTAGATGATGGTGTGTGGATCCAGCATTATTATCATGATAATTTATTTATTTACATAAAGTCTTCTTAAATAATTATTATCGTTATCATTATATCAGACATTTGTGTTCACTTGACTGTCACGGTACATTTGATAAATAAAGTATTTAGCAGGTAGAGACAGTGCCAAATGTAGCAACATGTTGTGAGTTGTGACTGCACAATGCAAAAATAATTGGCTAGTCATAACATGCCATACCTTTGGCCATGACTGGTTCCTCATTTTATCACCTATTAGGAATGACCATTTTTAAATTTTATCAGACTGATCAGACATTTAATTTATACGTTTTGTTTTATAATTCATATTCTATTGATTGTTAGTTTTATGCAGTTTTTAAAGAGTTTTTTGTTTTCCCTTAGTTTTTTGTATGTGTGAGAAAAAATAAAGTAAAATCTTATCTTAGGTATTCTAATTACATAATTTATTTTACTAATAATATAATTTTTGTAACTTTACCTAAAGTATCATTATTGCAGTTTTAGGGTACCTAAATTAAAATTGTGTAACTAGGTTTGTTGACAATTTGAAAAACTTAAGAGTTCGAACTTAGCTCATTTAATCATTTTTAATTATTTGTTAATTAAATAAAGCAAAAGGAGGCCTATCCCCAATGTAGAAATATAAAAAAACTGAATTTTGCAATAAAGGCATAGGTGAATAAATAATAACAGAAATCAAGTCAAAATCAAGTCAAATAATCATGTCTTCAATAATAACAAACACCGAGCTTTCTTGTTGACTCCCACTCACATTATTAAATTTACATAATAACCCACACGTAGTTCGCTAACTACTCTACTATTTTATGCAAAATAAACACCGTTTGATGTGATCAATAAAAATCGTGAAAAACCGACGAAAAGCTTCTGTTTTTCTGTTGATCTGTGAAAAAGACGCGGATGTCGATCGCGTGGGTCGGCGTAGCCATAGCGATACCACCAATATTGATAGATCTACCACCCCCCTTTTATCTTCCTCTAGGTACTCTAACTCTTGAATAGATAAGGGGGAGTTGGAAGCGTCGGAGAGGTCAGTCAGAGCTGGTTGTTTCGGTGTAATATAATATCGGCTGACCTTGCTGAAAATAGTGCCGCCCACGCATGCTGAAGACGCGACCGACGTATGCTTTACTGATAGGAATTTCAATGCGATCTTTACGGATATTTTGACTGAACAAATATATCAGTTCCGCTATATGTTAATTACTATATTTTTATTTGTTTTTAGTCATGCGTCGATGGCAGATTGCCATAAACCAAACTACTTTTTAGTACAAATCAAGTGATGATTACATCAAAATCAGATAAATAACACTTAAATTGTTTTTGAAATGTGGCTGATAAAGATCCGTAGGCCTTTCGTAGACCCTCTACGACGTAGCCTTCTATGAGACAAAAGAATGTACAATACAAAATATATTTCAAGTTTTTCAGTGTTAACACACTTTACACACATACTAATTAAAAATATAACAAAAAGACACAAATATAATGCGCGGCTATATCGCTTAGAAGCGATCTCTTCCAATGTCTATTCAGTTCCTGGTTTTTTTTGTATTTTAACCGTAAAAAGCCGTATAAAGTGAAACATAAAACAATGATAAATGTTGGTGGTAGAGCATCTTTCAAACCGTATCAATATGTAAAGAGAGGACCGTGTGAAAAATTTACATCATCGAAGTTTTACGCACTACAGAAAGAGGAAATGTGCGAATTATTTTGCGATCTTAGTTGTGAACTGAGATGTGAAAGGTGTTCCCTTTATTAGCTATACGGATGAGACGATTCAAATGATTCAGTGGTAATTAGGCGCAAGAAAGTTAATAGCAAGCCAAGTAAATATTCGTCGTAGAATCGTTTTATATTTTTCTATGTAGCTACTAAACTAATGGTAGGTCGGTAATGAAATAAATATGGTATGCAGGTAAGCTTTTGACCCCGATTTTAGATAGTTTTATAATCGAGTAGTTCGAATAGTCGTATATTTATTACGACGACGAATCTTTTATATCCTCAGTAAAAAACAACAAAGAAAGAATAATGCATAAGAAAACCACAATCTGCTTGACCTCATTTTAGACAGTTCACCCAAATATTTTAGTTTTATGACGATCTGTCACCTTTTGCCAAATAATTTAACCTAGAGTATAGTCTGCGGCGAAATTATATCATTACCCTTGGCCTACCAAATGTTCTGTAACTGAGATTATTAATTACTCGGTGAAATGTCTATGAAAATGACATTACTACATTTATAATTCACTTACTTCTGCATACAGATTTGCTAGAGTAGTAGAGAAATGTCTATGAAAATGACATTACTACATTTATAATTCACTTACTTCTGCATACAGATTTGCTAGAGTAGTATACCAATATATTCATAAATATAATTATTAGAGTATATGAATTAATCCAGCTATTTCGCTTCAAATAAAAAAAAAAGACAAATAAGGTTTCACTTCGATAGATTATAATCTACCGAAAAATAATGCGTTAAATTGTAATGAAATGTTACGGTTTACAATCTATCGACAGTTTATAATCTCGCGAGATAGATTATAATCTAACGTTATTTGCAATTTAACGGTGACAGATACACGACACATATATTATCGATAAAAACCGAGATAAAAAAAATTTAATGTTATTTTTTTTAAACACAAGTCAAGTACAGATATCAACAGGAATCTTAACTGATGGCAGAAAGTACCTAATTTAAATGGTTAATAACATGACAACGGAAAGAGATAGACCCCCAGTTTTTGAAGGATTTGTAGAATAAATTATGAAGTTTAATACAACATGCAAAAAAGTACACCTTAATTACCCAGTTTTAAAGTTACAGAGAAAAAATAAAATAAAAAATCGTTTTTTTATTTCTTATTTCTAAAAAAATACTGTTTTTACTACGCTTATGTATCGTATTTGTATTTTTTATTTATTTTATTAGCTAGATAAACTGCTTTCAAATGAGACTACTTCGAATAAAACACACCATTTACTCAAAAAGAAACGAAGAAAAAACCAGATGAAGTAGACTTCATTTTAAAAAATATTAAAACTGCTTTGTTTTTGAGATAATAACATATAATTTTTTTTTATCCCGATTTTTACCGATAAATATGTGTCGTGTATCCGCACATTTCTTTTGATCAAGGTTCGAAAAATCACATTGTAGACTGAGAGGGGTTATTTATTTTATTTTTAATTGTACTTAATATATAAACCAATCGACAAACTTTCACATTTAAACATTGTAAGTAGATGCAGTTGGAATCAGGTCACGTTTACTCATCGCGACCCTGGCCACTCGAGTGTTGTGCTACCGATGCGATGTAATCGGTTAACCTAAATTAAAATTACAAATTATACACAGGTATTAAAGGTACAGGTAAAGTTACCTCTATAAAAATGTACTGCATATGGTTTAGGAAGACAAGGTACCTACTCTAGGTTATAAGTAGGAAAAACTATTTTGCTAGAAGATTTAGATGTCGAGAAATATAAGTATGTATAAGTACAATACTGATTTTAGAGTAGGATGAATTTATTTAGTATTAAAAGTTTCGACCTCTTTGCTTTATGGAGACCTACTCTAGTTTTTGCAATAAAACTTTTTTATTCCCTCTCGATGTTTTCTTTCAAAGATTGTTTAAGATCTTCCGATATAAATAAATTCAGCCCCGATGAACCGCAAACGGAATGTCAGTATGTTTTGAAAAGCAAATAAATCTCACAGAGCAGAATAAAAAGACCCTCAAGGAAACTCAGACATCCCCTCAGCTCTGACAGCTCGAGACCGCTTGAAGAGAAGCCGGAAAGACGTCAGTGGTTCGGACAGTTGCAGATGGCGCCACAATAGCAAAGTTACGGCAACTTACGATGCTGTCGGGAGTTTTGCGCATAGAAATGGCAACATTACGCATTGTTATACAAACTTCTGTAGCGTAATGCCCTCTACGTGCGTACTCCAGTGATTCCCGGAGAACTTCCTCTCAAAGTTCGAAATCTAAACAGAAACGCTGACGTGTTTATCGAAAGAAGTATTTTTCAATGCGATCTTGCGTAACAGTTGAAATATTTTAACTTGCACCTGAAATAACTGTTGGGTGCTTATGTTGAAAAGAGCTGTATTTGTGAAATATTTTAGTTCTATTTCTTGTTTTCATCATGATATTATTGGATGACATAAGTCGATTTTATAAAATATGAAAGTAGACAAAGAAGATGTATATGTCTATTTTGTATAATTGATTGTCTTGGAAGAATTAAGGACTAATTTATAGGTCAATGTTGGAAAGCGGTTATCGTTTTTCAATTATTTTGCTTAAATATTTTTTGAAAGAACGCTGATTGATTTCAATATTAAATGAAGTTTTAACAAAAGTTTTATACATTAAACGTGCAAGTTAACCAATGACTTAACTAATTTGATCAGGTACGTACCTACACTTTCATGCTCAAGTTGAAAAAAATAGCTAGTAACATGTCGGTAACAAATAATGCGATCGAAAGCATACAAAGGGAGTGGCTGTAAATGTTTGCCTGTCTGTAGGTACACACACTGATGGCGTAAGAGTTCTCACACAGTGTTTGTTCTATTTGTTACGGTAATGGACGATTTCATTGCGCATCGGGTCAAATATTGTTTGACATTGACGTGAACTACGATTAGTTTTAGGGTCAGTGAATTGCAAGTAGGTATGGCAGAATTGTGTCGATAAGACGCAGAGCCATTACACCAAGAATTGAAATGAATTGCAAGTGTTGGTGAGTGACTGATCTTTTAGGTTTTATTATAGAGTTCCATTTATCTAAAACCATAATCTACTTTGTTTCAATCCGATTCTTTAACTTTTTAGAACTCGTTGAACTGGGATAAATCGATAAGTACGATGGTATTATAGGTAGGAAGTATACATAGGTTCATGTAGGTAGGTTTACATAGGTAATGCTTTGGGTATATGGAGTAGCACTGAGTAAAAGCCGAAACGGTTTATACGAAACAATCAAAAAATTATCTTTTGATGAGTCAGACAAACTTCCAAACTACTACGTTAGATATCTAAAATTATTAAACAACTCTTTCATCATCTATGGTTCTAGGTTGATAATAGTCATTTTGAAATCAGCGGACGTCAAAAAGGCATTCACCACCCGAATCAATTCAACATTAACACAACATATAAAACAATCAAAAATTTCATAAACTGAAAACGTAATTTATAACACCCTATCCTCAAATAGGATTCTTGACCGTATATAGTTTGCATAAGGTCGAGTTTCTACTGCATTTTGTCAGTAAAATGATGTATTTTATTACTGGCAACAATTTCAATTGTTTGCAGGGTGGTTCGGAAGATGGCGGCACGTGTCGCGCGCGTGCCGAAGCGTCGCCGGAAGCTCGGGAATACGCGCGAAACAATACCTTCGCGTAAATTGAAATAAATAGACATGGGACTACCTGCTCTTTGTTTTGGGTATCAAAATTCACGGGTCATCGCATAGGATAAGTGCTTAGTTGTGCTTGCATGAGTCGACTAGAAGTAGCTTTAAACTTTGACGCGGAATAAAATAACCCAACAATTGTTTTAATTAAAGTAATTCAAGAAAAAAAAATGACACTTAGTCACTATAAAACAACCAAATCCCGGACCTATTAAAATTTAAAACAAATGACGCGAATTTCAAAAATATGGCAAACCAACAGCGTTAAAATATCTAGGTTACTTAGTTGATGTAGCTATGAACACATCCAATTAAGTACCTATTTAATAATAGTAACTATCAATATTTTGACTTCCGAAACATGTAATTTGACCGGCAAAGTGTGACAGTAAATAAACATCGGTAATTTAAAGTCCCACGGGTGTTAAAAAACAACATCAGAGCGAGGGTGTCGCGGTGTCGTCGGTGTCGGTTCTCGCGCCCTAGGGCCCTATCACGTGCCCTCTGCTAGCTTTTATATTTTTCATAAGGATTGGTTTCTACGAACACACATGCTTTACATTTCGAAGTCTAGTAACGTAGTAGAGCAATTTTGACATGGTTACTGATGAGTTGTTTTTCATAAAATCTTTTGTGTAGGATTTTAAGGTTATTTTTTGTAGAATTTAAATTTACTTTGGTTGGGACTGATGAGATGCTGTTGTGTCAAAATTTACAACTCACTAACTTATTCCAAAATATAAAAAAAGTTGTCACTTTAAGTGATAAATTGTTGCATTGTTCCCATTTCCATAGTCTGGAAAATATATCTTAGCGTTTAATAGTAGTCTGATATTTATGAGACCCGTGCTTCTGAACAAATATATGCTCCCGAATAGATTTGTTCAGCCATGCACGAAAATTCTCCATCGTTCGTATATTAAATAGGCCACTGACGATGATGATCTTCTGAAAAAAGTGTCCATATTAAACCTTTTGTTACCGTATTTCTCATAATATAATGTTAGCATACTCATAAGCTCGAGCATGCTCGCCCGTGTAGAGCCACCCTTAAAGCGTCCGGGGTGACTCGTCGCGCTAATTACGCAATCAGTTCTCACAATTACCGCCCCTGCATTACCTCGCTAATGTAAACTTAGATCGTTTGATTGTTCGCGACGAATTGACTTTGATTTCCGATGTGACGACCTGCCTGATATAAGTTAATAATGGACGGTAAGTAACATCATTTCCCATATGGTTTTGTTTGTAAAATAGGTCCCTATTCTTACTCTGATGTTAGGTATACCTAGCCTGATGCGAAAGGATATTGTTACCATCAACACCAATACACTTATTAAACCTTTTCCGTTTATTGTCTGCAGTTGCTTCAGTATTCCACGCCAAAACTACTGAATGGACCAGCTGAATTCATACAATCACGTTGTTCAAAATCTGCACGGCAAACCGCGAGCTAAGATGCGGTTGACAAGTTAGAAATAGGTACCTACCAAATACTGTAATCATAAATATGTATGCATGTATATCTAATTATTTTTGTTCATACTACCTTGGATATTTACATACCTACCTACCTTTATTTTAACAACCTAGTTTTTATTTAGTTTTTTAATTCTTTGTTTTATTGTTTCTCGTAGCGGGAGCAGTCCACCTTACGTAAACAAACGTAGCGCCTACAAAAAGATAAATAAGATTAGAGATGTGCCTCATTAACCATAACCTCAAAGAGCTCTTTGCCTGAAGGGTGGACCCTCAGAGGACGTTCATCATCGAAGAACGAACGGAGTCCATAACGATGTGTTTGCTTAAAACAGTTACACTAATCATGGACAGAAAAACTGAAGAGACAGTGACAGACTTGCAATTTGATCTTATTTCCTTGGCTAATTTAACTGACCATAATTGTTTTACTAATTTTCATCTAATATTTTTTACAATATTTTTACATCCACTGATATGTAATTTAAATTGATAAGCCTATTTGATTAATTGTGTTGTTTTGTCTCGTAAAATTCGTTTGTTTTGTTCGTAATTCGTTATAAAATTTGTCAAAATTGAAATTGATTTTTTTTGTTAATGAGCTGCTTAGTATATGTAGTAAGTACACAGTATAAATTGGGAACGTACAAACGTTCGAATCATGTCGATCGACTACAGTGAACGTCTCCATGTTTTTCTGTGATTTTAGATGACAAATAAGCGTCGGAAGCGATCCATTTCGGCGGGAAACGGCGTACCGGAAGTCGATTCGCAGACCGCGAATGTTGTTGGCGCCACTGTTTCAGGGTTATCACTTTATTTCATTTTCCCCAGATTGACGCAAAAACCCAAAAAGATAATATGTGAAGATTCTTGAATTACGGATTTATGAAAGCCAACATAAAACGTACATTTTACCCATAACGATGGCAAGTAGTCATTAGATAAAGTGTATTTAGTTCAGCGTTTTGATACAATCCAGCAATTTTCAATCAATAATGAATAAAAATGTAATCTATAAGTTAAGTATTAGTTTTATTTAGGAATATTGTTTTAACCCAGAACTCTACAAAAACAATAAATATGTAATCATACCTTAAGTATCTTTAAATACTACATAGGTACTACAATTTTCCACGAACCAATAACGACAAAACATCAAAATACATAAACCACAAGGAAGGGATCGAACATCTGCCATTGTACCCACCCTGCATCTGCGAATGTTTAAAGAAATACTTAAATAACATTTTGAAGATCACATAATATAAATTAAACAATCATATTGACAAAAGTGGGTGCGTTGCGAATCGACCCAGAGAACCACCACGGCACCATAGAAGCCGTTTTGGGGTCGCGTGTGGATCCAGGTGCTCGTTCGAAGTTATTCTTCGATGACAAATTATCATTGTGTTTTCTAAAGAAGCGGGATTTTATGACAATGGCAATAAAAACGATGATACTTTTTATTGTAACCGTAGTTGACTTTTGTGCTTAGCGTGATAAAAAACACTTGAATCCAATTTATGTTTCAGTAATATAATAAAGTAGGCTAGAAGCATAATTTTATTTAACTGAACTCGCTAGTTAGGATTTGCGAGAAATTTATTTGAATCTTTAGTCGAACAAAAAATCAATTTATTCGTACGAAACTTTTTGTTGTACCAAAAAGTTTCTATTATACATAAAAAAGGTTTAAAAAGGTTTAAAATCCTGAGCAATTAACGTTAGTAGGTCAGAAGGTAGAATGGTTTTCTACACCGACGGCCTAAGTAGAGCTGACGGCAAACGTTTAGCGTGTTACTTACAAACAATTAGCTCGTATGTCGTTTCTGACTGCGATGGGTTCATTTGTGTGAAATTAATATTCATAGTTCTGCTATCATTATTTTCTCTGCGTAAATCACCTTGTCAAGGAACTATGGTTTGTAATTTCTCAATTTTCTCGTCTATTTTGAAGGTGTAATGGGTTCTATGGCCTAGAAATTAATAGAAAAGTAAATGTTATATGCTGAGAAAGGATCTTTTATGATTCTTAAAAGGTTTTTTGAAAATAAGTATTAATACAATAGTTTTCGCCTAAAGCATTTCTGATAAATAAAACTGATTACAAAATTACGTTTCCCCATTCTAAATTTCTATCATAAAGTTCAAGCAATTTGGCAAAGCAATTACCAGTAAGTGGAATTTCTGCCAAAATTTAAATTACTTTGATTTCGGCGTTCTCTTTTTAAAAGAAGAGCCTTTTCTATTTTTCACTCGCCTAAAGTCTGCAATTGTAGTTTAGTTTCTTGTCACATTAATTCCCTTTTCAGCTGTTCTTTTCCTATTTGCTGACAGGTAAAACCTCATTCGATGGCAACCGTTTTGCGTTTGTATGTCAGCGTTGATGACGTGGGTTTGTGCAGGATTGGCTGTAATTGACGAAGAACGTTTTTGAATGTCGAGTGGAATTAAAGTACTTACTTTGAATTTGAAATACGAACATTTTGTTAACAGAAATTGTTCTACCCAAAGTCATCCGTATTAAGGCAGTTTCACACATATAAGTGACGTCTCCGTTCATTTTCATAATTTGGGATTCACTGATACAGAACGGTGACTTTATTGATATATTATGTGTGAAATCTTTAAGATGCCCAAAGACCAATTGCCTCTAGGTTTTAGAACGATTTTAATTCTCCTTCCGAAGCATCATCAGGCATTTTCTATCAATGAGTGCTTACTTATCTCAAAGTTTGTAGTCCCATTCAAGCATTCAATTTATCAAGTGTATCAGCAAGTCATGTCCGATGCAACATGGATGCAACAGTAGCAACCATTGCTTTGAGCATTCCCTTTGTGTCGGTACTCTTTGTGCTCCTCACTAATCTAATATAAATTATTCACTTCCTTCCTTTGACCTGTGAGATACCATTGTCTCTTGTCGATAGCCGACAAAAGTCGTTGCAGTGACTTCAACGATATAAAATAAAATGCTTTGAGATCGAATTAGGAGTCTTCTGATCGCTTAGCAAGATTTGAATGTCATCATCATCAACCTATATCAGTCCACTGCTGGACATAGACCTCCTCTAATGAATGCCTTCGAGTACATTCCTACTACGTTCCAAAATGCTTATACTAGCCTAGATTATCCTACACTCATTCGATTTTTTAATTTGATAAATCAGCTGAAAATTAAATTACCTGTTACATAATTAAATAAAATTATTAGTTTATAAGTAATATAATTTGTATTAGCATTTTTGGCGTAGGTACTTATTTTTTAGATTTTTAAAGTAATGTACAAATAAGTATTTTGTTAAACATTTAACTAATATGACACCCGGAAACACTAATAATCAATAATCAATAATAATAATCAATAATCAATATCTTTATTTCTTTAGGCTTAAAAATAAGCACTTAGACAAGTCAAATTTAATTCGCCTCAATTTTTTGTCCACTAGTGGAAGAGGCGAAATTGACTCTCACTCCCATTCTGACTCATAACATAACATTGACTTACATGCCAAAGCGGAAAATCAATTTATATATCGACGTGCCCATCGTATTGTTACAATGACCAAAGCGATGCTTTTGTCTGTGACCCCGACATGCAATGAGGGTACTTTTACAAGTACAATATCGTGCTACTTATCATACATTGCGTTTTTCCTTCGACTGCTCGCTTGAATGTAAAATAAAAACAGCAATGGATTGGGGGACGTGAATCCTTTGTGTTCCATGTAAATCGTAATCGTGGTAGAGGGTTACTTTCCCATTGTGGACTAATTACACGGTGTGCTACGATCGTCGTTACGATATACGATAACAGTAAAAGTTGTCTAATGTCCCTGGTCTCACATACTGTGTCAACGTGGCCACACTTCTTAATGGCCCAATCTGCGAGATTAATGGCTGTTGTAAATTTTATACGAACTTTGGAAGGGTTTATTTTTACTTCGGACCTTTGTTTGTATCAGACATTTCCCTTTAACTTTAAAAGTTGAATCTATAAGCAGCAAAATAGGCCTTGAAATATGGTAATTGATTTCGATGTCGAAAAGGAATTTCTATAAAAGCACACCTGTGTGTATAGAGTCAAATCCTTGCCAGCAACTTTTTTTACTGCAAAACAGTAAAGTACAAGTGTGTCAAAAGTCCCGCAGTTGTTGCGTATTTCCGACTGTCGGTAATGACCGATGAGCCCGCTGAGTTGTGGGTGGAAACATCCCCTTGCTACAAATGACCGTCTTTGTGTCGCACTCGCAAAGATTGCGTAAAAAATCCACGCGACATAATGTCGGCGAGACGACGCGAATCGCATCCGCTTTCCGACTTTTGTCGGCACCGGCACATCCTATTGTCATGTCCGATATTTTTGATAAAATTACGTCACACAATGAGACGGACGCTCAATGGCTTGTTGTTCGATTGTTGTAAGCTCATTGATCGAGTGATGGACGACTTGGGGTCCATTCTATCGTGCCGTTCCTTCCGATCTCATTCGGAATTTTATTGCACAACGCTACGATATTTGCAGAACATTAGTATATTTAGTAAAGTTTAATTGTGAATGAAGTTTATTGAAGGCATGTTTGGAGAACATTATCGGGATGAATGGGTATCTATTCATTATGGAAATATACAAATTGTAACAAAATGTCACAATATTTCAGCGTTGCGTTAACCCTTTCGCCGGCCGCGCAGCACTTTGTCAGGATTAACAGCCCGTGAAGCGGGCCGCAGCACGAACTGGAACTTTTCTGATTTCGGGATTGTTTTCCGCATTATTAACTCGACAATCCAATTACGTAAATAATATCGGAGCTGATTATTCTTGCATGTAGCAGCATACATGAATGTATAAAACATTTTATGCATTAACTTGACGAGTAATTATGATGTCAGTGCATCATAATTACTCGTCAAGTTAATGCATCCTTATCGTAAGATAAACCGTGTAATCTAAATGCTGTTTAGTTTTAAATCTGTTTTAATGAAACATGGCTGCGATGGGGTATCGAGGACGACGGGGCGATAAAACACGATGAATACTGAAACAACTGGCAGTTAGTAGGGTGTGAACGCGGGCATGATTAGGCAATATCCGAACCCTCGCAGCCGGCCCCTACGTCTTACTTAATGCGGCTATTCCGATCGGACCTCAGATTTCGGAAGACAGCAATATTAGCTTCCTATGTTTTGATAAGCTTATACAATATTTTTTATCCGGTCACTATCAAATGCATTTTGATAGTAGATCATAAAGCCGTGAGGTGGGCGTCATGCTCAAGACAGACACTTTTGTATTATAGCTAGTAGTTTTGATAACTGTTTTCTATTCATATTTTAAAAAATCTAGTATTCTAAAAGCTTCACGAAAACCGTGATTTAGTTTGCCCTTAAGCCTTTTATAGCAGTGTTCACCAAAAGACAATCGGACAGTTAGTAGCGTCGTCGGTTTTTGTCATTTTTATAAAACTACTGTACTACATAGAAGAGAATAAATATCAAATGATACTTTCTACACAATCACTTTAAAACGGAGTTCAAAACAAAACACGGTCAAGCGTCGCTCAATAACCCGAAATCCGATCTATACATAAAACCTAAATTAAAACAAAAAAAATATGTCACATTTTAAGACACAGTCCTAAAGTTATGTATAAAATGGACACAATTGCAATTTCAATTAAGTTTTAAATCCATTAAAGCTCGAAGACAAGTTAAGCTGAATGGGAGGTAACAGAGCAGATATTAAACGGATCCATCACAGCTTTGCGGTGTCAGAGGCCGCCCTCTGCTCGCTTAATTAGACAGTCATTGTCGGCAGTTTGGGGGTTAACAGAATTTTATTCTTTTTTTAAACTTTTAATCTTGTTAGAGTTGAAAACACATGACGCAATAGCAACAAACTACATGCGTCATGGCGGCGTCACGATATGCGTCACTATTCAAATAACCGATGCCATATAATTTACAAAAACTATCTATCTATAGCTTTACAAAAATAATCTACCAAACTAAGTAAAGTAAAATGGTTTTACTTTACATACTTTGGTGTTTTTTTCACAAGAACAATCTATTTATTTTTCTACGTATAAAGTTAGGCAGATTGTTTTTGTAACAAAAATAAAACCCTAGGTTTTAGGTAGTATGTAAGTCTAAAGGTAGGATAAACATTCGAATGAAAGAAAATACCATAGTAGGACCCTTTATAGAAAATAGTTTTCTCAGGTTTTGAAAGACCAAATCACATAGTTATATATTTTTTTACCCGGTGTTGATTATTTTCGACTGCTGTTTATTACCTCGAAGCTTTTTGTTGTTTAGGTGTAAAAAGGTAACTGACAGTCATAACTACTTCGCTTTTATGATCTTACTATTATAATAAATTGGAAAGTGTGTGTGAATATATGTTATAAGTAATCTCCGTAACTACTCGAGTTATTTAAACAAAATGGTATGTAGATAGTTATGACCTAGAATAACTTTTAAACTAAATAAAAAAAAATAGGTTAAATATGGTGGTAAAGTTTGTATGGAAAATTATTATTCCTTGGTTTAATTAACTCAAAAATCGGTATAAATAAACTGCAAAGTAACGTATTTACTGACACGTATTTTTTTATTTTTACTGAACGACTACTAGGAGGCGTGCAATAAATTTCTGAAATGTGACAAATAAATTTCCATGCGGGTGAAGCCGCGGGGCGAAGTTAGTAAAAAATAAATCCTGCTGGAAAATTCATGTAGTCCCAAACTGGAAACTAGATAACGGATACATTTTAATATATTCCACTACACTACCAAGATAGATACCTATTTTATTTATTATACCTACATAGAAATTACCCTGAACATCTGCAAAATGTACAAACGTTTATTTTAACCCGAGGCGGGAATTGAACCCTTAAACAGCGTCGCTGGCTCCCTTCGCTACGCCACAGCGTCCTGTAATATTGGTTTTACAAAATGAAAGATATTTTGTAAAACCAAAAGTTCATATAAAACTCGCTGATATCCTCAACATCGTCACTTGTCAACTGACACTAAATTAAGATAGATGTTGTTCATAACATTTTAATAAAGTTAACCGAGTCGAGTATTAGCCATCGGAAGTAAGCAGAGCTAGGATTAGAGGCAAATCCGCGCAGGGTCTCTATGGACCCGTACGGCGAGGGTGCTGACGTTTATTATGTGGTACACGTTGTAAGATAAAGCGATTTAACTTCGGAAACTCGTAAAATACAAAAAAATATGGGCTAGCGCCTAGCACTCCTCGGTTTCTTGTGCCACGCGTGAAATCACGACGACGATGCACACCTTATATTTTTTCTTACACACCTGTTTTTATGGTTACGTACCCAAAGGGTTAAACGGGATCCGATATTACTAAGATTCCGCTGCCCGTCACTAGGCTAGTTTATCCGTATCCGTACTATTTTAAAGATTTGTGGATCTAATATCTTTTGATAAAAGAATACAAGGATGTAAGTACATACATATCATTTTGGGGTCATTATATTATGGTGAAATGATCATCAAAATCGATCCATAAATGACTGAGACATCTACTAACATACATATAAAATACAAACATCTAAGACCTTTTTCTTTTTTAAAAACTACTTCCGACTGGTATTGACATGGATCAGTTGAGCCACCTCTAGACTGTTTGCAACTGCTGTAGTTAGCTCAATTGTTTCAACTAGTTTTGTTTTATTTCTATTCCTTGTATGTAATTTTCGTTGTCAATAAAATACACATGGACTTAGACTACAAACTCTACTACACTTTCTTATTTTTCTACTCTCACAAGGACTACAAACTTCACTCTCTTCTCTTTCTACTCACAACCAACAATAATCTTTTCAATTGTACCACAGTTCAAATGCGAGGGGCACAATATAACAATCGAATGTACTGGCGGTTTTAATATTGTCGTCGATTTATAAGGATAAGTCATGGCGAGTAAATATTAAATTTGTTAAGCGATACTTCGAGATTAGGTGGGAGGGGAGTTTCGCTTCTACGGCTTGTGGAACTAGTTTGTGTTCTAGGCAAATCTACATATAACACGGCTTTGTAGATACGTATTATATGTAGGTAATTTAATGAGATATTATGGCTAGTATATTTAATATGACGACTTTATATTCTCACATCACACATATATGTAAAAGCAAAAGTTTGGATGGATTGATGGATTTTTAAACGGATTGTTCTCAAAGCAAGTTCAAGGAAAGAAAACATCCTCTATTTCCTTCCTGGCCTTTGTATACCGAGAGAACTACATAAAATGTTATGTAGTTAGAGAACTAAATGCTTCTCAGCACATTTTGCATTGAGAACCCCACTATGTATTCAGCATGACCATTTTCAGGATATCTTATTCTTATAGTAAAACCCTAAGTCTGGTAAAGATCACTCTTGCACGATAGGCCCGTAATTGTCACTTAATTTTTAGTTGTAATTTGTTTCTGTTTAATTTAATGGTATTGACATGGATCGAAAGCTACCTTTAGACTGTTAGAACTATCTGCAGTAAGCTCAATGTTTTCAATTGCATATACTAGTTTTAATTTTTTCTATTCCGTAAAAATAATAACGTTAATTTTCGTTGTTAATTTTGCTTTTAATTCAACACATTCAATACCACCGACGAAAAACACATCTTCCACGACGCGCGGACTTACTGCGACGCACAAAGCAGAGGCTGGCAGTGGATGCATTAAATGTTAAGTATTTTCAACTAGCGACGCCTCGCGGTTTCACCCGCGTAATTCCCGTTCCCGTGGGAATTCCGGGATAAAATATAATCTATCTCTGTGCCTAATTTCATCCATATCCGTTCAGTACTATTTGCGTGAAAGAGTAACAAACATCCATCCATACTTACAAACATTCGCGTTTACAATATTAGTAGGATGTATTTAACTGTGAGACAACCTATCTGTGATCATGCTGACAAAAGAGGTGTAATAAACGATGTCATCTATCCTCATCAGGGCGCCTCCTACCGGCGCTGTCTATTCGGACGATCAGCACCGTAACACGCCCTTATTGGATCTACAAGTCTCTTGTACCTTTTTACATATTAATCGAGTTTTATAAATTACCGGAGCTTCTGTCACGTATTTCCTGAATAGAATTAGCCCTTAGTTTATTTTATTCTAGAGCCTTGTTAATAAAGATACCTAAAAGTATCTTTGTTAACAACGAAACAATCAAGGAATAGAAACAAATTGATAGTTACTAGTATGTATAGACAATTACAACTCAGACGGTTGAAAACAGTCTAGAGGTAGCTCAACTGATCCATATCGATACCAGTCGTAGGCTTCCTTAAGACACTGGCTGCATTACCACGCTGTATGGCAATGCGCTTAGCCAAATTACACGTCGCATCGACCACATGCTCAGATATTTTTTTTTTTAACATTTTCTTACATTTACCTTGGACTAACAATGTTGAAAGTATCCAGTTTTCACTGGTGTCGACGCCATTGTGCGTTAGAGCAGGACGACAACACCATACAAGCACTTACTGCCTAACAAGAACAAAGATTGTCGTCTCTCTATTAGCTACCGAATGAATCGCATGTATTGTAGTATAGGCAAAAGAAACAGAGAAATGTTAATGCTTTTACTGCGCTGTCTCTCTAGGGTGAACCCCGTTAAAGAGGCGCCCGATCGCGGTATCTATCTATTAACTTCCGTAATATCATTTATGTATTTCCACCGTAGTTATATAAGTACACTTGATGTCGTTTTTTTTACATAAAAAAAAATATTACATAAATAAATATATGCAGAAAATAAAAAATAAACAGAAGTATATATTCATTTAAATAAGGCAATGCCAACAACACACATTATAACACATTGTCAATGTAGAGACAAAATTAAATTACGATTTTTAATTTCAAGATAAGTGCTGGTATAAAGGGGCATAACGAGTTGGTATGGTACGTTTTTAAAACGATATTGCTTTTTGCAGTGTGCCTAAGTTAGTACAGTTCAGTCAAGATTTTCTACCGTTGATAACGAAGACACTTTGAATATGTAGATTATTATCTACGCTACAAAATAATTACCTAGTTGTGCTCTAGTGAAACTAGTTGAACTCTAGTTTACTTTAGGCATATGAAACTTCTGTTTTCTAGCCGTGCACTGCACCAAACGATCTTATAAAGCCCTGAAAATCCGTCTCGAGTAAATTGAAATTGGAGAGAGAAAGAACATTTCACAGGTTCCTTTTTCAGCAGGAGTGGAAGAGGGACAAAGCTATCGGAGTGAGAGGTCAATAACGAGGCAGCCAAGGGTTGGCTGTTTCTCTTACAGGCCTGAATACTCCGTGAAGCAATATGTGAAGATTTATGTACCTCCGCCTTACGGGGACGCTTACGAAGTCTTATGACGCAACTTGTTTCCATTGTTCTCGCTCCTTATTTAGTACTTGTTCGAGCAGAAGATGCCTTATATAAAAGATAATTCAAGAATCATTCAGAAGAGTTTAATTAAGGGTTTGACCAAGGAGTTTCTACTTAGAGTTTGGTTGTTTTTAGTTTTGTAAAATAAATCAATAAAACTGCCACTACACAAAAAGCTTCCTACCCACTGACCTCTATATATACAAGTACGAAACAGGTCAGTGTTCCTACCAGTGTACTTAGGTATTCACTATGGGTTGATTTCTTTTTAATTGATGCTTTACTTTATGATAGACTCGGCAAACAAATGCAACAGCAGTTGCAAAGACTTAAAGGGGTATTACACTACACGGTATTCAGGGACCCTAACCCTAACTAAGAATGGTGTAATAAGATTTAGGGTCCCTAAGGGACGGACCCGGACCCGAACGATATTCAGGGCCCGGTAGTTAGGGCCCTGAATAACGTGTAGTGTAATACCGCTTTTACGTATACCAAGTCCGTCAAAAACAGAGAGCTAGTGTATGTAGCCCATGCCCAGCCACAGAAATCTAAATACTTAATACATTTCTGTGATCCCAGCGCATCATCATTACCATACAGCTTGGAAATGCAGCCAACGTCTTGGGGACGTTTTTGACTGGTATTGATATGGTATGGTATTATATCATTTAAGCTACGTCTACACTGTTTGAAACGTCTGGCCGTCTGCAAATAGCTCAATTGTTTACTATACCTACTATACTAGTCGTAATTTGCTTCTATTCCTTGATTGTAATTATCTTTTTCAAATATTCAATTTGATTATATAGCTGTTAACATATTCTAAAATAAAAGCCAAATTTTAGAATCATTAGACTTTTTTAGACTGGTTGAAAAACAACAAAAGGTGACAAAAATCACCCACGGTTGTCCTTAACTCTACCCACCTGAGGTCACCGGTCTTATTAATAAACCACATCAAGGGCAAGCTCGACACAAATTATTAACACGGCTAAGAATATGGCCCTTACTCATAGAAGTTATTTTCTGTTCCCTTGATGATGCACGGCGTATTTAACATTCGTTGATTAGTCGTCTCATAATTTTACTCATCTATTAGGATTAGGTTGATGACTTGATTTAGGTATTATTATAAATATTTATGTACTGGTATTTATCGCGTTTATTTACCTATTTTTCCCCACGTTTCATCCCCTAACCACGGCTGTGTGTAAACCTGTCGAAACGTCGGGAAAAATAGGTAAATAAACGCGATAAATACCCGTACATAAATATTTATAATAATGTGTTCTGATCGCGTCTGATCAGTTATTAATAAGTACCTTTAGATGTGTTTTGAAATACTATTTTGATGTCATCTCATTCCTCACACATTTGGCATAAATGATTTAACTAACCCAACAAACTCAAAAAAAAAAAACTAAAAATAGTTTGTTAAAACAATTTTAATTGATTTTTATCTAACCAAATGTAGCGATTGAAGATCATTAGGTACTTAGGTGCCGAAATATTAAAATTTTTGCTGGTCTTATTTTTTTTTTATAGATCTCAATGAAATGATTTTTGGTTGCTTTTATCTGGATTAAAAAAAAAACTTCTAAAGATTCAATAACATTAAAAACTTTTTGCATCGTCTCAAAAACGTAATAGTTCATTTGCAAGTAGGTGGACTCGAAACAGTCGACGACGCATATTTTTCGGGACCACAAATCACAAAGAACACGCCCGCAATTAATCAGAGAATAAGAATAGAAGCGGTTTTATTTGCAAGAGATTTCTATCAGTTTCTGACATTGCTGATTTTTGTGGGCGGAAAGATGCCTCTAAAGTGCAATGCTCGAAGTGGGTGTGAGTAGATTCACCGCTGGGGTGTGCTTATTGTTGCTGATGCAGAGGTTGGTTGCACCTGGCTAGTCGTTGCTAACTGGTTTTAGCTAGCTTTACTGCAGCTGATTGTAAATTATTTGTCAAAACTAGAGTTAATGATAGCAAAACCATAGATAACTCGATGATTGGGTACTTCCTTGTTCTTATTACTGTCATTATCATTGTGAATAGCACTTAGCGAACATATTAAATTGCCAAACAGCGGGCTAAACAGCGTCTTGGGGCCGTTTCCGACTGGTTTTGATATGGATCAGTTTAAAACAGTCTGTAGTTAGCTCAATGGTTTTAAATTGTTTCTTTTCTTTCGTTATAATTGAAATGAATTTAATAATAAATAAAATTGCACCTAATATTTTAATTTAATAGGAATGATAAACAATTCAATAGTTCCAGTTCCATTAATTGGAAAGTCTGGTTTATAGTCTCCTAAAAATTTACTGCAAAATAAATCATAAAATATACAATACTTAAATACTTATACCATTCAATTGTAATGGTTTGAGTTTAGCAATACTATTCGTGTCAAATAATTGTTCGTAGCAAAATCCGTAGCCCCTCGTAGCATTTCGTAGAACATTAACCCAAAAGGCACAAAATATGTTAGTAGGTATTCGAAAATATTATGCGTTTCATAGTACTAATAATAACTAAAATTATACAGTGTATAATTCCTAACATAAATAAAGTAAGTGTTTGTAAAAATGTTAGTGCCGAGTGTGCGGTCTCCCATTCAATGGCATGGCTTATTGTCCTATTGTGCCTCTGTCACTGCCGGCCCAAACAACTATTCTCTCAGGCGTTACAAAAAATCAATGTTTACCTTTATACTCGAGCACATATTTTTATACAAAGTGTGGTTTTATAATGAGAAGCGTTTACAGAATGACGCCTGTCCACAATGGCTAAATGTGGGCATGAATTAAAGCTTTCTGATCAATGGACGCGTAGGATCACTTAGCAAGTACAGCAAGGAAAGTATCGGAATACAATTCGAAAGAACCATAGACAATCTACTGACACTCCTCAAACTATTTGGAACTAAACGCGCCAAGATTTTGTGTGATTCTAAAAATGTGTTTGAAAAGGTTTGAAACACGAACGCGCCGTTCTTTTGTTTTGGCAACAGCCAAACTAATTTGTTTCGCAAAAACGACGAGGTGTGAACTGTTACAAGTTTTCAGGCAGTCGTCATATAAACTTATAAATAGAGTGCTGAAAAAATGCTGTAAAACAAAGGTCAGAGAAATGTTGGCACGGAACGCCGTCATTGGACGAAGGTTAGCGGAGAATGGTCAATTAAAAATAATATGTTTTCCGGACAAATGTTCTAGCTATTATTTCAGACATGCATTAGCCGTATATTATTGTAAAAGCTTCATAATTTATGTAAAGCTTTATGTGTACACCACTATTCTTAGTCACTGTACAAAAACCATAGAGTTATAGAACAATTTTGGTTTAGAGTTATACCTAAGTACCTTATCGTTTTTTGATTCTAGGCGAAAACTTTGCAATTTTTTATTTACCCTGACCCCAGTTATTTGTGCATAGTACCTACAGATGAGCGATGTTTTAGAAGTATTACGTAGACTTCTTGTCTTGATACTTTCTTGGAGCCGTGCAAGTATGAGTGGCTACTCAACACAGTACTCAATGGGTGGTCGGTCATTCATTCAGGCTGCGGTTCCAATCTGTGTAAACAGACCAGACTGGACGACTCCGCCATTTCCGGACGGATGTAGGAACAATCTCAATAATTCAACAATCGCTCTGTATTTCATACAGAAAATAATTATATTCACCTACAACGTTGCATTACAAACGGCCGGATTTTTATTTGGACCTACTGACTCGTTTATTCAGAAAAAAAGGTTATTTCGTCGTTTGCCGCACCACTATCTCTGAAAGTTAGAATTAAATCACTCTAAAATCTAATAAATGTACGTAAGCCGAGTTTATTTCATTCAAAATGAAGATAACTGAATTAAAACAATTGAAAAATAAAATAAGGTAATAAAATTACTCTGCAGTGATTATAAGAATTCATTTTCATTTGTTAGTCTGGTTGTCATTTGTTTTGTGGACTTCAACTTAGGTTGAGTATCTCTATCAATTTAAGATGGGAGTTAAGCTTAAATTGATAGAGATCCTCAACGTCGCTCATCCAAGGTTCTTGTCTGAAGCCTCAAACCCCTGATAACAAACGTGTTCAAACAAAACCATCCACATCTGTTATTCAAATTGCTACACGTGGCGCTTTGTTACCCTCAAACAAAAGCGAAAGGCACAAACCTTGAAACAAACAAGTAAATTGTCACTTCATAAAGCATTATTACATTGTGCTAACTAACTGTCCAGCCGTGGGAACGCAGGCCTGGGAGGATTCGCATCCGGAAAGGTACCTGATTTTTTGCCGGATGCTGTAAAACACTTGTTCTAAATGTCCATTCAAGATGTTGGAAAGCGTTTAGAGAGGCCGCGGGTAAAGCTCAGCACTAGACACTGAATGACACTTGTTTAAACCTGTCGGTAATTAAACGCAATTGAATGTTCAACTATCGTCGATGTCTGTCTTTTGTGTTTTGTTTTATGTTTATTTTTGAGCCCATATTGGTTTTTCAAGTCTATTGTCAACGAACCGCTTGAAATGGATCCGCGGGATCGATCAACATAATTATATTTTGAACTAGCGACCCGCCCCGGCTTCGCACGGTATTATAAGTATATAAACCTTTCTCTTAAATCACTATATCTATTAAAAAAACCGCATTAAAATCCGTTGCGTAGTTTTAAAGATTTAAGCATTCAAAGGGACATAAAGACAGGGACAGAAAAAGCGACTTTGTAGTGATTATGTAGTGATATGTAGTTATTATGTTGACTGGACCCACTGCCCATTTTTCATTAGCAGTGAGGTAAAGCCAAAAATCTGTCTATGATTATGTAGTACAGATAACACAAGCTCTGCTTACCTTGGGGTTAGATAGAAAATAATTATTTATCTACTTACAGTGAACGTATTGAAATTCGGTCGGACGGTTTCGTAACTTAAAATAAACCACTATATGCAAACTAAACTATTTCTTTGCAATGCTTTAAATGAGAATCAAGAGTTCATTCATAACCTCACGACTACCTGCGCGTACGGCGTAGTGCGTACGCTTATTTTTTCATCCGTCCATTCATAAATGAAGGTAATCAGAAGCAGTCTTCCGCCTTCCCAATACACGACACCCGAATCAATTTCACGGCTCTGCTCCGTTGCATAAAACCTAATTCAAACACAAACATACCCGTGAAGCTCAATAGTGGAATTCACCATTTGTGTTCGATTTACGAGAAATAACGAATTTTATGAATGAACGCCTCCAGAGAATCAATTGATGGCAACATTGGCAACCACGGTTGTAAAGCTCAGTCTATTTAGCCGAATAAACTGTCATTTTAAGTCTCTACCAAACATACTTGCATTGTTGCTGCCCCAACATGTAACACGGCCATTAGATTTCAATAGAAGTTGACATACCTATCGTTAAGTAAGCAGCACCCTTTTAATCGATGCTCCATAATCTCGGACCAATTGCGATATATTATCGAACAATACAAATAATTACCCTTATCATTATTGTCTTTATCTTTAGATGTTATTAAGAAGTACTTCAGCAATAAAGATAAAATCAGTGTCTATTTCTTATCGTGAATAACGATTGTTTCAATAACAGTAAATGCAAAAGATACGTTTATCAGTATTATCAATCGTCTGAGTACTTGTTAAATTACTCATCCAACCTATAATGCTTTCGTGAATTATTATTTTAATTTTTTAATCCCAAAAAACTTCTGCAAATGCAAAAAATCTAACGCATCGCGACAGAAGGCGACACTCAGTCTGCCGTAGAGAATGCCCCATAATATCTCCACATAAATATTCTCACTTCATTTTGGCATTACAAATCCTTTTATAGACGAGATAGCTCGACGTGGGTCTCCTTTCCGGTCTCGGTTCGAATAAAGCGGCCAATTATAAGAATTAACAACGCACAGCCTCTCAAAGGGCCCTCCAGTCAGCTTCCGAATTTCAAAGAAACGAGTAAAAGGATAAGGATTAGCGTGATTCAGTTTATTATCAACCCGTCGCCACCTACTGCGTGAACTATTTTATGATTAAAAAGCTTAGGCAACTAATAAATTGGACGCATTTTATCAGTTGACAATTTAGGAAATGGCAAAGTTTTTGTAGCGTTGAATCTGTTTTTGTCAGCGAGATGCGGACCCCCCGGGGTAATCCAATTTCCCCTTTAGCATAAAATGACCAGTCCAAAGTGATAGATGTAGTGACTAACATTCTTGAGTTGTCTTTTTAGTGTGCACAGTAGCCGTAGCCACCCATCAAGTTAACGATCTTGATGCTCATTACGTTTCTTCAATAAGAAGTCATTACCGTGATAGGTGTCGAAACGTTTTGGTATTCAAATCCTGTGATGAGAGCATCTTTATGAGTATAAATTAAACTGGAGGTGGGACTTATTCTCGTACGTAGCTGTGCTTGTTTAATAATCAATAGCTTGTTGATAAGATAGCATATTGCTGTCCTCGTATCTTATACAATAAACGTTCTCCCACTATTTTAGAAATAACTCAACTAGGGAAGATTCATTTTAGTGAAACTTTTTGCTGACAAATACACCTATAAATATCGGTACATAAACTTCCCAAAACTCAAAAATATTCATAATTTTATTATTCTTAAAAATTTTATACTTAGAATACAATTCCCTTAATATTTACAAAGTTTCAAATGCGATAACCTTATGATTATTTTTTATCTTGGAATCATTCTCTACAATACCCAAAAAAACATCAAAATCGGTACACAAGACGACAATGACGAAATACCAAATTGGTAGACATGCATAAAAAAAATAAACATCTGAACATAGAACCTCATCCTTTTCTAGAAGTTAGTTAAAAAGGCGATTCAATGAAGATTTCCCTTGAATCTGACAGCTGCTTTTGACAACCTCTTAGGCACATCGGGCAATGGTCCGCCTGCGATGCAGGAGGTTGCCGTTTTGATTCCCGCCTCAGGACAATTATACAATTAATATTGGACAATTAATTTGTACAAGCAGCAGGGTGCAGGATTCAGGTTCTGATTATTTTCTATAAGTTTATTTAATAAAAATATCTATCTATGTAGTATGATAATATGTTAATTATTTCAGATATCTAGTACTTAAAACACAAGCGTTGCTTAGCTCGTGCCTTATGTTGTGTGAATTATCCAGCCTTTTATATCGCCTTTTTAAGATCTAAGTTCATATACCACATCCAAAGTAACCTCCCTCCACAGACATGAGCTCTCATCATAGAGCCATCAGACCCTGGGTGCTCCGATGCTCCTGCCTCAGATAACAGTAATTAATCATCGACGTCGGCTGACCATTAGCTGGTGCTGACTCATGCTGCGCGGTGGTCGTACGTGATAACTACTATCTACTCTGATTCATAACGTACATTTAGTTTGAGGTTAGTTTCAAGCTCTTGGTTTTATGTTGTATGAATGTTTTCGTAGTTCGGGCCTTATTGTGGAAACGGAGTGTGTATTGCGTGCAGATCTGTCTGGAAAAGACAAATCAAATAACAATACTAAAAAGGCAAATTAAAAAGAATTGAAACTCCATATTCTGTAGAATAGTGTGACTATATAATGTAATATTTAATGTGAATTTTTAATTAAGTACCTACTCTGCTCACTCACATGCACACACAACCTTTACACACTCACCTACACACTGTATTTTACTTTTGGCTTAACTCTGATATAAATAAATAAATAAATATAAATAAATATTTCCGGACAGTCCACACAGCATCATCTAGCCCCAAGCTAAGCAGAGCTTGTGTTATGGGTACTAGATGACTGATATACTTAATACAATATATTACATAGATAGATATTTTTTATTATACATAGAAAACACCCAGACCAACAGAACAAATTTCTGCAGATCGTACACAAATATAGCAACATATACTTGTCGGGATAGTAGATCAATTGACTACACAGACACGCTATTGACTTCGTGGTACTTCGTCGTACTTGTTTACTGCAACGCAAGCGCTACCTGGCAGAGCTACCTGACCCAGCTACCTGGCAGCGCTAGGCAGAGTCTTCGTGTTTGGGTCGGCGGGCCGGACGGTCAGTCTTCGTTCAGCAGCCGCACAAAACAGTCGTAGAAACTGTCTCGCGTTCAGTGTAGTGTAAATACCAAGTGAAACCTAGTACTTAGTAATGTGACTTTATCTTTGTGTAAACTCTATTTAATTTTGAGATTAAACGTTTGTGATTATAAAAATCTGTGTACTTTCTTTGAACCGACATCCTACACGCCCTGAGGATACGCTATGGCCGACGAGGGAGGGCCCGACCGCCTTATTACGACATCAGAAGTTGGGATCGGTGCCGGTTCAACGAGAAGCGGAAAGTGGCAGTTGGCGATCGATGCTTGAAATTCAAAATGCAGAATGGTGACAGCAAAAGACGACGTGTAGCTGTAGCAGCTAGTACTACGAGCCAGGCCGTCTAGCAGGCAGCAGCGCTGAAACCCTTGGTGTGCTTCAAATGTCTCCAGCACGGACACATGGCGAACCGCTGCTCCAGCTCCCGCAGCCAGGCGAACGGTGCGAACGAGGTGCGAGCTGAGCGACGCGTTGATGTTTGCGTCGTGCAACGGAGTGGTTTTATTCTCATTGCGTCGTGTTACCACCTACAGGAACAATGGAACATCACGGTCAGTTGTATTGTTTTTCATACGATTCAGATGCTGAATGCTCGTTTGTAATAGAAAAAGTTGCTGCCAAATTATGTGGCAAACGTGTTAATAATAATGTTGTTGCCATGTCCGGTATTGAACAAGCTAGTATTTAGCACTGAGCAGATCTTATGCTGTGTAACGATTAGCGATCATCCTCTAGAACTTTTACGTGTGTTACCTGACAGTTGTTTACAAAACGATGTTATGATAGGGCGCGAAATTTTAAACCAAGGTTTCTCTGTAAATATGTCTGCAAGTGAGTTTTCTTTGAACAAAGATTTAGCTGTTAATTCCCTAAGCAGAAGAAAAATCATGCGATTTAATAAGACTGACGTCACAGGTCGCGATAAATCTGAGCTTTTACAAATCCTTCTCCGGTTTTCCGATGTTTTTATAACTGGTATGCCTACTACGCGTGTCAGTACATGCGAACTAAAAAATGAGGGTAGTAGATCCCAGCCGCACTGTACAATGTAGACCATTATAGAAGTCGCTAGAGGAACGAACCTTAGTACGTAGTCGCGTAAGAGCTGTTAGATGCGAATATTATGCGACCCAGTTGTTCCCCTTTTTGGAAGCCCAGCTTTGTTGATAAAGAAACAAGACGGATCAGATCGTATGGTGATAGATTACCGCGAGCTTAATAATAATACCGTATCAGATAGTTACCCTTTACCTTTGATTTCTGACCAGATAGTGCGCCTCCACGGTGCTATTTCTCTCAGTTAGATTGTGCTAGTGGATTCCTCCTTATTCCAGTACACGGGGAGAGTATAGACACAGGTTTAGAACGCACAGTTTTTATCAAATATGTTGCTTGGTACGAATGGATCGCTATGCCGTTTGGGTTAAAAATTCAATTTGAATTCAGAGTGCTATTATAAAAGCACTAGGAGACCTCGCTATTGATTTTTGTCATAGTGTATGTTGGAAAACATACGATCGTTTCTTCCACCATAGGATTAGGTTTAGAACGACTGAATATTGTACTTGAAGTTCTGGCAAAAGATGGTTTCTCTTTGAACCTCGAGAAATGCTCCTTCCTTAAGACGAAGGTAGAGTTCTTGGTTTTTGAGGTAGAGGCTGGCTAGATTAGACCTAATTTTAGAAAAATTTAGATCCTCACTGCTCTTCCTCCACCTGAGATTGTGTCACAGCTGAGACAATTTATTGGGTTAGCATCATACTTCCGTCAGTTCATAAAGGACTTCTCTCGTATCATGGCTCCCTTAAATCGACTGACTTCCCTTAAAGGCGAATTGAAATGGACACGTGAGATTGAAAAGATTTCATTTCAGTCATGACGAATAACCTAGTTCTAGTTACATACAGACGCAATCAGCTTAGGTTATTTTGCAATACTGTTTCAAGCGTTCAACGGCGAGCGTATTGGTCATAGGCTACTTTAGCAAATGAGCTTCTCCTGTGGAGAGTAAGTACCATTCCTATGAATTAGTGACTCTTGCAGTTGTAAATTCTGTAAAGCATTTTAGACCATTCCTACATGGTAGAAAGTTTAGGGTAGTAACGGATTATAACTCCTTGAAATTATCGCAAACTAAAATCGATCTAACCCCATTGATGGTGGTCATTTCTTCATGTGGTTTATAGGGAAGGCAAACGTATGTCCTATGTAGACTTTCTTTCATGTAATGCTATTGAAAAGCTACCCATTCCAACAGTTCAGCACAAGCGTATTGAAGTCATGGAACTGTACACCTAACTGGCTTCAAGCTGAACAGAAACGTGATGTAGAGGTTTCTAAGGTTATCATTCATTCTCGTTAACTTGAAAACAGTCATATGGTTGAGTATATGGCTAAAACTTATGTTATGTTTACTGGTATTCTACATTGAAAAATTAAATGAGAGTTAAAATGGTCGATTCAAATATCTTCCAATCCTATCACGAGCGCTTAGATAGTCTGTCGTAGATAAATAATGTTCACGACTCTCTGGTTCACTTGGGTGCTGACAAGACTCGCGAAAAGCTCTTTGTCTTTTACTGGTATCCTGAAATGACACAGTATGTAAAAAATTCGTTGATACTTGTGTAACGTGTAAAGTTACTTCTGGGAAAGTTCAAGCCGAACTTCACCCTCTTCCAAGTTTCTATTCCAAGGCATTAATCCATATAGACGGGACGGGAAAGCTAAGTGGTAAAAATTATGACAGAGTACGTTTTTGTAATTATTGGTGCGTTCACTAAATATGTCTTGCTTTACCATACAAGCAACTTTGACAGTCAGAATAGTATAGGGCAGTTAAACAAAGCGTCGTACTTTTCTGAGCTCCTGTACGTATTATTGCTGATCAAGTTAGATGTTTTGCGAGTATATTTCCGAGAGTTCTGTTACAGTAAAAATATTGTTCTACATCTGATAGCGACAGGTTCTGCTCGCGCTAACGAGCAGTCAGCGTATTATGATGTTGTAAAGTCGATGTTAACATCTGTAGAGACTAATGAAAATAAATCATAGCAGGATGCGTTAGGTGATGTGCAATTAGCTATCAATTGTACGATAAATCGAGTCATTAAGGCTTCACCAATTAGAGCTTTTAATATGAAAAGTTACCAGGCCTTTGTCTATGATGTGTGGTGATGTTGAATTCAATGTCAATCTTGAGGAAGTTCGTGCCACGGCTAGTACTTGTTTTCAGAGGTTAGCTGAATATGATAAGACACGTTTTGATAGTACGAAGACGTCAATTTCACATTTTGGTTCACATGACTTTGTGTTGTTAGCTAATGAGGAACGGAATCAGACAAAGCTAGATCCAAAATATGAAGGTCCCTTTGGGGTTATAGAGGTTTTGGATGGATATCGCTATACGTTAATGGCTTTAAATTCAAAACGTACGAACAATTATACTCACGGTAGGCTGAGGAGTATGTCGGGTCATGTACCAATTGAGTAAGATTAGAAGACGTAAATGTGTGAACGTCGGACGAGTAAAATTCTATCGACCGTATGTTGTGAGTGTTGTCAACCGTACCAGTAGTTATTCCGTAGTCGTAGCCCGGTAGAAATCGGTATCTCATGTAGTGGAATCATGTAGTCCGTGGGTGCGCGGTGCGCGGTTAACTCTGGCGGAGGTTGGGGTCTTTCAGGACCGGGGTCTTTCAGGACCGGGGTCTTTCAGGACCGTATGTGAACACTGGGTTCGGCTTCGGCCGTGGTGATAGCTTGTTTACTCGTGTTGCTATGTGTTGCTAAATATGATTTTGATGATGTAAAATGGTACATGACTGACATGACTCATAGCTATCTGTGTTTCTCTGTATACTTTGTGAGTTTGTTAACTGTGTGAGTTTGATTTTTAAGACAATTTGGTTTTGAATTGTGAGACAGAATAGATTTGAGATAAGAGTTTCAAACCTGTTTATCGATGTGAATGGAAATACTCCCGGGTAATAATTTTGTTTCAGAATAACACACAGAGGCGTGTGATGGTAGGATGGCCGTGTCGGGATAGTAGATCAATTGACTACACAGACACGCTATTGACTTCGTGGTACTTCGTCGTACTTGTTTACTGCAACGCAAGCGCTACCTGGCAGAGCTACCTGACCCAGCTACCTGGCAGCGCTAGGCAGAGTCTTCGTGTTTGGGTCGGCGGGCCGGACGGTCAGTCTTCGTTCAGCAGCCGCACAAAACAGTCGTAGAAACTGTCTCGCGTTCAGTGTAGTGTAAATACCAAGTGAAACCTAGTACTTAGTAATGTGACTTTATCTTTGTGTAAACTCTATTTAATTTTGAGATTAAACGTTTGTGATTATAAAAATCTGTGTACTTTCTTTGAACCGACATCCTACACGCCCTGAGGATACGCTATGGCCGACGAGGGAGGGCCCGACCGCCTTATTACGACATACTTATATAACAGGTATAGTTTTCCTATGTATCCTAGAAATAAAAAATAGTGTAAGCCTAACTTATTGAGGCAGAGAACCCTCGCGTCTACATCACAAGTCTAGAACTTAGTTAGAGCGAGGTGACGAAACCAATATGTGAAATAGGTCTAAGATTTGATTACTGTGTTTTGTTTGCTTTGTTTTGTTTACCTATAAGACCTTTTTTCTTGAATAAAATTATTATTATAATTAAACAGGAAACCAAAGTTGTTGATTACTTAGAAATCGCTCAAAAGGCAGTTGTTTAAATGAATCTTTAGTTATTCTTCTTTATATTTATCAGCGCTCACAATATTTGTAGTAATATCACGCTGTGATATGAGGCACTGTAGTCTCCAGCTCCGATTTGACATCTCAGTTAACAGCTGTCACACTTTGCTGCCACGTGGCTGTAGTCACGTGTGGTCTAACCACAGGCTATTGGTCAAGGGTGGTCAATTTATTGGTCCTTGTGGCTCATTAATCGATAGCCTGACAGCTCTTTCACAACATTCCACGGGGCGCCGTTTGACAGCCTCCGGAAGGACATTGACGTCTCAATTCTGAGCTTCCGCTCTGACCGCGGGGGAGCGAAATTAGATCAATGCAATTTGGATTGATTTTTTTTGGATTTGATATTGATTTGTATTTATGACCACACACAGTTTACAAAAATTATAAAATATTATAAAACCCAGATTAGTTTGTTTGTTGTATGTATCTCGATCAGTATGTAAATTGTAGGTAAACCTTGTTTGTATGAGAATAAAGTTCTCTCAACTTAAAAAATATAAATTGGAATTAAACTAGTTTTTAATTTTAAAACTTATACTTTGCACAATTTTCATTATTTAAGAATGGTGATCAAGCATAACATTGCGTCGTAGCCATTGCGGTACCTAAAGACAAGTCAACTGAGAAATTATTTTCTGTGAATCCGCGGAAAGACGCGAAAACAGAATAGTATTTCTGCCAAAGAAAACTTGTATTTCATGCAATAACATTAGGACCCGTATTAAAGTAAAAACAAGAAAAGTTTCCCAATATTGTAGAAGAAAGTGCAAAGTTTGGATCGGACAGCCGACGGTACGCTCATATCGATTTTCTGATTTAGCCTCCCCTACCAGATAACAGGTAACGGCCCACCTTTGTTATTATAACTTTACGTCGACACAGAATAAAGGACTTTGCGACTTCAATTATAAGACTTCTTCTTTGAAAAGGGTACATAATTCATAATTTGTAAAACTTTTCTGAAATGTTTTGAACAAAGTTCATAAAACCAAAACGAAGGCAAAACCGTAGTCCGCTATCATTGTCATTGGTGCTGACCCTTTGTAGCGTAGTAGGTGGTGTGGTAGTCTACCTAATTTTATCAAACTTGCTTAGTCAATAGGTAAAAGAGGTTGCCACTATACCGACGAACTGCAAGACATCAGTCAGGACGAGATCGTGTTAGCAATGAGGCAGCTTAAAAAGTAAAGCTCCCGTTAAGGACGGAATTAATTCAGAGCTTTTGAGGGCCTGTAATATAGGAACTACAGAACCAGGTGAGAATGTGGTCAAACTAAACTAATTGACTATAAAAAACAAACATGAAGCAATTAATCGAATGTGCAACAACAAAACCGATAAAAAACTGCAATAAAATAGAGTAGCATTAATAAAAACCTACGACAGTCTCCTTTGATTGGACTACAAGTTATTGAGCGGAAATCGTAATATTTCCGCCCTAGACTATTCATTTTCCCTTTTTTACCGAAAAAAGGGCGCGATATGTCTTAATCGAAGACAGCGAGGGCAGTCGCATGCAACAAAAGACTATTAGGAGCGTAATATTTTATCAACGCAATATTTTATCAGTGACTAAACGTTTGTGCCACGGAGCATCTGCCAAATGGGAGGATACGGGATTAAAAGTAATCAATTTCTTTACAAATTATGGTTTCTAGAAGTGTCTTCAGCTAGTATTAATATGAAATTTAATTAGCAAATAGTTACAAATTGTCGTTGCTTGCTTACAGAAATACATAGTTTAATATCACAAAATTATTATAAAATATATAATTTAAATAAAGGCACATTAAAAATTCATTAATCAGTACCAATTCAGTGAGCCACTTTTCTATAATTATTTTGATGAATAGATTTATCAATGGTTAAGATTAAGAACACACATTTATTAAATTAAATTACTTACATGGCAACTGGTACCAATTAGATAAATAAACCCAGATATGATTATTCTTAAGCTTTTCCATCACAATAGGCCTCTCATGGCCGCAGAGATACAATACCTGCGCCGTTAAAAAAATACTTTATCACAAAAATAAAATAAATCTTTAACCTAATTAACCTTCGTAAATAACAAAACTGCTAGTTAGCAATCGATGATTCACGTCGGTAACTGTAGGGCAACCCCAAGGATAGCTCGCCGTTCGCTTCCGCCCGATGATCGACGACACATCGCGCCGGCCAGTAGCTACTTGATTTACCGGAAAGCCAGATAAAACCTAATGCGCACAACAAAAAATAACCCTGTATATCACAATACCCGACCCATAAATATGACGGCCTGTCGTAAACCTTTATGTCTGTGCGTTGTAGCTCGCACGTGAAAAATAGCCTTAGCGATACAGAAAACTAACATTCTCGACTATAAATGCTAGGATTTTTGCGATATAATTCTTGGCTCATAAACCATGCTGGTCATAAAGCAGGTTGATCTATGTCGATACGATTTCCGAAGCATTTCTCACATTCGACATTACCTATAACTGTATCGAGAGATCGAAACTTATCAGTCAATTTAGCCATATTCTTGCCATCCTAAAGATTTTACCCTGAATTATATAATAGCTTATTTTCACATTTGCTAATTGATAAGGTTACCTACTATTATGAAACTAAGTTATGGACACTTCTGTATACAAAAATCTCAATATATGTTTAGGAATCTTACTAAACTTAACTGCTGTAACTAAATGAAAATAATTTAAGTTTCTGAACTATTAAATTATCGTATCTAAAGTTCTTACTCATATTTTCCTACATTTAAAGGTCTCAAACGTTCATTCATTCCCACAACCACGCAGAGCTTTTAAGCTCAGAACGATGTGACGAAAGCCCACAACAGCAAATGAAAATCGCAACAGGAAGTCAGTTATTAATATTCGTTTGGTAGCTGCATAACGTGTTTATTAGAGCACGCTCTATAAATCCACTTGGGTTCTGCCACAGACTTGTTTTTATAACGGCTGGTTCGGTTTGACACATGGTATTTCATCGATTTGATAAAATAGTTGTTCGTGTTGAAACAACAAGATAATCCAGCAGATGATCTTTATATTCGAGAGTTAATTGATTCTTTATGAACATTACTGATTTTCCACGAAGTGAAAACACCAGGAAAGAGTTATTTGAATATTCTTAAACTTTCTTTGGGTTTTTCAATCACACTTATATCACAGTACGAAAGTTTGGATGAGTGGATGTTTGTTTGTTTCTCCCTTACGATAATATTCATTCTAAAAATTGTGCTCTAGCAATTTACATGCATAAAATGTTATAGGTACTTATATACCAAGCAACACCTATACATTTTATGCAGGGAAATTGCATGACCACATTAATCCCTAAAAGCTTGATTATCTTTGCAGAAGTGACGTAACCATTTCAAATTACCTGCGTCCCTCCGCGAGGGTGGAATCTACCCGCAAAATGTTGCGGCGCGTGCGAGCCGGGCTAACGATGTTCTTGAGCCGCGGCATATGGACTTTGATTTACTTATTAGATTAGCTGGTGCTAATAAATGTTGGATCTGAATTATGACAAGGGTGTACAAACGGAATTTTATTTCACTTTGATTGACTTGATCGTGTTTTGTTGGTGGTCAATACAAAACCTATCTCGGACCGAATTCCACTAATTTCAAAACAAAGGTCTCAATAGTGCCATTCAATCAAGTTAATTAAAATGACATTTGTACATTTGGTATTCTAATATTTTCTGCGCTTGAAGACACTTTTATAATTAGATTGTAAAATTGGTAGTTATAAAGGTAATCGTCACAGCTATGAATGAACCTCAAAAAATTTGTTCTAGGAGATTACCAAAAAAACATTGACATTCTGACACGATACTATTTAAATAGTGAAGCGATTTATATAGCGGAATTCGGGCCCCGGTCATAGTAGGCCGTTCGTCTTATCGGAATTTGAGAGTGAGGGAATAACACTTACAAACACAATTACACAGAGCGCTTGTATGCTTAACTTGGTACTAAACGATGCTGTGAGGATTGTCCAGAATTATTTATTTAGCACTACTTATCATACTCGTACATCAACCTATCACAAATCTACCTATCATAAAAGCAAGTAGGATAACATCTGATGTTGTATCTGAGAGTATACGTCCCTCAGCATCACCAGGTGGCCGCTGCCCCTCGCATCACCTTATCATCAGTTTCGAGGTGACTGCGCGCTGACCGAAGTCGTTTATCATATCGTAACGATATTGCGCCCACATCGACAATATTGTGTATTCTCTACTTCCTAACCCTTGGTCTTACGCTCAATGAGCTGTAGATACCGGGAATAGGGTTGCAATTCGAGTGAACGAGGGAAATCAATACAAAAATTGCTTTGGAGCTAGCAAGCTTTGTTATAAACCCTTATGAATATGTTTTGGTTATTATTATACCCCATATAGCAGAATACTTGTAGCACTAAATATCAACGGCACCTACATAATACGTATGTTCCTAGTGTTAACTTCACAGTACTTACTTCATTGCCAAAAAAAGATCTAAGTAGGTACAAGTAATGCGAAACCCAAACCTAGCAGTGCATATTAGAGGCGTATAATATATCTATTGATATTGATACTATATACTATAGCCAGAGCTCCCGGAAGAAACATCAATTATAATTAGTTTATTATAAAACCAGACATTACATTACACAATACTCCAATGCGTTACACTTAGGATCGACACCTGCTACTTCTAACGAATATAAATAACGGGAAAGTAGTTACCAGTAATTATTATTATAACATTTTCTATGAAGCCATGTTTGAACCAAAATCAATTCAAATTTCAAAAAATTATGAAATAAATTTATAACATAAAAATCAACATATTACCACATTTTCCAATGTCTTATATTTTATTGTAACTTTGGGGTGATAGTAAAAGGTCTATGTTTTGTGGAAAACTACTTTTCTGGTAGATACTTTTATATTCCTTACCTTCCTCATAAAAAAAAACTACATAATTTTTTTAATTTCATGCTAAACTGTGTTAGGTTCCGTCTCAAGGACTAGAAAACGGAGATTCTAAATAAACCTGCTGTTTATGAAATAAAAAAACCTACTAATGGAGTACTAAGAAAACTATGATACGCAACATCAGTTACAAATTCATATATGTTTAAATGTTTCTTTTTCTAGGTAATGTAATGACATAAACGATGCTCATGTTCCCAAGCATTTACGGCTTTCATCAGATTCTTCAATGAATCCTTCTGCAAAGAAAAACAAACTGAACCCACGTGTGTCACCGTATTTGTTGATGGCTAATCGGCTTACCCGCCCTTTCCATTCTATTTAGCTATAGAATTGAAGTTTAGCTGCAGGATTGAATGTTTGTCAGTAGAATTGAACGTTTGGCTGTAGAATTGACGAAGGCGTTTCAAGAATTGATAGGAATTAATTCCCATTTTGTTTGGTATTGTGCTACCGACTTGGGCTTTTGTTGAAGTGTTATTATTTATTTAATAAACGGCGGCATGTATAGTGGATGTGTTAGGATTTTGTATTTGTTGTGGAAGCGTTAAAACTACATACAGCTTATCCTTGTCTGTTCAACTATTTTACGAACGTTCTTATGTAGGTAGAGTTACTCAAAGAACTTACCCATTGATTTGGCTGTTGGATTAAAGAATGTGACATTCCAATTAAATAACTTATTTATTCTGGACAGTTCACATAGTATCTTCTAGCCCCAATAAAGTAAATTTTGTGTTAGGGTACTAGAAATTATATTTATGTTATATTAATTAAACATTTATTGTTTGTTGATAATCTAATGTCTTTGCTTCATACGTCCGAGTAACTCTGTTTAAACTTTTGATAAGCGAACTCTTTGAAAAAGTCCGTATTTTTTTTACCACGGTCATTTGAATTTACATCAAGCCCTATTCGATTTTTAGGTTGTTGGCGGTATAATACAATCTCGGGTTGGGATTACTCGTCCGATTAATAGATAATTTATACTTATTCTTTGATAAAGGTTGTTAAAAATAAGTCTAATAAGTTTTATCAGTGTGGGTTTAAATGATCTAAGCTGAGCCAGGAACAGAATAATTACAAATTAATAGATACAACTACATAAGTTTTTTATTTAAACTTACGACCAAAATTCATTAATACGTAAGTCTGGATGTGTGAATAAACGACGACTGGATGTTTAAAACTTTTAAAACGATCATGTTTGTAAACAATATATTCATTTACAACGAACTGGGCCGAAATATCAAAACGTTCAGAATAACTCAAATCTTGGTAAATATTCCGTTGTAAATTATTTTAGTGAATTGATGTTTGTTACTTTTTCAGGCCTACAACAACGGCACGGAGTTGGCTGAAATTTTGTGAAGAGATTGATAATGAATCTGGAATCAAACAGGCTAGATGTTAAAGGTTTCTATAGATTATTAAATTATAGTGCCCTCGCACTAGGGGATATCTAAAAAATGAAACAGGGATAAAAACGAGAACAGGGATGAAAACTTCAATGTTTCCCCTGTAGGTGGAGCTAACGGCGCTAGAGTTCGTAGAAGGTCGCAAAGATTTTCGACTAGCTGGTCACATAAAATCACATGTATTCGTGGAGCAGTTGGGATCGCATTTCGTACTGAGCAAGGGTCACCGGTTCAACTCCCGCCGAATTCGAAATTTTTTGCGATGTTATTTCATAGAAACAGCACATAAGAAGCCGCATCCAAAAACTAGTTCGCAATAAATAGATCAGGTGTAGAGAGAGCACGGTCTTGCCACAGGTATTGCTGTAATCGGGTCGCCGTATCTGCGTCGGCAGCCGATTAGATACCGCCCGCTGGTAAATATTGAACGCAAACAATCCACTGGGACTGTTTGTAACTGATCGTTGACTCGTCAATAATACGAGGTTGAACTCGTCAATAATACGAGGTTGAAAGATGTAGGTAGGTAAGTAAAATATAAAAATAAATAATAATGCTGAATGGACAATTCTAACAGCGTCTCAAGCTCCAAGCTAAGCAGAGCTTGTGCTATCGCTACTACATAACATGACTGATTAATTTAATACTTTTCATCCTACTATATTAGTATATTCCATACTTATAAACGCGAAATTTTGTAAGTATGGATGGATGGACAGATGTTTGTTACTCTTTCACGCAAAATCTACTGAACGGATCTGAATGAAATTTAGCACAGACAAAGATTATACTCTGGAATAACACATAGACACATAGGTATTTTATCACGGAATTCTTACGGATACGGGAATTACACGGGTGAAACCGCGAGGCGCTGCTAGATAACTGATAAATTGAATACACTTCATAGATATATATTTTTAAGAACAGGTAACACCAGAATACCCGGAGTAAATTTCTGCAGATCGTACAAACATTTTAGTCTCGAGGCGGGAATGGAAAATGCAACTTCCTGAGTACCATCGCCTGCTGTGCTGCTACATTGGTCGTCCTGAATGTTTTTATGTATTCCAGAGTGACGGTATATCCAAATCCAAACCATAAGGCTACAGTACTATACCACTAGATATCTAAATATTCTATATGTATGTCGAAGAGTTTACCTATGACAACGTGAAATAGGTAAGTATTCGATTCGACTTTCAGCTCGCCTCTATACGACTCTACTTTAGAGATTTTCTAAGATTAAAATTTTTTTTTCGTCGCTATATTTAATTTTCTTTATCATCTTTTATTATTCACTTATTTTATTGGTGTAAACATTTATTCAGACAGTTGCAACCAATGTAGAGACATCTGAGGTTCGGTCTATTGTTTCAATTGTAGGTCCCAAACTACTATAATTAGTTCTACTCGTAATTTGTTCTTTTATTTTCTTTGATAATATTATCTTTCCTCATAATTATGTGGATATGAATTCATTGGGTAAGTATACAAAAATATACACAGGTATTTAATGCATATATTTTAATAATAATTTATAAGTAGATAGGTAAACACATTTTTACAATCTTATTAATATGGAATGTCAGGTATGTACCAATAAAGGTACGGTGGAACTGATTGAATACTCAATATTATTCAGGAGACATTTATATATTTGATAAGATCAAAGCCACCACTGTAAATGTACTTTATAAACATGTTTATAGGTATGTAACTTATGTATTTTTTTCGACAGGTAACTTTTCACATTAATGATTGCGGTACATACAATTTTCAACTTCATTGACTACATCTAAGCTACAATAGAAATACTTTATGTAAAACTTTCTTTGAAATATTCATAAATAATAACTATTTACTAGGCATATTCGACTATGATAATACTGAACCTTAACCTAAATATTGCATTCTGATAAAATCTGGTCATTTCTCATAAAATTATGTACATAAGTAGCTAATTTTTACACAAATTTACAAACACTAAATTAGATGGAATGCATCTATGGATCTCACTAACATCATAAATATTTAACTAAATACCAACTAATGTCTCCTTTCGCATTATCCAACCAAGCAAATGGAAAATCTCTATCAAGATGCATAGATCAATCAATATTCGAATAATTTCACATTTAGTACAAATAATTAGGAACTCCTCAATACCGATGGTACTCAAACTTTATTCGAGTTATATTTCGAACGATAACCAATAGAACAAATCCGACAACTTAACATTAGGTGAATATCACTGTAGTACCACAAAATTAACATCTTGTAGGTACTACCGCAACACGGGACTAGCAAACCACTAAAACAGGAACGTTTAGTTCCTCACCACCAGCACCCATTCGGTTGTGGGCCGTGGCCAGAGACTGGCTGGTGATGCATCGCCTGGTGGTAGCCCAGAGGGGGTAACCCTAGCGCGGGAAGACCATCAGGTTTCCCCAAGCAAGGCTTTCCATCCTTGACTAAGACAGGGACGGCAACACGTCGCGGCGAACTAAGACCTCCAACGCTCATCTCATGCGCTCCTTTCTCCTGGACAGCTCGCTTCGTCTTATACCTGTGGTTCTGGAACCAGATCTTGACCTGGGTCGGCGTCAGGCGGATCAAACTCGCCAGGTGTTCTCTCTCCGGGGCAGACAAGTACCTCTGTTGTCTGAATCGCCGCTCTAGCTCGTACGTTTGTGCCTTCGAGAAGAGGACTCGCCGTTTGCGCTTCTTATGCGACATGTTGGGGTCGGAGGGTATGGAGGGCTGGTCGTGTTCGTCGTCGTTGTCGATGTCGTCGTCGCCTTCTGGGTCGATATCGTCGTGCCGCGGGTCCAGGGGCGGGGGGGAGGCGGAGGGGCCGGCGTACGAGAGCTCGGACGCTCGGGACGTGCTGTCTGGACTCGCTTGTTGACCGACCACACCTACGACAAGACAAACATTCGGTTAGTTTACAAATACGATTGTTGAAAGTTGTAGCTTAGATATTTCTATGTACTCGTTTATTTATTTATTTATTTTAGGGAGACCATCAGCACATTAAATTTAAGTTATCGATACAGTAGAAATAGATAGGCTATTTAAATTATGAATAATGATTATAATTAAAGATAGTATATAACTTAATATATTAGCTAAGAACAAGTTGAGGTTCTCAATTATATCTACTGTATAAGTGTGAGGTGTACATTATGCTCAGGTCCATTCAGCTACAACGAAACTAAGACAAATTTGTTGGTACTCAGTACAAATCTCCACTTAATTTCTATAGGGTACCGCTGTATTTAAACTTTGGTAAAATAAATAAAGGATCGTGAAAAAATCATACGCGTTTCATTGTTCGCAACACCATTTCGTTTCACCCCGCTTTAACCCCTCGAACGTTTCACACGGTTATGGTAATGCGGGTTGGGCGTGGTAGGGGGTAGTGGGGTGGCCACTCCTACCCCAGCTGCCACGACGCTACCTCCAGCACATCCGGAAATTTAATAAAACGCGACACGGGCTGCCTTTATCATGGCGCTTAGTGCTATTGTATACAAAATATCATCTTGTTGGCTTTCAAAAACGCTACGATTAAACATTTTGAACGTATTCATAACTTTTTATTATAATGTAAACCAGGCAGGATTAACAAAAAATTTAAAATTGCAATTCGTTTACGAAAATCACAATTAAATGGTATAACTTTATATTTTTTTCTTATAAAACATATTAAGCTAGGTTAAAATCAGTACTTTCGAAAACTATCTCATTCTGAATACATTCTGGTACATTTTCATTCAGTACAATTTGGATACACTATAATACGGAGGGACTGTTGATAAAATTCCCATCCCAATACAAAATCCCACTCACACCCATGACACCAATCGAAAACCATTACTTCCTGAACAATGAAAGCTAACTGTCATCGAATAATGTACAAATACCGTCCCTAACAGCCGCAAACATGTAATTGATAGCAGCAGCTGCCGTCAGCTCAGCGCCCCACGGGTTAAACAATCACTGGCTAGTTACCCCAAATTGGACGAGGGGCGTGATACAGAATCCCCAGGTTTACTTTTAAAAGGTGTCATTTGTCGTGTTCGACGCCATTTAATTTTAAGAAGAAACAAGATGGTTGATAGAATGAAATGTAATACTACCATAGTTTTACAAATAAACACGAGATTAGTTATTGCTCTAAACATGCTTGAGAGATATTTTAAGTTTTTATTAAGGTGCTCATTTTTGACTATTTAAGGATGTTATTATGAACTTAGTATCTAAGATAAATAAAATAAATAATATTGGACAATCTACACAACATCATCTAGCCAATAGCTAAGCAGAGCTTGTGTTATTGATACTGACTGATATACTTATTACAATATATTACAAAAATAGATTTTAACTATAAAAAAAAGATTGGGGACTGTATAATTTTTATCGTCCAGGCACTTCATAGAGCACGCGTGAAATATCAAACCGAATCGATCACTGATACATTCGCTGTTGTTAAAGCAATCCAGCATAAGTAGACAGAATGATCACCAAAAGTGCTAGATAAGCGATAAAAATAATTAATGACAGATTAGCCGCAAGGCACTCCACTGGAGGAGCATTTCAAAAAATAATCTCGCCTCTCCAACCACCGAACATGTTAATTTCGAGTGGGTCAACTTATTTGTGCATGATAATTCAACAAGTTTGACAACGGCGATAAAAATATTTGAATCGATGATGGCCTAAACTTGAGATTGACTCGTTTTTATTTATTTTAAGATATGACTGGTAGAAATGGAAAATATGATTTAAATTTTAATAGAGGATATATATATAAGAAAAGTTTATTTAAACCCAGACATATTTTATATACAGGTACAGGGAGTCTTAGAATTTAGATTCTTTCGATATCGATGCTTATGTACTTAAATTATTATGAAAGATCTATTCATATATTCAGATAAATGTATCTACTAAAATATTTTATTAAGTAGTAGGTATTTACACTTATTGTATTATCTATGGTTAGTCTAATCATGATATTGTTTCTATATAATATTTTGTTACGCTGTAGATAGGTACTAGGTACAAAGGTAAAAACATGTCGCCTTCAGTAGGTAAACATTTTATCATTGATCTGGGATAAATATGTCTTAGATAGGAGTTACTAACAGTATCTATCTGTGAATCGAAGAAGACGTGAAAAGATCACGGTATTGGCTAATACCAACGAATACGTGAATGATTTCTTATCTGGTGTGTCATTTATTATTTCAGAACAGTTAAAAATATATTTTTAAAGGAATAATTCCGTGTACAAACTAAAATATTATCATAGAACTTAGTTTTCTCTGTGCACGCCAGAAAGCTCCCGTCGTCGCCATGTTTTTTTTCAGACTTTTCTTTTCATCATTGTAATAATTCAGCCAAATTTCAAAAATCCTTAATAAATTATACACCTGCCACGGCTGACACATAATCCTCGAAAACAGTTCGGTAGTTTTTGAGTCCCCTAGGCTGGCGACGCCATTTTCCAACCTTTGACATGAGTGGCAAGCGCCGCTGGCGCCTGCGCGCGATTTTCTGCGTGATGTTACCGCAAGCTACTAAAATCAATATTTCTATATGGTTTAGTATGAAACTACTACTAGAATTTTATATCATTGGAATGGTCTTGAATGCAGCTATCAGATTTTAAAACATTATTCAATTTCGTTGCCGTTTGAATTGTCAGTCAGGCTAAAATGTAGAGAGAGCAAATTTTTTTTCCGCTTCCCGCAAGTATACGATTTTTAAGAACATTACTACTTTATTTACATAATTATACACCTATAAACATTTTTCAATCAAAATATCACACTTTTTCATACATTTTTTTCACTCAAATTGCTTCTAAATACTTACAAATACTAAATACTACTAAAAATACTTACCTGCCGCGCAACCCGAGCCGTACGCTCGGGTTGCGCATGTTTATTATTTAATTCTGAGAAGTGTTTAGGTCAAGTGCCTTGTGTTTTGATTTTGTTTAAAAGATCGGTTCAAATACTAATTCCACACAAAGACTCAGCTATGAGAAGTATTTAGTTCAATGTTTATAGATTGTAACAAGAGCTACTTGAAAACAAGGTCGTATTGTAGTACAGAGTAGGTATAATCTGTTCCTTTATTTCCTATTATTATAAACCTTTCTATAAAACATGAAGTTTGCTAATGAATCTACATAAAAACTAACCCTTTTCCAATACAAAAAAGGTCACAAATTAAGTTTTTTCGAGCACCCTTCGTCTCGCGCAAACGCTCACTGACAGTGACTCGTTGACAGCAATATTTCAATACAATTTGTTGGGCGATTGAGATCAAGTACTACGTTCCGGGCGATGGCAACTGAAACTTAGAATATTATCATCCTTGCCTTTTCTCGTACCAACCATAGAGAATAAAAAAGGATAGATACTCTTTTCACTCTGTAAAACTAACAACAGAATCTAAATTTCACGCATTAGGTTAACTCAACAACAGGTCAGATTTTGATCAAATGTATATTAGGACCACATGAAAAGCACCAGTTTTAAAATAAAAAAAGAGTCATCATTATCGTATCAAAGTAAATATTTTAGAAAAAAATCACTTTTTTGTGATTTTTGTACTAGGACTCTTAAAAGATTAGGCACACTCATCATTTATGGGCAGTCGTGTAAAACGGTATCAAATTTGATGTTAATCTCAAGCTTCTATGAATGGTGTTCCGGTACTTTTATACAACGAGAATTTAGTGGCTATGAACCTACCTATATTAACATTGATTTCGTGATATTGTGCAAATTCGCCACTGATTTCAGAATTTTTTGTCGGGCCTCCTATCGATCTCCAAATTTTTTTAAGTCTAAATTTTAGATTATACCTAACATTTTATTGCGTTTATTTTTCAATTCGAAGACCTACCGAAGTAGCAAATTGAATTAATATATTTTAACTAAATGCTCTAGAGAGAGTTGTTTAGAGAAATTAATGTAATTGGTTAAATAATTTTATAACGCAATTTGATTTTAAAAGAAAGCGGCGCGGCGCGGCGGCCGCGCGCTAGTAGGCGGGACACATTGGTAGGTTGACAAAAAAAATAAACGGCTCGAATGGCTATCAAACTTGAGACATAATTTTGTAAGAAATATTTACCATGGCCTTCATGATGATCCACCGAGAGCCAAGGCTGGTGGTGCCTCAGCAACTCGTGCGAGTATGGATGGGGAGCATACGGCGGCAGGTCCAAGTGGCAGCCTAAAGACTGGGATGGCGTGGTCTCCAGGCCCTTGCCTTCGTTCAGCCCCAGGATGTCTGAGATCTGGAACCCTGGTCGCTGGCCTGGCATCTTCATGCTATCAAGCAATCTGTTGACAAGGAGATTGAAGTTTAATAAGTTTGCAGTTTTCAGAAATCATTAACTTTTTTTTTGGGCTTACAAAAATAAAAACTCTGTGTGTGCAACATTAATTTATGATAAATTTACAAATATCGTAATCATCATGAATGTTAATCGAAGGATTTCAATGATTTTTTTTTCAGAAGTCAGAAACTTCTTTTCATAACTAAAACAAAGCTTTATTCTCAGCTCTGGTACGGTGATTCACTCAGAATAATTTGGGGAACTCCATAAGAATGGCGGGAATACGTCATTTACTGAAATAATGGTATTGCCTAACTAAAGAAAACATTTTGAAAATATTATGCAAATAATTTACTAAATTAAACTCATTGCCTTACAAAAGACATAAACGCGCTTCAATATTCCTTAAGTGTTGTAAGACCGATGTTTTACGAGTGTGAATGCTTTTATTACTAGATGACTAATCCTACTTTGAAAAATTCCCATCATCTCAACAAGTTACAAGCACGTCCGAAGCCGCATCTATAATTGTAAGAAAACATACCAAATGCCTTCGCCTATTATTGCTAAAGGACCTCTCGAAGAAACGTGACCTGAATAAAGGATCGGCTCGAAAGAACTCTCGGCTGTTTATTGATACATCAGTGCTATAACAGACAGTCGAGTGTGGGTTTCGTTCCCGAGCTAGTACGTGACTCTGTGAATGGTCGGTCTTTAAAGGCAGCAAGCAGGTTGTAAACACGGTTATTAGCGGGCTCTCACGAGGCACACTGTCACTTTGTGTCACGGTTCCTTGAAGGAGGATGAATAGTCAATTGGGATGTCGAGACGGAATCGCGAATGAGTGGGCGCGAGAGGTTATAGTCCCGGCAAAACTTTCTAGATTTTTTTTTGATGAGTACCTACAAGCTCTTAAATTTATTAATAAGCATTTTATTATTCTTTTAATGGAGAATATAGTATTTAGTAAGTTATTGTGACATGTACATTGGAGTGAAAAAATATTATGATTTGGAAATAATATGATATTATCTTAAGGTTGATTACAGCATACTTTCAGTTCTAAAACCAACAATATTTTTTTTGAATACTGAATTCGGGCTTTACGAGAACAAAAACCTTACCGATAGAAAAAAACTACACCACAAAACTACCTCAATCTGTCATAGGTACAGATCACATCGTCACTAAGGAAAATCACTCAAAAGCACAGTTGTTGGCCTCACCCTGGAAACGCAGAGCGGAAGGCCGCCGGGTAGAGCGCCGGCAGGAAGGCCGGGGCCCAGGGCGGCAGCAGGATGGGGCTCCAGGCCAGCAGCGACGCCGGCGGCAGCAGCGGCGGCGAGCGCGCGCCCGAGCCTTCCTCGCACTTCATCTCCCGCCCGGGAGAACTCGCCTTCGGAATAATCGTGACGGCTATCGAAACACCCGCGTGACACGTGCTGCGCCCTTAGACGCTGCGATCGCACTAAACAACCCTCGAGTGGTGCTCGGGGTGAAGCACACCCCGCGCCGCCCTCGGCCTCGACAGCCTACTCAGCCCCGGACTAGCTTCGAGGGTGCTCCATGCCTCGGCCAATGGCGGCGAGCGGCGCGCTGGGCGGGACTCGCCCCCGCCAATCGGGACGAACCTAAAGCCTTCCCAGCAAAAAAACTGGAGTATACACTTTGAATAGAGGAGCTTTTCGACGTAGCGCGTTATGTTATGTCGCTTTTTGTAATGAGTGAGCATTAAGCCCATTGTTGAGGCCGGGTTCGTTATGGGCGCCGCTCCAAATGCCCGGGTAACGATTTTCATTTAGAGTGTTTTATTAAACCCGTGTAAGCCCATGTTTTTGTATTTTTGACAACATTCAATGCGTGCTCCCTTCGCATCACTTCACGTCGCGTTTTGATCAGTTAAGTTATTGCTATACCTATTATAGGTATAACAATATTAGTGCTCTACCTATCCTAGCCTCATCCTACCCAGCCTTTCATCTACCTCATTTTATATTATTTAAAAGTAACATCTGGCGGTAAAATTTATTATTCACTAAACATTCTACTTAACATCCAAAAAAAATACAGTACGGTACAAAAGTCAAAACAATTAACGAACAGATCCATTGAGAACTGCATTACGGCGTTAAATCTCTTGCACATGTTGAAGTGCCGGAAAACAATGCATAGAAGTATTGTAGATTCTGAGAACAGGTAGAAAACCCACAGGATCGCTTGGAGCCGTTTTATGACATGCACGTGTGCGCTTCCATTGTTTCGGTACGACTGGTTCAGTGCGCCCATTGACGGATTAGACACTTCACTGACACTTAAGGCTCTAAAGATGCTCTACAGATTTTCAACAACCAAGTTCTTTAATTGAAGACAAGTCTAGAAATTATTCTAGATGCTCTACTAAAAGGAAGTTGGCAACCAAGTATATGTATCTATATAGATACTTAAGTATATACTTAAGTAAAATATCTGATAAGTTGTTGTGGCTTTCATTTTTGAGAGCATCTGATGCCAATTTTGAAATTTCGGATTTTTTATAACACGCAGGTCAGCCTAATGATTTAGATAAAGTACTGAGTTCGCTTTCTCTACTCATTACATTTCGTATGTAATAATAGGTTTATAGTAGCAAGCATATGTATAGTGCTATCATACCTATAGTAAAAATGACCTTCTTACTTTCAAAAACGCTTTTTATTCTTATCGTATCATATTATTTATCAAAACTATTAATAAAAATTTTGAACTTTTATATTGGAACACCTAATTAACTAATGTACCAAATACCTACCAATTCATTGTTCTTAATCTAAAAGATGAGTCTCCTAATGCCTTTTGTTTTTGTTGGTTTATTTTATGACTTGCAGGTGTGCAATTTGGAATAATAGAAACAATGGAGTTGCAATAAGTCTGTTAAGAAGATTTAAATAGAGCCGTCGAACAAATATGCGATTCCCGAAAGAATTGTGAGAACAAATTGTATTCTATGATGTTCAATAAATTACAGCTGTGAGTTAACCCTTCAAACAAAGCGCATAGGTATTGGTTTATTGTTTTGATAATCAATTTATTTCATTCTATGAAAGTCTATAAAATGAAAACGTTACAATTTTTATGACTTAGTGATTTAGTTTCCAACATGTGGTCCGACGTGTAAGGTAAGGATGAATAGGTATTTTAGTTACCTACGGTTTTGTCAAATGGTTGGAGACCCAATGATTTTTGGTAGACAGTTTTGACTTTTTGGTAGATTTTGATTGATTTTCCCACGGAGTTGATGAAGAGGTTTTTCCCTGCGATTAAATATGTTTTTCCAGTTGTTCTAATCTATCATGAATTAATATTTTATCAATAGAAATAAATAAATGATATAGTTACAAATACATAAAGATTTTTTTTTTATTTATCTCAGAAAGGTTAGTGCGATAAACGAATCCTTAAGGATGTAATTAGGTTTTAACCACCTTTACCAATAACTTATTTATTTATTTATTTATTTATGTTTAACAAAACTTACCTATATCCTACAACCATAGTGTACAAATTTTAAGTCTGTAACTACAACTACAATTTACGCATTACTAAAAGGGTATGCATCATAGATACCGTAAAGAGCAACAACAAAGACCAATTATTTTTATTGGATCCCCCTAAGTGGCGTGCGCGATCACGGAACGTTTAATTGACTTATTGAGAATAAAATTTAAAATATCTACCGGTGCGATCGGTGCGTACTCATCGCTTTGTAAATCTACATAGTATAAGGGGAATAGATAGAACAAACATTTGATTCAGGCAACATAGATTATTTTTGTATTTTTATTTATTCATCAATATTATAACATTGAGAGTAACCTACAACCTACAATGTATATCATGGTTAAAAATGTGAAAGATAACATTCAATACGAAGTTATCTATCTATATCATAAAGTGTTTCATTTTTTTGTCCGTTTAGATTCACTGCTTTTGTCTACTAAGTAGATGAAAATATTGAAGTCTTGAAGTAAAAAAAGTTTCATTTGTTAGTATGGAATTGCATAGATATTAATTTTTTTTTAATGGTTTTGTACGATTTAATGAAAATAACCACGCTTGCATTGAACAATGATTTATAATGTCTAACTATATTAAACGTGACTTATTTGTATGGTTTGAAAACAATGTGTTTCTCACGAATCATATTCGAACGAGTTAAATATCTTAGTGCAAGCGGAGCTTAGTCTAAAAATCTAGGCTATACTGCGATGGGTAAAGCTGTGCCGGTCAGATTTGTGGGGCGGCGGGCAGGTGCGGCCGCCCTCGCTTCACGGCCCACTACGCCGATACATCAACCGATACCGAGCTTTATGGAATCGACACTAGCTGTAAACAACCGTGATAAGACATTATGGATTCATCAGTAGCCGGCCTTTTGGTTTTGGTAAGTAAACCTACCAAGATTTTTATCACTCATTTGGTTTTGGTAGGTTTACTTACCAGTGACGTCACATTGTAAATAATTAAAAATTGTGGCAGATCTATAGAATAGACGTCTAATAGGCGTGTTTGGTTGCATTCAGACTGAAATTGACAATGACATTAACCACTAAGAATGACAACACCCAAAGGAAAATAAATCAAGCGAGACAAAACAAAAAAATATTTTTTTTTGCTGATCATGCAAATAAAAAAATAATGCATTTTAGAATTACCTTGTCCGTAAAATTTTGTTTGAAGACACCTTCATATTTTATTAAATTTAATGTAGTATATTAAGAACTTGAATTAAAAAATGCAAAAAGTAAATGGATGTCAATAAATTTTGAACTTCATCATAAATAAAAAAAACTTGCCGCAAATTATCAGTGACGTATTTTTACTCTGTTATTCTCTGTTATGTTGGCAATATCCCGACCACAACCAAATAATGCCCCTACACACTAACAAGCTTCGTTCAAGCCCTTTCCATAGAGCATAAATACGCAACTGAGTTCCATAGCAAAAAAAGGGTCAGCAACCACTTAACAGCGGCGTGGACCGCACGCCATGTTTCGCGCCAAAACGCGCACCAAAAGCCCACGAAATCGCGCGGCGCTAAATAACATTTAAGCGGGTAGACAAGGGCGAAGATTCCTTGTGGGAGCTCTACGAGTATGTTTGGTTTGGATCCAGACATATATGTATATAGTCTTGTCAATTAAAATGTTTTCAAAGTCACTCTCTCACTTTTCCTTACTTCCACACGTCTCACAGAAGTTTCGGTAAAAAAAATTGAAGACTTCAGTATCATATTATAATTTACTCTGTAGATACCGACGGTTATGAAGATACCATCATAAAAATTATCCACTGTCTAAACATTCAATTCACATCCATTGTAAGTATGTGTAAGTCTTGAAAGCTCTTAACAAGATAACCGGTTCACCAGATGTTCCAATACATGAATCAGCGAGGGTGGTTTCATTTAATGAAATATTGTACAAGTTCACCCACCGCTGCCCCATCGATAATAACAAACTATAAATACCATCAATCTGACCATTTAAATTCAACCTTAAAAACTATTATTAGACAAAAGCTAAATCGACGATGGTCCCATATTTGCATCGCCTAATGATAAAATAATGGGGGCTGATAGCGAACACGATAGAAATGTAATTTGTGTAAACGTAGAATATTGTATTGAGGAACCCGCGTCCGTACCAGCCGTACCAGCCACGCCGGCGTCGCCAGAAAAAACCACCCGCGAACTTAGCGGCCCCATTACACCAATACGCTGTCAAATTAGATGCCAACTTTTTGCATAACGTCTAGATTTATGATCTGAGAAATAAACAAGTGAAATTAGAATGGAAAGTTCGCGAAGACCGCGACGCGATGCGTGATGCGGCAGCGGACATAAAAATTATGGAGAACCCACCGCAGCGGACATAAACAGCGGGACGATGAGCGGCAGCGGCGTGTGCGGCCGTCGCCACCCGGTGCTTAGAGGAAATTTACGACTGACTCGACTACTTTACACAAGTCTTGCAGAGAACTCGATGGTTTCACGAATATGGCAATATGGTTAGTTGTAGCGGGGAAGCCTAAATGGGCGAAGACACGCCAACGCGAAGAGGGCTTTGGAACCAATTAAGGGCTCCACGAAGGCATGGGAGAGAGCGCAGCTGTGGTCGATGGCACTCACAGCGATGAATCGGACTGAAGTGGAGCACGCCATGCTGCCTGTCTTCATATATCCGTCCGAACCAACCATCATTTTTACTATAATTTCTAATAAATTATTATAATTTTTCGTTTTTCTTAGTAACTTTACCAACCTTCTTATAATTTCTGTAAGTTGTAATTTGATAGTTCAATTTTTTTTTTTTTTTTTGGCTGTCAGTTGTTGGTGACTTTATTTTATAAAATGTAAATCACTTATTGGCCGTAACTTTGAAAGATAATTAAAAAGGTTAAATGTAAGTGCTATTGATAAAAAAAAATTAAATTTCTCGTTTTGAGCCTACGTTTGTTGCCTTAGCAAAGTTTCGTAATACTTGTTTTCATTAACAAAATAACGAGAGATATGGATCAAAAAGACATGCAAGCTTACAAATTACAATGCTGATGTGAATAGATTTTCCGTTTTCCGTCTGAATGAATAAATTCATGTGAAAATCATGTAGCCTCATTATTATTGCCATTATTATTTTTTACAACAAAAGGTACTTTTAGTAAGTATCGTCTATTCGTAGAGCAAATTAGTTCTTCGTAAGGACCCAATGACGTAAACAGAATGAGCAAGCGGCGTCGTGTTTCTAGCTAAAATTGTTATCGATTGCAAACAGTAGTCTATTGCAATGATAAGCATAATTTTAGGAAAACAGGTGTACCTAGGTACTGCCAAACAATTAATATTATACCTATAGGTACTTAATCTACTAAGACTATAACGGTAAACCCCCGGTAGGTTCAATAGGCTGAACTTTGATTTCTAATTGACATTATAGTTAAAATTTTAAGTTTACAGTCACAACCTAACCTAACAAATTTTAGATCTCAATTTTTACGCGATGCTTCTAACGTTTTTGCGACGGGATGGTTTTTGTTTAGCAAATTACGAATCACATTTATCACTAACATCAGAGGAAATTGAATAGCTCGAAATATTTTTTGTAACTGGACACTCATAGACGAGTAATATGCAATGTCCAATCGAACTGTATTTTTGTGCAACGGGACATTTGGTTCAGAGGATAATGAATAAAAAGAAGTCTGTTTTGTAAAGGGACACATAGGCGAGCAATACGCAATGTCCAATAGAGCAGTATTTTTGTGCAACGGGACATTTGGCGCTGCACTGTATTCACATCACTCACTTTTCTACACATTTTCTAGACACAAAAAGCACACGCGTGACTGTTACAGGCAATGGCGCACTTTGTTGTTGAATTCTGAGCACACTGTGGCATAAGTGGCTTGTTATGTCTCTAAAATAATGATTGTTTTATAAACATAATACGCAATGTTTCATATACACACTCATTCAGCGTTTGTTTTGTTTATTTTTATAAACCACTTGTATATACTGGCACAAACGAACTTAGTCTTCGATTACATCACACAAAGTTAAACATCATTATGTTTTATATACTTATAAAATTAGTTTTGTTAAACTATATTAAGAAAATTAAATTTACTATAGGACAAAATGATGTTAAGTGTAAAGCTAAGTACCTGCTTATGTAGGTCCCAGTTTACATCTGGCACAAATGGCTGCTCTAGACTGTTTGAAACCGTCTGCAGTTAGCTTAATTGTTTCAATAATTTTAGATATTTTTTAAGAATTTAAACATTGAGGTTTTACTGTGTGAAAAGTATCATAGATCAAAAGTATAGATGTTTCTTTACGCCAAAATGTAAAAATTAAACTCGGCCCGCGTTTGTCGAATAAGGGAACCAACAACAAAAAGAAAGAAGAAGAAAAGTAGAAAACAGAAGAAGAAATGGAAGAGCAGTAGCTTTGGCAGTAGTATCTGTGTATTTTTAACATCTTGACTGCGATCAACAATCAGGCTGCCAAGTGTGGTGATTATGGCAAACCCCCTTTGTTTGAATAGGTTTGTCTATCAGTAGAGGTAGGTAAGTGTAGGTACCTTGGTATCTACCTAGATTTTCACCATTCAACCTAATTAATGTTGGTAGATAAATAATAATCTTCACAATAATGTGCTGTCTGCTAAAGTTTCTACAATAAAGGTAACGGTAGGTAATACAAGTCAATTCCACTGCACTCAGGCAAATTTGCGAATAGCACCGAAACATTTTGTCAACGATCGCGTGATCTAGAATCTAGACTGCACTCTGCTTTGTACTTTACTAGTAACCTTCCCCGGCTTTGCTCGAGTCAGCTCAGACCAGTTCCGTTTAGACGACTCATGCCAGCAAAATTCCCAGATGCTATATTTTATAGTGACATCTTCAATAATCTCCGTCATATTTCATTTTCCACCTAAACCTATGCCATAAAATACTCCATAAATCCTCTGATTTTTATGATTTTCACGAATATGCGGAGAGTTTAGTGGGAAATTTTTAGGTTTATAACTCTTAGGAGTTGTGAAAATAAAACTTAATTTAATTGAAAAGCTCCTCACAACCATTTCTAATAGAAAAGTACTTCTACGAGTACACGCTCCAAGAGTTTTTGATATGTACCAGGATTGAATCTCATTTGCTCGTTGCTTATTTTCGTTTTTAATTTGTATGTAAGTAATGTTATTTTATATAAATGAAATAATTACTTTAAGGTTTTATATTTAATAAAAAGTTAGTCGCATCCGAAAGGCTTACCTATTTAGTATAATTTGCGCAGCATTACAGGGATGATCCCTGTTGTTGTTAATCAATAAGTATTCTGTAGTAACAACATGTACCTAAGCAATAAATAATTGAAACTTCTTTATTGGCTGAAGGGTTCTGAGTATTTCCAGTCGTTTTTGAGTTTAACTCCATTTATTTTTAACCGTGTATCTAATTAGAATCTAAGACAATAAATACTTTTTCTTTCTTTCTCTTTCTTTACCGCATTCAAACAGACAAACGCGGCGAGTTCTTTATTGTAATATGTGCTACCTACTGATGGAAATTCTTTCATAGCTCTTTATTTTAGTTACAATTTAGCCGAACATGCAATGTTTACGATAAAACAATGCAACTTTACGGTAATGGAGTTGCGGCACGATGCACTTAGGTTTTGTTAGTTAAATTTATTTATTGGTTAGTATTAGTACCGAATTATCTAAGTAAATTTGTTTGAAACAGGTTTTTTAGCATTGGTACCTAATATAATCTAAAACCACAGCTGTAACTTTGTACCCGTCGATGTCGATGGTTTTTCGACGAAAAATATAAGACTTTAAAAAACTGGGTACCTATTGACGAGAGATTTTATATTTTGTAATTCCCCTTCGCCTTATAACTAGAATACTAATAACTATTGATTGGTATTTAAAAAGCTTATTTTTACAACAAACTACAAAAAAGAAGGATGTTCACAATTCGACTCTATTTTTTTTTCTGTGTTATGCCATAACTTTTTCCTGGGTGGACCGATTTGAGATCTGATGTCGTTAGTTTCCTTATATAAACAAACTAGCGACCCGCCCCGGCTTCGCACGGTTTTATTATAAGTACCGAACGGGATAAAAAGTATCCTATGTCCTTCTCCTGGCTCTAAACTACCTCCCTGCCAATTTTCAGCTAAATCGGTTCAGCCGTCCTTTAGTTATAAGTGAAGTAACTAACACGACTTTCTTTTATATATATAAGATAAAAATTAAGGACGTTTCTCAAACAAAAGCGGGCGTATTACAACTCACAGAGTAAAAATAGGTAAAACTATCTCTACATTAAGGCTGTGTAGGCAGTAGGCAAACGGTGAGCAGCCGACTGAGTTTGCGGCGTATCAGTTCAGTACGCCCTTCCATATATTTTAAATTGAGTGTTGACAGTTTGCTAGTTTGCGCTCACTGTAAGCAGTTTGCACGCAGTTTGCAGCGATACGTGCGCCGACTGTCTCAGTTAGCGGCCGACTCGCAGGTTTCAATGCTTGCGACGCACGCAAACTGAGTTTGTAGCTGTTCGCCACAAATTTACGGCTCACTCAGTCGGCCGCTCACAGTTTGCCTACTAGAGACACAGCCTTAAACCACAAAACAAACTACACATTCATAGAGAAAAATACAAAGACACTCACGCATATGAGTTGTATCTATAATCCTCTTCAACTTGCGGTTGCCGCTGGTAGGGGTCAGCTCCATAGTCCGGCGGCATCATGGACCAATTACCCTCATAGTTGTAGTAATCATACCCCATCTCCTCCCCCATCATTCTCATCATAAACTTCACACACACAAAAAAACAACTATAGATCTGCCGACTTGATGAAACCTACGTATAAAGTCTTAGCACAAAGCCACGCGTGGACAGCGTAGTCCGATCGCAACGAATGATCGATGCCTCAGTTCTTATCAATAAATCGTATCGTTATCATATCTACCAGCTTTCCCTGATAGGGACTTTTATATGCGACACCGACGCCAATATTGTAGATAGCTTTATCAGATGTTACCAGCTATTGACAACGGATGCAATGTTATAAAATCCTGGTAGATTAATCTCTAGACTTCGGGAAATATTCTTCTGCGAATATTTGCTCCGGGGATCTGAATTTTATAATATAAAAAAACTCATCAAAAATCTTTGCAATGTATTGTATAAAAAACCATCCATCCATATCAGCCATCCATAACTCAAGCTCTACGTAACTTGGAGCTAGATAATGCTGCGTGGATTGTCCAGCATTATTTATTATGATTTATTTATTTATCATATCATAACTCTTATCCCCTTCTCATTCGTAGAATTCTTGTCAGAACGATCGTGGTCGTCAAGAAGAGTCTTTTGTGGTAGGTATGGACTGACATCGCTCGGCTCATCTCGCTCTATCTCCCTCTTGGTGAAAAGGTCAATAATTTATTGTCAATATTATTGACCTCTGATTATACTACCTAATGTCAAAATCTTTGGAAGGTCCTTGCTCTGTGTCTGCAATGGGTGCTCGTTGAGACACCCAGAGTTTTAATTGAAACCTAACTAATATTAAACATGCGAAATTGTATTTATTTATTTATCCTTCCTTCACGCCATAAGCTACCTATCGACTTGATTTTTGGCATAGGGTTAGTTTAAAGGATGGAGAGTAACATGCTATTGCTACTATTTGTCCTGGTAAAACATCAAATTTGAATGGAAGAAATAATTATCAAATTAAAATAGGTATAACACGGGTGAAACCGCGGAAACTGCTAGTTTCTTGATGAAAGTTATGTATTTTTATTTAAGTAAGAGGAGGCAGGCATTGCCAAATCAAAGAGTAATCTACCGTATCACCTGGGTTTCAGCCTATTTCAACGCAATGTGATGCCGCCGGAAAGAAAGGTCGCATTAGTTCAGAGGTGTCACCTTGGGAACACGAAACCTTAATAAAATATACTTTGTAAGTACCTAGCACAAATATTTTTGTTAACTTTGCATATGGAATCATATTTGTATGTACTCAAGATTTGGGAACATTTTCGGGTATCTTTGTTGGAAAACTAGTGGAATTAATTAAAGAAATGAAAATACGTCATGCCGATTGGAGGCAATATTAATTCTGTTCCATACAGGTAGATGAATGCACCACCAGAGTAGCGTCAAGTAAGCACTTAAATTCTAAGAACGCCATGTAACGTCTAGACAGTGAAACTAGAGCTTACAACTTAATCTAAAACAGAGGGGTGAGGGGCGTCCATAACTATGTCTCTAGGCAGTAAATAGACACGATACCAAACTTGGTTCATACTCTAAAAAATACTAATTCTGAAAAATTTGGCATGATTAAAAAAACTATAAACCGACTTTTAAAAGTAAAAATTAGAACATCATAATACACGCATGATTACCGAAGGATAAATCAAAAACTTACCTACTGGTCAAATCGATAAATATTTTTATTAAATGTAATGCTCTACTAAAGCTTACATGGTTTTTATATGTATAAGATAATGTGTTTTAATAGGTTCAGTACCTAAGCAGTTATGTTACCAATTCATTATTTCTCTATTACATGAGTTTATAAAAGCGTATAGCGCTTATAAACATGTTTAAAGTTGAATATTATCTAGCTAGGATCAATGTACACTAGATTGTATTACTTTGATTTTAAAAGATCTTTATTAATAAACTTAAGTTAGGTTCATATAATAAAGATCTTTTAAAATTGAATTAAATTGAAATCGTGATCAAATTTATATGGGACCTCAAAAATCGGTAAATAGTTTAAATCGGTTTGTGTCCCGTCAAAGATTCGTAATTTTTTTTTATTAACACCTTGTAAACAACTACATACATTCTCAATAATACATAATATGAGACCAGTAATATAGGTTACCTACTGTACTATTTTGAATTTTTCAGTGACTCAAAAAGGAGGGTAACATGAGAGTGAGAGAAACTAAATGAATACCTCCTTTGTTTTGTTCGTATCGTCACGAAATTTTCTTTCGTGACATTTCGAACAAAGTGCATAATGGATTTCCATTTCAGAATTCATGCACAATTCTAACAAGATGAGCCAACATAAAAAAAAATAAAAAAACAAATACAAATCGAACAAGAAAAACAATGAGAAATCTTCGTTTGAACTTTGCGATCCGTCGCGTGGAGTCGCCAGTTGTTTAACAATGTAATCTAATTAAAACCGATTTTCCTGCAAAAAGGTTTCAGTTTACCTCTGGTGGGACTCGAACCCACAATCCTCGGCTTAGGAGGCCGATGCCTTATCCATTGGGCCACAGAGGCTGTTGGCAAGCCGCGAGAATAAGCGGCCGCATGCTGAGCGTTACGTCACCGTGACGATATAGATACCGGGTGGCCTTAGCGCTGATTAATTTGGTATTTCGGTCAAACGCCGATAGTGGCAAGTCGGCCGTGATATAAATAATTTATATCATATGAATTTGTAAGCTGCTGTTTTATAAGCTACGTGCGCGTTGTCTTTCAATGGAATTTACATAATAATCAGTCTATCTTTAGTACCTATGGCAATACTATAGAAATTCTATAATATAGGTTAAAGAAAGAAGTTAAAAAAGTTAGAAGAAAAGAAGATAGCATCAATTATTTTTTTAGAACTACCTATGTACTATGTTGTGATTTCACATGTAAATGTAACACCTACGGATGCCTGATCATTATGAAATAACTAGTCAACAACAATTTTGTTTTTATAACAAAATATTTAAATTTAGAATTAGCTTGGCTTCGGTCTAAAGTCGGAATGATAGGAACGTTTCACTTTTCTGTAGGTCAAGTACAGGTATTGTGGTTTATGGTAGAATAGCCCAAAATGACATACCATCACTGACCTCTATCTATACAAACTTGTATAGATAGAGGTCAGTTCCTCTTACACTGCGAATTTCAAATAGAAGAATAAATTCTCATTTGATGTTGATACGACGTATCTAATATTTTTCCATTCTACTATAGACACGGCAGAAATCCCTGTGCTACAGAATAAATAAAATAGGTAAGTATAACTTTACGTAAATCATATTCTTACTTAGGTAATTTAGCCGAATATGGCGTTTAATCAAATTCAGTACAAATTAAAAGACCACCGTTATCATCATCATCATCATCACCAGCCTATAATAGTCCACTGCTGGACATAGGCCTCTCCTAATGAGCGCCATATATCACCGTTATCATAAACAACATTAACTTCTACAAGTGAACCAAGAGTAAAGTCAAGAAGATAAATTCTTTACTCGACTGAGCAAGGAGGGCTATGTTTTTTATGGTAAACAATCGATCAACATTGAAATTATTCAAAGCCGGAAGTTATCTTGTGCCAAGGAATAATAAACATCTAAAAGAAACCAACAAGTTCTCTTTGTAGATATTTTACACTGCTATGACTTATATCATAGTAACTTATTGGAAATAATCTCGAGTAAAATCATTGGAAACAAGTTTTCCAGTTAGAAACCGATCAACAAGAATTCAACAACAGTAGAGTTAGAATTCTAGCACACGATATAGGTAAAACTATTTTCAGCCTGCGACTCGGGGTTAACCCCCAGATAGTGACATACATATTTTAATGGGTTACCCCTCTCCAGGTTCCAAGTAAGAACTGCGTTTATTAAAATTTTCAGCCTAATCCGTTCGGTATTTACCTACTTTTAGCTTAAAGAGGTAACAAAAAGCCATCTAATCAGCCAAACTTTCGCATTTATTAGTATAACATTCTTAGTTAGCGTAATTTCAAGTCTCGAGTGACAAATACTTGACAGGTTTTCAAAGAAATCTGTCAAACCAAGATTTGAGAGAGATTTATGAACTGTCTCAAATCGTGATTGAGATGCGTTGAGTATTCAGGGTTAATTTAACAATCTATGCTTGAGTAAGGTTTGTCTGAGGCAAATGAAGATTAAATTAATTTTAAATCATTTGGAAAAACCAAACAGCATCATCTAGCCCCAAATGCATTGCCCAAGTAGAAATCGGTGACCAAGGATGGATTCAGAATACGTACGAAGTTGGGAGCGATAACACACCTCCGATCCGAATCGTAGCAGTAATATCCTGCCTGTTCTAACACATTTAGATTTAAATAAGGTTTTATCTCTTTCCCACCAGAAAGGCGAGACGAAAAGATCAGATGAAAAGAGAGAGAGAGTCAAATCTATATGCGTTAGAACAAGCTGGAAGCAACTAACGTACTAAAATCTGAGTTACCTACGTTTGAGTATTCGGACCTAAGTGTCCTAAATGATATTTTGAGTTTTATTTAAGAATTTGTATCAAACTAGTAAAGGTTTTAAAAGGGGTCAGAAAATCTAAAACCATTTTTACACAGTAAATTATAACAAACATTTATTAAGTATATTTATTAAAAGTAATTTCCTAATATTATCCATACATACATCGTGGATATTCTTAAGTGTATTTCGATTAAATACATAGATAGTAACTGATTAAATTATACAAAATATACATATATTACATAAGTAACTTACTAACTAAAATAAAATAAATAATTTCGCTTTCCTATTACAGTTTTGGAATACTTACCACTTTTTATGACAACAAGTGAGACCAATCAAATACAAATAACAAAATAATCACAGCAAATTATAATGGGGATTAACATATCTTAGATAGGCTCATTTAACAAGTATAAATCCTATTCGCATTTATTTTTCAAGCTTACATGAATAATGCACTATATCCCCGTTGGGGTATCGCACGAAAGCGCTTTGATTGTTGAATCGCTTCTTGCAGACTGGACAGATATCGTAGTCGTTTATAACAACGCTCTTGGACTCGTGGTATTGCTTCATCTCTTGGACCTGTGGACAAATGGGGTATTAGGCACTAGCTACTTCAGCTTCAAACGTGTCTTCACAACCACTCCAGGCGTTAACGTAACAAAAGATTTGGATCGGTGTTTTCTAAACGTGAGTTTAAGTGCCACTTCTAATTGAAATTGGAAAAGCCCCAATACCTAAGGTTATAGTCAAGTAATACATTCCCGATCTTGACCTCCGTTTACGCAAAATCTCAAACCGTTCTGTTCAGTAGATTTATCGTGTAACCGAAAAAACGTGTAGAGTCTGTCAAACGAAAGTAGAGACTCGAATTTTTTCGTACCTTTTTACATGGCAATACTCAGTGTTTCCACCTGCGGATGCTATGCTCTACAACGGGGATAATTCAGGGTGGTAAAAATAAAATTGCGCGTAATAACAAAAATAATAATGAATTGCGAATTTGCGACTCACTCTTTTAATAATAAATAAATAAAATAAATAAAAATATTTTATTGCAGATAACAGAATCACAGTACTTTTGAACCTCACTTGATTTCATTAAAAAAATAGAATATATAGATAATGAAATAGATAAAATTTACGGAGTCAGAATAATTGGCATTATAATTATGTATGTATGTTTACCGGAGAGAACCAAGGATCGCCATTTCCAATCATTCTGACGTACTTGTATCGTTTCAATTATTCTTCATACTGGTCGTTGTCTTAAATAGGTATGTCTAGTCTTCTTGATTATATTCCAAAAGATTAGGGAAAACCAAAATCGATGAGCGGCATTACTATTTCCCAATTTTTTGGGTTGCCTCAATAATATTTTGTGAATTTGCCGCAATTTTTCAGTGTCTACTTTCATTTGACAGACTCTAATACGTTATATATTATATTTAGAAAAAGTTTGTCATGACATTACTCTCATTAACCATTTTTAGTAAATAAAAACTCGGTAACTTTCGCGATAATGACGTGAATGCAGTATTTTTTGAAACGAATTGAGGGTAGTCTTGGATACTGCCATCAACTCTTGACAGTACTCCTAAACACATAAACGCGCCCCGTGAGCACGATTGCTGATTGATTAAAACGTAGGGGAAATATTAACACATGGTACGCGATAAATAAACACAACACTATGTAAATATATCATCATCATCAACCAATACTAGTCCACTGCTAGACCTCCCCTAATGAGGACCATAGCGCCTTGAACATTACACCAACCTGTACATGTTCCGCGTAGAGCAGTCCCTTCAGTATCTGCGTCCGTCGCTTGAGAGTGAGCTGGCTGCCGAGCGCGCTCTCCAGGAAGCGCTTGAGGCGACTCAGCGGCACGCCGTCGGGCAGCGCTGCTAGCGCCTGAGGACATTAATACCAAATGGTACCTTATTAAACTTTTGGAAGGGTAAGGGGGCGTCCATAAATAACGGGAGGTATTTTTCAGGATGGTTTGAACCCCCCGAAAATCTTACGAAATCTCAACAGAGAGACTGTTGAGATTTCGTAAGATTTTCCTCAACTCCCTCCCCAAATCTCACGTGAGATTTGATTAAATTTGCGTTGGCTTTCCAGCCAACTTCTTTAGTATATTTTTTTATAATCCAACGCTTAGAAAAGCGTAAGAAGCGTAAGAAATAAAAAAATATACTAAAGATAAATTGTAACAATACTTTTATGCAAAGAAAAATCCTGAAAAATGCCTCACGTGAGATTTAATACGATATGGCTCAACCCTTCCCCCCCTGAACACGTAACATAATGGACGGACGCCCTTACCTTCAAAGGAGATATTTTATCAGCATGATGCTCCAGTATCCAGAGAGCCATCTCCACGTCCGGCTTGGTGGTCTTGGGGTGTCTCGGCACGTTGGCCAGCGGCCCGCCGAGCGCGCCCGTGGTTGGGTTGATCAGAATCCTCATGAGCGTCACGTAAACGTCCTGGTTCTTTGGATCTTTCGAGAAGACGTTTTCGCAGTAGCGAAGACTTCTTTGCACGTCACCTAGAGAAGATTATAATAATTATTGCCCGCGTTATTCCATTGGAAACGTTTCAAGGCTATTTCTATCTCATGGGAACTGATTTATGGGATGAAAAGTAGCCTATTTGTTATTCCAGGGCTAGAACTACGTCTATTATATTATATTTGTTATATCTAGTATATTAATATTTGTTTTAGTACGATCCGCTCGGTAGTTTTTGAAAAAGGAACAAACCTTCGCGTTTATATTATTCAGTAAGGAAGTACGGATTCTCAAATGTGAGGGTTCTCTAATGGTCATATAGACGACCGATGTGGCGCGGCGGACGAAGGTCTGCCTGCAACTCAGGAGGTTTCGAGTTCGATTCCCGCCTTGGGACAAATGTTTATACAATATGTAGATACTTTTTACGGGTTTTCTGGCTGTATCTATGTATTAACTTGACTCTGTCCCAATAAGGTTTGCTAGAAGAGAACTCTTTTAGGATAAAGCTCGCCTTTACTGTCACCTATCTAGTCCTAAGTTTTCCATATTTATGTTTTATTTGTACAATCAAAAAAGAAGAATAGCTCCATCTCTGTGAAAATAATTGTAAAATTTCAATTTTGATCAAAACATCAGATCCATAGTTCCTCTACAAAACTAGAGATGTCGCTGTTAGAAATTTTTTGCAATAAAATGCCAAATTCGGGCTCTTAGCTATATCTTACCTAGAATAAGCACGTATATAGCGAGCGCCTGATCATGCCTCCCCAACTTCCCCAGCACGATCGCTCTCTCCTCAAACAAGCTATCCGTCGGGAAATGCAACAAAACCCGCTCAGGTGTATACATCGTAGATTTTTCTAGAAACGCGACCAGTTTAGCCTTCGTATGTTCTAGCTCTTCCTCTGTAGTGTACGACTTTGTTGTAATCTTCTTCCTGTACATATGGATGAGTGCGTCGTGGAATGTAACATTTGTATCGTTCCAGGTGTGGATAACATGTTCTATATATGGGATGACTAGAGGCATGTGTTCGCGTAGGAGAAAGTCTAAGACTTTGGGGCGCGGTAGGTTTTCTACTTCGATTATGTCGTCGGTGAATATTTTGAGTCCCTCCTCGGGATATTCTCTGAGGATCCAGTCGGAGAATTTGAATATTAGGTTTAGGTGTTCGGCTCCTGGAAAGAGAAAATTTAACATTTATTTATAATAGGTGTAGTCAAGTACTTCAAAAAAAACTAATACTATATCCAATGGATCAGGTTGGTAGCAACAGCCACCAGTCAGCTGAATTGTTTCAATTTTAAATAACATAATATGATATGTTTCTGTTTTTTGTTGGCAACACATCGTTACATCGTTCACAATAGTACATTATTTACTCATGTATGTGACTTATTGCGAAATAATTACTCTAGTAAGTTACTTAAACAATTTTTATGTAACCTATATTTAGAACTCTTTACTACGCTAACCTAACAGGACAGCTAGAAAAATATTAATTTAATGGTACTTATGTTTTTTTATAGTACACTAGCGACCCGCCCCGGCGCTCCGGGTACATTTAAAACTTCTTCTTAAATCACTTTATCTACTAAAGAAAACCGCATCAAAATCCTATATGTTCTAAGCATTAATAGGGATAGACAGACAGACAGCGGGAAGCGACTTTGTTTTATACTATGTAGTGATAGTGATAAAGTATATAAATATGCTTTCGTGATTTGTTCGCTATAGTTTTTTATTTTTTCTATAACATACCAAGATGCTGCAGATAGTTCTTGGTGCCCCGGTATCCCTCGAGGCTGGAGTCGGGCTGCTTGGCCTGGTCCCGCAGCAGCTGCAGTGCCTTGGTGTGCTGCCCCTTGGTCTGGTACAGGATGATATATAACATACCGAGATGCTGCAGATAGTTCTTGGTGCCGCGGTATCCCTCGAGGCTGGAGTCGGGCTGCTTGGCCTGGTCCCGCAGCAGCTGCAGTGCCTTGGTGTGCTGCCCCTTGGTCTGGTACAGGATGATATATAACATACCGAGATGCTGCAGATAGTTCTTGGTGCCGCGGTATCCCTCGAGGCTGGAGTCGGGCTGCTTGGCCTGGTCCCGCAGCAGCTGCAGTGCCTTGGTGTGCTGCCCCTTGGTCTGGTACAGGATGATATATAACATACCGAGATGCTGCAGATAGTTCTTGGTGCCGCGGTATCCCTCGAGGCTGGAGTCGGGCTGCTTGGCCTGGTCCCGCAGCAGCTGCAGTGCCTTGGTGTGCTGCCCCTTGGTCTGGTACAGGATGATATATAACATACCGAGATGCTGCAGATAGTTCTTGGTGCCCCGGTATCCCTCGAGGCTGGAGTCGGGCTGCTTGGCCTGGTCCCGCAGCAGCTGCAGTGCCTTGGTGTGCTGCCCCTTGGTCTGGTACAGGATGATATATAACATACCGAGATGCTGCAGATAGTTCTTGGTGCCGCGGTATCCCTCGAGGCTGGAGTCGGGCTGCTTGGCCTGGTCCCGCAGCAGCTGCAGTGCCTTGGTGTGCTGCCCCTTGGTCTGGTACAGGATGATATATAACATACCGAGATGCTGCAGATAGTTCTTGGTGCCGCGGTATCCCTCGAGGCTGGAGTCGGGCTGCTTGGCCTGGTCCCGCAGCAGCTGCAGTGCCTTGGTGTGCTGCCCCTTGGTCTGGTACAGGATGATATATAACATACCGAGATGCTGCAGATAGTTCTTGGTGCCGCGGTATCCCTCGAGGCTGGAGTCGGGCTGCTTGGCCTGGTCCCGCAGCAGCTGCAGTGCCTAGGTGTGCTGCCCCTTGGTCTGGTACAGGATGATATATAACATACCGAGATGCTGCAGATAGTTCTTGGTGCCGCGGTATCCCTCGAGGCTGGAGTCGGGCTGCTTGGCCTGGTCCCGCAGCAGCTGCAGCGCCTTGGTGTGCTGCCCCTTGGTCTGGTACAGGATGATATATAACATACCGAGATGCTGCAGATAGTTCTTGGTGCCGCGGTATCCCTCGAGGCTGGAGTCGGGCTGCTTGGCCTGGTCCCGCAGCAGCTGCAGTGCCTTGGTGTGCTGCCCCTTGGTCTGGTACAGGATGATATATAACATACCGAGATGCTGCAGATAGTTCTTGGTGCCGCGGTATCCCTCGAGGCTGGAGTCGGGCTGCTTGGCCTGGTCCCGCAGCAGCTGCAGCGCCTTGGTGTGCTGCCCCTTGGTCTGGTACAGGATGATATATAACATACCGAGATGCTGCAGATAGTTCTTGGTGCCGCGTTATCCCTCGAGGCTGGAGTCGGGCTGCTTGGCCTGGTCCCGCAGCAGCTGCAGTGCCTTGGTGTGCTGCCCCTTGGTCTGGTACAGGATGATATATAACATACCGAGATGCTGCAGATAGTTCTTGGTGCCCCGGTATCCCTCGAGGCTGGAGTCGGGCTGCTTGGCCTGGTCCCGCAGCAGCTGCAGTGCCTTGGTGTGCTGCCCCTTGGTCTGGTACAGGATGATATATAACATACCGAGATGCTGCAGATAGTTCTTGGTGCCGCGGTATCCCTCGAGGCTGGAGTCGGGCTGCTTGGCCTGGTCCCGCAGCAGCTGCAGTGCCTTGGTGTGCTGCCCCTTGGTCTGGTACAGGATGATATATAACATACCGATATGCTGCAGATAGTTCTTGGTGCCGCGGTATCCCTCGAGGCTGGAGTCGGGCTGCTTGGCCTGGTCCCGCAGCAGCTGCAGTGCCTTGGTGTGCTGCCCCTTGGTCTGGTACAGGATGATATATAACATACCGAGATGCTGCAGATAGTTCTTGGTGCCGCGGTATCCCTCGAGGCTGGAGTCGGGCTGCTTGGCCTGGTCCCGCAGCAGCTGCAGTGCCTTGGTGTGCTGCCCCTTGGTCTGGTACAGGATGATATATAACATACCGAGATGCTGCAGATAGTTCTTGGTGCCGCGGTATCCCTCGAGGCTGGAGTCGGGCTGCTTGGCCTGGTCCCGCAGCAGCTGCAGTGCCTTGGTGTGCTGCCCCTTGGTCTGGTACAGGATGATATATAACATACCGAGATGCTGCAGATAGTTCTTGGTGCCGCGGTATCCCTCGAGGCTGGAGTCGGGCTGCTTGGCCTGGTCCCGCAGCAGCTGCAGTGCCTTGGTGTGCTGCCCCTTGGTCTGGTACAGGATGATATATAACATACCGAGATGCTGCAGCTAGTTCTTGGTGCCGCGGTATCCCTCGAGGCTGGAGTCGGGCTGCTTGGCCTGGTCCCGCAGCAGCTGCAGTGCCTTGGTGTGCTGCCCCTTGGTCTGGTACAGGATGATATATAACATACCTAGATGCTGCAGATAGTTCTTGGTGCCGCGGTATCCCTCGAGGCTGGAGTCGGGCTGCTTGGCCTGGTCCCGCAGCAGCTGCAGTGCCTTGGTGTGCTGCCCCTTGGTCTGGTACAGGATGATCAGCTCGCTGTGCTTGCCGTGCTGCAGGAGGGCACGCTCCGCCTCCTCGAGCCGGCAGTTGTTGCCGCGGAGGAGAGGGGCCACGAATGCGTCGTTAGTCTGTGGACATACAAATACAAATTTTTATCTTTCGGGGTCTAACGGAAGACCAGCTGTGTGATTACGCTAAAACCGCCCATCCAAATTGATGTTCTTGAGCCATTTCAATGGCCATCGCGCGCGTCCTTTCCATACAATTTCAAATTACGAAGGCCATTAAAAAGGCTTTCATATCAACTTTGGATGGATGATTTTAGCGTAATCGCACAGCTGCGCTGGTTAGGTCTCCTACGAGACCTCAGCCAGCATTATGCTGAATTCGGACCCTTTTATAACAACTTTATTTATGTTCCTTTAATGTGTGTCTTGATAAATATTTGTTCTGTTGTCTGTATCAATAAATGAGGTTTGCTCTGTTGTCTGTATAAATAAATGTACTTCTATTCTATTCTTCTATTTTAAAGTAGCATATGCCCGCACTGAAGAAAGGGCGCTATGGCGCTCATTAGGGGAGGCCTATGTCCAGCTGTGGACTAGGCTAATATAGGCTGATGATGATGATGCACGCGGCTTGTTTCTTTGGAAACGTCTCAAGGCTATTTATATACCAAAGGAACTGATTTATGGGATAAAAAGTGGCCTATGTGTTATGCCAGGGCCGAATTTCACCCCAATCCGTTCAGTAGTTTTTGTGTGAAAGAGGAACAAATATTAATTTATTAGCTTATAATATAGTAAGGATTTGTTTGTACGGATGTTTGTTATTCTTTCATGCAAAAATTACCGAACGGATCGGGCTGAAATTTCGCAGGCAGGTAGTTCTAGGTCTGGAATAAAACAAAGGCTACATTTGATTCCAGAAATGTAACCATGGGATGGAAATAACCTATAAACGTTTTTATAGAAACAAAGCGTTTATCAACAAAACGATAAATGATTTTAGGGCTTGATTCTACCAAGGAACAAAGCGAAGATTTTTATAAACCAACTATGGCGTTGTGTGTCGAAATAGAGCAACTATCAAAAATCATGACTATTAAAAAATAATCTATCTTTTTACCTGTAAATAACACTTCAAGAGCGTAGTATCTATCAACTCCATCTGCTGAGTTATTTTCCTCTGATCTTCCTTTCTCTTCTTCTCAATCTTCTCCAGTTCCGGGTCCAGTTTCGCTCCGTGCGAATGTCTTTTCAGTTCATTTTGACGAGCAAGTTCTTTTTCTTCCTCATCTTTAATAGCGCTGCTCTCTATTTTGAGCTTTCTTCTTAAGGCAACAAGATATTCTGTTAGAGCGTTCAAAGCCTCTTCTAAATCTTTGCCTTTTAGCTTTGCAGTGTTAGTGTTTTCTTTTCCATCTAGCTCGGGGATAAGTTTAATGACATCAGCTGGATCGGTGTTGATTTTCATGAACTCTTTCATGGCTAGAGCATATTTCTTGTCGTCGAATAGTTCTATCGCGTTGAGTGTCTGGATTGAGTATATCTTTTGTTTTCTTTCTTCTTCTGTGCAGTCAGAGAGACTCTGGGGAAAGAATGTGTTCAGTTGAGTATCATCAGCAATCTATCAGTCCACTGGACATAGGCCTAGGCCTAGGGGAGCCTAATGAGCACCATAGCGGCCTGCCTTCAGCTGAGTTATATTTCATGAAAAAATATTAGTAAGTATTTAAAAAATATTGTTTCGTAAAACACCAACACAATTTGATTACTGAACGTAAATTGCCGGTTAGTTAAAGAAACAACCGATTCTACTATTTAGCAGACTTAAAAAAAGGCGTTTTCCACTTCTTGGACTCATATCCCATTAAGATAAATTAAATAAATAAGATAAGTTTGTAGTTTAATCGTAAGATTTTTCGAATCACAATTTACTTGTTGCCGGTATTTCTCATTCTGTTTTTTTTTGTAATTACACTATTTTACCTGCGATAACAATGATATAGTCTGTTTGCGATCACATCTTTTTATGGAAAACGGCATTTTTACTGCACAAAATTTAAAACCAAGAAGTATAAATATCAGGCCCCATGAACTATTCAAACAATAAGTTAAGATAAATATAATAATAATCTATAATATAAAAATGAATCGCAAAATGTGTTGGTAAGCGCATAACTCAACAACGCCTGGACCAATTTGGCCAAATCTTTTTTTAAAATGTTCGTTGAAGTTCAAGGATGGTTTTTACGGCGAGAAAAATATGATATTTGACAAATAAATAAATTTCCCCGCGGGCGACGCTGCGGGGCGCAGCTAGTATATAATAATAAATGAATGTCTATGTCTATGTCTAAGATAACGATAAAGATTACATTAACTTAACCAAGAACTCACTTCCATAAGCTCAATAATTTTCATAATATTTCCACTCTTAGCATATTTTTTTGCAGAATAACTACGGTGTTTTTTTCTACGAAACATGTTCAGTAACTGAGTTCTACACGTTACAGTTCAAACTCTAACCAACACAGATTGGGTTATTTATCAAGTCAATGTATATCGAACAGTTATAGCTGATAACATATTTATTATTTTTACATAATTATCGTTGATTAATAAGTTATTAACGATATAGGTCGTGATTTTTTAAATGTGCATTAGTTGAATAGAATTTGAGTACCTATTGTGTTCACACACATGGCATATGGGTTACAGAGCTCTGCAAGTCCGATTGACGATAGTATCGAAATGTGATCCGGACGTCTTGGCTACATACCTACCACCTACCTACAAAAGATGCGCCTACAGCGCTCGACCACTTCAAATTACCAACTAACCTACATAAAAACCGGGAGATTAATTTTATTATTAGACTAGCGACCCGCCCCGGCTTCGCACGGTTTTGGAACTAAGTTCCTTATCGCGCGTTGTGAAAGGGGGCTAGACGGAAAAAAATCTTACGAAAAGTTGTCACGACACTTTTTGCTAAACAAAGGAACTTCGTTTTTTTGGAACTTTGTTTGTTTCGCTTTTTGTAAACAAAGGAACTTCGTTCCATCCGAGTGTCCCTTGACGCCTCTCAATTTTTTTATTGTACTTATAAACCTTCCTCTTAAATCACTCTATCTATTAAAAACAACCGCATCAAAATCCGTTGCGTAGTTTTAAAGATTTAAGCATACAAAGGGACATAAGGACAGAGAAAGCTACTTTGTTTTATACTATGTAGTCATAATTAATTTTATCGTAAGCGACAAGTCGACAACCCTGTGCCGCGGCAATCCCCGCCAGACAGCGATAGAGTTACGTGTTCGAAGAGAGCAGCAATGTTCAGGTGAATTTCGCGGTAGGCACTGAGCGCTTCTGCTAGCTAAATTGCACTTTGTTGCGTTGCAGGAAGAGTCGCTTTTTATGTAATTCGTGTACCTGTAGTATTATTTGTTCTGCGGCACCTAGATCGCACTGACAGGAAACTACGAAAATTCTATAAAGAATGAGACGTCACAATCACATCTCGATACAATCGTCAACTGGTTTTCTCAAAAAAATACGCTAAATGTTTACTGGTTCTCGATATAAAGATACCAAAACTAAAATAATTCAAGAGCCTGATAAAACTTCTTGTAAACAAATATTTAACGAGCACACAACACAACACAAGTGATTTTAAAGGCGACTGATTAAACTTTCCTGTTGAACTTCCTTTCAGGAAAACCAAGATCGATGAAATACAGTACTGCTAATAATAATGTAAAATATTATTATACGTAGGCCCTTACCGTCAAATCAATAGCAATTTGAAACTGTTTATCTTTCAACAGTTGCGTTATTTGTTTTGAAACATCGATCATACTGAGGCACCAAACTTGGCTTATTGATGCTACGTATATTAGGCCTCGCTTACATCTGAAACAACAGTTCATTTTTATTGTCTATTTAACTTTAAATACAAGTAACACAAAAAATCCTTTAAGCAAAAAAAAAATTTACAAGAAATCAAATTTAAGGCAGACAGATTTACTTTGGGTGGTTAAATTTGTTTTGTAGTATTTTACATAGTTAACAATTTGCGGCAAATTACTTTTCCTCTGGTTTTATTCCTCGTAGAATGTAGAAAATATTAAAATCTCTAAAAATATTGTCGTGCCAGTGCGAATCGAACTCCCTTAAAATAATTAATTCTAATTGGCGGTAATATCGCTGAAGAGCTATCTCTAACAGAAGAAACATGCTCATCGTTGTATAAATCACCGTGGTGTTCCTTTGTAACAATTTTACTTCGAAAACTAAAACTAGATGGAGCTACTAGGAAATAGATTAAAGTTATTTTCCTTACCTATACATCAGTCTTGCTTTGTTGGGCTCTGAGAGAGTCTGTATAAAACGCTCTGGCTCCACAGTTTGAACAATCACTTTCTCTTGTAAAAGTCCTAAGACGTAGGGTTCATCCCACACTGAAAAATAAATCATATGTATGATTATAATTAGGTTTGTTTTTAAGCTGGGGCGATGTGGGAGCAATGGTCTAGAATAAGTTGATGTTATTTTTGGGTAGTATCGCGGGGTTTATCGCGAGCCGCCCCGGCTTCACGCGGGTTTATACATATAAACCTTCCTCCCTTCTACCCTGGAAAATATGGGAAAATCGGGATAGGGGAGCACAACAGAAACGCAGTGTGGTTCATGAGAAGACCGAATAATTTATTTTTACAATGTAGGTACCTATTCAACATTGTAGCTAGGCCTACCCACATAATTATTAAAACACTACAATCCTCCACCATTAACTTAAGAATATTTATTTATCCTAATGTATTTAATCTAGTTACTTATCCTACTTCTTAAATATTAGATAAAGAACCTTAGGAAGGTAATACAATATTTGCAACATAAATATAGGTAAGTAGTTATTACAACATGAGGTAAGAAGGAAAATACAAAGAACAATGAAATTTGGTACTTGTAAATTAAAATCTATATTAAGAATAAATCTAAATTAAATCTAGTCTATTTCAAAACCATATCTTTTGACAGGTCTGCGTATCCTCTTATTGGGAGAAGGCATGTCTGCGCCGATAACGGAAGGTGTTGGATGTACTCCGGATATCTCTTTTTGTTTAGAACATTGACTTACATCATCAGGCCCCTGTTCCATCGCCTCCACCGAAATGATAGGCTTAGGAAGCTGTTGCCCGGGCGACCCGCCCGTCGCCTGCTCGGACACGGTTGGCAGTTCACTGCTAGTGTTGGCATGCGACTCGCTAGGAAATATGCATGAACTCCTACGTCTCAGTTGGTCAATATGCCTATGTGCTGTCGCCGCCGTGCCGTCGGATGATTTTACGGAGTAATTATTCGCGCCATGCCTGCCCGAAATCTGTCCAGGTACCCACTTGTTGTTAGAACCAAAGTTTCTATACCAAACCGTCTCACCAGCGTTTAATTGCCTAGCCCCCTTTGCGCGTTCTACTGCATCGAACTCGCGGTCGCGCAATTTACGCCCCGGATCAGGTTTAATGATATCGAGGCGTGTTCTTAAATGCCTACCTTGTAATAGTTGAGCTGGGCTAGCGCCGGTCGCACAATGGGGCGTGTTGTGGTAAACTAACAAATACCTTTGAATTGCTAATTCTGGATCGACTCCTTCTCGCCGTGCCTTCTTTATAACGTTCTTTATTAACTTTACCGCATTTTCAGCCGCGCCGTTGGAAGCCGGATGATAGGGCGCTGAGAACAATTGGCGAATGGCGTTCCTCTCTAGGAATGCTTTAAATTGACTGCTTGTGAATGGTGGTCCGTTGTCGGAAACTACCTGCTTTGGAATTCCCCATCGCGACCACGATTCCCGTAATTTACCTATAGTAGCTTCAGCGGTGGTACGTGTCATTTTGAAGACTTCAATCCATTTAGATCTTGCATCGATTGAAACAAGGTATGTTTGATTATCAATAGGTCCTAAGAAATCTAAATGAATCCTTTCATACGGTGAGTGAGGCCACCGCCAAGGCGAGGGCGGCGCTCCGGGCGGCGCCGCGGCCACGGCCGCACACGTGTCGCAGGTGCGACATGTCGCCTCCACCGCTTCGTCCAGACCTGGCCACCATACATAACTGCGCGCGTAAGCTTTCGTTTTAACAATACCCATGTGGGGTTCGTGCAATTCATTTAATACCGACTGCCTACATGGTTCTGGAATCACCAGCCTATGCCCCCACATGACGCACCCTAGTTCTATGTACAGCTCGTTCCGCCGGCTAAAATATGGTTCAAGTTGTTTTATAACTACGGCATGCGGCCAACCGTTTTCAATATAGCCGTATACGCGGCTTAGAAGTGGATCCCTAGCTGTTTCTCGTCGTATCACCTCACCATCGAGAAGCATCGCATTGGTTGCAAAGTGTAGGTACGTCTGTTCCGGCGGCTCCTCCACACATTTCTCCTGAACCGGCAAACGTGACAAAATATCTGCACCGTTACTATGCGTACCTACATACTCTATCGAGAAGTCATATGCTGATAGGATCAGCGCCCAGCGCTGCATACGGCTAGCAGCCATGGTAGGTATGCCCTTTTGGGAACCAAATATGCTAACGAGCGGTTTATGATCTGTTTTCAATTTGAATTTCCTGCCTATAAGATACTGGTGAAACTTTTTGACACAATAAACTATCGCGAGTGCCTCACGATGAATTTGTGCGTAGCCCTGTTCCGCCTTAGTCAGTTTCCTAGAGACGTACGCGACCGCGCGTTCCTCCCCGCCGCGAGATATCTGCGACAGCACGCCGCCGACGCCGAGCGCGCTCGCGTCGCACGTCAGCACGAGCTCGCAGGCCGGGTCGTAGTGCGCCAGCACGCGCCGCCCCATCAGCATCTGCTTCACGCGCTCGAACGCCTGCTGGTGGCGCGCGCCCCACTGCCACCGGCTGCCGCGATGGAGAAGCTCGTGCAGCGGGTGCAGTATGCCGCTGAGTTTAGGTACGAACCTGGCGTAAAAGTTAACCATGCCTAGAAAGGATCGCAGCTCAGAGATTTCCGTCGGGCATGGCATGTCTTTGATAGCGCGTAGTTTTTCAGGATCCGGCCTAATTCCGTTCTTATCTACGATGTAACCTAGGTATTTGACCTCTTTCACGAGGAATGAACATTTTTCTAATTTTATCTTCATACCTGCCGATTCTAGCTTAGTTAAGAGCGACTCCAACGCCTTTAAGTGTGAGGCCCTGTCCTTATGCGTTAATATTATATCATCTGCAAAACACTGAACGTTAGGTATGTTTCCTACTATGTTACTGACGATACGTTGGAATATTCCACTACTGGACGACAAGCCATATATAGGTATTTGTATGCCTAGCTCTGCGAGCCACTGCCTCCCTATCAGTGTAGTCACAGCCTTATCTATAACAAATATTTCTAACATTTTCTCACAGCTTTTATACCTAACTTTAGCCTTCATTACACCCAATGGTCTTACTTTAGATTTACCATCGTAAAACATGAAAACATACTTAGATTTTTCTAAACTGATGTTATTGAAATAGGTTTCGTACGTTTTTTTACTAATACAGGAGCCCGGTGAACCCGTGTCTACTTCCATGGTGAGTACTTGTCCATTCACAGTCACGTCTAGACTCACCGGCTTGTAGTCGCCCAACGCCAACTGCAACAGCGGCTCCTCGACGTCGTCGCCACCGTCCGAGGCCGACTCCTCGCTGACGCCCGCCGGCCGCACGTAGTGCGCGTCCGCCGCGCGCTGTCCACGGTTCTTGTACCTCCCACCGTTGCTGGGCTTGGCCGACGTATCGCTATACGGGCAAACCCTCTTTAGGTGCCCCCTGTTCCGGCAACTGCTGCATACAAAGTTTTTGTATCGGCATCCATCAGCCTGATGTTGCCCACCGCACGCTGCACACCCACGTCCCTGGGCAGGTGAACCCGCCGCCGCCGCACTCTGCGCCCTCTGGAACCGCCGGCCGCCGCCGCCGCCGCCGACGCCACCGCCGCCGCCGCCGCCGCCGCCGCCGCCGCCGCCGCCGCCGCCGCCGCCGCCGCCGCCGCCGCCGCCGCCGCCGCCACGGCGCGCCGCCGACGTCGCGCGCAGCGCGTGCATAGCGCTGGCCCCGCCGCTGCCGCTGTTCGGCGCCGTTGAGTCCACGGCCGCCGCATCCCGCTCTGCAGCCTCCAAGGACGTAGCCAGTGTTAGCGCCTTGGCGTATGTTAGGTTACTTTCAGAAAATAACCTTTGTCTGATAAGGTCACTGCTCACTCCACACACGAACTGGTCCCGTAAATTATCCGTCAGCGTTTCTTTGAATTCACAATCCTTAGAAAGTTTTTTTAGAGCAGCGATATACTGCATTATGTTTTCACCGGTTTCTTGGCGCCTTTGACGAAAACGATAACGTTCCGCCATGACAGATGGCTTTGGTTGTAAATGCTCTCGAACAATAGTCACCAGTTCATCGTAGGTCAAGTCCGTCGGTTTCCTAGGATTGCATAAATTCACCATCAGTTCGTACACACTGTCACCAACTAACGATATTAGAGTACCTAGGCAATTTCAAGTCCTCTTTGATCGCGTTAGCGCGAAAATACATCTCGACGCGTCCGCAGTACAAAGTCCAGTTACCCGACTCGATATCAAATTCCTTAATTTTACCGACCGCCATCGTTCAAAAACGTTATCACACGTTCTACAGTCACTAAGCACGCAAAAGTCACAGTTTTCACTCGTCGCCAGTGGAAAATATGGGAAAATCGGGATAGGGGAGCACAACAGAAACGCAGTGTGGTTCATGAGAAGACCGAATAATTTATTTTTACAATGTAGGTACCTATTCAACATTGTAGCTAGGCCTACCCACATAATTATTAAAACACTACATTGAATACTCTACCTGTTCAAAAAAATCTATCAAGATACGTTGCTAAGCAACGGATTTTTTTATTTTTTTAGAGATCTTACCATACATGTGAACAGACAGAGAGATAGCAAGAAGCTGCTTTGTTTTATACTATGTAGTGATAGTGTTAATACATACCAACACACGAAGGCGCCTCTTTCCACTTTATCGTCTGTTTTATTTCTATTTTATATACATTATTTTCGTCTTTAGCCTCTTCTATAAACACCGAAGTTTGTTCGCGGCCGAGAAGAAACGACGTGTCGGAGTACTTGGCGATTGTAGGCTCCAGAGATCTTGAGCTGCTAATTGGAAATAGTTCTTTTGGGTTCCCTGACGATAACTGAAAATAGGAGCATTATTGGTTAATATAATGATACATTTACATTTATTCTCCCATACAAAAGACAAGATTTTTTGCCGTTTTTATAATACGGATTCCTTCGTGCAAAAGAAAAAATCGACTAGACCGATTTTTTTTCTCTCACGAGTCGGCACTTGGCCGGTTTTTTTACTACTTTTACAGGTCAGGATTTATTTTTTAAATTTTTGCAGGATTCTTTGTTCAAGGTTCTACCCCCCTGAAAGATTGATCTTTAGTTTTTCTTACACTTGTATAACAAAATGTGTTCTTGTTTACATAATGATGTCATATTTACTTAACTTTTTATGCAAATAAGAAAACTTGAAGATTCCTTAATAAACATCCCACAAGAAAGAAACAAGTAAGTTTTAGTTAGTAAGATAAAGTACAGTATAACCCGCTTAAGACGATTTCGCAGGGACCCTACCAAAAACGCGTCTTAAGCGAGAAAGCGTATTATGCGGGATAAGGAAAAAAAACGTATTTGTTCTAATTTCGGTCTAAAAAGGTCTTAAATTAAACATTTATAAATTAGATACATTAAATACACAGTACATAGTGTAATTATAATTACACTATGTAAAATAATCACGTATAATACATATAATATATAATAATGATATTTTGGTTTGACAGAAAGCTTTTGATGAATTAGCAATTAAAAAAATTCCAACATAATTTAACTTCTGCAGTGCGTCTTCGCTTTGATCCAAAGAAGCTACATTGCATCTTAAATCATTAACAGCTGATAATGCCTGAACACCGGAGTTGACTCATCTTCGTTTTCATCATTATCACTTAAGGCCTCCTTTTGTGTGTTATTCACATTCTCAATAAAATATTCAATTGATTGAATTTCGTACACGTGTCATCAATAGAAGAATATCCAGGAAAACACTGCAGTATCTTGGGTTTTTCTTCTTCCAACACGACGTCAACCAGCTCTTGGTTAGACCTCTCGGCTCGGGCTCGGGCGTATTAAACGGGATGACGAATCGTATTAAGCGTTAAGAAATGTATGAAAATATGTCTCAAGTTGCAGGGACTGGCGTAAAGTGGCGTATTAAGCGTGAAATCGTATTAAACGTGATCGTCTTAAACGGGTTCTACTAGTAAATTGTGGAATAATAATGTTTAAATAACATACATCATAAAGCACATATTCCGCTTTGAATCCAACACACAAGTACTGTTGTCCCCAAGCCATGATCTTCGGCACATCAGGGATGGTGAAGTCAAACAGATGCTGTTTGAACTCTCCATTCTTTCCATAGAAGAGCTGGAGTTTCCTTCTCACAGCCACACAAAGACGAAGGACGGAGCTTGATTCTCCCGTCAATGATGTTGTTTGCTGTAACATATTAAGTTTTAATTCAATAGATATAAAAATGGTTTTTGCAAATTAATGTTAACTATCAAAATCAAGATTGATAAATTCATACACTGAAATGTTACACCAAAATATATGTATAATATCTATGTATTAAGTATCTCAGTTATCTAGTCCCATTCCCATAACATAATGTTAATGTCATAATGTTAGCTTCAGCTCATTTATGGTGAGAGTCCCGACGGAAAGGTTAAAGATCTTCATGAGCCCTGACTTCTTGCCGAAAGGGGTGAAGTTACGGCGGTTCAAGGGCCGCCTATCATGTGATCCCCCGCGCCGAAACACGCCGGCGACCACGCGTGTACCCTAGTATAATATATTATTGTGATAGGTATTTTAGCTTTAAGGTATATATTGATATGGACCATAGAATAAGTTATATATTGATATGGACCATAGAATAAGTTATATAAGAACTGTCTACTTGCTCTAATGTTGTCCGAAATAATGAATTTTTATTATTATAACACAAGGTCTGCTTGGGGCTAGATAGTGGTGTGTGGTTTGTCAAGATTTTTTTATTTATGGCAATAATGGCATGTATGCATGCAATATAGTTTGTTTTTTAGAAATAGCATGCGAAGCTGGAAGCTTACTTCATTTATTTCTGCAGAGTAGTTAAAGTAGTAATAGAAAACCTTACCGTATTGTCTAGTGCAAAAAGTGAAGCACCTTTAGTTTGTTCAAATGTTTTGATAAGAGGGAAATTCCGTGCGTTCATACTATGTGTTGATATAACTGAATCTGTCAGGCACAAGAGCAGATTGTTCTCTGTAATAAAAAGATTTTGTAAAAGGAAGAATGTCTTTTAAATTGCCGCTGAATGTATTATACAAAAAAGAAAAATTCTTAAAATACATAATTTAAAATTGTGTCTTTTAAAGAAGTGTTTGTTTTTCAATGAAGAACTTTTTAACTTGTTAAGTATTACATCTCTTTATTTTCATTTTTTTATAATATTTTCTTATTAGACGTTTTCCTTGATTATGTTTTCAATAAAATTGACAAAATGATTATTCTTAAGTCCATGTAATTTCCACATACTATGTATTTTGTTAATATTGGGAGAAACAATATCAAAACATGTAATAATGCAATAAATACAGCTAATAAGTGTATACCTGGTAATACTTCAATCTGCTGTATTGGCTTCTTACTGAAGTTTTTTAAATAATTTATAATTTGCACCTGAAATTTCTGACCATCATTATCATTACCCGTTGACAAAGAGTATAACATCAAATGACCTTGCCTTGTGCCCAAAAGCAAGTAGTTATCTGTAAAATAAAGATTTGATTACTTTATTTTCAATAAAATATCATAAAACAGTCTGAAGTTAGCTTAATTGTAAATACTTCTTTTCATTTGTATCTATACAATGATAGTAAGTAATTTAAAAAAATTTTTTACTCCTCTTTGAACTCTTTTTTTTTTAAAAAACATAAAACCGACTATTGATGGGCATCAACCCATCATAAATAGTCCAGGTTTAAAAAAATAGGTACTAAAAATATACTGATAATAAAACTTTCTTGGGTTGTTGCTGTTGATGGGTACTACCATCCTATTCAGCCACATGCAATGCTAAATATTCGTTTCCCATCCTCTGATAGGTTCTCTTCAATAGCTCTTATTCTTATGTCGCGACCACTTTGGCGATAGATACCATGCTAATTAAAATTAGGAACTTATTGAGGGCGGAACCTGCGGGCGTCCGTGATGAGTATATGGATATTGGAACAGGCAAACTTACCATAGGCAGCAATAGATTCAATTTGAACCTCTGCATGATTAATTAGGTTGGACACTTCGTAAGCTTCGTGCATCTTGGAGGGTCCTGAAGGATAATATCCTTCAGGATTAGAGAAATATCTGTTGTTTTTGGCAGGTTAACTAAGTCTATTAAGATTACGAATATTTAGTGATAAACTATCTTATATCATCAACTTTCTATGGAGAATAAAAAAACACCAATATTCACTCATTTAACAAAATCACAAGAATGTAAAATACTATTTTCACTCAATGCAAACAGCGAAACGAAAACATGAAATGGAAAATTGAAAAGAAAACAAGAATTATATGTCATCACTTGTTTTGACATTGATAGTTAAACGGAGAATGACAGCGACATTGAAGGCAAAGGGTGCCTTGACTTGACCATAGACAATAAATTTTTACTTCCGTTTCTTTTTTTCGGGATGGTGGATTGTAGTCGTTATGTACCTAGGTAGTGAGGAAATACCTACGGCCGGGAGTAGGTAGGTAGGGTCTAGCGAGCCACTGCAGGCGGCATGACGTCGGTCCTTGATCTGTGTTCAGTAGGTAGGTACTTTTCAAGATCTTACTTAAATAACATTATTTAATTTTCGCAGTTTGGCTCAACCGTTAGTCTTACTGAGATCACTATAAACTATAGATTACCTACTAAAATGACTTCTCAGGGTCTCTTCACTCTTCATTATGAGCAGGATGGTAAAGGTTATTTTGAATTTACACTAATAAGGCAAAAAAAATATTGGTCGTTACATAGACATTGAAAGGGAGCGTATTGTAGAGCTCTGGCCGTACGGGGAAACATGATCGCCCGCAGGTTTGCACGCTGCTCGAGAGAAGTGAAAATAACTCTTTTTAAGGCCTACTGCCAGTCCTTCTACTCGAGTAGCCTTTGGCTCAACTGCACCCGCCGGGCGGCCAGTGCTCTACGTGTCCAGTACAATAACATTTTCAGGGATGCTGATGCGGCTGCCTCGCTTTTGCAACGCATCTGGCATGTTCGCGGAGGCACGTACGGACGACTTTCACGCGATAATTCGCAAGAAAGTCGTATCCCTACTTCAGCGTGCGCGAGCCAGTAGCAACAGTATCCTGAAAATGATTATATCGCGTCTCATTCAATATAAATGGATGACTATAACAATGGGCAAATGCCACTGTTAAATCCCATTTAAATTTGGCTACTGAATTGTTTAAAACTTAATTAAATATTATTATTATTTAATTTATATCTGAATGTGACATTTTAAATTAATTTGTTTGTAATTATGCTATGGATTTTAATCTGAAATAAATGAGTTAATAATAATAAACGGATTCGGGGTGCGGGAGATTTCTATTGTGATATTTTTTATTAGTCAATAGGGCCTGCATTCGGGGTACGAGAGAGATTTCTGCTTTTAACTTTTCAAATGGCCAACATGCGATAAACCACCAAACTTACTTTAAACCAACCAATGAATTTCATTGGTTGGTGGGCTGGATGTGTGGATTAGGTACCCGCATGTCGTATCGACCGAGATATAGTCGACGACTGAGTTAACGACCAATGAAAATGAGCCTGTAGCGTGTTAATGATAGCTAATGGTATGGTGGAATAAAAAGCCATGAAACTATTCATTTAATATTTACTTTTATAATTATGTTATCTTTTATTCAGAACTAACAACGATATGGGTGTTACGACGTTCTCAAAATCAGTAAAACAAATAATATTAAAACGAAATACAAATTTCACTCACTATTAAATTTTAATCTTACAGAAATAGTAATAAGAAAAATCGTTTACTTTTAAAATAATTTATATAAAGTCATAACTCCATTCCAAACTATGCATATCATACTGAAGTTCTCATGTAAAATGTGCACGCAAATCGTGTAAGTGACAATTTAGTGGGATAAAGACGTTCACTAACATCGCTTCAAACGTTCAGGTCACTAGTATGTCTTAACTTTTTACAGAGGGTTCTTTAGAAGCAACGTCGATTACAAAATTCATATAAGATAGACTTAATAAAAAATATGCATAACTAAATACTAGTGGGCTGCCGAGGTCGCCGGCGTCGGGCCGCCGGCGCCCCGCGCTCGCGGCGTCGGGTCGTCGGCGCCCCCGCGCTCGCGGCGTCGGGCCGCCGGCGACCCGCCCCGTGGCTCGGACCGCCGGCGCGCCCCGGCATACTGTAACATTATTATATATTTACACGAATTATAGAGTAATAGATAGAGGTGTTCAGCAAACCGATAGCCTTAACGACGACAACTAAGCTCCACTATGTGTGATTTCAAAAATGCGCCGAGCGCCGCCCTTACAATAATTTAAAATAATTAGTACATCGGTACATAATACACGTTATTCTACATAATGATCGTGGCCCTGGCATTCCCGAGGCATTTCTAGTCTTGGGCGTGTTTGTGTAGTTACAGAATGTAGACTTACACCAGTATTAGTAGGTATTTACTTCAAACTGTTTTATTAGTGATCGAGTAGCTTATTCTGCCTTTTAGAAAAACGGCGAAAAATTATCTAGTGTATTCGAAAATTTACCATTCAAAGCACACAGAGTTGTAGTAAATGACAGATAACACATTTGCTTAACGCACTCGTGCAGTGTATTGAATTCCATAGTTAAGAATGAATAAGCTGGTATTGCAATGGATGAATTGGTCCAATGAATTTAAGCCCAGAATGCCTTCAGCTGTATCCCAAACCACCATCGCTTATGAAACTGGCGCCAAAGGTATTTCTATACCTCGAAAAGGTTATAGGTTTAGGCTAAAACTACACCACGAATAAAACATTTAGTTAGACTACATTTAAAGGTTTAATACCTTTGCCTAATTTGTATGCCAAAAGTGCAGAACGAAATAACTCGAATAGTACTTAAAACTATGACAATGAAATTTATAGCAAGTTTATAGCATTACTTTAACATTGTCTCATAGATGACTACTAATTATAATCTTAGTGTTCTCAATGACAAATTTTATATTATAGAAATATCATTTTATTGAATATAGAATACAATATTATCGAAAAACTATGTCGTTACACAGGACACCGACAGTGCTAAATAGACAAAGATTTATCCCGCATTGGATAAGACAAGGTAGGAGGTACACTGCAAAACTAACATACAAAGTTGCCCAAAACAATTATCTATATTAGCATATCTAATTTATACTCTGAATTGTTTATACAAATACATAATATTGAGATATTATTAATAAAAATTACCTTGAGAGATCAGTTTACGCTAGATATAAAAAATTTACAAGAATGCTTTCTATTTTGCCACAATGTATAATCTGCTAAGTTTCGTCGTTGATTGAACACTAGGCATACGTTATTAGTAAGTGGTTCAATAAATACGCTAATGCACTACTACTGAATAGTTACCTAACGATTACACGGCCCAAGCAAATGTTACGCGGACTAAATACCATGCAGCTATCTCTCAGTGATCCTCTAGCGAGTAGGGCTCCTCGCGACCGTCTCGTCACAGCTAAACAATACAGAGGGTTCAAGACTCACATAATCAGTGGAAATAAAACAAGACGATTTATCCAGATGATAATCTGTCGTTTACCAAATAATTAAAATCCAGCATTTAAGGTATGTACATAAAGAGACAATTTGAGCTTACAAAAGTACAAAGTAATCACATCGCGACGGTTCAGAATCTACAGCGGATTTACCCTTCTCACCGACTACGACAGCTCAAGCTTTATCGACAATTACACTAGGGTATCACACATCACTCGCCGGCGGCGACCGGCCGGCGGGCGTCGGGCCGGCGGGCGTCGGGCCGGCGGCGCGGCGTCGGGCCGGCGGCGCGGCCGGCTGCGTGACGGCTTACGACGCGCCCGCGCCGCTCGCCGCTGCGGTCTCACCTGCAATAGAACACTATCGTTACAAAATTATCAGCCTATCCATATGGTGGGCCTCCCCTAATGAGCGCCATAGCGCCCTGTCTTCAGCTTGACGCATCCAGCTTCTGCCATCAGTCTTTCGCAGATCGTTACACGTCACTTTTAAATAAAAAAGGAAGGACAATTCACACACTTCTCTTCACAGCACCAAGGTTTTTATTTGAAGGTGCATCTCATGCGGTCTCATTAAATTGGATCAAGATCTGACCAGCAGTTTTTACTTATCATATTAATATTATAAATGCTAAAGTTTGGATGGTTGGATGGATAGAAATGTTTTTTTCTCTCACAATAGAAGCTTAGCTGCTAGAATACACAGTGCAAGTATACAAATATTATAGCTAGTATTGCGAGAGACTGGAGCCTGTTTTAGGTTTTCCAAAATGCATGTTGGAGATTTATAGTAGCCCTTCAGTTATAGCTCTAGCAAGCTGAGCTCCACGCGACCGCCCGTCTCACGCTCACAAAGCAAAACATCGTAGATGGTTCAAGACTAACCCCCATATCTTTAATCGTTTCCTCAACCTCGATTTAACCTCGAATCAAGCTCCAAGTGCGTTTTGGTAAGCTTGGTTGTAAAAAATTCATCTCAAATTTACCTTAAAAATATTTCTTCTACGAGTGGTGAAATGTTCTGTCATCTCAAGGTACGTCGCGACGAGGAGCGTTCAAGGTAGAACGCTCCTTAAAGAGTTTTTTGTGAATAATTTAATGAATTTTGAAGAATATCTTGATTACATTTACGATGAAGAATCCTAAAATTACCTATTTCAACTGATTCAACCTTAGTTCAGTGGGGTTGATAAAGAACAAAATTAGCGACTAAGCATACCGGATACTTTCTCAGGCGAGTTTGAGTGAAGGAATAATTCAGGAATTGTCTAAAGATATGGGTGTAACATAATCAGTGGAAGTTCAGAATAATAAGTGGTTTATCTGGTGTTGTTCCGAACCTAGTGCGGGGAACACAAGTAACCAGAATAATTATTTTCTTCACTACATAGTATAAAACAAAGTCGCTTTTTCTGTCCCTGTGTCCCTAATGAATGCTTAATAAAAAATCCTGCTAAATCTTTAAAAGTACGCAACGGATTTTAATGCAGTTTTTTTTAATACATAGAGTGATTCAAGAGGAAGGTTTATACGTATAATAAAACAGTGCGAACCCGGGTCGCTAGAAATTTAATAAGTCTAGAATTAATCAAAATTATCATAATTATTAAAGTCCACATAATTATATTATTATTTTTTCAAACCAAGCACTTATTTTTTTATTATTTTTTAACAGATATTTTTTTCCAGACTAGTATAAAAGAAATGGGTATAGTATTGTATGTACCCTGTGTGTCGTGGTGGTCGGGAGCGTGCGAGGCTTGCGGCGCGTCGGGCGGCGCCGCGGCGCTCGCCGTGCGCGGCTTTAGAAACTCGTTCAGGGATGGCTGGATGTTGAGCTCGTATCTGTAACACACATTTATTATTATCACACTTTATTTATTTTTATTCTCGTTAAAATACTAAGTAAAGGTTCGCCGATATTATATCAGCGGATATATATCATGATATATATCACGATATATATCAATTGATTTTTACCTGTCTTCTAACTCACAAACAAACGAAGATTATTGTAATAATAGGTACTTGTTTTTTTTAGTGTTCATTAAAAAAATCTTTCTCAAATAAACAGTAATAATTTTGTAATTTTTTCAAGTTTTTAAATAAAAAAATGTGGTAATTTGACATTTATATTATTTTACAAATACCTTTCTGTTTAATCCTGTTTAATCCCCTTACAGAAATTCGCTTCTTTTTCTTAGCCTATATATATAAAAAAATAGGATTTTTGATATTTATTATAAAAATCGAATTTTTTCGAACCCTGGTTAACATACATATACAGGTATCTAATGATAAACCTCTTAAAGCCGACTTGGGTGAATCAATACTAACAACTTTTGTTCTATGACTTTAGCCAAAACGTCATCTCCAGTTTTATTTTTTTTAGTTTTGGCGGGCGAATATGTATCAAAACGGTGGCAGCGAATCTAGGCTCAAGCAGCAGGTGACTAGGGTTGCATAGAGAGGAACTTCCTGACGATAGGCGCGATATTGATGAGTGTGTGTGTACTCACTCTGTGAAGTTAAAGAGGGGCGGCAGCGCGCGTCCGTTGGGCAGGCGCGCGGCGGGCTCGCGCAGCTCGTCGAAGAACGAGTGCGCGCAGGCCTGCAGGGGCGAGAGGCGCGCCCCCGGCGTGTACTCCAGCAGGCGAGACACCAGCGATATTGCGTCCGGTGGAGTGCATGCGCGGAACACCTGCACAGTTACAACACTATTAATACTCCTTGCTAGGGGAGCCGGTTTTCACTAACCAAAGCGAAGCTGAGCAGATATTTACTGCTAAAAACTCGGTGCCATAATGCTATTATGACATAGTGATTATCGTCACATGATTAGAACAATATAATTTAAAGTTTTTGCAGAAACTAAAAACAGAGTAAAATTTCAGAACATTAACGGGTTCAATAGTTTTTACATCGGGATCATTGTCTATAAAAATACGTATTATTAATATAGGATAACTCAAAAAAAAATTGAGGTCTGATCTTTATTAGACCACAAGAGTTGTAGTTTTTACACATTGTTTATTAACTAGCTTTCCTATGACAGTGCTATCGCCGCAGAATCGTACGTAGACTACGACTACGACGAACTGCAATTTTTATAATTAGTTAAAATGCCATGTGTGTAATTTTGGGACCATAACATTGTTATGAAGCGTTTAACTAGTACTACTTATGATCGCTCGATTTGCATATCTGAGTAATACTATCGAATGTGTGGATACGGTCAACGCAACTTATCAAACTTTGGTCAGCCTAGCTCTGATGGAAAACACCGTATCAGATGGATCGTTGTTTCGACTGGCCCACAATATCATCTACACCCGATTCCAGAGACAACTAATATTATAATTGCATACGTTTGGATGGATGTTTTTACCTCTTCACGCTTAAAGTGCTAAACGGATCTGACTGAAATTTGAATAGTTCTAGGCCTGTAACTACTAACTTAAGCTACTTTTTAGTAATCCTTCATATTTCTTTAAACAAAGGGGTTACGTAAAAATAAATATCGGTGGTACCTACCTAAATATTTAGCGAGAAATCCCAGAAGTTTGAAACATAATTTGATAGTTTTTATCCATTAAGTATTTCTTTCATAGTAAATTTTAGAACTCGAATTTAACCCGTTTTCGCTGCACAGGAATGGATAAGGTTCTGCATAGTTGATTTTTGTGTTTTTGGTAAAAACCTTGTGGTTTTCTGGTAGTGTGATGACGTCATTCACGAGTCTTTGTTAAGTTTTCACTCATAAATGTCTTTGCTAACATAAAATATCTCGGCCCTGTGATAATCCCATTGATCAGAAATCATAGGCCATTGATACAAGGCCCTAGCAGATTTAAAACAACAAACATTATTGACACGACGCTTAAGCTGTACTAAAGTCGACAAACTGCTCTAAAAGCACCAAAAATAAACGAAATAAACCGAACAGACACCAGGTTGAAGTGATCTGTTATTTACAGGATTTAGTAGCTTTTGTATTCTATGTTACAAAGCCTTGATTAAGATAACCAACTTGAGAACGTATCTCTTCTCATTTGTGTTGGATTGATTCTAATTTTAAGAAGCACAATGTACATTACATACTGCTCAATGATTTAAAAACAAAGTAACGTATTTTTTCCGTCAATAGTGCATAAGATGAGAAAATTTGTCGATTATTTAAATTTCACATCTTTTAACCATGATATAAACATTAGCAATGTGAATGTGCAAATTATAAGTGATATAATATTTTATTTTGTTATTATTTAACATGAAATGATGTATTTTTATCTATGACTGTGCTGACGATAGTAAAATAATAGTGATATTAGAATACACACTTTAGCAGCGCGAATGCACACTGAACACCAAACAATTGAACGAAGTAGTAAGAACAGCGTCTATTAGTTTTGGCTTCAAACATACCATTGACCTGCTTCGGTACAGAAATGACCATCAAAACCTCAAGTTCAGATCTCCAAATCTTTTTACTATAGTTTCAGCATTAACACCCTAGCCTTAGTTTATGTGTATATAAATAAAATTATATACCTACATTATTGAAATTTAAGTAGGTAAATAATACATTTCCAACACTGTACCCATTCAATATTTTTTCTACATTCTACTACCTCTAATAAATCGTTGTGTAAAGTGTTTGTAGCATAATGCACTTTAAAAACATCCATGTATTCTTGAATACAGTAAAAATAATTAGGCTTGTTTTAAAGTTCACTTTTATTTTACTCTTTATTAAGGAAAACTCGAAAACTACATAGAAATAATGATCAAAATCGGTTTACCTAGAAAAAACTTCTGAGGTAACACATAAACAGTTGAATTGAGAACCTCCTCTTTTGAAGTCAGTTGAAAATATTCAATAGCCTACAAAGGAACTCGGGGCTCTGAAAATCTAATCGTAATAAATAAATGTTAGGCTTTGTAGGGTCAACTTGTTAGAAATATTTAATGACTACTACTCTTTATTCATAACCGTCTGTTATATTCAAATTTTTAAGGAGTTATTACTCTCTCTCTGACTTTCTCTATCGAGTTTCGATCGAGTGAGAAATGGAACTGCTGAGCAACTTTCATAGAGATTAACAGTTGAGCTAACTGCAGACTGTTTCAAACAATATTTAGGAAAAAATAAAATAAAATGAAGGTAGATCGATATTTCTGCTAGTAAAAACTCTCACAGTGATTTCAGTTCTTCCGTGATCTCGGCGAATGAAACAATGCCTAAATAGATCACTCAAAACAACTTAAATCATAGGTAAATATACCGTTGTAAATGACTTAAAGTGTAGATTTAGCTCGAACTGGTCGATATAAAAGATATAAAAAAAATATAAAAGCAGTCAGAAGCGTCCCCAAGACGCTAGCTACATTGCATTTATAAGTTAACAGTTTATTATGAACAAGAAGTTTACAATAACTTTAGTTCGTTGATCATTTTTGTACCGGGCAGGCAATTGCGTTTCGGCAAATGCCATTATCGTGTTAAGTCTGTAGTAAGACGGAGAGGGAAGCGAGCCGGCTCTGCCAGGCGTATCTTACTCGAATTCGTTTGTGGTGGTCAGTGGCGTTCAGAGGCATGGACATTCGCTCCAACATAAACTGCAATGAGTTGCGATTTAGCATCCTACTACGATAAAAGCCGGTTTACACTATTCCAGTCCAGTGCTGAACTGGATTCCTTATCATCTACATTATTCCAGTAATTTAGAATCCGTTGAAAGGTGAACACTACAGTGACAATGATTTTAAAAAGAGATCAGTTTCGTAACTTTTTCAAACGTGCTGGATAGGCCATCTACATTATTCCAGTTGCACTGGATTGATCGCACTGGATTAAAAAGTAGACCACGAATCCAGTCACTGGACTGGAATGCTTACTGGATTCAGTTCATTCCAGTGCTGGTTTACATTTTTCCAGTAAGCAATCCAGCACTGGACTGGATCGCTTTACTGCAATAATGTAAACCGGCCTTAACTTTTGAAACTATCATTTGCAGGTTGCGGTAAAATCTCTTATACTGGGGTATTTTTTTAATTTATTAAATACGTAATCTTTGACGAAAATAAAAATATTGTGTTTACACTTATATTGCATAATATGATTTTATTAGTGAATGCCAATTATAAGCTTTCTGTGTCTATTTTAAATTCTATTGTAATTAGTTAAGCTGATGGCAATCCGAATAAAATAAATAAAATAAAAGTATTTGAGATAGTTAACCATTGATCGATTAATACAGTTATATGCAGGAGTCATCCAAACTGATAAAAGCGATAGTTTTGTCTGTTTGTCCTCCCTTCACGCCTAAACTAAACAACCAATCGATTTGATTTATGGAATGACTGTTTAATTTGTGTGCCATATTAATACACAAGCCGCATTTCGGCCACAACGGCCAGGCTCAACGGTTAAGTTAAGTTTAGGTTATGTTAAATTCTAAAGAATCTAAGCTGTCACCAGAAAGCAGAGTGGCCAGAATGCTGGCATCATTGCCACATTGAATGGCAATGCTAATTCGTTTACCGAATAGATGCCAGCATTCCGTGGACTCTATGAGAAGTTTGGTAAGATCTTTATAAATAAATTATGTCCTAGGTGACCCCAAGGAAGCAAAAGTTTCCACTTTAAATGGCTCACATAGGTCACCTCGATCAATATTAGATTTGATTCTTAGATTATAAAGAATTTGATGTAACTAAATACTAGTTTTTTTTGTTGTTATGTTGATTTTACTTTAAGTGAACATTCTAGTGGTTTTGAAAGATACTAAATAAATTCACAAAGTAGCAAAAAGAGAGAAAACATGACTGTGCACTTTGTGTTTACATGCTTGTATCCATTCTCTAACTTTAAAAAGCTTTTTAAAAATTATTTGATATCGAAGAAAAGGAAAGCCCAAAATACCTGTTTTTTTTTCACGAATATCCCGTTCCTAGTGACTTTTACGCAATAACGTATACTATGGCAGTCAGCGACGATGCAATAAAACCTTATATGTGCGCAATGGATTCCACTAAGTAGATTAAGATTAAGCTAATTCTGGATTTTACATCGTGCATCGATACTCTAGCGAAGTACGTAAGCAATTAGTTGATTGAATATACCTTCGCCCAGGGATGACTCTTGATTTGTGGGAATTTGAATTCTGTGTAGTTGGGATTCATCTCTCGTATTTGTTCTCGGGTAGGAGTGCCTAATACCTGTAAAAATAAGGGTCATATTAAAGAAGAAGTAAATTATAATCATTGCTGAAATTAAAACTTTGATTATTATTTTCAGAAGTTCTTTGTTAGCTTCTTTGAAAAGCTTGTGTCAAAAAGCGCAAATTCTCAATGCGTGCAGTTGAAGTATTCGGGCGTTAGTGATAAATCTATTAAAATAACTCAGTTTCTCGATAAATAAGTGAAATAAGTAATGTTATTTTTATTTGAATTTCCCTCTATCAAACTTTTAAGTAAGTTCATTTCATACAGCATGGGGGAGGATTCGCAGAATCGTAGCAGCTGAACCACAGTAGTTTCCTGCCTGTTCTATACGTATAGATTTAACTTAGGTTCTATCTCTTGTCCACGCCTTTCGAGTAGGTAAAAGGTAAAAGATAAAATCATAGTCAGGTCTATGAGATAAAACAGGCAGAAAACTACTGCGGTTCACTGCAACGATTCCTCGCGGAGTTCATCTATAGACCTTATTAAGTATGATAATAAGGTTTTGTTTCATACCTTGATGATTTCAACCAACTGATCTACGCCTGAGTCACCAGGGAATATCGGTTGACCCAACAGAAGTTCAGCTACGACGCAGCCAGCACTCCAAACATCTGCACAAAGAATACAATATTTATTAGTTATTAAGCCACTACATCACTCATATTTAATATTTGAGCGGGTTGAATGTATTTGACATCACTCTTGTTATATAAGTAGTTAGTAGAATTAGTACATAGGATATTATTGTATCTTCCGTGACGTCACCAAAACCGGCTCTGTCGGAAGACCAGCGTTGGTTGTACGTAAATGTACAACCAGCTCATGCTGAGACAGGGACCGTTTTGTGACTCAAACAAACTGTTATATTTTATATTGTATTCTTTTGTTCCCTTTGTTTAATGTGTTTGAGTAACAAATAAAGATTTTCTATTTCCGAGATGTAACTACCTGTAATAATGTAGTATTCGGCACATAAATGATTTGATTTATTTTTGACGCGATGCAATTCCAAACGGGCGGTGGGAACTTTTTACCAGATATACCGACGTCAAAGCAAATTTTTTGGGAATAAACAGTAAAACAAATTTTGACGGACAGAAACACGGATGGACAGCGAAGTCTTGGTAATAAGGTCCCGTTTTAACCTTTGGATACGAAACCCTAAAAACCGACATCAAATTTTACACAAATGTGATTAGTCGATTCGGTTTGTCGGTGGAAACGCGCTCCAAAACTCTAATAAACTTTTTTCCACAACATGGATCGTGTTTTGAAGTTTTATAACCGAATTTAACAACACCAAACACATCCAGTCCTTAGGGCAGACTGAAAGTAGGTCACCGCACTTTTATTCCCGGCGATCGATCTCGCCAGCCCATTTCAGAATAACACACTAATATTATAAATGCTGGATGCGCAAGCTGAAGACAGGGCGCTATGGCGCTCATTAGGAGAGGCCTATGGCCAGCTGTGGATTAATATAGGCTGATGATGATGATTAATGCGAAAGTTTGTATGAATTTTACCCCTCTTCACGCCAAAACTAGATTTCGAAATTTATTTGCAACAAAACTACTGAACGGATTACGCTGAAATTTTGAATAGACGTAGTGCTAGGCCTGAAATAAAAAATAGGCTTCTTTTCACCTTTTTTACACGGTTGACGACGCAGAGCGCCACTAGTTTATTATATTCTTGTGGACATTGTCAATATTTTCCGACTACTGTGTTTTAGCTATAAATAGACTTAGTACGTAAGTAAATTAAGTTACCTATCTATAAACTGTACCTTCTTATACCTAGTATTTACAATTACATTAAACTCAACAGTACTATATCGAACTTGCACACATAACCGTAAAAGTTTAATCTGTGGACTCTATTGTGAGAAATTTCATTTCTGTAGCGTTAGCATTAATTTGTTATTTATAATCCCGATGAATATGATATTAGTACTAGGTGAAGTTCCTTAATAAATTAATTAATAAACCTATTATTATTATTTTAAATAAACTGCTGCACCCTTACAGAATAGATATTGCTTTTAAGCTAATAATAACTAAGCTAATCTTATGTATGAATAATGAATATGCAATAAATTAATATGACTATAATATTACTGAAATGATATTAAATTGTTATGATTATGACACTTCGTCTAAGGTCAAATTCACCTCTACAACTACTGTATTGTGGTTTAGGGCGGTAATAGGTTGAATACTAAATTTAATTTAATATTTTAATGGAAGACTAAAATAGTTTGTAATATCTTAGTATTATTCATTGAAAATCGATAGGCCTTTAAGTTATTGCCTTATTTAGTAAGCATAATCCATAATTGCTTTTTTTAATGTAATCTATACTTATAATAAAACTGTAACAGGTCGAATTCTGTACATTGAAGATATTTTGAAAATTTTTTTTGGAGGGCACTCTATTATCGATACTCAAGCCAAAACTGTAATTTTTTTCATTCATGTCTGTCTGTCTGTCTGTCTGTCTGTCTGTCTGTCTGTCTGTCTGTATCGTAAACGCGCATCACGCCGAAACTACTTGATGGATTTAAATGAAACTCGGCATGATTATAGGTCATACTACGAGGAAGGACATAGGATACTTTTTATCCCGGATTTCAGTAAGATTCCCATGGGAGAGGGTATGAAAGTAAAATTCCTTTACCGCGCATCACGCCGAAACTGCTGAATGAGTTGGAATGAAACTCGGGACGATTTGAGTTCATACTACAAGGAAGGACATGACATACTTTTTATCCCGGAATTCGGTAAGGTTCCCCTGGGAGAGAGGGTGAAAGAAAAATTCTTAAACCACGCATCACGACGGAAGTGAATGAATTCGAATGGAACTCGGGACGATTGGACATGGGATACCTTTTATCCCGGAATTCAGTTTGGTTCCCCTGGGCTATACGGGTTTTCAAAAATTTCTCACAGCATCTGAACGACGCGCGCGCGTCGTTCAAATGCTGTGAGAAATTTTTGAAAACCCGTATAGCCCAGGGGAACCAAGCTGAATTAAACTGATAAACGCGAAATTTTGTAAGTATGAATGGATAGATGGATGGACAGATTGATAGATGGATGGATGTTTGTTACTCTTTCACGCAAAAACTGCTGAACGGATCTGTATGAAATTTAGCACAGAGATAGATTATAAGCTGGAATAACACATAGGCTTATTTTACCCCGAAAATCTCACGGGAAAGGGAATTACGCAACTAAAATCGCGAGTACTCGAAATACTAATCATGCGCAGACGAAGTCGCGGGCACCAGCTAGTATGCTATTTATATGAGCAAAACTCTTGCATATAAACATTATAAATTTCAGTTTCTCGGGATATGTTTTCATATAAGTAGCGTATATTGGTTTTTCTCTAACAAGCTCCCCACACAAATCTTGAATCAACCAAATAGTTCTAAAAACTTACCAATTTTCGTAGTATAATCAATGGCGCCGAAAATGAGTTCAGGAGCGCGGTAATATCTGGAGCAGATGTAGGAAACATTTGGCTCGCCGCGCACGAGGTGCTTCGCCGAGCCAAAGTCGCACAGCTTGAGCACCCCTGTCTTGGGGTCGAGCAGAAGGTTCTGCGGCTTTATGTCTCGGTGGCAGATGCCCAGCGAATGGATGTATGCCAAGCTTCTGAACAACTGATACATGTATAGCTGTGGACAGATATGACTAACTTTAGGATCGTGGTGGGATTATACAATGTGTGTAGAGGGTACGCCTTTCGATCACAGAAAGGCATTTTCATGTTAGTTTAGGTTGAAATGTTTGAGTGAAGCTAGAACTCACTATATTGGTGTGGTGTGTTGTGGCGCGTCTAAAGAATATCAGTTTTTTACACAACACGACGTACGATTGGAGATAGTGGTATCAATTGAGATGGCACAAAAACCAAACTTATTTGACAACATTAAGAATATTTTAGCTGCAACTCGAACAAAATTATCAAGCAATAACGATTCATCATTCCTTTACTATTATGCAACACAACACTCAGAAGTGTGTTTCTTACCATATTAAATGTGCTAAAAGCCATTCCAGAAAGTGTATCTAACCTTATTAACCCATATATGCCCAAAAGCACGAAAACGACCCAAACTTTCTTCTCCCGCTTGGATGCCTCGAAATTGAAAATTATTCATAAGAAATTGTGTTTAACGCCATTTACGCATTTTATGATAAAATAGCTAATCACCTGAAGCAAATTTTACATCAAAAAAGCTTAATTTCAGTTGAATAGTTGTGGTGAAAGTTATGACTTGATTTTTATGGCGAAATTTTTGCACCGGCTGAGACAAAACTGTAAGTTACTATTTATTTATAAGGATTTTAGTTTCTGTTTTTGAATGATTAGAAAAGTAAATATAATACTCTAGATACGTACGTACAAAATTTTGATAATAATATGTTTTTCACTCTGTTATTGGACCGAATATTTTGATGAGTCACTACCGACCCTCTGGACAGATATGATACCGAATGTTCTCTTTTTTTCTAAGGTCACGCCGAATTCTATCTAACAATGAAATAGTAGATATCCTGGAAAGTTTGCGTGAAAACGAAGGTCTTTAAAACGTTGAGGTCTATTTAGATATTTATTTAATCTTCCTGACAAATGCTTTGCGAAATTAGCATAGTTATTTCGTAGTTTTATTATGTGATTCCTAAGCTAGGTATATTGTTAATTTTATTTATTCGGATTACCGAATTTTTGGATTAGGAAGTAATCTTCCTAACTATTGAACATAGGTATTAATACATTAGTAAAAATATAAAACTGGCGTGTAAAAATAACATACTGCGTTTGATTGACCCCTACTTTTTCCACTATTATCAGATAGTTATTTGCCCGCGGGGTCGATAGCGACCCTTCAAAAAAAAGGCACTTGCAGTAACTGAAACTCAAAATAAAAAAATATGGGTCTTTTAATATTCCATTAGCAACAACATATGCAAAAATTATGAAAATCGGAGACCTAAATCTTTCTGGGCATATATGGGTTAAATGTGTTAAACCCATATCATAATGTGATTTCTAACTTAATTCAATGTAATAATTTAATTTTTTATTAATTCAATGTTCTAACTAAACCATGGTCTGTATAATCATGTGTTAAACTCATATGCGTCGGACGGGGCACATAACACACCGCACCACAACAGAGTTGTTCCACCTTTAAAGGGTGTTTAGTAACAGTTTCATTTGATCTTGTCTAGTGTTGCAAATGTCAATTGTCTGAAATGTATCGCGCATTTGTGTTAATATGCGACCAAAGTCGGGAGTGTGCCGCTTAGAGTTTTTTTATGTCACGTGCACGGCGCATTTCACGATCCACACTCGTGCATTCATGTAACTGGTACTGCAGCCTTCACCTTGTCTCTACGTCAAAGATTTATTGAAAGTACAGTATGGTAGCAAGTTAGCAACGTGACGTCGCTATGACTCACGCATTCCCATAATGCATAGACAAGATTATTGTGTTATGCAATTGTTTAACGCTGCTTCCCTATCACGTGGATGAGTTAGTGTTTTCATTGTACATTTAGCACATCTTACCTACCAGTGAGTACTTTAAAGTGTCTACCTTTATAAAACTAATTGGTATGGTTTGTTCATCTTTGGAGTAGTGACGTGCGACTTTATACACAGTCTCGGGAATATACTCCAGCACCAAATTCAGGTACACTTCGTCCTTCTGCAATCACAAATAATACATTATTATATCTTCATAAGCTCTGGCTGTGTAAACAATTGTGTGCGCTAGTACTTTATCTGAGGGACCAAAGTTAGTTAACGAGAGTTTGCCATGTAATAATGTATCAGGATGTTCTACTACTTGATCGAATAGAGAAATGTAAAGTAATCAGAGGTACAGAACATCAAAAAGATTAAGAGAATATGAAAGCAAAGAAACCCTGAATCAAATATTCCATTAGAACCAATATCAATGCCAAAACAAAACAAATAAAATGCAAATTCTTTAAAAGACTATGTGTGGAGTAGGTACAACCAATGTTTGCGAAAACTCACAGATAAATTATACAAGTGAATCGGTTTAAAAGTTGGCTGACTTCCAAAGGCTCTTTGGCTAAGTGTTTGTATTAGAATCATGATAAGCCCCATTTATTTGGCGTTCTAACCTTGGACGGCAGTCGGCACACATTAAAAATGCAACTTCAATTCCAGCCCGTGTTTTGATTCTAAAAGTCAGTAGATTCATGGAAAAACTACCTGATGGTTCGCTGGAAATCGAAAGCTTTCGAGTTTTATTCCGAGATAAACAAGTCTCGACTCCAGCGGATCAATGCGTATCGATTAGCTAGTTAAAGCGAGGCCAGAAGACGGGACTGGCTCCTATCCGATTATAGTACGTGGTATTCATTTACAAGACGTTTACATTTTTAATGTGTACGTGCTCTTCTAATTGTGAACGTCCTCTTATAGTGCAAGGAAACCATGTAAATATGGCGATGAAACTCAAAGCAGTTCTCATGTCAATAAAACAAAACAAAAATATAAACAAGCAAATATAGTTAGAGTCTAAAAACACATGGATGACTCTGAAGAACGTGATTCAATCGTCGATGGATGAGGATGGATAAAGTTAAATTTATGAATGGGCAGGACTCTCTTTAGAGAAGTGAAGCTCATGGCTGAATGATTCTGCTCATGGAATGGCAAGACTTGCCCTGTATTATGCACACAACTGCTTGACTGACAATCGATCGCCAACCAATACACGCCGCCCGCTTGAGGATCAAACTACTGTGATACTATATCATAGGTCTCAAATGTATTGCTTGACGATGATTATCGTTTTTGTAACGTAACTGTGCGTTAGCACACTAGCGCAACAATCTGATTGGTTCGTAAAACATACTGCGACATCGAGTGACTGCATTGCGTTTAACATTGAGCTCACTGCCGCGGGCACTGCCGCCTTCCCCCAAATAAAACACACAAATAATACACCCTTAATAAAACGCACAGATACAACAAAGCCGCTTAAGAAATACGGCAATCAAATTGTTATAGGATACCTCAATAAATATCAAGGGCTTTTATATATACATATTATAATATTCAAATGCTTAAATTACCATAAGTAGCTAAAGAAATATAAGCGCGAAAGTAATGCTCACCTTTTCTCCACTGGAGTAAAAGAAGTATTTCAATTTGACAATGTTACAGTGCTCCAGCCGTCGCATGATTTGTAGCTCTCGATTCTGAAAAACACGTTTACGCATTTACCAACAATATTTAGCCTGATATTTAAATCTAGATAGACTCAAAAACTAAAGTTTCCTTTACATCAAGGTCGATCAGGCAAGGTCTGATCGCCGTAAGTCACAAACAAGGGTCGCAAACCGAGGTAGTGGGGTGGCATCGAAATTAGTCTGACGACGACGACGGTGCCTGTATCGACCTCAATTTAAAATGCCATAAGAACCCTAGTAAGACTTAATTAAAATGGATCTAAGACATTATTTTTACTAGAAGAAGCCAGCTTACAAACAAACACTGGATTCTTTGCTTCCTTTACTATTTTGAAGTATAATATGAATTTGTCTGGATGGCAGTAGTAGAATAGTCTAAAATTAATTAAGCCTCTGAAGTGGGCCCCGAATCAAACCAGAATGCAAAATCACGGTCAAAATGAATTGGCTCTTGATGTCATTTTCCGTTTCTCTCGATGTCATTCCCGCCCTCAAAGGCTTCAATCAAATACGCGGTCTGTAGCCGCCACAACACTCCGGGTTTATTAGGTTTTGCGCAAATTCAAGCTGATTTTACGACACTCATAGACGAAATTTTACTTTGAAATATACATTTAAACAAACCGATTTTCATCTCAGAAATCAGATTTCAATATGTACCTTTTCTTTCTTTAAGCTTACAACAACGCTCAAAGACAAATCGAATTTGGCACTGTTCTATAAATTATGAAATAAAAGCTAGTTAAATTGCTGTTTAATTTTTGTTTCCATGCAGGAAAAAACACTACGACTTCCAAATCAGGAAATCCGTTTGTAAGCTACAATACCACCACAGATACTCACTAAGAGTCCTGTCTGTCATCGGGTGTTGATCAATAAACAATGTCTTTACCTTAAACCGTTTGACCTGCAGCAAATTCTTGCTTGAAGATACTAGTAGAAAATATATTCCGAGTATGTAAAGAATACTAAACCCTCCCTGTTTCTGTCACGTACACCAGTGGACGTATGAATGCCCATAGGCTAGCATTCGCCCGGCGTAAGCAATAAAATGTGTTTACCTTAAACCGTTTGTCCTGAAGCACCTTCTTGATGGCAATGAGCTCGCCAGTGTCGCAGAGCTTCGCTTGGTAGACGACGCCGAAGCTGCCATTGCCGATTAGCTTCATGTCGGCATAGCTGACCTCCTGCGGCCTGTCGGGGCCTTGCCCCGGCGTCGCCACCACAGTCGTCACCTTTGAGCCGTCCTTGCCTGGAAGAGATTGACTCTTATCAAATATCTTCACTACATGAATAAAACAAAGTCGCTTTCTCTCTCCCTATGTCCCTTTGTATGCTTGTATCTTTAAAACTACGCTACAACGGATTTTGACGCGGTTTTTTTTATAGGTAGAGTGATTCAAGAGGAACGTTTATACGTATAATAAAACCGTGCGAAGCCGGGGCGAGTCGCTACTTATAAAGTCGTTTTATGTATGGCTCAAAAACGACTGAACTTGATTTGTTAGATTCGTCTACGTCCCAAACAGCAGAATAATCAAACAAGGTTCTGCGAAAAACTAATTATAAGTTGAAGCCCTGGGTACTGCTTGTAAGTATAAACAATAATATTACCGGTTAAATAAAAGTTATTATTTTATTATATAAGATTAAAAAAATCACCTGGTGGTGATGTTCTTAGATCGTGATGATGGTATAGATAGTCGAAATTATGACAGAAGATGGTCCCAAGATTTTAGTTAGATTTCTGAGGGTTTGGTGAAATGAAGACTCGATGGAGCGCCTCGTAGTACAAGGCAGAATGGAGGGCAAAAGGTCCCGTGGTCGCTCTCCAACTAGATTGTCGGACCTCATCACCTCCCTAACAGAGTCCACCATGACAGACATGAATATTAGACACAAATATTACCGATTCTGATTAGATTGACTAAATTACTGTATTAAACATTTTTGGAAGTTGTTGTTTTTGGATTATTTTTCGATATTCATCCATTAATGTTCAAAACCGTAATAGCATAAAACTGAAGCAACGTAGTTATTTCTCTGAATTCTTCTAAAATGTTAAAACTGTATTTTATCCCTAGAACATTTTGTTTATTGACATGACCAGTGTCTGGGATACTTCAGGCCAGACACTTCGCCAGCAAAATACGTTTCTCCTTTTTTAACCTCACTCGATTTGTAAATACCAATACGAATAATGAATACCTATTTATCAACATCTGCATTATTTCCATAGTTATGAATATCTATTATATAAAAAATTATAAATATTGCTGGATGATCGACGCAGCATCATGTAGGTAGACCCAATAGCAGAGCTTGTGTTTGGGTATTAGATTTTAGTGTTATATACTACATTAAATATAATCTAATGCGAGAAAGTAAACATAGTTTTAATTGCAAAGATAAGTAGGTTATCGGGATGTTCTCAAGTTCAGTTGGCAAGCAGTAGACCATAGAAATTGATAAAACGACACAGAACAATTTCAATGGCCTCTAATGCAATTGGATAATGACGTAAGTAAATGAATCCATTTCACGGTTGCTACCTACGTAGAACATGGCGTGATCACGTAGTTTATTCGAAATCCTTACTAATAAAAACGTGATAGTTTGTATGAATGTATAGATGGATGTTTGTTCCTCTTTCACGCAAAAAGAACAGAAAGGAACGGGCTGAAAATTTGAATGGTAGTTCTAGCCCTGGAATGACACAAAGGATACTTTTCCATAAATCACTTCACATGGGATACAAATAGACATGAGACGTTTCCATAGAAACCAACGCGTGCGAATATTGCTTGCTTGCAGATATTCAGACTATGCAAAGAATACTAAACCCTCCCTGTTTGGGGGAAGCACGTTCACCAGAGGACGTATGAATTCCCATAGGCATTCAAGCATCCGGCATAAGCAAAGCATACGTAAATTTACAGTAACTGCAACTAACCAAGCGGTTTCAGTAGTTTCTTTGCATTTGCTTTGCTGAAAAGATCTTTCTGGTCCATCAACTATCCTAAATAAAAAGCTATTGCTAACAAATAAAACATTTTATGAATTTTACAAGTTTTTACAGTACAAAAATTTATCTTAATTTATAGCCATCTAGATTACAAAATGTCTAATTTTCTAACCTTTTTTGTCCAGTTGAGGGGTCCAACCGACAGAGACCTATTTTTTATTAATACTAACGTCAAAGTTACCGTAGAGCTACCAATTTTACCGAATGTCTTGTGATCAAGCTAATAAGTAAACACAAGACAAGTTAGCTTTAAAATTAAATAACTACGTATGTAAGTATTTGTAAACCACAAATAAGTAAAAAAATAAGATAAAATTAAAACAATTCAGAATCTGTGATGCATATCATATGCGGTATGCATAATAATAATTACGAAAGCAACGCAAACGATTCCTTCAGTCTCCTCCTCGTACTCCTTAAATTGCCAACCCTTTCCTTTGCCTTTCAATCCTGGTATAAAGCCGTGCCCACATTGGATGAGTTTTCGTCCAAATTCGATTCGTACGGAAACGTACGATTATGCACGAATGATCTTCCAAGGACTATGAGAGCACTCACACAGCATGCGATTACTAGTAGGTTCCTATACGTGCGTTCGAACAGTAATCGTACGTAAATTCGTATCCAAAGTGAGCGCAGCGTAAGGCCGTTTGTCCACCGCAGCCGTCACCGGGACGTCAACGAGAACAAGATGACGGCGCCAAAGTACTGATACATAGACTACTGCAGCCGCGTGTCCACCGCAAGCCGTCAAGTCATCTTAAACTCGGCCCGAAATAATCTCGTTCTCGTTGACGGTCCGGTGACGGCGGCGGTGGATAAACGGCCTAACAGGAGCAGTAGCTACGTCATATGAATAGGTAGTCGTAGTCTGTAAAATAGCGGAAGGGCGGGTAGCTGAGCTTCTCCCACACGCCACCCCACAGGCGTTTACGGCTGAGCGCCACTGTTCACAGGGGTAATTCCAGCGTATACCGAGTCGGAGAGTAAATTTATTTCATAGCTGTGCGCGTTGCGGCTTCACCAGCGTGGAAATTAATGAAAGGTGGCTTGTTTTATTTCAGGCCTAGAACTACGTCTATTCAAAGTCTTTCATTTCAGTCCCTTCAGTAGTTTTGACGTGAAGAGGTAACAAACATTAATCCGTCAAATTTTTCGCATATTATATTAGTGCGAAGTTGAAGTAAAAATTCCTTACACAATATAAAAAAATCCTGATTGAAAAAGATATAAAGAAGATAAACAGTTATCTTAGCTAAACCAGCTTAAAACGTTGTTTTTATGGGAACTTGTTATTTCTATCCTATGGGGACTAATTTTAAATGCCTACCATTTTTATAACGAGATCCATAACATCAACAAAATGGATTTAAGATGAAGACCAGCAGCGTTAGTTGCCTATCTATGCTGAGCCAGAGTCAGAAGTCAGTTTAGAATTTCCTTTCACTTTCACCTTTTTTGTAAATTTTTTCTAGCGTCTTAAATATTTTGTATTTTATTCTTATTATGCTATGGGCCTTATTAGGGGAGCCTCATGTCCAATAGTGGACTAGTACCTATAGGCTGATGACGATTATGATGATTTTTATTATTTTATTGGAGAACACATTGATCGATAATCTATTTGGATTCCATCTTGATCTTTATATCCCGATCGAAGATTTAGAACGAAACTGGCCCCTTTATCGATATTTTAGTATCGTAATCTGCTTAAAAGCAAAATGATCCCACAATACTTCACCTAAAATTATATTTATTGTTATTGTTGAAACACTAAAGTTAAAAGTACTTGAATACGATTGAGATCCTTTCTTCAATAATTTTGTTAACAATTATATCTCACAACTCCAAAATCTGAATTAGATTTTTTGCATTTGGATTTTACTTACTCTACGCTCTGTCGAGTTTTATTGTACTATACACATGCTGTAACTCTGCAATCACTTAACGTGGGATTGAGTATCTAAACCACAATAGCCATAACAAATAATTAATTACACAAATTGCGGTTCTCCATTACAATGATGAAGTTGAAACCCGATAGCAAGGATCTCAGAATCTGGTTTTTAGTCGAGTAATTCGTCAGTAAATTGATGTAGGTATACTTGGGTTCTAGATCCAAGATTTTTTTGACAAGATTTATAATACAAAAAGAGATATTGATGGGAAATATTTGATGACACAGATATCATCGGAGAAAATTGCAAAAATTCGAAGCTACATATTTTAAAACATGAAAACTTTAGAAAATCATTTTATAGTGCGTTTTCAAACTCGAATTTGACCTTTTCACTTGTCATCATGCTATTACCATGTCATTATTGTTGCCAGTTTTTGTTACGTTATATTCTTACTTTGTATACATTCAATATCTTGGATTGTAGAACAGAGCATGAGGTTTAAGATTAAAGATAATGTCATAAATATCGTATATTTGCATATGAATACGGATTCGGGGCAAAGGGCATGCGACATCGTGTTGTGTTATACAAACAGTGACGTAAACAAAAGGTGTAAGGCTGCGTTTCCACCAGAGATTTGTGAGGATGCGTAGCGAGGGATGTGTTTAATAAGAACCAAGAGTTCTACCAATAGTTTCATTTCCCTAGTCTCGCTCAGCTCAGCTATTGGTTCTTTACTTACACATGTGTCTCATCTCTAGTGGAAAACAGCCTTAGGTAGGACATTATTATTTCTTAACTTTATCTTACATTATATGTATAGGTACATATAATATCATTGACTAATAACTGCATAGGACTTTGTTCGATGCTATGAGAAAAAACCTGAACGAAGAATGAGCCAAGGTGAGTCCTAGCATTTTTGCAACTTTAAAAGAACCAAGGGCGTAGGCTTATTACGTCGTAGGTTTAGAGATCTGGTTTACAAATAGAACTGAGGGTTTGAGATTTTGTTGGGTTTAACTCCTAGCCACCACTTAGTTACAAGTTACACTACCTACCGGTTAGTAAAAATAATATGATTTAGAAGTTAATAATACAAGTTGCGTGCTTGATATGTCTTACACTTCCAATTAGGTAAGGCATTTGCATTTGCGTTTTAAAACAGAATCAAGTGTTTTGTAGCCAGTCGACTTGGCTGATCGTCACTGGTCGCGTAGGAAATTCAATTGTATTTTTTTCTTGGCTCTACAAGTATAGCTTTGGCCAGAAAAGTTAGTAGTTTTGTGGCCATTGTAAGCCATTTGCTTTGTATCCACTTCAAAACTATCTTCAAATCAACTTCTGTTAAATTAACAAATCTTTAACAAGTAATTAGACTCCAAAATGACAATTGGCGGTGGCGATTAGCGTTAAGTCGGGTCTCTGGGATTTAAAGATACTTGATTCTGTTTTAAAATGCAAAAGTGCAGGGTGCATTATGTAAAAGGCGTCGGTTGGGTGAACAGACAAGAGTGATGCAGGTTGTGCACTTAGCCGGTGTTTGTTCAGCTCTTTGTAACGTGTACATTCACAAAATTGCATTTTCATGTGCATTTTGAAGTTTTAAATGACGGAGATCTTGAGTTGGAAGGCCTTCAAAGCTTTAAATTGACAAAGTGATTATACCCAAAATTTTAATGAAATCTGAATCATTGTATTTTTTAACTAGCGACCCGCCCCGGCTTCGCACGGTTTTATTATACGTATAAACCTTCCTCTTGAATAACTACTAAATCTATTAAAAAACCGCATCAAAATCCGTTGCGTAGTTTTAAAGATGTAAGCTTACGTAGGGATATAGGGACAGAGAAAGCGACTTTGTTTATGTAGTGATTTCATGAGAGGAAATTTTTGTGACAAAAAAGCATGTGTTTTACCAAGTTTAGAAGTACATCTATGCAAAATTTCAGCCGGCGTTATTCAGTAAATATGGCGTGTTAAAGTAAAAAAAAACATACGTCCACACATTTTGGTATAATATGAAATGATTAATTTCCTTCATTTCATTTCCATACATTTTGGTATAATATTAGTGTGAGGTGTGATTTCAACTCTGTTTCATTCCACCCACAGTAAGCCCAATAATTTTCCTACGTATTAGTTAAGCGGAACGATTTAATAATATACAGGGTGCTACATACTATTTGAACTAATCCGAAAGGTATGATTCTAGACCCAAGGGACGAACACATTTTTATTTTCTTATTAGGTTTTTTTATTTCATTTCGAATATTTTTAAACTATTTTGGATAAATTATAGACTTTTTCCTTTTATTCGTGTCTTTTACGCGCGTTCTTACATCTTTAATATTGATTTAATTATCAAAGACAAACATATTTTTTTGTAGTATTTATTTCATGAACAGAGTTCAGTCAGAGTGCGTGTAAAACACCAATAGCAGATTTTTTTTTTTAATATTTTAAATTCCAAAAACCACAAATTGTTCCCCCATAGGTCCAGAGTACAGAATCAACCCATTTCGGTTTTGTACAAATGTTTAGTGGCACCCTGTATAGTGACTAGGTATCAAACTGACGCAGGCTGGTGTGCTCCGGTTAATAAGTTTAATAGCGACAGCGATCGATTATTAACTCCTGGCAAGCTATTAATTAAGGAATTAATAGTTTTCTATAGATAATTGATAATATAGTAGATAATTTCTAGATAGTGCCGCTCTGTTTAAATATAAAATTATGTTAATTAGTAGAAATGGCCGTGGCACCCGCCACAGCCATGGCGCCGTAAGAATCGACTCCTGCAACTAAAACCGTAGATGTTCTAACAACCGAGTAAGACCATGCTCACTTTGGATACGTTTTCGTCCGAATTTGTTTTGTGCAGAAAGTACGATTACGTTGTTACGCATTATCTTCTGAGCGCTCAGACCGCGTGCATTAACTTATGTCGACGATGTCCGAATTCAATCTGACCTTTGCCGACTTCTATATTGATGAAGAAAAACGTATAAACGCACTCAATTCGTACAATGACCGTACGTATGCGTATTCAACAATAACCGTACGTTTGCGTGCAATTTGTACAATGATCGTACGTTTGCGCGCAATTTGTACAATGATCGTACGTTTGCGTAACCAAAGTGAGCAAGACCTGAGGAACCAACCACAGGAAGGAAAGAGTTTCCTTGCGATCACCAGTTCGTCTACCGAGCGAGGTGATTTTAGTGATACGTGTCTTGTTTGAGGGTACGACGGCAGTTAGCAGTTTGTTTCTGTATGAGAGGAAGGCAATCCGATGGATGCAGGGAGGAGCGCAGATTCTTCTCCAATTTGTGGACAATAAATGTATGTGAAGTGAAAATCAATTAACACCTTAAGTATTCCTGACACTATTTTCTTAATTATTTAAAGTTAAGACTTGTCTAAGTACTTATTTTTTATTTTGTCACTGTTGATTTGGGGAGGCCTATGTCCAGTTGTAGATGTATACCTACTGGCTCATGATGATGATGATTCTAATAATAATTAATGATACTTATTACATGAATGTACGAGCAAATAATGTTATTACATTACAACGTATTTTTCCAAACGTAGGTGTGTATTCCTCGCTCAAATCTGATCATTCCGAATATTGATTAAATTGTTGACCGGCCGAGATGAGCAGTAGAGTTGTTGTTATCATGTGACACAATAACAACATTGCTTCGTAACAGGAAGCCAAAATTAATCAAAACAAGTCGACAATTGGAATGCCAACGTGACGATGGTCAGGCACAAACTGGTTAAAGATCTGTAAGGTCGTGGCCGCACTGCAAGATGGTAGAGAAAAGTAGATGGGGAAACAAACGTATGAAAATGTAGGGAACGGGCCACATTGGAAGCGTTTAGATATCAGACTGGTTTTGGATTTAGAACTCAAATAAATGCACCTAGCATCAACCAGCAAACCTAATAACATAACTAATATTATTGTAGTTTTAGGTATACTATACAAACATACCTTCTGTTTGTATTGTATGTATTGACAAAACTCTTTTTACTGTTTGCTCTTCTCAATTATGCGCACTACCAACTCTCAAAAAAATATATATTTTCATAGTTATAAGGTTCCCTCGAAGAAATTGCTTTCAGAAATAAGGCCGCCTGCTGTACTGTTCTCCTTGATAAGATTAAGATGCAATTTAAATTATAGTTTTGTGTCAAAAGAAGATACAAAAAAGAGTTCATTCATTAATTAATCCAAACCTAACTCCGCCATCGCCATCCAGCTAAATATCTGTCACTTCAGTCTGGCCATCAGAGCCCTAATTCCGGTCCACGTAAGTATCGAGACGTTGAGGACGTCTCCTTACTCTATCGAATTTGGTACAGCGCCTCTATCGTGCGGACAGGGAACTAACCAAAACTATCAATAATGAAACGTCACGATCACGTCTCTATGCCATCGTACTCAGGGCTCTAATTTATCCGGTCAATACTGTTGGAATTTTAATCAAATAAACAAAATCCTATTTTGGGCCAAACGATTGTTTTGGCAAACTATCGATTACTTTATCAGAACATAAACTTTTATTCCGCAATGAATTACAAAACATTATATTGTAATGTAAGTAAATCATAGGCACAAAATAATAAAATCATACTATCACACGTCTTCACTACATAGTATAAAACAAAGTCACTTTTTCTGTCCCTATGTCCCTATATCCTTATGTCTCTTTGAATGCTTAAATCTTTAAAAGTACGCAACGGATTTTGATGCGTTTTTTTTTAATCCATAGAGTGATACAAGAGGGAGGTTTATACGTATAATAAAACCGTGCAAAGCCGGGGCGGGTCGCTAGTTTATTATAAATCCGAAAGTTTGTATGGATGGATGTTTGTTACCTCGGGCTAAAATTTTTAATAGACGTAGTTCTAGGCCTGGAATAAAACATAGCTACATTTCCGAAGCCGCGGACGCAGCTAGTCTTAAAAAAGAGTACAACATTCGTTTTATAAATCGAGTGTATAATAAAACTAAGACAGGTGAAGTCCTAAAGAAGTCAGGGCAGCTAAGTTACGACCGCCACACCCAGCGACACATATTGACGCTAGCCTTAAAGCACGCCTTTGTTTATCAGCTTTCTATCTGAGTACTGTTTCATTGTAATACCGCAGTCCCTAAGGTATCATATACAACTTGACGTATGGTCCTTCGCGCTCATTCGTGTGTAATGCAATTTTCAAATTTGAGACAAACCTAACATAGGATTTAAGGCACTACTAACAAAGTTATGTAATGAAATATAGTTTTTATCTATCTTAACAGTGATTGGAGAACTGCAATCAAATACACAGATCGTATATGACGAAGAAAGAATCAGACCCATACTAAAAAACAAAATCACGACTTAAACACGTGTTTAAGTCATCCTACAGAACCGTGTTAAACAACTGTTAAACACGTGTCTGAGTCGTAAGTTTTTTTTTTATTCACAATATTAATTCACAATACATTTCATATACTACGAAGAAAGCATTAGATACATATTTAAAATGTCTCAGCATTGAAACATTGGGCGTACTCCCACCTGTGCGCCTCTGGGTGCAATACGTGTTTACATCACCTCCCCGTTAGAAAATCACACGGGGTGTTTAGTGCAATTTTCGTACAGAGTTTCCCTCCTTTATGTTTATAGGTAGGTAGGTACTAGGCACACATAACTCGAACAGTATGTACCTTAACGAAATAGATTACAAACAAAAGACAAAGTAAATCTCATCAAATCGATTAAGTTAATTTTCAAACAACACATCCAAAAAACGGTCAACAGTTGTCAATTCAATAGTATACTAATTATGTACATAAACTTGTTCAAAAATTGACTTGTCTAAGTGCTTATTTAGTAAGCCTTACGAATTAAAGAAATTGATTTACTGATTACATTAAATGTGTGATACATCAGATTTATTTTCAAGGTGAACCGATTTTAACTTGGAATTTCTTGAAAGCTGGTGCGGTGCTTGTTTATTAGTATGAGATCCGACTGCAGCCCGCTCTTCGTTTTTTGTTTAAGACCAAATTTGTATGTTTATTTGTAAGAAGGATAATATAATACGATAATATATACCAGGTTGCCTATCAATATTTGGCCAGCATATGTGGTCCAATAAAAATTTGATCAAGATCTACTTGAACACAAAGCAGTGGTTTAAGAGTTGCCTGACCCTGCGTGAAATTTGAAGTGGTTTTTAGTATTTGTAAACACATCAAATTATAGAGATAATAGAACCACAAATTATCATAAGTGGTCAATGGTCATCGTATTGAGTGACCGTTTCACCCGACTACACTAGGTATATCGAAAAATGTATTAGCAAACATGATTGGGCAAGATCGTTTATGATAATGATGCCGTGAACTGCACTCAACTAGACCAATACTTAAAACAGTAAACTACTTGCAATAAAACTTGAACTTTGGTTCTTGAAAGTGCCTATGCGAATACTTTGCTTATTATTAATTACTATAAATTGAAGGCCTCAGTGGCTGGCGACAGTAAACCTGCGACGCAGGAAGGTTCGATTCCCGCCTTAGGACGAATATTTGTACGATCTGCATATTATAATATTTGTTACGGCTGATCTGGGTGGGTATATTTTATTGCACAATAAAAAAAACTATGTACTGTTTTAGGTAAAAAAGTTATCGAGTACCCATAACACAAGCTCTGGTTAGCTTGAGGCTATATCAGTACATAGTATAAACAAAGTCGCTTTTTCTGTCTCTATGTCCCTTTGACTACTTAAATCTTTAAAACTACGCAACGGATTTTGATGCGGTTTTTTTTAATAGATAGAGTGATTCAAGAGGAAGGTTTATATATATAATAAAACCGTGTGCGAAGCCGGGGCGGGTCGCTAGTGATTTATAAATTGCCCAGCGTTATTTATCGCTCTTGTGGACACAACTACTTTGGTGAAGTTTGGTGTCAATTATTAGCAAAAGTTTTACTAGCGCACTGCATTGAAAGTTAGGTACTTTCATTTGAAAAACTTAATCAACAATTATTATTATCATCATCTGAACGCCTCATTTTCTTTTGCTTAAGGCATCCCTCCCCTCATTCTACACAATATACCTATCCACAAAATAAACATTTAACATAATATCACTACATAGTATAAAATAAAGTCGCTTTCTCTGTCCCTATGTCCTTATGTCCCTTTGAACGCTTAAATCTTTAAAACTACGCAACGGATTTTGATGCGGTTTTTTTTAATAGATAGAGTGATTCAAGAGGAAGTTTTATACGTATAATAAAACCGTGCGCAGCCGGGGCGGGTCGCTAGTTACATTATAATGTATTGAGAGCTATGTTTCTTACTCTACGATACCCAGGAGAAGATCGAGTCAAGCTGTACTGGAATACAATAATTCCGAATTATCTATCAACATCTATCATTTTTATATCATCCGATTATTGAATTATTTTCAGGTATTGGATATAATACTAAGGAATTATTGAAATGTTCCCTATGAAAAAGTATCTCTAACTTATAATCCTTCACTCAATTGGAGTCTGATTGAATTCTACGGGAAAATTGGCTGCCGAGGAATCAATTCCCCGGATAAAGTTTCAATAGCGAGCCTGGATTTTGTGATCCGGGATTAATCTTCTATATTTAAGTTCTTCACGTAAAAGATTAAGTTTTAGTTATGTTAAATTTTTAGTACCATCAATATTTAACTGCAAAATTTTGACTAGTTATCGTAATATCAAATTATTGAAGTGGTATAGTTATACAATAGTAGTTTAGATAGGTACGGACATTAAAAAACAAAGTAAAATAAATGCAAACACCTAAGCTAAGCATAGATTAGAGATGCGGCAGGACTAAAGCCCAAAAGTGTTGTTAGAATATAACTAAAATCAACCAATTACTACCAACTACTACCACGAAACCACACGAAAGACAGACAATATCGATACTAAGAAATACGATGTGAAAATGACAGTTTGATGAGCTACGAGAATCCTCCAACCAATAGTAGAATTATCTATTAATACATTGGCTATGTTTGCTTCAGCTAATAACAATTAATTAAAGGATTGTCGCATACATCAACAACATGGTGGGTAATGCGATGACGTGTACCACATACAGCCGAGCTAAGTGTCGTGCGCCACATCCAAAACTTACGATGAGAAGAAGACTTCTTTTCCGCCGCCACTTCCGCCTTTTTCGTGTTTTCCACTTCGCCTGCGTGATGCGGCAAAACACAAAAGCAGCATTAGAACATTGATGGTGAATGGGACAATATATAATGTGTGACACAAAACAACGGTAAGTAGCCGATGATGGAAATGATTGTTCGCTTTAGACACTCACTTATCGTACGGCGTAGTTTTTTACAGAAAGTTGAAAGTCTATCACGAGCGCGGCTGATCTGTCCGCTTTTGTCATTGTCAAGTAATCGGAGTAAAGAGGGTTCGGATCGCGCGATGACCTCTCCGACGGGACGGACGACGGAGGCGGGTCCGTCGGAAGCGCCGTGGCTGTCGAAGCATAGGGGGCCTGCGGAACACTCCAGGTTTGCAGAGGATCGCTCGCGAGCGCGCCCTGTGGTAGACTGCCGAGCGCCGAGTCGCGGCAGGCAAGCCAGCGACGCCGCCGCCCCGCGGTGCCTACCTCTACCCTCCTGTTACATGATGCTAATTCAAACCTCGCGACGCAACTCATCATAAACTTGTCAATAGATACTGTCATGCCCACCAGCATTGTTGATAACAAAAACAAAAGAAAAATTGCATAAATGCTCAGTAGTTGTGAAATTAACGTTATCAATTTCTTTTTAATTAACAGTTGGTTCGATCGATTGCATTATTTAGAAATAATTTTGCAAGTTTTATATGAAAGTACGTGAATGTATTGCGTTGTTTTCTATGCAATGCAATATGCTTACGTAGCGTGATTTACGTATCTTAAGTACGATCCAAAGAGCGCTGAGTCTATAAAACATTTAATTGCAAGTAAAGCTTCCGTCTTTTTCCGTGTAGCGAAATGTTTCTTTACTATGCATGCATAGTTTCTGAAATAGGAAACTCTTGTTGTATATCGTCGTATTTTGAAGCTACAATCAGTATCGGATCGCATGCACGCGTGTCTGCCTCTTTATACCGCCTGTGATAATTTCAAACGATGACGTCACTGCAATGAACTCTCAATAATTTTCAACTCTAAATGTTTTTGTACACAAACTGACAAATCTGAAATGGTGCAGTCTGTAAAATTTCCCATCGTAAATATGTGGAAATTATGAGGTATTTCTGAGGGAACCATAACTATGTGAACTCCAAACTTAGTAGAGTTATTTCATCGTTAGATTCGTAAAAGGCCATAAAGCACGAAGGCACTAGATTTCCAAAACGGTTCCTAACCAAAATCAGCTATACGATTATGATGACGAAACAGCCGGATTAGCTGCGCAGCAGAATGTTTAATTGTATTAGTTTCCACGGCATCGACTTAAACAATTGGATTATAACAAGTTTTGGCTGAGTACGCTGGGTCCCGCCCGACTCGTCACGCGAGAATACGAGCCTGAAAAGGCCTGAATTCGATACGCTTTCACTAAAACGTACTAGGTAGTACAGTATCTAATTAAATGATCGAGCGATATGTCTGAAATGGTCTGATTTACAATTAAGCTGCCTGTTTTATTGACTATTTGCTTGGTAAATAAAAGAGAAGTAATTTTTAAGTCTTCCTTACTGTAATTCATTTTCGTGGACACAAATTCACAATACAACAGACACTACCTTTCTAACAAAAATACGAGGTTGCATTAGGTATGTCGTATGAAAATCTGAGACTGCAATGACGCGATATTTAACCAAAACAAAGCAAAAAGGGAGCATAAAACAAAATATTAAAGCTTCCGTTATGATCAAGCAGTAAGTTGAAAATAAAATAATCTTGAGTGAGTGCCAGAATAGTTCTTTGTAACCAAAAGTTGGTCTGAACATAGGCAGAAGGTCAGAAAATGCTCACAACAACGATTTTTCACCCCAATTACTTACAAGCAATAGTCGTATCTTTAAAAATACCAACTAGAGAGATTACCAGAGCTGAAACATGTTCATTCCAACATTGAAACGGAAATTTCGCAATATCATTTAGCATTCTGTCAAACAGGTTGGATTGCATATCCATTGACGTTGAAATATGCTTTATAATCGCTAAACTTCTTGCTGGAACGTATGAGGAAGTAACCTAGCTATCATAAAATCAATTCGGAAACCGAAGCCGTAAGTTATTGTCATGCCCTATTTAACCTCAGTTTGCGAGTGGTGTTGCATAATTCTTGCCTGAGACAGATTGGTGTGGCTAATATAGAATTAGTATCTACTTAATCTTGGTTTAGATTTGAAACTGACGTGTGGCTGTGGCGTAGTGAGCGAGGAAATGAACGTTATTGTAATATCAACGATTTGTGAACAGAAAACAGCACGTATGTTGATATCAGAGGTATTGATGACCGAATGACTTTGAGAGCGGTGGACTTGACTTTCCAGGCTGCTGGTGAGTAACGAAAGAACATGATACGTTCCGTTTATCTCAACTCACAAAAGGGTATCGAGTTCAGTTCCATTGTTCTCTAAATCTTTTTGTGCGGTTGACGAGCACACTCACGCCTTTGGATTCGACCAAGGCCCTTTTGTCGAGGAGTCTAGCCGCTAACCGGTCTCACCAGCCAGAACTATGACTCATCACTCACCTTAGAAAATAAGCCTTTGCGTTGCTATGCTATCGTATCCACGTACGATGCAATTACGTTGGCTAGGCGTGTATTGCGATTCTTTTTCGCGCATTGGCGTTTAAGGTGCGTGGTCCAAATTCCAATGGTCTTCATGAAATCATAGGAACACTGCCTTCTGAGCACTACTTACTAAACCAATACCTAATTGTCTTGCTTTCTTAAAAATCGTATACGTTTATGTGAAACTGATCTTGCCAAGACAGTACTCGTGAAACGTTTAGCTCGGTTTTTCTTTCATAAATAAAAATATTGCAGTATCATCGGCGTTGAAAACAAGAAAAAGAAAGGTTTACAAATTTTACAATTCCTGCAGATAAAACTGCAGCGGTTAGAACATGATATTACTTGCAAAGACAATGCACCGACTACAATAAAAATAATTCAAACTTAACGCAAAGTTTAGAAAGTGAAAGGAAAACGTAGTTACGGCTCGTAACTGCACACTTTAAACTGTATTTCTATTAGACCAGAATATTTTCCAACAATATAAAAAAAGAAAATAAAACATTAGTAAAATGCGACAAAAAAGTGACACTTGGAGCATAGGATTCCACATTTAATTGTGAAAGACAAAATATCATGGGTTCCGGATCTTCAGGAAAGGTTCCGAGACCAGACAAAACTACTCTCCATACCTACCTCCATAGTTTTTATAACCTACTTGATACTTGATTCCGAAATAAATACAAAAAACTAGCAGAAAAAAAGGCTTATGCCCTACACAAAAGAGCCAATGCACGCTAAAAATTAAAGGCTGAGACAAAGACTCCGTAATAAGCCTATAAAGGTAATTCTCGTACAAAATATGACAGGGCAGCTAATTATAGCATGCTGATTAATGAACTCGGAATTACTTAAATAATTCTGGGCGTATTTCCAAGACAGGGTAGGTATGTGACGTGTGTCGGTCGCATGTGCGTACTGAAAGACTGGACTTCCGTCAGTTTCTCTGGGGGGTCATTTGGATTGACAGCTTCTCATCTCTGTAGCCCACAAGAATCCTTTGTGTGTTAAGAAAAGCGCTTGCTACTTCGTAGAATGAAGAATGTCATTGAATATGTACTTAAATTTGCTACTCCTACATTCAATGCTACTATATTTACACCTAGCCCTTAAGCTAAGCAGAGCTTGGGTTATGGGTGCTAGATAACTGATATAGTACTAAATTAATTAAACTAAATATAGGTAGATGTTTTTTATACTTTAATATTACTAATTATTAAGATTACCTAGGATTCAAACCTGTAAACCGTATTTTTTTCACCCTGTCCTGAGGGCGATACTGAATGCGACACAGTTTTACAATATTAGCGTCAGAATCATTGTATTGTTTTAGTTTCTAATATTGTATGGTACTCATAAACTCAAAGTAATACATATAAATCTCCCAGAAAACCCTGAACAAATGTTTGAAAATCGTACAAAATTTTTTGGCCCGCATTTTAACCCGCAACCTCCTACGTCGCAAGCGACCCGCTTCACGACAGAGGTCGACAAATTAGCGTAGATACAGATTGGTACTCAAAAGACCGCCTCTTTCATGCTGTCCAGCTTGGATGACATTGGATAAAGATGATCTAAGCGGGATAGCATGACAGTGGCTGTCTTTTTCTAAATCAGTCTGTGCCACTTATACCTACATATCAAACTCGGGCAGTTAAAGCGAATGTCCTCCCTCCCTGTTCCCTCTAATATCTTGCTTTGTGACCAGGTCGTATTTATAATCTTATCGTGTCTTTTTATTTTATATATATGACGTTGGTAAAATATGGGGCCATAAATATGTTACTGCTAGTTTTTCACAGATTAACTTATCATGTATCTAATATACGGAAAATATACGTTGATATTTTATTATTAGATGATATATTGAAAACTTTAAACCGATTTGTAGTTATGAAAGTTGTAGAACTCAAACAAGCCATTGAAGGCATGTAAATGTGCATATATGAAATATTTTAATGGCTATGAATGTTTGAATGGACTGAAAAATACCAACACTCAATGAATGGATTTCACCGCCATTTATTGTGTATGGTATATTATTACCTATTGACATATTTAACATACTAACAATAGCTGAACTGAAGATATAAGTGGCTTTTGTCGAGCACATGAATGTAGAAAGATAGCGGCATGCTGTATCTCGTTCACCATAAAGAGATTTGTTATCACTTATCAGATAGACGATCTTCGACAACAAGTCATACCTAGTCAGTAGCTAGCAACTATTAGATCAATATTATAATCTTTTATCCAATACACGGGAACCTATAACATGTTTTTCTAATGAAAATTAGGCCTCTATCAACATACCAGACTTTTTAACGCTGTGTGTAGCAGATTCAGCCGACTTGGGTCTATTGTACCGGTCAGGATCTGCATTCACAGTGTAAGTACCGCGACGTCGAAGCATTGTCACAATCCAGCAGAACACTATGCACAAAACCGGCAGCACCACAAAACATCCTCATAGCTTATCACGATTCACAGAAAACACATCGCCGACGTACAATGTAAAGTGGCTGAACCGCGAGCAGATTATTTCGGCAAAACGTAGCGATGCGAAACGGTATATTGTTTTGGAATTGCTCGCGTACCGGATAGAAGCCGCGATATAGACGCCAATAGACGGCAGTCGCGATATAGAACTGAGGAAGTGGGTTAACGAAGCAATAGGTAATTTTGCAACATGCACCGACGCGGCGGCGGCGCAGTGACCACGGGCGGCGAAAGGTAAGTTAAGCCGAGAGTGCGTTGGCACGGTTCTTCCGCAAATGACAGGATGGAGCGGTCACACCGGCTGCGAGATAGCGCTCAGATCCACGACAGTCACTGATAACGGGACGCGATAACATTGGACAATCGACAAATACGCATGAACACAAGTGCTCGATGCATTAGGTTTAGATCTCACATCACATCCACTGTATTTGATATGTATACATCTAATACTTACAGTAGATGTGGTAGGTGTATGGTATGTGATAGTTATTACTTCTTAGTTTATTTACACATACCATTTATTTTTCTATTTTGGTTTGCAAACAGCGGGAAATCCCCGCTGTTTGCATATATTATGTCTAACAATGAAATGAATTATTATTGGCATGGCAACTTGGTAAACCAATCAATGCTGAATTTTTAAATGTTACCCTGTAAATGCGAAAGTTGATAAGCATCCTATCTCTTCACGCCAAAAGTATTAGGTATAATAGAAGACTACATTAAACTTTTATTTGTTACATGTGTATTGTATACTTTAAATTATAAAGTTTCAAAAGATTTTTGGTGTAGGTTTTATTTAGACCACTACGCTACTATTGAAGAGGTTTTCGGCCTGAAATGCGTAGAACAGTTGTAGTGGCATAGTGGCTTAGTAGGATGTATAGATCGCTCTTGAGCGATAATACCGCCAATTTCCACTTAGTCTTTAAGTTATGTTGTAAATATATTGTTTATATTTTATTTAAGTACACAAACAATCAAGCATTGTCTATGCATCAGTTTACTTTAAATCTGAATAATAATGCTGGAGAATCAACACAGCATCATCAAGCCCCAAATTAAACAGAGCGGTGATATACTTAATAACATAACATACAAATATTTTTTTATCTATACATAGAAAACACTCAGAACCCCGACGATAAAAAAAATCTGATCGTACAAACATTTCTCTCAAGGAGGGAATAGAACCCGCAACCTGCATCGCAGACGGACTTTTGCCCGAGACACATTGGTCATCGATTAAATAAGGCAGAACAAGTAAATATTAGCAATGCGGAAGATGCTAAACAGTATGTATCAAATCAATAGCGTGAAGGAAGACGCTCTCATAATTAGCATAATCGAGTGTGTTCCTCTCGAAAGCGTATTGTATCATCGTATCGCGGTGCCTTCAGCAATCTCATTAGCAAGCGAGCGATGTCAGTAGGGCGTGCAAAACCGGAAGGTTCTCAAAACCGGTTTTGATTTTCGGTTTTGAGGGCCCAAAACCGAAAACCGGTTTTAGCCCCGGTTTTTTCAAAAAAAACAGCGTTGCTTGAGATGGGAGGTTGGGGATGGGAGGAAAAAAAAAAAGTTCGCCAAAATGCGAGAGTGGTCTAATACCGTACGTTGGCGACTGCTAAAATTACTATTTAGTCACGGAGCTATGGGCACTCGGGAAAACCAGGTTGATTTCACGAAATTTTAGAAGGCGTCCGGGAAAATCAGGTAGATTTCACTTAATCTTAGAAATAAATCAGTAGATCGGTAGACCTGAAAAAGCAAGTAGATCTACTGCTAAATCGGTAGATCTGGCATTGCTGATTCTTTTAGTAAACCTTCTATGGGGTGAAGCACTTCTGGGAACTATGGACTTATGACGTGACAATGCTGCATCTACAAGCTGTTCTCACGAGTGGTCACGAATCGTCTCGCCAGGAGACTTGACGAGTTCCAGCAACCAGAACAGGCCGGGTTCCGCAGAGGATATGGCACCATAGACCACATTCACACAACGAGGCAGATTATACAAGTCCGAAGAGTATAATCAGCCCCTGTGTCTCGCTTTTGTGGACTATGAGAAAGCCTTTGACTCCGTCGAAACTTGGGCTGTTCTGGAATCCTTGCAGCGATGCCAAGAAGACTATCGTTATATCGAAGTGCTGAGATGTCTCTTCTAACCTACCACTATGATTATCCAAGTACAGGACCAGCAGTCTAAACCCATCCAATTGCGACGAGAAGTGAGACAGGGGGATGTCATATCCTCGAAACTGTTCACAAGCGCATTGGAAGATATGTTTAAGACGCTCGCTGGACTGGAACGGTAAGGGCATTAACATAAACGGCTATTATATCTCATACCTGCTATTCGGTGATGACATAGTCGTAATGGTGGGGCCGCTAGAGGAGCTGACCCACATGCTGGACGGCCTAGCCTCAGCCTCGCGATGCATCGGTCTTGGCATAAATTTGGACAAAACCAAAGTCATGATCAATGGCCACATTGTTCCAGGATCCATTGTAGTAGGCCACCTTCTTGAAATAGTTTTCAAGTACATATGTTTACCTGGGGCAGATTGTGCAGTTGGGTAAAACAATTTTTAGAAGGAGGCCAAGAGGAGCATCCAGCTGGGCTGGGCAGCATTTGGGAAACTATGTTGGGTCTTCTCATCACCCATACCGCAATGTTTGAAAACCAAAGTTTTCAATCAGTGCATCCTCCTAACCATAATGGCCTACAGAGTTGAGACGTGGACACTCACGGTAGGGTTAATCCACCAGTTTAAGTCACTCAGCGAGCTATAAAAATAACTATGTGCGGAATGTCTCTGAAGGACAGGATTTTTAACGAATACATCCGACAGAGAACCAAAGTTCTAAGCTCAAAGCATTAGCAAGCTAGAACCGACTACCGTTCGTGTAAACGTGTTCTTGAGTAGAGACCGCGACTCGGCAAACGTAGTTTAGGACATCTTCCGGCCAGGTGGGATGACGATCTATGAAAGACATCTGGCCGATGCTGGATGCGGCAAGCTGAAGATAGACAGGGCGCTATGGCGCTCATTGGGGAAAGGCTATGTTGATGATGAGTGCTGTACAGATTTTATTTAGACCTGTGTCGGAGACTCCATCGTGATCCGTATTTGTTAACAAAAACCAACTTTATTTCGTACACGTTAAGTTATAAACAATTAAATTTAAGTTTTGATAGAAATTCGTCCGATCTTTGATGTCACGCAACTAAGCTTAATCTCTTTCTTTTGCACTGATTTTTGTGACGTTTGTCACTTCACACGTACCTAATGCGATTTGTGGGTCACGTGTTGCGGGTCTCAATTCATGCACTTTATTCAGTAGGATAGTTAAGATCGTGCAGATTGAACGATAGACTCAGTCAACCAGTGGGTCGCGATCGCTGTTCGATTGCATCACGAAATATGAGCGATCAACACATGTCATGTCTAATTTGCTTTGCAATATAAAACAATATTTCTGAGGTTATTCTTTAAAAAAATGATTTATCTGAAACTAAAGAAAATTGGCATACGAAAATTCTACTCTTACGTTAGGAATTATAAAAAAATAAATAAATAAAAAGTTTCTTTATTCAGACATTTTTGTCCACATAAAAATAAAAATCACAAGCCAAATTATAAGCCCTGTATATAGATGGAATAAACCAACGACATATTTCTTGAGTGCTTGCGAAAAACGTGGATTTAAATCAAATTTAATTCATTTACGGGAAAACCGGAGCTAACACCGGTTTTGTCGCTCAAAACCGGTTTTGAAAAATCGCTAAATTTGGTCCGGTTTTCCGGTTTTCACCAAAACCGAAAACCGGTTTTGCACGCCCTAGATGTCAGCAAGCCACGAATCTAGTGTCAAGGCTACTCTATTAAAAATGCAGAGCTCGACCACTGTGTTCGCTTGTAAGGGATTCGTGAATTTTTTACGCCTCAGCCCGATTCAAGATCGACTACTGTTCTAGTTTACTGTTTTAAATGAACCTGCGTTGTTTTGTTATGTTCAGTAGAGTGGACTTCTGATAGACTGTAGATATGTGTAGATTTTGAGATGTAGATTTTTTCAGTTTTTCTAGGTTTATCTGCGATTAAAACATAATACGGTAAGTATATATAATCTACTTCTATGTTATTACAAGGTATCTATAAATTAAATGATGTTTTGTAACGGTACATTTGAAGCAAAACCTTACACCTCGTATTTACACTTATATCATCATCATCACCAACGATCTGGTGGTCTGGGTGTATCAGTAATTTAGTACGACCCATAAAACAAGGGCGCCTTGGCTTGGGACTAGATGATGCTGTGTGGATTGCCGAGCATTATAAATTGTTTAATTTAATTAATTGGTAGCTGGGTATGTAATGAATTGAGTAATGAAGAAAAACCTGAATGATACTATTAAAAATATTCCGTTCATAATAGAAAAGAAACACGAAAGCACGTATTTATTCGCATGTATTAAGATTTTTGATTATTGATTGATTATTGATTACGCGTTCCAGAGTGCCCTTTGTTTCCTTCTAGGCACCAGCTAATTGCCTACCTACAGTGTAGGAAAGAAGTTATAACTACAATACTACAAGATAAAAAAAGGATTTAAATGTTTAGTGTATGTTACTTTCAAGTACAATAAAGTGTTCATTCATTCATTTTAAGTAGAGATAATTTAAACAAATTGAATATTTTAGTGTGTTGTATGGTTAAAATAAAGGATGACTGTCCATATTTTGAAAAGCCAGGATATTCGACGAGTTCCAGTCACCGGAGGCCCGGTTAAGCGGAGAATTTGGCACCATGGACCACATTCACACAGTGAGGAAGATTATAAAGAAATATATGTATAATCAGCCCCTGCGTCTCGTTTTTGTCACTATGAGAAGACCTTTGACTCCATCGAAACTTGGGCTGTTTTGGAATCCTTACAGCGATGCCAAGTAGACTATCGTTATATCGAGGTGCAGAGAATATCTACAAAGTCGTCTCTTTGAGTGTCCAAGTACAGGCCCGTCTTAACCTATACAACTATGCAGAGGAGTATGTTGTGAGAGGGATGTTATATCCCCAAATTGTTTACGAACGCATTGGAAGGTATGTTTAAGACGCTGCTGGACTGGAAAGCATTAATATAAACGTCGATTACATATCACACCTGTGATTCGCTGATGAGTCTTAATGGCGGAGTCGCTAGAGGAGCTGAACCAAATGCTGGACGGCCTAGCCTCAGCCTCGCGTTGCAATGGTCTTGGCATGAATGTGGATACAACCAAAGTCATGATCAATGGCCATATTAATCAAAGATGGTCATCATACATGGCCACCTTCTTGAAATTGTTTAACCCTTGAAGGATTCTTTTCAAAAACCTAAAACCTCCGTCAAGGATCACGGCGGCGCTGCGGCGGTGGAGGGGGCAGACGATATTTACGACTCAAAGCACTAAAATGCTTATATCTCAAGAATTACTTGGTCTTTTTTCAAGATCTTGTCTGATTTAGAATCGAGAATAAATACACTATCGAAATATGTAAATTAAATTTGTCATAATGATACTTTTATACTCGCATTTCATCAATAAATTCAAAGCATTATTTCGCTTTTCAAAATAGCAAAAAACCTCTTTCCTTTCCTAAGGATGTAATAAATCAGGCTATAAACAAAACAAATTCATAGCTGTAGAGCTTGTTTTCAAAAAATCTACTCAAAGTAAGCCATAGTTTTTGAAAAAACTAAGAAAAAACTAATTAGAGCACAGAACACAGCACACCATGAAAACTACGTGAGAAAAAACTTTTTTCTTTTTTATTTCTTTCGTTTTTTCTATTGACAAAGACATTTAGAATGAAGTTTTGTTCGTTCGGGATCGAAAGATAAAAAAATAACAAGCCAATACAAACCTTAAAGCAATTAAAACAAAGATCTATTTGGCCTGTTGTTACCGGCTGCCCGCAGCCGGATAATCCTTGACCGTTAAGCAACTGTCACCGGACGCCGGCTTCCGGCCGATCCTTTAGAGGTTAAGTCACTAACCTTGGGCAGATTCTGCATAAAACAATTTGAGAATTAGACCAAGAAGAGGATCCGGCTAGGCTGAACAGCATTTGGGAAAGTACATCAAGTCTTCTCATCATCCATACAGCAATGCTTGAAAACTAAAGTTTTCAATCAGTGCGTCCTACCTATAATGACCTACAGAGCTGAGACGTGGATACTGATCACATATAGGATTCATAACAAATACATCCAGGATGCTAATTTACTAACTCAAATAAAAAGCAAGCTGAAGTGGCAGTGGGCCGGCCACATCTCACAAAGAACTGAAAACCCCTGGGGCAAACATGTTGAATGGAGACACATCCTATCAATAAAATTGGTAACTATCGTGTAATAAATGTCCCGCTATGGAGGTGCAAGCTTGCCCTATTTATTCCTAGGACAGTTATTAATAGCATAGCATCATTCCGACTCAAGAAACCTTAGGATGTTTTATATAACCATCAAGTTATAGGCATAGAATAACACACACAAAATGTGCTTGAAAAATTACAGAGTACAAATATTATTAAAGAATCGTATTTTGTTGACTGATAGTCTGATAAAAATCACATGTTTTTTCTGACAAATTGCCGAGTATTTATTTTAGATAAGCTTTGGTCTGACATTGTAAGCTAGCAGAGTATATTTTTAAATAAAAACATCCATTTTTGAGAGTTCCTTGATACAAGCCCCATATGGGTCTTGTGCCAAGGTATTATTAGTACTAGAAATGATTATCGGAGGGAAGATTTGCATGTGTTGATGAAATCCACTTTTATCTTTGAGATAGGAATACTCTTATGCTACTATAATATGTCTTATACTATAAAGACAGAATTCCATTGAGAAGTATATGCTCTGGGGCTTACATGGACTCGAAGATGAAACAAAAGTATTTATAATGTCTAATATGAATAAACAAGGACCTCGGGCAGAGCATAAAGTGGATTAATTGAAGCTACCATAACAACTTATAGTCATAGCCTCAGTATATAATGAAGGTACCTTTTCTATGTTATTTATCCATCTTTCAATCAGCTGAGTGAAGTATGATTATAGAAACAAGACGGCTACAAAGTACTGTTTGACCATGAAAAAAGTAATTGTTATATGTAATTCTGGTCATTGTTAAACAGCTGATAAATTTATTGTCAGTGCTTTCTTTAGATATCGTGGCTTTTGTTAATCATATTTTATGACTAAGTTCCTTGCAGTGGATTCCGCTGACGAATCTAATAAAATATAATAGGAATATTTGAACATTACAGGAACATTAGTGGCGTACCTAGTCCCTAATTATTACGTCATTACAACTGATAGAAGTAACCTCAAAGTATGTATGAGCAACTAAGGTTTACACCTATGTAGGGTAATTTAATGTGCCTCCCATTTATAGCCACTAGAGGTGATAGACTGACGAAGTATTCTTGCGTGTTACAAGTCTACGACATGGAAGTAAAACATCGCGAGGTCAGTAAAATCATCTGATAATCGTAAAGAATACGACGCATTTCCAAAAAATCTGGCTTTTGACATGATGTTGCTGTCACACGCCAGGCCTATGTGGCAGACAAACCTCGGTCTGTGGCCATTTTACAATGCTGACGACGTGAAATGCCAGCGAGCGTATTGATTTATTCCCCAGGTCAGGTTGTAATTTAGGATTTTATTCTATAATTGAGGCAGTATCGGCCATTTTTAAAATTGTCAGTATCAAGATACGTCACAGGCACAAGAAATCACGATGGCCGACAATGGTTATGTGGATCATGGATGGTACTTACTGCTAATTTTTACGCCTCCCAGTGGTGGTTTCGGTGGTTGATTTTCGAATGTCCTTCGAACGGATTTGCTGCCCTCGGCGAATGACGTGGTCCTAGGGCGTCCGCTCATTATTAGAGGTATAAAATAAACGGCCTAAGAATCCTGAACTTCATAGATACTTCACATTTCTCGTTACCACCCTTGCACTCGCACTAAACTCACTACGCCGACGAAGTACAAAAAGGACAGAACAGTCAAACAATATCACTAGATACAATAGAATTAAAATATGACTATTCTAACAGGGTTTTACAATATCATTTTGTTAATTTTTCAAATTTACATCACTAAAAAGTACGACAGATTTTAGTTTCTTCAGACTTGACTTGAACGCTCATTCGGTCACATTCGGAACCTGTCGTCGACAGAACGTCGAATTTGATGGGAGCCAGTGCTTCCAGATCCCAAAAGTAAAATTACAGTGTTGACAGTAAAAAAATACAGCAGATTCTAATAAAAATGCAGTAGATTTCAAAATCGAATACAGTAAAATTACAGTATATTTCGATTTAAAGAAACATTATTTATTTACTTTTTTCAGAACGATTTGCTCATGATTTATCAATATTTATCTACGACCGATGTGGCACGGTGGGCGAAGGTCCGCCTGCAACGCAGGAGGTTGCGGGTTCGATTCCCGCCTCGAAATATTTTTTCTCAGCATCGCTACTGTACTACGCACATCACTTTCCTTACTGCTTAAGCTCATTTTTACAGTTATCTCGCTATAAGTTTTAAGTTAAGAGCTTATCATCACTGCATACTACCATGGCAAAACAAGTTTATGAATAAATAGACGAAAAATGTAATGTTCCTTTGTAAGACAGAGACGGCTTCTATTGATAGTTGTGTTCCAGATTGCTCTACGATAGTTCCGTATTGCCAGGGAATTCCCAGCAACTTTATTATAAACAGACCTACTGTTAAATGTAGATGGGCGTAGATTAGCTGCGTTTCGTTTTACGTATTAGAATGATAAAGTTATAAGAAAATTAAATACAGTATATTCCATACACTGTATTTTATCATTACAGTATACAGTAGAAAAGTCTAAAATACAGTAAATCTACTGTAATTACAGTGAATCTGGAAGCACTGATGGGAGCCGAAGATGACGTCACGCTGCTTTAGTAACGCCATCTAGGGCGTTTTAACGTGACTAGAACAAAAATATAAGCTATAAGCTGTACGTCGGTAAAACAGTTCGCCATAGACATTTCACTCTTGATGGCATTCTCGATTAACGTACTATAAAAAATCGTCGATCAAGGAATCAATGAGTGCAAAGTTAAAAAAAGAGGCTCTCTGTGCACTTTTATAAAGGCTCGTTGTTCCCCATAGGCTCGTTGTTCGTAAGTCGATAATATCGCCTGCGTTATTTTGATGCCTTATTTCAGTACATTTTGTATTATTTATTTACTGCTGCGTTAATAACAATGCAATTGAAGTATGACGCATGCGTTTCTCCGTCCTGCTAATGTTGAATACAAATATATTAATTTCATTAATTACATACCTACCTACGCAGACTATATAGAACTCCTACCTACTAAGAATTTTTATAAGATTTATAGAAGCAGTTTGTTTGGGTAGGTATATCGGACAATAACATGCAGCTCTCTGCAAGGAATCAATAAGTAGATATCGCATATCATTATTTGCATGTACCTATTATTCTGATCGATAAAACGCGCCTGTGAATTGGGGTTAGGTTGGGCGTAATATAAAACGCCCAATCGAATGTTAGAAATGGAAAACGTGATGTATGAGGTGTATAAAAGGAAAAGGTGGATATTGGCAGGCTGGTTTAGCTCGGTCTGGGATCAAGAATAATCTAAGATCTATAGGCTATAGTGTGCAAAGCAAGGTAGGTACCTACATAGAGGGTAAAAAAGAACCCCCGTGAATCTAACACCATCTCCAAACTTTACTACTTACTTTGGTTAAGTACTTATATAAATTTTCCTGAACACAGACCATGTTTAATAAAGGACCTAGGTAGGTACCTCCTAAATAGATTTCATGTGCTTTGATGTTGGTTATGTTATGATCAAACATTCGAAAATGAAGGCGTTTGTCGCGTGTTTCCTTCAAATTCGAGTTATTTTGTACTAGTTATAGGTAAGTATACATATACACCAGAGAGAGATTGTTAAACTACGCTCTTTGTTTGGTTTCGACATTACCGATAAGATAATAAAATATCTACCAATAACAAGACCACACTAAGTCTAGGTAGATACCTAAACGCACCTTCCATTTTCTTTCATTTAATTTGAAAAATCAATCTATCGCCGCGGGGGCTTGTCACAGACGAGGGAGAGACTGGAACACAACACAACCCATGTGACGAGAAAATAGAGTAGGTAAAGAATAAAGAGCACACAAAATAAAATAAAAGTACTTACACACTCAGAGAGATGAGAAAATAGAGTAGGTAAAGAATAAAGAACATTCCAAATCGCTATCAGTCGAGGACGGGGCAGACACGCTGGATGTAAGCAAGCACAGGCTTGAATTGATAATGCGATCTATATTTTAACCAGCCAACGGCCGGTTAGTTGCGCGCGAGTCGCAAACGAGGCGCACGGATCGCCGCGCCGCCGGTCACGACCATCCCACACACTGATAATGTGATTTTAAACTCACAAACCAAAGTTACAAACATGGAGTGCTACACATCCGACAGTTGCGACAGCGACAGCCGAGAACAGAAGACCCTGGACCTATCTACCCAGCTTCTGGACTCAGCTGGCTTAGCAACAGAACTGAGGAGCATTGTCGACGAAAAACACTGCGCACAAAACTACGAGATAATACTGCTCTACAACAACAGAATAGCCACGATACCGGAGACGATAAGCCAGTTTTGCAACTTGAGGAATTTGGATATCAGTAACAATAGGCTGACCAGCTTGCCTGATGTCTTCAAGAACTGCCCATTGACGTCTTTGATTGCGAAACACAATCAGCTCACCAATGAGTCGCTTCCGAAGTCATTTTTCACGGCTAAGAGCTCTCTCAGAGAGTTGAACTTGAGTGGGAACCAGTTGAAATTCTTCCCTGAACAAATTTTGGAGTTAACGACTCTGAGGTACCTTTATCTTGGGGGCAATAGGATAGCGAATATACCAAAGGATATATGGAAGTTAAGCAGGTAATTGAACCATTTTTTAATTACGACGTTTTTTTGTTTACATTGGTAGGTATACCTACATTTATCGCAGTTTAATTGGTAATTATTTACTCATCCTAGCGATATTGCTGCAACGTAAATTATTACCAGATTATACCTTTTTTCTACATATCAAGGTACCTATGTTGGGTTAAAATGTGCAAGACTTTTCTTACAAAAGCGGAATACCAATACAGGCATTAAACCAGCCTATATACCTAGGTATTCTACATATGTACCTATGTATTGGTGACGTTGGTGTCATATTTAAACGAAGCATTGTGATCGTGTTCTATAGACTTATTTGTTTTGATAATAAAAACACAATGATGATGATTCACATGTTGATAAGTTGGTTCTGGTTAAGATCTTCTATTGTTTTATCTAGCTGTTTTAGACGATAATAACGCGGGAGAATCTAAGAACTATCTTCTGAGTTGGTGTGTTTAAAAAAACTATAAACCAAATTCAATTCTGCACGCACTATTTACGCCCGTTATCATGGTAACAGCGAGGTTTCGAAGTATTAATCGATTTTTCCAATCTTTTGATTTTTGTAGATTTTTTTAAAAACCCTTCGACTGATTTCTATAAAATTTAATTGAGACCTAGGAAATAGGTAATTAGTTAAGTTATATGAAATCCCTTTGAATAGAAGCAAACATATAATTTTGGAACTTCGCTTCAGTAATCCGTCTTTGCTTTAGTAACCCACCAGTGAACATGAAAAAAATATTGTCGACGTATTTGCGAATCTCTCTTTTTTCGAAGTCGGTTAACCTTTGCCTTATAAAATTAATGGTTGTTTTAAAGACAGTCAATAATAAAACCTGTTTAATTTAGCATTCTTCGTGTACTCTGTCAGTTTAAAGTTCTAAGTAGGTCAGACAGATGAGATTAGTTTAGAAGCGTAGTGGTGAAAACGGCAGAGGCGGATTAAGGCGATAGGTAGGGCCAAACTACAAAATAGACCTCTCTTTGAATGCCTACTCCTCCTAAATGGAAAAAAATATGTGTCATATGTTTAATAGAGGTATATGAGCTTTCAAATTGATGTTAATTTTTATTATTTTTGTTACTTTTGTCGGAAAAAATTCTTAACTTTCCTCTGATTTTACACATGAAATTTCTTATATGTTCCGTATTGTCAGTGCTCCATGCATCGGTCTCTCTGTGGACTAGTTGGGGTTTAATTAAGGATCAATGGGGTAGGGTTAGTGATGAATGAGGATATACAAGTTTAACAGCGTTTGACAAAAATAGTGTACTAAACTGTTATAGCCCAGGGAAATAGATTTAGGTACCTACCTAACTGTGAACGGAGCGAGCCTCAAAATTTTTAAACTTGCGACGCAGGAGCTTCGCAAAGTTACAGTTATAACAAGAATTCGCGGTTGCGGTTTCGATTCCCGCCTTGGGACAAATGTTTGCTCCAGGTGATTTCGATTTATCTGTAATAAAATATACATATATATTTGTATAGTATTGTAAGCAGTATATATTTTATATTGTATTATGTTTAACAGTCGTCTAGTACCCACAACACAATCACAAGACAGATCTCTCATCTCTCAGACTTCGTGGGATTTTGGCTCCTCAAGTCAATATTTACTTCTCGCTTACGAATTTTTAGCTCCATCCCCCATCACAACTACTGCAGATTTGACTTAGCTAGTCTAAACAAATGTAGACATGATGTAGGTACCCAACTTTGTAATCCAATCACGTGTTCTTGAAGCCATAGCGGCTGGTTTGATAGTTAACGAAGCCCCATTCGTATTGAACATGTGTCGCGATTTGGTAATAAACCAAGCACTCTTGAGGTCACCGCATCCGCACGGGCTAAATACAGGCAATAGTGCATGAATTTCTTCTTTTTTATTGCCCTATACATATATCTGATGTTTTTTACAAAAACTTAAAATGAATTTTTCACGCGTTATCAAAGACTAGCGACCCGCCCCGGCTTCGCACGGTTTACGGATACAAACCTTCCTCTTGAATCACTCTAGCTATTAAAAAAACCGAATCAAAATCCGTTGCGTAGTTTTAAAGATTTAAGCATTCAAAGGGACATAAGGACAGAGAAAGCGACTTTGTTTTATACTTTGTAATAATAATAATAATAATAATGTAGTGATAACTCAAAAACTACCAATTTGTCACCTCCACCACCTCGTAATCATTTAAAAAAATATGCATCATAAAAAACTACTGGGTGTATGTATAACTACCTAGGTATAAATAACTGACATTTACCTAAATAATTAAAACAAAATTTTGAAGAAGTTGGTAGAATTTATAATAGTCTTTATATAATCCCCACCTTTATCTTATCGTTAATGATGCAGCTTTAATTAGGTACTTAGTAGCTACCTTCATATACCTACCGCAAAAACAAAGATATTTTTTGTAAACAAATCGGTTAAAAAACAAAAGACATATTGGTCTAACAGTAGAAGGTAACCTAAGTGACTAATCAGAAAAATTGACATCATTAGGTATCAGTAGGTACCTACAGTAAATTCGATATTAAATATACCATATATACCTACCTTATACCTCTTATCGACTCCAATTTACTGTCAACAGAAGATACACATTACTTAACATAAATTTGCGAAAACATAAAAATTGCGTAGTCATGATACAACTCGAATATCTGCCAGCAACATCCAGTTCAAAACAACGAGAGGAAATAGGTACCTACCTACTTACAATATTTGAAACAACAACCTAAAAATTTTGGTAAATATCATTTGTTTATAATATGTACCCACTGTGACGACAATATTATTATAGTTTTTAATGCTGCATTATTTAGGTATCTAGGTTGTATGAATTTATCTTTATTAGAATGCGTGTTTAATTAAAATGTTTGGCTTGTGTAAAAGCTAGATGGCGCTGTGGGTATATGCAGACATAAAGACACACTTAGGAATATTCCAGATAAGATAGCTTGGGTTTTATGAAACATTGTAACAGATAGATTTCTCACATGATTAGCTACAGTCAGATATAACTCTGACTTCGCTCCTTTCATCGATTTCTGAAACTCATGTATGAGTTTTAGAAATTAATGAAAACAAGGTTTTTGTCACTCAAAAAAATTAACACATTTTTAGTTAATTATTGGCAACCTGCGGTTCGCGAGCCGTCATCATCATCATCATCAACCTAGTCCACAGCTGGACATAGGCCTTCCCCAATGAGCGCCACAACGCTCTGTCTTCAGCTCGCCGCATCCAGCATCTGCCTGCAGTCTTTCGCAGATCGTCATGCCACCTGGCCGGAAGCCGTCCTACACTAAGTTTGCCGAGTCGCGGTCTCCACTCAAGAATACGTTTATACGTTACGTTACACGTGTACGTTATACGTTTGTCGGTTCTTCGCGAGATATGGCCGGCCTACTGACAAATTTGTTTCTGACCCTGTTAAGGTTGTCTGGAAGAGATCGCCTTACCGCTAACTGTGACTTAGTCTAAGTAATTTTATTGTAAATTGTTATTTTTATTTGTGTATTAAAGTATTTTCCATCTGGAGGAGGCTGCTGTTCGTTATACCAATCAAAAAGATTTACTGAATTCTGGAAACTTCTGGGCCCACTACACATTGTGTCACCGTATTGTTTCAACGTTATCTTATTCTTTGCTAAATCATGATATCTATCTGTTAACAACATTTCGAATTTATTATCACAACTCAAACACTTTTATAAAACTGATTGTTCATGACAATGAGTTTTTGACTCGGTTATCTACTGACTGCAGACGTTATCTAAACGCAGCTAAATTTTCAGCTTGCAAATCCTGTCAGTGGGTGGCAACAACATATCCGAGGTCCCTGAAACAGTCGGCCGCTTGACCTCACTGCAAGCGCTGGTGCTTTGCGACAACTATTTGGAGTACCTTCCAGCCTCCATCGCCAATCTCAACCAGCTACGGTCTCTCCTCATTCACAAGAACAGACTCAAGACGCTGCCTACGCAGATTATCAAACTGAAATGTTTGACAGAGGTGGGTTGATAAACTGATAAACTAGGCACTATCTTGTGTGGAAATTTTTGCAATGATTATCGGTAAAGTGAAGCCTTAAGGTGCCCGTATGGGCCAACAGCCTTGAGGATTCGGGCGGAGTCAAAATTTTCCCCCGCGCCAACCGCGTATTCCTGCCACATTTTTACGCACGCAGAGTGCGGTCTGCACTCATGGCATGCGGTCGCTTAGTTTAGTTTAGTTTTAGTTTTGGGTTAGGTGCGCTGTTTCCTCGCGTAGGTCTTTTTTTACTAGGTAGGTTATGTATCACCTGGTAAAAAATACCTGAGAACACTGCTCATAATAATATATAATATTCAGCGTGTAGGTTGACAAGATGGTTTTATGATAACTTACCTAAAAATATACTTACTGACTACAAACTACAACGTACAAAATTACCTACTTAGTTATATTATTTTCTCTACTATTCTAAGTACATACTAATAAGGTAAGTATAGGAAAGATAGGCAGGGTTGGATAGGTATCTAGAGGTACATAAAACGAAACTACAGTTTCATGGTTATCTTTATGCAATTATATTTTAATTATTCTTAGGTACTATGATATAATTCTTACTAGGTAGAAAGCTTTATAATTTTATGTCTACTCATGTAGAACTCAGCCCGTTCCCGTGGGAATTCCGGGATAAAATATAGCTTATGTGTTATTCCATAATCTATCGCTGTGCCCAATTTCATCCATATCCGTTCAGTAGTTTTTGCGTGAAAGAGTAACAAACATCCATTCTTACAAACTTTCGCGTTTATAATATTAGTAGGACTAGGCATTATTTTATTGCAGCCAAAGCCATTCAAGATCATTTCTACAGAAGTTCTGATAAGTAAGTAACTCTACATGCAGATGATTTTCAGCATCTTTCTCCATCTCCAGGCATCTAAAAAAAGAAGATATAAAATTCAAAGCATAAAAATACACAGTAGAGGAGCTGCAATTAGAGGATTCGATCCAGGTCTTTTATTTCAATCCCGGGATTTCGTGATTTGTGAAAGACGATCCCGGGATCCCGGGATCGTAGACAGGTAAATAAAATCGAAGCAATATATTCGTCGATGGAAATTTCAATTGGCGTAAAGGACAAAACCTAACTTTTCAGGAGAGCCAAAAAACACTACTTGTACACATTGTACTTACAAAATACATTTCTAAAGGGACCATAATTTTTTTTGACAAGCTCTTCGTTGATAATTTATTAAAATTACTCCACATGCTATATTTAAAAAGTTTTTGTCCCTTACGACGTAGCAATTTTGGTAGTTTTTAGACATACGCGGTCTATTTTTACTAACGAAATTAAAAATTTTGGTCGTATCAGACATTCTAGTATTAATATACCTGAATTTGTGTCTTATAAGTCGATAATCACTACATAGTATAAAACAAAGTCGCTTTTTCTGTCCCTATGTTATAATGTCCCTTTGAATGCTTAAATCTTTAAAACTACGCAACGGATTTTGATGTGGTTTTTTTTAATAGTTAGAGTGATTCAAGAGGAAGGTTTATATACTTATAATAAAACCGTGCAAAGTCGGGGCGGGTCGCTAATTTACTCATAAAAATTAGTTGTAAAGGACAAAACTTTGGTTTTGGTACCTTTGTGTTTCAATAAAATTAAGATATTTTCCACGTAAAAGTAAATAAAGTAACATCTGATATAAACCTCTTTTATTGGTAATTTTTGTGAAATTTTTACAGCAATATTTTTGCACTAAAGAAAGGTATTTAATCAAAATAAAGGACATTTGTTTGAAAAAACACTTAACAGGGCTAAGTCAACACTGCATTAACATTTTTAAATTAATCTAATGCAAACTTAAAATTAAACTAATTTAATTGAAAGCTCATGTAAATTAAGTTTTTCAATGATTTAAATTTAAATTAAAGGAATATAACGAATACTCCCTGTATGTTGTGTATTTGAAATCGTAGGAGAACTGCATGTTCCTAAGATTTTAACCTATTCGATGAATTAAGAAACTGTAGAAAATTTGTTTAAATCCTGTCACATATAACAGTTGAACCTTAACTATTCTTCAAGGAACATTTTACCAGACTTTTTATTTTACTTTGGGTTAAATACCTAGTTTTAATTATTTTAATCAGTCTTCTGGTTTTTCTCGTACTTTTACAACAGTGACAAGTGTTCCTACAATTGAATCATACACAGAAACAACTAATAAATCACTACATAGTATAAAACAAAGTCGCTTTTTCTGTCCCTATGTCCCTTTATCACTATGTCCCTTTGAATACTTAAATATTTAAAACTACACAACGGATTTTGATGCGGTTTTTTTTTATAGATAGAGTGATTCAAGAGAAAGGTTTATACGTATAATAAAACCGTGCGAAGCCGGGGCGGGTCGCTAGTATAGAATAAATTATGTACTTACTCTAACTTTAAACAATATAAACTCATATCCAGACAGCTCTTTTATCGTTTTAAGATTATTATTAATTATATTTGTTTTAATCTGTCTTCTGGTTTTATTTGGACTTTCATTAGCAATAAATTATACTTACATACTACTTAGTACGTTATTGTAACTGTCCTGCGTTTTAGTTTAGTTCAGTTAACAACCACTTTTTATTATAGAATAAATTTACCTTTACTTTTATTAATAACAACTCTAATCCAGACTTCTATTGTTATCGTTTTAAGATTATAATCATAATAATAATTGTTTTAACCAGACTTCGTTTTACTTGCACTTTTATAAGAATTAATTTATATTGTGTAGGTTAGGTACACTACTCTGACCGTAGCACCGTTCCTTCGTCGAATCATGCACACTTACAACCATTAGTTAGTATAGAGTAAATGTACCTTAACTTTTATTAATTTACACTCTTCAACAAACATAAAGCAGCCTTTGTTTCTCATGAGTGAATATGACTAATTGTATATTCTTTGAATCCTTGATGTCGTCTTCGTCGGTTTCTAAAAGTTCATCAGCAACAGCAAGTGGTTACTTACTCTTTCGTATGATGAGACAGAAAGATTACTTTCAAAACTCTCTTAATGTTTGTATTTAAAAAAAAAATTATTAGGTACTTTCATTAATTCAGTAATTTTTCTTTTTTTTTCAACTTTATGTAGGGATTCAACGTAATGCTAGATACTCATTGTGAAAGCGCTTTGGAATAGTATTATTGTCACAAAGCTTTTCCAAGTCTTTATATTTAGCTATAGATATGGGCAATCGGTCTTGGTATGCAGGTTTTACGTCGTATGTCAGTGCATCACATTCTTCCGGTTTTTTCAAGCAAAAACTTAACCGAATATACGCTAAAGCTTGTTTTATTTCTATTAGTTATTTGAGTCGTATAGGCCATCACAAAAAAATAAGTTGTATACGACCATCCCTTTTCGTTGTGTATTAAAAAAAATGCAAAACTTTACACCACAATATGTATTTTCTCTCACCAAATTATGCCATAAAATGCTTGGACATAAAGGTCATAAACATTGGAATTTAGAAACTTTGACTATACCATTCGATAGATCTCGACGAGCTGATAACGGCACTATATATAACTCAATATCGCCATTTTGTCCTTTACGCCAATTGAAATTTTCATCGACGAATTATGAAAATTTTTCAACTTTTATTTACTTCCAAAGACAAAGTAAAAATCAACGAAAACCACAATGACTTCTTTTTTCAATTAATTAATACTATAAATAAATATAAAAAAATCAACTTTGTTATTAAAATTTGATGATGGTTAAACGTATTGTTTCACAAGGCATGTGGTGACACAGTTTAGCTTATAGTACGCGGCGCAAACGCGTTTCTCTAATTCCTAAAATCGACCGGGATCCCGAATCCCGGGATCCCGGGATTCAGGATCCCGGTCGATTTTAGGTCCCGAAAATTTCGGGGTTATTTTTTCCATTTCCCTGGATTTTCGTGATTGAGAAAAATTGTTAAAAATAACAAAAACTCAAGCACGTAAATGTAATAAAACAAATTATATTTTTGTTATTTTTTCCATTTCCCTGGATTCGTGATTGAGAAAAATTGTTAAAAATAACAAAAACTCAAGCACGTAAATGTAATAAAACAAATTATAAAATAAAAATTTAACCAATTTCTCATAATATGAAACATTAAAAATAACAAAAAGGAACAACTGATCATTTCGGTTAACATCGGTTTTTAGTTTTCTTTTTAATTTTGTTTAAAAAAACTGGAATGATTATTCCGGAATCTTATTATCAGTACAAGCTCTTTTTATTAACAAATATTACAATTTATAAATACCATGTACTTGTATACAAAAAAAGCATTCCTTTATCAGGTAATCAACCGCCTACATGGTCACATCGTGGTAAACTTGACGTAAAATTCTTTTTTGTCAACAATCATGACATGCCTTTTGTATTTATTTTACAAGTCTGTAGATTACGCTACTGTGGGCTGGTTGAATAAAAGATAGATTGTGCGATATACTGAGTCTTTTCATTACACAGAAACACGGATACAAGAAATGACATTAAAATTTACGATAATCTATAACCCTTAATTAATTTAGGAATAATCATTCCAGTTTTTTTAATTATAATTTAAAAAGAAAACTAAAACCGATGTTAACCGAAATGATCAGTGGTTCCTTTTTGTTATTTTTAGTGTTTCATATGAGAAATTGATTAAATATTTATTTTATAATTTGTTTTATTACATTTACGTGAGTAATTTTTTGTTATTTTTAACAATTTTTCTCCATCACGAAAATCCCGGGATTAGGACAAAATAACCCCGAAATTTTCGGGACCTAAAATCGACCGGGATCCCGAATCCCGGGATCCCGGGATCGAATCCTCTAGCTGCAATGCATGGCGCCGAATTTATGTAAAAAGACGAAAACTTTTTTCGTAATAGTAAACGACTGGTACTAAGGGCTCTGATCACTAATGCTTATTTAAAATTAAATTAAATTATAATTAAATTATATACGGAGTTCGTGTTCAAAAACTTTAGTTGCTGACTTTGAATGACACGGAGGCGATCCGCGGACCGCGGAGGTGCGATGACTGAAACGAAAACACAATAAATTTGGATACTACTTACTCGATATTATTATGTGTTGGTAGTGGTACTTACGTACTACGGCTGTAATACTTCGTGCTCGAAGATCTTCGTTCCTCAACATTCTAAAATAAATTATGAGAAATATTTGTCATTGAAACGTAGCTTAGTTAGTAGTTAGGTATGTACACTATGTACCTACTACCTACATATTGAATTTACTTACTCGAAACATTTCGGTTTAGATAGGTACTTCTACAGCAGTTTTATTTCCTTGCTCTGGATTCTCTTTCTTTGATTCTCTAAAATACAAAACCATAAGTCAGAAAAATAAGGCATCGAAAGGTAGACCGGTAGTCTTGTACCTACCTATAATAAAAAACTATATTCACAAAAAGTACCTAGTTACTTTACTACCGTCATTCAACATTCATCATAATTATATAATGGTATCAATCAGCCTACAAGACGTCCACAGCTGGACATTGGCTATCCCAACCACATAGTAAGCCGCCTCTACTCCATTCATCGATTCCCAGGTATTGTCCAATATTGTACCAATCTGAGACTACGTCAAGCTGGTGAGTATATATAGTATTTTGTGTGGTTTGCTTACAAACTTCTACATCAAGTTTGGCTAGTGCGAGGAATAGTTGTTCCTAAATACCTACTACTGACCTAGTGTATAATAAACTTACCTACCTTTAAACTAATCCACGTTAGTTAGGTATCAGATAGATAGGTAGATACTTGGATGCAAGTTGGTAGGTACTTACAAGACTTCGTGCATTTTAGCAGCTTTCGTAGCTCTCATTTTCTTTATATTATGTTTTCTCCCCATTTTTTATTTCACATTACAGTTCACTCAATAAGAAAAGGACCTTACTAAACTAGTTCAACGAATCATATACCTAAACCAGAGTCCGAGCTCAAACCAAACTAGGAATACAAACCTATTACTAAAGCGTGAATGCGCAAACAATAATGTTTATTTCAAATATCGGAATTATATCAAAAATAGCGACGAGCGACACAACCTCCACGTCGGACAGTCCGAGCCACACTGCCGCCCGTCGCCCGCGCACAGACCCGCTTGTTCTATTTCATAGTGGAAACACAAAATAATTAATTGCAGCCGTATAAATGATTTGTTTTATTCGTCATATGTACAATTTGTGCAAAATACTTTGACAAATATTTGAGTGAAAGAAAAATACACAAAATCAACACCGTTTAGAAGAAATATCCAAATTTAGAACAAGAAATGCTTTACTTTGGTTATTTTTTTTATATAGTAATAATATGAATTCAATCATTTCATATGTACAACTTATAAATAAAAGTCTATTTTGCAACATATATTTTTTTCATACATTTTCATCCACTCATCAAGGAGAAATATCATTTTGAAAAAGGCGCTTTAGCCCATACAACAGCCTTAAACACGATAATATAGGTATTGCAAAAAATACACACTATACTTGCCATTGTTGAGAGTTACTGGCCTGTGCTAATTAATGGCACACGTGTATCGAATGATTGTCATGTTTTTTTTTTTTTTTTAAAGTAAAAAATTCTTTATTTGGAACATTAACAAAGGGTATAAAAAAAAACATAAATTGGAAGCGATGCGACCTGCAGAAGTAAAAAATACTGTGTCGCAGATCGCAACGCCCACCTCCGGGATTTAGGTTAAAAAAAAAAAAAAAAAAAAAAAAAAAAATGTTTTGTTTTCCATACCTCAATGAAATGTGTGTCCGTCAAGTTAGCAGCCCCACCATGGAATTTTAAGATTATAAATATGCCAATTAACTGTGCCGTCAATGCTGTATCCGGTGCCGCAAAGCATATAAATAGTGCTCCAGTACTTTAGGAGATATTGAGGGATTTCACTGTGGCTGCTATCTTGACGTCAAGCTGGCAGCCCCGCTGATTGTGAAGAAACCAAAGCTAGATTTGAATTGTGAACTATGCCAAATAACTGTTCCCATGTATATCTAGTTGTGCTGTAAAGCTCAGAAATAGAGACCCTGTGGTTTACAAGATATTAGGCTCAAAACATCTACATACATTTGAGAGTACAGATGAGTACAAAAGTGTTTCGATTACGATTGCAACTAGAATCGCTAGATGGCGTCTTTGAATGCTTGTATAGGTACATCACTGACGTGACGCAAATACCTACTGCTTTTATTGGTACAACAACCGTAACTTAGCATTAGGTACTTAAATTTAATAATATCATAAATATAATGTACCTATCTACGACTAATAAGTATTTCTTTTGCTGAGTTTTCAACCAAACCTTATAATAAATTATACCTTAAAAGTACTACCATTGGCGTATCTAGGCATATTCTCCAGGGGGGGCCAGGGACCCATATTAACTGCTCGCCATTTTTGTAATATGAACTTCTAATACCAGCCAGTCAGCGGTCACGTGACTGGCTGGTATTAGATTTGTCGTTGGCCGACTTCTGAACAAAAATTGTCTGGACAAACCGTAGTATGAGCATAAGAATAGACAAAAACAGAGTAGAAGGGAAACTTCGCTCCAAACGCGCTTAAGGTCACGATATTAGCTTACGCACTTCTGCACGTTAAACGTGCAGGAGGGCTCTCACAGCCGGCGACGACGCCGTACGCGGATTTTAATATTTGTGTAGGTTAGGTACCTACCTCTAGATTATGACGTCACGGTCAAGTTATTGTGTATCGGTTGTAACAATAACTCAAAAACGAAGACAAATTTAACTTTTTTTTAGATTACTAAATGATAATACATACCCTATGTAAGTAATATTTTCTAAATATTAATGTGTTTTGTAGGTTCCTAACTAACTGATTAGGTAGGTACCTAATCAGGAACGTGAACATCGGTCGTTGACCTTTTCTCACTCGCCTCGCCTCGCGACGGCGACGGCCGGGCGCGGCGGTACATTGCAGTAGCAATCCTGGCAAAACGACTCGACGACAGAGGGGCGTAACGAGGTGAAGAGGGAAGTAGGTATATAAACGGCGGCATTTGGGACTAGATCAAAGAAGAGTCCCTTCTACCCAGTTATTATTTATTCTTATGGTATGAGCGAGTGTCCATTTGACATTTCTATCCAGTTTATCTGTCAATTGAAACAATTCTGTTTACGCTGCGACAATTGAGCTTTTTCTGAACAGTTTTAGAATTTTGGTTTTAAAAATATCGTTTCGGCAATTGTACCTCCATAAAAATTTGTAAAGACTTAGAAATATTTGAGTCCTTGGATAGTACCTACGTATTCTCTGGCTTGTCCCCAAAAATGTTGTACCTATACCGAACGTACTAGAATGAATCTTGCTTGTCCCGATTTACTATCGCTATTTCTCTGTCGGAGTTCAAAAACTCCTATAGTTTCTCGAGCTGAGTAAGACAACCGTCGCGTCGTCGCCTAGACTTATAATCTCACGAACTAAAATAAAAAAAAAACATTGTAAATAAATAGTAAATTGAAATGGTACTAATAACTTTATCGCTTGAAATCTAAAATATGTAAAATAAGGCAGGTAAATAGACCAAGTGCGAGTCACGACTAGGTAAACAACAGTAGGCAAGTACCTATTACTTTTCTTTTTTAGTTACTTTATGAAATCATTCAAGTGTCTACATGTTGCTAATAAAAAAATCTCATTTGTTGTATATAAGCGCACTTAAATATTTACTTTATTTTGTTTTTAGTGTTTATTATTATAACAGAAAACTGTTCTTGAGATACAGCCTGGTGACACACAGACGGACAGACAGACAGCGAAGTCTTAGAAAAAGGATCAGAAAAAGGGTTTAGACATTTGGCGAATAAACGGTAGTTACATGTTTTTTCTTATAATAATAACACTAAAACCAAACTTAATTCTATACTTAGTTGCTTATTTTTGGCAAAATCATAATAAAAAACATTAACTAAGATCCTTTGAAAGCAACAACGAAAGTGTAAGAATAACCATAAAAACACAAAAAAAATAATATTTTTTATTAAAAAAATCCTTGATCACAAGTTGATACTCTTGGAGTTATAATCACCCCCTTACATACACTGGACATAATATATAATAATGTAAATATTTACTTTATTGACACTAAGTATAAAATGTTTTAGATTAATGTACAGACAGACTTTACATACCTATTTATTTCGCAAAGGTGTTTTACCTATGTTCGTTTTTTTGTGTAGGTAGACCTTGCTGGTCACACTGGTCATGTTTTCTGATTGTTTACTTTACATTCCAGTGTCTATGGTAGCTTAACTACAGTTTTTCATAAGAAGAATGTGTCAATCAATAAGAATAAAATACAAATTAGATTTGTATGTTTGTTTATAATATATTATCGTCTTTTGTGGCTTCAGCAGTACTTGCTCGTCCAGAAATAATAATAAACGACTATTATTATTTCTAGGCGAATAAATGCTTTAGCTGCAATAAACGCCATCTAGCGATTGATTGCAATCGTAATCTAAACACTTTTGTACTCATCTGTTTTTTCAAATGTATGTAGATGTTTAGAGCCTATTATCTTATAAACTACAGGGTCTCTATTTCTGAGCTTTACAGCACAACTAGATATACATGGGAACAGTTATTTGACATAGTTCACAATTCAAATCTAGCTTTGGTTTCTTCACAATCAGCGGGGCTGCCAGCTTGACGTCAAGATAGCAGCCACAGTGAAATCCCTCAATATCTCCTAAAGTACTGGAGCACTATTTATATGCTTTGCGGCACCGGATACAGCATTGACGGCACAGTTAATTGGCATATTTATAATCTTAAAATTCCATGGTGTGGCTGCTAACTTGACGGACACTGAAATGTCTGTGTGTTAGGAACAAGAAATCAGAAATTACCTGATCATATTTCAATTTTATTAAGTGGGCGGCGTCCATTAATTACGTATGTTCAAGGGGGGGGGAGGGGGTCAAGCTAATTCTTTCTAAATCTCACTTGGGGGAGAGGGGTGTTTTAGCAAATATCACGTCATTTTTTTATAGTAGAAAACGGCAAAAATATTCGTGAAAATAAAGTTAAAGTAAGTGATTTTAAACTACGGTAATACACACAAATTTCAAACACTAGTCTAAAGTAATGTAATAATTAATCTTTTTATATCCCAACGTGTTCCCACCCAAAGCACAAATTTTGAAAAATCTTACGTGAGATTTGGGGAGGGGGGAGGGATTTGAGGAAAATCTTACGAAATCTCTGTAAATCCGTTACGAAAAACCTGTTTTTATGTCAAAGTATAATAATGACTGTGGATTTTGTTAAATAAATCAAATAAAAATATATCTCACCAGAGGGGGCGGGGGGGGGGGGTCAAAAATCCTGAAAAATGGCTCACAAATTTATGGACGCCCCCTAAGCTTACAAAATAAGCAATTAGAAAATTATTTTAAGTTCCGTAGACCACGTTCAGTCATCTAGTAGTAAAATAATATACCTATCTACAGTCACTAATAAAAAATCCAGAATGGGGTCAACCTTTCAAAGGCGTTTTTGGGTCATGCATAGACATGACAGCATAACTAACAGACGACACAGAGGCTTTTTAAAAAATCAACCATCTAAGTAGGTAGGTAGATACTTTTCTGACGTTGACTGACTACCTACCTTTAATTATTGTGATACAAGGCATGGAGCCAGTTTCATATACAAAGGACAATCATCACTAAAAGGGGTATTACACTACACGGTATTCAGGGACCCTAACCCTAACTAGGAGTGGTGTAATAAGATTTAGGGTCCCTAAGGGACGGACCCGGACCCGGACAGCCAGGGCCCGGTAGTCAGGGTCCCTGAATAAGTGTAGTGTAATACCCCTTTAAGCCCACTGTCTCAAACCACAATGGCGTCTATTCCAGTTGAGTCTCCGAGACAACCCGCTCGTGGTGCGTTTCGTTCGCGACATGACTCTGCAGCCGCCGACGCTGCTCGAGCTGGCAGGACGCACCATCAAGCTGCATCGGCTGCCGATAGCGCCCGGGGACGTGCCACATACGCTGATGAAATATCTCGGAGCTGCGCAATGTTGCGTCAACCCGAAGTGCAAAGGTAAGTTAAGCTAATCACGCACAAAAAACAGACAACAAATTGGACTTAAATGTATGTGTTCCCTTCATCATCAAGATGCACCAGCTCCCGACGACGTCAATGTCGGTGGCCAAATACCCTGAAGAAATATCACGGAGACGCGCAATCGTTTTCAACCCGAAGTGCAAAGGTAAGCTTAGTTATACCAAAATTCTAGTATTCTCTGAGAAATAAAAGCCTCGACTTGACGGGTCGCCCCAACAAGATGTCCTACCTATCTCGGGGTCACGCAGTATTGCGTCAAGTGCGCCCGAAGTGCGATGGTCAGCTAGTTTTAAGCATTTTAGAATCGGTCCTCACGTGTTCCATATATCTATGACGACCTCAAAGGCGCGGCAAGCGAAGCAAAGGTTCGCCTGCGACGTAGTTGCGGATTCGACTCCCGCCTTAGGACAAATGTTTGTACGACGAACTGCAATTATTTGTTCCAGGGTTCTGGGAGATTTCTATCTACTTGTATAGTTATAAATTCTATTTAGTTAGGTATGTAATGTATTATATGAAGTAGGTAGGTACATATGTCAGTTATAGTACCTACGCATAAGCTCTGCTTAGCTTGCGGCTAGACGATGTTGTAAGGATGGTCCAGAATTCAGAGACAGAGAGGAAAAATCGCTGCGACTATCCACATAAAACCTATCCGGTGATCGACCGAGTCCTCGCGAACAACCTGGGCCCGAATTCCACTAAATAAATCGCTTCACCATTTAAATAGTATAGTGTCAAAATGACAGTGTTAAACTCTTTTTGAGATTCATTCATAGCTGTGACGATTACCTTTATAACTACCAATTTGACATTCTAATTATGAAAGTCTCTTCAAGCGCAAAAAATGGTAGAATACCAAATGCACAAACGTCATTTTAGCCATCTTGATACTATGACGCTATTGAGTTTGAGACCTTTCTTCTGAAATTAGTGGAATTCGGCCCCTGTTTACTAACTGAAGTTACTTATTTAGTCAATAATTTGAGCTACCATCCCAATTAGAAAGATTTAAGTAAGTATAATTATTGACTTCAACGTTTCCCTGTAGAGTACCTAGACGCAACGCAAACAGACGATATCTACTACAAAGCTATTGTCTGTCTGTTTGCATAATCTGCTGACCCGTGTTACTATCACAGCAGTTAGTTAGCTATCTACCTATAGTAAGTACCGTACGTATCTATAAACTAAACTCTCTTGCGTCATTGTATGCACTTGATCTTACAACCTTAATTAGGCTAGTCAGCACTTTCGTAGATATCAGCACAGTCATCGAGCACTTTCTTAAGGTCAAGGTCAACTCTGCACGTGTTACTCTGTATCCGACATAACATTAAGATAATAATTCAGTTTTTATTAATGTCACTTGTTCATAATCATAATAAATTGTCAGATGACAGGTGCCTACCCGCTAAACCTATTTAACACTAGCTAACATGTTACAAATTAATATATCCATAACACAAGCTTTGAGTAGCTTACTTTGGGACTAGATAGCTGCTATGTGGATTGTACAGCATTATAATTAAAACCATTAGGGGAGGCCTATGTCCAGCAGTGGACTAATATAGGCTAATGATGATGATGATGATAATTAAAACAAATAAAAATATTCTTAGATGATATTATATGACCTACGTATAAAATACCTCCTACCAGTAGGTATAGAAACCCCGCGTTTTCGTCCCCGTAGAATTAGAATTTTTTATGAAAAAATTTGGCCTTCATTTTCAGTAAAATTCATTTGTTTTTAATTTAGAATTTTAAATAAACTCTTCCACTTTCCATTTCAGGAGTTTTCTTCGACAACCGCGTGGAACACATAAAGTTCGTCGACTTCTGCGGGAAGTACCGCATCCCTCTGCTCCAGTACCTCTGCAGCTCCAAGTGTATAACCGGCAGCTGGGAGAGTCGCGAGGAGAACAATAACCCCAACCCGCATATGATGAGACGAGTACTGCTGGGTTAAAACCTAGGCCACGCCATAATCGAAGACCAGGGGCTTTATTGTCTAACTCGACTGATAATCGAGATCGATTCATTTATGACATTTAAAACCTAGGCGATTCGATTGATCCACTGGTTGACATTTTAATTTAACTGATAATCGATTTCAAGTTAGATAATAAGGCCCAAGACGTGCCTACAGATTCGGTAGAAAGGTCGTAGCTCATACATGCAACACCGCTCTTGCACAGCCTCGCATGGCTTCACCTCAAACCGCATTGAGTAGACGCTCTTTCCAGCCCGTGCCAATGCTAGGGTTGCCATTGCAGATGGCCGGGATTTCCGGTAATGTCCCGGTAATTTTGCGTCTTGTCCCGTGTCCAGTAATAAGGCGTAATTGTCCCTGATTCCGAAAATCCTACAAGATTTCTACTACTACTATTTATACTACTAGATCCTGTAGATTTTTAGGACAGGCGGACCAAAGGCCCCGGCGAATAAAAGCTGGATATTAGACCAATTTAGACCACTCGCAATAATTATCCCGGACGTGGTAAGTTTCGTTCTGGCAACCCTAGCCCATGCTGATCAAACCGAGTCCAAATGCAGAAACTGTACTTCAACCTAAACCACTGCCCATGCGCTGATAACTAACTCCCAGTCCGATGACGGCTATCAGTCTCGGTGTCGTTGATCCAGCGCAGTCCAGACTGAATGGTAGATTAGATTGGTCCACGTGACTCAAGTGCGCAGTATCGTTTGAAGCGCAGTATACTCGAAGCTTTCCATTCTTATACATATATTTCAATGGTTTACATCTGCCTAGTTAGAGCAAGTACGGTTTCCGCGCACTGTCTACTATTTTATGTATACCATACGAGGCCACATTTTACTGAGCTGGAGTTTTGCGTTATAGATGAGCTACGTTCTTAAGGGGGCGTCCATTAATAACGTGATGTGTTTATGGGGGGAGGGGGTTAAGCTATGTCTTTTCAAATCATACTTGGAGGAGAAGGGGGTTTTTTAGGGGGGGGGGGGGTTAGGGCAAAAATCACGTAATTTTGTTTCTAGTAGAAAACTGAGTAAGGTTATATTGTAATACTCTCAAATGCTAAGTAGTATTTGCTAGTCATACATAAAAATAATGGAACAAATTATGTTTTTGTATTATTTTTGTTTCCAGCCAAAACACAAATTTAAAAAATCTCACGTTAGGTTTAGGGAGGGGGGAGGGAGTTGACGAATATCTTACGAAATGTCTCACCAGAGGGGGAACGAAATGAAAAGGGGGTAAAAAAAACTGAAAAATGCATCACGTAATTTCTGGACGCCTCTTAACTTTCAAAATACTGTTTCCCACATGTAAAGGTGATGGGACATTTTCGATAATGTTATAATTTATTATTAAATGACATACAACCTTTCTTTCGAATGCACCTTCAAATATTCGAACACAAACATACATTAAGAACAATGGTAGTTAAACAAGAAAGGAGAATACCTACTAGTAAAATCAGTGGCATGGTATGTGAAAAAATATCTACCTTAGTAGAAAAAAAAAGATTTTGTCACTATTAACTTGTGATAGTGTGCCAATTGTCAATAATGTTCATTACAGGTAATTTTAGTCAGCATAATTAAGTTTTAATAAAAATAAATAATTATAAAGTTTAAGTTCGAAAATGTATATTCAATGTGAAATAATCATTTTGTTATTTTTATTTTATGTTCTAAAACTTATTTTAACCAAAGGGACTAATACAAAGATATCAAAGTTACCTATACATATCCTTATTGTTATTTCTATAAAGTTATGTACATAAATAAAACTACATATTAACACCTACCTATTTTAATTTCATAACAATCTATTCATTAGTTTCTTGCAAGAACTTTAATCGAGCTTCTTTGCCTCTAAGGATGGCTGTTTTGAATAATTTGCAGTATAGTTTTATAGCAATTGGCGAATCGTCATTGCCGGGGACAGGGTATGTGATGAGGTTAGGGTTGCAATTACTGTCCACAATACCTATGGTAGGTATGAGCATTTTAGCACTGTCTCGCACAGCAGTGTGTTGGTTTAGGATATTGTTCTGGGTGTTCAGGAATATACATAAGTCTGGCAACCTTGTCACTGCCCCAAATTGATGGTTTGCATTAGTGAATATACCTCCTCTCCAAAATCTAGTGTGGGCGTACTCGCCAGCTTCCATAGCTGTCTTTTCAACCTCATGTGCGTTCAAAGCATTTCTGTTGAAAAAGCAAATAATCCCTCCTCGGTAAGCCACATGCGCTGTAAAGTTGAGGGCTTTCCGTAAATGCTCTGCTGTGACGTCTAGGTCGAAAATCAAATGCCCAAGCCGGGAACCGTAAATGTAAGGCCTCATGTAGTCATTAAGTGAACCTTCTTTGTGCCCATAGTGGACTCTATTTTCGAATAAATCATTTACTGTGAAAAGGTTGTGCACTTGGAAAAAATCTGGATGCTGAAGAGGCGTTTTTGCTTGAACTCCATCTGCAAATTACAGCGCTAAGATTTATTGTTTTTAGGGGAAACGAATAGGTAAAGGGCTAGAAGAAATTATTTATTTTACTTTGGAATAATAATTATTAATGGCATTGTAAGTGGATTTAGTGATTTTTCGAGTTATAGCTTACCATCAGGTTTAATAGCAGCTTGAACTGCTATGGAATTTCTTCTTATTATTGTTATTCCATGTCTCACAACAGGATTCCCTATAACTATTAAAAACAAAGTTGTAATTAGTGTTTCATACATTCCTTCTATATATGTAACCGTGAGGAATAGTGGCGTTATCTCTAAAAACTTACGAGTAACATTATAAAACATTGTAGACGCGGGGTAAATGGTGTAAAAGGAAATAAATAGGATATTTATCTAATTTTTAGTAGGTTATGTTTCAACTTCAACTTCTTGATTATGGCTCTGCGTCTGGTTTGACGCAATAAAAATCAGCTATTTTGTAAGCTGAGATTGACAGACTTGACAATAGACTTTCAATCAATGTCAAACTTTTTTGGCATGGTATTTTCAATTCCATAGACAAATTCTATCGATTCTATAGACACACAATGCCGATTCCGTCGAAATAGCTCATATGAGTGCAAAAAAATCTGAAAAAAACATAGGTATCTATCTATCCGTCTGTAGCTCGCTCGCTGATTGAATAGTTATTTTAAGACTGAGTATCAATAATTATCAGACTACCTATTTATGTACCTCTAAGTGTATTCCTAGAACTTGTACAGCTGCTAAGCTCTAAACGTGGGTATGTAAAATGGACGATATAGTTTTCATTGGCGACTGGATCAAAGACAGAGTTCTAGGATCAGGAAGTTTTGGTGTCGTCGTTCTTTGGAAACACAAAAGGACAGAGGAAAAACTTGCAATAAAAACCTGTAAATGGGGCGACGAACTCACTGCGAAGCACAAAGAACGATGGACCAAGGAAGTAGAGATGCTACAAAATTGCCGAAACCCAAATATAGTCGGCACAAAGGAACTTCCACCAGAATTTGTAAACGGATTGCAGCGCGCTAATCCTTCCGGCCTGCCCATCCTTTGCATGGAGTACTGTAGCGGCGGGGATCTGCGACAGGTCCTCAATAAGCCTGAGTTCTGTGCCGGTCTCAAGGAACAACAAGTCAGGCAAATACTGAGTGACATCCGAAATGCAATGCAATTCCTACATCAGAACAGGATAACACATCGTGATCTTAAACCTGAAAACATTGTGATGTGTGTCCTTGATAATGCAGGACAAATAAACAATCAAAGACCTAATGTGGCATATAAACTTATTGATCTTGGATATGCCAAAGAAATTGACTCCAATTCCATCTGTGCCAGTTTTGTAGGAACATTGCAGTACTTGGCACCAGAAATTCTATACAGTAAGACTTATAGTAACTCAGTGGATTACTGGTCCTTGGGCTTGCTTGCATTTGAATTGATCTGCGGCAAGCGACCATTTCTCCCGTTCATGGCACCAGTTCAATGGATGCCACATGTGAAGAAGAAGGCCCACTCAAATATATGTGTTTATGAAACTTTCCATGAAGATATAGAGTATTCTGATGAAATATTCCTTGAAAATCATATATCAAAGCCATTTAAAGCATTTATGGAAGAGTGGTTGCGGATAGCTTTGGAATGGGACCCTAAGCTTAGAGGGAGGGATACACCTTCAAGGGTTACCTTCAATCTGCCAGAAGAAAAAGAAATAGCCAGCAATATTGTGATTTTTGACCAGCTCAGAGATGTGTTGGCCAAGAAAATAATCAAAGTATTCTCTGTGGTAACTTATTATGAGCTGGCATATGAGATTGATGACACTACTGCAGTTTCTACCCTGAAAACTTGGATTGAGAAAGACACCAAGATCCCTGTTCAAGAACAGATTTTAATATCACAATTTGGTTTTGGGGTGCTGGAAGATGAAGACTTGCTTATGAAATATTGGAATGAAAATAATGAAACTATGTTGTCACTTTTTAGTAGAACAGCTTTTATGATTGATAATATTGAAGCCATTGTGCCTAAGTCTGTCCAAAGATGCCTGGAGCACCCAAAAGCTTTATACAACTTCAAAAACAGCCAGAATTTGTACCAGAATGGCTTGTACTTTGTACAAAAGGAGATGGAACTGTTTGAATCACTTGTGAAAGGGATTTTTGTAAGAGCTGAATCGTTGAAGAACGAGGGCAACCAACTTCTACTAAAACACAACTCGGTAGATAAGAGCATTGGAAACCTCCTTGCTCAAGATGAGATTGTCAAAAAGATTAAAGAAACTGGCCAAAAACACATCACAGAACTCAGAGAAAATTCAACAGGGACCAATCTGCTGGGTGGTTTTAACAAAATATTCAAAGATGCTGATGATCTCAATGATAAAATCTGTAAGCTGAAAACTGCTTGGTCCCAAATTACGATCAGGCTGCAATCTGCTACCCGAAGGTGCAATGAAAACATATCTGTTGATCTCAACAACTTCATTGCCAAATATAACTTCACAAATATTTACACAAATGCCTATAAAGTGTTCCTGTTATACAAGAAAACCTTGAATGAAATGAGAGGAAAAGAGAGGCAATGCCACGATATAATGAAGGTAAGCTACGACTGTCTGAAGCTCAGGAGCAAGATATTGACAGAAATTCGTCACCAAACATTTGTACTTAAATTGATGGATTTGAGCACTGAATTTGCTAAGATTAGTGATATAGTTAAAAATGCATTTGAGCACACTGAAAAGTTAACTGTTGATTTGTCAAATGTTCTAGAAGAGCTTACAAATTGTACATGGTCTACAATAAGTCTAGTTGTTAAGGATGCTGACAGCCTGTCTGATCTTCCATACAGTTTGGTGTCTTATGAGAAAAAGGATTTCAAGATAGGTGAGGCTGTATCAAATCATTGCATCAAAATGGTGAACAATGTAGAAGATGATACACTCAAATCTCTTATCGAGGATAGTCTGCAGATAAGACAGAATCACAAGCAGCTATCTCAGAAATTGAATGAACAGAAAGACTTGTTGAACAAATCAGTAATTGATTTTAGCTTTTTAGATGAGGAGTAGTTTGATAAGCTACTTTTTTCACAAATTTTAGATATTTATAATAAGTTTGTACATATTTAGGTATTTTTTACTAACAATTATTTTAAGGTAGCATTAATATTGATATTAAATGTTTTATGATGGGGCTGCTAAGAATTTTTTGATCTTAATTGCCAATTTATAGATTTTACTCATTGTTATGAATTTACTTAATTTATTTCAAATTATACCTACTAACATGTTTTGTGTTCTAGTCAAACTAAGTGCTATCAAAATAAATGAACTTTACGTCAACATATTTTGTTATGATTGATGCACCAACATTACTCATAATTATAATATTTATATGGAGGAAAGATAACTTGGTATGTCACCAACTCACAATAGCTAGACCCAAACCACAGAATAAATAATAGTAACTACCCAAACTAAGCAGAGCTTGTGTTTTGACCTACATAATTGTTAGTTGGTACTTAGGTAGGTAGGTATATAACAAACAAAAGACATTGAACATGAATCTTATGTTTATTGTCTGTCATGACTTGTATTGTTTTTTGTAGTTAGTTATTATAATTGACACTGACACTTAAGTAAATTCCTAAATTATTTTTAACATTTAGGTAGGTAACTATCTTAAAAATTTACTTATGAATAATGGTTCCCGTAAATGTTTCTAACCATTCTTTGAAACTGTCCATCATTTTGTGCAACTTCTTAGCGCTCGGTGGTGTCTGGAGATATTCCTCAGGAGCAAATCTAGGCTCGGGACCACCGCTCACGTGGAGCCATATAGCCAGCACTGCATCATCTACGTTCGCCACCGGTCTTCGACACAGCCTCGCTGACGTCACACAGGCCGCCACCAGCCCGCCCATTCCTCCAACAGAAACTGCTCTTGGCCTCTCCTTCCGAGCTGCCAGGAAGTAATTCCTCAAAAGGTTCTCCGTAGATGTCTCCATCGAAACTTCTATTCCAGCAACTAAGTCAATATACGTCGCTAGTTCCTTCAACGTTCGCTTTTCTTCGCTACTACTTTCCTCCGTATCAACACAACGTTCCAAATGAAAGTCAATAATCTCGTCTTGGTACTCGCAGATATCTCCTCGGCAAACGGTCCCGAAAACGCTGGCTACGTTGTAAAGATCAATCTTCTTGAAATCCATGCCTTGGGCCCAAACAGCGCTGCGAAGTTTCGCCTTGGCAGTTTCAGTGATCACTTCGCCACTTTCCACGGCTGATAATACTGCACAAGTTTGTTTTTGGTTGTAAACGTGCAGAGGTAGCGGCATCACGCATACTCCTCCGGAACTTGCAAGAAGGGCTGTGGACACCGACGTGTTGGAGGTTCCTAAGAAAAGAGACCGGTCTGCAATTCTAGAGGCTTCTGTCATGAGTTTTCCGACATAGCCAGTGTCAGACCCCGCAACTAGAACGTGGACGATTTCGGAACCTGTTAGTAGACTGGCTTTGACGCTGCAGAGACTTATTAGAAGAGTTATCTTCAGATGCATGAAGCAGTTGCAAGGACAGACGCTGAGGCCAATGCTGGATGCGAGGACGTAGATAAACTTCCACGGTAGACAATCGCATGCATGATACAATTCCTGAATATCTTTTAAAACAGGGCAAGTCATCGGGGTGGCTAGTGGCTTGACGTGTTCCAGAGACCAAACACATTGTACTTTCTTCGCCACGATTGCATGGATTGAATATTTCAAGCCAAGCGTCAGTTTAGGAATTAAGTCATCTGTGATAACGAGATTTTTTGAGCGGCATCGCTCGTTGAGTACAAAAGTGGCAGTTACTTGCTCGCCACATCTTCTTAAGCCACTGTTTTCGAACAGAACGCTTCTACAAATAAAACACCTCGGTGGAGCTTTCGGGATATAATGTAAAACCACCTCACTCCCTTCACATTCTTCGGTACAACTCCACACGGTATGATGGACGTAACTCGTCGGCTTAGATATCGAAATGAGAATTCCTTCAAACAACACGATTCCAGCGTAGTTATGTGGGTTGGGACGAACAATCAATTTAGATAAGCTTTGTAATCTTATCAAAACAAGACATTGGTTTTCTTGAAACTCTTGGCTTTGCTCTCCCGTTATCGACTTGAGACATGCAAATAAAATCATGCTACACATTCGTTGCCATTTCAGAGGCTCATGTAAAAGATTCATTCCGAGATCTGCAAATGAATCTAAAAGGTCCATCACGTCAATTTTAAGTAAATATCGCAGTGGTGGAAACTTATTTAGTGTGTTTTGCGTTTGCTTATCCAAAAACTTTTCGCATTTCATTCTCATATCATCCAAATAACGCGTTCTATCCAAGTATAGCAATAAATGACATTGCAACTCCATTGCTATGCTGGTTTCATTTTCTCCTCTATGAGCTAAATGAGCACTACTAATTAAATATTGTTAGTAGGCGCTTGGATTTTTAGGTAGGTACCTAGTATAGTAGTTGGTTGTGGAATTAAGAATTTATAGTAGGTAAGTACCTATATTAATCTATAACCAATCACTCTATTTCGCATGGAACATTTTCAAAATATTTCCCGCCACTTTCGTATCCCTGGTAGAGCTAATAGGTCACGTCACCCTCCTTTGTTTTCAGCATAAAGTTCGGGAAAAAGAGGTTTCAATCCTCTTCAGACGAAATCTAGAACGGCAACAAAAGGGAATGAAAGCATTCTGCGTCCTATTTTTTATTATCGAGTTCTGCCTCAAACGAAATAAAATGGGCTTTATTGATAAAGTGGAAGCATTAAAGGTTGTGTAAATCTGTACCGTACCGAATTGGCCTTCCTACACGCGACATTTTACGGCAACCCACGCCTTCCTAAAGGACAAACGCTGACTCCATACGAAGGTCAGTAAACAATCAACGGTGGCGACTATAATAAGGAACGGAAATCAAAATCGATATGCAAATAGCATCAAAATGATTACGATTTACAATCCGGTGACATAGTTAAGTAGAGCCAGTTCATTCATTGTAAGCATAGGTACACTGCCGTTGTAAAGTGATTAACTTCTTAATTAAATAATTGCTAACCAATTTGGTGAGTAGGTAGTAGGTAAATGACTTCTCTGTAGGTAAAAACCTAGGTACCTCTTCGTGAATCATAGATTTTGTGATTCGTTTATTTGAGAAGTTTTCATATCCGCCTTTCATAAAGGAAGTTTAGTCATTGTTAGGTAGGTAGGTACTTCAATATGCAATATTCACTTCGATCAATGGTATATTTGATCGAAGAATTAGGAAAGAGGTACTTATGTAACAATATACCCTAGAATAGGTATACCTGTTAGATACTTTAATTAAGTCTAAGTACCTACCAGTTTAGTTTTTGCAGATACGATAAAGTGTATTAACGTTTTCTGTTATCGCTTGTTTGTTATTCTAACATATTTTCAGCTTCGTAATCACGATGTTGACTCTACCTTAAGTATGTACCACCAGCCTTTTACCTAATCATCAGTTCTGTTGGTTAATCACACTGTACCGAACTGTACATGAACGAAACTAGTAGGCGGAGTGAGTTGAGACATAGAATAAATAACAATACCCACGTACAGTACGACGCAACTTTGTGCAAGTTCAGTATGTACCACTTAGGTACTGTTCCACATTTAAACCCAGAACGTTCCCGAACAGTATCAGCAGACACACCTGTCTACAACAGGCATCTCCTGTAGCCAAAAATGAACTTTATACGCTGACGCAATAATTTGTGAAGTTAGGTATCAAACTAAGAACGTTCGAGTTTTTATATTTCGGGACTCTCGCAGCGTTGTCGCCGGTCTTTGGCAGAGCACTACAGCAAACAATGCACTAAATCATGGTTCGTACGTAAGATATTGTCTTTTTGGTAACTAGGAGGTGCGTGAATTAATACAAAACGAAGCCAGTAGACTAGCCTAGGCCTACATTCTGCCTGAAGCTGGAGGTGCTATTGATATCTCGTCTTTGGATACGGAATGCTCCATTCATCTTTGTGTTACGTAGTATCTTATTGGTGTGGTACTGCATACTGGTTGTGAGTTTCGCGCGGGCGTGCGTGGGGAGACGTGCAGCGCGCGCCGGCGGCAGTCCGCGGCGCACTGGCTCCGCGCGCGATGCCCGAGCACGACGCGTACCAGCTGCGGCCACGCGCCGCGCGCAGTCGCGAGCCACGCGCGCGCAGGACTCCCCAACCCCTCAGCAAGTATAGAAGAAAAACTGCAAACGCGCGGGAAAGGAGCCGCATGCAAGAGATCAACTTAGCGTTCGAAGCGTTGCGGCGGGCAGTCCCCGCCGCTGCTATCACTGGATCGCCGGTCCCTTGCGAGAAGCTCACGAAGATCACCACGTTGAGACTGGCGATGAAGTATATCACCGCATTGAGTTCGGCGCTGCAGGAGCAAGGGGACGAGTCGCGGCCCGAGCGCTGGTCGTCGCCGCTGTGCTCGGACCTCTCCGAGCTCTCCACGGAGCCCGATCAGGAAGCTTCGACGGAGTTCGGGGAGGACTCTCTCTCTCCCTTCGATTCCTTCTTCGCGGAGTTTGACTGCGATTACGTGGAGAGGACTTTTGCGTGACTGTGCCGTGTTGTGATCGTGCTGGACTCTAAATTAGGTATTAATTCAGCAATTGCCATACTAATATTAGGTTTATGAGATAGGTTATGGATATTTTGAGATTAATTTATTGCTCTATTATTTTTTAATAAATTTTAATTGTTATCGTTACAAATGTGGCATTTTTTCCTTAATTTTTTTACATGGTGGGACATTTCCTCTTTGCTTGTCACTTAATACGAATTTGTGGCAAAACTTCCCTATTCAAAAGGTAGGCTAAAAATAATCAATCAATCAAATTTCTTGGTAGTTAGGCTAGCATCTATCATACCCACATTACCCACCTTAGCAACTTCTAAGACTTAACCTACTTGTTACTTCAACTCGCTAAGCACCCATTGTTTTAGTTCTAATGCCCAATATATTTGCCCAGTGGTGCGGAATGATTATGCAAATGCTGCGGAAGCGTGGGTCTCTCGTTTTATTGCAGGATGGGCGTGTAGACTTCAACCCAGTGGGACTTCTTAGGACTCTAAGCTGCCTCTAGAGCTCAATAAAAAAGAAATCAAACAGCTTTATTTCCTTTTGATCTTATAGGATCTTGGACACATGAAAAAAATTAAATTGCACAAGTAAACTTGGAAATAAAGAGTTCACTTTGATTTTTTGTTCACTTCAATATTTTAAGTTTACGTAAATTGAACAAGAAACTTATACTTTGTTAGGTTGATAGGTTTCAAGTTAAGCAAACTGTGTAGCTAGGGAGCTAGACCAATGTTAAATCATGCCCTAGCCCTAAAGCATGATCGATCTTTGTTGATACTACCTCATACTTAGGACTTACCTACTCCTGCTCTATCTAGCTAGAGTCTAGCTTGAGCACCATTAACTTTGGATAGACACTGCCCTGTGTGTGGCATCTTTCTTTACAAAGTTAATAGATATTGTGTTGTATTCGATTTATCTCATCACATCATAGATTCAAATTGTATAGATATTGATATTGTATTGGTATTGACGTTTAATAAATTCTTGCATCTTGATATAAACTAAAGGGTGAGTATATAATACTAAGAGTTGAGATAATAAAAATAACATACTAAAGAGTTACAAATTAAATGTCCTATTATATCACTAGGTACATAGTACTATAAAACAGTCGCTTTCTCTGTCTCTATGTCCCTGTGTACCTATGCTTAAATCTTTAAAACTACGCAACGGATTTTGATGCAGTTTTTTTTAATAGAGTGATTCAAGAGGAAGGTTTATACGTATAATAAAACTGTGCGAAGCCGGGGCGGGTCGCTAGTTAACAACATTATATATACTCTTCTTATCTTTACTATTAAGCCTAAATTTAATTTTGAATTTAGTTTATGTGAGGACACGTAAACATAAATTAAAAAAAAAAGAAACTGCAATCAAGGAATAGAAAAAAATTAAACAAGTGTATACAAGCGAAATAGTGGAGTTAACTGCAGACGGTTACAAACAGTCTAGAGGTAGCTAAACTGATATCAATTCCAGTAGGAAGCGTCACCAAGACACTGGCTGCATTACCAGGCCGTATGGCAATGCTGATGCGCTGAGCCAGATATTCACCAGCTCTCGGGTCACGCGTCGCATCGACCAGACGCTTAGATATTTTTTTGAATACCCGGTGAGCCTCGGTACCCCACGGACCTAGGGTCTCAACTTTCTGGGAAGCTAATGCGTAGGCACTTATAAAGTTAATTGAAATATCATTAAATTTTTAATTCGTCATCATTTTAGGTAAACTCAAAGATAACGAAATCTAATCGTCATAATCATGATGTCATCGATGTTGTCATAGACAAAAACCTAGGCGATTGTGAGCGAATAGGGAAATGGACATTAAAGATGTAAAGATAAAGTATAGATAGATAATCCTTTATTACAAAGCCATTAAACATTAAATTACACATTAGTTATTAATGGTACTTAATTATAATCAATTAAGCACTATTAATGTTAATTATAACATTAGTTCTTAAGTAAACTTATTATAGGATAAATTAAGGAGAGGCAATGGAATTGGCGGCCTTCAGTTAAAAGTGATTTCTTCGGATAAGTTAAGTTATACTAACGGATGAGTTCTCTTTTCTTTTCTTTTATACGGCATGGTAGGTCATGTGGGTTCTGATGGTGAAATACTTACTACTACAGTTATCTGCCAATAACCATAATTATCAGCCTATATTAGTCGACTGCTGGACATAGGCCTCCCCTAATGAGCGCCATAGCGCAACTTATCTGCCAATAATTTATATCCTTGGAATACACTCTGTATAGATAAAGTATTTGCCCGCGGCTTCGCACGCGCTTATTCTATGGAAATGTCTCAAGGCAATTTCTACCATGAGAACTGCTTCAGGGGATGGAAAAGTATGTATACTCAAAAGATCAGCTCGATCAGTCCAGTAGTTTTTACGCGAAATTTGATAAAATTTACATCCAAACAAACTTTCACATTTTTACTAATATTAGTAAGAAAAATGAAATCGACAATAAGTTCTTGAAATTTTTAATTTTCCTAGGGTGGTACAGTAAGGACAAAGTTTCTTGGCAGTTCTGAACATAGGCTCTGCGAACTTTTGCGCATGCACAGTTGCAAAGAAAACTGTTATTGCCAGATAAACAAATATACGATCAGAAAATATCAAATACAGGGAGAAAATACTGATTAATAATAATAATGGCATTAAGCCATTACTATTATTCAGTGTTTGTTTTTTTAATCTTTAAATTGTATCATATCTCAATATTTATCCTATAACTTTGTTTTATTATTTGAAAAAATGAACAAAAACACAACAAACACTTTTGTACGCAACTGTGGTCAAGATAGAGATAGCGTCACAAACACCAAACCAATGCTGACGTGTGTGTGACAGAGACAAAAACCTCGTACCGAGTACCTATTGCCGATAAAGATCGAAGTTAACAAAAGTCAAGATAAAAGAGATGTGCAATGTGCGTACTCGTGGGTGTTGTTTAATCGATTATTATTTAAATCGATTGAAATTAAGTGATAAAAAATGTTTATATTTGATTTTATAATGGTTTTAAATGTTCCTAAATAGTCGTTACTCAAATAGTATTTAATAGATTTCTAAAATTTAAATAAATCATGTCTTTTAAAATAGAAAACATAGTTTTACCAAACATTTTTTTTTATCCTTTATAAATAATAATTAATTAATGAGTAAATTCAATTTATTAGTAAATTTAGCTACTTAAATAATCTTCTATACCCTAAAATGAATGAGTTCAAAATGAAACTAATCGATTATGAAATTCGATCGATTATAGGATTGATTGTTTTTCTGTAAGGTGCGTCTCTAGCCTAGACCACCGCCCCGCGCACCCTACTCATGCCACCTTTTGGTTCCTAAAAAGTGTTGCTGCGCAGCCTTCCGCGCGTAGTTCAGAACTGCCAAGAAACTTTGTCCTTACTGTAGGTAGACTAGAGAAGAGACAGAATTTCCACACATCTCTTGTGTCAATTACTTCTCATCACGTTCTTCTAGAATTCACGTCGGTTTATGGTTCTTCTGACCTTTTCGAGAATTGAGTGATATTATTACGGGTTTTAATTAAATTTAATGCTTATCATATGTTGCTTTTTCTATCCCACCTGAAAGTAAAAACCTTAAGATATACTTAGTTGAGTAAAACGAGGTTAATAGAGACTTGAAGGTGAATAGAAATGGATGAAAAAAAAAATCCTTTCGCAGAGTCATACATTGACACAGGAAGTGAAATCAGCAATAAATATCTTTATTTCTTACAAAATAAGCCTAGTAAGATTAATTTGACTTGAGTGCTATCTATACTTATGGTTAAAAAATTATATTCCTTGATTGTCATTTTCGTCTTTAATAAAGGACAATTCACCCCGGAGTTTCTATTTACCACATTTTACGTTATATCTATTTATTTGTCTGATCAATTTCTAAACTGCCAGTATCAATTGACTCTCGCATGAGTGCCTACTGTGCCTAGGCTGTGCCCACGCGGCTATTGTCTTCGTTAGATGAATGTGGTCGTTTTTTGTTACGAGTCATTAATTTTGAGAGCATCATATATAACTAGGTAAGAGTCATTGGAGTATATTTTGATTTCATCACCGATTATTGCAAATCATCAATGATGATGATGATCATGTCCCTTGGCATATGGTGGTATAGTCTCTTCTCGAAGACTATCAATATAAAATAACAGTTTTTCGGGGAGTCTGTTGTTACTGAGAAGACTGGTATTGGCGAGGACCAGACTCAAGTCTCGCTGCAATGGTATATTATTGATCATTAGTAGAGTGGCATTTCGTAAACAGTTTTTCAGGCATTTACAGGTTTTTGATGAAATGTTTCGAGCAGACGCATTTTTACTTTATATATTTACTTTATAAATATTACCTACTATAATTAAATTTAAGGATAGCTAAAAACATTTTGAATAAATTGGCTCAGTATCTGAGCAAATATGAAAATTAGTAAAAAATAAATAGAATAAAAATATTAAAAAAACTAAGTAGGCGCTTACTACATAGTTCGAAATCATTTTGATCAGCGAGCGAACTTAAATAAACGGACGCCTTTATATTGTTCTTTTATCTTTATTCTCTTAAAAAGGGTTCATTTGAGTTCACTACAAAGACAAAATCACAAACCAGTCATATCTTAGGGTCCATTTTCCTTGAATCTTATGTCTTTATCTCCGCGGAGAATCGAGCCAAGAGACGCAAAAATGCAAAACTTATGCAACGACTTAATGCAATAAAGAACCAAGCGGTCCAGCCAAATTCAGCGAGCGGATTGCTTTCTCACCATGTATGGAACATGACAACTTTGAATTATGTGATTAAACCACATACTGCCATGGACCCACAATCGCAAATTATTTTGGTCGGTGCTGCATGAAACCGTCCATCAAGTTAGATTGAATGTGTTTTGATTAGACTATTGCTTGCCAAATTGAGTGTGCTGACCGTAGTTGGAAACTAAGCCTGGCTCTGATCGTTTGGGTAGGTATTATAACTGTTGAGATTTGGGAGTGACAGTCTGTCAATCAGAGATAGTACCACTAGATACCGATACCTATCTAGAATACGACTGTTAGAATAAGTGCCTTGCCTTGTAGATTCCATACCTTCCCAACACTTATTGCGGATTGTAAAAGACTATACACACAGAACTCCAACAACACAACTACAATTCTACGAGCAAACTACGACCCTAAACCTAGTGTAGGGATTATGGGCATTACCCCCATATAATAAGAGTCAATCATGTACTTATATATCTAGTGGACGGCTGTAAACGTGATGAGAATCAGTGCCTAGGTTCATAAAGATAACTCAAGAATAATACGATCAATCTAGGGTTTTAAACCCACTTCTAATCTGAAGATATCGTGACCTGTAAAGTAGGCCAGATTTATTAGGATTTATGAGCCATTTACTTATTTACCTGAGCACTAACTGCAATAAGAATAACACCTTTCGTTATTGTTGACCTAGCGAGGTTAAGCAATTGTTTTTTTTAACCATTATACTCTCATTTTAATCATCTTGATTGAATGGCACTATTGAGACCGTTGTTTTGACATTAGTGGAATTCGGCCCCTGATGTATCGAAAATCGTCTTGGTACAAACCAAGACGATTTTCGATACATCAGGGGTCAATGATGTAAATTTAGGGGTGATGGAACTTTTTAAACTTTAGCAAATATGATTTATATAAGGTACTAATATATGCCCGCGGCTTCGCACGCATTTTTTCGATGGAAACGTTTTCAGGCTATTTCTATACCATAGGAACTGATGTCTGCCTACGTGTTATAACAAACTTGGAAAACACATTCACAGTCTATTTTACATTTCAGCCTTTTTTATCCGTTCAGTAGTTTTTGCGTGAAAGAGGAAAAACATCCATCCATATACATTGTTTCATTTCATTTCATTTGTTTCATTTCTTTCTCGTGGTCACGGAGGAAATAAATAGGTGTCTAACAAATAATCGTTAAAATTATATGGAGGCCCAATGACTCTACCTTGCATTATTCCTAGTTTTACTTAGAATTTTTTAACTTAATACAGAGTACCTTTAACTATCTGGTCGCTTATAGAAAGAGCGCTTGCCCTTGGTATTTACATTAAAATATAGCATACTTACATAAGAATGTGTACCAAAAATTCAAATTACCTATTTGCACTAAGTTATCTTGGCAATTAGCGCATGTGACTCACTAAAGGAAAAAATAAATTACTTATAAATCGTGTTTTGAAGCGCGCTGACACGAATCATGTTTACCTAGAAAATTACTATATTCTGACGAGATGTTCTAAAAATAGTTTATTGAGACATTATTATTAGAATTTATAAGGCATTTAACCTATATTCATCCTACTTGGAGCCCTGTTTTTTAACAACTACAACCATTAAAATAAATCTCAGGGTGTTGCGAAGTGACCTATGACACAATCAGTGGATGAGTCATTTTTAAGATGGTCAGTCGAAAAAATGTTTCATATCGTAGACTCTACCAAGTTTCAAGTTTTATTATTTTCTTAATGTACGAATGTTTAACCGAGATGGGCGGGGCTCGAACAGTACATTGCAAGGAGAATGCAAGTATGATTATAGAAAGGACAATTTTAACAAGAGCAAAATGAACTTTACCTATATATTTCTACTAATAAGTAATAATAACCGAAAAAAGTAAAAAATAGTAGCAGGGAAATCTTCATTAAGAACTTCAAAACATACCAAAGTAAGTACATCAGAATTAGTAACCTAACTAATTTCGACGTACGTACGTACATTCTTGTTTAACTAGACTCTACATGCGACTTCGCTCGCGTTGTTTTATGGAACGTTCAAATTCTTGGCAATTTATTTATGACTCAAGTGTATGCGTTATACCAGGTAAATTTATGGGTTTCAGCTTGATCTGTTTGTCGTGAAGAAGTAACAAACAAACAAAACTTTCGCATCTATTTAAGTGTGTTGAAAACTTTGATCAAATTAAACTATGAATGAGCGAGTAGGTAGTGTATCTACATAATTAATAACCTTCTTTATTCTGTGGTTGATGCTTAAGTAATTATATATTTTCTCTCGGTTAAGAAGGTAGGCGGTGCTATTTTATATATGCAAGGTCGTATTTTCTGGTATCACGCTTGCACCGGTCGACATTTTTGAGGCTGTGCAAAATGCGCGGGCGCCGATCGGTGTGGGTAGAACGCGTTTAAAAAAAATAGGCACAATACCTACTTTTTGTAACTGGTTGTGGGCATAGTGGGTTAGCAATGAAGACGATGATGATTCCGTGAATTATCCAGCCGAAAGTTCGTAGTTACCGGATACATGATCTTACGTTATTATATTTCTCTATAGATAAAGTTGAACTTAAATTATCACAAAAGTCGGAAATAACGAAATTTAATGCAAGTCACCTATCACTGTGTCACTCACTGCCTACTAATTTTAAATACAACTCTAGATTGTCACATTGCTTTGCAATTACAATTACAATTTGCCTGGTGTATCCCACTGCTGGGCAAAGGCCTCCCCCTGGTCCCTCCATGCATCTCGTTATTGTTAATGTTACTGCATAAAGTAATAAATAAACAATGCTAAACAATTCAAAATTCAATTTTCAAAAAGTTTTGCTAACGATGTCTTTGGAGTCCAATAACTCGTAGCAGAGTTACACGCGTAGCTCCTAAATTTTCCATACAAAAGACATAAACGCGCTCGCAATAAAAATTGGTTCCTAATCAAAATCAAAACTTGCTACGTTAGTCGGTATGTCAATCTAGATGACTTACAAAACAACGTTTAAAAACAGTACGCAGACTAAAGACTACAAGGTGATCCGAGATGCGGCAAACTTAAGACAGGATGCTATGGCGCTTATTAGGGCCGCCCTACGTCCAGCCATTGACATTGTCTAGCAGTGGACTATTATGCGAAGATAAATTAGACTAAGTTAAATGGGATTTTAACCTGAAACGGATTAAATAAGTTCCTACCTCTACGACATCTTCTGACGGTACCAAACCCCAAATAAATCCGTGCTTTTTATTTTGGGTTTTCACGAACCGCCGCATTTGGCTGACAAATGCGGATGGCTTCGTGTGGTCCTTTTTACGGAACATTTGCAACTAATTTTGGCAACAAGAATGTGTTCCTCGGTTTGGTCATATTAAGTAGGTACTGTGGTATGTACAAGTGCGATTCACGATGCGTCACGACGAAATTTCGGAACACAAAAAATGATGCCGCGACGTGTGTTCGTTTAAAACTAGTATAATAGTATAGATAGGTACCTAATGTGACGTATACGCTAGCTATGTTCGTTTAAAATATAAGCGTAATAGTAGATGATACCTAATTTGATTAGGTTATCATCAGCCTATATTAGTCGACTGCTGGATATAGGCATCCCCTAATGAACGCCATAGCGCCATGTTTTCAGCTTGCTGCATCCAGCATCTACCAGCAGTATTTCGCAGATTATCATTATCATGCCCGAAGGCCGTCCTACACTACGTTTTTCATTTCAATTTTTTCATTTTCTTGCTGCTGTCATAGCAGCTTCTTTAGTCAGTTTTTTACACCTTTACTGCGATCAATCTGCCTTTTTGGTGAGGAACGTTCAGTATGTGTGAGGAGGATAGAAACCTATTGCGAAAGAGATGTTTTATCTCTTTTGCAATAGGTTTCTATCCTCCTGTGAACTTATGAAAGTTTTGTATTAATGCATCACTGAACTCACTAAATTGGCTTTACTTACCATTGTTTTTTAAAAGTAGAAGTGCGAAATCGCTTCGTACTTCAATCAACTTCTGCTTTTCGACTCTACCCACGTAAATCATGAGGAGAACTTGATATCATAAGATAAATATTATTTTTATTCACCTTGCTCCTTCACTGATTTTTTAAGGCGATAAGTATTTGTACCTATATCTTTTGGTATTTATTACTGATGAACTACTACTAAAATACATAAAGAAATTTATAAAAAATTTGATTGGATTGGATTGTATTGGATGGAATTGGATTTTGGAACATTCGATCCGGTTTTCCTTCTAATGACTAATCGTAAAAAACTTTATAGGTACAAAAAAAAATAGCAAAGAATAAAAGAGAAGTTAATGTATAGTATGCTAGATCAATAACGTTTTTTGACTGACTTTTTTGAGTCTAATACATAAAATTAAACAAGCGATTTTCTTTTGAAGGACAGCAACTAAATATACTATAGCCAAAATGAATTAGCTCCTAGTTTTCTTGTAATTTCCTTTGTTAATAAAGATTGTATTTGATTGTAAAGTACCATATTGGTACTACTTAAAGTAACTCTCAGTAGGTAAATATTTCAGAAGGGTCAAGAGTGTATTTATTTGATGCAACAAAAACTCGAGATAATAACGGTTAGGTGTGTAAGTTGCCATAAAAGCTGATAGTTCGCTACCCGTAGAGTTTAATGAAGTGCTAGTTGTCCAGAGATGGAGCTAGGACAGTGAAGTAAAGGGACACCGGTGAAAATATTAAGTCGGTTACTACACTTTACACTACACTACACTTTAGTAAAAGTTATATTTCTACTGGGTTTCTTAAGAAACTATTGATTAATAAATCGAATCAATGTACTTAGCTTTTTTTGGAAAAGTTTTGAACTTAAGATAAAGAATTTAGGTGAATGAAACTTAGTTTTATAGCATGCAAATATTTGTTGGTTTCAATTTCATATCCGTAGTCACATTAACGTGTGTGTTGATCAAGCAGACCAAGCCTCTAGACCAAGCTAACGATTTGTGGACTACTTAAAAAGGCATGCCTCGTCGTACATTTAATTAATATAAAAAATTAAACAAAAGAAAATGATCATCCGTGTTTTTAATGTTTTTTCTTGTCTCTCAACCTTCTCAACCGAAGCTCTACTATTCCAGTGGGGTTGATAGAGCCCCAGTCACACGAATCCTAGATCCAGCCCTGGCTATTTACCAATAAGTGTCACATTGCAGTTAATTACTTAAGTCCATTATTAATGCCTTATTGGGATAGGTTCGAGAAAACATTGTTAGAAATCTTGATTAGCGACATATTCGGTCTGACATTTTTATTTCATTTTCGAGTATGGTCAAAAGATTTTATTATTCTCAATCTACTGCTGTTCAATTGCTTTGCCCTCCACTTATAAATAAGGAGTGTCTGCAAAAATAAGTTTATAATAACAACCCTAGATGACTTCAAACGAAAAACTTGCTGTTTCTCAATGTTTTACAGGCTTATAGGTCGGAACTGTGACTTCACTGATGACCTATATCATCAGTGAAGTAACAGTTCCCAATTAGTACCGGCACAGTGCGATATTCTTTCATACATTCTTTATGAACGCATCCCCACTTGTCACATACACACATTCATTCTTTGCCGGTGTCATTGCCGACACCGACAAAGAATGTATGAAAGAATATTTCGCACTGTGCCGGTACTAATTCGGAACTGTGACTTCACTGATATGTGTAAATCGACCTTTAATTAATTTTTAAAAGCGGTCATACTTATCCCTTAATTAAAATAGGTTTCCTTTGGTTTGACATATTCACTTGGAGTCTAGATCACAGGTACCTACAGCTTCTAATTTACAGGCCAAGTATCTGAGTGGCAATACTTTCCAGAACTCCCCTACAAAAAACACACATTTCCTCAGCAGGCGCCAGCGGGGTACCTAGCTAGTTAGTTCCAGGTACTAAATAGATACACTAGTTAGACCTAGAACAGCGTGTGAGAAATCTATAACCCTCACCTACATAGTTGTGATGTGAGTTGTGACACGCTGTTTATGGTTTAGCTTTAACTAGCGAGGTGGATGACTGTCATCATTATTAGTTGAAATTGAAACCAACAATAACTGTATAAACCTATGTAGGTACGTACATATAATTATTATTGTGAGGTAATTGTACCTACCTCACTTTTCAATCGACTTCAAAAGGAGGGGTTCTCAATGAAACTGTATTTTTTTATTTGTGCCACAACTTATTCTGTTTGAACCGATTACGACGATACTTACTATTGCCGGCGCCTTAAATAAAGGTTCTACAACGATACTTTATACTGTTACTGTTAAAGATATTGTAGTGTTAACAACATAATATTATCACGTTTAGTGAGTATTGTTAATGATAAGATAGTAGATCTCGGATAAGATGATAAACACATCTTTCCCACGCACTTACAAGGCCATGAAAATGTAGCCGAGCATGATTGATTGACTTTTTAGATTGTTGTCACTAACTTGCTTTCTAGACTTGCTAGTAAATAAATAAAATAAAATTATTTTATTTCTCGACTTTATGGATGAAATATCTATCAGTTTTTAGTCATTAACACAAGTGAAATATAAATGTACCTACATGGAATTTGTATTATTACAATGATAATTATTCACCACTTCAAGTCCAAGGTAAATATACCTCAGGGTTAAATTTCTTGGTCAGTATCAGAAAGCAACATTTTTGGAATATTTTCATTTTAGGTTATTAACGTGAAAGCTTTTCTGAGTCATACAGTTAAAATTAACTAACAGGTTACGTAAGTAAAGGTAAAGCAAGGCTGTGTCACGGTAAGGTCGGCTGATTCGCAACTGACCGAGGGGTTACAGGCCAAGGAAATCGAGAAAATACTAAAGATCTACAGAAAAGTATTTAAGACTGCTCGAGTGGAAAAATCCAACGAAGCTAGGGGATGAGATGAGTCTATGTTATGTAAATAATCCTGGATAATCCACATAGTGTCTAGTCCCAAGCTACCGACCCGAGGTTTTTCATAGTAAGTAAATCAATAACTTTATTTCTTTAGGCGTACAAACAAGCACTCAGACAAGACAAAATAGGTATACTAGCTGACTATTATGGTCTTTGTACATTACATAGATAGATGTTTTATATTATGCATAGAAAACAGCCACAAACCTGGAACTATATAAATAAATAATTACAAACATTTGTAGTACATAAAAAAACATACCTACATACACACAGCCGAACTAATTTTTTTTCGAAGTCGGTAAAATAGTACATTGTTACCCAAGGGTTGAAAGTAACTTATTTAGTCCCGAGACGGCCAATAGTTCAAGTTGAAACAGTTGAAAACGATTCTCCCTAGGGCGAAAAAGTATCACTTTCAACCCGCTCTTCAGGCATGTTCAGATCTACTTTCCGAGTATGAGTAATGAAAAAATAATACTTGTGAACAATTCAAAGAATCCTCCGCTCCATAATACAGTAATTTGCTACGCTTTCCTCACTCCATTAACGATACCTACCTACCTATTTACAAAGTTGTTAGGTAAGGGTACCTAGCATTCACAAAATTACAAGTGCTTGCTATAGAAAATGTCTTGCCCATTCATGGCTCAAGAAAAAAATATGAGTTCCAACATTGTAGTCACTTGACAGGTCTTGGCCATTTCCCAACAATTCCTATTACATTGACAACCCTGTACGATTTGAGATATTTTAAACCTTAGGTGTATGTAATAGAATTGGTTTACTAGTATAGTTAGGTTGATTTAACATTGACAACCCTTTACGATTTAAGATACTTTAAACCTTATGTGTATGTAATAGAATTGGTTTGTATAGGTTGTTATAATTATGGCACGTGCAAAAGCTCACGAATACTCTTGTGACTCTATAGAGCTTAGAAAAATGAGCACAACCTTATTGGTTGGTACCTATTTCTAAGTTTGAAAATCAACATTGTGTAGATTCATGACCAGAACCTTGCAACACAGATCACACTGAATCTGAACACGTTTATTGTTATTATTTCAATGGCAAAATTGCGTCAAACCAGCCGCAGAGCCATAATCAAGAAGTCAAGAATTATAAAATTTCAGCCGATAGTTTAGTTTTGGCGTGAAGAGGTAACAAAAATCCATCTTTTCCACTTTCGCATTTATAATATTAGTGTGATACTAAATTGATGATGAGGAATGATACAAGACGTACACAAGTCGTAGCATCGACCGTTGTGCCAAAGCCACTTTTTCATACAAAAGACATCAACGCGCGTTAAACATAAGCGTGATCCAAAAATGTATTTATAGATGTTTAAATATACAGAATTTTCAACAAAATTGTAACAAATTGTAGGTAGATAGAAAATAAAAACATTATTACTCTCACATAGTTTTAATAATAGCTACATTGTAGGTGAGTATTTAGTCAGTAAGAAATAAAAATTACGAAAAATTCAATAACGTACTGTAATTCACATATCTAGTTACCTTACCAAAGTATATGCAACCAAGCGTAGGTCCTTACCTAAAGTGAATTTGATACCAACCAATTATGGAAGCCACAAAACTATAATGAGCAGGTGAATACGCTAATATAATCATGAGTCAATCTGCTTAGCACACAGTAGCCGAAGTGCCTTAAATGGAGTTGTGGTCCTTCGAGCCGGATAATTTGCATTTTGCACACGCTAGTTTAACACCAGAGACAATCTCGGCGATTGTTGTCTGTTATTCATTCATGTTGCTGTCATACGCAAGTGTAAATTCAAATCGACTACGTCATATTCAATACAAATATAGGCTGATGATGATGATGAAGAAACAAAATATTTTTTCTCGCTAAACGACGTCCGAGACGACGAAGTAGTGTAGACGAAGAGTAAGTTATTACCTATCTCCAAAAACCACAAGCTTTACTTAGCTCGGGTCTAGATGATGCTGAGTGGATTGTCCAGCGTTATTGTTTTATTTATTTCTGTTAGGCTAGCCCATTTAGTACACCTTACCTAATGAGTTACGTAATTAAGTATTATTTAGGTAACTACAGTGCCGGATTTATATTTTTTATGAGTAGCTGCGCACCCCGCAACCCCGGTAGACATACAATCGGCCTATTTACAAATCCAGGACTGGGTAACTACCTAATTTATAGATTGCTTACTACTAATAAAAGTATTGCATTTAAGTTTTACAACAAGTAAAAAGAAAGCAAACAAGGACGAACGAAAAATTAGAGGCGATTTCAAAATTTGTTATCAATGTTAATGAAAATGTAATAATGGTTTGCTCAGGTAGAATAATAATGTTTTGGCTGAATAAAACTTTATTGTAATAATACATCATGCCTGTAATTAAGCATTTATAGATCAACAACCTTACAAAATAGATATCTAGGACGATAGGTACCTTCTACGTCAACGAATGAAGCTTCCACCACACTGCAGCGGTGATTTTGAAGAGCGTTCTGTGTCTTGCATGCAACATCTTGCGACATTTGTGCATGATGCGTCTTGATTTTTGCGATTTAGGAGGTGGCTTTGTCTAGAAATCGCACGACACAAGACATGCGTTATAATCGCGGCTATGGGGTCAGGCTTCAAGAAGAAGAAATCACATGAATATTATAAAGGAGAAAGTTTGCGTGTGTTGTATGTTGTTACTCCTAGCGTAAAATAACGCTCAAATAAACCATCAACGTTTCAACTAGGTCATAAAATCAATCAATGCATCAAGCACGATCATGACTCTACCAGAATGATGTTGATTCTCCATATAAAGGCGGTACCTTATCTGTCCTATCACATGCTCTTAAGAGGGTACGTTGCACCCATTTGCGCGAAAAGGACAGAAATAGGATTTCACGTTCATAGAATCTATACTTATAATAAAACTGTAACAGGTCCAATTCTGTACATTGAAGATATTTTGGAAATTTTTTTTGGAGGGCACTTTATTATCGATTCTCAAGCCAAAACTGTAATTTTTTTCATTCATGTCTGTCTGTCTGTCTGTCTTTCTGTCTGTCTGTCTGTCTGTCTGTCTGTCTGTCTGTATCGTAAACGCGCATCACGCCGAAACTACTTGATGGATTTAAATGAAACTCGGCATGATTATTGGTCATACTACGAGGAAGGACATAGGATACTTTTTATCCCGGAATTCAGTAAGGTTCTCATGGGAGAGGGTATGAAAGTAAAATTCCTTTACCGCGCATCACGCCAAAACTGCTGAATGAGTTAGAATGAAACTCGGGACGATTTGAGTTCATACTACAAGGAAGGACATGGGATACTTTTTATCCCGGAATTCGGTAAGGTTCCCCTGGGAGAGAGGGTGAAAGAAGAATTCTTCAACCATGCATCACGACGGAAGTGAATAAATTCGAATGGAACTCGGGACGATTGGACGTGGGATACATTTTATCCCGGAATTCAGTTAGGTTGCCCTGGGGTATACGGGTTTTCAAAAATTTCTCACAGCATCACTGAACGACGCGTGTGTACGCGTCGTTCAGATGCTGTGAGAAATTTTTGAAAACCCGTATAGCCCAAGGGAACCAAACTGAATTGAACTGATAAACGCGAAAGTTTGTAAGTATGAATGGATAGATGGATGGATGTTTGTTACTCTTTCACGCAAAAACTGCTGAACTGATCTGGATGAAATGGCACAGAGATAGATTATAAGCTGGAATAAGAAATAGGCTTTATTTTATCTCGAAAATCCCACGGGAAAGGGAATTACGCAAGTAAAATCGCGAGTACTCCAAATACTAATCATGCGCAGACGAAGTCGCGGGTACCAGCTAGTTATAAATAAAATAACTTTTAATAAAATAAAATTATGGTTTAGGTACTAGCGACCCCCACCGGCTTCAAGTTGGTGGACATTTATTTATAAACATTTTGGAATATTTTTGGGATCCCTCCACGCGTTGCAGGATGCGTTGCTACCAGGGTTTGAAATTATCAAGATTATAATGAGAAGAATTTTATTATCCCTATCTATGAAGAATAAAATAAACACATATAACAATCAAGGAAACCTCTTATTAAGTATTAATTTATAATTTTCAATTTTGATTGAATTCGTGTTCAGATACTTACACCAATACAATACGAAAAATGTAAGGGGCAATTTAAATATTTCCGATTATATTTATCAAAGATAATTATCAAATTATATTTATCATGATAATTATCGCTTTGAGCCCTGGTTGCTACTAGCGTGGGGCCACACCATGCCCGGCGTGTGTGAGGAAGTTGGCAGAGCGTTGTTTATTTTTCTTAAATTGACGATTTTAAATTCGTAATAAATATACCTATTTTGAACAAAATGTTCCATTTTAATAATTTAATAAATGATCTACAGTTATCTATTGGAATAATCGTACAGAACTACTTAGTTTACTGGATAAAAATTGGATATCATGGTTTTTTTGGTCAGCATTTCATTTAAATCTAAAAAGTGTTTGACTTTATACGACATACCTAACTACCTCTACAATCATTTTTACATATTGTACTGAGATCTAGGTCTAAGTAGGTTCAAAACAAATCGGCTAGGGCACCCTCTTAACTAAACTCTCTGCTGAGCTAAAATAGACTTTATCATCTGGTGAAAAAGTCCAAGCCCATTTAAGAATAATATTAGGTAAGTCATGTTTTGTTTTATAAGGTTTCTACTACAGTTTAAATCAGTGTAATAAACCTGCCTGCAAAACAAGGTGGAATAAACATACGGTAGGCATGGCAAGAGAGTACCAGAACCACTGATGATATATTATATAGGTATATTATGTAATGTTACTCCAAAAATAAAGTACTTAAAATGATTTCATTTTATTTACATAAAAAATTAAATAAATTTATTTAGAAATATTCAAAAAATATTTACTTCGCCTCCAATTTCTGTAAAGTCGAACACATTCAAATTACTCAAATTAGGGCATGTAAAAACCGGGTTATTATAAAAACCGGTTAATTCGGTTTTTATGATTTCAAAACCGAATTTTCGGTTATTTTTCTACAAGACGAAATAAAACAATAAAATCTGTATTAAAATGTACTTAGATAGATAGATAGAAGATAGAAAATTCTTTATTGCACACTTAAAGGTATTATACAAAACATAAACAACTTACAAAATGTGTAACAATAGGCGGTCTTATCGCTCAAGAGCGATCTCTACCAGACAACCATGGATGGATAAGAGTGTTGGATTGGACATGGGGATCCGTGTGCATTTTAACGATTAAATAAATACCTACCTACTTATATTACATAAACTACTACATAAAATACATATAAGTACATATATTATATTAAATACATATATACTATATTAAATACATATATATTATATCAATACTTATACAATATATACATAATACATATCTACTTTTTAATTAAGGGAAACTATTAAGTGTGTGTTCATTGACAGCAGGACAAATAGTGTTCCTTCACCATACCCTTGAATATAGGGAGTGATTTTGCACGCCTTATTGAAACTGGCAAAGTGTTCCAAAGTTGGACAGCTCGGGCAGTAAATGAGTTGTCGTAGAAGGAAGAAGAGTGGATAGGGACTTGGAGCATAAGAGTTTCAGAGGAGCGCAAAGATAGAGTGTGAGACTTATATTTATCTAAGGACTCATTAAATTAACTTAAATCAGATTTCCTATAATTAAAACATATAATGTTGTCGATAGTAACTGAAATGTACCACCTACAGAATTTTTTATACCACCAAGGTAGCAAACACCATGCGGCCCGCCTGATGGAAAAAGGTTACCGCTGCCTATGGACGCCTGCATATCAGAGATATTACACGCGCGTTGCCTACCCTTGTAAATGTCTTAAAAGACTTTTTTAGACCCTTTTATTCACCCTTGGGACACAACTTGCGTGTTTAAAAGATAATGGTTTTATTTTCAATTCGGTAAACTCTTTAGAAGTAAGTATATTGTATTTCCTTTATTAGAGTATCGTAATGTGTGTGTGTGTGTGTGTGTGATATAAATATTTTTTTATTCTTTTTGAAGATCCCCATGTCGTAGTCCTGGGAGAAAAATTCAGCAGTGAGATTATTCCACAACCTTAGTGTACAAAAGAGGAAATTCCTCATAAACCTTACAGTCCGAGAACTATAAGGTTCCAAGGTATGGGGATGATATCTCTGCTGATGGCGAGCGGTATATTAAGATTATTACTGTACCAACAAAACTCTAACATCTCAGTCCACTCATTCAACATTATTATTTATTTATTAAAACGGCTATTAAACCAATTACATTTAATAAAAAATACAACATCACATCTTAAGTTATTAACAATAGTAATTTAGAACATTATGTTAATTTACTTAAACATAGCTTTAGCTATCTGTCAGTCAATCGACTATATTTCTTATCAATTAAACTCCGTATGAGAAAATCAAATATTTTTGTTAATTTTCAATATTGATTTATACACTTGTGCCATGTGAAAATAGAAAGTTCAAAGTTTTATTATCACTTATTTCGAAGGAATAAAACCGCCTTTAGCCTTTACTACAAGCTGAAGTCTCTTTCTGAAAGAAGCGCAGGCTGCTCGAATGACATCGTCACTTAAACAATTCAATTCTCGCGTAAGAGTACATAACTTTGAGCGCACAAAATCACTTCAAATGATGATAAAAACATGTCAAAGATCAACATTTGAATTTTGGAGACGTTTGGTTCAGTGGTTCGAATTTTATAACAATTAAGGCCCATTTACATGATACCATTTTCTTGTACATACAAGAGCAATAATTGAATGCAATAAATTAGGTGCAATAATTGACCTTCAAGAATTGGAAGCAACTGTTTACACGCGGGTACTGGTAAAAAAATTTAAAACAATTATTGAATGCAAATCTTGACAAGAAATAATTGCAAGTGTCATATGTTTACACCAATACGATTATGTTTAGGAGATTATTGCTTTCAAGTCTTGACTTGTCTAAACACAGACTTGTAGGTGCGTGTACCATTTCCTGGTGCGTTGCTTCAAGTATTGCTCGTATTTGCATTGGCGAATTTTTATTCAAGTGTTGAACGTTTTAGAAAGAGTTGTTTATTAAAAAAAGATGAGTCAAAAAGTATAAAATTGGTTTGTAACCCATACAAAGGTTGTTAGATGCTCCGAGAATCTCTTTTCTTGCTATCCATTTTTTGATCCAACACCTTTTTTTACGATGTTTTCTCTAAATTTCTTATCTTAGAAGAGCAGCAACGATCAATACACCCTCACTCACTGCACTTATACAGGGTGTTAGTGTGAACACCGTTGTCCTTGAAACCAGAGGTTCAGCATCATGAGTAGAATCCAAAACGGATGAAAAAAAATGATTCTATTTTTTACTCATTTTTTTAAGAAATTTTTTTATAAACACTAAACGTTTGCTCACAAACACGTGACACAAGTACTTCGACCAGGCGACACGTGGCATGTGCACCTCAGTGTCGGATCACCTTCTGTGCGAATATCCCGTCTTTTGAAGGGCACAAGTAATGAAGTTACGATCCAAGTAAGGCGCGGGTATAAGTACTTACGTAGGTAGGTACTTAAAGTATGTAGAGTGACTATGGCATCGTGTACGATAGCGAAGACATGAAATATCAAAATCTTGCAAAACTAAAATAGGTGTTAAGCTTTTCTCATCGATTTTGGATTCTACTCATGATGCTGAACCTCTGGTTTCAAGGACAACGGTGTTCACACTAACACCCTGTATTTGCAAATGAAGAATTCAATTGAATACAAAAATTGCATACGAAATTTTTGTATGTACTGTTTATACCAAGAACAGTTTTGAATGGAATAATTGCCTAGTAGAGCAAGAATGTGACATGTTGTTCAGACGATGCCAGTCATTTATTGCTTCAATATTATTGTATGCAACAGGCAAGAAACTTGCATCATGTAAATGGGCCTTAGATAGAGACGGACAGTTCAATCACCGCACTCGTAGATGAAAATATTTTTCTTCAAGTGTCTAGGATGATGGAGAGCATCCAGGAGGTGTCTTTGATGATGGAGAGCATCCAGGAGGTGTCTTTGATGATGGAGAGCATCCAGGAGTGTCTAGGATGATGGAGAGCATCCAGGAGGTTTCTTTGATGATGGAGAGCATCCAGGAGGTGTCTTTGATGATGGAGAGCATCCAGGAGGTGTCTTGATGATGGAGAGCATCCAGGAGGTGTCTTTGATGATGGAGAGCATCCAGGAGGTGTCTTTGATGATGGAGAGCATCCAGGAGGTGTCTTGATGATGGAGAGCATCCAGGAGGTGTCTTTGATGATGGAGAGCATCCAGGAGGTGTCTTTGATGATGGAGAGCATCCAGGAGGTGTCTTTGATGATGGAGAGCATCCAGGAGGTGTCTTTGATGATGGAGAGCATCCAGGAGGTGTCTTTGATGATGGAGAGCATCCAGGAGGTGTCTTTGATGATGGAGAGCATCCAGGAGGTGTCATTGATGATGGAGAGCATCCAGGAGGTGTCTTTGATGATGGAGAGCATCCAGGAGGTGTCTTTGATGATGGAGAGCATCCAGGAGTTGTCTTTGATGATGGAGAGCATCCAGGAGGTGTCTTTGATGATGGAGAGCATCCAGGAGGAGTCTACGATGATAGAAAGCATCCAGGAGGTGTCTTTGATGATGGAGAGCATCCAGGAGGTGTCTTTGATGATGGAGAGCATCCAGGAGGTGTCTTTGATGATGGAGAGCATCCAGGAGGTGTCTTTGATGATGGAGAGCATCCAGGAGGTGTCTTTGATGATGGAGAGCATCCAGGAGGTCTCTTGATGATGGAGAGCATCCAGGAGGTGTCTTTGATGATGGAGAGCATCCAGGAGGTGTCTTTGATGATGGAGAGCATCCAGGAGGTGTCTTTGATGATGGAGAGCATCCAGGAGGTGTCTTTGATGATGGAGAGCATCCAGGAGGTGTCTTTGATGATGGAGAGCATCCAGGAGGTGTCTTTGATGATGGAGAGCATCCAGGAGGTGTCATTGATGATGGAGAGCATCCAGGAGATGTCTTTGATGATGGACAGCATCCAGGAGGTGTCTTTGATGATGGATAGCATCCAGGAGGTGTATTTGATGATGGAGAGCATCGAGGAGGTGTCTTTGATGATGGAGAGAATCCAGGAGGTGTCTTTGATGATGGATAGTATCCAGGAGTGTCTAGGATGATGGAGAGCATCCAGGAGGTGTCTTTGATGATGGAGAGCATCCAGGAGGTGTATTTGATGATGGAGAGCATCCAGGAGGTGTCTTTGATGATAGAGAGCATCCAGGAGGTGTCTAGGATGATGGAGAGCACCCAAGAGGTGTCTTTGATGATGGAGAGCATCCAGGAAGTGTCTTTGATGATGGAGAGAATCCAGGATGTGTCTTTGATGATGGAGAGCATCCAGGAGGTGTCTAGGATGATGGAGAGCATCCAGGAGGTGTCTTTAATGATGGAGAGCATCCAGGAAGTGTGTTTAATGATGGATAGCATCCAGGAGGTGTATTTGATGATTAAGAGCGTCTAGGAGATGTGAACGGTGAAAAAGAGCATCCAGGAGGTGTCTATGACGATTGAGAGCATCCAGGAGGTGTCTTTGATGATGGAGAGCATCCAGGAGGTGTCTAGGATGATGGAGAGCATGCAGGAGGTGTCTTGATGATGGAGAGCATCCAGGAGGTGTCTTTGATGATGGAGAGCATCCAGGAGGTGTCTTTGATGATGGAGAGCATCCAGGAGGTGTCTTTGATGATGGAGAGCATCCAGGAGGTGTCTTTGATGATGGAGAGCATCCAGGAGGTGTCTTTGATGATGGAGAGCATCCAGGAGGTGTCTTTGATGATGGAGAGCATCCAGGAGGTGTCATTGATGATGGAGAGCATCCAGGAGGTGTCTTTGATGATGGAGAGCATCCAGGAGGTGTCTTTGATGATGGAGAGCATCCAGGAGTTGTCTTTGATGATGGAGAGCATCCAGGAGGTGTCTTTGATGATGGAGAGCATCCAGGAGGAGTCTACGATGATAGAAAGCATCCAGGAGGTGTCTTTGATGATGGAGAGCATCCAGGAGGTGTCTTTGATGATGGAGAGCATCCAGGAGGTGTCTTTGATGATGGAGAGCATCCAGGAGGTGTCTTTGATGATGGAGAGCATCCAGGAGGTGTCTTTGATGATGGAGAGCATCCAGGAGGTCTCTTGATGATGGAGAGCATCCAGGAGGTGTCTTTGATGATGGAGAGCATCCAGGAGGTGTCTTTGATGATGGAGAGCATCCAGGAGGTGTCTTTGATGATGGAGAGCATCCAGGAGGTGTCTTTGATGATGGAGAGCATCCAGGAGGTGTCTTTGATGATGGAGAGCATCCAGGAGGTGTCTTTGATGATGGAGAGCATCCAGGAGGTGTCATTGATGATGGAGAGCATCCAGGAGATGTCTTTGATGATGGACAGCATCCAGGAGGTGTCTTTGATGATGGATAGCATCCAGGAGGTGTATTTGATGATGGAGAGCATCGAGGAGGTGTCTTTGATGATGGAGAGAATCCAGGAGGTGTCTTTGATGATGGATAGTATCCAGGAGTGTCTAGGATGATGGAGAGCATCCAGGAGGTGTCTTTGATGATGGAGAGCATCCAGGAGGTGTATTTGATGATGGAGAGCATCCAGGAGGTGTCTTTGATGATAGAGAGCATCCAGGATGTGTCTTTGATGATGGAGAGCATCCAGGAGGTGTCTAGGATGATGGAGAGCATCCAGGAGGTGTCTTTAATGATGGAGAGCATCCAGGAAGTGTGTTTAATGATGGATAGCATCCAGGAGGTGTATTTGATGATTAAGAGCGTCTAGGAGATGTGAACGGTGAAAAAGAGCATCCAGGAGGTGTCTATGACGATTGAGAGCATCCAGGAGGTGTCTTTGATGATGGAGAGCATCCAGGAGGTGTCTAGGATGATGGAGAGCATGCAGGAGGTGTCTAGGATGATGGAGAGCATCCAGGAGGTGTCTTTGATGATGGAGAGCATCCAGGAGGTATCTTTTATGATTAAGAGCATCTAGGAGATGTGAATGGTGATAAAGAGCATCCAGGAGGTGTCTATGACGATTGAGAGCATCCAGGAGGTGTCTTTGATGATAGAGAGCATCCAGGAGGTGTCTTGGATGATGGAGAGCATCCAGGAGGTGTCTAGGATGATGGAGAGCATCCAGGAGGTGTTTTTGATGATGGAGAGCATCGAGGAGGTGTCTTTGATGATTAAGAGCATCTAGGAGATGTGAATGGTGATAAAGAGCAGCCAGTTATAAGTAATCTCCGTAATTACTTACGTCACTTACGTTATTAAGGTGAAATTTTGTAGGTAGATAGTTTAGAACCTAGAATAGGACATTGATTCGATTTACTCAAAACTCCGTATAAATAAACTATAAAATAAATGATTTGACATGAATTCTTTATTTTAACAGTAACGCCTAGGGATTGTGTTATAAATTTCTGAAATTTGTATAAAATGGTTCGCGGGTGAAGCCGCGGGGTGCATCTAGTAATGTTATAAAAAAAGTTGAAAAAAAAAAAAGTTACCTATGCGATGTAGGGCGTCACTGGGGTACTGAGGGGAGTCAGAGTCAATGCTTGAAATGGTCTGCGTGAGTGTGTTTAGTAGGTACATACATGTTAAAATTTATAATATATGAAATTTTCGTTAAATACCTACCTGTGCCCTGTGCGACGACGCCGGGACGGGCTGCTTAGGTATAAATATATATTATTAGCAGTGCCTCGCGGTTTCACCCGCGCTCATTCCCGTTCTCGTTGGAATTCCGGGATAAAATATGCCTTATAGCCTATGTGTTATTCCAGACTATAATCTATCTCTGTGCCAAATTTCATCTATGTCCGTTCAGTAGTTTTTGAGTAAAAGAGTAACAAAAATCCATCCATCCATCCATATACTTACAAAGTTTCGCGTTTATAATATTAGTAGGATAACGCAGTTCATGACACGGGCTTTTTAATTTCGGTTCATTCCTGCTTTTCCCTGGTAGTCAAATTAAAGAACATGGATGTAGGTTGTATGCAAAATTAATTGTAGATTATATAAATACCCTTAGGTCCCACCTAATCAAACCCGCAACCCGCTGCCCCGCCACGCCACGCGCGCCGCCACATCGATCGTCAAATTAGCAAACCGAGCTTCCAAACACTGAATTAAATCCGATCCACACGGTCTGCTGATACTTTCTGATAGTTGGTTGCTCCATTTTTAGTTTACAGCAGGCCAAAATTTCAATAAATGCTAATCATGATTTGATGATGCATAAAAAATAATTTACTGCACAAATATTTTTTAAATAGCCCGTTGTTATTTTTTCTTGTTGCCCAATTTTTATTTTTTTGTAGGCCCTTTGTTGCAGTCCTGTTTTATTTATTCAGCTTACCGAATTAATTTTTTTGTTCACCAAAATCTGTTTAATTCACCGACCGATTAAATGATACCCGTTGTTTTTTTAAAATATCAAGTTAATAGTTTTTGAGATTTTCAAGAGCGAAAAAAATTCAAACACAGCCAGACCAAAAGGGTTTCGTTTCGATACTTTGTTTGAACCTCTTAAATATATAGACCAATTCTACTCCTGTATTCGAGAGCGGTTGAACCATATAGTTAGGATGTACAAGAGGAACAGTGACAGATGAAAGGCATTACCAAAAATGAAATGTAAATGAGTGCGTAAAATAGTGTTGTCAACATTCTAGCATAATGTTACCTATCGATAGTTGTACTGGCGCAATCATAAGACACTAACGATTTGATGTATCGAAGTTAAATACAAATAAAGAGTACCTACCTACCGTATCGTACAAAAAACACCGTTAATTGTTATTGAAAATAAATAAAAGACCAATGCATTTATTGAAAATAGATATATTACAGCACTGACATAGAAAAAACAACGTAAGAATATCATCCTGGACGCTCTCCGTCATCCTGGACACCTCTTGGATGCTCTCCGTCATCCTGGACACCTCTTGGATGCTCTCCGTCATCCTGGACACCTCCTGGATGCTCTCCGTCATCCTCTGGACACCTCCTGGATGCTCTCCGTCATCCTCTGGACACCTCCTGGATGCTCTCCGTCATCCTCTGGACACCTCCTGGATGCTCTCCGTCATCCTCTGGACACCTCCTGGATGCTCTCCGTCATCCTCTGGACACCTCCTGGATGCTGTCCATCATCCTCTGGACACCTCCTGGATGCTGTCCATCATCCTCTGGACACCTGGATGCTGTCCGTCATCCTCTGGACACCTCCTGGATGCTGTCCGTCATCCTCTGGACACCTCCTGGACACCTCCTGGATGCTCTCCATCATCCTGGACACCTCCTGGACACGTCCTGGACACCTCTTGGACACCTCTTGGACACCTCCTGGACACCTCCTGGACACCTCCTGGACACCTCCTGGATGCTCTCCATCATCCTCTGGACACCTCCTGGATGCTCTCCATCGATGCTCTCCATCATCCTCTGGACACCTCCTGGATGCTCTCCGTCGATGCTCTCCATCATCCTCTTGACACCTCCTGGATGCTCTCCATCATCCTCTGGACACCTCCTGGATGCTCTCCATCATCCTCTGGACACCTCCTGGATGCTCTCCATCATCCTCTGGACACCTCCTGGATGCTCTCCATCATCTGGATGATCTCCATCATCCTCTGGATGCTCTCCATCATCCCCTGGATGCTCTCCATCATCCCCTGGATGCCCTCCATCATCCCCTGGATGCTCTCCATCATCCCCTGGATGCTCTCCATCATCCCCTGGATGCTCTCCATCATCCTCTGGATGCTCTCCATCATCCCCTGGATGCTCTCCATCATCCCCTGGATGCTCTCCATCATCCTCTGGATGCTCTCCATCATCCCCTGGATGCTCTCCATCATCCCCTGGATGCTCTCCATCATCCCCTGGATGCTCTCCATCATCCTCTGGATGCTCTCCATCATCCTCTGGATGCTCTCCATCATCCTCTGGATGCTCTCCATCATCCTCTGGATGCTCTCCATCATCCTCTGGATGGTCTCCATCATCCTCTGGATGCTCCATCATCCTGGACACCCTCCATCATCCTGGACACCCTCCATCATCCTGGACACCTCCTGGATGCTCTCCATCATCCTGGACACCTCCTGGACGCTCTCCATCATCCTGGACACCTCCTGGACACCTCCTGGACAACTCCTGGATGCTCTCCATCATCCTCTGGACACCTCCTGGATGCTCTCCATCATCCCCTGGATGCTCTCCATCATCCCCTGGATGCTCTCCATCATCCCCTGGATGCTCTCCATCATCCCCTGGATGCTCTCCATCATCCCCTTGATGCTCTCCATCATCCTCTGGATGCTCCATCATCCTGGACACCCTCCATCATCCTGGACACCCTCCATCATCCTGGACACCTCCTGGATGCTCTCCATCATCCTGGACACCTCCTGGACGCTCTCCATCATCCTGGACACCTCCTGGACACCTCCTGGACAACTCCTGGATGCTCTCCATCATCCTCTGGACACCTCCTGGATGCTCTCCATCATCCCCTGGATGCTCTCCATCATCCCCTGGATGCTCTCCATCATCCCCTGGATGCTCTCCGTCACCCTGGACACCTCCTGGATGCTCTCCGTCATCCTCTGGACACCTCCTGGATGCTCTCCGTCATCCTCTGGACACCTCCTGGATGCTGTCCATCATCCTCTGGACACCTCCTGGATGCTGTCCATCATCCCCTGGACACCTCCTGGATGCTGTCCATCATCCTCTGGACACCTCCTGGATGCTGTCCATCATCCTCTGGACACCTCCTGGATGCTCTCCATCATCCTCTGGACACCTCCTGGATGCTCTCCATCATCCTCTGGACACCTCCTGGATGCTCTCCATCATCCTCTGGATGCTCTCCATCATCCTCTGGATGCTCTCCATCATCCTCTGGATGCTCTCCATCATCCTCTGGATGCTCCATCATCCTGGACACCCTCCATCATCCTGGACACCTCCTGGACACCTCCTGGACACCTCTTGGACACCTCCTGGATGCTCTCCATCATCCTCTGGACACCTCCTGGATGCTCTCCATCATCCTCTGGACACCTCCTGGATGCTCTCCATCATCCTCTGGACACCTCCTGGATGCTCTCCATCGATGCTCTCCATCATCCTCTGGATACCTCCTGGATGCTCTCCATCGATGCTCTCCATCATCCTCTTGACACCTCCTGGATGCTCTCCATCATCCTCTGGACACCTCCTGGATGCTCTCCATCATCCTCTGGACACCTCCTGGATGCTCTCCATCATCCTCTGGATGCTCTCCATCATCCTCTGGACACCTCCTGGATGCTCTCCATCATCCTCTGTATGCTCTCCATCATCCTCTGGATGCTCTCCATCATCCTCTGGACACCTCCTGGATGCTCTCCATCATCCTCTGGACACCTCCTGGATGCTCTCCATCATCCTCTGGACACCTCCTGGATGCTCTCCATCATCCTCTGGATGCTCTCCATCATCCTCTGGATGCTCTCCATCATCCTCTGGATTCTCTCCATCATCCTCTGGATGCTCTCCATCATCCTCTGGATGCTCCATCATCCTCGACACCCTCCATCATCCTGGACACCCTCCATCATCCTGGACACCTCCTGGACACCTCCTGGACACCTCTTGGACACCTCCTGGATGCTCTCCATCATCCTCTGGACACCTCCTGGATGCTCTCCATCATCCTCTGGACACCTTCTGGATGCTCTCCATCATCCTCTGGACACCTCCTGGATGCTCTCCATCATCCTCTGGACACCTCCTGGATGCTCTCCATCGATGCTCTCCATCATCCTCTGGATACCTCCTGGATGCTCTCCATCGATGCTCTCCATCATCCTCTTGACACCTCCTGGATGCTCTCCATCATACTCTGGACTCCTCCTGGATGCTCTCCATCATCCTCTGGACACCTCCTGGATGCTCTCCATCATCCTCTGGATGCTCTCCATCATCCTCTGGATGCTCTCCATCATCCTCTGGATGCTCTCCATCATCCTCTGGATGCTCTCCATCATCCTCTGGATGCTCTCCATCATCCTCTGGATGCTCTCCATCATCCTCTGGATGCTCTCCATCATCTTCTGGATGCTCTCCATCATCCTCTGGATGCTCTCCATCATCCTCTGGACACCTCCTGGATGCTCTCCGTCATCCTGGACGCTCTCCGTCATCCTGGACGCTCTCCGTCATCCTGGACACCTCCTGGATGCTCTCCGTCATTGGATTCATACTTATTTTGGAAAGTAGTTTTTTGTACTAGGTATGGTATACGCCCTTTAGAACCAGAAATAACGATATGAGCAATCACGTCGAACCTTCACGTCAATTACGAATTGTCGACTTTATCGATACTTATGACGTCAGCACTTTATCAAGCCCTATCGTAATCAAAGGTTTTTACATTTTGTTCAATATATCTGTGTTAGCAGTCTAATTTGATGATACGTCCAAAGGGAAACATATTATATAACATTACAATAGGACTTTTCTCTCATTTTCAAACAAAAAATAACGAAATTATGATAATGAACAATGCTATAAAATAGTCAATATTTACCGGTGAAACGGGTAATTATGAGGGTTGTTTCCTTGTGTAACATCACATTCCGCCACTGAACATGTCACCATCGTTGCACATTAAGATTTATTGTTTTATTCGTTAGTTATTTCACAAAATTTACGTATATAAATTTTTCTTTCAATTTGCCGGAACGATATGCGAAGTTCTTGTGTGAATGTGGAGCGCCTATTATAGGCGCTCCACATTCACACAAGAACTTCGCGAGAACGCGTGAAACAGGCGAGAAGCGTGAATGTGGAAGCGATTCGCGTATTCGCGATATAGAGATATAGATATAGAGTGGAGCGCCTATAAGTCTATTAGGCGCTCCACATTCACACGAGACGTTCACACAAGAATCTCCGGAGAATCTCAGCGAGAACTGTAGCGCGAACTTCTTTGGGTACACACTCTCACAAACTTCTCAAATAGTTCTCGCTACAGTTCTCGCGCTCAATGACGATGACCCGCGCTACTAAGAAACATGCGAGTGTGGAGTCAATACACGTTCTCGCCTGTTCTCACGTTCTCGCGCTCCTTTGTCTCGCGCCAAAAAACCGACAAAAAGTGGAGAACAGCCCGAGAACAAGGCGAGAACGTGAGACGAATACGCGAATCGCTTCCACATTCACGCTTCTCGCCTGTTTCACGCGTTCTCGCGTAGTTCTTGTGTGAATGTGGAGCGCCTATATGGGTTGAACAGTAAATTGGCATTAGTTTAATGGAACCTTCGACTTTTAATAACTTGACTACAAAAACAGAAAAGTAATAAAAAGAACATTATTTGTGTTGTGTATCGTTTACTATACCTACCTTCTTTCTTTAGAATCGCTTCAATGGCTTAGGGTATGTACTTCCTAGAACTATCTCTTCATTGATGGTATATGTTACTTGAACTAATTGTTTATTTTACGAGAATAGCCGCATAACTTATCAACTGGCTGATAGGAAAAACAGTACTTATTGATAGGAATCTACGACTGAAAATAGCTCGATTCTTTCAACGGTGAGCCTAATTAAGGATTATTTTAAAATTCGCACAAAAACTGTCATAATGGTGAGGAAGAGCTAATTTAATTGGTAATTTATCGACTTCCTCGAGTTTCATTGATTAATTTTCATTGCGAAGAGTTTTTAGAACATTCTCGGCGCCTAAGATTCTCGAGACTGTTTCTTTTTAAAGACTAATTGATCGTTTTCAATTAGATAGGGATACCTACCCAACTGTAATGAAATCCGGTTTTTACCGTACATAGGTACATTACTGCGTGCAAAGAAATATTAATCCTACTAATTATTATAAACGCGAAAGTTTGTATGGATGTATTTAAGATGTTTGGTTGGATGTATAAATAAATAAATAATTCCGGACAGTCCACACAGCATCATCTAGCCCCAAGCTAAGCAGAGCTTGTGTTATGGGTACTAGATGACTGATTTACATAGGTAGATATTTTTTAATATACATAAAAAACACCCAGACCAACGGAACAAATTTCTGGAGATCGTACACATTTGTTCTGATGCGGGAATCGAACCCGCAATCTCCTGCGTCACAGGCTGGCCTTCGCCCACCGCGCCACATCGGTCGTATAATGGAATAATGGAATAATTATATGGATGGATGTTTATTCCTCTTTCACGCAAAAACTACTGAATGGATCTAGCTGATTTTTATTCACATTGATAAGTAGTTTGTTTCAAGAGGAAGGTTTGTATATAAATTACATGCTTATAATATAAAGAATTGAACCCATGCGAAGCCGGGGCGGGTCGCTAGTAGCATAAAGTAGGTGGTTAGTATGGAAGATGTCTATCAGCCATCAGGTAGATGTTCCTAGGTAAGCGTGACCAAACTTCCAAAGAATGTAGGAAGTTGGTAAGTGCGGCGTAGTATTAATTTAATTCTGTAATTCTTTATTGTACTACACATAAACCTACATACAAAACATGAACTTATAAAGTAGGATATCTACATAGGCGAGCTTAACCCTTCGTAGAGTTTTCTTCCAGCAAATCTTAATTAATTTACACGTACCTACCTGTTACAATTTAACATTCAGGGTATCTGCCTCCATGCTGGATTAATCTAGAATTTATTGGCAATCAATAATAAAATCAGCTCCAGCTTTCGTCAAGAACAACGATTTGTAAGACACGCACTAAGACGAAAGGGCCACCTCTTTCTAGACGATAAGGGGACGACTTTTTTTCCCCAATTTTTTTCAAATTTCGAAGTTTATTATAAAAATATTTGACATATAACCGTTGTTTTTCATAAGCGTTTTCCTTAAATATTATTGTAGTTTTTAAATTATAAATGATAATCATCTAGCAACAAGATAAGCAGAGCTTGTGTTATGGATACTAGATGACTGCTAAACACAGTACCTACATAGCATACTTATATAGATATTTTATTTATTTCTTTATTTTGGAAGCCCAACAAAAGAATCACAATACAAAAAACAAACATTAAAATAAATTGGACTAAAAACTATTTGTTCCCTTAGGGTCTAGACAGACGGACTGCAATTCAACTGCAATCCGACTGCCAAATGGCAGTTCAGATGCAGTTGGAATGCAGTTGGCTCGACTGCAATCAAACTGCACGTCGACGGGCAGTTGGCGTGCAGTTGGATTGCAGTCTGAGTGCAGTTAGTCGTTGTAACTGCACTCAGACTGCAATCCAACTGCACGCCAACTGCCCGTCGACGTGCAGTTTGATTGCAGTCGAGCCAACTGCATTCCAACTGCATCTGAACTGCCATTTGGCAGTCGGATTGCAGTTGAATTGCAGTCCGTCTGTCTAGACATGGCTTCCAGCATGCACAAGCATAAAGCAACTAACTAAATTAAAAACAATTTATCTTAATAAATTTATCTTTAAAATTACAGTGAAAAATGTATGATACTAGGTAATATAGTAATAATAAGTACTAGGTATTTTTTGTATACTTACAACGAAAACACCCAGAACCACGGATCAAATATTTGCAATTCGTACAAACATTTGTCTCAAGACGGGAATCGAAACCGCAACATCAGTCGTCAACGCTTGGCCAAGTAGATATGTCAATGATTAGACCTCAATGTTCCTCTATACATGGACAAATAAATGTATTTTTGTTCATGGTCCCATATTGCTAGTTCCCACGTGGTACAGCGTCCCCAATTAAATAATTACCCAGACGACATATCAATAAAAGTATAATAGACCACCAAGTTAAACTTTAATTGTTTGGTTCAATTATTTAATAGATAAGTTGGTTTATTTTTCGTTCTATTTGTAGAATAGAACTCATCATCACCAGCCTATGTTAGTTAGTCTAAGGCTGGGCAATGGGCATATGCCTCCTTTTTCTGGGTGGACCGATTATGATGATTCGTTTTTATCTTTTTCTGTAAAATTTCAACCTCAAATTCACTCAAGTACCTAAAAGCGGTATTACACTACACGTTATTCAGGGACCGTAACCCTAACTAAGAGTGTTGTAAAAAGATTTAGGGTCCCTAAGGGACGCACCCGGCAACTCCCGCAAGCCTTGCTCCCTAATCGCCCTAACTACCGGGCCCGGAATAACGTGTATTACCGCTTTAACCGAGCTACTTCTTCAGCGTACCTACCAAAATGTCAAAATCTCAACTGAGTAGGTACATAACACTCATAGCGGACTCAGCCAAGTGAAGCCAAGGTTCGAAATCAGTTTAGAGAATGCATATTCTGGTGCTTGTATGGTGATGCCATTTAAATTTGATCACGATTTTTCCTGCGTGAAAAATGAAGTCAGTTGTTAGTTTTTATAGGTAACAGAAAACGAAGCCCTGATAGGCCTAACATCGCTGAATATTATTTGTTATTTATTATCATGTGCTACAGAGGCAGCCCTAATTCAGGAACACTACAACCTCCAAATCTTAGGTATTGTCACAGGACACTGCAACACAACTGCACTGACATCACGGACAGTCCCTTTGTTAGCAGAGTAACTTGCTAGGGTGCGTGTTGGCCAGGTGGATTGAAATAAAATACACTCACATTTTATATCTTCGTTTATATTCACATTATTTATGCAGATATATCGGTATCACATCCTAGGATTCATTGTCTATATGTGGATTAATTATAACAGAGTTATGAGGACATTGCCTCGTCATAATGTAGGAGATCAGAAGGAAGTTACATGAACGACAGCGGAAGTAGAAACTGTCATTAAAGACAAGATGATATTCACATGACAGCTGTCACTGTTTGACAGTAAAGAATACATTATTCTAACACTTCCCCTTATTCTTTACAATGTCATAACATACAGACTAAAACAAGTGACCTCATAATACATAATTTCCATCTAAAGCACTATCTAACCAACATGCTTATAATATTACATTTGCTTTACATTATGCAAACAAGTCATAAATTCTACATTGTCACATCTATATGTCTATAACATTACATTTATTTTGCTCTATGTTAAACAAACTAGTCAATAAGTTAAAATAACAAGGTATCAATTCAGATTCAAATCATTCATAAAATTATTATGCTTTGCTGAACAAAGTGGTTTAGTGAATATATCGGCTATCATATTATTAGTTGGCATGTATCTGACATTAAAGTTATATTTCTGAATTAAATCTTTAACAAAATGATATCTTAGATCTATATGTTTTGTACGTTTATGAGAGTACTCCTTAGCCAATAACAATTTTTGTGCGCTTTGATTATCATTGAATATGATAATATTAATGTGTTTACAGATAATTTCATACATGAAATTCCTAATAAAGCACAACTCTTTTGCGACATCACAAATGGCCAAGTATTCAGCCTCTGTACTGGATAAGGCAACGCAACGCTGTTTTCTGGATTCCCAGCTGATAACGTCCTTGCCCAGTTTAACAACAAAACCTGTATAAGATTTCCTATCTTCCATATCATTAGCCCAGTCAGCATCAGCATAAGCTACAATATTTAATGCTGTATTTTTATAAAAACAAAGACCATGATCAATAGTGCCTGCTAAATATCTGAGAACTCTTTTAGCAGCAACCCAATGGCTTTTATCAAAATTTGTTAAGTATTGACTCAACTGACTGCAGCTAAATGTTATGTCAGGCCTAGTACAAACTGATAGATACATTAAACAGCCGATCAATTGTCTAAATTGATAAACATTATCATCTAACTCTGAATTTAATTTTGATTTACATAATTTTTCATTAACAATCATAGGCGTAGAAACACTCTTACAATCAAGCATATTAAATCGTTTTAACAATCGCTTAATATATTCACTTTGGTCCAATTTCAAAATATTCTTATCTCTAGTAATTCTCATTCCTAGACAACTTCTAAGTGGACCCAAATGTTTCACAGAAAAATTATCTTTTAGTAACTGATACAAATCATTAGTATTATTGTTACTCATAATATAAAAATCATCAACATAAAGAGCAATAATTGTCAAATTGTTATTAATATTTTTTACATAAACACATGGCTCACATTTATTTTGTATATAATCATTTTCAGTTAATAATTTATGTACTTTCAAATTCCACATACGACTCGCTTGTTTTAACCCATAAATACATTTTGATAACAAACAAACCTTACTTTCATCTGAGGCAAAACCTTGTGGTTGTTCCATATAAATAGTTTCATTTAAGTCACCATGCAAAAATGCTGTTGTTACATCAATATGTTCTATTTTCATATCATAGTGGTGTGCAAGAGAAAACAAAACACGCATTGTTGAATGACGTACAACAGGAGAAAAAGTATCATAAAAATCAATACCTTCTTTTTGACTAAAGCCGCGAGCAACTAAGCGAGCTTTATATCTATCGAGTTTCCCTGATGTATCATGCTTTATCTTATACACCCACTTACATTTGACAATATTTATATTTATTGGTCTGTCTACTAATTGCCAAACATTATTTTTCAAAAGCGACTCATACTCCAACCTCATAGCATTCACCCATTCATTGCTATCAGAAGATGTTAGTGCCTCACTGTAAGTTTGTGGTTCATCAAACAGAGTACTAGCATACATATTTAGTTCATAATCATCATACCTTAATGGTGGCTTACCACGATTATTACGCACGGGGCGACTGCCTACAGTCATAGGTAATTCTACCGTATTAGTGGCGTCTTCCCTTCCTTCTGTAGTCTCTCCGGAGAAAACCGGCTGTGCCTCCAGCATCTCCGCCGAGAGATGATCATTTATATCACTGCCGCCGCCTGATTCAGCGTCTGTAAATTCATAAGAAAAATCATAAGTCTGATTTGTTTCATTTATTGAATTATTATCACTACTTTCATTTGGAATATCCTCAGCAGTCTCATTATTAATGAATAAATTATTATGACTAGGAATAATATCCTGACTAGATTGTTTTGAATTTAATTCATTATGATATTCAATTAAAGTGATCAATTCATTATTAAAATTTACATTGTCAATGTCATTGCATTTAAAATTCTTATAAAATTTATCCTCCATAAAATCCACATTTCTAGACAAAATAACCCTTTTTGGATTGGATGGCTCTACCAGTCGGTATCCTTTGGTAGTTTCGGAATAACCGACAAAAATACACATTTTAGCCCTAGCGTTCAACTTACTTGTACGAGTCGGCTCCTCAACCAGAGCATAAGCTATGCAACCAAATACACGAAGATGGTCCAAAGTCACACTGTGACCAGACCACATCTCCTCAGGCAACTGTCCTGCTAAAGCCGTCGTGGGGCTACGATTCTTCAAATAAATGGCAGACATCACTGCCTCACCCCAAAAACGCTTGCAGAGACCTGCCTGCAAAAGAATGCACCTAGCTTTCTCCATAATTACCCGATTAAGACGTTCAGCCACGCCATTTTGAGGAGCACAATACGGTACCGTCAATTGGTGAAGTATTCCTTCATTCTGTAAGAAGGACTTAAATTCTTTATTACAATACTCACCACCATTGTCAGAACGCAGGCCTTTCACACGAAGTCCAGTCTGCTTTTCTACAAAGTTCTTAAAAATGACAAAATAAGAAAATACCTCAGATTTCTTCTTAAGTAAATATCCAAAGGTCTTTCGTGTATAGTCATCCGTAAAGGTTAGTAGGTATTTAGCACCTCCCCAACTGTCATCACTCAACGGGCCCAGGACATCAGAATGGATTAGTTCAAGTTTCTCACCAGCACGCCTTGCCTGTCCAATAGGATAAGCCTTGGCCACAGGCTTACCCCCAAGACAAGCAGTACATTGCTGAAGCTCTTCTTTCTGAAAGCGAACACTGCGAGAAATGTGATCATTAAGAACATTCATTCCATTCAAACTCAGATGTCCTAACCTCCTATGCCACAATTCGGCATCATTTGATGCAGCAACCTTTGCAGTCTGTGTTCCCTGCACCTGATGTAGGGTAGCCATCGACTGCTCCTGTATGCATGTACCTTTCATCCTATACACACCTTTATCTAACTCAGCAGACATAATGTGACTTCCATCAATGGAACATCCATCTTCATATATAAAACAGCCATCCTTTTTAAAAACAACCAAATAACCTTTCTCACACATTTTACCTACCGACAACAAGTTTTCTGATAAATGCGGAACATTCAAAACATCTTACATAATTTTATCACTATCATTGATTTTTATGTTGATACTTCCTATTCCAGAACATTTCAATTTTGATTTCTTATCAGCACAGTTTATCATAATATTGTTTTTCTTTAAATCCACAAACATGATTTCATTGTTACACATGTGTGATGTGGAACCACTGTCCACAATAAAATCTGTAGTCGCTGAAGTGAAAAATGTTGAAGCTGTCATTGTTTGATGTTGTTGTTGCTCTCTAGTCGATCCATCTTCTTTCTTCATCCGCTTCAACTTGTAGCATTTTGACTTTATGTGTCCAGGCTTCTTACAATAATTACAAATAACTTTTGATCTGGAAGTAACATTCCCTCTTGCTGCATAAGCATTGTTCAAGCCGCTTGTTTCAGAATTAGTTTTACGATATTCTTCTTGTATAAGCCTTGCACGAACCAGTTCTGAGGACAGTATATTAGTGATAGATGCCGTCTCCAAGGCTGACACCAATGTATCAAAATCCTGAGGGAGTCCACTCAAAAGAATTTCCGCAATTTCAGCATCTTCTATTACTTTACCAATATCGGCCAACTGCTGTACCAATGTAAATACATTATCTATATAAGCAGTCATATTTGGAAAGGTCGTGAAATCTACTCTGTGCAGCTGCCGAAGCAAGCTCACCCTTCGAAATAATCCTTTGTCTTCATAAACTTTTGACAGTTTTTCCCACGCCTGTTTGGCCGAAGTGACATCATACAGTAATTGATATAATGAGGGCTTCACACATAAAGAAATTCTTGCCAAAGCCCTTTGTGATTTACAATAGTCCGAATCTTCGCCAGTAACACTGTTCCATAGGCCTTCAAGGATCAAAGAATTTTTCATTGAAAATTTCCATGTCTGGAAATTAGACACGCCGTCCAATTTCTCAAAGCCAACGTATGTAGAAGATGGGCCCATTGGCATTCCACCCGGCACGGCATTCCCGCCCGCCGTAGATGGCGCCAAATCATCGCCCGCCATAATGTTGTCGATAGTTCGTGAGACTTGATGTAACCGATTCTGATTCTATATGTTCTCCGTAAGTGTAAACTCACCTTCTTGGCTTTCTAAGTCACAGGGCACAGGTCTGTGCTTACATCAGTATTCAATCCACACTGGCTGATCTTGATAAATCTATTCTGGGCCAGATAACCTGTTAGCAGAGTAACTTGCTAGGGTGCGTGTTGGCCAGGTGGATTGAAATAAAATACACTCACATTTTATATCTTCGTTTATATTCACATTATTTATGCAGATATATCGGTATCACATCCTAGGATTCATTGTCTATATGTGGATTAATTATAACAGAGTTATGAGGACATTGCCTCGTCATAATGTAGGAGATCAGAAGGAAGTTACATGAACGACAGCGGAAGTAGAAACTGTCATTAAAGACAAGATGATATTCACATGACAGCTGTCACTGTTTGACAGTAAAGAATACATTATTCTAACACCCTTAAGCCAGATTTATACAGGGTAAGTAACTGACTCAAAACTCGAGATAAGTCAGTGCTGACCCTATATTTCTTGTGCGAATATACAAGTCAGCGCTGACCTCCCACCACTGTACTGACTTCAAATCAATTTACATTGGGTTTTTCTCGGGTCATCGCTGTTTTGTTTCGAATTCGAAGTCAGTCACTGACCCTGTCTAAATCAGCCTTTATGTAGAGAGTGCATGAATGCAGAAAAGACGGCTGCGCATGAAATTGTAGAGTACAATAACAAAGCGTCTCAAAGACAACTTTACCTCGGGACACCGACGACGCCCAGGGAGGCATGCACCGGCGTTAGCGAGCTGCTGGCCTTCCTGAAGGATATCGGGTGGATAGATAGCAAGCTGCCCCCCACCCGACACGCAAAAAGGTCCTAAAGGTAAAGGTCAAAAAGGTATAAGCCGGGGTAAAAGGCTTCCCTCCGTGCCCTACAAAAAGACCGAAAATAATTTCCAGTACGAATATCGCGAGAGAGTCACGCATTTCTCTGAAAACAAAATGAACTTCCAAAAAGAAATAAAACCATGGAGCGTGTTACTCACTAAAAATAAAGATTCCAAATAAAGATAAAATCTATTTTGGTCACAACGAAGTCTACGGAGTGGCCTTCCCCGCAGAGCTTATAACGGGCACCCTTTATTTCACTTGCTTATTTATTCCTTTGTATCTAATATACTGTATTACTTAAGTAGGTAGGTGAGTATGTGTTATTTACGTAGTTAGGTTAGTACCATACCACATAACAGCACACCGTGGGGCTAAATGAAACCTACTGTGTCAATTGTTCATAATTACCTATTTAATAAGTAGGTACCTACCTAATTAATAATATTACAACAATAAGGATTTTTGTTGTTGACTGTAGGTAGGTAGGTACCTATTCCTTGGTAACTACCAGTATGTGTTTATCTACCGCAAACTTAAGTTCTAATTTGATGATGAATCGCGTAGGCGCTCTCTTTCACGAGTTCCAAGAAGTACGTAGGTTGTATTATGGCAATAAACATGAAAGCAAAAATAAGTACGACAAAAGTGATAATAAATGAAGACACTCATTAATTTTATTCGAAGTCTAAAGTAGGTACCAGACTGACCTCAGATGAATCACGCGACCTGTAATCCAACAGTGCGGCTACGAAAACAATGAAGTTGACATAAAAAGTCCAAGTTAATATAAAATTTGACTACCTATGCAGAGAACCAAGGATGCAGGTCCCCAAGATATAAGTATTCCCATAACCCCTCGGTGACCACCTACCCGAGGGGAGTAGATTTAAAATCAGCGCCGCACATATTTCAATGAAAATTGTATGCAGCATATTGCTAAATCTACTCCCTTTGCTTATGAATAAGTAGTTTTATTTTATTTTTGTGTTTAATTCTAGTTTAGGTTAAGAAGGCAATAAATATTTTTTTAGGTGTAGGTATGTATCGTAGTTTGGGGACTAATGATGTTTTAATTCAAAATTTGAATTTTTATCAATAAACGTTATTATAATTTATTCACACCACTCAATGGTTTCAGTGGACTGCAGATAATAATTTCATGAAAATCATGTGAAAATGCAGCGGGTAGCTTAGTTAATATCTGTTAGGTATCAATTTACTACCATAAATTACACAGATAACTCTACAAATATCTGCATCGTGCAACATTTGCCAGCCAGCCGGATCCAGACTTTTTCCGTCCTTGGAAAATAGGTGTTCCTGCGCTACACATAACTTACCTATTATATTATCGAGTTGCAGAAGTTTATTAAGTTTAATTACGTTTCCAAAGTACCTAGATGTCGTTTTTTGAACGAGGTTCAAAGTTTTCCCAGTCTTCCCAGCGGACTGCGGCGCCAGTCGGTTTCAGCACAGATTTCATCTGCACATTATTTTGGCGGCTACAATAACTTGATCGCCATAAGAGGCGTCATTTTATGCTCTTAAAACCTGACTTTTTACCATAAACGTTACTTTTCTCTTAATTTGGAGCGATAAGTGTCTATTGTTTCATTAAAACAAGCTCATGTTGGCAATTACAATTTTATCTGCCATAAAATCGGACTTTTATTCCCAAGTTAGACCGGTATTTTTGCTCTATATATTATTTTACCTACCAACCTTAGTTCTTCTACCTAATTTAGACACTGGTCTATATTATCGTACCAGGTAGGTAGGTGCTTACCTAGATAAGTTGCTCAGGTATGTGAATATAAGATGTAGATAAATAAAGCGGTAAACGGTAAAGTAAACCTAAATAACATGGTTTGGTAGATAGGTCCTACGTAGATATTGTACCTAGCTTGATACCTACTTAGGTTTAGGTTTTTATATGTTTATTTCTCACAATACTTATAAATATTCTTATCATTATTATTTTATGCTTCCGGAGCCAGTAGGTATTTTGGTAGCTTAGAGAGTTAACATATCATACTAATATACCTATACCTACTCATTATGAGGTACTTAGGTAGAGCCTTTTTGTTACTAAACTTACAATTCTTATTTACTTAGTTTTTTATGTATTCTAGGTACTTACTTAAGCTTCCATTTCATCAGTCATTGATAAAAATTGCAAGGGTTGGCTATGTTGCGTCTGTAATCTTATCGTCGATCAGAAATCACCGTCTTGCAATATATGAACTTTGTACTTATTTAATTGGGCCCTACTACCTACTTACACCCCGTGACATGGCCAATTTACGCACGAAGCACCTCTCCGTATTAGGAGAGCGGTCGTGCCTTATACGGACGCATTTTTGGCTTTCGAAAAAGCAGTGCGTTTGCGCAGTGGATCCATGATGTATCCATCTTTATATCTCAGTTAGCCTCATTTATTGATGCTCATCATCAATATATGAGGCATCAAATATAACTACCAGGGATGCTAACGCATGCTCTTATGATACTCATAAGAAGATTGGTAAGTACTCGTAAAGACTACTATAGGAATGCTCATGTCTTGCTTGGCATCATGTTAGTAATACCTACCCATTGTAAAGATTTGTAAACTGAAGGGTGCCATAGTGCCTAGACAACGCAGCAAGAGCCCCAGTTTTAGCCACTTTAAGGAACTTCTAGTGTTTGAAAATCCGCCCCGGCTTCGCACGCACGGGCGTGATGTGTTATACCTACCTACAATACAAATATTAGGCTGGTACTCTTGAATTACTCTATCTTTTAAAAAAACCGCATCGATCTCCGTCTCGTACTTTGTAAGTGCTCCCACACAAAACTGCGATGCGATGCGATGCGATGTCACACGAACTTGAAATGCGAATTTCTGCGATGCGATTTTGTGCGGCAATCCGTTTGGTAGGGTAACCATATCTTAAAGTTTAGTCAGCCGTATTGGACGTGTTTTAGGAAGCGTAAAGGTAGCCTTCCGTTCCTAGCGACTGCGACGCGCGACCGCGACTGGGTCGCGCGACTCACTGCTTTGTATGAATTTGTATGGAGCACTAAACACATGGCGCGACCGCGGTCACGTGACCGGTGGGCGTGGCCACTGTGGCCAGCGACCCGTCGCGTCGGAGGCAGTGCCGTCGCGCGACGCAGGCGAGAAGCCTTTCAAAATGGCGCCGTTTTCATCACACGAGGACATGATATTAATAGAATGAGTCAATAAAAACCCTTTTTTCAGAGACATAGATAATAACATACTTAATAAACATATGATTTTATTATACAGGGTGTAACAAAAATGAAGGACTAAACTTTTAGGCGGGGTGTAGAAAGTTGTCTCAGAGCGGACTAAAAGGGTGGTCACCAAATATGACGTAATATGGCAGGAATGCGCGATGCAAATGAGATCGGACGTTATCGTGCGAGTTCGCAGATATTTGCGATGCGATGCGAGTTCGCACTTTTGTGTGGGACTTTGGAAGCGACTTTGTTTTATAATATGGATAGATATATCCATAGAATAGATAAAAACAGAGTAGAAGGGAAACTTCGGCTCCGAACGCGGTTAGGTCACGATATTAGCCTACACGATTCTGCACGTTAAACGGGAATTTTAGTACTATTTATAAATCTGTGGCAGGCATATTTTGAGTCGGGCTGTCACAGCCGGCGACGCCGCACGCGGATTTTAATGTTTGTAGGTACCTACCTCTATAATATGACGTCACGGTTAAGTTCCTAATTGTTTTGTGATCTGTTGTAACTATAACTCAAAAACAAAAAAAAACTATTTTTAGATTGCCCAGATGAGTGGGTAGGTAATAGTACATTGTTACCCAAGGGTTGAAAGTAACTTAATTAGGCCCGAGACGGGGTTTCGAGGGACTAAATAAGTTACTTCACCCGAGGTAAACACTGTGCTTTTCATTACGAATACAAGGAAATAAAAAACAAATTAATCAAATTGCCGCTAATTTTATTTTATTTATTAGTTCATCTAGGACAGGCGAAAGCCATAAAGCCATACTGCCTTCTCTTTATTTTTTTAATTCAGTGAATTGTCGATAAGGTAATTTTTTTTGTAGCTTCAGCATTTATACCGCCATATTCATGGTTCAATAGTAACGTTATAGCTGTCAGTTGAAAACGATTCTCCCTAGGGCGGAAAAGTACCAGTTCAACCCACTCTTCAGGCATGTTTAGACGGGGTTTCGAGGGACTAAATAAGTTACTTCACCCGAGGTAAACACTGTGCTTTTCATTACTCATACTCGGAAAGTAGGTTACTTTCCGAGTATGAGTAATGAAAAATATATTTTCTAAATATTATTTTGTTTTCGTAAGTTCCTATCTAATTAGTTAGGTAGGTAGGTGCTAATCAAAACAATATGAACATCGGTCGTAGACCTTTTCGCTCGCCTCGCCACGCGACGACGACAACGGCGCGGCGGCGGCGCGGCGCAGCGGTACAGTGCAGTATCAACCCTGGCAAAACGCCTGGACGACAGAGGGGCGTAACGAGGTGAAGGAGAAGTAGGTATATAAATGGTGGCGTTTGGGACTCGATCAAAGAAGAGTCCCTTCTACCCAGTTATTATTTATTCAGGCATAGCACTGAATGATAGTCTACTCTTGGAGAATAGCGGCGCGCGGCGCCATACAAAAAGAAGTTAAATTTGAAATGGAAGGCTGACAAACTGTCTTTCTGTCAGTCAACAACAAAGAAATTTTTAAACATTGTTAAAATATTATTAAAGGTATTGTTTTATTCTTTATTCAACAACGCCCGGATTGGTGGAACCCGCCACTACAGCACCCGCCACGCACCCATATAGCTTAAATCACCCTCCCTATGCTTGCTTCTCGTAAACGGTTGTCAATATTTCTGTCGTCCTCTTTGTCCAAAAAAAATACAAAAACATAATTTTGAAATGTCATTGTCATTCCTTGCTTGCATGCTAGATTCAGCGATGCCAGATCTACCGATTTAGCAGTAGATCAACCTGCTTTTTCAGGCGTCTACCGATCTACTGATTTATTTCTAAAATTTAGTGAAATCTAACTGATTTTCCCGAGCGTCTTCTAAAATTTAGTGAAATCAACCTGATTTACCAGAGCGCCTTCTAAAATTTAGTGAAATCTACCTGAATTTCCCGAGCGCCTTCTAAAATTTAGTGAAATCTACTTGATTTTCCTTAGCGCCTATAGCTCCGTGACTAATGCCAGAAACATACTTGCGTGTCGCAGTGTGTCGGGGCGCGCCAGAAGCATATCGGTTTCATACATTTAGTATGGTTAGGGACATACTTATATGGCGTGTCGTGTCGCGACACGGTCTATCGTGTCGCAGACTGCTAGCCACCGATTGCGCCAGAGCGGTGGTGGGGGTTATGTCGCGACACGACACAACACAACAGGCAAATGTGTTTTTATACTGGCGCGTGGCTCGTGGCGCGAACATTTTTTAATTTAGTATTATTTGCAGCAAAATGACAACACATGACGTTGACAAAACAAACAGGTTCCTGAAATACATTAATATTAGTAGGTTGGCAAGAAATCTTAGCGCAAAAACAAAAATAAACTAAAGTATTCAATTATTTCATCATAGACTATGTGATCTGTATTAATCTGAATAAAAGTTTTATAGATTTGGCTTAATCTGTAATCTTTATTTGTGGTCAAAATTCTCTACAGATACAGATAAATCTGTATATATGGCAACACTGGGCCATAACACCTCGTGTCGCGACACGTTAGTGTGCACACTCACCGCCGCGACAGTAAGCATCGCGACACGCCAGGACACGTAAATATGTTTCCGCCCTTAATAACCACTTGGCGACCTTTTCTTTTTTAGCTGCAATTGTGTGCCAAAATGCAAAGTGGAACCGCTTCCTGTTTACGATTGAACCTAAAAAAAAGGTCGCCAGCCAAAATGCGAGTCAAAATACTCGCGAAACACAATACATAAGGTACCTACTGATTTTTATTCCAATCTACTGATTTTTTACTGAACTTTCTACTGTTTCTTTCAAATTCCATCTGGCAACACTGGCTAGATTGCTATTATAAAGGAGCGAGAGCAAAGTGTGTAGTGTAGAAGAGAGTCGTCCTGTCTGACGTTTTTATTATTGATTTTTATCACAGAAACAGATATAATTAGTCGTATTGTTTAATTAAGCATGACGTAGGGGTCGTAAAGAAAGATACTTCGAAATTAAGGCGCTGATACTTCACCTTCATTCCAGTCAATAAGTTTACAAGATGTTCAGTGACATAGCTCGAAAATGGGTGGTTTCATTAAATATTTTAGTGTGCGCTATTTACCTTAGTCAAAAGTTTATAGACGTGCGGCTGTCACCAGAGTCTCTGCTGAACCATATGTTAGTTTTGGAGAGCGAGAACACCGTAGGCATCGGTAAACTTCAGCCGAAAGTAGCCTTAGGTTACGGTGGCTGCCACGACCTCTTTGTGAACGCTACCGCTCTCTTGGACTACAGAGAACTAAGAGGAACCCCAGCACATTACAATGAAATCACAAACAAACAGGAATTACTGCAGAGTTTTACTTATTTCTTTCAACATGGAGCTGCGGCTGAGTAAGCTATTTCCTCTTCTTTGTATTTAATTGACTCTTTCTTTCTCATAAAGTGTATATGTTTCCTATCCTATTTCAGAAGGTTTATGTCCAATGCAGACCTTTATGATGAGCTCATTGAACAAGCCCTGGGACTGCCAGACACTAGATGGGCCATAGGAGGCAATGCACCACTCATGGCAACAAGATTTCACACAGAGGGGTGGGATGTCCTATTTGCTGCCAAAATGAGTAAAAAACTGAAGGAGTCAATCCCCTCCCAGATACAGATTGTTGGTGATGAAGCAAATGAGGAAGTGAAGGATGATATCCACATGATTCTAGAGTACAAAGCTGATGAAGAGTTCGGAGAGTACAAAGCCCCAAGGGCCAACAGATACATTATGCACAATGACCAAAACAATCCATTATTGAGTTCTTTAGAAAAGTTTGGTGAAATCCTACCTCAGTTCCAACCTAATTTACTAGTCATTAGTGGATTACAAATGATGGATAACTTTCCTTTCCAAATGGATGGATCAGGTAAAATTTTATTAAATCCTCCATTGAATCACATTTATTAAGTTTGACCTATTAGTAAGATTCTTTCTTTCTTTCAGATCTCAGAGAAGAAAGACTGGACTTAGTAAAAGAACAAATCTTGAAGCAATCAAACAATACTCTTATTCATTTTGAAATGGCTAGTTATGTAGACATAGAGCTGCTTTTGCATCTGACCACAAAAGTTTTACCTTTTGTTGATTCTATTGGCATGAATGAACAAGAACTGGCAAACTTACGCAGTGTGCTAGAGTATGGAGAAGTCAGTGTTGTGGCTGATTCCAATCCAAGAATTGCTATGGCCTTAGATTTGATGCGACTGATATTCGAACGAACCAGACAGTTAAATTTGGAACATATCAGCGATAGGAACTTGACTCGAATACATGTACATACATTAGCTTATCAGGCTATTTTGACGGTGAAGAATTCAAGCTGGAAACGAACTAGAGCTGCCACAGCAAAAGCATCCCTAACAGCTCACAGATATGTCTGTGATAACTCTAAAATAGAGTTGGATAATTGTAAGCTTCTACTAGATGGAAGCTTCGCTGTGACTGGAGATGAGAATGATAGTAGAAGAGTTTATTTTGACTCGAATGAACCTATCGCTTGTTGGGATGAAGTGTTGAATGAGCAGGATGTGGAGATTTGTATAGCTCCAGTGTTGGTGTGCAAGGAGGCTCGCTTGACGGCAGGGGCAGGGGATAACATCTCCGCTGCGGGACTGGTCTTGCAAGTCCAAAAGTGAACAAATGAAACTCTTTAAATTTTCCTTTTAGATTTTGGTGTTCACATAGTCATTGATAATGCAAATCCCCATTAGGAATTATTCACAATTTTGCATTTGGGCACTGATTTCTTGTTGTGGTATTTTGAGCAATTAATTTTAGTTATGACATGAATAATCTATTATTTTATGCAATGAACTTATGATATTCCTAAATAAACATTCCTAATTTTATTATTTTGGATAATTGTTGAGCAATAAAATATGTACTTAGTTACAACATGTTTACTTTCAAACCTTGAGAAATATTATAAATCATGAATACTTGATGCACTCATTATAGTAACAACTTATGACTAAATTAACAAGATAGCTAATACAAGACACACCAAAATATTATGTAATATGCTTTACATCAAACAAATATTATTTCTACCTACTTACAAAATTAAACTTTCACATACAACAAACCAAATCTACTTATATTAACTTTGAAACACGTGAAAAGAACTTTTCAGCTTTTTACATTAAACATTCTACTAAGAATGCTAATATTTATTTCAATCACTAGCCAGAAAGTCTTAACTTTATGTTCCTAAAAATTAGAATTACTTATCTAGAAACATACCTAAAATTTAAATAGGTACTTTAGTACACTTCAGTAGGTACATGGTAGAAATATAATTAGTAAATTCAGCCTTACAATAACTTAATACTATGACCTATTTCACTCATCATCACTATCAAAGCGAATCTTTTTATTTGGTGGCATTGAGTTGCCGAGTGATGAAGAATTTTTATGGTCATATAGGCCACTTCGAACGAAGCGTTTAGCAACAGGTAAGTTGACCGTCGGTCTTTTGTCCCGGTCCTTGACTTGTTGCCATTTCAGCATAGTGGCCTTTATTCGCTGGAGCTCTCCTTTGATAGGGTGCTGTGTAGGATCAATGCCTTGAATCCGCAGGTTAACCCAATGCAAGGAATTCAACATAAACGCCAGAAGTAAGTCTAGCTCGATCTGCGAAGACAAGGACAGCTTATCGTAATGAGCTTTCAGCGGCAAAATCTGATCTAGCACATTCTGCACACCCAACAAGTCTTCCTTCAAATTTTCGCATTTGTTATGGAAGTCCAAATCCTTTGTCAGCTCTCCGTACTGCAGATTCCAATCCATGTTGTAACTTTAATCGTGATTTTCTATTATTTTATTTCAATTTATTTTGGTACAAAACAAAAACCACGTTGGTTGGACAGATTGGGTTGGATTTGAAGAACTTCAACTTCTTTAATAAGGCTTTGCAGTTCTGCCTGCACTGCACTCGCACTAGACTGACAAACTCAAACAGCCTGTGGTGGGTTTTACAAACAAAGATTCTAGCATGACTATGGGTTTTATAGTTCTTTAAAGTCTCCACACACAGAAGCCGGAGGCGGAGCGGAGGCGAAGGCGTGCCGGTTTTTCCTATGGAACGTGCCGCCCCGCGCCACCGCGGCACCGCTTGCGGTGTGTGTGTAGGATTCAACTCGCACGCCGCCGCCTTCAGTGTGTGGAGACCTTAAATGAAGGAGAGATTAATCAGGCAGGGTTGGTTTCATTTCAGTATTCAGAGGTTCCATAAAATTTAGAAATTTTAGAACGTACTACTTTGTGCTCAGAGGGGTAATAGGCAGGGTGACCATTTGTGGCAGATTTCTGCCATTTGGGCAGATTTGGCTCCCGGCAGAAAGTGCTGACGAATTAAACATGTGGCAGATTTTAAAGATTCCCAGAAAAACTGTGAAAAACACCAGTTTAACAAAACTTTATCTTCAATACTAGAAATAAGAACAAACTGTCAAGTCACGCTAGTGACTGCACAAAGTTTCCAAATCTTTCATCACTCATCATCAGCCAATGTTTGCTTCTACAGGTTCCCGACACTATCCAAAGCATAAATTCAAAACTAATGTAATGACACCTACTGAATAGTGTTTTGAAATTTTAAACTAAAATCTCATTAAAATACCTCAATAAACGTATTTTTATTTATAATTCCCGCCCCCCTAAAAGCAAATTATGATGGCATATTTTGGCATTTTCTGATCTGAGACGAGTTCGGCAGATTTTTTGCCAGAATCTGGCAGATTCGCCATTTTTAAAACGGTCACCCTCCTTGGTAATAGGCTTTCCCCGTTTTCAGAGATTACAAGAGCAGCCCACTCATATGGTGTTTTGTGTGTTATTGATAGAAAATATTATGCACATTTATTATAAAAGCACAAATAGAGATTGAGGTAGGGTCCAAAGTCCAATCAAATTAATTATCCCACAGGTGGATTGGGCTAAGAAAAGAACTATCTATTTTACAAACACAGATTTCATCATCATCATCAGCCTATATTAGTCCACTCCTGGACATAGGCCTCCCCTAATGAGCACCATAGCGCCCTGTCTTCATCACGTCTTCAGCTTGCCGCATCCAGCATCTGCCAGCAATCTTTCGCAAATAATAATAATAAGTAAATAATTCCGGACAGTCCACACAGCATCATCTAGCCCCAAGCTAAGCAGAGCTTATGTTCATCATCCCACCATGTAACACAGATTTGAGCAAGCAAAAAACAAAAACCATTTTGTATCATTTTATTTATTTGAAGTAAATACATAAGGTGTGGCAATAATAATCAGTATTAAATAATCTATTAGTGATAAATGAATGTACTTCAACATTATTCTAGGTAGGCATTACAATAGTTTATGGATAAATTTAAAATGATTTAAAATATGGTACCACTGAACCTAATCATCTAAGTACTCAAAAGGTTCTGGGGGTTCAGGTTCTTTTTCCTCTTCTGTTTTAGGACCAAATGCAGCTACCGGCTCAACCAAAACTTGTTCCACATCACCAGTGTGATTCAGCATCACAATGCCTCCGATGGTTATGTCCTTCAATGGGCTGAAGCCAGATCCTTCCACAATAGTGATGTTCTTGAGCTGCTGCCTCATAATCCTGGCGGGGTTGCTCAGTATCTCAAAAGTAGGTTCAGGTTCTTTCTTTTCCTTGGTCTCCTTTTCCTCACCTTCCTTGTCATCTTTCTTAGCATCCTTGGTGGTTGAAGCAGATGCAACCACAATTTCCTTTTCTTTGTCATATTTCCCATGGAAGGTGATGTTCAAGTTGGGAGTTTTGGATGGCTTCTTCTCTTCCTCATCAACATCCATTTTAGAGGTGGTAGATGAGGTAATGCTGCTGCCGGCAGAGCCGTCAGTGCCATGTGCCTTCCTGCGCGCCTTGGCCGCCGCGATGGACAGAACTGCAGTGGTGACTCGCTCCCTCTCCTCGCGTTTCTTTTCCTCCAAAGGCGCGGGATACGCGTAAAGACTCGGCTTCGAGTTCGACTTGATGTCCAGCTGTGGCATCTTGAGGTCAGAGTTGAGCGCGATCAGACAGGTCGGCGTGAAAGCCAGCGACAGGCAATGCGCCAGCGGGAACCAGTACCAGTACTGAGTGAATACTAACATACCGACGACTGCGAGCATGTTCATGTGCCCTGTTCGGTTCTGAAGAGAAACGGTGATGTTGCGTCCGCCAGCGTCAATGATACCCTGAGCCATGATAGCACCGAATTTGGCCATAACATCCTCATGCTTATTGGAGATGACTTGCGAATACAGTTGGCGGAAGTACGTCACTTTCGGGCAGAGCGTCTCGGTTTGCTGAACCAAGATCATAGCGGACGCGATGAGTGCTCCTTGGCGGACAAAGTTGACGGGGTCGAATTTCACCATAGGTTCGAGCAGGCCTATAGCTTCGCGATTTCCGGTGCCGGCGCAGGCGATGCCGAGAGCCATAGCCGCACCATATCTTACGTGAGGGTTGTAGGATTCAGCTAACAATGACACGACAGATGGGCATTGTTCTGGCGTTCTAAAGAGTAGGAAGCCTAAAGCCGTGACAGCCGCGCGACGCACGTCGTCGTTAACATCAGACACAGCGACGTGTAGAAGAGTTCTGATCGAGTCGTTGTTCCCGGTGCCCGCGTACGCGGTCGCGATGGTATAGCAGCCGGCGCGTCGCAGGAGCGGATCTTTGTCTCTCAATAGTTGCTGCACCAGGGCGTCGGCCTCCTCCAGTCGTCCGTACATAGTGAAAGAAATACCGACGGCCAAACCACGCAGGATCTTTTCATGCTGAGTCTCCTGTGCATACGCAACCATGTCCTCGATGGCGGCGGCATGTTTGGAGCCCAACATGACCATGCCCATAGCGATGCCGGCGGCCTCACCGGTCACCGCGTCATCTTGGTAAAGGTTGAACTTCAATTGTTCATAGACATCCTGTCTGTGGGTACCCATTGCAGCTAATCCTAGACCAAGACAACCTCCATGGCGTACCATCTCATTCTGAGCATCTTTTAGTTGTGTTAAAAGGTAATCAATGATATTTGCACCATGGTTTGCATGGATCAACCCGAGGGCATACAAACCACCACCTTCAGAGTATCCTGATGATGGTCCAGCTTCCTTGGGTAAATAAGACTGCATGAGAGCTAAGGATTCACCTTCATGACCTCGATGAATGACTCCAAGAGAGGCGGTAACTGTCAGTTTGGCCCAGTTCGTGGCCCTCGCCAACCATTCCAGATTATCTCTCAGGAACTGATCACTGGTAGTACCTGCATGCATGAATGCATTGGCTATAACTGTGGCTGTGTGGCAGATTGAGACTCTAATGGCATCTTTAGTATTTTTGAGAATAAGCATATCAGCATGATTAGATCTAATCAAGAACTGTAGTTGTAATCCTATTGAAACTTCTCCTCCTAAAATTGATACAAGTTTTTCTACTCTCTTCTGGTGTTCTTTTTCTTCATCATTCAGACTTTCAATATCTCTTTCAGGTTTCTTTTCTTCAGTGGGAGTTGGTTGGTCTACTTCCATACCAGAAGATTCAGGGAAAGGACCTCCTTGGGGTTGTGGCTTGCCTCCTAAGGCTGATGGAATTGGAGCAGTACTTCTGAGGGCTTGTAATACCCTACCAAGGAATTGTTGTGTGGCTGAGTCATACAAGTCAAAGCCTATTTGATATGCCATGAGTACGGATTCCTGTGGGCCGTGTGTCAGTTTATCCAGGATTTCTGCAACTGAGAGGGGATCTTCGAGGAAGATGAGGCACTGGCACATGTTCACATAGTCAGGGATGTTAAGGTTTCTATAGAGACCTACCAGAGATCTCAGAACTGTGCTGCGGAAACCCTTGTTTTGGAGCAGGCTCATTGCAACAGTGAAGGCGTAGACAAGCATTCCTGAAACCAATTGTGTTTACTCAGTAAGTGACAAATAATTGTGCATTTTTCATAAAATTTTAAGGTTGTCTGGAAGAAAGTAGCTTGGAAAGTTGTAGGTGGGAAGATGCATAATATCTTCTAACAATGCAAGATGATTTCAGGAAAAGGTAGACAATTATATATTAACATTGAGAATGACAATGCACTTACCGGGTATATCATCTGATTTCATGATGGACATCTCAAATATATCCATGCGGCGGGTCTCCAGTGCCAATCCCAAAGCTTGCCTGTACTGTCCATCATCCAAGCATCGCTGGAACATTCGGTTCACAATGGCCTCCAAACGGGGGTCAATCACCTCTGCAGCACTATCCACGAACAGAGCCTTCCTCTTCTGTGTGTAGAAATCGATCGCCTTCGCAATAGTAGTATCCACATACTCGTTCCTGGCATTTACGTCGAATAGGTCGCCAGCACCTAACGCGTAAGTCAGGGAATCTTCGAACGCTCCCAAGTGATAGTAGACTTTACTGGCGACTAGAGCAGCTAGCTGATGTTGCGAGAACACTTTATCTTCGTGCAGGATTTCGATTTTCTCGATAGATTCAGATATTTCGGGCCAAAATTCATTGACGATGTTGTCCAACCTCTTCAAAGCAAACTCCTTGACTTCGGAAATGGGTTCATCCAGCAGGGAGATTATCCCCGCGGCTGATGTGATATTCATCTTGGGTTTTCTAATTTTTTTTCAGTTTACTTAATTCTTTTGTAAATTCTAAAATCTGAAATGATTACACACAAAATAGAGATCGAGATGAATTGACAATTTTCTTTCTGTTTTTCAGAGACAATGAGACGATGTGTCCAACTCAAATTATAGGTTACCCGAAATGGTAAATTTTAGGATGCAACATTCCTCGTTTTTAAAATTATATAGCTAGTGTAACTCTAGAGTTATAGCAATTAAACACATATGTTTATTTTAAACGAAGTAAATAATAAAAGCGATATATTTTACCTTCCGTCACTAGCTATAATTACAATCAAAGAATCCATCCATCTCGGGTAATAAAAATGCTGGACACCCAGATTGGACAATCATCTTTTTTTTAGTTGCGTTCAGTACCTAACAACATTGTTCCTAAGTTTTTCTGGAAAGATTTTTTTAAAGTTGTCCAATCCAAAAAAACATTTTTATGTCAGCTACGTAAACGTAAAGTTTTATAAGTATATAAAAAGAATCATCAAATTGAGTTGTAAGAGAAAAAATTGTCATGGGACTTATTATACTCCTAGCCGGTAAAATTTATGAAACTATAATTTCAAAAACATAGACACAATAAGGTCGCAATAAATAATCTTGAACTAAGTTTCAGATCAGTCGTTGTGAGTTGTCTTATAAATGTCAAAACTGTCACTAATACTGTCAGTCACTCGCTCACACACACATTCCTACGCAGTGCGAAACGGAACATCTGTTGGCGATTTATTTGAAAAAGCAAATTGTTTCTATTTTTTACAAAATGTTAGACCTATTCAGCATCTTCAGCAAAGGAGGGATAGTGCTATGGTGTTTCCAGAGCACAGGTGACATGTTCTCACCCTCGGTAAACGCTCTAATACGAAGTGTTATATTACAAGTGAGTACTACCGCATTAGAACGTAAATGTAACTTGTTTTTAATTCAATTAGTAATTCATACACGTGGAAAGTCCTTTACTGACTAGCAACTGCAATTGAAAAGCATTCAAATGATTTTATTTATGAATCTGGCCATATAGAAACTGGTCAAGGTAATATCTCTCTAAGCCCTGTTTTATCATTTTAGGAGCGTACGGGTAACAATACGTACAACCACAACGCGTTAACGTTGCAGTACAAGCTCGACAATGAGTTTGAGCTGGTGTTTGTGGTTGCGTACCAGCGTATACTGCAGTTATCTTACATAGATAAGTTCCTCAATGATGTACACCTCGAGTTCAGGGATAAGTACAAGAATGAGCTGACAGCTGGCAGCCACAGCCACTTCACTGATTTCGATTTTATCAAGAACTTCAACCGCATTCTCAAGGATGCAGAGCAGTGGGGTAATTATGAAACTATTTAAAAAGACAGTCAAATATTAACATACATTATTTCTTGTCTGTCGAGAACACATTCTATAGCTTTAGTTGCAAAATGTTTTAGCTTCCATATATGATTTTCTTTAGATTTCAGCCTTTATCTAAGGTTCTAGCTGGTTCCTTCTGTGTATACAAAAATATGTTGTTTACATATTGATAAAGTCAATCCAGTGGGGAATTCCCTTGTGATTTATTTAGATAAACCTATTTATGTTAATTTCCTTATTTTGAATATGGCCAATATTCTTGTTCCAAGATGCTATTTATCTTTAGTGAGTTTTGTAATTTCCATGTCTATGTTATGATATCAAATTGCATACAATTTTACATAATTTATTACACTTACATCATTTATTTCAACATGAACATGTTTCTATTTCAGGCAAGTTACAGGCTAAGATTCCAAAACAAATGAAAACTTTTGAAGACTCTGTGAAGTCTAAAAAGACAGTATCTTCCATGATAGAGCGTAAAGGAGAGGAGAAAGGAAAAAAGTCTGGTAAGCAATATGTTTTAATCACTACATAAAACAAACCAAACGAAAATCAAATTTGTTAAAAAGTTTTTATAATTTTGATATATTCAATAGTAGGTACCGTGCAAAGCTGGGTTGGTCGGCTAGTAAAGTTGATTATAATAAGGTTAGCAGTGAATGCACCTATACATGTTGATTACTGCATCAAATTGGATAACAAATTCTTCTTTTTATTACTGTGAAAACCAAATTTGTTAAATAGTTTGTATAATTTTGATATATTCAATAGTAGGTACCATGCAAAGCTGGGTTGGTCGGCTAGTAAAGTTGTTTATAATAAGGTTAGCAGTGAATGCACCTATACATGTTGATTACTGCATCAAATTGGATAACAAATTCTTCTTTTTATTACTGTGAAAACCAAATTTGTTAAATAGTTTTTATAATTTTGATATATTCAATAGTAGGTACCGTGCAAAGCTGGGTTGGTCGGCTAGTAAACTTGTTTATAATAAGGTTAGCAGTGAATGCACCTATACTGCTGATGATGAATTGATAAATGACTCAGCCACAAATTGCTCATATCCATTTGTAGGTAAACTTGATTATATGCTTGACCTAATTGGAGTCTTATTTAGTCTGTCTTTGTATGTATACTGAGTTCTACAATCGAGGTAATTTTCAACAGACTTACTTACGTATGTTGAAAATGACCTTATTTGACATGCATTTGCAAGACCCTAAAAACGCGCGAAATGCTATTCGTAAAAAAATTGAAGAGCTCAATTCATTGATATAATAATATCTATATATAATATCTGGCTCAGCGCATCAGCATTGCCATACAGCGTGGTAATGCAGCCAGTGTCTTGGGGACGCTTCCGAATGGTGTTGACATGGATCAATTGAGCTACCTTTAGACTGTTTGCAACCGTCTGCAGTTAGCTCAATGGTTTCAATTGTATATACTAGTTGTAATTTTTTCTTTTCCTTGATTGTAATTTTCGTTGTTCATAAATGAGGGATGAAAATAAAGAGGTCTTTGGGCATAGATAGATATTGCAGACCGCTCACACATTCCAAGATTGCAAAAAAAGTATCGGTTCCTTATTGTTTTATTTCAGTGAAAATAGTAGAGACCAAGAGCTTGACCAATGGCAGGGCGGAAGAGGCGGCGCAGATAGAAGATGACGTCATCGCAGCCAACCGCGCGCGCCTCGCACAGAAACTCAACAAGGGAAAGAAGGAACCCAAGTATGTTTTTATTTAAACTACAAATACGTTACGTTTTCCCTAGCTATCGTACAACAAGTCCTGCGAAAATTGCGATGATCACTTTAATGACGGTGCAATTTGGAAGTAACACTGTCACAAGTCTTGGATACTTAATTTTAGTTTCTTACAAAAGAGTGGTGCATTCTTTCAAAAAAATAGTATGGGGAAAAAGCTTGGGTCAAAAAGTAATAGGCCGTTACGTTTTCCCTAGCTATCGTACAACAAGTCCTGCGAAAATTGCGATGACCACTTCAATGACGTTGCAATTTGGAAGTAACACAGTCACAAGTCTTGAATACTTAATTTTAGTTTCTTACAAAAGAGTGGTGCTTTCTTTCAAAAAAATAGTATGGGGAAAAAGCTTGGGTCAAAAAGTAATAGGCCAAGCGATCCTAAAACATGGTCTTGCACCATGTTTTAGGTTCTCTTGATAATAATTACAATCCTTACTAAAATTATAAAGATTTGTATGTATGGACGTTTGTACCTCTTTCACGCAAAAATTACTGAACGGATCAGGCTTAAATTTTAAAAAGACGTCATTCTTACCCTGGAATAACACATAGGCTATTAATCCAAAAAAACAATTTCTATGGGATAATAATAGCCTAAAAGTACGAAACACACAGAAGCCGGAGGTGGAGCGGAGGCGAAGGCGTGCGAGTTGTGTTCTGTTGAATCATATGAAAGCCTACACACACACCGCAGGCGAGTGTGTTTCGAACTTAAGACGTTTCCATAGAAACAATGCGTGTTTATTGGAAGTTTGACCCTTGAACAGGAAATCGCCGAAGAGCCCCAAAGTGTCGGAAAAGGAGCGCGTGAAACAGCCGCGCGTGTGGGAGATGGGAGGCAACTCGCGCGACCTGCCCGATCTAGACTTCAGCACCGATAAGGACGGAGAACACTGCGCCGAGATCAACCCCGACACACAGGTACATCACACACACTGATTATACTCACACACAAGTACATCTTACTATTATAATAAAAGGAGCGCATGTGGGAGATGGGAGGCAACTCGCGCGACCTGCCGGTCTAGACTTCAGCACCGACAAGGACGGAGAACACTGCGCCGAGATCAACCCGGACACACAGGTACATCACACACACTGATTATACTCACACACGTGTACATCTTACTATTATAATAAAAGGAGCGCATGTGGGAGATGGGAGGCAACTCGCGCGACCTGCCCGATCTAGACTTCAGCACCGACAAGGACGGAGAACACTGCGCCGAGATCAACCCCGACACACAGGTACATCACACACACTGATTATACTCACACACAGGTACATCACACATACTGATTATACTCACACACAGATACATCACACGTACTGATTATACTCGCGCTCACACACACACAAACAGGTACATCACACAAACTGATTATTTTAACAGATAAACATTTTACAAACAGATTATGATGGGGCGTCCATAGTTTCGGGAGTCATTTTTCAGGATTTTTTGACCCTCGCGTAGAGTGTGGGTGGTGAGATTTCATAAGATATTCCTCAACTCCCTCCCCCAAAATCTCACGTGAGATTTTTAATATGTTTTGGCTGAAAACGCGTTCGATTATAGAAAAAAAAAACATTGTTTGTTCCATTTGTTTAATACTAGATTCGCCCGCGAACCAATTTTTTTTTCGTACAAATTTCAGAAATTTATTGCACACCCCCTAAAGGTTATTGTGTAAAAATAAAAAATACTTGTTTAATTATTCACTCCATTGTTTATTTAGGTATACCTAGTTTCGAGTGAATCGAACCAAGGAAAAAATATTTTCCATACAAACTTTACCACGCTATTTAACCCCCTCAGAGGTTAAAATTTCCAAATTTTAATAGCTTATGTCTTATTCTAGGTCCTAAACTATCTACATACCAAATTTCATTTAAATAACTTAAGCAGTTACAAATATTACTTATAACAAACAATCACACAGACTTTCCCATTTATAATAATACTAAGATAATTCATTACTAGCAAAGACTAGTATGCAAATAGAATATATAATATAAAATCCCCTCCTTTATTTGAAGTCCGTAAATTTATTGAATAATAATATTATTAACAACGAAAATTACAATCAAGGAATAGAAAAATTAAAACTAGTATTTTCAATTGAAACCATTGAGCTAACTGCAGGCGGTTGCAAACAGTCTAAAGGTAGCTCAATTGATCCATGTCAATACCAGTCGGAAGCGTCCCCAAGACACTGGCTGCATTACCACGCTGTATGGCAATGCTGATGCGCTGAGCCTGATATTCACCAGTTCTCGGGTCACGCGTCGCATCGACCACACGCTCAGATAATTTTTAAAAACCCGGAGAGCCTCGGTATTAATTAATGAATTTCCTTCCAGCTGGTGGGTCAGATGGAGGGCGCCATCCGCGACCTGGAGGTGGAGTCAGAGGAGAGCAGCAGTGAGGAGGAAGATGAGGAGAGAGCCGCGCCCAAGAAAGCGGGAGGGATGTTCAGCATCTTCAAGGGTGACGATCTTTGTTTACATTTCGCTTTCGATATTTTTCTGTCTTATTTTAATATTTTTAGAAACTCGAAATCTCCACACACAGAAGCCGGAGGCGGAGCGGAGGCGAAGGCGTTCCGTAGGCTTATTAGCTTAAACTTTGCAGTAGCGACTGCGACAGACGAGCGACCGCGACCGCTACGCGATCGGTCGCAAACTGTTACAAGAAAACTGTATTACGGAAGCTATCGTCCGCCTATCGCCCGCCTATCGCAAAGTTGTCGTAGAATGCACATTGCCCGTGAACACTAGCGCCACTTGCGACCGAGTAGCAATTGGAGGAAACAAATAATTGAAGTTTTAACGTTATCTGTGGTAAAATTTATATTCTGTTCGTCATTTGTTTTGTTTACGTTTTGTTTTGTGTGGTTCTGAGGGTTCTCCAAATAAATTTAATGTTTTCTTTTGTGAAATTAGAATTGGAATTGAAATCTCTTGGATTTAGGATCTAAAAGTAAGTGTTCAAATTAATTCTAATGCGTGGTTTTGTTTACCGACTCTTTCATGTTCTTATAATTTCAGTGGAACATCGAGTATCAGGTGTCCAGCTAGAGGAATTGCTGCAACATTTAATGTCGCACTCGTCCCTTGCTAAAGGCGTTGGCTTGGGAGCGAGGTCAAAGGAGACAAATAGATCGTGAGTGGAATGATCTCGCTGCCAGGCTAAACACTCACGGCGGAGGTGCAACAAACACTGGCCAGCGGTGGATACGTGTTTGAATCCTTGTTGTACCTACCTACCATGCCCATGCTTGGGTTAACTCAGGTACAGTAACGGTGCTCTTTTTATATTAAGTATTAGGCAGACTTGAAGTACAAAACCAAAAATAGGGCCACTTTAAGAAGACGCGAAGCTTCTGGAACTGGTGGTGGGCTACCCTTGACCCATTGTCAGAAACGAACCGAAAGATCCTGGCAATTATCGGCGAGGGTGCTGTAACATCCAGCAAAGAGTGCCTGCATTTGTACACTTCAATGTAATTTTCCCACTTTTAATTTATGATAAAACACTACATTCCATGCTACATTATAAATGAATTTAATACCTAGTGAAGTGTGCTGTTCAATGATTTAAATAAATCTTCTTATTTTCAGGCAACTCAAAGTAAAAGTGAAAATATTTTAGAAAATATTGATTACCAGGATGAAGTGGTTGTTAGTACATAAGGTAAAATATCATTATTTCAAAGTAATTTTAATCATAATAGTATTAAGTAAAAATATCATATGTATACTAGCAGAGCCTCGCGGTTTCACCCGCGGTAATTTCCATTTCCATTTAAATATAACCAGCGTGTTATTCCAGACTATAATCTATCTCTGTGCCAAATATCATCCAAATCCATTTTGTAATTTTTGAGTGAAAAAGTAACAAACATCCATCCATCCATACTTTCGCGTTTTTAAATTAGTTGGATATATAGGATAAGTAAAAAAAATATTAGTTATTTTGTTTGTACCTAGTTTGACTATCTATATGACAATCTGTTCCTTTTCTAATCTTGTTATTTTTATTTTCAGCATCGTCACGAACAGCTCTTTTCGACTCTCCGTCTGCAGGAGGCATCTCTCTCTATCGCACAGGCATTGCATGAGCAGACTGTTCTTTTCAACAAATTATTTAACAACTTATCAAAAAAAAAATTGTTTTGTCTTGCTCAAAACTATATCTTACTATTATATAGTCTGTGTGAATGTTTGATAAAGGTAGTTAATGTCCATAACTACTTAAGTTATTTAGAAGAAATTTTTTAAGATCCAGAATTTCATATAGGAGAGTACATTTTGAAAAATTTACCTCTGATGTGGTTAATTGGGGTGGTAAAGTTTGTATGGAAAGTGAATAAAGAAGTAAATAAAAGACACAATTTTTATTTTTACACTATAACCCCTATGTGCAATAAATTTCTGAAATTTGTATGAAAGAAAAGTCTGGTTCGAGGGCGAAGACGCGAGGCGCATCTAGTTATAGACATAAATCAGATATTATTTATAATTGTAAGATGACATTAGACATAAGGAGTTTCCTAATAATTGGAAATCAATAACTTTATTTCGTAAGGCTTATAAAATAAGACTTAGACAAGTAAATTATATACTATAAATAATTAACAAAATAATATAAGAAATAAGGTGTTTATTGATTTTCTGTTCACTTTAACTTTTTGTGACATAGGTATAATATAAATAGTGATGCAGAGCTACGTTTTGTTATTCCACAACCTCCTTGTCGACGGCCATTTTGTAGCATCTGGGATTCATTCAGGTCCTAAACTTGATCACTTTGTGGTTCTTGCTGATATCTTTCAGCTTGGGAGTCTGTGGGTGTGGGTGCTCAGGAATAGGAGGACTGTCTCTATTAGCCATTTTATGCAGGACACAGTGTTCCTTGCTGTGCAGTGGACTTTAGTATAATAGTAGTATTAACTATAGGGGTCAGAAGCCAAGGCCTCAAAGGATACCTTGAGTCACCTGCAAAGAAATCAAAGATTAAATAAGCATAAACATAATTTTACTATGAATATTAATGGCAAAGAGTTGTTGAATGTGTGGGTTTATTTGTGATTGACGCCAGATGAATGCATCATGGCTGGCCCCTCATAAGGTTGCATCAACATTTAAGATATTCAAATCACTATCACAAATCTGTAAAACACATGAACATCACAACACTTAGCTGAATTGTTTCAATTGTAACTAGTTGTAATTTGTTAAGTACTATTTGACAATAAATTGTTGGTGATATTTGGGCAATAAATCTTTGTTATAAAAAGTTTTAATTATTATTTTACTAGTACTACTTGTTTTACTAGTTAATGGTTGGTGATATTTGGGCAATAAACTTAGAAATAACAAAAAACACACCCATTTATTATATTGTCTGCCTCTCTTCGCGTGTTTGTTGAAATCTTATGTATTTCTACAAAATACTAATATTATTCAGTGCTTTGGTGACTTATTTCACAGCATTTGAACCGCTTGGTTGACTCAACCCATGAAAAAAGTTCATAAGTACCAACTGGTTTTTGATATGATCCAGTGGCATAAAATGAGAGGGCCGTTAGAACCTGTAATCAAAAACCATATATTAGGAACTGTGTAGGTACCTGCTAAGGCAAGGTTCCATAAGACTTTAACATCAATTGAATTTGTGTAAATAAGCTAGATATACATATAGGTAGATACCATACCTTACATTCCAAGCTGACTTTTGTTTGTCTTTGCTGTGCAGGCATATGAGGTTTGAGTTCTTGGTACAATTGAGATAATAACTCTTTAGAGAGCCTGTAATGGGCTCTAAATTTAATACCTATCTGATGCTGTCAAGGGATTACCTTGATCTTTGAGATTTCGCCGCAAACTAAATCTCAGAGATCCCTCAATACCTAAGTTCATCTCTCCTTTCTTCGCCATCTAGACCCTCAATGAGTATCACAGCGCGTGCTATCTATAAAACAAACAATTACCTATTTATTTTAGTAAGTACACTTGAAACAAAACTATCAATTTATAACAAAGTATTGATTTTTAGAATGCTTTGATAGTATAATTTATTGAATACTTAATGTTCTTAAATGTAATAAATTGCGAGACACTGAAACTCAACTTTATTTTTAATGAGTTTCGAATTTTTGAGGTTTTTATTATTTTCTTGGAGAATCACAACACAAAATTCTCTAAATATTTTCTTTACAATCAGTAAGCAATCGCCAATAAAACAGCCGCTGGGGTTGTTGCTAATTGACAGTTTAAATTGCTTTGCTACCGCTGTCGCGTTGCTGTCGAAAGTGCCTACGTAATACCAAATTGTGGCCAGAAGACGAAAATAATGCATTTTTTAGTTCGCCGATCGTCCGGCAGAGGGAGACGTTACGATCGATTGCTGTGGTCGCTGTCGCTGCTGATAGCTAATACAAATTTGACGTTTGACAGCGAAGATTGCGCGATTTACGCCTGTTGCAAACTGGTCGCGAGATCCGTAATAGGGGGGCCGGTTTTTCCTATGACACCGCGCCGCCACCGCCTGCGGTGTGTGTAGGCTTTCATATGATTCAATAGAATACAACTCGCACGCCTCCGCTCCGCCTTCAGTGTGTGGAGACCTTTCCTTGAGGCTAGATAAAGCTGTGTGGATTATCCATTTTTATGTTTTATCAAATTTTCATATAGTACTTTTTTGTAGGGTGACCATGACATCGCGTACAATTTCGAAGACATGAAATATCAAAATCCTGCGTAACTAAAATAGGCATTAGCCTCTTCCCATCGGTTTTGGACTCTACTCATGATACTGAACCTCTGGTTTCAAGGATAGGACTGTTCACACTAACATCCTACTAACATCCTGTATATGAATTTTCAAAATTATTCTGTGTAAAAAGCATCTAAGATTGTTAGCAAAATAGAAAAGAGTACAGTGCTTAGATACCTAATATAGGTTTTAATCATCATCATCAGCCTATATTAGTCCACTACTGGACATAGGCGAGTTATGACGCTCATTAGAGGAGGACCTAATGAGCGCCATAATCCCTATTAAGGCTTTAAGGCTCTGCTAACTATGTAACGAACTTGAAAGGAACAATCACAAAATATCTTCTTCTTACGGTGGCTCTCCACTACTGGAGGTTAGCAAAATATAAAGGAAGTCAAAATCATACTTATCAAAAACCACCTATTACAGCATAAATTTATTTATGAATGATAAAAATGTTATATTTAATTTCACTTGACTCAGTTTTATTGTATTTTAATTTGATTCGATTTTATAATCCAAGTTATTGACAATTTCTGAGTTCTGAGTTTTATGTTTAGTCAATTAATTATAATTGCATGCCGGAAGGTAGTAAACAATGATTCAATTTATCCAAAATTAAGATCTTTATAACATTGTATCTCAAGCAGAAGCATAGCGTGCCTTGGCGGGGCCCCGTATTTTTTTTTTGGGGGTCCTTAGAATGGGATTCTCACAAAAGACAATGTATTTTTTTTGCATGAAATAAAAAAATATATTTATTCATCACAATAATTATCTATCTCTTTTTTCTCCGGTTCTAGTATTTCGAACATACTACTCAGGTTGCAAAGGCTCTGAAATCTCTGTTTATTTCGAGTAATTAATATAATCTAAATAGCAAAAATTTTGGGAAGTTTTTACAAATTTTTGTTAACGCACGTTGGGGGCCCCTGTGACACGGAGGCCCCGTTTAATTGATACGGCAGATACGGCGGTAGCTACGCCATTGATTTCAAGCAATAAATGAACTATTACGTTACTTTACTTGGTAATGACAATGATCTATAATAAATATATTTGCAGGTCTGGTGGGCTCCAAAGCGCTGACAGAGGAGACGATGCGTCCAGCGCTGGACAAGCTGCGAGACGTACTCATCGGCAAGAACGTGGCCGCCGACATCGCTAACAAACTGTGCGACTCTGTGGCCACCAAGCTGGAAGGGAAGGTAATAATGTTTTATTCAGTTACTAGCGACCCGCCCCACGGTTCGGCTTCACACGGTTTATTATACTTACTTTATTATATTACTTTTATTATTTTACGTGTAAACCTGCGGTTTTTTTAATTAGATAGAATGATTCAAGAGGAAATCAAGCTGAAGACAGGGCGCTATGGCGCTCACTAGGGGAGGCCTATGTCCAGCAGTGGACTAATGTAGGCTGATGATGATGAAGAGGAAATCTATCTATTAAAAAAAACCGCGTCAAAATCCGTTGCGTAGTTTTAAAGATTTAAGCAGTCAAAGGGACATAAGGACATAGGGACAGAGAAAGCGACTTTGTTTTATAATATGTAGTGATGATAGAAGATTATCTGCCTCATGAATTGTGATAGACAGTTGAAATTTTCACAGATGATGTATTTCTGTTACCGCTATAACATCAAATAAAAAACAGAATAAAATAGGTATTTAAGAGGACTCCCATACAACAGGCATGTTTTTTTTGCCGTTTAGATGACTAGCCCGCGGCTTCGCACGCTTTGTTTCGATGGAAACGTCTCTAGCCTATTTCTATCACTTAAGAACTGGATTCATGGGATAAAAAGTAGCTTATGTATTTTAGGGCTAGAACTACGTCAATCCCAAATTTCGTGAGTTTTTGCTTGAAAAAGGAACAAATATCCAAACAGTCATACATCTATACAAATTCGCATTTCTAATATTATTAAGAATGGTACGGAACCGTAAGTGCGTGCGTCCAACTTGTACTTAGACGGTTTTTTTTTATAATTACAACTAGCCTGTTGTGTCCCACTGCTGGGCAAAGGCCTCCCCCTGGTCCCTCCACGCATCTCTATCCTGAGCCAGCCGGACCCAGGCTTCGTCGTAGGCGTCCATTTCGTCACGCCATCGCTTCCTTGGTCTGCCGCGGCGCCTTAGGCGTTGTCCTAATTGGCGAAGATCGCACGATGACACGATGCATTCTCGTCGTGCGATGAGTACATACAGATTTCATCAGAGTGTCCTATTTGAACCTTGCAAGTAATCGTGCGAGCACATAAAATGCTTAATAACGATCGTGCGATGCCTTTGATCGTGCGATCACATAAAATGCTTAATAACGATCGTGCGATGCCTTTGATCGTGCGATCATGTAATCAAAGTAACAGATCTCTTTTGAGTGTCCTAATCGGTTACCTACGCGATGCGTTGACGCGCGAGGGGTGTCATCAACGTCGACGGCATCACACGATGGACATCGCGCGATCTATTAGGACACCTGTTAGGTCATCGCACGACCACTTTGATCGTGAGATGAAAAATGCATCGCGCCATCGTACGATCGCTCCCAATTAGGACGCCGCCTTACGCTGCTGGGGCTCCACTGGGTTGTTATCTTGGCCCACAAGTCTTCAGACCAATTTTTTTTACATTTGTTTCAAATTCCCCAGGTGCTGGGTACATTCGACAGCGTGGCCAAGACCGTGAAGGGGACTTTGACGGAGTCTCTGGTCCAGATCCTGTCTCCGAAGCGGCGCGTCGACATCCTCAGAGACTGTCTGCACGCCAAGTCGCAGGGCAGGCCTTATGTCATGGCCTTCTGTGGGGTGAGTTGTAACACTCACTACTAATTTTCAATTCAATTCAATTTATTTATTTCGGTTATTCACCATAATTTTTAGTAATACATATACTATGTTAGTAATCATCAAAATACAAATAGGTATATATAAATTTTATGTGATACTAAGAGCATAAAGAAATCAATCTTTTTAGGCTAACAAAATAATAAAAACTATAAATAATTATCGTAAAAAGAATCCGAAGGGCTAAATGATATCTTTTGCTTAAGTTTTTTGTCTTGTGTGTAAGAAGCGTAAAATAAACAAAGCACGTGTATTACTTATGTCACATATGTAATACACGTGCTAGTGGAGCTATAGCGTTTATAATGATGATGATGATGATATACGATGCCATTACAGTGCAGGACCAAAGTGACAATGAAATATTAAAAAAAAATTCGAATTAGCCTACAGCGAATATGCACTGGTCTATCCAGGCATGTTCTTACTTTTCTACCTTTATTATTCTAAAACTAGCTGTACCCGCTAACGGAAGAACTGCTTAGTACATTCTGTTTAGCTGTGCGTGTGATTTTGTTTACTGTTTCCCGTAGGTACTTAAGTAGTATGTCTGTCTCTATAAGACTACTTTACAATAAAACATGATAAACTACACAGAGTTTATCATGTTTTATTGTAAAGTAGTCTTAGTTATCTTTATTTATGTGTGTGTGTCGTACAGTTTAATAAATATATTTTTTCTTTCTTTCTTCTTTCTGCCTAATATTTCGTAAAATTTTGCAAAAAAATCTTTTATTATAGGTAAACGGCGTCGGAAAATCCACGAACCTAGCCAAGATCTGTTTCTGGCTGATCGAGAACGGTCTCTCGGTACTTATCGCGGCGTGCGACACCTTCCGCGCCGGCGCCGTGGAGCAACTACGCACTCACGTGAGGCATCTCAACGCACTGCACCCCGCCGAGAGACACCGCGGGCGAACCATGGTGCAGCTCTATGAGAAGGGATATGGTAACTATTGCATGGACAACATTCTTTATTGCTACAGCTAACTATTGCACTAGTTTAACTCATCCTCACTTATACAGGGTGTTAGTGTTAACACCGTTGTCCTTGAAACCAGAGGTTCAGCATCATGAGTAGAATCCAAAACGGATGAAAAAAAATGATTCTATTATTTACTCATTTTTTAAAGAAAATTTTTATAAACACTAAACGTTTGCTCACAAACACGTGACACAAGTTCTTCGACCAGGCGACACGTGGCATGTGCACCTCAGTGTCGGATCATCTTCTGTGCGAATATCCCGTCTTTTGAAGGGCACAAGTAATGAAGTTACGATCCAAGTAAGGCGCGGGTATAAGTACTTACGTAGGTAGGTACTTAAAGTATGTAGAGTGACTATGGCATCGTGTACGATAGCGAAGACATGAAATATCAAAATCTTGCAAAACTTAAATAGGTGTTAAGCTTATCTCATCGGTTTTGGATTCTACTCATGATGCTGAACCTCTGTTTAACTCATCATCACTTATACAGGGTGTTAGTGTGAACACCGTTGTCCTTGAAACCAGGGCGTCGACCCGCTTTCTTTGAAACGAAGGTTCGCAAACGAACGAATTTAAAACGAAGTTTCGGTGATGAACCTACTCTCTTTCATTTTCGGATACGCACACAAAGTTTGGATTCATAGACAATTTTCGTGAATGAAATTGAACGAATGATATGTGTAGGGTAAGCAGGGGCTATGCCGGTCATGGGGTTATGGCGGTCACTCAAAAAACTAACAAAATACAGTTCATAGAAATACGGTGCGCGGGCTGAAGGGAGGGGGGCGAGACGTAAAAGCAGGCAGCGATAAGTTTGGTCAGCCCGCTCGCTGCCCGTGAGAGAGAGGTGCGTATGTTTGTTTCTGGCCGCCCGGATCTAATTTTCGGCTGAGTGCGTTTGTCGGCAAGTACAGATTTATTTTACTCATTTAATGTTGCTATTCATTATCTTTGCGCTCAAACATTAAATTAAACAATATAGTAAACATTTCTTAATAATTGTTTCTCTGTTTTGTTAAAATTCAGCTTGATTGCAAAACCGTCTTTTGGGGTTATACCGGTCAAGTCAAGGCAAAGAAAATTGGTAAAACCAAAGGAGCTGAGAAAACTAAGCCTCAAGAAAAAGCTGTAAGAAATATGACAAGAAAGTCTTACAAACGCAAAGGTTTGCAAGAAAATCATCCTAACCTTTGCAACGACGATAGTTATGATGATATGGATGTAGGTAATGACGATGAAAGAAAAAAAAATGCAATATTTGCAAAGAATTCGGACAAAACGATGAGATGTGGTATCGATGCACCACATACGGCCAATGGTCTCATGTAGTGTGTTCTGGATTCTGCTAAAGGATACATCTGTGATTTATGTACCTAAGATTAGATATCACATATTTTCATAGAAACATTTAATTCAGATTAGTCATTTATGCTCAAATATCATTGTAGTCTTTTAATAAGTTAAAGTAACGTTGATCTCATCATTATAATTAATCAAAATGGTTCTCCATTGTCATATATAAGCAAATAATTTTGATCGCCATTACCCCTTTGCATGACCGGCATTACCCATGCTCAGGGAGAATGACGGTCAAACCTATATTTTTTTGTACGAGTCCCTACCAATTTTGTGTGATAAATAGATAAGTGGTTTTAATGCATGTTGATTACTGGATAGTTTAACCAATGTTCCTTTGAAATGATGATGTTCTCTAAAATAAAACCTTTGTAAAAAAAAGTTATTGCAAATTTTCCTTAAGTGATCGCCATTCTCCCTGCTTCCCCTAGGTCTTTTAACATGCCAATTACGGATTTTTCTTTAATAAACAAAATGTTTCGCTTTGTTTTTAAATTTTACATCTATTCTGTAGTTTTATAACTATTTTCTGTTGTATCTAAGCAAAACATATAATTAAACAACTAGAATTTGACCAATTACTACTTTTGACGTAATTTACCCAAGACACTATAAAGAACTCGTTATAATGCGACAAATATGGTTTCTTTTACGCTCCAAACGTTCATCACGAAGAGCAGGTACAATTAAAAGTAATCTTTCATTCAGTTCAGTCAATTTTCTTTATCAAATCAGAAAAACGAAAATCAAAAGGTACCACTTTTGGTTTCGTCGATTTGAGGTTAAAACTCCGAACAAAGATCCGTCAAAATCAAATGTTCGTTTCGAACTTTCGTGAAACAGAGTCCCCCTTATTACAAATCGTGGTTTAACTTAGTCCATGGTTTGAATGATATCCACAGATTAAAACAAAAACTTTGTTAAAAAAGTTCGTTCATTTCGATTCGAAGCTCTGAGTACAGAAACCATGGAGATGGCATAAAAACGAAATAAACGTGTACCTAAACTTATTAGGAAACAAAAATGGAACCCTTCCATAGAGCTGCCCTATTTTTATCGATATATTTATCAACAAGTATTTTTGTGACAATATTTTTGCTTTCTTTCACATAATAATATTAAATAAGGTATTCAAAAGAATAAGTCACGAATTCTAATATCATGTGCAAAAAACACTGCAAATATAACTCGCGTTTACAGCTAACATATCTATTACAATGAGAACCTAAAATGGCAAACCAGCCTCAAACATGCATTGCTATGACTTCACTTAGGCCAGGTCCATGGTTTCTGTACTCAGAGATACGAAGGCCATGTCTTGTCAAAAATGTCAGTTGATGGTCTGTCTCAGCTTGTAACACTAACGCGCGAAGGTTGAATTTGCAAAATTGAGGCTCGCCCGCAGCCTCAAAAATTGCCTACCAAAAAGAACCACTTGATTTGTATTGTTGAAATCGGAGTAAAATAGTTTAATCTAAGTAATTCTTTTTCGCCAAAGCGTTTTGTTAAACCTAGATATTATTGTTATCAATATCACACAGACAGCACAGAAAAATAACAAGCTACATATTTAGTATTTGAAGTCTTCGCCACTCATATCAAACGGTTTGACTCGATGATGAAGCATATATTTTTAATTCAATTTTCATTATTTTTAAATCAAGTAAATGAATAATGTCAATATCCATTTCTGTTCAAAATTTGTCATAACCTACGGAGCTGAGACGATGACGCTCACGTTAGGACTGGTCTACCAGTTCAAAGGCGCGCAGCATGCTATGGAAAGAGCTATGTGAGGAGTTTTTCTGAAGGATAGGGATTCGTCTTCATGAATACATCCGACAGAGAACCAAAGTTATCGACATAGCTCAAATAATTAGCAAGGGAAGTGGCAGTGGGCCTGCCATATCTCGCGAAGAACCGACAACTGTTGGGGTAAACTTGTTCTTGAGTGGAGACCGCGACTTGCAAACGTAGTGTAGGGCACCCTCCAGCCAGGTGAGATGACGATCACGAAAGACTGCAGGCAAATGCTGGATGCGTCCAGCTGAAGACAGGGCGCTATGACGATCGCGAAAGACTGCAGGCTATGGCACTCATTGGGGGAGGCGTATGTCTAGCAGTGGACTAATATAGACTGATCATGATTATGATGATTCAAAGTTTGTTAGACAAACATTAAAAAAAGAAATCGGAACATATAACCTTCACAAAACATTGATTGAAGTTTGTTTAATTTTGAGGTTAGTACCTAAAGATAAACCTCCGAAGTTAGTACCTAAGATAAACTAGGGGTCTCGGAGGTTTATCTTTAAACCAGACGTCAGTCAATGTTTTGTTTGTTTTGTGAAGGTTTTATGTTCGGAATGTTTTTTTTTTTTTGTCTTTCAAATTTTTAATCATTATAAACATCATCAGCCTATATTAGTCCGCTGCTAGACATAGGCCTCCCCTAATGAGTGCCATAGCCTGCAGTCTTTTGCGATCGTCATTCCACCTGGCTGGAGGGCGCCTTACACTACGTTTGCATTGTGGTTCTATCCTTCAGAAAAACTCCTCACATAGCTATTTCTATAGCATGTTGCGCGCCTTTGAACTGGTAGACCAGTCCTACAGTGAGCGTCCTCGTCTCAGCTCCGTAGGTTATGACAAATTTTGAATAGAAATGAATAATGTTATTATTGATTTAATTGATTTAAAAAGAATGAAAATTGAATTAAAAATATAAAACCATTTTACCGCTATATGAAGCCCTATGAGAGCTAAAACAGGACTTTAGACTAACACGAATATTCCGCAATCCCAACAATATTACATACAAGCGTTCTTTGGTATCGGGTAGGAGCGCGGGCGCGCGGCGGGACTCGACGGGAGGCACGTGGCTCCGCCCTAATATCCAATGTCGTTCGGTTATAATCTGTGGATATCATTCAAACCATGGACGATCTCTGATTAAGAAAAACCTTGGTTAGACCACGATTTGTAATAAGACCCAGTCCCCCTTATTACAAATCGTGGTTTAACTTAGTCCATGGTTTGAATGATATCCACAGATTAAAAAAAAAACTTTGTTAAAAAAGTTCGTTCATTTCGATTCGAAGCTCTGAGTACAGAAACCATGGAGATGGCATAAAAACGAAATAAACGTGTACCTAAACTTATTAGGAAACAAAAATGGAACCCTTCCATAGAGCTGCCCTATTTTTATCGATATATTTATCAACAAGTATTTTTGTGACAATATTTTTGCTTTCTTTCACATAATAATATTAAATAAGGTATTCACAAGAATAAGTCACATATTCTAATATTCAACAAACACTGCAAATATAACTCGCGTTTACAGCTAACATATCTATTACAATGAGAACCTAAAATGGCAAACCAGCCTCAAACATGCATTGCTATGACTTCACTTAGGCCAGGTCCATGGTTTCTGTACTCAGAGATACGAAGGCCATGTCTTGTCAAAAATGTCAGTTGATGGTCTGGTCTGTGTCAGCTTGTAACACTGACGCGCGAAGGTTGAATTTCCGCAGCCTCAAAAATTGCCTACCAAAAAGAACCACTTGATTTGTATTGTTGAAATCGGAGTAAAATAGTTAAATCTAAGTAATTCTTTTTCGCCAAAGCGTTTTGTAAAACCTAGATAAAACCTAGATATTATTGTTATCAGTATTACACAGACAGCACAGAAAAATAACAAGCTATATATTTTGTATTTGAAGTCTTCGCCACTCATATCAAACGGATTGACTCGATGATGAAGCATATTTATATATTTTTAATTCAATTTTCATTATTTTTAAATCAAGTAAATGAATAATGTCAATATCCATTTCTGTTCAAAATTTGTCACAACCAACGGAGCTGAGACGATGACGCTCACGTTAGGACTGGTCTACCAGTTCAAAGGCGCGCAGCATGCTATGGAAAGAGCTATGTGAGGAGTTTTTCTGAAGGATAGGGATTCGTCTTCATGAATACATCCGACAGAGAACCAAAGTTATCGACATAGCTCAAATAATTAGCAAGGGAAGTGGCAGTGGGCCGGCCATATCTCGCGAAGAACTGACAACTGTTGGGGTAAACGTGTTCTTGAGTGGAGACCGCGACTTGCAAACGTAGTGTAGGGCACCCTCCAGCCAGGTGAGATGACGATCACGAAAGACTGCAGGATACTGGATGCGTCAAGCTGAAGACAGGGCGCTATGGCGCTCATTGGGGGAGGCGTATGTCTAGCAGTGGACTAATATAGACTGATCATGATTATGATGATTCAAAGTTTGTTAGACAAAAATAAAAAAAAGCATTCGGAACATATAACCTTCACAAAAAATCGATTGAAGTTTGTTTAATTTTGAGGTTAGTACCTAAAGATAAAACTCCGAAGTTAGTACCTAAGATAAACTAGGGGTCTCGGAGGTTTATCTTTAAACCAGACGTCAGTCAATGTTTTGTTTGTTTTGTGAAGGTTTTATGGTCGGAATGTTTTTTTTTTTTTTGTCTTTCAAATTTTTTATCATTATCAACATCATCAGCCTATATTAGTCCGCTGCTAGACATAGGCCTCCCCTAATGAGTGCCATAGCCTGCAGTCTTTCGCGATCGTCATTCCACCTGGCTGGAGGGCGCCTTACACTACGTTTGCATTCGTGGTCCTATCCTTCAGAAAAACTGCTCACATAGCTATTTCTATAGCATGTTGCGCGCCTTTGAACTGGTAGACCAGTCCTACAGTGAGCGTCCTCGTCTCAGCTCCGTAGGTTATGACAAATTTTGAATAGAAATGGTAAATAAATCAATGGTGATAATGTCACCATTGATTTAATTGATTTAAAAAGAATGAAAATTGAATTAAAAATATAAAACCATTTTACCGCTACATGAAGCCCTATGAGAGCTAAAACAGGACTTTAGACTAACACGAATATTCCGCAATCCCAACAATATTACATACAAGCGTTCTTTGGTATCGGGTAGGAGCGCGGGCGCGCGGCGGGACTCGGCGGGAGGCACGTGGCTCCGCCCTAATATCCAATGTCGTTCGGTTTTAATCTGTGGATATCATTCAAACCATGGACGATCTCTGATTAAGAAAAACCTTGGTTAGACCACGTTTTGTAATAAGACCCAGTAGGTTTAGAAAATTTAAATGTCAAACAATTTTCGGTCGATTGAAGTTTCGTAAAAAAATGAAACCGGAGTAGGAATTACGCGAACTTTCGATCGAAGGTTCGTTTTTCGTTGAAAAAAGTAGACCCCCAGAGGTTCAGCATCATGAGTAGAATCCAAAACGGATGAAAAGAAATGATTCTATTTTTTACTCATCTTTCAAAGAAAATTTTTATAAACACTAAACGTTTGCTCACAAACACGTGACACAAGTACTTCGACCAGGCGACACGTGGCATGTGCACCTCAGTGTCGGATCACCTTCTGTGCGAATATCCCGTCTTTTGAAGGGCACAAGTAATGAAGTTACGATCCAAGTAAGACGCGGGTATAAGTACTTACGTAGGTAGGTACTTACAGTATGTAGAGTGACTATGGCATCGTGTACGATAGCGAAGACATGAAATATCAAAATCTTGCAAAACTAAAATAGGTGCTAAGCTTTTCTCATCGGTTTTGGATTCTACTCATGATGCTGAACCTCTGGTTTCAAGGAGAACGCTGTTCACACTAACACCCTGTATTATAAACACCAAAGTTGGTATGTTGACGATGTTTGTTACTCTGTCACGCAAAAACTATTGAACAGATCGGGTGGACGTGAAGTTCTATGTACAATTACAAACATGTAGAATAGAAACAAAACCGCTACGCTGCAAAAACGAATACTCAATATTACGTAAAATTTTAAGTCTGTTGTTGGTTTTTGTGAAAAACTTAAAATAAAAATTGTATTTCCCAGGTAAAGACGCTGCGGGCATAGCGATGGAAGCGATCCGGTTCGCAAACGACAGCCGCACCGACGTAGTGCTGATCGATACCGCCGGCCGCATGCAGGACAACGAGCCGCTCATGCGGGCGCTCGCTAAACTCATCAAGGTAAAACCTAGGAACATCCAATCTGCTTCACCATGTCTTATCTAACTATTCCGCGTTTTCCTTGTCGTCTCATATCGTTTTATTCAGAAAATAGATATTCATATGATAAATAAGTTACATCCAAAACTCTGGGCAAATATTTGCAAATCGTACAAAGATTTATCTCGAGATAGGAATCAAATCTTCTACTACTTTGTCGTAGGACTTTCAGCACATAGTGGTCGCTAAAAAACGCTTTGAATCATAACTTGTTGATAATTAACTTGTTTATTCTTATATTTACTTAAATACTAATCAATGTCGCTTTTTCTGTCCCTATTTCCCTTTGACTGCTTAGATCTTTAAAACTACGCAATGGATTTTGATGCGGTTTTTTTAATAGATAGAGTGATTCAAGAGGAAGGTTTATACGTATGATAAAACCGTGCGAAGCCGGGGCTGGTCGCTAGTTAACTATATTAAAGGTTCTCTAATTTCGTCAGGTGAATGAACCCGACATGGTTCTGTTCGTGGGGGAAGCTCTGGTGGGCAACGAAGCGGTGGACCAACTGGTGAAGTTCAACCAAGCGTTGGCCGACCACAGCGCCTCGACCAACCCGCATGTAATCGACGGCATCGTGCTCACCAAGTTCGACACTATCGATGATAAGGTAACTTCCACCCTTATCTATATAATGCTAGAATCTAACCGCGGATTCGCACGCGTTGTTTCTATGGAGACTTTCAAGGCTATTTCAATCCCATGAGAACTGATTTATGGGGTAAAATAATGTAGCCTATGTTTTATTCCATGGCGTCTTAATTAATGAATAAATTTAGCCAGATCCGTTTCTTACCTCATCGCGCTGAAACTACTGAACGGATCGGATTCTAGGCCTGGAATAACCCATTTGATCAAACTCATGACATTCCTCTTTTGAAATTAACAAACTTCAGCATTAAAGTTTACCAAATGTTAGCTTTCATGCATTAACTAAATGTTAGCATTTACATAAACCGAATACTAGAATTAAAATTACGAAATGTCAGTATTAACATAAACATAATACTAGCATTAAACTTACCAAATGTTAACATTAACCAAATGTCATCTAACTTCAATTTTCTTCCAACAGGTGGGCGCAGCGATATCGATGACGTACATAACGGGGCAGCCCATAGTGTTCGTAGGCACCGGTCAGACTTATACCGATCTGAAGGCTCTCAACGCGACCGCCGTCGTCCACGCGCTCATGAAGTAAAGGGAACAAATACACTACTTATTTCAGTTTATTACTTCACCAAAGTAGAGGGTGACACGTGTGTACTAAGCTGAAAGGGGGTGATTGTGAACATCAATAAAAATATTATTTCAAACTTAGTATAATGTAAATCCGTTATTGGCTGTTAGATATATGTATATGATAAGTTTTTTGTTATTTTTAAGAGCTGTGGATTTTGTTAAGAAATAAACGGGGATTTTTTTAATGACGAATATTTTATTGTGATTTTAAGTAAAGATTTTATTCTCTGTATTGGTTCCCATAATCTTGTTTTACAAAATGTGATTATAGTGGAGATTCTTTTATTATTATTATTGTTTAAAATGTTAAGAGATTGCAATCAATTTTGTTATAAATTTCATTTCAAATCCCTCGTTTTCCTGAATGAAAAAAAAAACAATATTTTATAATGTTCAAAAACGGAAGAATGCGTCAATGAAAACGAATAGTTAATCGATTGAAAAAGAATCGTATGAATGTATACCAGAAGTTATTCACCTCAAGAATCCCCCCTTAGAGATTCCCCTCCTTAAGGCTTAGTACACATGTTTCGTGGTAGCCTGTACATCTTTAATTATAACTAACGTCATCCAGAGGTCTAACTTAAAATCAATAGCGATAATCATAAATCATTGTTTTCTTTATTTAATCAGGAATAGGCTGAGAATATTATTTACCTTAAATTCTAATGTGGAAGTAACACAGAGATCCTCTACAATAATGATAATCATGATGTTTAAATCCCAGGATTTCAAAACCACGAAATGTTTACGTTTACTTACGTAAATAAAGACCAAATACAAAATAATTTATTTACCAAAAAGAAGTACATGCGACGTAATGTTATAGTGTAGTTGGTACCTATAATGTCATTGTTGTAAAAATTATAATGACGATTTTTATCCGCAGTTAATTGTGTCTTTAGACCAGTACAGTCTAATAAATTTCGTGTCATTAATTCATTATTCAAAATGAGGGAAGCAGATACAGTTTTTTGTTTTTTTAGGTTTCTGGGTGGCGTAATCTAGGATCTAGAATTTTGTGGTATTACATAATATTACTGGTTCATTTAATTTCATAAATTCATTATTTTTCATTATAATTGGGTGTTTGTAAGTAAATTTAGAAATAGCAGCAAAGGTAATAGATTATGTCGTTTATACAATTTTAAGTTTTACCACTCTGACATAAGAATACTTTCACACATAAATTCTAGCAAACGTTATGAAAATGGCATTTGTATAATTATTAAATATAAATTTGTGTTTTTGTCTATTATTCCACGTGGTTACAGGGATTATCAAAAAATATTTATTTTCATTATATTTTTATGGGACGTACTGTAGTATTTTTAAAAATAAAAACTATTTCGTTACCTTTATTAGTTTATTTCTTTGATTAAAATTTATAAGTGTCATAATTAGATTTGTATATTATTGTATTGTTAATTAATGATCATGTATCAGTAATTTAAGCCCACCTTATGTTATCAAATTATGTATTATTTTTGTTCATCTCAGAGACGTTAATATTTGAATTCTTTTACAAGTGATGTCAATGTTACTCAGCCTTGAAATTATGTTACAAATTACAATAATTTATTGATCTACTTAGTATATAGTATAAAATTTTCACAAATATTTAATAGTTATGTTTCGTAAGAAATAAAAAATTTGTTTATATCTTGCTTTTTTCCTTTTTAATATTTTTACTCTCTTACACGATACTTTACTTATATATGTACCTACCAATCCTATAGTTGAAAAGATTATTTGGAGTCCAAATTAGAAGTCAAGAGTATATACAATCAACGACAGAAGTCACTGGACAGAGTCAGCTTGTTAACAGCGTTTTAGATGTATAAGAGTGAAAGGCACAGAGAGCGCGTAAGAGGATATATGGGGGTATAATTCAGATTTCTGGATGTTTTTTGCTAGGTATTATAAAAACATATTGTATTAAGTATTATCAGTTATCAAGTTCTCATAAAAGAAGCTTTGCTTAGCTTGGATCTAGAAGATGCTGTGTGATTTATTGTCGTGCATTTTTTATTGGTATTTACCACAAAATAATTAAATAAATAATGTTGGACAATCCACACAGCAGTGTGCCCAAAGTAAGCTACTCAAAGCTTGTGTTATGGGTACTAGATAACTGATATATTTAAGACTCTACATCGACAGATAGATATTTTTAATTACAGTACAGGTACATAGAAAACACCCAGACCAACGGAATGGTAATGGTTTATTTATTTACTGTTCGTAGGTATAACTCGACTTGCTTTCAAAGATTAAAAGTTAAAGTGATAAAAGCTAAGATTTTTTTGTCGTTGAGTGTACCTACTACATTGATTTCAATTAAATAGAGTCCTTGTTATCCGCCGGACAATTAGAACATTAATTTTACACCTAATAGTTACAGTTTTAGTTGACCTTTTAATCAGCTGCATCCTAATTATTTTGCAGCTTCCACATTTTTGGGATAAACTTCATGAATGGCGCACGAATTGTGACTTTCCTAGGATTTTCTGTAGTTTAATGAATTATTTTGTTAATTAGGTGTAGAGTTTTTGTGAAAGATGGAGCCATTTAACTATATAAAGTCTGTGGTGGTGAATTTTCGAATGGACAGCTGTTGCTGGGTTTTCCCGGTTAGAGTAGGTTTGATTTTAACGAGTTTCTTCAATGCGATAATGGCGGTAAGTACTCCTTACATAATACTTCTTTATTTTATTACGATAGATATTCAATTGTTCTATCTTAGAAAGAGCGTACCCTATCTATAGTATTAGAAACCCTACAAATATTCGAACCCGCAACCTCTACCTAAAAGGGGTATTCAGGGTCGAACCCGCAATCGAACCCGCAATCTCCTTCGCCGCGCAAAGTCGGTTGTCTTATTTCGAAGAAGATCCACACTAAGTTTGCCGAGTCGAGTCTATCTACTCGTTACCTACAGAAAAATAAAAATACCTACTGGGTTATTGTTATAGGTTGGGTAGGTTAGGTACTAATCTTTTAGGAATTTTGATAGCTCTACACTGTTTGACGGCCATCCCGTCTCAAACAGTGTTGTGGTTAACAGTTTCTGCTCTAAGCTCTACAGGATTACAACAAGTCACTTACCTTATTACCTACCTAACAATAATCGATGATTATACGTTAGGACGTGTTATGCTCACTGTCAGTATTAAAAGAAATATCTTGTTACTATTACCTGATTAGCATACCTGTACCTACCTACGCTCTAGATCGTTCTATAGTCAAAAGTCCTTTTATCACTGGGTGGTGACTAGGTACATGTTAGCAATTAAAAACGTAAGGGAGGCCTATGACCATCGGTGGAGGTCTTACATAGGCTGATGATGATGTTACTACAGTAAAACTATTGGAATGTTTTAGATTATCAGCCTATTGGCAACAGCCAACGCTTCGTTCCCCACCATTCTCATACAAGTTCAGAAGAAGTTGAATGAAGACGCAGTCACCACGGCTGTTCCCTTCTTGGTTTACATCACGGAAGTAGCTTTTAGCGTGTTGTGTCTGTGTGGAATATTTCGCGTAAGTCAACCATGAAAATATAAAAATTGGTTTAATTTTCATCGAAGTCCGAAATATTTATATAACCTGTACCTACCTATGGGCATTGGGCAGTGAACGGATAAAAACTGTATGGGTACAAATGAAACTGGACTTTATTTTCATTCGGTCAAACATTTTTCTATTAGATAGGTGTCTAATATTCCAATCCACCAGACAGTGGAAGAATGAGCCAACCTATCTAAGTACCTAGAGCTAATCTTAAAACAATATAGTACCTATCTAGAATTAGGTAAGTGGGTACCTACCTACTTTAGCAAGAAGTTTTTCCTGTAGGTAGTGTTAGTGGCGTGGCAGCTATTTCGTAGAATCATTTTTCCAAGTAGCTCTACACATACTTTGAAATATATATAAATACTAGCAGCAGCGCCTCGCCTTATTCCTGTTCCCGTGGGAAATTCGGGACAAAAAATAGACTGTATTTTTCCAGACTACACCTAATCTATCTCTGTGCCAAATTTCATCCATAGCCGTTCAATAGTTTTTGCGAGAAAGAGTAACAAACATCCATCCATCCATACTTACAAACTTTCACGTTTATAATACTAGTAGGATTTGCAAACTCTATTTTTATCTCACCTCTGAGTTTTAGCGGAAATCGACTTTAACCCTACGCCTTAACTTAGGATTTACATTCCCACAAGGACGCGACGCCACCTACAAATCCTTCCTCAGAATGTCTCCCTCCACAGAAAGACCTAGTGCTTCTCCGCGTGTACATGTACTACTGCGTCGCCGGGCTGGTTCTATCGCTGATGGTGTACTCCCTCGTGATCCTGGCTATTGACTGGCTGACTCAGGTCATCATGATCTTTGCTATAGGTAAGAAGAGTACCAGAATACAAGAGGACCTTCGTACTGTATGATTGATTGTGGCCTGCAAAACTAGTTATCAGAGTTAAAAGTTTACATTTTTTCTAAAGTATAGAAGTTCGAGATTTAAATGTTTTATAGCGAATTTGAACAGCTTACTTTGAAATTATAGTAAACTAAAGTACCTATATGTCCGCGGCTTGCATGCGTTATTTCTACGGAAGCGTTTCAAGGCTATTTCTATCCCATGGGACTGATTTATGGGTTGAAAAGTAGCCTATGTGTTATTCCAGGGCTAGAACTATATCTATTCGAAATTTCATCCCGATCCGTTCAGTATGCGTAAAAGAGAAACATACATCCATCCATACTTAGGTACAAACTTTTGCATTTATAATATTAGTAAGGAAAGGACTAGCTGCGCCCGCGACTTCGTGAAAATTGATGAAAAGTAGCGTAGTTTTATTCCAGCCTACAACTACGTCGACTCAAAATTTCAACACGATCCGTTCAGTAGTTTTACCGTGAAGAGGTAAAAACAACATATGAGTGATTTCTCTTTTCAGTTTTTCAAATCTACGTTCTCCTACTAGTCAGAAGCGCAATCGTCGAAATCAAATGGGAGAAGAAGAAATCAGAACTACCAACGCTGGTAATGAGCAGCCTAGTCGAGAAAGAGACAAAAGAACACGTTTCTATTTCAAGCGAAGAACCGAAGAACGAATCAAAAGATGACCAAATGCCGGAAATAACTGTGGAAATCGTTAGCGATGAGCCTTTGAATAATGATGTGGAAAACGCCACAGAAGCTGAACTCGAAACAAACAAAAAGGAAAATAGTCAAAAGAAGGAAACAGAACCGAAACTAGAAACCGTCAAGGAGGAAATAAGCCCGTAATACAAGAGTACCTACTTACGTTACAATTGTATGGTGTACCTAGTTTTATCGATGAACTCAGGCAGAATAATAGTTTATGTATAACTTTTAGTAAAGCGCAAAGGAAAGAAAGATTTCTTCTTTTGTGCTTCTGAAACATAAATCGAACGGATAAATTTATTTTTGACGTTTGTATCAGAAGTATTTATACTTACAATCAAGGACGTATAGCTCGAATTTCTTTTCATTTCGCCCCCACAGTCTCAAGATCTTATTTAAGCATTCAATAAGTTATTGAGTAGAATATAAGTATTGAGGTTTATTGTACAATTTACTAATTTGGAGGGAACTTCGATAATTTTATATCGTGAATATTTTATGGAATCGTGTTTTCGCCAACATACTTAGATTTAGGTACATCCTGAACTTTGCCATATCACTACATAGTATAAAACAAAGTAGCTTTTTCTGTCCCTATGTCCCTATATCCCTTTAAATGCTTAAATCTTTAAACATACGCAACGGATTTTGATGCGGTTTTTTTAATAAATAGAGAGATTCAAGATGAAGTTTATACGTGTAATAAAACCGTACGAAGCCGGGGCGGGTCGCTAGTTACATATAAACTTCAAAATGAAAAGAGTTATTTCCAAAGATATTGGGGCTGAAATCACTACCTGAATTGTTATCTGCTTGTGGTGTTTTTTATATGTTAACAAATTAATAAACCAAAGTAAAATACTCAATAATTGGAAATTGAAAGTAAACACTGATAATAACGACAATATGTATTTTATTTACCCTGACAGTTTACACTGAAATATGAGTTGTACGTGATATTTCTAAAGATGAAGATATTATTTTACAACTATGAAAAATATATCTATTCACATCCAATATTTATTTTGATATATACGAGTATTTAAATGCTCTATCAGCCAGTAGAAAAGTAAGTTAAACCTAAGTTATCACTTATCATACTTATCACAAATGCAGAAAAATCAATAAGTATAGTAATTTGTTTTAAAATATCTTAGACAAATTATCTTACGGGGGCTTCTTTCACCATCTTTATAAGTCACAGCCACATAATGCAGTAAGTAATATCAAAAATTTTATATTCAATTTTAGGTTACGAGTACCTTTAGCTTTCTTTTCTATCGACGACGGTGAAATAGGCTCTTAGTTAAACAAAAATTGACAAAATAAAAGCTTTTTGAAGTTTTGTCTTAAACTAATAATTGTATAGTCTTCAAAAATAGATAAATACTGTATTGTTTTGAGCATTTACTTAACTTATTTGATAATTAAGTCAACTTTGGGTTGAATGACAAGAAAATATAAAATCAAGATATCAAGTAAAGTATAATCAAATACAATTATGAATAGTAGTGTGTTTGTACTTAAGCAATTATTTAAGCAAGACACCACATGAAATTAGAAATTCTATAAGACTATTGAGTTATATTAATACTATTTAATTACGGGTCAACTACTCAAAAAAAGAACTAAAGGTCGTAGCAAATTATTAAAACACAGTTCAATCTAGGTACACGTTAAAAAAACAATAGTACGTAGACCTCTTATTTTTATTTTAACAAAATTTTGGGGCAGTTTCAAATTCGTAGGTCAGAAGTAAACTTAGAATCTGCTTGTATTAGTTTTTGTGTACCTTCTCGCGATTTTATCCATTTATTACGTGAGGAGGGGGGATCCTTGGGTATCACATATTCATAGATGTCTCAAGTAATCTTCATTATTACAAATGAAGACATATATGGCACTCATTAGGGGAGGGCATATGTCCATCAGTGAACTGATCTATATCAGCCTATGCTGATTATGATTGCAAATTGTTTTTTAATAAACCCAACGCAATCACGCACAAATTAATTTATTTATAGGAAAAACACGAAAATTCTCACCAAGGGGAGAGGGTAAAAGGCCACGTAAAATCGCCCACGTAATTAATGGATGCTCCCTTTGATGTTATTAAGTTTCTTTTGATACACTAAAGTTCTGTTCAGAACTACACGGTGGGTGGTAGTGGGTTGTCCGGTACATACAAAAGCCCGGTTGGATGACGCACCAAGCTAAATTTTCAGTAGCCCTTTACAAGACCAACAAACGATATATAAAATCAATTTACCGAAATGACATCGGCAACGGTTTCTGCTAGCTTACGCATGGACCACGAGTGGTCAGTTCGATAATGTTATAGTGTACTACGACCTTTAATTGAAAACACTTACTACCTTACAGATTAGTAGATATAAAAACATAAATTGACATTTACCACATTTAAGAACACCGTATTTGTTACGGGTAATACAAAAGAATAGTAATTATAAAAGTAATCAGTTTAAAGATGTATGTGTAGCACTTGCAGATTAATTTTCGAGATTCAGGTTCTGCATTTTTGCATTGATGTTGCGTCCCGATCCTGCAATCAAAAAAAACTTTGTTAATAAACTTGACATATAAAAAAATACTTAGCATATTACTTACCTACAATACAACCATCACTGATACCGTATGGCATAACAATAAGCATTCAAATATAGGCTATACACTCAAACGGCCTTACCACAAAAAAAAAAGCCGTCCGGGGACATAGGTCTTTAAGTCAAATTACCGACCTGCACTTAAGACTTTACCTCTAGATTTGTACATTTTATGATAATTTGAAGATTTTTTTCTTCTAATACTCGTCACCTTAGCAGTTGTCATAAAATGTAAAAATATTAACGCCGGATAATTCACACAGAGTCATCTAGCCTAGCTTTTTTTTGCTTTTAAGAGGAACAAACATCCATAAAAACTTTGGCGTTAATAATATTAGAAAGGATATTCAGTAAGATAATGCTTTGGAGCCATGTATACTTTTTATTTTAAGTAAACCCTTACCTTGGCGATTTCCACGTCCTTCATCGCAAGTATATGACAGATTGAAAAAAGAGAATAGAAAGCTTAGTAATAACAAAGTTATATATTAGGCCTCCTTTTTCCAGGGTTTGTGGCATGAAGTATTTGACAAGCGAGATAGGTGGAAGAACTCTAACAAAGTTTCTCACATATATATATTTAGCCTCCTTTTTCCAGGGTTTGTGGCATGAAGTATTTGACAAGCGAGATAGGTGGAAGAACCCTAACAAAGTTTCTCACATATATATATTTAGCCTCCTTTTTCCAGGGTTTGTGGCATGAAGTATTTGACAAGCGAGATAATTGGAAGAACCCTAACAAAGTTTCTCACATATATATATTTAGCCTCCTTTTTCCAGGGTTTGTGGCATGAAGTATTTGACAAGCGAGATAATTGGAAGAACCCTAACAAAGTTTCTCACATATATATATTTAGCCTCCTTTTTCCAGGGTTTGTGGCATGAAGTATTTGACAAGCGAGATAATTGGAAGAACTCTAACAAAGTTTCTCACATATATATATTTAGCCTCCTTTTTCCAGGGTTTGTGGCATAAAGTATTTGACTTTAACGATTTTTGTGGAAGATTGGTTAAAACCAAAATTACCGTATTTTAACTCATTAGTCTTTAATTTAAGTTCTTTGTAACTAATGTTTCATAAGTTAAGTTACAAAATAATAAACTTCATTGATTTGATTAAATAAATGATGCTGGAAAAATTCAAACAACATCATGTAGCCCCAAGCTATGTTTGTTATGGGAACTCACCCTAAACAAATTTTAGCACATCATATAAACATTTGTCCTAAGGCGGGAATTGAACCCGAAACCTCCTGCGTCGCAGGCGAAGAACGTCCACAACTGGACATAGGCCTTTCTCTAAGACCGCCATAATAATCGGTAACATTGCCATAATGATCGGAACAAACATCCATCCACACATACAAACTTTTCCGTTTCTAATGTTAGGAAGGATAGTACAGTAGAACGCCAATTATCCGAATGCCGATGAAACGCCAATTATCCGAATCGGTCCTAAAAAAGTTAAAACCAAGTACTGAAGTAAGTAATGTACGGCGCGGCGTTGATGCTCTCTCTTTCTCTAGTGCACTACTTACATAATGTAGAACTGTGTTTGTTAAACTTAATAAAGTTTGTTCTATGTGTGACAGTTCGTTTTTCTTTATTACCAATCTATGGCCGATTATCCGAATTTTTGATTATCCGAATTGACCCCGTTCCCAATTAATTCGGATAATCGACGTTCTACTGTAAGTATTTACCTCGGCCCGCGCCCGCGCTCAGCGGGGGGAACACGCTGTAGTCAGATAGCCCTGGCGCCACGATGCTGCTCTGGAATTCTGAAATTAATTATTTATTTATTTAATCTTTTATAATGTTGGCTGGTTAATGGTTTGCTGTAAGAAAACTCTTTTAAGTCCGAAACACACTGAAGCCGGAGGCGGAGCAGAGGCGAAGGCGTGGCGGTTTTTCCTATGGCACCGCGTCGCCACCGCCTGCGGTGTGTGTGTAGGCTTTCATAGGATTCCATAGAATACTCGCACGCCTTCGCCTCCGCTCCGCCTCCGGCTTCTGTGTGTTTTGAACTTTAGTCTCTTTTAGTTATAAAGAAATAAATATTGCTGGATATCGCTGCAAACTGCGTACAGTGAGCGCAAACGAGCAAACTGTGGACAATCAATTTAAAATATATGGAAGGGCGTACTGAACTGATACGCCGCGAACTCAGTCGGTTGCTCACCGTTTTCCTACTGGGGACACAGCCTTAACCCTTTTTATCAGCCCGCGACTTCGCACGCGCTGTTTCGATGGAAAGGCAAATTATATCTCATGGGTTCTGATATATGGGAACAAAAGTAGCTTTTGTGTTTTTCCGGGGCTAGAACTACAAAAAGTCAGCTCGATCCTTTCAGTAGTTTTTGCGTAAAAGAGGAACAGTAATCCATCCATTTAACCAAAAACGAGATACAAAATCAAAGGAAAATTGGAGTAACATATTTTACGATACTGGTATCATTAAAGCAAGCTGCAGGAGCTCCAAAAAAATCCTGGTTTTGATAGTTTTCATCATTCCATTGGTCTCTCAATCGTTATCGAACTCGAACTTGCATCTTTTTAGCTGTGCTTGAGCAATTAACGCTTTGTTGAACTTTTTGTTTTGGTTTTTAGTTGTTATATTGCTGTTACCCTGCTGTTGTCTGTTATACTTATCAGTATGAGCTAAGTTTTCATTCATAAATGTCATTTACAAATCTATGATTCTAAATCAGAATATAGATCATTTATAAAAATCTTCAGTTAGCTCAATTGTAAATACTAGTCCTTATTTCTTTGTATTGTAATTTTCTTTGTTAATATATATAATCCTGTGTTACTTACTCAGTGTATCAACAGTAGGTTTGCGCAGTGGCGGTAGGGCACGCGGCGGCGGCTCTGAAAAACAATAAAATTAATATATTACTTTATTTTAGATACACAAGCGGCCCGCCCAGGCTTTGCATGATTACAAATAAACGTTCCTCTTGTCATTCAATCAGGGTTTGAAATTATCAAGATAAATATCCTTGTTGATAATTATCACGATAATTGTCAAGATAATTATCAGATAATTATCAAATGTAAGTAATATTTTCAGTTCATATTTCTCGTATTTTGGCCATCTAACTATCACCATTTACATCTGAAGAATAAAATAATCACATGTAACAATCAAGGAAATCTCTTATTAAGGCTTGATATCCCAACAGAGGCCGCGCGTTTGTGATTTTTAAAACCACCTGAGACTTAGAAAATAGTATTTAACATTCTGAAAAAAAAGATATTTCATACTCAAGGATCTAGTCTTTTCAAAGTTGCATTCAGTTACACGATCTGATGAATTTCACTAAATAAAAAATAATCCCGAAATTACCCCTTTTTGGATTTTTTTTTCAATATTATGACTAAAATACTGGTATTTTTAATATTTTTTTTGTACTGAACTAAAAACACTCAATATTTCTAAACATATTCGTAGTGTTTGACTTGATAAAATGATTTTCATAATCACTGTGTTTGAATAACTACAAAATGCACCAGCGCGGCGGCTTGGCAGGCGCGATCAGTCGCGCGCTGGCGCTTACAGACGACGGATGTGTGTCAAATTTTCCCGCGACATTTTTGTGCACAAATCAATCAGTTTTGGCGAATTTATTGTATTGTTGCAAGTTATTCATAATGGGCAATAAACAATGCAAGCTAAAAAAGTCGACTACAGCCATAAAAAGAATAAATAAAATGAATTCACTCCAAAGATATGAAAAGAAGTAAGTAAATGATTCGTTTGTTATGACATTTTAGTCTCTGACACAATCACGTTAGATTTCATTTTACTTCAACCTCTGTTGTGATTTGTTACGGTGGTCATAGTGCCATAGTATAAGAATATCAGTAGGTATTATTATATTAGGTTTATAAAAATCTAAAATTTGGCTCCAATTTGTACTTTAAGCGCGTACTTATAGCTCAATGAATACTTTAAATAAGAAGAAACTTTGCATGATAATAGATATTTATAAAAGGAAAGTTATGGTTAGCTGATATTTTAAAATAATCTTTACATTAGTTGTAAAGAGAAAATACCTAAACAATCGCGCGCTGAGAGCATTCTCAGTCAGGCCGCCCTGCCGCCCGGCCCCCGACTCATTCTCGCTTCGGTTTTCTGACGGGGAGCTTGTGTCGATTGCGGTGCTTGCATGTTGTTGATGAATTTCGTGATTGTTACAGGATACCAATATCACCAAAAGACGTGACATATGAACATGTCTTATAAAATATTGAATTGTTAGTACATACATAACTATACACTGCTTGTGTATATATACCGAAACGGTACATCTATGAAAATTTTATGTATACGCACAAAAACAGGAGTAACTTTTTGAAAAATTGTGATGTTCATAATAGAATCACAAGAAACAAGAATAAGCTACACATCCCATCATTTAGATTACAAAAGGTGGGGAAATCATTTTTGGGTAATTGTGTGCGCTTCTTTAGTAAGCTTCCATCTGAAGTTACTAAGCTCTTTATTCGTAGATTTAAACAGTACATAAAACAAAATCTTATCAAGAAGGCATATTACTCCATAAATGATTACATTATTGACGTTAATGCCGACAGTAGTTTTTAATTACCTACCTATTTATTTTTATAAATAAATAAAAAATACTGTCGGTGTGGACAGTACATTGTATTATATTGAAACATTGTATTAGACACATAAGTTGTACACGTGCTAGTGGTTTCTATTTCGCTTCTTCCACTAGTGGACAAAAGATTGAAGCGAAGGGAAAATCAATTATCACTTTATTTCTTATATTATTTAGATAATTATGTATAGTTTAAAATTTGACTTCTTCTAAGTGCTTATTTTGTAAGCCTATAGAAATAAAGATGTTGATTTACTGATTTACTGACTTACTGTGTGTTTGACAATCAAAAATTCGTATAGGTACAGTGAACTTTTTAGGGTTCCGTTTTTTAATTGCCAAAAACCTGATATGTCAACCAATGCAAAGATATTTTTTTAAAGCACTTACCATGCACGGAAGCACATAGAAAACAAATAGAAAGATATTACAAAAAGATTCCAGCGAATGGTTAGAGCTGAGAAGAAAGATTCTAACGGCGTCAAATTTTGCCAAAATTGTAAATAGGCGACAAAACACAAACGTGAAAAATTTAGTGAAAAACCTAAATACCCTAAAAATTTAAGCCATGTGCCGACCCTAAAACACGGTTTAGAAAATGAAGCGACTGCTATTGAGCAGCTGGGAATCCAACTAAACATCAAAATAGACCCTTGCGGTCTATTTAAAGACAATACCCATTTCTAGGTGCAACTCCCGACGGAGTTGTGGGAGAAGACACAATTGTGGAAATGAAATGTCCCATTACCGCTTATAAGTCCGCTTTGGAGGAGGCAATAGAAAAGAAAAAAGTAAAGTTTTGGAGAAAATCAGCAAATGGATACCAAATAAATAAAAAACATACTTGGTTCATCCAAGTGCAAGGACAATTGCATATAACAGGTCGACGGGAATGTGTTTTTGGGGTATGGTCTGGCTGCGATAAGCCGATAAAAATAGAAGTAATAGAAAAGATGACCAATACTGGAAACAATTTATGGAAAATGAATTAATACTTTTTTATGAAACATACATAAATATGTTACCTGAACTATGTGATCCCAGACATGTTAGAAATATGCCATTATGAGATTTGAGCGAATTCAAATAAATATTTTCCTGTTGATTTAGAGGTTTTATTACTGAAATATAATCTTCGTACAAACCATCGAATTATAACCTATTTCGACGTAAAATTATCACTTTTGAAGTAAAAGTTCCCGTTGAACTGAGGGTTCAGTACCTACATAAGTTTAGGTAGTTTGTTTATTTGGCACCGGACACGCACTTCATCTCTTTTAGTAAGTCGGTCAAAATAGTTTTGAAAACTACAGTACCTACCCAGTACTACCTATAAGATAATAAGGTTAGTACCTAAGTACCTAAAAAAAAACAATTTATGTACCTAAGATAGAATAAAATGCAATAGAAAACTCTTTATTTGTGTGAAATACAATAAACGTAAGTAGGTACGCACAAACATAACATAACTATCAACCAACAAGTGGAAAACTGTATTTTAGTTATAAGTTTATAACTATCTATAGCATTTTACAATCATCATCATGGATCTTCTAGATAGATTACCTCGACGAGATCACTTATAAGCGATAATGCCGCCTATTGAACCTCTGTATTGTATTGTATCGTATTTCTCTATTTTCAATGTAGGTATTTTTGTACTGTATTGTAAACTACATTATGTAATGTGCTGAACTCTCGTCGGTTCAATGGGGACTCGCACTTGACTAGTACTTTTTAGTAAGTTAGGAATTGGGAATGCTAAAGCGTAGGTAGGTATGCACAAAATATATTCTACTAAAAGCCTAATGTGCGGAACCCTTACGCACTGGTGACTCACACTTGAAAAGTAATTTTTATTACAGTAGCTACTACTGCTATAAAAAATACATAACCTATCATACCTACCTCTACATAGGTTAGGTAAAAAATGCAAATTTATTCGATTTGATGATTTTACAAGTTAGTACCTACCTAGGTAACTAAACAACCCCTTCAATAGTGTTGTTTAGGTGTGTGCGTGACCTGTGTGCGCATAATGAGCGCGCTGTGGCTGCGTGTGCGTGTCTGCGGGTGGCGGGCGCGGAGTAGCGGGGGCAAAATTGAAACCTGAGCTGACTTACCATGCGCTCTTAAGCTTTCATTTTTAATTTTTAATTTTGATTGAATTCGTTTTCTGATACACCAATACAATACGAAAAATGTAAGGGGCAATTTAAATATTTCAGATTATATTTATCAAAGATAATTATCATCGTATATTTATCTTGATAAATATCAAGATAATTATCAATGATAATTATCGCTTTGAACCCTGCATTCAATCACTCTATTTATTAAAAAAACCGCATCAAAATCCGTTGCGTAGTTTTAAAGATCTAAGCATACATAGGGACATACACTGGGAAGCGACTTTATTTTATGTGTAGTGATTAATAATGACGCGGCTAAGAAAGTTTTGTAAATAAATTCTTGTACACAGTGGTAAAAAAAACAATTTAGTACTAAGTTTAGAAACATGACTTCATATAATTCCCCTACCCAAATATAAATCTACCTAAAAACAAAAAAAATACGTGTTTAATTATCAACATTGCAGTTTTTTGTACAGGGTCTCGAGTGATTGAACCAAGAAATATTTATATGGGAACTGATTTATGGAATGAAAACTAGCCTAAATGTTATTCCAGGGCTAAAACCACGTCTATTCAAAATTTCATTTTGATCCGTTGAGTAGTTTATGCATGAAAGAGTAACAAACATCCATCCATATAATACAAACTTCGCATTTATAACATTCGTAAGGATTAGATTAGCCTTTGTGTTATTCTAGAACCTTAACTATACAGGGTTACAGGAAAAATCGTGCTAGATCCGTTAAGAGCGTGGAGTAACCACCATTCCTGACTTATTTCACTATGAAACCCCCTACCCTAAACTTAACCCATTTCGAGATATTCGACTTTTAATTTTTTTATTGAAAAGTGCCGATTTTTAGGCTACTAAATTTATTTTTGTTTATTTTGTGTATCTTATTATTATTATTATTGCATTTTTACATGTGTAATAAGATGCTTTAGGACGTCAATGATTAAAATAGTGCATAAGTTAATTGAATAGACCGTAGTAGAAAAGTGAAAGTTAGGAAATAAAAAAAAAATTAGAAAGTTTATTTTTCTCTAAGGGATATCTAAAAAAATATTATGGCAATTCTTCGGCAAATGTTTTTAAAAATATCTACGTTTCATCAGCTATCTAACGAGGTATAACAATCTAGGGTTTGTATTACATTTCGTGGAAAAAAAGTAGTTGGGACGCTCCAGGTAGCAGTTCTAACGGTCCCGCGCCTATTGTCCTTCAAGTTCAGACACACCGTGAGAGCGAGACAAGTGACGATTTATGTAGGTATGAATGAAAGAAAAAATGTGTAGAGACCGGTTAGGGCTGGGAATACAACAGGGGGTATTGTTTTGGTTGTCAGTCTGCTTTTGTGCTTCGTACATAGTAGATGTGATATCGTTTTGCTCTTTTTCTCGACTTGGCTGTGATTCTGGACTATTTCTTCTGATTTGTGACTACTATACTTGTTAACCGGACTCTGATTTGTACCTGTGATACGGAAGTGTTGAAGATGACGTCCTACACACCTGAGGAATATGCTGATATGCTTATTTGTTACGGATACTGCGATTGTGTATCTGCGCAAGCTCGCAACGAATACGTAACTCGCTACCCCGGTCGTCGAGTGCCGGATGTGGCCGTTTTTGACAGAGTTTATCGAAGACTTCGAGAATCTGGCTCTGTTTTGAGACGTAATACAGACATGGGTAGACCACGAATTGACGACGAAGAACAGGACAATGAGATAGTGCAACGCTTTCGAGCGGATCCGACTACTTCCACTAATATTGTTGCCCGTGATCTGGGACTTTCGCAATGGAGAGTGTGGTTTACAGTGCATACTGCTGGCCTATACCCATACCATTACACGCCGGTACACGTTATTGAAGAAGGAGACCCCGCGAGAAGATTGGACTTTTGCAGATTTATGCTAAATGCTGACGTAGAAGACCCAGATTTTCTAAGAAATATCTTGTGGACGGATGAGTCCAAATTTGATAAAGATGGCATAACTAACTATCACAACGCCCATTACTGGGCCCCAAAAGCACTAAGGAATCCCAATAAGAAAAGAGTGAAGGGGTCCCAACGAAGATTCAGCGTGAATGTGTGGATGGGCATTATCTCCAATCATTTGATTGGACCTTACTTTCTACCGGATAATTTAAATGGGGAAAGCTACGAAAATTTCCTGAGAGCAGACTTGAGTGATTTGCTGGATGATCTGCCACTCAACCTGATCAGGGACATGTGGTTCCAACACGATGGCTGCCCTGCCCATTTCAGGAGAAGTGTCAGAGACTGGCTGGACACAAATTATCCAAACAAATGGATAGGACGAGGTGGGCCGTTGCCATGGCCAGCAAGAAGTCCGGACCTAACCCCCATGGATTTTCATGTGTGGGGGTGCATGAAAAGTCTTGTGTACAGCGAGCCGAATCCAGTTTCGTCTGTGGAAGACCTAAGAGAAAGGATTGTGGATGCAGCAAATAAAATGAGGACCACGTTGACCACTGGAGTAGTGAAGACTGGTCTCCGTAGAAGGATGCGACAATGTATCAGAAATAGAGGCGGCCATGTTGAACATGAACTGTAGAATAAGAAAAAGTTGTGTGAAAACCTTTAATAAATGACATTTCATGCTTACCTATTGTTTTACTTTTACTTTTTAGGGCTAAGTATAAATTTTCTTCTCCACTGTCGCCTATAAAACTAATTTTTTTTCAATGCAATTGAATAAAACCCTAGATTATTATACCTCGTTAGATAGCTGATGAAACGTAGATATTTTTAAAAACATCTGCCGAAGAATTGCCATAATATTTTTTTTAGATATCCCTTAGAGAAAAATAAACTTTCTAATTTTTTTTTTATTTCTTAACTTTCACTTTTCTACTACGGTCTATTCAATTAATTTATGCATTATTTTAATGATTGACGTCCTAAAGCATCTTATTACACATGTAAAAATGCAATAAAAATAATAATAAGATACACAAAGTAAACAAAAATAAATTTAGTAGCCTAAAAATCGGCAATTTTTAATAAAAAAATTAAAAGTCGAATATCTCGAAAAGGGTTAAGTTTAGGGTAGGGTGTTTCATAGTGAAATAAGTCAGAAATGATGGGTACTCCACGCCCTTAACGGATCTAGCACGATTTTTCCTGTAACCCTGTACATATCAAATGTGATCATAATAAATCACTACATAGTATAAAACAAAGTCACTTTCTCTGTCCCTATGTCCCCATATCCTTATGTCCCTTTGAATGCTTAAATCTTTAAAACTACGCAACGGATATTGTTGCGTTTTTAATAGGTAGAGTGATTAAAGAGGAAGGTTTATACGAGAATAAAACCGTGCGAAGCCAGGGCGGGTCGCTAGTTAAGTAATAAAAAGAGATACGTGGTAACATTCACACATAATTTCACATTTATATTAGTAGAGTGAAAATACTCACTTGAAGCAGTCGCAACGGAGCTAGCTACAGACTGCGATCGCGTTTCCATCGACTCGTTCGACGAGACACTTGAAGGCTGGGGACAAACAAACATACTTTTGTTTAATACTAGAAGCGCCTCGCGTTTTCACCCGCGCAATTCCCGTTCCCGAGGAAATTCTGGGATAAAATATAGCCTATGTGTTATTACAGACTATCTATCTCTGTGCCAAATTTCATCCATCCGTTCGGTAGTTTTTGCGTGAAAGAGTAACAAACATCCATCCATCCATACTTACAAACTTTCACGTTTATAATATTAGTAGGAACGAATAAGACACCCTCATAATCAAATTAACTGAAATAACTCCCTAACAAAACTAATTACTACTACTTAATAGTTTAATTACTAAAAGATACAATTTCTTGGCCTCATCTTATAATGACTCTGCAAGAATACTATTGCAAGCAAACACCAATCAATAAAAGTGCTAAATTACCTACTATTAGAAAAGTTTTTAAATAATTTACACATAAAAACGAAAAATGAAAAAAGAAGAAAAGGGAGTACATAAAAAGGTACCCATAAGTTAAAGTTAATAAGAAATAAACCTTTCAATGTGTTTATTTAATCACGTTATAATTTTCAATACTAGCTGTAATTAGTAGTTTAGTTAATTTTATTATTTTTTCTTACCCTAGGGTACGGCAAGCGCCTTGCCTCCAATTTCTTCTCCTTGTAAGTGAGGACAGCCTGCAACAAAAATACTTATGTCACGATATCTGCGAAATTGATGAGATCTTCAATACTAAATTAATAGGTTAGATAATTCTGGCCAATCCAACAGCATCATCTAGCTAGCCCCAAGTTGTAAGCTTGTGTGATGGGTACTGGATTAAAAAATAATAATAATAATTGTTTTCATTTACTAAATATAGATTGAGAACACCCAGAAACTTGGAACAAATAATTGCGAACTAACATTTGAATACTAACTATGAATCAGTAAAGCATTCAAAATGTATAAACATTTAAGAAAACATAAATATCACACACTATTTTGTTCTGATGGTATTTCAGTTTTCTAGGGCAATTTTAAAAACTAGTATTTGCTCTTCGAGCTACACAATAACTCGGCGCCATAGCACTGAGTCTGAGTGTATTTTGTTAAGTACTAGCAGCGCCTTGCGGTTTCACCCACGTAATTCCCGTTCCCGTGGGAATTCCGGGAATGTGTTAATCCAGACAATAATCTATCTCTGTGCCAAATTTCATCCATATCCATTCAGTAGTATTGAGTGAAAGAGTAAACAAACATCCATCCATCCATCCTTACTTTCAAACTTTCGCGTTTATAATATTAGTAGGACAGTTACCTCCAAGTCGGTGCCCGCTGGTAGATGCTGACCGGGCACCGCGTCGACGCCGGCCAGCGGGCAGCAGCAGTCGAGGATGGTGTAGGCCCAGCGCGTCACGCGCGCCTTGCAGCATTCTGTAGGACGCTCGCCCGACTCGTGGTGCTGTTCATGTACAATTATAGTTACCTCCAAGTCGGTGCCCGCTGGTAGATGCTGCCCGGGCACCGCGTCGACGCCGGCCAGCGGGCAGCAGCAGTCGAGGATGGTGTAGGCCCAGCGCGTCACGCGCGCCTTGCAGCATTCTGTAGGACGCTCGCCCGACTCGTGGTGCTGTTCATGTACAATTATAGTTACCTCCAAGTCGGTGCCCGCTGGTAGATGCTGCCCGGGCACCGCGTCGACGCCGGCCAGCGGGCAGCAGCAGTCGAGGATGGTGTAGGCCCAGCGCGTCACGCGCGCCTTGCAGCATTCTGTAGGACGCTCGCCCGACTCGTGGTGCTGTTCATGTACAATTATAGTTACCTCCAAGTCGGTGCCCGCTGGTAGATGCTGCCCGGGCACCGCGTCGACGCCGGCCAGCGGGCAGCAGCAGTCGAGGATGGTGTAGGCCCAGCGCGTCACGCGCGCCTTGCAGCATTCTGTAGGACGCTCGCCCGACTCGTGGTGCTGTTCATGTACAATTATAGTTACCTCCAAGTCGGTGCCCGCTGGTAGATGCTGCCCGGGCACCGCGTCGACGCCGGCCAGCGGGCAGCAGCAGTCGAGGATGGTGTAGGCCCAGCGCGTCACGCGCGCCTTGCAGCATTCTGTAGGACGCTCGCCCGACTCGTGGTGCTGTTCATGTACAATTATAGTTACCTCCAAGTCGGTGCCCGCTGGTAGATGCTGCCCGGGCACCGCGTCGACGCCGGCCAGCGGGCAGCAGCAGTCGAGGATGGTGTAGGCCCAGCGCGTCACGCGCGCCTTGCAGCATTCTGTAGGACGCTCGCCCGACTCGTGGTGCTGTTCATGTACAATTATAGTTACCTCCAAGTCGGTGCCCGCTGGTAGATGCTGCCCGGGCACCGCGTCGACGCCGGCCAGCGGGCAGCAGCAGTCGAGGATGGTGTAGGCCCAGCGCGTCACGCGCGCCTTGCAGCATTCTGTAGGACGCTCGCCCGACTCGTGGTGCTGTTCATGTACAATTATAGTTACCTCCAAGTCGGTGCCCGCTGGTAGATGCTGCCCGGGCACCGCGTCGACGCCGGCCAGCGGGCAGCAGCAGTCGAGGATGGTGTAGGCCCAGCGCGTCACGCGCGCCTTGCAGCATTCTGTAGGACGCTCGCCCGACTCGTGGTGCTGTTCATGTACAATTATAGTTACCTCCAAGTCGGTGCCCGCTGGTAGATGCTGCCCGGGCACCGCGTCGACGCCGGCCAGCGGGCAGCAGCAGTCGAGGATGGTGTAGGCCCAGCGCGTCACGCGCGCCTTGCAGCATTCTGTAGGACGCTCGCCCGACTCGTGGTGCTGTTCATGTACAATTATAGTTACCTCCAAGTCGGTGCCCGCTGGTAGATGCTGCCCGGGCACCGCGTCGACGCCGGCCAGCGGGCAGCAGCAGTCGAGGATGGTGTAGGCCCAGCGCGTCACGCGCGCCTTGCAGCATTCTGTAGGACGCTCGCCCGACTCGTGGTGCTGTTCAATGTTCATGTACAATTATACAACTTTAGTTCATTTTTAGAATTCCGTACTTCAAAAGGAAATAACGGAACCCTTGTAGGATTACTTTGTTGTCCGTCTGTCGGTCAAGATCTTTTTTCATAGGAACGCGTGTTGTAATACACAGGTCTACTCTACCTTGAGGCTGTGAAAAATCAAAGTTGTAAGCCAGCGCAATGAAAATATACAGCCATTTATGCTGCAAATTTTCGACACTCACGCAAGGGAATCAAAACCTACAGGGTACTTCCCGTGAACACAGAATCTTGAAATTTGGCATGAAGCAACGTCTTAGGCGTCGTCCTAATTGGGAGCGATCGTACGATGACACGATGCGTTCTCGTCGTGTGATGAGTTCAAACATACAGATTTCATCAGAGTGCTTGCGATGTTCATCCTATTTGAACCTCGCAAGTAATCGTGCGAGCACATAAAATGCTTAATAATGATCGTACGATGCCTTTGATCGTGCGATCATGTAATCAAAATAACAGATCTCTTTTGAGTGTCCTAATCGGTTACCTACGCGATGCGACGGCATCACACGATGGACATCGTGCGATCTATTAGGACACCTGTTAGGTCATCGCACGACCACTTTGATCGTAAGATGAAAAACGCATCGAGCCATCGTACGCTCGCTCCCAATTAGGACGCCGCCAAACGCATCGCGCCATCGTACGATCGCTCCCAATTAGGACGCCGCCATATAGCAAAGATAAAGGAAAAATTGCGAAAACTATCAATTTTTATTGACATCATATACAAAAAATATCTTTATCTCTATGACTCTGCAGAACCTTAAAGGATAACGTACTTTTATAATGTGTAAACCCTCGCACTCTGGGTAATATTTGAGAAATTAAATTATATCGCAAAAGAATTCGACTTTGGCGGGACTTAACCCGCGACCTTCCACGGGATGCGCTACCAACTGCGCCACGAAGTCAAGTAACCACCTAGTCAAAAATCTTGTCGATCTTCTACGAACTATAGCGACTTGACTTTGTGGTGCAGTTGGTAGCGCATCCCGTACCGAAGGAAGGTCGCAAGGCCCGCCGAAGTCGACTTTTTTTGCCTTATTATTTAACTAGCGACCCGCCCAGCTTCGCACGGTTTTATTATACGTATAAACCTTCCTCTTGAATCACTCTATCTATTAAAAAAAACCGCATTAAAATCCGTTGCGTAGTTATAAATATTTAAGCATACAAGGGGACATAGGGACAGAGAAAGCGACTTTGTTTTATACTATGTAGTGATTTCTTACCTCACAGCCAAGCCCCGGTGAGTACTTGAAGGGGTCTTTCCTCAGAGCCGCCAACGCCAGCGATTCCTTAGGGAACCCCTCGTAGTTGTGAGTCTTGATAGTGTTGATGACGTAGAAGAAAAGCACGTCCAGTTTGTACACACGAAACTTTTCTTCATCTTCCACTGGAAACAGATATAACCATATTTTTTCCTTTTTTATATGTACAGGGTTATAGGTAGGTAGGTATCTAATGATTAACCTCTTAAAAGCAACTTTGATGAATCAAGACTAACAACTTTTGTTCTGTGACGTTTGCCAAAACGTAGTACATATCCAGTTTAATTTTTTTTAGTTTTGCGGGCATTTCTATCAACTCCTGCTCGTGTCACCGCAACCCCTTTCTTTCTTTGCTAGATATAGGTTTAAGATATAGGTCATTTACCGAACCAAGATGTCTCAATATATTACGCCTAGACAGAGCTTAGAAGATTAGAACTGGAAATTTGCATATAATATTTTTTCTGTATGGGAAAAAAATCATTGATTTGAAAAAATCGTAGAACAAAAGTTGTTAGTCTTGATTTACCCATGTCGCCTTTTCGAGGTTTGTCATTAAACACCTATAACCCTGTATATTGTTTTTGCAGGGTCCTGTGATTGTTCTTGTCTTGGTCTAGGCAGAATAACAGCGTCTTCTGTTCAAAACAGTTGTCATTACGCTGAGCCTAGACCTATTTGACCGACCAATGTGGCGCGGTGGGCGTAGGTCCACCTGCGACGCAGGAGGTTGCGGGTACGATTCTCGCCTCGGATCAAATTTGGGCACGATCTGAATTTTTTTCGTTGTAATGCTGTCGAAATTTACCACTTACCAGTATTACTTAATGTTTAGTGTTTACTTACATGTTGCACGGCAGAGCTGACTAATGAAGTTGACGACTTGGGCTTCCTTTTCCGGCATTGTGTACATAGGCGGCATCACCTGATAAAATACAAATCACATTAAGACTTAGCTCAACTAAAAGTCTCATCATCATAATCAACCCATATGTAATAGTTCATTGCTGGACATAGGCCTCTGCTTATCGAGCGTCATAGCGACCTATCTTCAGCTTGCCACATCCAGCATCTGCCAGCAGTTTTTAGCAGATCCTGACCGGATGGCGTCCTACACTACGTTAGCGTTTTACAAGGTTCTGGATTCTTCGCGAAATATGGCTAGCCTACTGTCCCTTCAGCTTGTTAATTCTGAGCTAAGTCGATAACTTTGATTCTCTGGGTAATTTCCCGACACAACAAGTGCTTTCTATATTTGTAAGGGCAGGCACATATCAGAGTGTGGAATAAAAACAAAATACATTATTATCCAACTTTCAAGTACTATTTCCAAGTAAAAAAAAGGGAAGAGTAGGTATTCTCCTCGTGCAAAGCGCTGATTTTTTTAAGTTTAAATGTTTTACTAACTTCGAATATTTCTTTATTACTAATCCAAATCCTAAAAAATAGGTATCAATCTTTTAGCCTAAAAAATTATAAAAAATCCATACAATCTTTCATACCTTATTTCAACCCCTTACAACCCTTTTCTCGCATTTAAAAGTATCTTATATCCTTTATCAAGCTCAAGTGACTAAACTATTTCTGTACCTAATTTCATTTAAATCATTTCAGTAGTTTAAGCGTGAAAGCGTAAGTGCTTGTTCACGTAGGAACGCGCGGGCGCGGGGGCGGGTGCGGGCGCGGGAAACGTTGCGAGCTCGTAGGCGTTTGCGCGAGTTCGTTTCTAGTGACAAGTTCAAACTGGTTGAACTTACCTGGCGTCGCGAGTGAATCGCGCGCTCCGTCGCTAGTTCGACGTGAACACACACAAACGTCTCACGCGTTTGATATTACCGCGAGCGCTCCGCGCGCGCCGGCCGCGAGTTTGCCCGCTACTTCGCCCGCACGTGCGTTTTGTACGTGAACACTTGGAATCACTACATATGTTTGATATTTTGTCACCGCGCCCGCCACCGCGCCCGCGAGGCTACGTGAACAAGCACTAAGACAGGCAGAGTCACATCATTTATAATATTAGTAGCTATTTATAAGGCTACCATAATAATAAACATGAGATCTCGGATTCGCATCCTAGGTGTATAATTTCTCCTAGCAAGAAAAATAATTAACAAACCATGAATGTTTAAAAAACAAACATACATTCGAATCGGGGTTGTTCTCCTTCAGATAGGTCACAATGAGGGCCAACAGCTGCAGGAAATCAGTCTTGGGTTTGTCGGGATCAGGGAGGTCCAGGGCAAACGCCTCGCAGCCCAGTTTGATGTCAGATGCATAGCCAAGCGGTATATGGGCTGGAAAACAATACATTTTTGTACATTGTGCAAGGATTCCATAGAGGTAGCTTGGATGGTGAAAGATCTGTTGTAGAAAAGGGTGGCGTGAGCAGAGTTTGATGTCAGATGCATAGCCAAGTGGTATTTGTGCTGGAAAACAATACATTTTTGTACATTGTCCAAGCATTCCATAGAGGTAGCTTGGATAGTGTAAGATTTGTTGTAGAAAAGGGTGGAGTTAGCTGGGACTTTGGTGTCAGATGCATAGCCAAGTGGTATTTGTGCTGGAAAACAATACATTTTTGTACATTGTCCAAGCATTCCATAGAGGTAGCTTGGATAGTGTAAGATTTGTTGTAGAAAAGGGTGGAGTTAGCTGGGACTTTGGTGTCAGATGCATAGCCAAGTGGTATTTGTGCTAGAAAACAAAACATTTTTGTACATTGTCCAAGGATTCCATAGAGGTAGCTTGGATAGTGAAAGATTTGTTGTAGAAAAGGGTGGCGTGAGCTGAGACTTTGATGTCAGATGCATAGCCAAGCGGTATATGGGCTGGAAAACAATATGTTTTTGTACATTGTCCAAGGATTCCAAATCCAAAGACATAACTTGGGCAGAGAAAGGTTAGTTGTAAAAAAGGGTGTTGTGAGCTGGGATTTTAATGGGTTACTTTTAGAAAAGATCAGTGGAAGATATTCACTGACAAAGAATAGAAGCTTATTAGATATACTTAAACAGGCAGGAGTATCTCAAAAACCTATGGGCTTGCTTAAAGTTATTTTGGAAAATTTTAAACAAAAAATAATGAGATTTTTTACTTACACTAATGCTAGGCTGTCAAAAAAAATACTTTCTTAAATCCTGGCCACAATGCAATAAAAATCATTTCAAAATACAAGCAATTAGGGCAACACAAAGTTATAGTTAAAAGCTAGTAGTTATTTATTTCAAGCAACATAAAAAAGTATGGATGGTAAAAACTAATCCTAGGGCATAAATAAATACCTTTTAAGTTAGTTCTACTTACGTGGATTAATGATCATGTGAATATGATCTCTAATGCCATTCCTTATGTTGAATCGTATGACAGCAACTTCTCCGAACACGTAATCAGCATTGGTCTCGCATAATGCATTTACATCTATTATGTAAATGTTTTCGTCCAAAAATTCTGAGGAAAATAAAATTTGTAAATGAAGTGTTTGTTGCACCTTTTTTCTGTTTCATAATTAGGGTAAACCACCCATATATTGGCACTTTAAGCGCTGTTACAAAACAAAATGCCTGAAAATCAAAATTCACTGAAACAATATTCCTAAAAATGCGTTCAGACATTAGAGATGTAATAAACTAATGTTATTTACCTTCTAACAGACGGGATATTTACGCGCAATATTATTATTTTAAGTTTTTTTCAAAACGTGTATCTACACCATTTATTGGCAGATATTGACCCATTATTGGCACATAGAAACCCAATTATTGGCAGTAATGCCAATAATTGGTATGTAAAGGTAATCCTATTATTGGCCCCACATACCCAGGTTAACATCAGGGTATATGAAACAAAATTCATAGGATCTAGACAAAGGTTTATTATGTACCTGATACCTGTTAGGTACTTATAATATTCTTCGTGCATAAATCAGTCCGCTTTCAGTTATATAAACAACACTTGGCTGAGCAGCTTGTGAGTCAATGTTACTTCCTCACAATAATCATATTATTCAAAAGGCCTCGCACATTGTCTTTCTTTTTTTTAATAGTACTTGTTGTTTTTTTTTTGTTGACAACAAGCTCCCAGACAAGGTTAGGGACGCACCTAGTCTCGAAGTTTTAAAATAAGACTAAAAAACTGGCTTGTAGACATACGACTGCTGCTGGTCGTCGCAGGGGCGGCTTGCTCCTTACTACTGCTGGTTCGTTGCAGGGGCGGTTTGCTCCTTATGACTGCTTATGTTCTGACTGGGTAGCTCCTCCCGTCAGGTGCGGATGCTAGCTCTCGTAAGCTCGCTGATAAAGCTTAGATCGCTGAACTCCACGGGTTGCTGGTGCGTCCGAAGATCACAGTACGACTTTTCACTATCGCGTTATGAGTTCGTCTCGAAGGACCATGAAGATTTTTCTTTCTGGGCTCAGAGACACCTTATCGCTCGAAGGACCATGAAGAATTATTTCTAGACTCGGAGACACCTTTTTGCTCGAAGGACCATCAAGAATTAACCGCTAGTTAATCCTGGGATGTTGATTTAAAAGTCGAGTTTGTCGGTAAAAGCTATATTCAACTTATATACCTAGAACTACGACTAATGATGCTGACGGTATCGCTGCTAGTGATGCACTGTCTGCTGGCTGACCTAGTGACCGCTCGTTACCTCTGCGGTCACGTATGTACTACCTAGTTAATCTGACCTGCTGAGGCAGCTACCTAGTTTAGGAAGCTAGATGATCGGTGTGTATCGAATAGAAGACGTTCTACACCCATGATGAGTTTTAAATTTTAACAAATTTAATTAAATATGTTTTTATACCAATTTTTATAATAATAAAAAAAAATATGACGTGTAATTTGACAAATTATAAATAAAATGTTTATCTGTTTTATTTTGTCCATTCTATATTTTATTTTCTTAGTTTTGTACTAAAATACTTGGCTTGGCAGGAGCGCTTAAGTATTGTTTAAGCTAGCCAATAATTAGATTTTTCATTAGTGACATGGTGCCAATATTTGGAAAGACGGTTTAAAATGCACAACTAGGAATACAAAAGCAATAACGAATCTTTTATCTTTTAAATTACAATTTTAGATAACAAAAAACCATTTCATTAAAAAATCCAATTATCGGCAGGGGTGCCAATAAATTAGAATTATGTCTTTTCTATATACCAAACATTGGCACAGCCTAAAACAAGAAATCAGTATAAATAAATTGTAATTCTTAACCCATATATGCCCAAAAGCACGAAAACGACCCAAACTTTCTTCTCCCGCTTGGATGCCTCGAAATTGAAAATTATTCATAAGAAATTGTGTTTAACGCCATTTACGCATTTTATGATAAAATAGCTAATCACCTGAAGCAAATTTTACATCAAAAAAGCTCAATTTCAGTTGAATAGTTGTGGTGAAAGTTATGACTTGATTTTTATGGCGAAATTTTTGCACCGACTGAGACAAAACCGTAAGTAACTATTTATTATAAGGATTTTAGTTTCTGTTTTTGAATGATTAGAAAAGTAAATATAATACTCTAGATACGTACGTACAAAATTTTGATAATAATATGTTTTTCACTTTGTTATTAGACCGAATATTTTGATGAGTCACTAACGACCCTCTGGACAGATATGATACCGAATGTTCTCTTTTTTTCTAAGGTCACGCCGAATTCTATCTAACAATGAAATAGTAGATATCCTGGAAAGTTTGCGTGAAAACGAAGGTCTTTAAAACGTTGAGGTCTATTTAGATATTTATTTAATCTTCCTGACAAAAGCTTTGCGAAATTAGCATAGTTATTTCGTAGTTTAATTATGTGATTCCTAAGCTAGGTATATTGATAATTTTATTTATTCGGATTACCGAATTTTTGGATTAGGAAGTAATCTTCCTAACTATTGAACATAGGTATTAATACATTAGTAAAAATATAAAACTGGCGTGTAAAAATAACATACTGCGTTTGATTGACCCCTACCTTTTCCACTATTATCAGATAGTTATTTGCCCGCGGGGTCGATAGCGACCCTTCAAAAAAAAGGCACTTTCAGTAACTGAAACTCAAAATAAAAAAATATGGGTCTTATAATATTCCATTAGCAACAACATATGCAAAAATTATGAAAATCGGAGACCTAAATCTTTCTGGGCATATATGGGTTAAGCATAATTATGTTGCAAAATTATTACCACATTCATTAAAAACTTTCGGCCTGCGCGGATACACTCATATGACCAAAACAAGACTATTTTGAAAACCACTTACCTTAGCAAAAAAATAAAATTTGAAGAGGTTTCGCGGGATTCGATGAGACGCTAAGTGCAAAGGATCATAATTCCGTTTGTATGACATATTATCATGCAATGACTCTGCCAGCTAAGTGAAATGTAAACCTACCAATTATTTTTTAAACATTTTCTCATTGATCCACCGTACAGCATGCTTAATAAATAGTTTAAATACACAAGTGCCAATAAATTGGGGGGATGCCAACAATAGGGTGGTTTACCCTATATAGTATTATAATAAATGACGACTGATGTGGCGCGGCGAGCCAGTGATACAAGTGGTTGCGGGTTAGATTCCCGCCTTGGGACTTATATTTGTTCCAGGATACCTTGTACAAAATAATACATCTCAGCAAGATAACAACTAAAAACAATAACTTAAGCATAATAACAAAAGCACAGACAACAAAAATGATGCTAATTCGAGTTTTATAAGACCAATATAAATGAATTTATCAGCTTCTGCAGCTTGGTCTGATGATATCAGTGTCAAAAATACGTTTCAACAATATTTATTGCAGGTTACTCTAAAGCGAGGTTTAGACTAGCAATAAAACTTGCAGAAGTTGACTTCCGCAAGATGTTACCTGTGTCTAAACAGGTGTGGCAAGCTAACTTCTGCAAGTTTTACAGCTTGCAGAACTTGCTACAAGTTATATGTGTAAACGCAGAAAAACGGCCGCGGCAAGCAACTTCTGCAATTTTTTCAGCTTGCCAGGCTTGCGAGTTTAGATTTGCAATTGTGCAGCTAATATTAATTAAAATTAATCTATTTCTATTAAATTATCTCTATTACAATTAATCTATTTCCAACAGCTAGGCATTTTTTATGTTTCGATATATTTTATGGCAATAACCGTTTCAATAATATTTAGTAAATTTTAATTTTAAACGATTGATTTAATTTTAATTGAGCTACCTTTAGATTGTTTGCAACCGTCTGCAGTTAGCTCAATGATTTCAATTGTAAATACTAGTTGTACTTTTTCTATTCCTTGCTTGTAATTTTCATTGTTAATAAAGATGTTAAAGACCAAATTTGCTCATAGTCAAGAGACTGATTGCAGATAAAAATAGAAAAAAAAAAAAAAAAAAAAAAAAAAATAAAGATGTTTGTTACTTAAAAAAAAAAATTAAACATAGTTATTGTATAGGTACTCATAAAATCGATGAGTATACAATTTACTGTACATTTAATGTAAACAGTCTTGCAAGAACTTCTAAGCGAGATCTTGCTGGTGACTTCCGAAGACTTGTGCTACAAAAATTGCAGGCAATTTAAACGGACCAGAGAATATTTGCCCAAGAAATCGCATCAAGTCATTGCTAATCTAAACAATTGCGCAAGAACTTGCAAGGAAGATCTTGCGGGTCACTTCCGAAAGCAAATTGAGCTACAAATATTGCACGTAAAGTAAACGAAGCAGCAAGTACTCGCTCAAGAAATTGCAGGAAGATCTTGCTGGTCTAAACCTCGCTTAATGATACCAGTAGTGTCATATAATTTATTTTTACCAATACTTCTTTTGTATCTCACTTTTTTCAAAAAATATCTGTTTTTAATCTTGATATAGAATAGTTACTTGGTGGTTTTTTTTTTAACTTTCAATGTGAATGCACTTTGTTGTTATGTATTTTGAAACAAAATTTAACTGCCTTCTTGATTTGAGATCTTTGCTTCAACAAATTATTGCAAATCAATGTTCTCAGAAACAATTACAAGAGAGTTTCGGTTTTTTGTTATGGTTTGCTTACAAACATTTTCAAATTGAGTTTAGCTGATTCTCTCTGCTGGTCAACTCCTAAAGCCGTGTCCGCAGCGCCAATTTTCTAACAAAACATATTAGCAAAACATGTTTTTAAAACAGCCCGTCTGGTGTGTTCTGTTTTATTTATTGTTTTTGTTTCATTCCAATTCATTTCAAAAATGAGTTCCGACGAAGAGGATGTAGAAGCTGTAATAGCTAAAGTAGATTTAGATCTACAAATACGTAACCGAAATAGATTCCGGGTCCGACCCTACCTGCTATCTCGTTCCTTCAATATTTATCAAGAACTACGTATAAACCTTCCTCTTGAATCACTCTATCTATCTAAAAAAAACCGTATCAAAATCCGTTGCGTAGTTTTAAAGATTTAAGCATTCAAAGGGATATAGGGACATAGGGACAGAAAAAACGACTTTGTTTTTTAATATGTAGAGATAAAGAAGAAAAATTCATTAGAACAAAAATCTATATGAAACTATGAGCTACAAAGATAAAAGGAAATAAACTAAATATAAATATAGACGTCTTGCTTCATTGAGCGCGAACATAAAATGCGACGCTTCCCCTCCCCGCAGGCGAACGCGGGTGATGTTATCCATTTCTCTCGGCAAACATGTTTTTGTGTTTTTACTAACAAAACTGTTAAGCCACACCCCTATTCTGTTTTGTAAACATGTTAAGATGTTAGAAAACACGGCGCAGCGGACACGGCTTAACAAGAACATGGGAACATTTTCATGCTTATACAGACAGATACTTCTAAAGAAAATTCAAATTATCTAATGAAGTAAGAGTAGAATGAAGTAAGTTATCTAAAGAACTAAGGTTATCTAATGGTTCTCTAACTTACTCTTCCCTATGGTACTTTGGAAGACAAAGTCTTGAATGTATTTCAGTTCGCGGTCAATAGCTTCTTTGGCAAGACGTTCTTGATTTTCAAGCTCAGAGAATGGCACACCAAACGATGTGAACTTCTGATCTGGTATATTTTGCCTGGCTTTTTGTTCTTTTGCTATTCTTTCATACTTTGAGCGAACAGCAGCGCTAGATGCCTGGAAAATAAGTGGGAGGAATAACAAGCATCGATCGAGAGAGTAGTGAGAAAATTGAACCTGAAAACGGGACAACAAGTAACCAGAATAATTAAAAAAAATTGGCAAATGCCTTTTTTATTTGTACCTATTTGTAAATAATCAGGGAAGAACTGTCATATAGGTAGGTAGTACTTCTAAAAATAGTAAGCTTCGGCGAACTTACCCTCCATACGGGATCTGCAGCTTTTTGCACCTCTTGTAAGTTTGCATAAATGTTTCCCTTTTTTTTCTCCTCCTCCCTAAAGTCTATCATGAAATAAAAGTAACTATTCTTTGCTGGTTTTTTTGGCATCTTGGGACTAGGTAGGTTTTACCTAATTTTACAAAAACGCAAGTTTTGCAGAAAATCAACACTTTTTCAACCTCCTCAACCAACCAAAGAGAATAAAAACGTAATAGTGTTCTGTGATAAAAACACTTCACACTTTCAGCCTCACTCAATGAACTTGCCAAGGTGACCGTTTTAAAAATGACGAATCTGCCAGATTCTGGCAAAAAATCTGCCAAAATCTGGTGTCCGTCAAGTTAGCAGCCACACCATGGAATTTTGAGTTTATAAATATGTCAATTAACTGTGCCATCAATGCTGTATCCGATGCCGCAAAGCATATAAATAGTGCTCCAGTATTTTAGGAGATATTGAGGGACTTCACTGTGGCTGCTATCTTGACGTCAAGCTGGCAGCCCCGCTGATTGTGAAGAAACCATAGCTAGATTTGAATTGTGAACTATACCAAATAACTGTTCCCATATATATCTAGTTGTGCTGTAAAGCTCAGAAATAGAGACCCTGTGGTTTAAAAGATATTAGGATCTAAACATCTACATACATTCGAAAGTACAGATGAGTACAAAAGTGTTTAGATTACGATTGCACTCAATCGCTGGATGGCGTTTATTGCAGCCAAAGCGTTTAGGTACTCGCCTAGAAATAATAATAGACGTTTATTATTATTTCTGGACGAGAAAGTGCTGCTGAAACCACAAAAGACGATAATATATTATGAACAAACTTACAAATCTTATTATTCTTATTGATTGACACATTCTTCTTATGAAAAACTGTAGGTAAGCCACAAATTTAAGTGGGCCTCCATACAACAAACGCGTTTTTTCTTAGTGGCAACATGAGGCACTTGAATGATTTCACATTGTAACTACCTGTTTCTACCTATTATTACAGCAAAAGTGTTTTTATTTATCTATGTTTGTTTTTTTTGTTTAGACATTGCTGGCCACACTGGTTATGTTTTCTGATTGTTTACTTTCCATTCCAGTGTCTAAGGTGGCTTACCTACAGTTTTTCATAAGAAGAATGTGTCAATCAATAAGAATAATAAGATTTGTATGTTTGTCCATAATAAATTATCGTCTTTTGTGGTTTCAGCAGCTCTTTCTCGTCCAGAAATAATAATAAACGTCTATTATTATTTCTAGGCGAGTAAACGCTTTGGCTGCAATAAACGCCATCTAGCAATTGATTGCAATCGTAATCTAAACACTTTTGTACTCATCTGTACTTTCGAATGTATGTAGATGTTTATAATATCTTATAAACCACAGGGTCTCTATTTTTGAGCTTTACAGCACAACTAGATATATATGGGAACAGTTATTTGGTATAGTTCACAATTCAAATCTAGCTATGGTTTCTTCACAATCAGCGGGGCTGCCAGCTTGACGTCAAGATAGCAGCCACAGTGAAATCCCTCAATATTTCCTAAAGTACTGGAGAACTATTTATATGCTTTGCGGCATCGGATACAGCATTGATGGCACAGTTAATTGACATATTTATAAACTCAAAATTCCATGGTGTGGCTGCTAACTTGACGGACACAAAATCTGCCGAACACGTCTCAAATCAGAAAATGCCAAAATATGCCACCATAATTTGCTTTTATGGGGGCGGGAATTATAAATATAAATACTCTAATGAGGTATTTTAATGACATTTAATTTTAAAATTTCAAAACACTTATTCAGTAGGAATCATTACATTAGTTTTGAATTTATGCGTGAGTAAGCTTTGGATAGTGTCGGGGACCTTATTGTAGAAGCTTATATACATAGGCTGATGATGAGTGATGAAAGATATGGAAACTTTGTGGAGTCACTAGCGAGTTTTATTTCTAGTATTGAAATAAGGTTTTGTTAAACTGGTGTTTTTCACAGTTTTTCTAGGAATCTTTAAAATCTGCCGGAATCTGCCACATTTTTAATTCGTCAGCAATTTCTGCCAGAGTCAAAATTTGGGAGCCAAATCTGCCCAAATGGCAGAAATCTGCCACAACTGGTCACCCTGCTGCCTGCCTTCTTGGTATAAGCCGGTTCATTAGAGAAACGAATCTAAAATGGCGACTTGTACTTGCGTTGACAGATAGTACAGATAGCATCCAAAATTTCAGATCAAAGAATTTTTCAAGTTATAAGTAATAAAAACAAGACCGGGTCGTATTTATTTCAAACTAGCTGATGCCCGCGACTTCGTCCGCGTGGTTTTTTTTTATTCCTTGAATTATAATAATTTGTAGATCGAAATACCTTATAATGCTTCTTTGAAGACAACATTCGAAAACTCAACAGAATAACAATAACAAATAAGTAACAACGGAAAGATAACAGAAAATTATACCAACGAATTCATCAAGACAGCGTGAAAGCAAATCAAGACTGTTTTTTTTCTGCATACTGTACGCGCGTGAGTGAGTATAGACGGCACTAGTGTGCAAGCGAGAGGCCATGATAAGTGCCGCCATTTAAGATTCGTTTCTTTAGTGAATCGGCTAAATAAACACATTTCCGTCAATTCCTCGTGTAACGGCTCCATGTTTGCTGCCAATGTCCATGATATGACAGTCCAGTAATGAAAGTCAGTGGCAAACTTTTTTGCTGATTTCGATTTTGACAGCTGACCGACATATTTTTTTGACAATTTTGACTTGACTCAGTCAGTTGAATTATTTTCGTGGGCTGTGAGAGTGTATGATTTTTGGAAAATAATTAGTAAATATCCATTGCATGCAACAAAGTCTAATTACATGAGTGTAACAAGGATACAGCAATCATTCTCCTTCTACATCACGTAAAAGATTTGCTGAAGTGTAAGTAATATATAATTTTTAGTATAACATTTTACGATGGCAGGATTCTGGTTTTTACTAATGAGGCGGTGTTTCAGAGATTCTTACCACGTAGTAGTAGTTCTACATTATATATTTAGCGTTTGGACACCGTGCGTTACTCTCAAAACGATAATACCCTATTTGAGTATAAGAATAGATCGCACAAATTACGAATATCCGCCCCATTCTCTGCTGTCCCTCATACCGTTAGATCTTCTTTTAGGTACGCACTAATATATAAACACCGCCCGAAATTTCACAACATTGAAACTGCAGCAGTGGTTACTAAAACTTATATTAAAGGCAAAGCTCAGGATAAGCCTAAGTTGGCATAATAATTTCTAAGAACAAGCCTAATTTCTTGTTAATGAAGCATTGTAATACATTGTTTTCAATCTTTCAGCTGACTTAAAAAATAGGTACCTACAATAATAAATATTAAAAATCTGTTAATATGTAATATTAAATGTGAATTAATACCAAGTAGGTACTTACTTAGATGTACATTATTTAAGAATATGTAAAATAATGCATGATCAAGACATTATTTTACTTAAAGCTACCAAACTACAATGTTCTACTATGTGTTTCCAATTTCCATTTTCTGCTTCTTTAACATTAAAAATTAAATAACCTAAGATAACAGAACTTTACGCTCAACGTGGACTACAAAAATAATGTAATATATAAACTTTGAAGGTGTTATAGGCAGTGAAATACAGCAGCGTAAGCTTATTATATTCTTATACTGTGTACTGTGAAGTTAGTGTTAGTAGTTTGTGTAGGAAAAACACCAAAACTCATCCCAAGGGATATCTTCATATTCAGAATTTGTCAAACTATATTTTCAATAATTTAATTCTCCTGTTATGTATGATATGAGAGAAAATATAAAAAAATAGATGAAGAATTAATTTATCACATTTATTTAGATATTTTCCCGACATTTAACAGGTTTACTCATATACTCTGGTGAATGAATGTCCATGACAGTACATGTTGACGTTAAATAGTTATATACTTATGTGTTCTGCTCTTTTATGTTTAAAAATAAAGAAGAAAGAGCGGAAAATTAAGAATGAAGTAGGAAAACTATAAAATTGCTGCTAGATTGCATATTTTGAGGTTTTTGAATACAAAACAATGTTATCACAGTGCATTTTATCTATTCCATCACACTTCCATTGTGTTGGTGTTATCTGACCCATGTCATCTATTATATTCTCGCATGCAGGAATAAATACTATTTGTTGATTGTTAAGGTTCATATTTCAATACTGTTCAAATTGATGAGTTTTTACTAAAAGGAAACCTGTAACATAGATTGAGTAACTAAATTTGTTTGGGCTGTGGGATTACAGCCTAAGTCTAAAAATGAGTAAATTTAATTTAAAATAAGTTTAAAATTTGACTTGCCAAGTGCTTATTTTGTAAGCCCAAAGATATAAAGATATTGATTTACTGATTTAAGAAGGTTAAAGGCTGGTTGGTGGAGTTGTACCTTTAAGAAATTGACCTTATATTTATACTTTTTTTATTTCATTGCTTAGCCGTAAGTTTTCCTAAAATATTTAAGTATCTGGCTGGCTTTTGTTTTATACTGCTGCAGGGTAAATTTATTTATATCTTCTGTTTACTAAACCCATAATCTGTCACTATTTTCAATACTGGCGTGAAAATAAAACAACCAGGAACAATACAACAATATCTCCCATTGAGTACAATTATTATTGTAATTACTGTCATGATTAAAAGACGACATAAAAAAAAACAATTAAGGTGTGAAACAAGCATAGGGCCCATCTTATGGTAATTGGCTAGGTAAATCAAATAAAACCTCTTTTCAGGCAGACCCACGATGCGGTATGCGTAGTGATGCGGCGGGTATCCAGGCATAACTCCAATGGTCATCTGACACTGAATGACTACTTTACAATGTACCTGGCCAAATGGAAGCGGGCCGCGGTGGTTTTACTAGTCGTCTGGATAGTTGTGACTTATCTAGTGATATCTCCGTTAAGGTATGTTGGAATTAGTTCTCAGTAGAAAACGGTAGGGGTTGTGGCTGTATGGTCAGAGTGGCGATCACCTACCTACGTGGATAGATCCTCATAAGGTGTAACAATGACCTGGCTCTGCTGAAGTCTAAATAATAATCTATAATATAAAAATGAATCGCAAAATGTGTTGGTAAGCGCATAACTCAACAACGCCTGGACCAATTTGGCCAAATCTTTTTTTAAAATGTTCGTTGAAGTTCAAGGATGGTTTTTACGGCGAGAAAAATTAGAATTATTGCTGGAAAAACCCTAAAAATAGCACTTTTCTTTTTCCCATACAAATGATTTGTAACTAAAACGTAGTCAATTTGAGCTTTATTGCTATGGTATAAAGTTCATATTCGCGGGCGAAGCCGCGGGGCGCATCTAGTAATAAATAATGCTGAACAATCGACACAGCATCGTATAGCCCCAAACTAAGTGCTTGTGCTATGGGTAGGTCTAGATACTAGTTAACTGATATACCTACTTAGTACAAATACATACATACATCGATAGATATTTTTTATTATACATAGATAACATCCAGAAACCCAGAACAAATATTTGTCCCAGCGGGAATCGAACCCGCAACCTCCTGCGTCGCAGTCGTCGTCGAAACAAAACGTAAGCAGAAACAGGAAAAACAGGATTATTACGTCTCTATTTTCTATTTTATGACTTGACTTTTTGACTTTGTATCGATACTATCATCAAGTAGATTCGGGGCTCTGGTGAAGGTACCGAGAAACCGCTGGATGCGGGTTGGACAGGACCGGTCATTGTGTCTTGCGGTGGACTTCTATCGGTTAAAATGTCTGATGGTGTGTGCCAAGCGAACAAGCGAGCGAAAGCGAACGAGTGGGATTTGACGATCGATACCGCACGTTCACTCGTTTTCGCTGTTGCGTCCACACTCAATTTTTCTATTTTGAAGTTTCTTTATTTATAAAAAAGTGTTTACAGTATATTTCTAGTGTGAATAATGTCCTAGAAATTATACTATCTTAATATGTGCAACGTTTTTTAATCCATAGCTTCTAAAAAACTTAAATAATTACTAGGTAATTTATGTTATTCATTTCAAATATTTATGTAGTAGCACGTTATGCATTTACATTACAGTTATGTAATCTTTGGAACTAAATTACATTTAATAACAGAAGTATGTGCCCACACTAAACGAACGCATGTGAACCCGAGCGAAAGACTGCGACGGAGCACGACCTTCGCTTTCGCCATATCGTCCACAAAAGCTCGTTCCCGTTCGCTTGGTCTGTATCCACCGGGTAGGTTGGACTCAATCTGTGTTTATGGAGCTAGAGCGAATCACCTACTTATCCTAACGACCTACTTATTAGCCTAGAGCGGTAGTAAAGCTCAGTTGTTATGCGATAATCCTACTGTCAACTAAAATACCGCGCGTAACCAAGCGAAAGTCAATTTACCGCTATAGCTCTGGGTAGATAATGCCTCATCTGAAAAGCTTAATATCGTTCCTAGTAAATATTTCACGAATAAAATAACGAATTGTAGTTTTTTACAATAACTAACAAACTGCTTCAAATTTCACGAATTATTAAGGATAACTCAAGAACTATGGTCAGTTATTAGTCAGGTACTTATTTATGTAATTTATATGGGATCACACGAAAAGCACCGGCTTTCAATTAAAAAAGAATCATCTAAATCGGTTCACATAGATAAAAGTATTGATGTAACGTAACTTATTAAAAAGGGTCAAACTGTGAACCTCTTCCTTTTTTTGAAGTCAAGACAAAAATAAATACGCCTTGCTCTAGTTATGTAACCGCACCGGTAGTGATTTGAACAGCGAAGCGGTTTTAAACTATACAGTTTCATGGTGTTCGAAAAGCGTCACAACATTACAACCACGTCAAACATTCATATCGTAATTATGCCTCCTCTACACTACTCGCGAAGTTGAAAATTGTTGAAAATGTTAAATGTTATAAAATCTACTTCGACGGGACTCAAATCCTTCCCTCAGTAGGTACGCGAATACGCTAACCAATTGCATCAAATCTTATTTAAGATTTACGTACTTATTCGTATGGCAACTGATCACATTTTAGCCACATATACTCATTCTTCGATTTTATTATTTTACAGACATTTTTTTGGTCTGCATGTAATAGAATAACATATTTTCCTATTTCCGGTATAAAAAGTAACTTTCTTTCTTACGAAACTTTCGTTCGATATCTATTTTTCGAGTCGACAGATAAGCATCTCTAATATTATAAAGTTACGCGAGTCTATGAATTATTAAACATTTTGATTGTCTTCATCTCTTCATTTACTCACTTTTCAACAATATAGAATAGAAGTAATAGGCGTTCATGTAAAACAAAACTGAAATAGTTATAATTATTCTCACTCAAGAAGTGGTTCTTAGTTTAAAAACGACAATTTTCAGCAAACTTTGTTTCAAACTGTACCTCCATAGTGAATTCTTGCCATTGATTTCGATAATGCATTCCTATCAGTAAAACCTTTATAATAAATGACAAGGAAAAAAACACACTTGCTTTACCAATAGGTATTCAATATAGTGGATACCGCTTTGTTTGATTCGGTCGTAAACTTCGTGGAAACTTACGTGGTAGTAATTCATTCCGCGCATATCTTCGGGTATATGCTTTGTTCTTCAGTTTAACGAATTTATTGAATCGAAAGAACAAGGTTCGCTTACATGATTAGGTATATAAGTCACCGTCAAATAATTAATCCTGTTAAATTATCGCTCTTACATGTAAACAACATAAAGTGATACCATAAATTGACTGGGGGTTTTATAATTTTGCGGGTATAACCTACTGTCCTACGGTGACATATACAAGGATCAAATGTTAAAGATGAAGCCTAGCCCGACCTAGCCTAAAGCCTAAGGCTAGGTCGGGCTCTAATTTCGCAAGAACAGAATCCCGGAGATCGCATTAATTCTTCTATAGAAGAAGTTTGAGGGGAATTAACAGCTTAATAGTTTTCCGAACCGGTCATCAATAGAGTTAATTGATTCCGACTTGATCATTCGACGACTGAAGTGGCGCAGTGGGCAAAGGTCCGTCTGCGACGCAGGAGGTTGTTGGTTCGATTCCCGCCCGGGTTTTTGTCCGATCTGGCAATATTTGTTTCTTGCTTCTGGGTGTTTTCTATGTAAGACTATGGATAATTAGCAGCGCCTCGCGGTTTCACCCGCGTAATTCCCGTTCCCATGGGAATTCCGGGATAAAATATGCCTATGTTTTATTCCAGACTGTAATCTATCTCTGTGCCAAATTTCATCCAGACCCGTTCAGTAGTTTTTGCGTGCAAGAGTAACAAACATCCGTCCATCTATCCATCTATCTATCCATCCATACTTACAAACTTTCGCGTTTATTATTATTAGTAGGATGTGTTATTCCAGACTATAATCGATCTCTGTGCCAAATTTCATCCATATTCGTTGCAGCAGTTTGGAGACAACAGAGTAACAAACATCCATCCATCTACACGTTCAAACTTTCGCGTTTATAATATTAGTAGAATGTTAAACCTATTTACAAAGTTGTATACCGTAAAGCCTCTAACCTCCTTGTAAAATCCAGGTGTGGCGGTAACACAGATGAAGCTGTGGATGCGCAGGAGCAATTAAAGCGAGTCACTTCTCAGCTGGACACACTTCGCCAGCAGCACAACAATCTCATCTCACAGATTAAGAAGTCTGATGGGTAAGTTCTCGTGAATAACTTAGGTGACTTAAGGTGCATCCATACCGTTACTTTTTGTACTTTTTGAAGGACAACGTTTTAAAATGTCTATGAGTAACATCGGGTAGTAAAAAGGATTTTATATGTTCCGGTGTTAGTATGTGCCTAACTTTTTAAAACAGTCAACTATCTTAGAATCTTTTCATTATCCGAGTTGTTACTCAACACTGTAATCTTCTTCTTCTTCTTCTTCCGGGCCTTATCCCACGCTAAGTGGAGTCAGCACAACATGAATTCTTCTTCTATTCTGCTGTTATTCGTCATCTCCGTGTTCACTCCTTTCTTAAGCATATCCTCTTTCACACAATCCATCCATCTTTGCTTCGGTCTTCCTCTCCCCTTATATCCCTCCACATTCAAATCAACACGGTAATATAAAGTAATAAATATTCATCTTCCATGGCCACACTTATAAGACACGTCCATTGCCTACAGAAGTCAGAGAAAGTAATTATGCCATGCCATACAATGCAACTCGCTTGTTGCAGAAAGTTTTCGCTATATTTCCGAGTTTTAAATAAATATATCTGAAATATCTGACGTGTCCAAGAGTCCTGTAAAGTCTAATGAAAATAAAGCACTTTGAGTTTGAGTCGTCCACTGCTGAACATGAGTCCACCTAAACGTGTGGTTTACCATTATCACCCGTGGAAAACAAACTGATTCCTGTAGATGTGTTAAATAATACTACAGAATGAAGAAAGTAGACCCTTCCGCTTTTAGGTTCCCTATGTTGGCCTGTAGGACATCCATACAGTGAGTTGTAAGGGTCGATTCTAACGATGCCACGGCTCTATAGGCAGTGATTTGTATGAAATTAATTATGTAAAACACCCGAGGCACACTAGCGCCGCCGAATTTCTTTTCTTATGCGTGTAATTTTTTAATTTCATCGTAATCTTTTTTTAAAGCAGTTTATTATTTATATAAGTTTGGGAAGAGATGCGAAGTTGCTCTTGGAAGCCACTAAACTCTGCTTTCGTATTCCTTCCTAAACTATACAAAATAAATCTATTACAGAGCCAATAACAATAGCTTATGTATAATATGCATATAACAAACTCATCTTTTGATATTTTGCAAATTTCTTGCTTAAAGATAAAAAAGTTGACGGAGCTAGTGTGCGGATACCGCCTTAAGCCCCCTAGTATAGCCCTTTCGAAATTAATCCAATCTGCTCGTAAACGTAACAAAGCTATAAAAAGTGCTAGCTATTCAAAGGACAATAACTATCACGCGATTATTGTTATCAATCATGCTATATACCTAGCTGGAATTAGATATGACCCTGTGGACGTTATATAGCCTAGAATTTCTTTGTTACTCGTCCTTACATGAAATGGCCATGGTTTTTTAAAATAGTTTTTCAGACGTGTGCGTTCTCTAGAAGTATAAAACAAAGTCGCTCACCGCTGTCTGTCTATCTGTCCCTATGTATGCTTAGATTTTTAAAACAACGAAAAGGATTTTGATACGGTTTTTTTAATAGGTAGAGTGATTCAAGAGGAAGATCTATGTGTGTATAATACCGTGCGAAGCGTGGGGCGTATCGCTAGTTATGCAAAAGTACCAAAAAACTACCTATAGATAGATAATGAATTTACATTACTTCTACGTTACGAACTTGGTGCATATTTCATCACAAAAATATCTTAAATAACCTAAATAAGTAATGCTACACAGTGTATTATGATCTAGCTCCAAGCTAAGCTAAGCTTGTGTTATGGGTACTAGATAACTTTATTGTACCTACATGTAAAAACAAAACGCTCTGAACAAATACCTACAGATCGTACAAGCATACGGACTGCTCGAAAACGCTATACAGGGTGTTAGTGTGAACAGCGTTATCCTTGAAACCAGAGGTTCAGTATCATGAGTAGAGTCCAAAACCTATGAGATAAGGTTAATGCCTGTTTTAGTTTCGCAGTATTTTGATATTTTATGTCATAGATATTGTACGCGATATTATGGTCACCCTAGAACCAGGCAAGTTTCCAGGTTTGTTTCTAGGCAAGATAAACTGTTTTAAAACAAGTCTAAATTCACAGAATAATCAAAAAATTCAATAGACCAAAGTACCTTGGTAGGCAGGTATTTTTGGCGTACTTAACCCTAGGCCAGTTCTTATTCTATTCATAAATGTTCGTCCCTCAGACGAATGAAACGTCATTGCGAGTAAAATACACTTGCGATGTATTTGGTTGTATGACTTATGAAGGTGCTTAAAAGGTGTATCTGATTCGATTTAAAACTTTGAATCATTTTTACGTTTTGCGCGGTCTGTGAGACGAATGTTATTGAATCTAGGGTTAAAGTTTATCATCAATCAATTTTATCTACTATTCAATCTAAATTTCAGTTCTTTGTACAGTGAATGAAATTCACTTACCAAAATAACACTTCACCATCACGCAACCTCCGCACGTTTTCTCACTCGTAGATTAGGTATTATTACACACTCGAAAAAACACAAATTAGTACCTTATTTGTCAGCTTATTAAACACCTTATGAACACTTGCATTTTGCATGACTGGGCATGGTGAACTGGCCATATGTACGTACGTACGTAGCCTTTGTGTCTTTGGGATAGTTTCCTAGCTTAGCACACGTTATCCTGGGATGGAAACAGCTGAGCTCTGCGTACATCGTACGAGCCAAGTTCACCAGAGCGATGGCATAAGGCCGCACCATTTCAGTCCACTTTTATTTACATTTTTGTAAGACTTCGTAACTCGTTCGTACTGAAAACAATTGACGCGCGAAAATCTGTGTCAACGACGCGACGACGTGCTCTCCGTCACGCTGGCGGTCTGTCACTGAGGAGCGATCGGACGGCTCCTGCGCGAGCAGGCGGGCGGCGCGTGCGGCGCGGTGAGGTGCGTGCGGGGCGCGGCAATGAACACTTGCATGGCGGGCGGCTCGTTTGATCAAAACAGGTCGACACCTGCGCGGCCCCGTCAATGTACTCGTGTGTAGTTTTACCACTTAGAAGGTGTATCGAATATTTTTGTTTCAAAAATAAATTAAAAATAGAATAATTATTTTTCATCGGTTTTGGACTCTACTCATGATGCTGAACCTCTGGTTTCAAGGATAACGCTGTTCACACTAACACCCTGTATAGATAGATTATACTTTATTATCATACAATGAAGTATTATCAATCTATCTAACGTATACGTTTAAGTACAAAACAAATATTAGCTATCAGACTAAATTCATTTTCAAGCATGTCCTAAAAACTAGATAGCCCGCGTTATTGAGCCTAGATGATTATCTAGGTAATTGAATACAGCCTTGTCTATGCTCGTCTTATCGCAAACAATTCGTTTCATCGCTCGAGTGGTCCTTTCCAAGAGCGATACCGATCGAAAGGTACTTGTTGCTCGACGTGACTGATTTTGAATGTGAAAATAAATACAGCTGTGCGATAATGCAAAAACCACCCATCCAAAATTTATTTAATTACTATGAGCGCCTCATTTCACCCGTGTAGTGTAATTCCCGTTCCCGTGGGAATTAGGGGATAAAATATGTGCATAAAATAGTGCAGACAGTTATTCCAGACTATAATCTATCTCTGTGCCAAATTTTATCCATATCCGTTTAGTAGTTTTTGCGTGAAAGAGTAACAAACATCAATCCATCCATACTTACAAACTTCCACGTTTATAATACGAGTATTAGTAGGATGAAAGCCATTTCAATGGCCTTCGTAATTTGGAATTGTGTGAACAGGAAGCGCGCGATTGCCATTAAAATGGCTTTCTAATATCAATTTTGGATGGGTGGTCTTTGCTTAATCGCACGACAGGCACCGGGTGTTAATTACTCTCGAAAACAAATAAATAAATAATGCTAGAAAATCCACACATCATCATCTAGTCCCAAACTAAACAGAGCTTGTTTTATGGGTACTGGATGAATGATAGATATGTATTTAATACAATACATATATATATTTTTATAAATGTATCGAATCTGTAAGGGCATTTGAACAGAAATTTCAAGACATTAATATTTCCGATACAAGCTGTATGAAATTAATTAAATTCGTACGAAATCAAATCATAATCAATCGCATATTTATTTTGCAACGCGCCTCTTACAATGCAAGAGCGTCGAACTCTTCAAAGGCAGTGCGCAGTAATCATTAGCCTCGTAAAAATAATAAAACTTCTCGGGTTCAGGCTCTAAATGAATAACAATGACATAACTTTTATAGATGTGAGATTTACAGGAAAATACGTGTTTTGTTTATGTTGTGGAAAGAGCGTTGTTCTCAAATTGCACTAGTTTATTAAATTCCTATCCATGGTTTCTAACGAGCGATTTAAATTAGTATACCTACCTCAAACGAAACTTTACTCGAACTCGAAACTTTACCATAACTCCTTGAGTAGAGGCCATAGCGCACATCAACTCGAAAAGAAATCATCACCGTATCGCCTTTCGCGTCGTGAACACGTAGCTCTTCTTTATTCATATAACTATGGCCGTGCCCCGGCTTTGCACGGTTTTATTATACGTATAAATCTTCCTCTTGAGTCACTCTATCTATTAAAAAAAACCGCTTCAAAATCGTTGCGTACCTAGTTTTAAAGATTTAAGCGTACATAGAGACATAGGGACAGAGAAAGCTACTTTGTTTTATACTACGTAGTGATGGCACTTATATTAGAGCAAATCTTATCCAGACAAACATATAGATACGAATTCGCATTTTAACGGGTCTTCAAATTAACGTTTAAAGCGTTAAAAATCCTTTGAAGAAAACAGTAGGTAAATCTAACTACAGATGAGATGACAACGATTCTCACACGGCTCTCAAATGGGTGAACGGATCTCAAAAAAATGTAGCATGAAGGGAATCGGTGTTCCCTGGCCTTTCACGGGATAGTAGTACGAGACTTTGTCCTTACAAAGTTTACTTTTTAAGGATTATTAAATTATAGTGCGCCATCGCACTCGGGAAATATCTAAGAAATGACATAATATCGCAAACATTTTCGACTTCGGTGGTCACTTGGTTTCGAAGCGCAGTTGGTATCGCATTCGGTACACCATTTAAATAGTTTAGTGTCAATTTGTTTTTGGCATTCTAATAACACAAATTTTTTGAGGTTCATTCATAGCTGTGACGATTATCTTTATAACTACCAATTTGACAATTAATAATTATGAAAGTCTCTTCAAGCGCAAAAAATAGTAGAATACCAAATGTTTAAACCTAAAATCAAATATTACTACGTTCTTAAACATCTTGATTGAATGGCACTATTGAGACCTTTGTTTTGACATTAGTGGAATATGGCCCCTGGTCGCGAGTTCAAGCAAGTCCCGCCGAAATCGATATTTTTTGCGATGTTATTCTACTTTTTAATCCGGAATCGCGCTCGCGAAGCCGGTTGCAGAAGCTAGTATTTTACTAACATGTTGAATACTTGTTATTTTAGCGAGTATTTCTTCTATCTGAATTCTACAACATTTTCTTTTTTCCAGTTTCAACAACCTAAAAGACATAGATGGGTCTCTTTTCCTGGACTCTGGCCAAGGGCCGGCGGAGGAGTATGAAACTCTGAGGAGGCGGATAAACTCGAACACCAAAGAACTGTGGTACTATGTCAACCACGAGCTAAGCAAATTGGCTAAAGGCGGCAACGAGAATGTACAGGCCGTTTTGGACCAAGTGGCTGATAGGAAAACGTAGGTGTTAGCTTTTATATTAATTAGTGACTAATTAATTAATAAGACATTAGTTAGAGACTAACTATATCTCGGGCTCGTAACTAGTCATTCTTGTATTCCTTATCATTTGCTTTCAAAATATGAATTCCAATTATAACGGTTTTATTATACGTATAAACCTTCCTCTTGAATCAATCTATCTATTAAAAAAACCGCTTCAAAATCCGTTGCCTAGTTTTAAAGATTTAAGCATACATAGGGACAGAGAAAGCAACTTTGTTTTATACTATGTAGTGATACCGTATTTAGTTGCCGATAAGGTAAACTAAAACGGTCACTAAGTTTTATCGTCAAAACAACTGGTAAAATAGCGATAAATGAAATTCGTTATTGGGCGTACTATTTACGATTAGGTTATTGTGGAGCGTTAATTAGTATGGTTAATTTGGTGTGTAGGAGTAAATTAATTACTATGAGTTTTACTACTTTGACTAGCTTTGTTCATGCTATTGGTGGAAGGTAGACTTTAAAGCGGTATTACACTACACGTTATTCAGGGCCCTAACTACCGGGCCCTGAATATCGTCCGGGTCCGGGTCCGTCCCTTAGGGACCCTAAATCTTATTACACCACTCTTAGGGTTAGGGCCCCTGAATACCGTGTAGTGTAATACCCCTTTTAGGTTGGTACTCTGGAGTGCATCTCTGGCAGTGATCGGAATTACCTGAGCACCTAAAGTTGTGTGAGTGTGGGAATAACACAGAGTTGATAATACCTCCTCTATAATCCCGATGATGATGATCATCAGGTTTAAGTCCCGTTATTACAAAATCATGAAATGGACTTTTATTGATATACTTTTATGATTTCATTGATATTGATACGGAGGTTTATCGTAGTATCATTACATTTTTTTTTTATTCCGACGAGAATCTAATTTATGTAATTTGGGTAAAAATGCTCAGGTAATTCCACTGCTCCGGAGGGACTGCCTCAAATGAGATGAAAGGACGTATTTTTGATGTCTTCCTTTCATGTCATTTAAGGCAGCAGTTACTGCATAGCGGACAGTAACTGGATCTTAACTGCCTAAAGTAGAAAAACAAAGATGAGTTTGAAGCAGGAAGTAAGTCTTTTCGATTCAGTTCGAACGGTTTATCAACATAAATTCATTTCGGTCTAGGTTAATCTACCTAAATATTTTCTACACTTAAGTTTCCGGCGAAGACGGCTTGTAACTTCAATAGGGTAGTTTCCTGGGTGAGAAAAATATTACTTTATTTAGTCCGCGAGTTTCATTTACGAAAAATATTGGACTCGTATTTTTATTTTATCAACCCAAAGAAACCAAGCTAAAGCGCATTAAAGTTGAGAAGTGGGGTCTCGTGACGTCACGCCTGCTATAAAATATCACAGGGCGTGGCGTCACATGGAACTAAAATGGAGGAGATAAACGGATCTTCATATTTTTTGCCTAACATTGAAGTTCCGAACGGGTTTTGGCGGAACCTTAAGAGATGCAATTTTTTTTTAAATATTTTGAAAATAATCGGCAGTGGCCTAATGCTCATGATAATATTTTTTTCCTGCAGTTCCCTCCTATCAGACCAAGAGAAACTTCCAGCACTAGACGGGTACAACGATTGGCGGCACATAGAAGCTGCCAATGTCAGCGACCTCGTGCAAAGGAGGTTGTATTACCTGCAGAACCCACCGGACTGCAAGGAGGCTAGGAAACTCATCTGTAGTCTTAATAAGGTGAGTTCTTATTACCACTTCCATGCTATCAAGTAGAAAGTCAACTTCTTGTAACATGGCTTTGCGTCTCATCATCATCATTAGCTTTTATTAGTCCACTACTGAACATAGGCCTCCCCTAATGAATGCCATAGCGCCCTGTCTTCAGCTTGCCGCATCCAACAGCAGTCTTGCTTTGCGTCTGTTTTAACGCCATTCTGTTAATTGAAAGATGCCAGATCAATCATTGCAGCCAGAGTTTTAGGGACGATCCTGACTGGGATTGATTTGAATCAGTTGATCTCTACGTTATTTGCAGTAGTCTTCATTAGCTCAATTGCTTCAATCGGAAATACTAGAACTAACACAAGCTATGCTTAGCTCGGGCTAGATAATGCTGTGTGTATTGTCTAGTATTATTTATTTATTTAACACTAGTTTTCTCATTACAACGGTAAAAATGTTCTATCCTTAGATTATGATCTTCATTGTTGAAAAGATTTTAACATTTCCTAATAAGAGGTCGTCGACCTGACACGTGTTAACAAATCGTGACAAACGTTTACCATGTTTGTTTGTTTGTCTAATTATAGTAACACGGACTGTGAACGTCCCGTATTAGACTCGAATGAGTAGGCGAGTGATACAGTCTAATTCTAATAATACGAAAATGTATTTGTAGGTTTCCTCATCATCGTCATTAACCTATATTAGTCCACAGCTGCATATAGGCCTCCTCTAATGAGCGCCCTGTCTTCAGCTAGCCGCATCCAGCATCTGACTTCAGTCTTTCGCAGATCGTTGATGGCCGAAGGGCGTCTTACACACTTACTTTTTAATTTACTTACGCTTACACGGTTGCAAGACGCAGTCTCATACAAAAAAAATATATACTATAATATATTTTTTTTGGCCAAAATAGTGTGTTTGTATCATACGTGTTCTTGAGTGGAGATCGCGATTTGGCAAACGTAGTGTAGGACGCCCTCCGGCCAGGTGGGATGACGATCTGCGAAAGACTGCTGGCAGATGCTGGATGCGTCAAGCTGAAGACAGGGCGCTAAATGGCGCTCATTAGGGGAGGCCTATGTCCAGCAGTGGACTAATGTAGGCTGATGATGATGATGAGTGTGTTTGTATCGTAAACAGTAGATATGTTGTAAATTAAGTATATCAGTTATAAGTACCCATTACTCATCATAACTAAAGCTCTCCTTTTCTTGGAGCTAGATGATGCTGTATGAATTGTCCAGCATTATTTATAGTTTTCCTGATTCTCTTTACTTATGTAACGCTAAATTACCTACTTTAGTTTGTAAAATGATTTTCTAACGTGTCTTATCTTAACACGCTCGATATACGGTCATAAGTCACGGCATTGAAACTAACGTAAAACTCAAAATCAAACATCTAGTGTGAACGACTTATTACAGCATAATATAATGATGTAATAGCTTCATAAAATCAGCGCTCAAGGTGATTTGAATCCTATGTCTTTGCACGTTCCTCGTGGTATTTTGGTAATTTATCTGCTGATACGTTGTACAACTACCATAATAGGACACAGTCTAGCGCGCATTTTTTTTTTTTATCTTTATTTATTTAAATGGAGTTTTGTCACATAGTGACTATGTCACTCCCATATGAGATCATTACATAATAAAAACATGGCAACGGTTAGTGTAATAATGATGGTGTTTCCAATTTACTGCCTCCATAATAATGTTTTTTCATTGTACTATCGGCTGCACTAAAATAAGTTAACAATTTAGTAGTATGTTTTATTACGGTTTGCGCTTTATGACAAACCGCATCGCTAAAATGGTTTCCATTTCTTTAGTTGACACTAACTCTTACATCAAAGCGTGTCCAACTATCCGTTGACACTAACTTGTACATAGAAACGTGTCTAACTATGCGTATACAGATACTTACATACTCTTACAACGAAGAATGTCTAACTATCCATAGATACTCAATTTTACAAAAAAGCGTGTGTAACTATCCAAAGATATCTCACATTCTATCTCTCACATCGAAGAATGTCTAACTATCCGTAGGTACTTACTCTGGCAACTTATGTGTTTATTACGTTTATTTTATAAATTAAAAACTATTGTCGGTGTGAAACTGAACGACATCTGGCCAAGCAGTAACGAAATTCATGTAATCTTTTATGGAGTAAGGAGTTATTTGCCTCTTGATAAGATGAGCTCAGTTGCTTCAAATGAAAGCTTATTATAGAAGCGCATACAATTGCCCATAAATGATCCATACATAAAAACTTTCGCGTTTTTAATACTACTAAGTCATTTTCCATTCTTTCCAGGGCTGCGGTTTCGGCTGCCAGCTACACCACATAGTATACTGTCTCATCTTCGCGTACGCCACGGAGCGGACACTGATCCTCAACTCTCGCGGCTGGCGGTACAACACCAAGGGCTGGGAGTACGTGTTCCACCCGCTCTCGGAGACCTGCACCAGTGCCTACAGCGACAAGGTGCACTCGTGGCCAGGTGACTACACTTACTACAATGACTACACTTACTACAATGACTACACTTACTACAATGACTTCACTTACTACAATAACTACACTTACAATGACAATGAGGTAACACTTACTACTAGGACACACTTACCACAGTGACTACGCTTACTAGGTACAATGACTACACTTACAAGGACTAAACTTACTACAATAACCACATTTCTTAGAATAACCAGAATGACTACAATAACTACAAAGACGACACTACAATGGCTTCACTTACTACAATGACTATAGTTACTACACAGACATTCGTCCGCCGCTCCACAGCTGTCGTCATCTATTTTAATCTATTTTAACACCTTATTTTGTTTCAGTAATGTATGACGCGAAAGTGGTTTCTCTTCCGTTCATTGACTCGCTCACCGCTAAGCCTAAGTTCTTACCGCTGGCTGTTCCCAAAGATTTAGCGCATAGGTGAGTTCTTTTCTTGATACCTAACTTAAGTACGTAAGGTTAGGAAGTACTTACGTGTAAAACCTCACCACGCATCACCAGGGAAAGGTGAGGCTAAAAGCTGCTAAAAACATCAGGACATTAATTTACGATTATTAAAAAAAACCTTGTTGTAACTAGTAGCACAGATTCCAAACTACTATCAGTCGGCCAACTAAAATCTCAGCATAATGTTGCTTCACAAAAAGTTGAGAAACACTGGTTTTTTGACACTGGAACATGACAATTTGATGAAAAATTGAGGCGAATTAAATTTGACTTGTCTAAGTGCTTATTTTGTAAGCCTAAAGAAATAAAGATATTGATTATTATTAAAGACATCCTTTCTAATAATTGTGGATAGACGTAGTTCTAAGCCTGGAATAACTAATACAACTTTTCATAAATTTCCTAGCGGTTGAAATCGCGGGGCGCAGCTAGTAATAACTATATAAACCGTTTAAACTTATTACTACCGACAATGGCAATACCGTATTCTTACCATAATACAGTGCTAAATGACCACTGGTAAGAACCTACACCTAGATAGAAATAAGTTACAAAATAAGCTGTAAAATTGTTATAGTAACCCTTATGTTTTTTCAAATAACTCTATCTAAATCTATTTATTTATTTTCTGTACTGTATAACACAGGATAATCCGATTCAACGGCGACCCCTCAGCGTGGTGGATCGGACAGATGGTTAAATACATCCTGAAGCCTCGAGCGGCCATGCAGAAGGCGATCAACGAGACCGTGGCTAAGATGGACTTCAAGCATCCTATAGTTGGGTAAGTCATAAATCCTTACTGATTTTATAAATGCGATAGTTTTTATGGGTGGTTGTTACTCTTTCATGCAAAAACTACTGAACGTATCGTGCTGGCAAGGCTTTTGAATAGACGTAATTGTAGCCCAGGAATATGCGATGTGTTTCACTGAACGAAAAATCGTTTGCAATTGCAAAAATACGCTTCCACTGCGTAAGCGCGATGCGCTAGACCACTGCGACATAGCGAACTAAATAATCCGCGCTTATCACCTACCGAACGCTACTACTCCCCTTTTGCTAGCCCTTCTTGTTGCCAAGATAGTCAATAGTCAAAGTGCTTTATTTCCTTTAGACCTTAAAGGACTCTTGGACACGTCACAAAATATCATCTCACAATGAATTAAAACTAGGAAATAAAGTGCTTACTTAGATTTTTGTTCACTTCAATTCTTTTTAAGGTAAAGTAAAGAAACGGACAAGAAACCTTTCCCTTGTTAGGTTGTTAGTTTTTGAGTTGGAGCAAAACTCGTTCCAAAAATTTTTATCCTCTATCTTAATAATCTGATATTTTATAGTAAGCCTTTTTACAGAGAATAGTTTTGACAGTTTGTTTGAATTTATTTAAATTTTTGCAACTCACTTGGAGTTTTGTTGTAGAAGCGTATACATTGCCCTTTGAAAGATAGCTTAACTTTGTTTAGTCTAGTTGTGGGCAAAGCGATTTTATTTTTATTTCTAGTATTAACATTATGTATACCGCTGTTCTTAGGGAACCGATTGATATTTTTATGAGTGTACAGCAAGTTTTCATAAATATATTGACATTGTCAATCATTGTCATTAAGTTTATTTCTTTGAATTTATAACGAAGGGATTCTCTGGGACCCATATTATAGATTGCATATATGTATGTGTTTAAAGTTCAAAATCGGCCCTGAGACTCCCTTAATTTGTGTAATGTGCTGGTTATTAATAAAAGTGTTTATTTCCAGCGTACACATACGACGGACAGACAAAGTGGGCACGGAAGCTGCGTTCCACCACATACAAGAATACATGATCCATGTGAAGGATTATTACGATCAGCTAGAGTTGACGCAACATGTAGACCATCGCCGCGTCTATCTAGCCACGGACGATGCTAATGTAAGTCAGATTAAATTTTTTATTATTAACAATACACGCTTTGAGATATATTTAAAAACAAAGATATTTTATACTAGCAGCGTCCCGCGGTTTCTCCCGCGTAATTCCCGTTCCCGTGGGAATTCCGGGATAAAATATAACCTATGTGTTATTCCAGACTATAATATATCTCTGTGCCAAATTTCATCCATATCCGTTCAGTAGTTTTTGCGTGAAAGAGTAACAAACATACATACTTACAAACTTTTGCGTTTATAATAATACTAGCGACCCGCCCCGGCTTCGCACGTTTTTATTATACCTATAAACCCTAGTCGCATAAAAATCCGTTGCGTAGTTTTAAAGATTTAAGCATACAAAGGGACATAGGGATATAGGTACATAAGGACAGAGAAAGCAACTTTGTTATATACTATGTAGTGATTAGGATAAGGATACCATTCAAAGTGAGTTACAAAACCAAAGGAATATTGGTGGAACATGTTTTACGACACTGGTATCATCAGAGCAAACTGCAGGAGCTCCAAATAATTCGTGGTTTTGACAGCTTTAATTCATTCCATTGGGCTCTCATTCGTTATCAAGTTCGAACTTGCATCTTTTTCGCTTTGCTTGAGCAAATATGCGTTGTTGAAGTTTTGTTTTCTTTCTTAGTTCTTAGCTTGCTTTAACCCTACTGTTGTCTGTTATTCTTCACAGCTTTTGTAAAGTTTTCATTCTTAAATGTATTTTTTTAAAATATCTATGACACTTCTCATAGGGCTTCCCTAATGAGAAGTGAACGAATATAGGTTGATGATGAAGAAAAAAATTCTAAATGCAATGAAAGGCATCGCAAATCAAAACATTAAGGTGATTTCGCGTCCAGGACTAAGCATAGCTCCGCTACTAGATGGCGATGATTTTCAATTTTGATGTTTTTCACTATTTTCTAATTAAATTGTTCATAATTGTTTAATGGTAATGTATTTGCCGCAAATGGTATGTTGTTTTTTATGTACCAAGCAATTTTTCAAGTGTTGAAAGCATTTAGGGAGCTTGTATTTGGGAAGAGCAAAAAAGATCTTGCCTGTGTGAGTGATCGGCCGCTACGAGTCACTCACACAAAAAAAGATCTTGCCTGTGTGAGTGATCGGCCGCTACGAGTCACTCACACAGGCAAACCCTATAAATTCAGTGGAACTAAAATAACTACTGTTCGAAAAATAACAGAGATAATTGGAGACGCCTTAGGACTAAATATTTTTCGGACCAATATTTCCGTTTTCGGGACATTACTAAATTACATCTAAAATTAATTCAATAAAACCACTAGTTAACGAACTAATTTTCGACTTTTGTTTTTTTTAAGAATAAAAACAGGCTCTATTTACATTTAAAAAAAAATTGGAGGTACCTAATTTTCTTTTATCGTTTTGAACAATTTAAGTAAAAAGGCGCAGAGGGTAATGTTATTTACAAACTAGCTTATTAGCTAAAGAATATCTTACAAAACATAGGTAAAAAAAAATACTTTTCATGCTATTTATTAATTTCGTTAAATCATTGGAATTGACAAATAAATTGAATAAGTTCACAATAACAATCATTAATTTTAAATGTACTCACTGTGAAAGTTGTTCCAATTTTATAATAAAATTACATTAAAATTATTAGCGTAAGGAAGTCTCCACTTTTTTTGACTCTGTTCTTTGTGTACTTAGGTATTTTAGCTCCGATTTTACGACCACTTATAAAAGATTAAAAGTAATACAAATTTTCACAGTATTTCAATAACTCACTTTGGACTAGCGGTTTGAACAGTCGGGCGGGTGCGACGATGTATAGTCGTACCTGGGTTCGAAACCACCGAAAATTTAATTTACTTTTTGCTTTTTGAAAATGAAATATCCACAAAATTTTGATACATCCCGTTAGTACGGGCTCGAATCCCTTCAACACTACCAAAATTTTTGATTTTTATCATTTTTATTCTTTATATTTTGAACAATGTCATAGACCTAGTACAAACAAATTCATATTTGTCATAAATTACTTATTGTAAGCCTTCCTAAGTCTATTTGATTGTTATATAAAACTTTGGTAGACTGTTCTGCGTAGGTACATCATCCCACAAAGGGTCCTGACCTCGTTTCTAACGGTATGACAAAAATAAAAAGAATCAATTATGTACTATCAACACCAACTGATTTTTATTTTATTTTAGCTCTTACGCCAGCTAAGTCAGGCATTTTTACAAAACGCTCATTGAATGCAAAACGGCCACATTTCAAAAATTTAGAAAATGGTTTTATTTCTGATAAAGTATATTTTCTTTTGAGAACATTTCATAAAGCTAGTTTAATTTAAATATTTATTTGTTTTTATTGGGATAATTATCTTAACTTTGCTTCAAAATTTTAATGCAAAATGGGCTTTTGTAGTTTTTATCAAGTTGGGTGATAGCTATAACAGCGACCATTATTTTAAAAAATAGAGCAAAAAATTGCGAAAACAATGATGTTTTAATATTAAAAAAGAAAAACTTTAACTTTTCAAAAAAATCATGTTCAAAATTTTGTTTTGGCCCTCTGTAAAAAGTTACGATTAGTCCAATAAAAAAAATATATATATAATTCCGGACAGTCCACACAGCATCATCTAGCCCCAAGGTGAGCAAAGCTCGTATTATGGGTACTAGTTGACTGATAAACTTAATATAATACATTACATAGATAGATTTTTTTTTATAAATACATAGAAAACACCCAGACCAACGGAACAATTTTATGTTCAATTTCTGTAGATCGTACACATTTTTTTCCGACACGGGAATCGAACCCACAACCGGTCGCCGGCGGACCTTCGCCCACTGCGCCACATCGGTTGTCGCTGATGAATGATCGAAATGCTTTGCATACAATCTGACACGTCTGATGCTGGGGCCACACTACCGTGATATGCCGATAATTATTTTAATTATAACTTATACAACACCTAGGTGTAACCACGATTTATGACCATAATTTTACAATGCCAATCAATATGGCAAATGGCGGTAGACAATAGCTCCGGCGGCGGTCTTTTTTCGCACATCAAAGAAGATTACCGCAGTAATTAATGCGTTTGTGGCCACTACCGTTTGTCCAGTGTGCAATATGAGCTCACCGGCGACGCACGTGATATTTTTACCGCCTTATTTATTGACATATCTAGGTAAACTCTAGTGTAACCACACCAGGTCATGCAGTAATTTAAACGGTAATTTAATGTCATAATTATTGCGGTAACAGCCCGGTAGACGGTAAGGTAGTGTGGCCCCAGCGTAAAACTCTCTAAACTGGTATCTATAAGCAAACATTTTATCTGTTTACATAGTGTCATTTATTGTTGTCATGGAAACGGAACGTAGACTTCCTAGATCTTATTTGACATGCAGCAAAAATAGATAGGAATAAATACTTGGACGATGGAAAAACCCTTTGAGAACGGTAGACTATGGTATTATTAGATGATTCTTTAGATAGCACACAGATGGCGATTCCGTCGCCGCCATCACACTCACATGTTCAAGTAAGCGGGCGTACGACACTATCCGTGTTCACTCACGCATTGATAGAAATGGCGTAAAGTTTTCACGTTATTTCTAATTATTCCGAGTGTTTTCATGAATCAAACACAATTTGCCGCAAATAATGACGAATAACAAAGCCAAAAACAGTTATTTATTTGTTAAATTATGTCCACATCGCTCATATTTGGGAAAATACAAATGTATGGAAATCGGATCACCTTAACTACAATATTTTCAATTACAGGTTCTAGAAGAAGCCCGTAAGAAATACCCAACTTACATATTCCTGGGCGACGCATCCATCGCTAAGACTGCGGCCACACACCGGCGCTACACGCCGCTGTCTCTCACCGGGCTGCTGGTGGATCTACACATGCTGTCTCTGAGCGACTACATCGTCTGCACTTTCAGTAGCCAGGTAACATTACAGTAACAAGTTGTCAGTTCCCTAGCTACACACTCCCTAGTTCCCTAGCTACACACTCCTAGGTGACGCGTCCATCGCTAAGACTGCGGCCACACACCGGCGCTACACGCCGCTGTCTCTCACCGGGCTGCTGGTGGATCTACACATGCTGTCTCTGAGCGACTACATCGTCTGCACTTTCAGTAGCCAGGTAACATTACAGTAACAAGTTGTCAGTTCCCTAGCTACACATTCCTAGTTCACTATCTACACAGCTTTATTTCCCTCGTTACACGTTTCTAGTTCCCAAACTACACATTCCTAGTTCCCATCTACATAGTCCTAGTTACTTAGCTACACATTCCTAGACGACCTGTCCATATAGAAAGCTGTCAGAAACATGTTCGGATCTAAGACCAGATTTACACGAAGGTCAGAGTGGAGATGTTTATGCAAGGAAATCGAGTGCTATCACAGGCGTTTTAGCCATAGCTAGCTTTCCCACTTTAGCATCCGCTGAGATGCCTTATTTCGCTGTCTCACTTTTAACTAGTTTTTACTCGATGATCCAGCATTATTAAAACCATCAGTGACAAATACAACCTTATGTCAACGTCTTAAAACCTTTCAGGTCGGCCGAGTAGCATATGAGATAATGCAGACAAACCGCCTCGACGCATCCAACAGTTTCTTCTCTCTCGATGACATATATTACTTCGGTGGTCAAATAGCGCACGACAGAGTTGCTGTTATGGCTAACGGGGATTCGAGCAATGAACACGTTATGGCTTTCGAAGTGAGTATACAACATGCGTAATGTTCGTAATGAATACATCCGACAGAGAACCAAAGTTATCGACTTAACTCAAAGAATTAGCAAGCTGAAGTGGCAGTGGGCCGGCCATATCTTGCGAAGAACCGACAATGGGGTAAACGTGTTCTTGTGTGGACACCGCGATTTGGCAAACGTGGTGTAGGACGCCCTCCGGCCAGGTGAGATGACGATCTGCGAAAGACTGCTGGCAGATGCTGGATGCGGCAAGTTGAAGACAGGGCGCTATGGCGCTCATTAGGGGACGCCTATGTCCAGCAGTGGACTAATATAGGTTGATGATGATGATGATGATACAACATACAGTACGCTTAGAACAAATGAACACGCAAACAGTTTGATCATGAAAAAAGTTTTCGAAACCTCGATAGACTTTTATTTATCTCATACTAGTTACCCGCCCCGGCTTAGCACGGTTTTATTACACGTATAAACCTTCCTCTTGAATCACTATCTATAAAAACCGCATCAAAATCCGTTGCGAAGTTTTAAGGATTTAAGATTTATTATTATTTATTTATTTATTATTTAAGATTTATACATAGAGACAGAGAAAGCGACTTTGTTTTATACTATCTAGTGATAAAGTATGAAAAATAGTACCTATCTCTCCGGTAGAGGCACCAAATGTATGAAAAGAGACGAATTGAAAACTTGTTTCACGTTTACCAAAACGTGTTCTTGAGTAATAACATAGGCTACCTTTTCTCCTGGTAAAACATCAAATTGCCATGGGATATCAAAGTATGGATATGAATTTAACGCAGGTAGCAGCTAGTCACTACATAGTTTAAAACAAAGTCGCTTTCTCTGTCTCTATGTTTCTCTGTCACTATGTCCCTATGTATGTTTAAATCTTTAAAACTACGTAACGGATTTTGATGCGTTTTTTTTAATAGATAGAGTGATTCAAGAGGAAGGTTTATACGTATAATAAAACCGTGCGAAGCCGGGGCGGGTCGCTAGTTGTATAATAAAAATATCTATGCAAGTACAATGTATTAAGTAGGTACGTATATCAGTCTTCTAGTATCCATAAAATAATCTCGCTTAGCTTGAGGCTAGCATTATTTATTTATTTGTTTATCGCAGGTGGGAGATCAAATCGGCATCGCTGGTAACCATTGGAACGGCTTCGGAAGAGGCACCAATAAGAGAACTAATTTTGTAAGTAAACATTCAACCACTGCACCATTGAAATTTATGAATAGCTAATTGATGAACCAAATTTTTATTTTTTATTTACTATTGCTACACTACACAGTCACTATAATAATACACATTGCCCTTTTGTACTCATTCTGCTCGTTCTCGATCAGGTTTTGGCTGAAAATCAGTGTTTTTGCTTCGAAGCTAAAAATTTCACTGAGCCATGGCCTATTTGACATTCTGCAGCACACACAAACTTACCTAAACTAAACTAAGTTATTTATTTTAAAAAAGTTTTTTCGTAAAGACATAAAACTTTTGAAATTGAATGTTTTGTACTTTTGTTCTTTTTTTAAATTGTTGTGTCTATGTAATTGTATAAGTGTGTGTCTGTGGAAACAAATAAACTATTTATCTATCTATCTACCACTGCTAAAGATCATCTCTATCATCTATCAAAGTTTCAAAATAAGCGAACAGCACAATTAAGTGAATGCAAGCATTATTTAAAGCAAACAGCTCAAGAATTAGCAAGATAAGCATTGGGCCGGCCATATCTCGCGAAGACCAAAACTTTGTTATTGTGTTATTGTTGTGTTTGCTATTATTGTTGGTAACTTTTATCCATTGCCTAATATTTTAAAAAAGATTAGCCAAAGGAATATATTTTATTGTTTCAGAATGGATTCGTCCCCTGGTACAAAACAGCAGATCACCTAGTACTGTATCCCTTCCCTGAGTACAAACAAGTACCTCTCTACAGCGATACGCGACACGGCAAGTCATAATACTACGTTATATGCACAATCTATGTACTATGTAGTATACCTGTGTTCTATAGTACTATACTCTCATTTAGAATCATAGATATTTTTTGTAAACATTGACTTTTATGAATGAAAATTTTACAAAAACTGATAAGAATAACTGAAAACTGCAGGGTAACAGCAAGCTAACAACTAAAAACCAAAACAAAATCTTCAACAACGCATAATTCCTTAAGCACAGCGAAAAAGGTGCAAGTTCGCGTTCGATAACGAATGAGAGACCTATGTATTGATGAATGAAAACTATCAAAACCACGAATTGTTTGAAAGTCTTGCGGCTTGCTTTGATGAGATACCAGTATCGTAAAATATGGTACACCAATATTCCTCGAGTTTTATAACTCATTTGTTTACAAAAAATATCTTTGATTTTGAATTGCGGTATAGCAACAGAGCTAGTCATTTAGGTATGGGAATGGCGAGAAAGGAGAGGAATTTTAGTTATCAATTATCAAACATTAATTATTGTGTCGGAATGATACATATTTCTTTCTAAACTAAAACTAAAAAACGACTTCAAATATAATCAATAAACAAAGCTATACAATCCACACTGGACAGATATTTTTTTATAGATAGGAAGCACCTATTTCATACAAAATCTTGTAATTTATCAATTTATTATTATACTTTATTTATTTACCTAATTTTTATGTTCAACCGACTTTAAAAAGGAAGGGGTTCTCAATTCGACTGTATTTTTTATGTTTGCTAAAGTAAAATGTCTTTTTTCTGACATATTTTGATAGTTCTTTGTTTGAAAAGCTTTGGCTTCTTTTGTGATCCCATTTAAAGATCAAGATAATATGTAAGTTGCTTTTAAGTGTTCTTTAATACTGTATTTTATTCGAAAACCTTCTTAATTTTGCTTAAAGATTTTGAAGTCGTTTTATAGTTTTTAAAACACATTAAATTATTAATCAATCCGCTCCCTTACCACAAGTGACTTACTCTTTGCGACGACTATAGTTATGAATCTCCTAGTTACTTTCCATCTTCCACCTTATCTATAGAGTTTACGATTTAATCCTTATACCAGGGCATTAGAATTTACTTTTGTAATCGTATATCATTTATATTTTACCCTAAAAGTGACGTAATGACAGTAGTTCGATTCTTGTAGCACAAAAAATGCACAAATTATCAGACAAAAAAAAACGTAAAATTTAACGATGACTCTTCTATTAGCAATAGATTTCTGTGTGGTCTACTCAACTATCCTGTGATTTGTAAAGCTCTGATGCCAACTCTGGTTGCGCTTGTACCTCCGAAATCAAAACACTACTCAGATTTACAGTCCCGTAAAAATAAGATTTCAGGGCATTTAAAAAAACCTACGAAAAAAGTAAAGACGTTTCTTTCCATGATTAAGCCTGTTCTGTGCCAATTTCATAGGCATGGATGTTGAGTTATGTACATATATGTACCCACAAATGACTTTTGTCTCGTATTTCCTAAACTAAAAATGCTATCGGCGAAAATACACATAATTGAAAAGGATAGAATGGTTAAAATTTGCCCTCATGCCAAAAATAGGATTTCATACGATACGATTTCATAGGCTCGTTCATTAATAATTTACTCGGTCATTATTCATCCAAAACCATGGATTCATGATGATCTATATTTAACAGGTATATCTGTCATATTTGATCAGAATATCAGGTACTTACAACATATTTTCATTGAAGGCTATCAAAAAAACGTTCCACTTAAATCTGAGAGAAGTGTTCGTGTATTGGGCTAGTAGCGTATTTCATTTTATTCCTATCCAAGCACTTACCACACACTTCAGTTTGTTGATGATTTAGTTTTTGTATGTTATTTTATTTCCAAAAAAATATTAACAAACAAATATTTAACTAACCAGGAGAGGATGTAACCCCCAAAGAAATACTGAACTTTCAGGAGGAAAAGGATATCGACTTGTCTGGATTAAAATGAAATGAACAGAAGTCTATTCTTAATTCTGTTTAAAAAAAGCCTTTGGGTCTCTCAAACAGACGAGTCCTGCGGTCTCGGCCTATATAATTTGACAAGCAGTTGAGGTATAAATATATATGAATTATTAATTAATTTTATTTTTACTCAAAAGTGATAAAGGACTTATACGATATTACATCGTAAAAATTGAGCAGTAGTTTTGAAAATGAACGCATACAAAATGTCGTGTCACAAAAGGTTTTTAATGTTAATTTTATTTTAGTTCCTTTGTAAAAATAGTAATGTAGGAAATAACATTTGGAATAGTGCAATGTTTTAAATTAAAGTGTGACGTGTAAAGTTCTTGTAGAATATTATTTTATAGTCTGTGAATACTTTTGTATCAGAACTCAAATAATTTAATATTTTATGTAAAATATTTTTATGTGCTCGGCATTTTTAGTGCTGCCGAATAAGTTTAGATTAGTTTTAGCAACATCTGAATGAGGCGTTTTCTTAGTTACGTGGACCCTGAACTGGTTAACATGATGCGACTAAAAACGTTAAACCCTCCACAGTCACGATTTTGAAGTGCTTCTTGTGTCTTGTTTTGTTTTTACTTAGGAAACAAACAGTTACATATAATTATAAAAATTACAATTCGGACTTAAAAATGAAACAGTAACCAATAGATGTATCCACCGTTAAAATGTGTCGTGCGATTTCTTGCGATATTTGTTTGCAGTACATTTTGTACTAAGACGCATACGATCTCACACACTACCTCGATATTATCGACGCTATCGAGGTTGTCAAACGCGTTTCCTTGTACTACGATTTAGCAATAATTGTTCTCGGAACATTTTGTACTAAGACGCATTCAAATTTTCTCACTGCTGCGTTTTACGATATGGCGGCGCGCGGCGCGAGCGTCTAGAAATAGCGCTCACAAGACGCAGCTTTATGTAAGGAATCGCGCTACAAAATCGTAAGAAATCGTCAGTGGGGTAGAGGCTTTATTTTCCCGCGAAAGATCCCTGCCATCTGTTGTGGTCAAAATAAATAGGTTGATCGTTTTTGGAAAACACCTCATTGACACCATTGAATGTAAAATAATGTGAGGATGTGTGTCAATACAAATGGTTTATGTACGTTTAAAGTTGTAAAAAAAATTTATTCCTCCAGATATCATATGTTATGATAAAACCTTCCTCTAAGCATTCCATTATTGTCTGCATTCACATAAAGTTAAATTAGTTACGATCGCATAATAGCTTAAGTCTTCTGAAACATAGATTCTAGCAATAACTCCGCCCTTATATTCATTGACGCAAACCACAAAAAACATATTTTGTAATAAAACAGAGAAATCCATAAATCTGTTTATTTATCTACATAAAGTAGTGATGTAATTGACCATTGTTACAAATTTTAGCATTTATTGTGCAGCATTTAGTTTAATTATTAAAATACTAATTCAAGAACTATAGAAAAATGTGATGTTTCTTAATTCGCATACAACTTTCTTTAGTCAAAGGCCATAATGACAAAGTGATAGTTTTTGGGCTTATTAAATTTAAATTTGAAAGTTGAATTTTCAAGAGAAATTAGACCGAAAGACAAGGCCTAAAATAATAACATAGAGGTAGATACTTACCTAATAAGATTTTCCGAGTTCTCTAAACTATTTAGTTTAAAGTCGGTAGATTTAGATTTTTTCCATATACATTTACCTACCTAATTGTAATAATAGCCATATTGAAATTAAATTGAAAATGTCTTAATTTTCTCTTAATTTTTTTATTTATTGTACAGTTTCCTATTTTTATGATCTGATGTTATGTGTTAAGATATGATGCAATTTGAAGATAGGTAAATTTTTTGGGTTCAGTTTTCTTCAAGTAAGTAAAGTCTTTTTTTTAACTTGTTTCATGTTGCTTTATAGAATCATTTTGTTTTTAAGTTTGCCTGTTGCTCATTTTCGTTTTTATTTGTTATTAGTTTCAATGATTTTATCCCAGTAATCAAGCTATATGCATAATAAGGAAGTTTCCAAATTTTTAATTTAAATGTAGAAAAATAATGCTATACTTGCAATAAAGCCCAGTGAAATTTTTTTTCAATTATCTTCATAAATGACGAAGTTATGATACTTTTCCCGTCCGGTTTAAAAGTTCTCGGCGCGCGGCCGCTCAACAACGTCATGACGTCACAACTTCCGCGAGACGCTCGAGTCGAGTAGTAATCGATGCGCGGTCACCTCAGACGGTTGTTGCTTTTGGCTAAATCAAGACCGAATGGATATTATCGTTGTAGAATCTGTGCAGGACAACATCTACATAGTTTTAAGATTGCTAGTATTTTTCTGAAGGTCTGATTATCAGGTTTTAGAGTTCAAAATCGTTCGTCGTTTTCAGTTATCGTCATAGAATAGTGTTGGTACTTGTCTCCAACAAAAATAGGCCATAGGTTATCTTTATATACTGGCCATAGATCGTTATCCTACCTGGCCGGAGGGTGTCCTACACTACGTTTGCCCAGTCGCGGTCTCCACCCAAGAACACGTTTATCGCAACTATCTAATAGATTATCTTATAGTTGATAGAAAACAATATATGTACCTACCTACTTTTGTGTAAATAAGGTTTATTTTGTGTACAGTCGAACATTCTAGAGCTTTCGGGAATGTGCAGAAAGCTCTGGAAAGTTCTGGAATATACGAGATCAAATACAAATTATCTATTACAGTAAACGTAAACTAATTAAAATAGCTTGGGTTTGGAACCCTATTTAAATAAAGAGATACCTATGTGTGTTAGAGGGTTCCGCTCTTCCGTAATATACAGTTACAATAATATTGGATGGAAGGTGCGTATTTGAAAGATTAAATTAAAACATTTAATATTGTTTGCAAAAGTTTGTTAGCATTTGATTGTTTAGATAAGTGTGCGCCTGTGTGTTTGTGGCGTGTGTGTATAAGTATATGTGTGTGTTTGTGTTTTGTGCATGTGAGTGTTTTGAGTTGTGTGTGTGTTGTGTGCATGTGTGAGTACCTTACCGAGTGTGTTGAGTTGGTTTATATGTGACGAAGATCATTCGAGAACATAGCAGAAACTTCTGGAAGCCTATAGAACAATCTCTAAGTCTGTATAATGATATCAATAAATCCTCTTCACTAGTCCTCTAAAATCCCAACATTATGATTTTGATGTAAATATGTAACTTTAGGAAAATATGCTCTTGTAATTCCGATCACTGCTTATTAATGTTCATGACTTTGAAGTATATCATATCAAGGTTCTCGATCGAATCTAAAAGAAAGAAAGAGACAATGGGAATGACAGAGACAGATTTACCTTTCGGAAAATCGTGGAAACATAAGACAAGGACAGCTGACGGTGTGGCTGGCGTTTGAATGAAAGGGACAGAGTTATTTCTCTAGAAATTTGTCGATTTTCAACTAAGTTTTGTAATGTTACGAGGTACCTATTGGAGATATAAAAGGCCGAACATGTCCGACGATTATTCATTCAATGTTTGGAATGGATTAAGTATAGATTAAGTCTTTGGAAACGAACAAGTGAAAAAAAAATAGTGGACTAATAGAAATATAAATTCAGTATTGCAGTAGGTATGGAAATATAATAGCTGTCTCACAGAACAGTCTTTAAATTCTACGTCATCTTCATATATAGGACTTTCTAGTGACGTCGCATAGAATCATTATGGAAACCGTGCAAGTTGATGCTACACTACAGTATATAATATTGTGTCGTGCCCAAGTGCACAAGTACCTACAACTATTAGTGCACCCGATAAACATTATTTTATGGTGCCTAAAAAATAAGATTGGTGCAAAGTTATTTAAAGAAAGAAATCTCTTTCAAATAAAATAAACACTAGACGCGCCCCGCGGCTTCGCCCACGAACCAGAGATTTTTGTCATACAAATTCCAGAAAGTTATTGCACACCCCCTAGTTATTGTTATTGAGTAAAAATAAAAAATACGTGTTAAATTATTCATTCCAGAGATAAGTTGTACCGAGTTTTGAGAGAATCGAACCAAGGAATAATTATTTTCCATACAAACTTTACCACCCCATTTAACCCCTTCAGTGATTATTTTTTCTAAATTTTACTATCCTATATGTTATTTTAAGTCCCAATCGATTTACATACCAAATTTCATCTAAATAACTTAAGTAGTTACGGAGATTATCGATAACAAACATTCACACAGACTTTCCATTTATTCTAATAGTAAGAAATTAAGATATTAATAAGGTTACTTAATACTTTATATAGACACTCACACCACACACCGCGTTCCATGTACCTACTTACTTACTGTGAGCGACAAACGACGAAACAGCCGAAAAACGCTTTCCGCCCCTACTGTACCGTTGACTCGCCGGGAATTGTGACGTCACAGGCGAAATGCCTCGCGCTTATTTCAAAATTCGTTTGGGGTTCAGTAAAATTGGAATAACTTTGTCATTTTTGAAGTTATTTAAATAATTCTTTCACCATATATATTGTAATTTAAATGCCCTTCAATTCATGTAAGTAGTGTTTATTTTTGAAAAATTTGAAACTTCCTTATTGCAACAAACACTGCCGAAATAAATATAATAAATCATGAAATAAGGTTGATGTTTGAATGTTTGCAAACTTGTGTACACTCGACGAAGATCTTTATTCAACAAGCGAATGCTGTTTTCTAAATAAATATATTAAAACACTGATTTTTTTGCAAATTTTGTAAAATAATATTAAATTTTCAGTCGTCTTTAAGCATTTGCTTGTATGAACGAAGAAAAAGTCCAGTAATATTTATTTTATTCATAAAATATTGCTTGTTGTTTATTCTATGACGGTAATATTTAAAATTGTCATACGATAATATTCGCCTAAAACTGTAACCTCAAACATATTAAGCATTTAATTAATGTAAAAGTATAAATGCAGCATTTATCTGAACTCACTAAGGCATACAAGTGAATAGGTATGTTTATTTTTTATAATCAATCATACAAAACAGAGTGAATTTTATGCAATATTTTGTACACTGTAACTGTTTTAGAAGTAGATTTTTAAACGATATCTTGTATCGAAATAAAAGCATTATCTTCCGTTAAATTATTAAAAAAGAAGTCCCTTATAAATATTAAAGCGGAGTAAGAGTAACAGGAATGGTCTCCGTATAGATCCCTGTGATACACCACATTTTGTCGGTTGATTAGAAATCTTCAAATCATTTAAAAATTGTATTATTTCGATACAAGATACCTCTCGTAGACATTGTTATTTAGATGTATTTTCCACGAATCTGGTAATTATTTTTTGAATGTAAATGTAGCGTCTGTTGGTCATTTTATCGTTATTTATAAGCTTCTGATGGTGATCTTATATGGACCTAAACTGTGTATATAGCTATAAATTAAAGTGTATATAGAAGAAATAATATAATAAAGTGTAATGTGATTGACGATATTTACAGTTTTATTTATAATTTTTAGTTAGACAATAATAACAGATAAAACAGATAAACATTTTATTTATAATTTGTCAAATTACACGTCATTAAAATATAAATTATTATAAAAATTAGAAGGTATGAAAATACACTTAATATAGTGCGTTAAATAGTGTCGTTGTATTAAGTATGCGTTGGCATATTTGTATTTTAATTATATGTATTTAAAAAATTCAAATATTTTGTGGACTTAAAGTAAATCGCAGCAGCCGGGTGTACCTATGATTGACAGTATTGATCAAATCATGATGAACACAGAAAGAGTTCTTTCTTTTGCCGAATTGACAGGGACAAGAGATTTGTTCATTAGAGTTAAATGGATGATTTGCCTATACAAATGCACCAAAATATATGTGATTCAAGCATATTTTTGTCAAATTATGATTTTTTGGTGTTCAATTTATATTTATCCAGGTCCCTAGATAGATTTTTAAGTAGGTACCTTAAATATGAATCGTGTTTCGTATCCTTTTACGTCAAAAATAACTTGATTTCTTCCTTTTCATTAAAATTAACAATTCTTACGTGTTTGATACAGAGCTTTTGTTGTGCTAAGTATAGAAAGATTTCAGTTATCGTTTTGGTATTACAGAATATATCCAAATTTATTGCTAATTTTGACTGTTTTATATAATAGACGTTCTATATTGTCATCGCGCCTGCATCAGCTAAATAGAGATAGCGGTATTCGCGCGGATTTTCGCTCGCGCTGAATTGATGTTGCCGGACCCTTAAGGTGATCCGATTGTCATACGTTTGTATTTTCCCAAATATGAGCGATGTGGACATAATTTAACAAATAAATAACTGTTTTTGGCTTTGTTATTGGTCATTATTTGCGGCAAATTGTGTTTGATTCATGAAAACACTCGGTATAATTAGAAATAACGTGAAAATTTTAGGCCATTTTTATCAATGTGTGAGTGAACACGGATAATGTTGTACGCCCGCTTACTTGAACTTGTGAGTGTGACGGCGGCGACGGAATCGCCATCTCTGTGCTATCTAAAGAATCATCTAATAATACCATAGTCTACCGTTCTCAAAGGGTTTTTCCATCGTTCAAGTATTTATTCCTATCTATTTTTGCTGCATGTCAAATAAGATCTAGGAAGCCTACGTTCCGTTTCCATGACAACAATAAATGACACTATGTAAACAGATAAAATGTTTGCTTATAGATACCAGTTTAGAGAGTTTTACGCTGGGGCCACACTACCTTACCGTCTACCGGGCTGTTACCGCAATAATTATGACATTTAATTACCGTTTAAATTACTGCATGACCTGGTGTGGTTACACTAGAGTTTACCTAGATATGTCAATAAATAAGGCGGTAAAAATATCACGTGCGTCGCCGGTGAGCTTATATTGCACACTGGACAAACGGTAGTGGCCACAAACGCATTAATTACTGCGGTAATCTTCTTTGATGTGCGAAAAAAGACCGCCGCCGGAGCTATTGTCTACCGCCATTTGCCATATTGATTGGCATTGTAAAATTATGGCCATAAATCGTGGTTACACCTAGGTGTTGTATAAGTTATAATTAAAATAATTATCGGCATATCACGGTAGTGTGGCCCCAGCATCAGACGTGTCAGATTGTATGCAAAGCATTTCGATCATTCATCAGCGACAACCGATGTGGCGCAGTGGGCGAAGGTCCGCCTGCGACCGGTTGTGGGTTCGATTCCCGTGTCGGAAAAAATTGTGTACGATCTACAGAAATTAAACATGAAATTGTTCCGTTGGTCTGGGTGTTTTCTATGTATTTATAAAAAAAATATCTATCTATGTAATGTATTGTATTAAGTTTATCAGTCAACTAGTACCCATAATACGAGCTTTGCTCACCTTGGGGCTAGATGATGCTGTGTGGACTGTCCGGAATTATATATATATTTTTTTTATTGGACTAATCGTAACTTTTTACAGAGAGCCAAAACAAAATTTTGAACATGATTTTTTTGAAAAGTTAAAGTTTTTCTTTTTTAATATTAAAACATCATTGTTTTCGTAATTTTTTGCTCTATTTTTTAAAATAATGGTCGCTGTTATAGCTATCACCCAACTTGATAAAAACTACAAAAGCCCATTTTGCATTAAAATTTTGAAGCAAAGTTAAGATAATTATCCCAATAAAAAGAAATCAATATTTAAATTAAACTAGCTTTATGAAATGTTCTCAAGAGAAAATATACTTTATCAGAAATAAAACCATTTTCTAAATTTTTGAAATGTGGCCGTTTTGCATTCAATGAGCGATTTGTAAAAATGCCTGAACTTAGCTGGCGTAAGAGCTAAAATAAAATAAAAATCAGTTGGTGTTGATAGTACATAATTGTTTCTTTTTATTTTTGTCATATCGTTAGAAACGAGGTCAGGACCCTTTGTGGGATGTACCTACGCAGAACAGTCTACCAAAGTTTTATATAACAATCAAATAGACTTAGGAAGGCTTACAATAAGTAATTTATGACAAATATGAATTTGTTTGTACTAGGTCTATGACATTGTTCAAAATATAAAGAATAAAAATGATAAAAATCAAAATTTTTGGTAGTGTTGAAGGGATTCGAGCCCGTACTAACGGGATGTATCAAAATTTTGTGGATATTTCATTTTCAAAAAGCAAAAAGTAAATTAAATTTTCGGTGGTTTCGAACCCAGGTACGACTATACATCGTCGCACCCACCCGACTGTTCAAACCGCTAGTCCAAAGTGAGTTATTGAAATACTGTGAAAATTTGTATTACTTTTAATCTTTTATAAGTGGTCGTAAAATCGGAGCTAAAATACCTAAGTACACAAAGAACAGAGTCAAAAAAAGTGGAGACTTCCTTACGCTAATAATTTTAATGTAATTTTATTATAAAATTGGAACAACTTTCACAGTGAGTACATTTAAAATTAATGATTGTTATTGTGAACTTATTCAATTTATTTGTCAATTCCAATGATTTAACGAAATTAATAAATAGCATGAAAAGTAATTTTTTTTACCTATGATTTGTAAGATATTCTTTAGCTAATAAGCTAGTTTGTAAATAACATTACCCTCTGCGCCTTTTTACTTAAATTGTTCAAAACGATAAAAGAAAATTACCTCCAATTTTTTTAAATGTAAATAGAGCCTGTTTTTATTCTTAAAAAAAACAAGAGTCAAAAATTAGTTCGTTAACTAGTGGTTTTATTGAATTAATTTTAGATGTAATTTAGTAATGTCCCGAAAACGGAAATATTGGTCCGAAAAATATTTAGTCCTAAGGCGTCTCCAATTATCTCTGTTATTTTTCGAACAGTAGTTATTTTAGTTCCACTGAATTTATAGGGTTTGCCTGTGTGAGTGACTCGTAGCGGCCGATCACTCACACAGGCAAGATCTTTTTTGCTCTTCCCAAATACAAGCTCCCTAAATGCTTTCAACACTTGAAAAATTGCTTGGTACATAAAAAACAACATACCATTTGCGGCAAATACATTACCATTAAACAATTATGAACAATTTAATTAGAAAATAGTGAAAAACATCAAAATTGAAAATCATCGCCATCTAGTAGCGGAGCTATGCTTAGTCCTGGACGCGAAATCACCTTAATTATAGAAAAAGCATACAAACAAGCGGCTGAAAGTCATACAAAAATCAAAGATTACATTTCCATTTATCATGAGAAATCTCTTGAAATTGAATCGAAACTGGATTGACTGCTACAGAATCTTTATAGTGTCTAGGTACTGCAAGTTTTATAACGAGAACACGGGAAGTAAAATGCATGTTGGGCCACCAAGTAAGCGGTATTAATAAAGGTTTCAACTGATACCTTCTTTTTTATTGTCTCTTTGAAATTGCATTGATGTAGTGAAGCAAGGTAGGTCACTCCTGAAAGATCCTGCAAGTAATTCGTTTGATAAATTAGAAGTTTTTTGTAATTTTATTACTTATAAAACTTCTCTTACTTAATTTTACCAAAAGATTTAATTATTAAAAAATGTATACCTACTAACATAAATTCAAATAAAATTTTAGTCATTTATTTGACACAAGTTAACATACCTACAGTAATCTAAATGTATCCATAGACTCATAAACTAGTTAATATTGTATTTCAGAAGTGGCTTTTTGTTTCCTTAAATAAAGTTCTTTAAGATAGAAAACTTCATAAAAAGGGAATAACGTTCTCCAAATTGGCTTCAAACTTAACAAGGTTTTCAACCACAAATTTAACAGAATTGAACCGAACCAAATTTACTATCTATACAGCTATCTGTGCCTAGGCATCCGGTCGGAAAATCGCCAACTTCCTAGCCTCAAAAAAGCGATGGCGGAGAAAGTCCAGCTGTACGAGTCAAGTTCATTAACACTTAACAGTATACTTCGAGACGCGACCGAGTGCTCATCCCTACGTTTCCCATTCCCCGGGAAGTATCCGTTATACTCCGGGAATTCCCGTTATATCTCGTTTATTCTCCGGTATTGAACGTATGCGCAGGGTTAGTAACAGTGTTATGGTGGTAGAATGAAGTCCGTTATTTTTGTTGTTTTGTTGTGTGTTGTTCCGACTGTTCTCCCGTCCAAGTATGTGGCGAAATGGAAGAAACAGGTGAGTTTGATGGTTATTTTTATGGTTTTATCTAAACACAATTTTCGTTACTTGCTTTTCATATTTTTTTAATTAATATAAGTGGTTAATTGCCTATAAGTATTTATCAGTAACACTGTAATATCTCTGCTACCTACCTAAAAGTGAAGAATTTACAAGACGAACTAGATAGGTACCTATTATCGTTACTTCACTACATAGTATAAAACAAAGTCGCTTTCTCTGTCTCTATGTCCCTTTGAACGCTTAAACTTTAAAACTACGCAACGGATTTTGATGCGGTTTTTTTAATAGATAGAGTGATTCAAGAGGAAGGTTTATACGTAAAATAAAACCGTGCGAAGCCGGGGCGGGTCGCTAGTATATTATAAACTTGAGAGTTTGTATGGATGCTTATTTCTCTTTCACGCAAAAAAAACTAAACTGATGGGTCTGAAATTATGAATAGACGTAGTTCTAGCCCCGGAATAACACAAAGGCTACTTTTCATCCCATAAATCAGATCCCATGGGATAGAAATAGCCTTGAAACGTTTCCATGGAAATAACGCTAGTTAAGAATAGGGTATATGTCAAAATTCTTGTTCCTTTTCGTAGTCTTTTATCATAATTTCGTACTGATTCTTGCTTTTCGTCGGCAGTAAATATGTACTATAGTTTAGTAAATTTAATTCTATTAGATCTAGAAAAATACGCTGTAAATTACATGTCCATTTCTTAAATTTAAAGAGCTTATATTTACAACAAAAACTCGCGCAAACTTGCTAAGAACATACTTCCATATTACTAACTTAAGCAAGATAATCTGTAATACTAAAAGGTGTTTTACCATCTAGATCTAAAATGGTAATTTCGGTTCTTGACACATGATCTACGAGTATTTGAAACGCCTGGCTTTCCGCCCGTCTCCCATTAAGGTCCGGTATACTTTACGGCGCTTTGGCCTGTACCGGATTTGACCGGTAAAAAGTCCACCAAATATAACCCACGAAGTAATTTACCCAATTTATTAGGTATTTTAAAACGTGCGTGTTTGTTTTCGCGGCGCGGCCTGCTTTCACGGGCTTTCTCGAGTTTATTAGAAAGTCTGGCTGACTCACTCAGATTAACGGCGCCGGTTTATCCTTAAGGTTTCTTAGTGAAACTTGTCCTTTTTATGAGAATTTATATTTAATCGTCCCTAACGACTGTCTTTCTCCCTTTATAAGGTTACTTTCAGTATTCTCTCCTGCACTTAATGGCACGCATTTTGCGATCGAATTCGCTGTCAAAAGTGGAAGAAAATCTATGTCAACATATTTTTACTTTGGATCTTCTGAGTTACTTTTATCAAATTGGCTCCTTATTCTTAACACAATAGCCACCACGGTTATAACCGTTGGATACCCTTTCTGGCATCTAAACTTTCAGTTGTTACGTAAGTCACGATCAATGTTGGTCCAACTTGGCTCCAAAACATTGAAAGTGAAATCAGAATGTGACTTGCATATTTATAATGAATTGGTCGGATATGTGATGGATACATAAACACTCCTTTCACACCATTGTTAAAAAGATGATAAAGATGAAAAGTCGAAAATGCTGTTGTAATAATCACTTAGAAATAAAAGAGTCTTCGATTTCGTTGAGTGTTTTTATTCTTCTTGCTATAAAAGCTTTATGACAAGACCAAAGTGAACGATGAATGCTTAATAGGTAGATACTTATATGGTATAAAACATCACAATAAATCAAATCAAAAATTCTTCATCACCAAGCATCTTCATAAATATATACTACAACAAATAACACTTACCTAGACAATAAAAAATAATCAAAATTTTATGAGGCTTGAAAAAAAGGGATATAAAATAAATTAACAAAGAAAATAATAAACTATGAATAGAAACACGGCAGAATTAAATCTCTAACAGTAAGTAAAAAAACCGCATCAAAATCCGTTGCGTAGTTTTAAAGATTTAAGCGTTCAAAGGGACAAAATGACATAGGGACAGAGAAAGCGACTTTATTTTATACTATGTAGTGATGACCGATATTTTGCATTTGTTTGTATTGGTGTCCAGGCGTGCTCCCCAGCCGAGAGATCAGAGGACAGCCACTACGTGTGCACGGATAAGGGAGAGCCGAAGTGCCTGAAGGGCTGGCAGGGCGACCTCTGCGATGTGCCCATCTGCAAGAAAGGCTGCGATCCATTGCAAGGTACATTCATCATCATCTGCCTATATTAGTCCACGGCTGGACAATCTGGACATGCCTCCCCCAATGAGCGCCATAGCGCCCTGTCCTCAGCTTGCCTCCAAGGTATATTATCTTCTAGAAATCTTCTATGTTTATAATTTTGGTACTAGGTAGGCAACTTTGACAACTAACTCAGCACTTGGATGTCATAAAAGCCAAGATTTAACCTTACAATAATAAAGACCACGCGTTTTAATAAAACACGATTTATCTGTCTATTTTATTTGAATGTGCGCGCCATCCGAAAAAATATGTTTGCTTTCCTGGCAAAATGAGCAAACACCAGTTGAAGTTTTATTTAAATTAAAAAAATACTCTTTATTTTAAATCGTTTGGAACACTTTTTTTGTTCATATACTACTAAACAAACTTCGTATTTAGGAATGGTCAAGCCTACAAACAAATGTGTTAAACAGTTCTCATATCTTTCCTACTATATCTGTGTTCAGATTTTAACACTTTGGGTACCCACGACACGAAGCAAGTGCAATAAATCCAGAGCATAGTGGTTATTGATTAATTACCATTCCACTTCTAAGCAATTTGCCGCATGTTAATCATAAACAACACCATTTAAGGTGATCCGATTTCCATACGTTTGTATTTTCCCAAATATGAGCGATGTGGACATAATTTAACAAATAAATAACTGTTTTTGGCTTTGTTATTCGTCATTATTTGCGGCAAATTGTGTTTGATTCATGAAAACACTCGGAATAATTAGAAATAACGTGAAAATTTTAGGCTATTTCTATCAATGCGTGAGTGAACACGGATAGTGTCGTACGCCCGCTTACTTGAACATGTGAGTGTGATGGCGGCGACGGAATCGCCATCTGTGTGCTATCTAAAGAATCATCTAATAATACCATAGTCTACCGTTCTCAAAGGGTTTTTCCATCGTCCAAGTATTTATTCCTATCTATTTTTGCTGCATGTCAAATAAGATCTAGGAAGCCTACGTTCCGTTTCCATGACAACAATAAATGGCACTATGTAAACAGATAAAATGTTTGCTTATAGATACCAGTTTAGAGAGTTATACGCTGGGGCCACACTACCTTACCGTCTACCGGGCTGTTACCGCAACAATTATGACATTAAATTACCGTTTAAATTACTGCATGACCTGGTGTGGTTACACTAGAGTTTACCTAGATATGTCAATAGATAAGGCGGTAAAAATATCACGTGCGTCGCCGGTGAGCTCATATTGCACACTGGACAAACGGTAGTAGCCACAAACGCATTAATTACTGCGGTAATCTTCTTTGATGTGCGAAAAAAGACCGCCGCCGGAGCTATTGTCTACCGCCATTTGCCATATTGATTGGCATTGTAAAATTATGACCATAAATCGTGGTTACATCTAGGTGTTGTATAAGTTATAATTAAAATAATTATCGGCATATCACGGTAGTGTGGCCCCAGCATCAGACGTGTCAGATTGTATGCAAAGCATTTCGATCATTTATCAGCGACAACCGATGTGGCGCAGTGGTGGGGAAGGTCCGCCTGCGACCGGTTGTGGGTTCGATTCCCGTGTCGGAAAAAATTGTGTACGATCTACAGAAATTGAACATGAAATTGTTCCGTTGGTCTGGGTGTTTTCTATGTATTTATAAAAAAAATATCTATCTATGTAATGTATTGTATTAAGTTTATCAGTCAACTAGTACCCATAATACGAGCTTTGCTCACCTTGGGGCTAGATGATGCTGTGTGGACTGTCCGGAATTATATATATATATTTTTTATTGGACTAATCGTAACTTTTTACAGAGAGCCAAAACAAAATTTTGAACATGATTTTTTTGAAAAGTTAAAGTTTTTCTTTTTTAATATTAAAACATCATTGTTTTCGTAATTTTATTTTGAAGCAAAGTTAAGATAATTATCCCAATTAAAAGAAATAAATATTTAAATTAAACTAGCTTTATGAAATGTTCTCAAAAGAAAATATACTTTATCAGAAATAAAACCATTTTCTAAATTTTTGAAATGTGGCCGTTTTGCATTCAATGAGCGATTTGTAAAAATGCCTGAACTTAGCTGGCGTAAGAGCTAAAATAAAATAAAAATCAGTTGGTGTTGATAGTACATAATTGTTTCTTTTTATTTTTGTCATACCGTTAGAAACGAGGTCAGGACCCTTTGTGGGATGTACCTACGCAGAACAGTCTACCAAAGTTTTATATAACAATCAAATAGACTTAGGAAGGCTTACAATAAGTAATTTATGACAAATATGAATTTGTTTGTACTAGGCCTATGACATTGTTCAAAATATAAAGAATAAAAATGATAAAAATCAAAAATTTTGGTAGTGTTGAAGGGATTCGAGCCCGTACTAACGGGATGTATCAAAATGTTTGTGGATATTTCATTTTCAAAAAGCAAAAAGTAAATTAAATTTTCGATGGTTTCGAACCCAGGTACGACTATACATCGTCGCACCCACCCGACTGTTCAAACCGCTAGTCCAAAGTGAGTTATTGAAATACTGTGAAAATTTGTATTACTTTTAATCTTTTATAAGTGGTCGTAAAATCGGAGCTAAAATACCTAAGTACACAAAGAACAGAGTCAAAAAAAGTGGAGACTTCCTTACGCTAATAATTTTAATGTAATTTTATTATAAAACTGGAACAACTTTCACAGTGAGTACATTTAAAATTAATGATTGTTATTGTGAACTTATTCAATTTATTTGTCAATTCCAATGATTTAACGAAATTAATAAATAGCATGAAAAGTATTTTTTTTTACCTATGATTTGTAAGATATTCTTTAGCTAATAAGCTAGTTTGTAAATAACATTACCCTCTGCGCCTTTTTACTTAAATTGTTCAAAACGATAAAAGAAAATTACCTCCAATTTTTTTTTAAATGTAAATAGAGCCTGTTTTTATTCTTAAAAAAAACAAGAGTCGAAAATTAGTTCGTTAACTAGTGGTTCTATTGAATTAATTTTAGATGTAATTTAGTAATGTCCCGAAAACGGAAATATTGGTCCGAAAAATATTTAGTCCTAAGGCGTCTCCAATTATCTCTGTTATTTTTCGAACAGTAGTTATTTTAGTTCCACTGAATTTATAGGGTTTGCCTGTGTGAGTGACTCGTAGCGGCCGATCACTCACACAGGCAAGATCTTTTTTTGTGTGAGTGACTCGTAGCGGCCGATCACTCACACAGGCAAGATCTTTTTTGCTCTTCCCAAATACAAGCTCCCTAAATGCTTTCAACACTTGAAAAATTGCTTGGTACATAAAAAACAACATACCATTTGCGGCAAATACATTACCATTAAACAATTATGAACAATTTAACTAGAAAATAGTGAAAAACATCAAAATTGAAAATCATCGCCATCTAGTAGCGGAGCTATGCTTAGTCCTGGACGCGAAATCACCTTAAGATACAGTTCTAATATTTGAAATAACTTTTTAATTGAGCCATAGATCGTGTGTGTATGCCGTTTACGTGCGTAAGTGTAGGATAATTTAATTTCAATTAAGAAATACTATGTGGTATCTACATATGCGTACAAATTACAAAATTCAACATTTTGTTTATTTGCAAGTCTCGATAATTATACAAAGTGGTGGTCGTGGTATTTGACCTACATAGAGCAACTTTATTCAACAGTAAAACACTGCGGTCAATGTCCTAAAATTTAAAATCGGCTTTATTAGTAAAGTATATTTATTTTTAAGTTCTTATTGTATTTCAGTCGCTGTTTTGTGCCCATCTTTGCAATGGGCTAGCTTTTCGTGGGTACAAATCAGGTGTTACAAGTTTAGTAGACCTTTTGGTTAAAAATAATTTTATTACCACTAAAATTATTATTATTAAATAAAATATGCTTTCTGTTTGATGAAATCAGCCTTAAACTTATCCTGAGTTGGTGCTGGGAGATGCGATGCAGTTTAAATAAAATAAAATTTGTTAATTTCAGTCAAAAAACACATCACATTTAAAAATTAGACATTCTAAAATATATTAAAATTAAATTTAAGCGCTTTCCGTTTTCTCATTTTATTTTAGCTTAATTACGTAGGTATCCGTTCTTTCCAAATACACAATTAAACTTTGCTAAGATGTTGATAAGGATTTAATTCAGAAAACTTTCTATACTACTTTCTAAAAGATCGGTACACATTCGACTGATATAAGTAAAAGTACCCATCCTTTGTGTGTTTAACCCAAAGACGCTCAGTCAGACGATGACTAACTTTTTAAGACGCAGTCTTGAAAGTAACTAACTACCTAAGGAAGATAATTTTTTCAAAGATACGATAAAAGGGAAAAGAAGCGGCTTTTGCTCCTCTACTGCTAAACTCGTGGACTCATTATTTTGTACATTTTCAATAGACTTTAAATAAGGAGGAGATTCTCAATTTGACTGTCTTTATTTTTTGTGTTTTACCTCAGATTGTTTTTCTAGTTGAACCGATTTTGATGATTCTTTTCTTTACTTCTCATTTGATCTAACATCTGACTAGTAATTTTAATCTAAACTAGGTATTGCCGCACTGTCATGCCTCTATCAATTATTTAGTTGATGCTGCTAGCTGTTTAACTTCTAAGGAATTTTGCCTACGGTATGAATCGCGGTTGCTTCTACCTGGGCAGAGTGGAACGTTGACTAAAAACAACCAACAAGGTGTGAATAACGCGTCACGTCAACACCAAGAACATCACTGCTAATGGTAGAAAAATGGCAGAAATGCTAATGGCAGTTTTCTACCTTTACGCCGCGGTTGAAACCAAAGCTGCGTTTTGCCATAGTGATATCGTCCTAACGCGCAAGGCACTTTGTTATGTAATTCAGCCTATGATTATTTTCAAGTATTTGTCTTATTTTAGGGTACTGCAAGAGGCCCGGCGAATGCCGCTGCAAGCTCGGTTTCTACGGCGACAAGTGCAACAAATGCATAGCCATGCCGGGCTGTCTGCACGGATACTGCAACGTCTCCTTCGAATGTATCTGCAAGGAAGGGTGGGATGGCATCTTTTGCTCTGAACGTAAGGACATTTGACGTATTGTGTTATAATATGTAGAGAAGTAGTTTATGTTTCTATGGAGATCAGTAAAACAAATGCATAGCCATGCCGGGCTGTCTGTACGGCTACTGCAACGTCTCTTTCGAGTGTATCTGCAAGGAAGGGTGGGATGGCATCTTTTGCTCTGAACGTAAGGACATTTGACGTATTGTGTTATAATATATAGAGTTCTAGTTTATATTCCTACGGGGCCCAGTAAGACAAACGCATAGCCATACCGGGCTGCCAGCACGGATACTGCAACTTCTCTTTCGAATGTATGTGCAAGGAAGGGTGGGATGGCATCTTTTGCTCTGAACGTAAGGATATTTGACGTACCTATTGTGTTCGAAATTATGTAGAGAAGTAGTTTATATTCCTACGGAGTCCAGTAAAACAAATGCATAGCCATGCCGGGCTGTCTGCACGGATACTGCAACGTCTCTTTCGAGTGTATCTGCAAGGAAGGGTGGGGCGGCATCTTCTGATCTGAACGTAAGAACATTTGACGTATTGTGTTATAATATATAGAGATCTAGTTTATATTCCTACGGGGCCCAGTAAGACATGCATAGCCATACCGGGCTGTCAGCACGGATACTGCAACGTCTCTTTCGAGTGTATCTTCTGATAAAACATTACATATAGCAGATATTTTTAATTATACATAGAAAACACCCAAAACAAATATTTGCAGATCGTACAAACATTCATTCTAAGGCGGGAATCGAAAACGCAACCTCCTGTGTCACAGGCGATCCTTCCGCCGCGCTACCTACTCTAATATGGCTAAGCAATTGTCAACGAAAATTAAAATATTGTGTTCCTAGTAATGTAGTATAATATGATTTTATTAATGAATGCCTGTTATTAGCTTTCTGTGTCTATTTAAATTGTATTGTATTTTGTTAAGCTGATGGCAATCCGAATTAAATAAATAAATGAAGATATTTGATTTTTTCAAATGAAATGAGGTTGTCTAATGATAGTGTTTACTTTTACTACAGATACATGTGATTGTCAGTTTGTCACTAAAGTAGCTTCTGTCAAATACTTAGGCGTAATGATTGATAGTTTTTTATCATGGGACGATCACATAACACAAACAGTTAAAAAAGTCAGAAAACTAATTTATGTTTTTAAAAACCTTCGTCACGCAGCTGATTTTCAATGTCTTAAAATGGTTTATTTCGCACTAGGACAGTCAATAATATCATATTGCATAACATCTTGGGGTGGAGCTGCTAAGACGCGACTACTACGTTTGGAAAGGGCTCAAAGAGCTGTCCTTAAGGTACTAAGCTGTAAACCTAGACTGTTTCCTACTGTTGATCTGTACTCACTCTGCCAAGTCCTCACTGTCCGACAACTGTTTATTCTGAATACTCTCTTGCGTAAGCATGGTCAACTGCCTTACGACCCTATACCAAGCCGGACTAAGCGACGCTTCCACAGAGTCTGTGAAACAGTGTCACACAGGACTGCTACAGCTAGTAGACAGTTTCCCCACATCAGTTCGATGCTCTATAATACAGTTAATAAAATTCTTAATATTTATCCCTTATCCCTGCGGAACTGTAAATGTAAATTATCCGCCTGGCTTTTAACCCTTTCTTATGAAGATACAGAACTATTAATAGCGAAAATATTGTAATCCATAACTAATTTATTTACTTTTCTCTTTTTATGCTTTAGGTACATTACTTACAATGTCAAATATATCATTATTATATTATTATTATTATTTTTTTCATGTTTCAATTCTGTTTCCTCTTACCAACTGGTTCCTAATCGTTGCCCTGACTCTTAAGAGACAGGTGTCCTCGACGACGGTGCCTACTTAATCCACACTTTTTATTCATTAATTTTCATATACATAGGTACACCACACATCACTTATTCATATGTTGAGTACATTCACAGCATAATAATATAAGTTTCATGTAGTCTTCTACTTGAGCATGTTAAATTAAGTTACTTTAATAATTATAATAATATTAATTAAGGATAACTTAGGCTATATACTCTCTTAAATTGTTTTGTTATTAATTTTCACTATGTCCAGAGGAGGGCGATACTGTACGCGACACAGTTTTATACTTTTTGCGTCAGTATCGTTGCAATGTTTTTAGTTTTAAACAACATATGGTACCAATAAACTATTTGATTTGATTTGATTTGACTTCTGATGACGATGCATATTGCTTCTGATACAGCGACATGCCGCTCGGACTGCCACTCAACCCGCGGCTACTGCGAGCAGCCCGGCGAGTGCCGCTGCCGCTTCGGTTGGACCGGCCCGACGTGCCGCGACTGCCAGCCGCTGCCGGGATGCCAACACGGCTACTGCGACAAGCCGCTAGAGTGCAAGTGTGCTAAGGGATATACTGGCCTGTTGTGTCAGACACGTGAGTACAATATTATAAGTAATTAGTGACCCGCCCTGTCTCGTAGGAGTGTATTATACGTTAAAACTTTCTCTTGAATCATCTATTCTCGATTTCTCTATAAAAAAAATCGCTTCAAAATCTGTTGCTGTTGACTGAAAGGGGAACAGGTAAGCGACTTTGTTTTATACTGTGTAGTGATTTTCATCCTTACTAATATTATAAATGCGGAGGTTTTTATGGATGTATGGATTGTTTTTCCTCTTTCACAAAATAATACTAAACTGGAGTACTACTAGATCGGGCTGAAATTTTGAATAGCCGTTATTCTGACTATGGATTATAACATGAATGTTATGTAGTATAGTTTATGTGTCTCATTCGATAATTAAAAAACGTGGCACCCAATGTTTCATAGGGATCATAAACTGTAACAAAACCATTAGTGTAAAAAACTAATGGTAAGTAAATAATTCACTAATATCGCTTATATTTTTGGCAGCGGTGTGCGCGGCAGGGTGCCACAGCGAGCGCGGCTACTGCCGGCGGCCCGGCGAGTGCCGCTGCAAGGTGGGCTGGACCGGCGCCGACTGCAGCACGTGCCACCGCTACCCGGGCTGCGCACACGGCTCCTGCAGCCGGCCCTGGGAGTGCCTCTGCGACCCGGGCTGGGGCGGCATGCTGTGCGACGAACGTAAGCATATTGTAACTAGCTGGGTGCTACTGTAGCTACTACGAGGGGGTGCAAGGTGGGCTGGACCGGCGCCGACTGCAGCACGTGCCACCGCTACCCGGGCTGCGCACACGGCTCCTGCAGCCGGCCCTGGGAGTGCCTCTGCGACCCGGGCTGGGGCGGCATGCTGTGCGACGAACGTAAGCATATTGTAACTAGCTGGGTGCTACTGTAGCTACTACGAGGGGGTGCAAGGTGGGCTGGACCGGCGCCGACTGCAGCACGTGCCACCGCTACCCGGGCTGCGCACACGGCTCCTGCAGCCGGCCCTGGGAGTGCCTCTGCGACCCGGGCTGGGGCGGCATGCTGTGCGACGAACGTAAGCATATTGTAACTAGCTGGGTGCTACTGTAGCTACTACGAGGGGGTGCAAGGTGGGCTGGACCGGCGCCGACTGCAGCACGTGCCACCGCTACCCGGGCTGCGCACACGGCTCCTGCAGCCGGCCCTGGGAGTGCCTCTGCGACCCGGGCTGGGGCGGCATGCTGTGCGACGAACGTAAGCATATTGTAACTAGCTGGGTGCTACTGTAGCTACTACGAGGGGGTGCAAGGTGGGCTCAGAATGGTATCAGAAATATGCCCCTTATATATAAAAATGAATCGCAAAATGTGTTGGTAAGCGCATAACTCAACAACGCCTGGACCAATTTGGCCAAATCTTTTTTTAAAATGTTCGTTGAAGTTCAAGGATGGTTTTTACGGCGAGAAAAATATGATATTTGACAAATAAATAAATTTCCCCGCGGGCGACGCTGCGGGGCGCAGCTAGTAACTTATAAAAACAAATTATAGACAAAGTATATAATAAGCTGTTTATGTAATTTTAGCAACCAAAATCTGTGTAATTGCTAAGAAATTATATTTAAAGAAAATTATATTGAAAGAAAATTATATTGAAAGAAAATTAAATTAGATAAAAATAGTGATGGAACGTGAAGGTATAAATGCTCAAAGATCTAGAGACATTAGAAGCATAGCTCAGTACTATATCACAAATTCCTTAAGAAACCGACCATCCATTTCTAGGAATCGTACGTGAGTTTATGGCTAAAACTTGTGACATAAAATAAAATAAACTATCAACACCACACCTTGAAAGTTCTAGACTTTTAGACCTAGTTCTTTTTATTTACTTCCTAATAAGACGCGCTAATAAGTTTGCTACGTGTTTAAAACATCGTTATAATACCTCTCTGGTATTAAGTGTATTAACTAATCGTAAAACACTGGAATTTTATAATTTCTTGGATGTTATTAAGAACTAATCAGTTGCTGCAGATTTTAACGGTTTCTATAACAGTTCTAAATATGATCAATTTAAGGCCGATTCACACATATCAGTGAAACTTTTTTAAACTTTGGAATTTGCTAATGATAAAGATATACTACTCTGTCAAGAAAGTACCGGGAAAAGATCAATAATACACAAAATGTTTGTTATTCATCCAAATTTATTTTATCACCTTCAAAGTATGCTCCTTCAGAAACGATACACTTACGCCAACGAATTATCCAATCATCAAAACATTTTTTAAACGCTGTTTCCGGAATTGAGTTCAGTTCTCGCAGCGAATTCTCCTTTATGTCTTGTACCGATTGTTGGAAGGCGCCACTCCGAAGCTTGTTGACTAGTTTGCATGTCAAACTCATAAACCCACGTCTCGTCACCAGTAATAATGCGTTTCATGAATGTTGGGTCGGAATTGACTCGTTCTAGCATGTCCTCAGCGACTCTCATGCGATTGAGTTTTTGGAGAAAATTCAGGTCTTTTGGGACTAGTCGAGCGGCAACATGTTTCATACCCAAGTGATTATTTAAAATGGTACGGATCGACTCGTGAGATACAGAAAGTTCGGCGGCTATCTCTCGCAAAGTTGAATGAGGATTTTCAGTCACTGTTTTCTTCACTTTTGCGATGTTAACTTCAATTGCAGACGTTGATGGCCTACCAGAGCGAGGCAAATCTTCCATCACATCTCGACCGCTTTTGAACGCTTTGTACCACTCATAAGCACGTGTTTTTGATAAAGTCGATTCACCGAAAGCCTTCTGTAACATTTTCAGTGACTCCGAACACGAAATTCCATTGGCGATGCAAAACTTAAGACAAACTCTTTGTTCGATGTTTTTGTCCATTGTGAAATTCGCAATACACACTAGATATGATGTAACTAAAAACAGCACTGTATTTAAAATAAATAACAGATGCAACTCAAACTCCGCGCCAAAATGGCAAACAGTTGTGCCAACCTAACAACAACAAAAAAAACAAAAATTTGAATTTGGAACCATAAACAAATCATCCATTCCCGATACTTTTTTGACTGAATGTAAAAACGGGACATTTAATATGATTTGATTTGTCTTGACTCTTTGATATTTCGGCACAGTTTCATGCGCCTTGATCACTAAATGTATTATATATTCTATTTTCATCAAATATAGCAATAAAAGATCTAAATAAATAAGAGCTTTCTTACGTAAAAAAAAGAATAAATGGAAACATCAACAAACACAAACAAACAATCTCATTACAACATATTAATGTATATTTAATTAATTAATTAAATATATTTATATAAATATTTCAGAAATTGATGTTGAATTGAACTTAATTGAACTGTGAAAACTGTTAAATGTCCCTAGTTTATTTAGGTATCTTATTAGTCCTAAGTTGTTGTGTGATAGTTTTTCAGCAAATCATAACAGGTCTCTCTTTCTAATTAGTAAAAAAAATCTTTTCCAGAGCTAAACTACTGCGAGAAGAACCCAGGAACTTGTAAAAACAACGGCAGATGTCAATCCCTAGAGGCCAATGACGGCCACTTCCGGTGCAACTGTCCCCCCGGCATTTCCGGTAAAACCTGCGAAATACTCCCAGAAACTACCACAGCCCTAGCCAATCTCACTACCACTACCGTGACTACCACTGAAGTTACTACCACTATAGAAGAAGATGTTGATATTTCTGAAGAGGTTGATAAAACTACAGAGAAAATAAAGGAAGTCAAAGAGGATAAAACAGCAAAGAATTCGTCGGCAGTTTCTAAAAGCAAACGTATAGGTAGCTCTCCTGTTCTCTCTAAGACTAAACAGTTTACTTTATCTGTGTATTTAGACAGACATTAGACTAAAAAAAGAATGTAAGTGTAAGCAAAGATAATCTAGCTAGAAAGTAGACCTTTAACGAAATAGAAAAACAATTTGACTGACTAACTCATAGTTTCGTAGGTAGATTATTTATTTTTGTGATTTGTAGTTAATTTGATGAGATTATAAATTGTGTAATGTGTGAATAAAATCGTGTTTTTTGTTTATTTGGTATATACAAGTGTTCGTAACAGATAAATATATCAATAACGAAACTTATTTTGTTTTTTTTTATTATTACCGTACCCAGACTCATTGGGTGTCCAACAGTTGAATAATACCTATATATTATGTATTATTAATTAATATATATTATTCAACTGTTGGATACCCAGACTGATGATGACTTCTTATTAGGGTCTAGGTATCAACTTGGTTAGGACTCGTATGTGTGTGTATGAGCTAGGCTCGTTTCTTTCTTGATTATTTGTAGGTTTACCTACTTCATCATCCTGATAATGTTGTTATATTGGGTTAGGGTACATACATCTCGTTTGATACGTAGGATCGCTAGCGAGTTTTTGCTGACTGACCCACAAGCTATCCGAGTAGATATTTTAGAAGTAACTAGATAATGCATTAAAAAGATTTGTCCATCGACATAATAAATTCGTTCATAATGAATTTGTTAAGCTCCGAAAGTTATGGTAAAATAGGTAAAGGAGTTTAAAATTACCTTTTAAAGACAAGCTGTAAAAGTACATACGTGTTAAAAAGCGAAACAGGATGCTAACTCATGTAAGATTCATGGAAATGCAAACGTACTAGATATTCATAGTGGAGACATATCCAGTATTTAAATCAGACTTAAATAACCTCTTAAGGACGCGAAAACTTAGGAGTGACCGTCCTGCCCATGTAATACTAGGTATCTAATTGGTCTAATTTACACCATTTTCCATAAAATAGGTAGATACCACCGTAATAAGAGCAATCGATAAAAAATCTGAATCAGAATCTGTTACCTTCAAAATTGTTGGTAGGTAGGTACAGACAATATGAAAAAACCACGAGGAAACAAAACTAGAGATCTAAAATATTTGCACCGAATTGTTGTTTCTATGAAAAGGTTTCAAGGCTGTTTCTATACCATAGAAACTGATTTGTGGGATGGAATGGCTTTTGTGTTATTCCAGGGCTAGAACTACGTTTAATTTCAACCCGATCGAATCTGTTCATTCGTTTTTGCTAGACTTACACGTCAGAAATTTAAATAACGAATTAATGTGATCACCAATATTTTTGTTTACTTCAATATTTTTATGGTAAAGTAAAGAAGCTAAGTAAAAACCTTTACCTTGTTAGGTTTTTAGTTTTCGAGAATACCTCCTAATTTTTTTTTCTTCTAGATGATTTGATATTCTATCGTAAATCTTTTTACAAAGAATAGTTTTGACAATTTGTTTGCATTTATCTACTTATTTACCCACTGATAATTTTTGCAACTCACTAGGTAGGAGTTTTGCTGTAGAAAAAGTATCAAATATTGTCTCTAGGTTTTGTGTCTGTGACAGTAGGTATATCAGATGAAAAAATATAGGTATTTAATTTTGAGAGTTCTGAGTTTTAATGCCCAGTTCACTGGAATTTGCGAGAGAATTGATTATATACCAAAAACGTATCTTAGAGACAAGACTAGCCACTGATTTAGATAAGTTATTGGTCGGCGTGTCCATTACTTGCGGGACACGAGATTTAAGTCCTATACGTCATTAGAAAACCCTGAAAAACTGACGCTTCTGAAAAGTCTTTAAGGTCACTTACACAATAAGGATCTTCTCAAAACAACTTTCGTCCCGATGAATTCAAACAAGCACTTATATAGTTTAGATTTTTGAGTTGTAGGGTCACATTATTGAATTTTTGTTATTGTTTTAAGACACTCATACATACCTATCACACTTGAAGTGACTTCACTGCATAGTATAAAACAAAGTCGCTTTTTCTGTCCCTATATCCCTATGTCCCTTTGAATGCTTAAATCTTTAAAACTACGCAACGGATTTTGATGCGGTTTTTCTTAATAGATAGAGTGATTCAAGGGGAAGGATTATACGTATAATAAAACCGTGCGAAGCCGGGGTGGGTCGCTAGTAAATAATAAATGTGAAAGTTTGCATGGATGGATGTTAGTTACCCCTTCACATTAAAACTACTGAACGGATTGGGTTGAAATTTTAAGTAGGTAGACGTAAATAATGTCCTTTTTATCAATTTTCACGCAAGTAAACCCGGGGCCGGGTAATTCCGTACGACATTATGGAAACTCGTCTCAGATAATGGAAACGAACTCTAGACCAAATAGCTAATACGTCTATATAAGCTAGGGTGAACTGTATCGATCACATATTGATTGGAAGTAGTCCGTGAATGTTGGATTGGCTTTTGGATTTTTTTCTAAAGTAACCCAATGTGATTTGTGATCTCAGAGGAAACATGGCGTTAGTTCACGTTTTGATGGTAAGGTTTTATTCACAATAAGTTTTTTGCATAATATGCTTCACATTACACATTTTACCCTTAAATATAATTACAAACGTACTAATTTTATTAGTAGGAAAATGGGTCGTATCACTACATAGTATAAAAGAAAGTCGTTTTTCTGTCCCTATTTCCCTATGTCCCTTTGACTGCTAATACTACTGACTAATAATAATCTTTAAAACTACGCAATGGATTTTGAAGGGTTTTTTTTTAATAGATAGAGTGATTCAAGAAGAAGGTTTATATGTATAATAAAACCGAGCGAAGCGGGGTCGGGTCGCTAGTTATATTATATTTGTAAGTGATTTTTATTGTGTAGCAGAACGTCAATTGATCAGGTCTTACTAAAACCATGGTGGGTGGCACAAACATTTCCCTGAGTCTCCATTTTTATGATGCTGAGTTTCTTATTGAGCCTTTTCAGGATTTTATCATCACTATAAGGCATTCCTAATCGTAGTTATCTTGAGTTCGCTAGTCATCCTACAACTGTCATGTTACAATACAATTAATTAATTAATTCATATTGTAACCGTTTAATTCGTTGACAGTTTCTTATTACTTACCTAAATACGCCTACGCTCTCACACTAAGAAATTAAACATTTTGTTGTGTGAATGATCCCCATTGCTTATAGCCCAAACATTATACTTAGGTACGTTGTTTTAATGTTTTTTGTGTGATTCTTTTGTTGGGTTTCCAAAATAAATAAATAAATAAACATTCGGTAGCTACTCAGTTGGTAGATGACTATCTTTTCAGTTACGTCTGCGTTTTGATACACTTCAATAGCCATTACGAGATTTTAATAATTGACTTAAGTAGGTACATCCGATTCAATACTATAAATTAGTGTTTGTTCATGTAATGTGGGTATATAATTTTTACATTGACTTCATACTTACGCATAACAGTTGTTCAATTTCATGTAGCAATTGTTCACTCTACCTAATTTGCGCTCGTTAAACGTTTTAATACATTTTATATGATTTATTCGTAACTATCGCCCGCCCCGGCTTCGCACGGTTTTATTATGCGTATAAACCTTCCCTTTGAATCACTCTATCTATTTCATAAAACCACATCAAAATCCGTCGCGTACCGTGGTAGTTTTAAAGATTTAAGCATACATAGGGACATAGGGAAAGTAGTAGTGAAGTGATATTTTATTTTTATGTGTGAAAATGTAAGTAATAGATGTCATAATATTGCGAGCAAATTTAGGAGGGTGAACTGTATAGGATATATACAGGGTTATAGGTGTTTAATGATTAACCTCGAAAAGGCGACTTGGGTAGATCAAGACTAACAACTTTTGTTCTACGATTTTTTCTAATTCAATGATTTTTTTTCCTATACAAAAAAATATTACTAGCAAATTTCCAGTTCTAATCTTCTTAGCTCTATCTAGGCGTCGCTGATTGAGACGTGTCGGTATGGTACATAACCTATATGTCGTATACATAATCTAGTAGGGAAAGAAAGGGGTTGCGGTGAGGCGAGCGGGGGTTGACAGAAATGCCCGTCGAAACTAAAAAAAATTAATACTGGGGATGTATTACGTTTTGGCCAAAGTCATAGAACAAAAGTTGTTAGTCTTGATTCACCCAAGTCGCCTTTAAGAGGTTAATCATTAGATACCTATAACCCTGTATATATGTATAGGATTACTTGTTGAATGCTACGTCGGTCAAAATAGTAGCAAGTCACTCGTGAGTAGGTTAAGTGCAATAGACACTTTACTGACTGTAGTTCCGTAAGGTTCAACTAGCTAGCCTTGCTCTAGTTCACAGGTAGCTTACCTACAGCTGTCTTTATAATCTTTTCATTTTCTTCAATTTCAATTCCTCTAAGCTATATTTTATACTGTCTAGCTTTAGGTTTTATTGCAAAGATACTAATACTTTAGTTAGGTCCTAAACTCTAGGTCAAAGTTCTAAAGGTCTATTTCATTACAGGTGCTGCTTGCACTGAGCAGTCTTTCAACAGCAGGAGAAGTGGTTTCCAAACAGAAAGTATCCAAATTACTCCTTGAAGGGGGAATCAAGGGGAAGGTGACGTCTGAGAAAGGAGTGAAGCGAGACGTTTCGCACCTTGGCCTGCCTTCATACGGAGGTCTTATTGGAGGCCACAGTATTTCTTACGGCAGTACTATTGGGCACGGTGTTTCGTATGGAAATGCTATCGGTTCTGGCATTGGCATTTCTGGAGGGGGTATAGGCCTTTCTGGAGGAGGTATTGGCGTTTCTGGAGGAGGCATAGGCATCTCTGGAGGCGGTATAGGCATCTCTGGAGGAGGCATAGGCGTCTCTGGAGGCGGTATAGGTATTGGAGGGGGTATAGGAGGGGTAGGCATTTCTGGACCAGCCGTGGCGGTCTCAGCAGCACCAGTGGCAGTGGCCGCAGCGCCGGCAGTGGCTGTAGCGGCTCCGGTTGCCCTGCCCGCTCCATCCGTGCAGACATCAGTCAACGTCCAACCCAACCCTGTGATACTAAGACAAGAAGTCCCCCGGTTCATCACTCGCACCATCACCCGCGACGTTCAAGTGCCGGTCCAAGTGCCAGTGGCTGTTCCAGTAGACCGCCAAGTGCCTGTCCCGTACAGAGTCAACGTGCCTGTGCCAGTGGACCGACCAGTGCCATACCCCGTTGTTCAGAAAGTTCCAGTTGAGATAACGAAGCAAGTGCCTGTTTATTACGAAAGGAAGGTGCCATACCCTGTGAAGGTTTCCGTGCCGGTGCCGTATCAGGTGACGGTGGACAGGCCGGTGCCGGTTGATAGACCAGTGTACGTTGATCGCCAGGTGGCGGTGCCTCACCCTGTGTACGTGGAGAGACGGGTCCAGGTGCCAGTTCCAGTGCATGTAGACCGACCAGTCGCGGTGCCTCAGCCCGTGGTGGTTCAACAACCCGTGCCCGTGGTGCAAGCGGCGCCCGTGGCCGTGTCTTCAGTGGCCAGCGTACCTGTGTCATCGGTTGGAGTTAGCGGCTACTCATCGCTAGGGTACGCGAGTGGAATAGGTGCGGGACTTCCCTTGTCCACGGGCTATTCGTCGGGAATTGGCCTTTCGTCAGGAATTGGTCTCTCTTCAGGAATTGGCCTTTCTTCGGGGATCGGTCACTTGTCAGGAATAGGCCTCTCTTCGGGAATCGGCCATGTGTCGGGGGTTGGCCTTTCGTCGGGGCTGGCCCATTTGTCGGGAATTGGCTATCATCACTGATTGATTGTTATTTGTGAACTTTTGAAAATAAAATATTTGACGGAAATCACCACTTTTTTTTGTAATAAAAATTATTTGATTTGTCGCAGAATTTTTTGCATTATTCGACCCATTTTCATCTGTCATTAATTTGTCCTCATGAGAAATTTCTCTTTTACCAGTCCTGATGAATATGACGGGAGGAAAAAACGAATGTTTGATAAAGTAAATATTTTATTTATCTAGTTAATTACCTACAACTTTAAGTAAGTTGTAGTTTGATACTTACATTTACTTAGCTTAACTAATTATCAAAATTATTGCATCCTTGGCCCAAATTTTTTGTTAATATTATAACTGATTTTCAAGGAACAGTGACACTTAAATAAAATAAAATTCATTCTTAAACGTTTGTCTCCCCTAGCATTCGGTTTCTAGAGCCGCATAATAGTTTTTTGTACGCTAGCCTTGTAGCCTTAGAAGTTTATGGTAAATTGTTTTATCAGCATACCAATACCTCCCCGTAAGAAAACATATTTCTATAAAGTTTTTCTTGTTGCTTTTTTCATAAAGTTTACTTTAAATTTATTTATGTTTAACAAAATCCACAGCCCTTAATTAATATAACTATGTATAAAAGCTAATTATCGAAACTTAAAATTGTATATAATCAAGAACCAGGTGATTTCAGACCCACCATAGGTTAAAAAAATTGCTATGGAATTCAAAGAAAATTACGTAAGGCGATTTAGGTAATTTTTCGATGCCCTCTACCATGATTGAGATTTATCATCCGCCTACTCACGTTTTTCAAAAAACTTATTTTTTGTAAATAAGTTGACTTGATTTCGATGGATTATTAACGAAATTTAAAGAAGTTGAGCATAACAGTGTGAAAATCAAACAATAAAATAAACTTATACAGCAAGTACTAAAATTTGTGAAAAAACAATTACGTGAAATTATCCGAAAATCGTGAGATTAGGTAAGATTTGCCTAGACTCTTAACGCCACACGTATTTAAAGGATGCCCTAAGGGAAAATTTCACCCTTTGATCATATTGCCGTTTACCAGTTAGTAAATGGACCTAAATAGAATACTAATTAGAAGAAACTCTACAGTTTGGAAACTTTAAAGCAAATCATTGTTTGAGTATGTCATCAATAACTGGTTCACGAAAAGTATCTTACATACATTACATATAATATATTTATACCAGATACATTAGGTTGTCTTTAAAAGATCAGTCTACGCGATTAACTACTCTATATCTCCACACATAAATTCTCTTTCAGTAAATAATGCACTTCTTCTCTGGATTCATGAAGGAGCCAGGCTTGCATTTCCACGATTTCGAGAATGCCTCCACATTCTGCAAGGAACCTGCCACTCGGAACTGCTGAGGAGCGTGCTCGTCTTCTAGGTCTGACTTCAAGGATGCGGAGGTGGAAACACCACACCATAGCTGTGGAAAACTTGAGATTAGTCACGTGAAATACCTACAGTAACTTTAATATACGGATTCAGGACTTTCAGGAGTACAAACGAATAGGTATTTATACGATAATAATTAAACATTAGTAACAAGGCAGGAATCGAATCTCTTGCGTAGCAAGCGCCGTTATAGATTGCGCGGTCATGAAACAAAATAACTATAGTAAGTTTAATATACGGATTTAGGTCATTCAGGAGTTACAAACGAATAGATACTATTTTCGATTATACATTTAATAGGTACATTTGTTTAAAAAATATTTTTTAGCTCAAAAAACGTAGTGAAATCTCCGTCCTCTGTTTTGTTTATTGTGTAGTCTAGGGATTTGTATAATAATTTTAACATTTTCATAGAAAGCACAAAGCAAGGAGATGAAATAGACGTGAGACATCCCTCTGGGTATAACTATCTTATATACCTGGGTACCAAAGATATTTAAAAAAAAAACCCTTTTTTTTGAAGTCTCAAAGTTATACTTACGTTCCCGTATGATAGGAAAAACATCTGATCCGAGGTGAACTTCTCAAAACCAGGCAGTTTCTTCTCAGGGCCTGTTTTCTTAAGATGGTTGCGCAAGGCCGCCAGAGACTCTCTCACCCCTCCATTGTCAGCTATATTCTCTCCCAGGGTCTTCTTGCCATCTACCTGTAGGAATACATTTCCTTGTCTTACATAGAGCTTAGATTATAAGGAGAGAGACAGAATTTGTATTTATTATAACGTCCTATGCCTCTGAGCGTAGAGACACAGAAGGTTGTGGGATTAAATATTTGTTCTGGTTCTTTCCTATGAAGGTAATGTTCGTATGTCTAAAATGTTACCAAGTAAGGTACTAATTTTAGCATCTAGCATCCACAAATTTTTTCTTGCTTTGGTTCTGGCGTGAAAATAAGTATTGAGTTTACTTATAGATATTGAATAATGACTTGTATTGTGTTATTTCCTCCCTGTGTTTTCATTATACCCATTTATCAATTATCTGACTTGAGTTAGAACACTGTCAGTCTATCCCAATGTCCTTTCTCTTATATTCTTCGTAACACTTCTATATATTCTTATAAAACTTACGTGTTTATGTAGTTCGGGCAAGTAATAGCTGGAGTATTGGTCAACAAAGCACTTCGTTTTGTTCTCAAACGATTCTACCGTTTCATTTGTCCACCAAGGTAGAGCATTTCCGTTCTTGTCGAAATAGCGACCTGAAACCAGACAGACAAAGAAATTAGTTAACCAAATAAGATATTAATGACATAAAACTTATTCAATTTAGTAAATCTTACCAAAATTATCGAAGCCATGAGTGATTTCATGTCCAAGAACAGTACCCAAAGATCCATAGTTGAGAGAACTGTGAACAAAACCCAGGTTAATGATCAGCTTGTCTTCATTAATTGAAAGAAATCTATTGTACTTACTCGAGTCCCAAATCAAAGAATGGATACTGAAGAACGACCAAAGGAACAGCTGAAAATTAAAGCAATATACAGAAGGAATACCAGGTAAATAAATAAAGATACCATCGAAAAAGATAAAGGTAAGGGCCTTGCTTGATCTTCGTACGTAGTACCGTAACTACGTACGAAAGTCCTTTAAACTTACTGATAGTGTTATGTTGAAAAGTATGGTAGGCGTTGACTTCTGTAGGTTCAGTCGCCCATGTTATATTGTGCACGGCATGGAACTTATTGAAAACCTTTTTAACCAATGCCTGGATAACATTTATCAAATTCTCCAAATGTTTGCCTGACTGTACTTCTATTCCACTGTAGTATTCATCTAACTTTCCTTCTTCTAGTAACCAGTCTGGAAATCCTACGAGAGTTTTCATTTGTATGATCTTTTGGTATGTCGCTAGTTTTGTGTTATCGTCCATCCATTTTGCTTGTCCCACTAAATGGGCAAGGGAATTTTTCAGTTCATTTAGCATTCTTTCGATCTGGAATATGCATATTATTTTATAAAATTGTGTTTACAGTTTCTGATAGACTCTTTTTACAGTATTTATCTTTTCTTTAACCTATGCTGTGATTTAAACTTTTATTTACCTTAGGCTTTGTTACATTGGAGAAATGTGGATCAGCTATCCCATAAGACACTGCCATCCCCAACATATCATTAACAGCGTTAGCGCACTGCAAGCTTCGGGACCCGGAGTAATAGTGTGAACTCTCATGTTGATAGGCTTTCTCGAACAAAGATCGTAGTTCAGATGTTGTATGAATTGCCATTACTTCGACAACCTGTGGAAAGTCAACAAGATTTTCAGTTTCATCATCATCTATATCAGTCTTAAGTTCTTCATTATGAAGGCATCTAATAGGTCCTAGCTGCCTTTATAATAGGATACTTGTGACTTACAAAGCTTAGATAGTATGGTCGAAGTCTATACTTGAAACAGGATCGTGTTAGCTTACCTTGATCCAAATATAAAGTTCTATAATAACTGGCGGAGCTTGAGCCATATACGCCGCTATCTGCGCCAGATACAAAAGATCAGGCTTGGAAACCAAAATTTTGTCGTTTTCAAAGTCTAGACTAACATCACTAACGTTGAATATCCCTTCGAGGTATCGTTTCCACAGAGGTGTAGCAGTAGCGTTGTTGTGCACTACGTTTATATCGGTAAAAGTTTGGAGTTCTTCCACAGTGAATCGCGGTAGGTTGTGGTAATTTTCATCATCTGAATCGGTACTGTTATCGTTTTCTAGCTGGAAATAAGAAACAAATTCAAAAGTATTAAAGGACATCTAAGCAGCGTCTCTTGTAAAATGATGTATGATTATAACCCAATTATTTAATAAATCCTGAAAAATTTAAGATCGATAAGATATAAGATGATAAGATAACGTAATAGTTGAATTTATAAATTATTTGTTCTGTAATCTAAACATAGCTACAATATAAACCTAATGACTGATGATGAATAATAATAAATACAGATTCAAACTATCGCGTTAGTAACTAAGTAATAAAACAAAGTAATCCAAGCCATTAGATACAGTTAGACCAGGTCAAACTAGATTGTATCAGATCAATAGCACGACAATATCCACTATGGACATTATTGGAATAAAACCCTATACTTTTGCATATCCACGCAAGCATCGTATTATCCACTATTAAACTTATTAGAATAGGGCATGCAGGTGTCATAACTGCACGCTAAATCGAATGCATGTCTGATATGATAATTATAACTTTTATATAGGTACTACTGTGGGCCCTAATGTTTCCTACTCGGTGGGTAGACAGTAGCAGCCATACCACAAAAAAAAGTTACGACTTAGACACGTGTTTAAAAGTTGTTTAGCAAAAGTCATCCTACGAAACCATATTAAACTTTGTGGTAAGGCCAAGGTTGGTATTTGATTGCTGTGGCATCACCACAGCAATTAAATACCAGCAGGTTTTAGTCGTGATTAAATATTAAGGAATTTTATTTTCACCCAAAAGCTTACAGTAGATACCTACCTACTGTAAAAATAAGATTACCTCGTAAATACCTTCCTTGATCAGCACATAAGTATCTTTAGTAGTTATGATATTTTCATCCAACTCAGTTTCAGTTAGTTTCATATCTTTAATCTCTTCTGATTCACTTACAAATATTTTCATAAGCTGTGCGTATACGAAGTCATATTTATCATCATCTGTATCGTCTACCATTTCAACGTTGTTGTCTTGGATAATATTTTGTTTTCGTTCACGTCTGGGCATGTGAATACCTTTACTGCTGTGACCATGACCTTTCTGCTTATATTGTAGGCTGAAATCAATATATTACGCGTTGAGTGTATCGGACATTAAATAATAAAATAGGTACCTTATAACTCACGAGCAAAGAAATTAAAGAACTTATAAAGAATAAAAGAAATTAAAATGTTATAAAATAAATCATGAAAGGTGATTGAAAAACCCTTTTTAAGATATCTCTGAGGAATATTAGAAAAGGTCGAATATACATTTTAATAACACACTATACCTCTACACGTGTGAAGGTAGGTGAAAGGTGAAAATACAAGTAAATAAAATGATTGGTTACAATGTTTTGTTATTTGTGGAAATAATTTCAAGATAAACATGTTATTTAAATAACAAAAAACACGAAAAACAAAAGAAATGATACCTATAGTCATCAAACCTTGGAAAGGGATTCGTTGTCTCCGGTGTGCCCATAGCAAGAGTATACATAGACGAATTTCTCGGATCAGCAAATATATCAAATCCGATGATGACATCCATCCCGATCTGAGTCTTGATCTTAATGACGGTTTCCAACCAGTCGAAGGTATAGGTGGAATAGTCCACCTCAGTGACGTTAATGAAAGTGGGGAAGGGTGGGAGCCCTAGTGATGTGAGGACGTTAAAGATAGGTTTCAGTCCTTGCTTGTCTAAAGTATCTGTGGACAGAAGAAATTTACATTCCTCTCCTCTTTGGGTGCTTACGCTACATTACGTGTAGGTACAGCATAAACTCCTGTTTGGTTTGTGGAGTGACAATGTATTTTTGGTCGAATATATTAGATTTTAGCAGGACTCTTGTTGCATAATGGTGGGTCCAGAGTCGAACCAAGACCAAGCGAATGAGAGCGAGGGAAGGCTAACAAACGAATGCGAACGAACCAGTCTGGACGTCATGTCGAAAGCTCGCTCTCGTTAACTTAATCTGGACCCACCATAATACCTTTTAATTACTTTTCGCAAACATGCTATGGACTAAGAGTTAAGTTTGGTCAGAGATAAATTCATTTATTCAAACGAACGCCTGCATCTATAATCTAAGGTTTTCCCTACTTGGGACTACTATTGCCTAGGCAAGATTCTAAATAGAAACGACGTAAGAACTAAATTAGATTACCAGTGTCCATACAAGCTGCATACATGTCCTTAGCGGCGTTGACGGCACGCGGGGAGTCGGATCGGTTCTTAGTCAGGAAGTCCCGCACTAGTGTGTACACCCTGACTTGCTTGGCGCGGAACCAGTCGTAGGAGAGATAGGCGTCAGGGCGCGGGTGCTCTTCGGCCCAGTTACCGCACGTGTACTGGGGATTGGGGATTGACAAAACCATGTTAGTTCTTCACTATATCACTACATAGTATAAAACAAAGTCGCTTTCTCTGTCCATATGTCCCTATATCCCTATGTCCCTTTGAATGCTTAAATCTTTAAAACTACGCAACGGATTTTGATGCGGTTTTTTTAATAGATAGAGTGATTCAAGAGGAAGGTATGTATATGCCGTGCGAAGCCGAGGCGGGTCGCTAGTAATAACATTAATAAAGGACATAAATAAGAACCAATATTATCACTACATAGTATAAAATAAAGTCGCTTTTTCTGTCCCTATGTCATTATGTCCCTTTGACTGCTTAAATCTTTAAAACTACACAACGGATTTTGATGCGGTTTTTTTTAATAGATAGAGTGATTCAAGAGGAAAGTTTATACAGGGTGTTAGTGTTAACAACGATGTCCTTGAAACCAGAGGTTCAGCATCATGAGTAGAATCCAAAACCGATGAGAAAAGCTTAACACCTATTTTAGTTTTGCAAGATTTTAATATTTCATGTCTTCGCTATCGTACACGATGGCATAGTCACTCTACATACTTTAAGTACCTACCTACGTAAGTACTTAAACCCGCGCCTTACTTCGATCGTAACTTCATTACTTGTGCCCTTCAAAAGACGGGATATTCGCACAGGTGATCCGACACTAAGGTGCACATGCCACGTGTCGCCTGGTCGAAGTACTTGTGTCACGTGTTTGTGAGCAAACATTTAGTGTTTATAAAAATTTTCTTTAAAAAATGATAAAAAAATAGAATATTTTTTTTTCATCCGTTTTGGATTCTACTCATGATTGCGAACCTCTGGTTTGAAGGACAACGGTGTTCACACTAACACCCTGTATGTATAATAAAACCGTGCGAAGCCGGGGCGGGTCGCTAGTTAATAAATAAAATACAATAATTTTAGCAAGGTGAAGACAGGGCGCTATGGCGCTTATTATGGGGGGCTCTATGTTCAGCAGTGGGATAATATAGGTTGATGATGATGGAACCAAAGTATCCTGTCTTCACCTTGCCGCGTCCAGCACTGCAGTCTTATATTGTAGTAACTGACCCATAGAGTTAGGATTGCTTATTGCAAACGTGGAAGACGCTATGGTGGGATATTTCCAACGCCGCCGGGTTTTTTGGTGCCATAAATATAATTTTAAAATCTATTGTATACTTGTGTGCTGTAAAACGATTAACGAATTTTCAACTAAGCAGACTGAAGGCTATGTTTTGAAGTCTTTAGAACATCTGAACAATATAACGAGCATAAAAATGAAATTTCAATTAGTCTTCTAGTCTTCTCTGCATTTTATTGATTAGGTACCTACATATCTAAAATACAGCAGTGGACTAATATAGGTTGATGATGATGATGATGATGATATATCTAAAATAAAAGCTCGAGGCACGAGGCATCGAAAAATACGAAGAGACACGGCGAGAAAAGTAGTCAATTTAAGTAGTAAGTAGGTAAAAGTAGCTTTGCTTTGACGAATCTTAGTGGGTTCTCTCACGTTATACCAAACACGACATCTTTCAGGGTATTTGTCAGCTTTACTCGTGGAACTAAAAGCTTTCCTCCAGGTACTTACCTGGTAGAAGTCTTCGCAAGGATCCGCTGTCAGGTCCATGGAGAGTGCAAGGTTGGCAGCTGATCGCAAGCATTCCTTGCTTTCGCAGATTCGCACCGGCTTGTGGTGTTTTTGTAAAGCATCTACAATACAAACAAACCGTATTATTACTATCATCCTCGAAAGTACTTAAATGTTCGAAATCTAACTAAGAGTAATTAAAGTAATCAAATTAAATAGACTCTAAAAACCTTATTAATAAAATTAAAATCGAAATGGAAAAATCATCAAGTACAATTGTGTCATGGGTGCTAGATAGCTGAAACAGATGTTTTTTGATATTGAAAACAACCATATTAAGGTAAGAGATTAACGTAAGTTAAAAGCCATATAGCGCAGCGGTGCAATGCAGTTAGCGTCTTGAGGACGATTCCGAATGCATATTTTCCGCTATCATATATTCGAATGAATATACTATGATAGCGTACAGTTGAGACACTTCTAGATTGCTTGCAACAGGCCCGCCGGATGCGGGTCGAAGAATTCCCCGCTTCCGCCCATAGGTGCATTCGTGCGCTTAGGCGATACCTACATTTCCTATCATAGCATCAGGCTAAGCCCAAGCCGAGGTTTGCACCTTAGTGGTGGCCCTTGTGCGTGCCTCTACATCCTAACTTTATCGGCGAAGCGCCCTTTGCGTCCGCCAAAAGCCCTTTAACCCTGTCATGGTCATCTTAGGTCAAAAGCACCATAGTCCTTACGAAAAAAAGTTAAATGGTGTCGGCAACACGTGACCCTATTTACATGATACTTTAGGTATAAAAGTCATTAAAGTTAGTCACTTAACTAAATATAATACCTTCATTGCATATGTTTCAAAAATAGGTCACCGTCATTCAAACAAACAGATGAGATAAACACGATAGTACACAATGCATTTACAGACGAAATAGAATTCTAGAAAAATGGTAACGGAAATGCACAATGTAAACTCATATTTCAGCGTAATTGTGCAGGATATAGGTAGGTATCTACTTACCTACTAAATTAGTTACATTCAAACTGATCATACGAACCGTTGGGAATATCCCACATTTACATGTCATGATGTTACGATAGATGAAAGTGTAAAAAAAAATTAGTTCCCAGCTAAAACAGATTTCCTGTTAGTCTGTCAGTTTAAAAAAATAATGTAAAACTGATTCTTAGAAACGATATATCATAAAATTATAACTTACATAGTGCAGTCATTATGATGGCAAAAACCAGGAGCAATAAAAGAAGGCATATAAGAATTACAATCGTAATTTTTTCCTTGTGTTTTCTTCTGAACCTAAAAAAATAAAAATACCGTGAATTCTGTATAACTACGAAATAAACGTGTATACCTAAACTTACTGGGAATCAAGAATCTCCCTTCCATAGAGCTAACATTCCTAATAGAATGAGAACCTAAAATAGCCTCAAACATGCATTGCTATGACTTCACGTAGGCCACCTCCATTGATTTCAGTACTCAGAGTTTCGTAGACTAACGCAGAGTTCCATCTTACCGTCGTCGTGATAAATGTGACAAAGCACCGTTTATCGCGCTCGACGTGGAGCAGTACATAAGCTATGTCTTCGTATATTCAGTACATGATCTTGAACAACATTTAGCTGAACATGCTTTCAAAGAAAGATGTTGCCATATCCGGATTCGTTATTGCTGTGAATATTCTTACTTCTTAATAATATTCTTAACGCGGATGTTTGTAAAATAAATGGATGTTTGTTCTTTCACGCAAAAACTGAACGGATCTGAAATTGTGAGTAGACGTAGTTCTAGCCCGGGAATAAAACATAAGTTATATGCCTATAAACAGCCATGGAACGTTTCCATAGATACAACGAGTGCGAAGCCGCTGGCAAATAATAGTATAGCAAAATACACAGAAAGTAGCTGCCGTTCCTCATAGATACGTCCTTTAGTCAACTCTACTAGAAACTGCGTGGTTTACCATTTAGATAAAATAATAATAACGAAAATAAGTAGTACATAATTACCTTGAAGTTCTGGAGCCCACTGCTATCAAATACCCTGATTCTACCAGATCGTTGCCATTCTTCAGAGGAGGTGTGGTTGGTTTGGGGCTCTCTGTACCTAAACATTACGTTTCCTCATAAATTGGAACAAAAAATTACCATAGAATACCTAGATTTATTATGGGAAATTATGACTCAATTATCAAGTTAATTGTGTGTTTATTAATGATAACATCTTTAATATTGTCACGAGTCGTCAGCGAGAGAAAACATAATTTGATGTTTTTTTTTTAAATAACTTATTTTATATAATTCACGCATTACTAACGATAACTAGATATAAATTACTGGCCAGAATCTTGATCAAATTTATATGGGACTTTTAAAAGCTTACAAATAAAAATAGAATCATAAAAATCTGTTCACCCAGAAGTAAAAAAGGATGTCATAATAAATACAGTTGAATTGTGAATCCTTTTTCTAAGTGGGTTAAGGTCTAAGGTTAAATAATCAAACTTCTAACATTGAATGTGAGAAATCAGGGAAATGAGAAATTAGTCAGGAGTCAGGGAAAACATGAAGAAAACTTTGCAATCAAAATTTTGAAATGAAACAAAATTTTGAAATCAGAATTCGATGGGAAATCTCTGCATAGATTTTATATGGAGGTTTTTTACCAATCTACAACCAGCTTTAGGACTAGTATATTTTGATGATGATGAAGTACTTTGAATCCTTCAGGATTCTACTCTAGAAGCCCTCGCTGCGCTCTGGATTCTAATAATCGTTCTCTCTCTAAATATTTTTTTCCTTGTGACACAATCTACTATGTCAAGACTGCATGAAAAGAAAGTAAATGCTCTACCCTGCTCTATAAATTCTAAAAGCCGTAACGAACCCTAACCTTGACCAATGCACACTTGTCTAGGTGGAAATTTACGATTACATCTTTAGGTAGGTATGGTATGTTGGCGTGGAGTAGCGATTTACCGCACAACCTTGGTAACCAACCTAGTGTGACCCAAAAGCTTCAAATACCATAGCTTCAAGAAGCAGGCACTGGAATGACCAGGGCTATTTTTAGTACATCATATTTGAGACAATTTCAAGAAACCTAATTTTAAGACAGAAAAAAGTTTAAGTTTTAAAATCATTCACTAAAAAAAATAAACGGAGAGTCCCAACGTCTCGCGTGAGACGTGATCATTCCTAATGTCTTACGAAAAGCATTCCCAAAATGCCCATTTGATTGATTGAAAAAACTTTAATTTAGCTCTTATCCCAAAGTAATGTGAAACGGGTAAAGGGTTCCATTGATTGTTTTAAAGTTTTTAAAATAACCAAAAGTTGGAGGTTTGTTGAAAGCTTTTATCACCTCGAAACTAATTTAAGTCTTAAAAAGTAGGACTGATAAAGTTCAAGCAGGCTGGCTTTACTTAAAAATAACTTGAAAGTTTTACCTAAATGAAAGTATTGACTCTACCTATTAAATACTGTAAATAGTGTAAATAATACGTATAATAGTGTCTTCTTATTATTTTAATTGATTCAAGGGTATTTAAAGTTTAAAAATAACTTACGTGGCACTGTGGGCCCCATCACATCGCCTCCCTCGCCAGACCAAGCTCGCATAGTGCCTAGCTTACCTGCAACTTAACTACAACTTAGCCTATTCACTTCTGCATTCAATAACTTCATCATCTTTCCTTTTTCAAACAGATTCACAAGTTTTTGAAATGAAACTTTAAGTCGCAGCTGTGAAGATTTACGTTTCAATATAAGTTGTTTGGAAAACGTGGAAAGTTCGTAAATCGTCGTATTTATTCAGTTGTGAGCAATTCAGTGATGTGTACTGTGTCGTGGTTTTCAGGTAACTGAAAGCTGGCACTGCTTACAGAAATGTTTCAGCTTTTGTACTGTGACCATGTTTTATGCGGGACGGTAAATATTAATGACACCTAGATAGATAGTGATTGATTGGACCTAGCTTTGTATTTGTAGACCTAGTATTGGATCTATTGTTGATTGATTGTGGGTGGTCATTTGGGGTCAAATGACCTTGTCTAGACGGAGAATTTTAATTTCTTAGCGTCTATAACTCGAACTACTATTGTGTATGTGGTAATACATATTTAAGAAACATAGAATTTTGATAGAAGAATACACTGATAGTGATCAAAGAAGATGTATTCTAAAGAATGAATAAACTCATTGGTTTTGCGTATTAGTTGCAGTATTACCTATCCTTCAAACAAGCCGAGTTTGATTTAGGTAGGCTTTCGTTGTCGGTGGATAGAGACGACTCAGGTAGCACCGCTATTTGTACTGTCTTATGGGGAGGCACATGTCCAGCTGTGGACGTTTGTGGCCACGTTTGTGTATTTTTTTCGTTCCTGTTTGTTGTATTCCTCCCTACATTCCAATGCAACCTAGTCCTAACTTTATTCTTACTGTATGGTCAGCCCAAATCCGATTCATAGGACAGTGGTGATGTGCCGCGCTGCACGCGATGCTAGTGTTGTGCCATGCTGTATCGATTCAACAGCAACTCGCCAAACTTAGCTTTCATTCATGCTGTAACGACTCGAGTTTTTCTACCACATGGTTTTATGATTCCCAGAGGCCTTGGGTTCAGAGTGCTTCTTATTTGCGAATTGTGACGTGTAGCGCACCGCTACGTAGAAAAAACGTGATAGAGTTCATCGTAAGTATAGCTGATTATTTATCTTCTATTAGAGAGTATTTTAGTTTTTATCTTCATAAGTTATGGAGTGTAGACTCTCTTAAACATTATTTCCTAAATTTATGGGCATACGTAGGCATAATTTACTACATAGTCAAAGCAACATTTCGGTAGTTTTGCATTAATATGTATTTGCTATCACAATGTTATAAGTTTAATTTCAGTATCACCTGCCCTATGCACCTGCACACCTATTTCAAATAATAAATAATGCTGGAAAATACACACATCATCATCTAGCTCCAAGCTAAGCAGAGCTTGTGTTATGGGCTATAGATGACTGATAAAGGTACTCTAAGTAAGGTAATCTATCCATGTAACAATAAGTTACATGGATAGATATTTTTTGTTATACATAGATAACACCCAGAACCACGGAACAAATCTTTTTAGATCGTACAGACATTTGTCCAAAGGCAGGAATCGAAGCCGAAACCTCCTGCGTCACCGTCACCGTCAGCCGCGCCACTTCGGTCGTTAACATTTTCGAATGAATTCAACATCAAAACCTTGGACGACCTTAAATAATGAATATCTAATTTTTTATAATAGTCAGTTCTTAATAATTTAGTTTTTCTTTCATTTCTAATGTTTGTTTAATTTAGTATGATATTTATTTTATATACCTACCTAAATAAACGTTTATACCTAATAGACAAAAAGTTTAAAAAAATAAACGAAAAATATAAAACTCCATTACTGAACCTAGGATTCTTATCGGTTATCAATTTCATTATTAACTATAATGATATCGATAACCGATAAGAATGCTAATGAGTGTTCACATCACTAAACATATCGATTCATAGAATATGTCAAAGGTTTAGTTCGGTTTAAAATTTAATAATGTTGGTTTAAATTATTCCGAACTGGGTTACTCAGTATCAGTAGGGTAGTAAGCTAATGGGGGTAGGGAGTTGACAGCAATTTACGTCAATAATAGGTTTTAGGAAAATAAAATTATAGAGGTAGTATATGGTGGGAACTTAAGTTTAGTAAGCTTAACCTACGTTATTGATTTAAGGGTCGATATAGAGATGTGACCGTAGACTTATAGCTTTGCTATTCATACGTAAGCACAACTAACTTCAATATCATATTCCCTTATACTGGTGGCTGTGAACTCATAGGTATAGGCTACGATTATAGGTACGTAGTGGTGCTGAGAAGATGTATTTAAATAAGTGATTCTGTAATATATTTATATAGTATTTCTGTGGGTAAAAGACATACAAACAGACATAGAATTTTTTCACTACTCCTAAGCCTATGTTATAAAAGCAAATATCTTTTCATCTTCGCCACTTTAACAAAATCAGCATCATTTCTAGCCGAAAGAGCTTTTAAAAATTATTATGGAACTAACCTCTATCAACAAAATTTTGGGATTATGATATACACATCATTTCTAGCCGAAAAAGCTTTTAAAAATTGTTATGGAACTAACCTCTATCAACAAAATTTTGGGATTATGTATAAAATAAACCTAAGTTTCTACCATGTGTGTTATGTTGGCATTACCCCAACTTTTGTTATCAGTGTGCAATAAAGAATTAAAATAAAAAAAACATTATTCAGTACTGATAATATAATAACAGTATCATTTGCACCACATTAACATTACGGACATGATCTCAACGAATAAATAATAAAAAATAATCTTTAAACATTTGCAAGTTCCTTTAAGTCTACACGTACCCGACTATTTTCACCTTTACATCGCTATTGCAAAGATATAAAATTTGTGCCTAACAACAACCTAAAAAATCCTTTAAATAACAGCCGGCATTTGTTTTTATTTCCTAAAACTGGAAGCAAACTATGTGACATGTGTTTTAGAAGCATTTCTGTTTCATACGTTTAGTAAAGTTATTACAGCTACATAACATAGTAGTGTGGTTCTAGCTTTAGCCACAATATACTTAAAAGATAACAAAAAGAAAAGTGGATGAAATTTTTTTGAGAAAAAATCTTTTCTAAAAAAATATCAAGAACCCTGGTCAAATTGATGTGAAGGTGTCGATAAGTCGGTATCATGTTTTATCAGTGGATCAGCTAATCACCATCCATGGCCACCTAGCCCGCCTAGCGAAGAAATGATTGGTTCGGAGTAAGACTGCAGTAGCGGTTGAGAGATAACTGGGGCATGTACCACCGGGGCGGCTTGTAACACTGGGGCATGAACCACTGGGGCGGCATGAACCACTGGGGCGGCATGAACCACTGGGGCGGCGTGTACCACCGTTGATGGGTGGATAACCTGGTAAAACAAATTTTAATTAATAGATTTGTGATTTGTAAAGTATTCTTCAACAATAAGGTGTTTTCCGGATATTTAACAAAAATAAATAGCAATGGTCGGGTTTCCTCATCGGGTTAAGAGGTATTATTATTATTTTAGGTACATTGATTTAATATAATAACGAGAATATTTTGGGAAACAATAATATTTTCTAAGCAGTTTTTATGGTGCCAATTTTATTAATGTATAATCGACAATGTTCTCATTTTCGCTTTAAAGAAATTGAATTTTGTTTTTAAACGCCTAATTTGAATTTCAATTGTACAGACCTAGACATTTTTGCAAGTAACTACATGAGATAATGTTGACTATATCGTGCGGATCCTGCAAGATAGTATTGGAACCCCACGGTTCGCCTTTGCGAGATTCTGTTAATTTGGAAGAAGATCACCAAAAAAGGCAGCTTTAGGTAGGTACCCTTTGGCTAAACCATCTCTTTTGTTTAACTATCCCCTTTGTTTCAACCGTACCCTTTGGAATGAAGAGTAGCTGGTCGCCGCCGGCTTGGCTATAGCCACCGGCGCGTGCACGTAGGAAGCCACTTGTGGGGCCACCACTTGTTGGACGACTGGTTGGGCAACGTGTACTGCTGGCTGCTGGAGATAACTAACTGAAGATAACTGAAAATCATCAGGATATTTTTTTTTTAAGAAATCTTAATAGCAAAGGAAATTACAACCAAGAAATGGAAACAAATTAAAACTAGCACTTATATTTAATTGAGCTAACTGCAGACTAGTGAAAACAGTCTAAAGGTAGCTCATATGATTCATTTATATAATAAATTGTTTCAAATCATACATTTTCCACTGGCGCGAACAAGCTACATAATTACCTATACAATAATTAATGCTGGATAATCCACACAGCATTTTATGTATAACCTAAGTTAAGCAGAGCTTGTGTTACTAGATTATAGATATTATTCGTAAAACAGTTTTCACTACATAGATATAATTTTTGATTTTATTATAAAATACTCAGAAAAAATATCTTCAGATCATCTTCAAAATAATCAATTTGTCCGGTGATAATCACAAAAAAAGGCGATACGAATCGAACCTGCAATATACTGCATTGAATACTGAGGACCGCAGACATAATATCTGGTATGGATTTTATTAGCAATAAAAATTTATAAATTTGTCTTAATTTTTGAGAAAATAAAAAGTACCTTTATCTCATACTAGGGACCCGCTCCGGCTTCGCACGGTTTTATTATACGTATAAACCCTCCTATTGAATCATTCTATCTATTAAAAAAAACCGCATCAAAATCCGTTGCGTAGTTTTAAAGATTTAAGCATTCAAAGGGACATAAGGATATAGGGACAGAAAAAGCGACTTTGTTTTATACTATGTAATGATGATTTAGTTTCATTTTTTAAAGAACTTACGCTTGGCGCGTCCCATCCTGATGAAAGGTAGCCGGGCTTGGCTGAGGCGATTGAAAATACTGCACATAAGATCTGGAACATATTAACCATCTACATATCTTATCATGACCATGGCCATGCCACTGGTCATGCCACTTACTCAAAATCATAGTAGAAAAGTCAAAAATGTAGGTATGGAACGACTTATGACTTAGATCATGCATCTTCAACCTTTTTTTGTGCAAGGGCCAATAATCCATATTTCATGGCCCGAAGGGCCGCAACCTGCAATACCTACTCTATTTAATTTTACTAGGTACCCTAAAAAAGGAATATAGAACAAGCAAGTTTAAAATTATCAATAGGTTTATTTATTATTAAAAATTATTTATTTATTAAAAACCTTACAAAATAAGTACAGGAACTTGAATCAATGCGATGTTTGACACTGTTTATTTTTGACGAGTGTATCGATGTCAGGCTTTATTTTTGAAGTTGCAACCCGCAGACTACCTTCCAGATGTGCGTCTGTAATTCTTGTCCTTGTTTTAGACTTGACATTTTTCATGCGAGAAAACAGTTGCTCGCACACATAAGTGCTCCCAAACAATGATATAATTTTTTGGGCATGTTTGCGTATCTCTGGAAATGAAGTTTTATCAACATATTTTGAATAAAAATCCAGAAGATCCGTGTTGAATTTGTCTTTCAGTTCGGTACTGCACTGCAATTCGATAACTTCCATCTGAAAATTTCCTGGCATGTCTTCAACGGATACATTGAATGGTCGCGCAAAGAGGTTGATCAAGTTTTCATTCTTTCTGAAGTCAGCAAACCTTGATGCGAACTCTGTTTTGAGCGATACTAATGCCGTGACATATTTGTCCACATTTACACATACGCAACTCTTCAGGTTAGGAAAGTGCGTAAACTCTTTTTTCAACAACTGATTTTTCCACAAATCCAGTTTTATCTCAAAAGCCGCACCGGCACGTGCCAGTAGTACTCAAAGGATGCCGACGCGTTAATAAAGGACGCCGATTTCGATTAAATGTACCGACTGGATTTGCGAATAGCGAAATATTTAGCCGCGAATACAGGAAACGAGTCACAATTTTTTTACCCGCTAATAGAGAAAACGCAAAAAAGGGAACCGTGAATAAGAAGTTATTACTGTAAATAAAAAATATTATAATTTGCTATGGCCTCCGAGGGCCGCAAGAAAAGACCCGGCGGGCCGCATGCGGCCCGCGGGCCGCGGGTTGAAGACATTTGACTTAGATAGTAGACCGATGTCGCGGGAATCGAACACGCCACCTGCGTCGCAAAAACTTTATTTCTTAAGGCTTGCAAGCTCTTTAACTATTCAAATTTGGAAATACAAATAAATTCATAAATGAGAAATAAAGTGATAATTGATTTTATCTTCACGTAATTTTTTGTCCTACTGCATTGCCCCGTTCTTTATGGCAATGCACCAATAACATAATTATTTTAATACCACCATAATTATCAGGTGTTACAATTTTTATAGAAAATCTAGATTACATTAATTACACAAATTATACTAGATTTCTAGTAAAATACTCACAAGAGCCCTCATGGTATCTGCAGTTTGCAATGTTGCTATTAAATGCGGTTGCACACCTTTTATACCACTTTAAGGACTGCTTCAAGCCAAGTTTTAGCATCGTTTAAAAGTTTTAAAGCAAAGATAGAAATGTTCGATTTTGAAATTATAGTAACGTCGTGTATGTATTTTTCATTTTCATATGTAAAATACTACTGATGAGTTCATGGTGTGAGTGTAGTCAATGTAATCAAATTAAGCATAGATACATAGATAAAATAGAGGAAACTGCAGATGATTGCAAAAAGTCTAGATGCACTGGCTGCATGGTGATGCGTTGGGCCAGATACTCACCAGCTCTCGGGTAACGCGTCACGTTACCAGTTGTGAAATTGTTGACTACCATGTTGTGAAATTGTTCGATAAATTGAATCATTGCGAATATTTACATTAAAAATGTTAAAATTCTAATGAAACCTATTTGTAAGATTTATGTCGGAACGATTAAGGAAATTCTATGCCATATTGATTAAATGGTTATAAAAATATCTACATTACGCATTTTATAGTTACCATAATCAGCACCTTGGAAATATTTAACTTGAATGTATGTAATAACAATAAATTCTTTATTTCAGACATGTCCATATTCTTAAAAAACCTACCTGCTTAAAAATAAATTGAAGATTTATTAATTGATATTAGTTGAAGATTATAGGCATTAACAATTGAAAATTTTGATTTTTGAGTAGTATCTGGTCTCGGCTTCGCGTGCGTTGTTTCTGTAGAAACGCTTCTAGCCTGTTTCTATCCCATGGGAACTGGATTTACGGCATGATAAGACCTACGTCTATTTAAAATTTGATAGTCTGTTTAGAATCTGAACCGTTCAGTAGTTTTTGCATGAAAGAGATACAAACTTTCGCGTTTATAATAGTAGTAAGGATAAATTTGTTTAATATACGTTGCTATTCTATTTTAATTATTTTAAATTTAATTTTTTATTTCGAGTATTTATTATGTGAATTATTATTGTTATTTAATAAGATTATTTTTTATTGACGATACCTGTCCAATTTAATAATTATTATTTTATTTTTATTATTAATTGTTATAAAATGTAATTTTGAGCAATGTAATTTTTCTATGACCTGTAACAACTGTTATTAATAAAATATCTGAATCTGAATCTGAATCTGTAGGTATGGAAGTAGTCTATTCGTATTTCCCACTGTGGTGCACCGATATCCAATGAAGGAAGAAACGAAGTATGGGCACTCAGCGATGGACCTTAGATAGAGTTATCAGATGTGCGCAGAAGTTTCCAGAAGGAAATTATCGAGATCTGAGTACTTAATAAAAAGTATGGTATTCGCACGCCGCCGCGGCCTCCTGGAAAGATCGCAACGTACTCTTATCTCCGCATTTGGACTCAGTTTAGTCCAAAATGCGTGGGTTTTGCTAGCATAGCCAGCCTTACTCCGTCCAGAATCGAAGAATCTTCCTGGGAACTTCGCAGGCTTCGCGGAGAGACCTCGGCAAGTGCAGGATTTAGCGCTCGACATAGAGACGCATTTGATCGACCCTGAGGAGATCGATCAAACATTCATGTTCTTTGAATCAAGATACGTATTTTTTTTATTGTTTATTTGGGAAATGTACAGTAGGTACTTCCTAGTTTAGAAACTTGAAATAAACTTTAATTAAGTACTAAAGCTAAAATTAAGCTAAAAAAGCTAATGAAAAATAAAACAATAATTAAAAATATAATAAATAAAGCTAAATATTATAAATCTTAAAATTAAATTTGGCTAGTATTAAGTTTTAAAGCTAAATGAGCATGAGAAAATAATAGTAAATAAATATAAACAACGTTTATTAATTATTATCGCATAACAAATTATTACAAGGTTTTAGCATAATTTCCCTTCGGTATTTAGTGTCAATCATAGTTTGTTACTTTTGTAGGTTTATCGTTATATAATTCACAAACTCGAGAAAGATACATATTCCTTCTGTAATTTGTCTTTACATAGGTGGCCAAATAGACTTTCTTATACGAGTAATTGATTGTCAGGGGCTATGGAAATAAATGTGACAAAAAAATGGAGGGTAAAATTATTTAAAATTTTAAATAGAAACACTTGCTCTCTAAGAATTTATTTAGTTAATAGTTTATTTCGTTACTGTTTTATAAGAACTTACATTTTGGTACTTTGCGTCTTTTTTTACTAACAATGATTCAGAAACAAATGACGGTAATAGAGTATATTCTATCTTCGTTCTAAAATGAGAACTAATATCGAAATCGAACCAATAAAAAGTCGAAATCGACAGATTGATTCTCTACGAGTTGTGAATGAATGATAAAGAGTGAAATGAATGACAAAGAGCTGATTTCTGCCGATGGAGACATATTCTACGGTAAAAAATCATTCTACATTTCTGTGCCTAAAAAATCTGAGTCTAGTTAATAAGAAATAGCGTACGCTTTAGACCTTGCTCCGGCCCTTATTTAGGACGTTCCATACCTCTGAATCACACCGCACGAAGTCGAATCTTCTAAATTGGATAAGTATCGTTAATTAACGATACGGAGCAAAGGTTAGTAGTGCAAAAAATAAACCAAAGGCACGTTTTCTCGTTTTTATAATCTGTATTAGGGGTTAATAGATAAGCACGATCAAGAGTGTGGTTGACATAAGTTTGCGAATGTTAAAATAGTTCAAGTTTTGACACAAAAACTACTTGTCGAGGAAATTTAAACGAAAAATTGGAAGAAGTCATACTTACCTTTTAAATTTAGGTAGATACTCGTATTGAAAAGGGTTCTCAATTTGTAGTAGTTGTGTTGTGTCAGATACTATACATAAAGTTTACTAGTTAGAGACTTTGCGATCTGATAAATATCTAAAAACAGTTGGTACATTTCATATGGATGGCTCTTCTAATTTAGGAGATCAGTAGGTAAATGATTGCTAAAAAATAAATATGTTTGGTTCGAATTAAAATATTTTTTCTTTTGGTCTGCGCAGGCGCATTTAATTTATTAATATTTAAATAGCTTTGGTGGTTGATGAGAAATTCAAGAGCGAAAAAAGGACAAATATGGCGAAACTATAAGGGTGTTAAATTATCGAAACCCCAAAAAGAACAGTGTCATGCAACTTGTGACATTAGGGGCTCCATTATAGATGTAAATCTACAGATTGTAAACGTTTTAAACCAAATTTCGCCGTTTTAAACCGCATATAAATCATTTTAAACGGTTGAAAACTCGCATACAACTTTGCGTCAAGTCCCGACATTCTGTTTAAAATCAAACTCACACATTCCCACTCGAGAGTAACAACGAAAGACCGCCACGAGAGTGTGAGTGTGCGAGTTTGGTTAAATAAGGTTATCAATATCAGTATAAGCCGCATTAACAAATTTTTATACAGTTTTTATGTCCTACATCGGTAAAATCAAGAAAATAGTTAAAATTAAGAAAAACATAGTCATCAACACCAAGAGTTATAAACCGAAAAAAATGGTTTAATTCGGTTTAAAACGGTTTTTTTCGTTTTAAACGGATTGGTTTAATTGGTTTTAAACCGGCCTTAAATCTATAGGCTCCATTTCAACGTTTGACTCCATAGACAACATAATTAAATACGACCAAATAATTATATTTAGTGGAAACTACTAGACAGTATCTCACCTATTTCCCTTCATAAGGGCATATCATTTACAAGTCCTGTCATGACTTTAATTAGGCATGGCGCATTGGTAATGCATTTAAATTTATAATGTGATTTACGTAACTGCATGTCATTTTTTACATGCTGCACCCAAGAATTGCGTTTGAATTTTACGTGATTAGCGACTTAGCTGAAACTTTCATATCAATATACCAATTTATATTATAAAGGAGAAACTGACTGTCTGACAGACATCGCAAAGGATAAGCCGCTGATCCTAGAACGTTGTTGAATAAAAAATAAAAATGATGGAAAATTCACACAGCATCATCTAGCCCCAAGCTAAGCAGAGCTTTTGTTATGGGTACTGTTTGACTTATGTTCTTAACTAGCGACCCGCCCCGGCTTCGTATGGTTTTATTATACGTAAACACCTTCCTCTTTAATCGCTCTATCTATTAAAAAAAACCGCATCAAAATTCGTTGCGTAGTTTTAAAGATTTAAGCATACATTTGGACATAGGGACAGAGAAAGCGATTTTTTATATATATATTTTTATATAAAGAAAACACCCAGAACCCCACAACAAATATTTGCAGATCGTAGAAACATAAACTTCCAAGGTGGGAATTGAACCCCCAACCTCTTGCGTCACAGGCGGACCTTCGTCCTCGTGCCACATCGGTCGTCAATGTATCCTTATTACTGAGTATTTGAAGTCAGTTTTTAGATTTTTATAAAAAACATCAAATAATGTTTCCCACGCTGACGACTCGTGACAATTTTTCAAATGTTTTATATAAAATATTTATAAATTAATTGATAATTACGAGTCTTAAAATTCCCATAACATAGGAATCTGTTAAAATGTTTTATAAAAGATAAGATATTTAAGATATTTTTTTTTTGTTTTATGAGAAAACGTAATTATTAAGACTTCAGCTACATTGATTCCATAATCAAAAACGAAAACCAAACTAAAACAAATTAATTTGATAAAAATCAACATTGTTTTTTAAAAAAAAAAAATTTTTATTCAAATACGATTTTTTTGGGTAAATCACGTCCAGTCATGTTTATAGATAACACCGTATGGAAACAGTCTCTGTAATAAACTAACATTAACATCATTATTTAAATGACAACCAATATGTGTAACATGCTCTACTTCTAAACTAGGTAAGTTAATCATTATTTCTTTCGAAGCTAAGCTAGGGGTTTATGGGTCAACAATCGATACTATTAAAAATGTATGCACTATCGATTGAAAGCATCGATAACGTAGTGATGAGACACGCGAGGGTTTGACACATTTACATAGAAAACTGTTATGATATGTCTATTGTTTGTATCCCAATTTTGTACACGTTTGTATCCCAATTTTAGGATAATTGAAATAAGGTTACGGCGTGCGACGTAGGAGGTTGCGGTTTTAATTCCCGCACTGGGACTATAAAATTGTTTGAGTGAATCTGCAGATTTTTTTCAGATGTTTTGAGTGTTCTGTATGATAAAAATAATAATTTCAATGTACTGTAATTCATTATGGACATAATTATTATGTAGGTATTTACATATAGAGGTATGAATTCTCTATCTCTAATATCTCTGCTTCGTTTGCGCCTAGATTATGCTGTGTGGATTGTCCAGCATTATAACATTTATCTATTTTACACACACATCTACTTATATTATCTTTTAATTCAATCATTTCTTTCCGAACTCGGCTGACTAGACGCGCTACATCACGCGTCTCTATCCGCGGTCGCGAGTTGTCAAAATGCGAGGGAACTTTGTCAAGTTAGACCACATTTGTTTCAGTAGCCTGGGTTTCATCCCATAAAATATTAATATATTTTATTTTGGTTTATTCGGTTTATAATAAACATTATAGTATTTTATATATATATATATATATATATATATATAGATAAAGTGCGGAATACCTCTACAAGTAATTTTCGAATATTTGGAAGGCTGTATTTCTGCTCTTTGACTTACGTTACTATTGTTCAAGTTTGTTATCATCGCTCTAAATTCAGGTAACTATAGTGTGCTGTGTGTCGTTAAATATCATAGATTATTGTTGTCAATTAATGGCTTTTACCAAGACACACATAGGGTCTACAATAGTACCTAAAGTTTTTAATAGCAACATTAGGTATCATTAACCTTTAACGGGCCAATTTTTTTTGGAGTTGTCCTTATTCATTATTCATTAGATATATCCCCTTCCATTTTTTTGAGTGAAAACTAATATATTTCGATCTTAGTACTTAGAACAAAAATGAAGTGTATATGTGTGTGTATGTGAAGTAAATCTATGAGCACTTTTTCTTTTGATAATTATTTAAAATTTGAGTGTCATCAATTTGAATGTTACCTAATATTTTGTAATTCTTTAGAAATAAAGTTTTTGTTTTCTAATCTTCAGATATATGTTCTGGGTGATTTTTCAGTAATAAATAAAAAATAAAGATCAAAAGATTTTTTGTACATATCAGTTCCCTAGGACCCATATCAGATGCTTAGTTTTAGGCTACGTTTTGAGCTATTTGTTGTTACGCTAATTGTCCAGCATAATTTATTTATTTAACTAGTCTGTATTATACCTAAGCTCTAGGAGCAACTAGGACACTTCATTATAATAATCATCGTGTCTCGACCATTCCAAATACTTCCTTCGATCTTCGAGTCAGGGTTTTGTAATCCTGTCGGCCAGTCTGAAGCAATACTTAAAACTGTCACAGATTTATAGCTCCCACCGTTTATGGATATTTGTAATTCAGCTTGAGTAAAATACTAGGCTAGATGTTGGTTTAAGGATATTTTTAACTTGACGAAATACCTACCTATAAGTAGAATCATCATCATCAGCCTATATTAGTCCACTGATGGACATAGGCCTCCCCTAATGAGCGCCATAGCGCCTTGTCTTCAGCGCACGTAGAATAATGCAGGTTAACTTAGACAAAAATTGAAAGTTTTTAATTTTTTGATTTTTTTTTCGTCTGATTTGGTCCGATCACAAATTTCTTTCAAAATTTCATATTTAGACGAAGCTAGAACGGCTTGGCATAGTGCTTGCCCCGATGCTGCTCCTCCAAAATCTCTTTCGTCCCAACGGCAATGGGACGGGCCTTTGTGTGAGTTGACACGGAATTGTTTGTTACAAACGTGCTCCAGCTCGGCAGATCGTGCCCGTCTCCTAGCCGTTTCTAAATGGGAGTCAGGACATTGGCTGCAAGCACTTCCTTCCTATAACACTGGCACTTTATTGGATCCCGCTACTTTCCGTATCGCAACATGTATTCGGTTGGGTGCAAGGTGTTGTGCGCCTCATCAATGCCAGTGCGGTACTGCAGTCGAACAGCTTGGTCATCACGGATTATCGTGTACTAGGGCCGCTGGTCGGATATCTCGTCACGCCAGCCTTAATGACATCATCCGGCGGGCCTTTGTCAGCGCTAACGTACCAGCTATTCTCGAACCGAATGGCCTGTTCCGTGACGATGGCAAGAGGCCCGACGGTATGACACTAGTCCCATGGGAGTTGGGGAGGCCCATTGTGTGGGACGCTACATGCGTCGACACACTTGCACCTTCCCATCTTTCAAGGACATCCACTAGGGCTGGTGCGGCGGCAGATCTGGCCGAGGATCTCAAGAGGCGCAAATATGCAGGTCTCGACAGAACCTACGCATTTGCTCCCCTTGGATTCGAGACCCTAGGTCCGTGGGGTACCGAGGCTCTCCGGGTTTTTAAAAAATTATCTGAGCGTCTGGTCGATGCGACGCGTGACCCGAGAGCTGGTGAATATCTGGCTCAACGCATCAGCATTGCCATACAGCGTGGTAATGCAGCCAGTGTCTTGGGGACGCTTCCGACTGGTATTGACATGGATCAATTGAGCTACCTTTAGACTGTTTGCAACCGTCTGCAGTTAGCTCAATGGTTTCAATTGTAAATACTAGTTGTAATTTTTCTATTTCTGTGCTTGTAATTTTCGTTGTTAATAAAGTCTTATTTTTTGACATCTATATACATACATATAATAAAATCGTAGACGTCGAATTTCTGTACAATGAAAAAAAATGCCATAAACCCAGTCAGGGAGATGTAAGAAGTATAATACAATTGATTTCATTTTGTTTCAATTTTCTTATTTCTCTGTTTGTCTGTTTGTCTGTCTGTTTGTACGGGATAATCTCCGAAACTACTGGACCGATTCTAATGAAATTTTGTATGGTGGTAGCCTAGATCCCTGGTCAACATATAGAATACTTTTCATCCCGATAAATTAAAGAGTTCCCGTGGGATAGCTAAAAAACTTTAATTGAGTAAGTACTGAATATTGATACTGCCATTATCATGAAATTTCATATTAACTACATTTTGCTTGTCGCATTTGAAAGTATACATACGATACCTATACCAAGAGTGCTCAGTTCACTGCTGAATATCACAAAGGCTGTCTGTCGCGCGGGCTCAGAACGCGCGAGCGGGCCATTGCGGATGGTCATGACTCAAAGATATTAAAAAATAATTTGTATTCTATCACTAAAAGCAATATTTTCTGTTGAATTCATCATCATCATCAGTCTATATTAGTCCACTGCTGGACATAGGCCTCCCCTAATGAGCACCATAGCGCCCTGTCTTCGGCTTGCCGCATCCAGCATCTGGCAGCAGTCTTTCGCTGATCGTCATCCCACCTGGCCGGAGAGCGTCCTACACTACGTTTGCCAAGTCGCGGTTTCCACTCAATAACACGTTTACCCCAACGGTTGTCGGTTCTTCGCGAGATATACACTGCACTTCATCTTGCGAATTCTTTGACCTATGTCGATAACTTTGGTTCTCTGTCGGATGTATTCATTACGAATCCTATCCTTCAGAGAAACTCCGAGCAAAGCTCTTTCCATAGCTCGCTGATTAGCGACTTTGAACTGGTAGACCAGCCCTACCGTGAGTGTCCACGTCTCAAGTAATATCTTAAATTTAAATTGTTTTCTTACATTTTCTTTACTTTTCTAGGTAAAATAAAAAAAAAGTTAGCTTAACATCGTAAGTTATTTTTTGAAAACAATATTCAGTTTTTTTATTAACTGAGACATAATACTTATGATATAAATAGAGTATTTATGAAATAACATTTATTTAAAATTTTTAGTTGCACACAATGCCTAGAAAAAGGTCGAGTCTCTCTCAGTATTCAAGAGAAGCTAAAAATGAGACCTTATTGAAAGAGTCTCACTTGAACTCTTAACATAGCTACAGCCGCACCTCATCATCATCACTAACAAACTTAATCCATTCGTGAACATAGGCCTCCCTTAATGAGCGTCATAGCGCTCTGTCTTCAGCTTAACGCATTCAGTATCTGCCAGCCAACAGTTTTTTGCAGATCGTTCCCAAACGTAGCGTAGGATGCCCCCTGCCACCATGCCCCCTGCCAGGTGGCAGGGGGCATCCTACGCTACGTTTGCCGAGTCGCGGTCTCCACTCAAACACATTTACACCAAAGGTTGTCGTTTCTTCCCTAGATATGGCCGGCCCACTGCCACTTTATCTTTATCACTGCTACTTTGAGCTCCGTCGGATGTATTCGTTACGAATCCTGTCATTCAAAGAAACTGCGAGCATAGCTCTTTCCATAGCTCGCTGAGTGACTTTAAAATGGTGGACCAGCCCTACCGTGAGTGTCCACGTCTCAGCTCAAGTCATTGCGGGAAGGACGCCAACGACAACTTTAGTTTTCAAACATTCCTGAAGACCTGACGTAGTTTCCCAAAAGCAGCCTAGGGATCATACTTTTGTCCTTCTTCTCAACATTGTTTTTACCTAAATGCACAATCTGCATAAGGTAAGTGTACTCGGAAACAATTTCGAGAAGGTGGCCATCTATGACGATCGGTCCTGGAACAATTTTGCCATTGATCATGACTTTGGTTTTATCCAAATTCATACCAAGACCGATGTATCGCAGGGCCGTTCAGCATGTGGGTCAGCTCCTCTAGCGACTCTGCCATTACGACTATATATCATCAGCGAATTGCAGCTGCGTCTCGATCTCTTGAAACCAACCAAGAAAGAGATGTATGGCAACTAGCCAGAAAGGGATGGGATGAGAATGGCTTACAACTGCTCGAGAACGCCATACGTTGACAAGTATCGAGAGACCTTTACTGAAAGAGAGTCTCACTAAAGCTCTTAGCGTAGCCGCATGGCTGCGTCTCGGTCACTTGAAACCAGCCAAGAACGGGATGTACCGCTTACAGCTGATCGAGAATGCCATAATTATGTTGTCACGAGTCTCAGAGACCTTAACTGAAAGAGAGTCTCGCTTGAGCTCTCAGCGTAGACGCACGGCTGCGTCTCGATTGCTGAAAACCAGCCAAGAAAGAGAAACATGACTTACAGCTGATCGTGAGAGTCATTCATTATCTTACGCCTCAAACTTTATTCCAGCGTGAGGAGCATTTACGTAACCCTCGAGATCGTCAAAATATTGTTAGAGCTTTAGAAAGACTTCATGATCGACACCAGCAACGATAACATTTAGCCAGGGATGGCTATGAACGCATACATCAGGAATGTGAGTATTTATTACTAAGAGAAAGGGAGAGAGTAAATGAAATACGACAGCCAGAAACCGAAGAACAACACCAAGGCGGTTGGAGTCTGATCAAATTCGATACTTGCTCAATAGAATAGTGGTTTTATCTGAATATTCAGATTATTTACTGCCCCTGGATAGAGGAAGAGAAAAGTGCGTTAACATATTATTCGCCAAGGATTGACTATGCGTCATTTTAATTTACACTTTTTGTGAAGCTTTATGTTGGTTCCTCCCGTGTATGTCGGCCAACCATTGTTCAGAACCAGTTTATGTCGAATGTTGTCTCTAAAGAAGCATTATAAGGTATTTCGATCTGCAATTGTTATAATTGAAGAAATAAATAATACCACGCGGACGAAGTCGCGGGCATCAGCTAGTACTACGTAAGATTAACGATATTATAGAGTTCAAAACCCTTAATTTCTTCTTCTTCTCATTCGTTTCATTTTTGGTAGAACGGTCGTGGTCGTCATGACGAGTTTTTGTTGGAATGAGCCGACATCGCTCGCCTGACGATATGTCGCCATCTCTCCCTGTTGGTGGTCATTTCGAGAATTCATTAGGTATTTGGTATCTGTTTATTCTTCAAGTGTTGTTGATAAAAGAAAATGCAAAGGCATTATGAACACTTTTGTGAAACAGACAGTGGCACCATCTGAATGATTTCCAGCGAACTAAAAGCAGTCTCCACAAGGTACAAGCTGCCAGGCAAGCAACACGTAGTTTCATTTCCAACACGAACATGGTTTATAGCTTTGAAGAGTTATTTCTATCAACGCTAGATGTCGCTCAAAAAAGCTTTCTTGATAAGGCCGGGGCTTTTTCTTTGGACGTCAACTAAAAGTCACGGAGTTGGCGTAGTCGATAATTTTTAAAGAAAAATACGTGAAAGGTGATGAAGTGACTTGACTAATGAACTAGACAATGATTTTAATTATTCATTATTGGGTTTCAGCACTTTAGCTCGGAACATCACCTTTTTTCGATTTTTCAACATTTTTGACTGGCTATTAAAACAACATTCAGTCTTTTATATGTATTTGGTTCTCCAAATAATAAGAAATGTTAAATTACTCCGAAATATTCTAGTAGGTACTTGTAAAACTGCAATGCTTACCATTCATTGCAGCCATTGCACAAGTTAGCTAAACTGTGAATGTTCCGGGTTCGATTCCGTGACCACGTGTCAGAGACTGTTGCAATTATTGACATTTTACATTGTGCGGTCCTTTGGATTTTGAAATGGTTTACCCACTTAGTATACTGCGCTTAGGCCAATTGAATGATCATCGTGATAATGTCCCAGTTATATCCACTGATGCGTTGGCGATAAAACTGCTCGTTGAAGTGTTTAAAAGTAATTGGAAGTGGCATTTGACTTAAAAAAAAATGGAGAAAATGAATAAATGCTTTATTTCTTTTTGTGTTTTATATGGAACTAGCTGCGCCTCGCGGCTTCATCCGCGTGAAAAAAGATGAAAAGTAGCACATAAAAAAAAATCAGCCCTTTTCGTTCAGTAGTTTTGGTGTGAATACTTGACAAACATCCATATATTCACACTTTCGCTACTATACATAATAATATAAGTATGATAAATTTAATTCCTATTATTTATTCATTTTCCTAAACGCTATAAAATATGTAGTAAATTATAGCATATACAAAGGCACGACTGCGCTTTTCCTGTTCTTAAAATGACAAACCAAAACGCCTTCTATTTTCTAGAGAATTAGGCTGAAGAGATTGTGCAAACATGTCAGTCCGATAACAAGACCAGAACTCGAATCCATTCCACAACAGCAAAGGTTGAGATATTCAGTCGCCATTAGGAGCTATACCTAAGATTCTGGAGAGGTACGAACGAAACAACGTGGGTAGATCCCTTGGATTTCAGAAGGTGGAACTATAATCTGGTGGATGTCGCAAACCGCAATATAGAAATTAGGATCCAATAAAAGCATAAGTATTTTTTGCTACAAGTTAAAAAGAATATAAATAAGAATAATAGAATATATAATAAGAATATAATCAGCGTTTATAGGGTTAACATAAATGGTTTACGATTTTCAGAAATTAGATTTTCCTGTAGATTTATTCCATAGAACGCAAATAAAATTCAAAAACACGAAAACATTGAATCATATGCCAACACCCAAATAAATACAATGTAATGTAAAAAAAAATATACCCCATAAAGGAACATTCTGCAACAGTTAATAAAATTAATAATAGGGTCCTATATACCTTGGTTTGTTCGAGAAAAACTGTTTTATCATAAATAAATAATTAAGCTAGATATTACCCGCCCCGGCTTTGCACAGGTTTATAATACAATCCGTTGAGTAGTTTTAAAGATCTAAGCATACATCCCTATATATGCTTAGATCTTTAAAACTACTCAATGTCTGTCCCTACAGACATTCAGACAGACAGTGGAAAGCGATATTGTGTTATTCTATGTAGTAATGAAACACAGAAAACACCCAGTTAAACCCAGCTATCTAGAGCAGCTTTTCTAGGGTCCTGAATCATATAAAAGCCTCCTTACATAACCTCCTATGACATCGCCCCAAGAATTCAAGACACGTCCTTTTTCCTATAGAAAGCTGTAGCTCCATATAGAGCATGGGGTGTGACATAACGAACCATAGGTAGGAAGGCACGCTTGACCGGATGTTAAGTAACGATGCAGTCTGATTATCGGTGTTTATAGAGGGGTTTATAGATCTGGATTAGTAGGTTTGTGACTGCTTGTTCAAACTCCTGTATAATGGTTCACTGCAATGGGTGAACGATTGGCGGTGGACTTAATGTGACTCTCGCTTGTGGAGTTGGTCATATTGTATCATTATCGTCAACCTATATTTGTCCACAGCTGGACGTAGCTTCCCCTAATGAGACCTTGACCTGGACCTATTGTATGATTTTTGTAAAAAAAACATGTTGGTAGAGATAGTATTTTGAAAATACAGTCTTTACTGCGAAACGAATAGTAACCGAGTAGGAGCTTCAATCACTACATATTTTATTCTAAAACTGATGTGGTTATTTGAATAGCATAATATTTATTGCTCCTGGTAAAATAACGCTTTTTAAATGCTGGGCTAATTATGATATTTGTGGTTTCGATGATCTTTTTTGCTGTTTTCGCATTTTATCCGGGAAACAAGTGATGAAAATAAAATAAAAGAATAATCTTCAATACATTTTATTACAAAAGTTCGTACAAATTAGTCGACTGCGGTCGAAATAAACCTTATTCACTGAGTACTTAAGTATAAAATCAAACTATATACAACATAATACATAAACACACACACGCTTGACACTTCCACAAAGGGAGATATCAAATGAATTACATTACTTTCCAAAGATGTGATTGTAAGTGATAATAGAGCAATGTAAATAACTGTTATATTTATACTGGTGGATCCACGCCGAAGTTATTTTAAAACAAAATTGTATATATCATGAATACATAGTTACCTAATGATTTTAATTATTTCTCATCACACATCACCAGCATTTATTAGTCCACGGCTGGTCCCGCGCATATCAGGCTTTCCCTGATATTAATTGAGATTGAGAGCGCGTTATTATATTTAATAAATGGGATCTTTCAGAACAATTTGTTCTCCTTAGAAATGTATATAACAAGTGACTATAATCAAGTTCTCATTTTTAGAAACAAAATAGAACAAGAAATATGAATAAAACCTTATAGGTTTTAAGGGTGAACGCTTATTTATATTATGCTAGTAACAAAAAATTTGAACTTCAGTATAGATCCACCAAAACAGTGGTGACTAAATCTCCAAGTCTAATCACTAAGTGGTGACCTTTCGGACAGCTCATTCATGGGAGGGACCCTGGTTTTGTAGCCAAGACAACCGAAAATTGCAAATTGTAACGATTGCTATTGACAAAACGTACGACAGTATAGCAGAGCAATAAATAGGTATTTTTTAATAAAAAAGTGACACATCAATGTTAAGTTAAAAAAAAATCACTAAAGTTTTAATGAGATGGGATGTAATAAAAAAGGTATGAACAAACTGTTCAGTTTTTTTTAGGTCTAGGCGGTAAATAGCTACGCGGCCCGCCTGATGGAAAGCAATTACCGCATCTAGCTAAGCAGTAGATGCTTGCAAAATCAGAGAACCCAATATTGTAGTTCTCAAGGAAAATCTCTGCAAGGGATTATTTGGCATAAATGGTGGCTATGGCTCGCTTAAGTTTTATTCACATAGCGGCAAAATTATAACTTACAATCACATCTGCTTACAACTGTTAAAGCCTCACTAGTTTTCTTTCTCCCTTCCATGCAATCAATATCACCCCTCTATTAATTGCACTCAATTCCCAAATACTGCACACGTCTGTAGATTTCTGAATGAATTCATAATAAAGTTTTCTCATAACTTTAAAAGTCATTAAAAAATCCAGTTCTCCCCAAATCAATCCCTTAAAATTATTATACCTAAATCACACAGATCCTTTGACTACACGCAATTTTCACATAAAATGCCTCACATACTCTTTGTAACATGTGTAGATTATGGTGCTCTGTTTATCATTAGGTACGTAATGTTTTGCTACTAACCATCGGTATTATTAACAACCTTGACCCAAAACTCCTAATCCACTTTATATTTCTTCGATAGGTGCTATTTATCCGACATGACTGCCTTTTAGGGTGGATAAAATGGCAGTTGGTTAACTGACGCGATAGTTTGTCGTGACAGTTAACCAACTGGAAGTAGGTTCGCTGTATTTTGATATGGTTTATGCCCTCTAAAAGTCACTTCTACAGTCGTCTCATAAAGTAATTCCACAATCAGAACTACCTTACATAATTCATGACCTCAAAACAGCTTCTTCTAAAACCATCCCAGAGTTTTCCAACATCCCTATCAATACACCATTGTTACTACATTAATACCTTTTGTCATACGATTTAAAATAACAATATTACATGACAATTCAAAACTAATGATGTCCTTAAAATGACTCCCCATGTCCCCTTTCGGGGAGTATGCGTCAGAAAACTAAGCGGCTTTGTGACGTGACACTTTTAGAACTACCCATGAAGGTTCCTTTATCTTAATTCAGAGCACCATAACCTACCAAGCAGTTCCACCTACATCTACCAGCCATGTTTCCCGTGGAAGCCATGCGAGAGGCCATAGGAGAGGTGCGCGTGAGGCGCGTAGACCGACTTCACGATAGGCACGGGAGCGGGGACTGCCACGGCGTAAGGTTTCGGCACGGCGACGGGATATGGGGCTGGTACTGGCACTCCGACCTGGAAAGTAAGACGTAGAGTTAGACAAGCTGTAGTTACATCGCTGTAGTGAATCTCAAGACACCCGTCTGAGACAATTTCCACTACATTAATAAATCGTGGCAAAAACAGTCACAATACAGAGTTTCTTACCAGAACTTCACAGGTGACTGAAGCCATAAAATAACTTTTTTGCGTCGGATATCTTGGTAAATCTATGAAAGCCAACAAATAACGAACTTCTTATAGTATTACTGATTTGTCAGCCTGTACAATCTTGCATCCAAGTTTGCATCGGTTAACGTTAGATGTAGAATCACCCATGAAGTTTTACTTAATTGGTTTTGACTGTGGTCTTTGTCTGTGACCTCTCGTGGTGAGCCAGAATAAATTTATGTATCCAGCTCCAGATTTAATGTAACTATGATTACAAAGATCGCAGCTGATTTGACTATCTCTTCTATCAGGTAAAGCCTTAAATGAAAACTCACCTGTTTGACAATAGGCACTGGAACAGCATGGGGCACGGGAACGGGCACGGGCCTGTCGACTGGCACAGCGATGTGCTTCTCAACGGCCACGGGGTAGGGCCGAGGCACTGGCACCGCGTAGGGACGGTCTACCGGTACCGGGACAGCGACCTGTGAAGGATTTCAACTGTGTTGAATAAACAAGCATCTCAAAGATTTGGGAAAACTCGGGAATTAAAGTAATAAGGCGTGAGTGATAAAATGAAGACAGGGCGCTATGGCGCTCATTGGGGGAGGCTTATGTCCAGCAGAGGACTAATATAAGTTGATGATGATGATGATGATTCATAAACTTCTGATCAACAATTTTATTAAACTCTAGGTGTTATCACCCGTTACTCAGTATGGGCCGTGTGGTGCCGGCTTAGAATTGCACCACCCCAACTCCTCCCGTGGGTGTCGTAAGAGGCGACTAAGGGATATACCGGGGGGTGGGCAGCAGCACCCCTCTAGAACAACCCCACCACCAAACTGCGATCCCCAACCCGCATGCCCAGCGTGGGGATTATGGGCATTACCCCTTCATGATGGACAAAGCCAAAAAACGGCCCCCAGTTCCCGGCCGCCTCGCTATTCCTGGCCACGGTAGCGGCCATGGTAACGGCGGGGCAGGGGGTGCTAGGAATCACCGGGCTACATCAGGCTACCACACGCTTAATAAAATGACCCTGGCAACGTTTAATGGACGCACTCTGAGGCTTGACCATCATCTAGCGCAGTTGGAAGTGGAGTTAGAGAACATTAAATGGCATGTTCTCGGGTTATGTGAAGTCCGTAGAGAGGGGGAGGACACCGTAACCCTAGACTCGGGCCATCTTCTCTACTTTCGCGAGGGTGATAAAACATCCCAGGGTGGCGTAGGTTTCCTCGTCAATAAGGCCCTCTCTAGCAACGTTCAAGAAATCTCCAGTGTGTCGACCAGGGTAGCGTACCTGATCCTTCGGCTGTCCAAGCGGTATAGCATGAAGGTAATTCAGGTTTACGCACCGACCTCGGCACACTCGGATGATGAAGTGGAGGATATGTATGAAGACATATCCAAAGCCTTACACAACACCACTAAGGCTCACTTCAACGTTGTTATGGGGGACTTTAACGGCAAGGTGGGAATCCAAACTGGCAACGAATCCCGAATAGGCCCGCATGGTTATGGAGTTAGGAATCACAGGGGACAAATGCTTGTCAACTTCCTTGAGAAAGAGGGGTTGTTCTTAATGAACTCCTTCTTTAAGAAGCAGCCCCAAAGGAAGTGGACATGGCGAAGTCCCGACTCTGTGACTAAAAATGAGATCGACTTCATCATGACGGATAGCAAGCACATATTCAGAGATGTCTCAGTGATCAACAGGTTCAATACCGGATCTGATCACCGAATGCTCCGAGGCACTCTGAATATCAACTTAAAGCTTGAAAGAAACCGTCTGATGAAGTCCACGCTCCGACCAAATCCAATCCAAATCATGGCGGGCACCGAGAAGTTTCAGCAGCTTCTCGGGGATAGATTTGTTGCTTTGGAACCCACTGATGACGCTGATGAGAACCTACACAATCTGGTCGAAACGTTGAGGGACGAGGGCATTAAATTCTGCAGAAAACAAGGTACTGGCAGGAAGTCCAAACTCTCGACTGAGACTCTGGATCTGATGACAAGAAGACGGGAAACCACCCAAGCGACTTCGTCAGAGAGGTCAGACCTGAACAAGCGAATCGCGAAGATGGTACGGCGCGACCTTCGGAGCTCCAACACACGCCTCATTGAAGAGGCGATAGAGCGCAACCGAGGGTCCAAAGTATTCACTCAGCAGCTTGGCAGGAGCCACCTGACGAAGCTTAAAACGCACGATGGGAGGACCGCTTTGTCGAAGCCTGAGATCTTGGCCGAGATAGAGGATTTCTATGGCCGTTTGTACACTGCACATGCCCCTCGTTCCCGGCGAGATGACCATGATTCTAGAGCCACCCTGACACGCCACTATACCGACGAACTGCCAGATATCAGTCAAGATGAAATCGTGTTAGCTCTGAGGCAGCTTAAAAATGGAAAAGCCCCGGGTGAGGACGGTATTACTTCAGAGCTTCTGAAGGCAGGAGGAGCCCCCGTTATACAGGAGCTACAGAGCCTCTTTAATACCGTCCTTCACAGTGGGAGAACTCCTAAGGCGTGGAGCGGGGGTTTGGTGGTGCTCTTTTTTAAGAAGGGCGATAAAACGCTCCTTAAAAACTATAGACCCATCACACTCCTGAGCCACGTCTATAAGCTGTTCTCGCGAGTGGTCACGAATCGTCTCGCCAGGAGACTCGACGAGTTTCAGCCACCGGAACAGGCCGGGTTCCGCGGAGGATATGGCACCATAGACCACATTCACACAGTGCGGCAGATTATACAGAAGTCCGAAGAGTATAATCAGCCCCTGTGTCTCGCCTTTGTGGACTATGAGAAAGCCTTTGACTCTGTCGAAACCTGGGCTGTTCTGGAATCCTTACAGCGATGCCAAGTAGACTATCGTTATATCGAGGTGCTGAGATGTCTCTACGATGCCGCCACTATGAGTGTCCAAGTACAGGACCAGCAGTCTAAACCCATCCAATTGCGCAGAGGAGTGAGACAGGGGGATGTCATATCCCCGAAACTGTTCACGAGCGCATTGGAAGATATGTTTAAGACGCTGGACTGGAAAGGTAAGGGCATAAACATAAACGGCAATTACATCTCACACCTACGATTCGCTGATGACATAGTCTTAATGGCGGAGTCGCTAGAGGAGCTGACCCACATGCTGGACGGCCTAGCCTCAGCCTCACGACGCATCGGTCTTGGCATGAATTTGGATAAAACCAAAGTCATGACCAATAACCACATTAATCCAGGACCGGTCATCGTAGAAGGCCACCTTCTCGAAATTGTTTCCGAGTACACTTACCTTGGGCAGATTGTGCAGCTAGGTAAAAACAATTTTGAGAAGGAGGCCAAGAAGAGGATTCAGCTGGGCTGGGCAGCGTTTGGAAAACTACGTCGAGTCTTCTCGTCATCCATACCGCAATGTTTGAAAACAAAAGTTTTCAATCAGTGCGTCCTACCCGTAATGACCTACGGAGCTGAGACGTGGACACTCACGGTAGGGCTGGTCCACCAGTTTAAAGTCGCTCAGCGAGCTATGGAAAGAGCTATGCTCGGAGTTTCTCTGAAGGATAGGATTCGTAATGAATACATCCGACAGAGAACCAAAGTTATCGACATAGCTCAAAGAATTAGCAAGTTGAAGTGGCAGTGGGCCGGCCATATCGCGCGAAGAACCGACAACCGTTGGGGTAAACGTGTTCTAGAGTGGAGACCGCGACTCGGCAAACGTAGTGTAGGACGCCCTCCGGCCAGGTGGGATGACGATCTGCGAAGGACTGCTGGCAGATGCTGGATGCGGCAAGCTGAAGACAGGGCGCTATGGCGCTCATTATGGGAGGCCTATGTCCAGCAGTGGACTAATATAGGCTGATGATGATGATGATGATGATGATGACTCAGTATGGGCATCTTTTTATCACACAGTCCATGATAGTCTTAGCCACCCGGCGAGATCAGATGACCAACAAACCCTTCAAAGAGCTCTTCCACCTCGCGTCTTATATCCTCTTATGTCTAAGGGTCATGACACTGAAACCACCTGAAGTGACTTTTACATGTTCCAATCACGCCAGCTGCATCTATCCTTAGCGGCATGAAAAGCGTCGTTGAAATTCGTGTCACGGTCCGATTCTCTGGGGGTTGAGCTTATTCCTCTGGAAAGTTTGCCATCAGCCTTCCCGGTGCCTATCTGCTCCAAGAGAGCTTGGGAGACCTAATTTTAGTAATTTTCGACTGCAGCGGCCTTCACAATGTCTGAGCAACATTTACAGTATGCAAAATCACTAATACCACCATAATAATGCTTACCCTCACTGGAACCGGAACCGGTCGGTCCACTGGCACAGGGTAAGGAGCCGGTACTGGAACGCCAACATGCTTCGTCACCGTCGTATGCACATCGGCTCCAATGATAGCTCCTGATAGACCATAACCAGGGCCAATCCCTGGCCCAGCATAGCCGACACCTGGGCCTGTGTAGCCAATCGCAGGGCCTGCTGCCACCGCTCCTAGGTGTCCGCCAAGATGTCCACCAATAGCATGACCTAGGCTGTAGCCATGGCCAATCAGAGGTGCGCTAAGCCCGTAATGACCAATTCCACTACGCTTCTCGATGACTTTGCCCGGTTCTGCTAGAACTGATGCTGTCACGAAGAGTATTGCGATCTAAAAGATGAATGTAAATATTTTTATTTTCCTTAAAAAAATACTAAATGCAAATAAAACTTAATATGTAATAAAGAACCATACAATATACAATGAGTATGTTAGTTTACATTATTGTTTATGCAGCGGAGTCTGAGGCAAATAATATGACTTCAACTCAGCGTTGTGCTACATAAATACTGACTGCCTAGCGCTGGTTTCCAGTGGAGTCCAAGTAAACGCCACGATGGAAAATTATTAGGTACAATGTTAGCTGGAAGTACTATAAGAATTGCCTAATAAGTATGTTTAATAAATTCAATTTATATAATCATATCGAAAGCTATGACAATATTGCTCATCGAAAGTTATTGTTTGTTTACAGAACTTAGAGCATGGACTAGCATACATCATGCATGGATGGATTTCGCCGTTATTATGACATCACCTCATTGATGATGCCTGGAGTGATTTAAAACGAAATTCTCGACGTGTTTAGGTTTACAAGGAGGTTTTTGAACCTGGCAGAGCATGGTCAGACGAAATGTAATGGCAATTTTGATTGTGTATCAAATACAGTTTATCCATTGTCTTTGTGACGTTATAAAACCACAATGAAACTTACATTAGCTGGTTTAAGTGTTGAATAAGGATGTTTTCGTTTAGATCATGACAAATGTATGTATGTTTCCGAAACAAATTAAACGTAAATTTAATTGCTGTCGTGTTTTAATTATGAACCTCAAATAACTCCGTATCACCCTAAATCTTATTGTAAAAATGTAAAATTAAGTCGTATTATTTTCGTTGTCTGCAAGTTTCCTTTGCTTTGTTTGGATCAAAAAACTTTGAACACGTTTTACATAATAACTAAGAAAAGTTTACATGTACATAAGAGGAATATTGTTGGTTAGTTACGATAAATTTAACGTGGTTTTTATTAGCCAAAAAATAAGAAAATCACATATTATATATAAATTCTAATTTATCTCTCATTTAAAATGTAAGAAGTGATTTAAATTGTGTCGGTAGCTTCACCTAGTTGTAGGTTCTATCTAGTTTATATTAATGGCATTCCATTCACGGCGCGAGGCGCTTCGGGTTATATACCGCACTTAGATTGTTAATAGTACCTAAACCTCATCATCATCAGCCTATTTAGTCCACTGCTGGACATAAGCCTCCCCTAACGAGCGCTCTAGCGCTCTGTCTTCAGCTTGACGCTTTCAGCATCTGTCAGCAGTCTTTTACAGATCTTCATCCTACCTGGCCAGAGGGTGTCCTACACTACGTTTGCGAAGTCACGGTCTCCACTCAAAAATACCGTTTACCCCAACGGTGGTCGGTTCTTCGCGAGATATGGCCGGCCCATATCTATACCTACTTAATTATAAAGTAAAATCACTACATAGTCACTAAAAAGTATAACACAAAGTCGCTTTCTCTGTCCCTATATCCATATGTCCCTTTGAATGCTTAACTCTTTAAAACTACGCAACAGATTATGAAGCGGTTTTTTTAATAGACATAGTGATTCAAGAGGAAGGTTTATATACTTATAATAAAACCGTGCGAAGCCGGGGCGGGTCGCTAGTATAAAATAAAGTCGCTTTTTCTGTCCCTATGTCCTTATGTGCCTTTGAATGCTTAAATCTTTAAAACTACGCAACGGATTTTGATGCGGTTTTTTTAATAGATAGAGTGATTCAAGAGGTAGTTTTATAAAATTATAATAAAACCGTGCAAAGCCGGGGCGGGTCGCTAGTATAATATATAATTATATATAGTATAGCATTTATTGTACTAATAATAAATACAAGACATACATGATAAGTTTATCTGACATTACTTAAAGAGTACATAGCCAAGTAACATGTTTGAAATTCTTATTCAAACGAATATTTGGCTTCCGTTGCCCGAAGTAAACTGAAACGTCTGTATTTACAAAAAAGCCCTGTTATTCTAACCATAACATAAGCTCGGCTTACTATGATGATAAATACGAGTATTATACAATACTTCACAGCCAGCAGTGCAGCATTTGCTTTGAATTTTGCATTGTCTATCGTCGGAAATCGAACCCGCAAACTAAAAGCATCCACTGTACAGGTAGACATAATTATGGTGTAAAGTTGTCTTTTATATTTATAAGTAACCACAGATATTGCTGCTGTGTTGATTGATAGTTTTACCCCGAGACCTAGGTTTTTTTAACAAGGCTATGGTTTTATCTTAGGCTACTTATAGGTACGTACAGATTCCATAATTTTAAGAATTTTTTGTTTTTTTTTTATCTAAATGTGCTTCATCTGATTTCGGTGGTAGGTATTAGCTGGGTGATAGTCTTAATTATTAAATTTCAGAACCTTGTAAAATCACACATTTTAAAATTTTCAGGATTTCAAATTTTCCATTCTTAATCGCATTATTAATTGAAGATTTTGGCATTACAGATATCCAAATGCTCTAAGATATCGGCTAAAACTATGTCCTTTTGACTTTATTAACGTCCTGTCGCTTCCCTAACCTAACTCTTATTTGACCTATTTCACAAAACCACAAATTACTTACAAAGACTTTCATGTTTCACTTCACTTAGCTCCACCTCACTTAAACAGACCAGTTCATATGTGACTGAGATTCTGTCCAGTACTTATATAAGGCAGACTACCCCACTTTGTCCACAGAATTTAACATAGTCACTATGGCAAATCACCATAGAATAACCATCAGTTAGTAAGGAGGCTGCCATAGTGTATACCATAGATAGTATAGCTAAGTCAGGATTGAGTTTGGATCGTTTGCATCAGTTTTAGGTTGAACGGACAATTGGCAAATTTGGACATTGCTGGAATTTACGATAGAGGCATTTGTGAAATGAGAAAACGTGGTGAGGGTAAATTACGGAAACCAAAGGATGTTGAAGGTCAAATAAATAAAGACGTGATTCCAAAATTCAGTTTTAATTTCATTGCAAAATGGTAAAGAATTAATCTGCTTTTCTGCAATGTAAAAGCAGTTTTTAATATTTCAAGTTGTTTTTCAGAGAAGTTCAGCACAAACCTTGTTTACGATTGAGGGACGGAAACTATAAAAGTGCCAACTGTAAAAAAAATTATATATTAATATTTTGTTTTCTATGCTTCAACTTAACACTTAGCACCTTTCTTGAGAATATACTAAACATACACACAGCACATTTTTGATCAAGTCGTTTGTGGTATCGTTAGAAATATACATCGATGAATTTAATTTTTCCATTATCTAAATACTTAATCATAGTTTTATTTACTTTAATAGCGCAAATAAAATATTTACGCTCCACTTGATAGGATTAATTAAGCAACTAAAAATTATCTTGTAATTTTTTTTCAAAAGACCCTGCTTTGCTTTATACCAAAACCACTAAGTACTCGTACCATTTAAAATGTCAAATGGAAAAAAAAAACTTTCATAAGTTGATCCCCTAGTGGACGAGAATCACCCATTTTCGACACATATGAAGTGTCATCCTTAATATGTTTCAGATTTCTTAGTTCCATTAAGAATAACAGAAACCATGATATATTTACCCACAGTGAAATCAGTTCGTAATTCATAGAAGTTTGCTCAATAGTCATCTAACCAGGTGCTCTAAATAGGTACTTAAACATTATCTTTGTCTGGCTACCGCTCTGTTTCAACAGCATCTTACTGATCCGCATATAAACCATGGATTTATTTTTATGCGGATTTTTTCATTATCATTTCTATTATAAAATACTTTATACATAAATAGTAATCCATAAATCTAAATGGTTTGATTGTTATTTTCTTAGTTCTTAAAGGTGAAGCCGAAAATATGATATCAAAACCTAGCTTAAAAACTGCCATTTGATTCAAAATTAGTACTGGACTAAATAAAATTATTATTCTATGGTAGATACTTCTGGTACTTCTGCATGGATTTCAAATGCGAGCGCGTTTAAATCTTTTGTACTGAGGATTTCTAAATAAAACAAAACATTTCAATGCTTGCAGCATTCATTTACAGTTTCGTAGATAAATAATCTATTAGTTTCAACTTTTTATGTTTGTTATTTCAATTTTATTTATTTAACTACAGATAACATTACAGATTACAGAATTACAAATCGTTATGCCTTATGTATTTTTTTATAGTGCTGATTTACTTAGCCCGCAACTTGGAATCGTCTAATCTCATTACACTCTCATCAATATTATTTTTAGTAAAGTAAATATTTTTATAATATATTAATTGAGCATTATAAGAGCGTTTGTTTTATGTTATAATGTATTGTGTTGGAGTAGAAAATAAATCATTTATCTATTCATAAAATTTGCGAATTTGCGCGTGTACAGCAAAATCTTGTTGTAAGCTTTTGAAGTTTAAAATATCTTTTAGTTTATCTGTGTTCAGTGGGCGAAGAACCGTCTATGACGATGGAGGTTGTGGGTTTGATTCACGCCTCTGGATAAATGTTTTTAGGGCTATAGACAAACGTTTGGATTACCTATGTAGGTATTTGTTTCTAAACAATGCTAATTATGAATTTTAGAACAAAAAAATGGGTGATTCTCCCGGGTTTCAAAAATACATGTCCGGCTCGAAAAATCATACAAAAAGTATCCCTAGCCCTTTGATTTTTTTTATGATAGTAGATTAGACAAAGATAATAGGGGAGGCCTTTTTTAGTTTTTTAATATTCTTATTTTAAATAAGTAAAAATAAATAAAATCCTTGGAAATTATGACTTCCGTGGTGCGTCCGGACCTCAAGTTCCTGTGTTAATAAATTTTTATATCATTTCCTAAAAACTCTGGTACTAATTTACATAGGTTCACATTAACCCAGATAGTAACTTGCTTATTTGACGCTATTACTACGCAAAACTAAGCTTTAGTTGACAAGTTACAACGAGATAACTTCGCGTCCGTCGTTTAGCTCTGATTTCCGTGGTGCGCACTAAATTATTCATAAATACTGTACTTTAATATCTGCGTAAATAGTTGTTAGATTGGGAGAAACTATCAGTCACGCCCCATCAGTGGTGTGTACAACAAAGGTGTATGTCTCCACGTCACTCTGTGATTTCGGTTCGTAATCACTTTCCGTGGCTTGGTATCTAGAAATTCTGATTACCATGTTGACTGTAAATTTGTTCATACTAATCCTATTGTTATAATAATTGCAATAATTTATGCCTTTTGTGTTCCTAATTTCGACTGCATATTTCAATGTAAAATAAACCAGCAAATTAAGAAAATTTCTAGGATTTTGTAATTATTTTTGATTTCCGTGGTATGATTTCCGTGGATTTTGCGGGTTGATTAACATCTCAATAATAATATTTTTATGTTTTTATAATGTTTTTTAGGATAAAAGTTTATAATAAATATAAAATGAATAATTATACTATTTTTAATACAAAGATAAACATTATTAGTGTGATTTTTGTAAAAAGTGTCTTGTATTTACAGTAATGATTTAAAGATGTTTTTGTAAAAACTGATTAAAACTACAAACGTCAAATAATTGGTCCTTAGCTTAATAATCTACTTACTACCGAAAACACATATTTTTATTGATAAACCAACCCATATTTGATTTTGGTGATATAAATTCTGATTTCCGTGGACACCATATTTTTAAAATTGAATAACTTCGTAACCATAAAGCCAATAAAGTTCCCTTCACTACCAAAAAATTCAAAATTAAATCTTCATTTAGAATATACCATCATTATGTGCAATTTCAACAAAAAAAAATGTGCCACAGAAGTCAGACAAAAAACGAGTTTTCGTAGAATCACCCAAATAATAGAACTCTAGTTTATTGAAAATATGAAGTTTTTTTTTTGGAATATCTGTGCCCCCGGTTTCATCCGAGTTCAATTACATAATTTATTCTCCCATGACAATTTGATACACAAAGTACTCCTTTGTTAGCTACTCTCCTTCTTTTCAACTAACTCTATGCTAAAAATCAAGTCGAATTGTTGCTTAGCTAGGCCGTCAAGGAAAGACAAAAATAAATAAACAAACACATTTCGCATTTATAACAATAAGTTAGGACTAGAATGGTTAGGATTTCATTTAATTCATGGTTACCCTACTCATGGCCCTTACAACTTTACATTCGAAAGGGACAACGGTTCCCACCGATCCTAGCTCTAGATACCACTATGCCACGAAACGTCTCATGTTTCTCTATAATAAACACTGAATTTTAATCGTTTAGCCAATACAATCAGGGTTGCAAATAGATTGTCAGAGTTACACGGTGACACACGAAGAATTTGTCTTTGCTCTACTTTCCGTGAAGTGTTCAAGGATTATCGGATATTTTTAATAGAACTGAGTTTGTAATTAAATTGAATAATATTCACATCACTCGAACGTTCTTCCCCCAAACGAGGTAGGTTTTGAATACATATAACACCCCGCTTCCCAGGCAGATTGTTGATCGTAGTAAAGGTTTTAAAATATAAAAAATAAAGCTACTGCCTTCCCCGCATGTAAATTATACATAACAATATAACACAGCCATGAAAGATCCAAATACTATATTATGTAATAGGTCTTATAGGATATGATAGGTGTTCTAATTCGTTTCCATTCTTAGAATGTAGGTAATTTATATGTTCAGTAAATTACCGTCTCAGTACCTAAATAAGCGACAAAAGACAGAGAGGACGTTATTAGACAGAGGAATTCCTTGACAAAAAAAGTTGTCAAGGAATTATATCAACAATATAGTTGATGATCTGAAAAGAATAATTTTAGAAGTTTCATTCTAATCTTAAGTCAATTTATCTATTGATGATTTCAATTATTTAATTATAGTTACAATGAAATAGAAAAGTATAAATATGCAAAACATTAATTACTGACGAAAATTACGAGATTTACAATATAACGATTATTAAATTCTATAATGCGTTACGCAGCAGACACTCAAACATAGAGCAAATCGATACTAATTTGTAATTTTTAATTATACTTTTCTGACTATTTTCTGATTTCTAGAACCCTTTATTTTTTATTGTTAGGAAATCCGTCTTTGATATGTTTTTGAAAATTATAATATCAGAGTCCTTCTGAGTAAAACCTAACAGTGTCCTTCATGCATGTGTATGAAGAATGGTGGGGTCGCGGGTACACACTATTACAAAACCTATCAAAAAAGAGTACATCTCCAGATTTTCTAGTGTGAAGTAACATGCATCGCCTTATGCCCAGTTATAGGAATATTAAGGGCGAACAAGAGCATCGAAAGCCTGTCTTCGCATGTCGCGCGTTTGGCGAATTTGGTCACTGGAGGAATCTTCTTCCATCTCCGATTTTGCTTTCTGAAACTTCATTTGTATTCTGCAACTGTATACTAGTTTGAATTTTTTATATTCTTTGATTGTAATTTTCGTTGTTGATAAAGATAACCTTTTCACCAACAGTTGTGATATAATTTAGAGTATCCAAACTACATATGACTCAATAAAATCAAAGCGTACGATTAAGTCATTCCACTCCATTCCTATGAACCTCTTCGGTCATCAAGAATTTTCCTTCGACACCTCATTTGGCCGCCTATCCTCTCTAAACCATAGATTTCAGACCTTATTCTATAGCAATAGAGACGTACAGTAGTGTTCGTAGATATGCAAGCGATAGGGGAGTGTCATAGTTTTTATTGCATTTCTCAATGATGTAATTTTATGTCACTGGACCAGTATGGGCGATCTATTTTGTAATTGTGAAATGTATACGCTTCTTAGAACTTTTTAGGATAAACCTGCGATTACATGGTGGTTACGTGCGAACCTGTTTTTAATAAGGCTCCTAATTTCCATAGGTCGTTTTCCGTATTGTAGGCATCCGTGCTTTTTTACCCGATACCGGCAAAGCCATAAATAACGGTGTGTTAATGTTTTATTAGTGAGCTGGCTTCATTAAAGATGGTTAATTTTAAACAGTTGTTTAAACGTTTTTGACACAGGTTTCCGTACGTTAGTTAGTTAACTGACGAAGCTGCCAAATTGTTGCAATTATCATTTGGTGAACAGTAGTCTAAGCGTGCCACCACCGCATGTCGCGACTGATTTACTTATTAGATAATTATGCAAAAATATCACTCTATAGTCCAAGAGACAGTATGACATACATAACAACATAACATCGATGGTATCGGGGTAGATCCGGCGATATGAAAAGCTCGACACATTTGAGAAGGACTGTTCCTTTGTTTTAATAAATAAATAATGCTTAGCATTTCACATATTATCATGATCCAGCTAGATGAATAGATAATATAGAAGTATAATAATAATATAGAAGAATAACCCAGTGCTTAGATGAATCTAATACAAGTTTTAAGGCAGTGCTATCTAAGTTATGTTACGAATTTTTAATTAATAAATGATCTATCTATGTGATCCCAAGCTGAGCAGACGATGCAGGACTGAATTGACCATCACAAGTCAATTCGGTGGTGATGATTTGGTTCACCCTAGTGCCAAAAACCCTAAACCTAGACTAATACACCTTGGCTTAGCCCAGTGAGAGTGTTATCCGTCTCTACATGCGTCGGGCACACAAGGATCTTCAGATTTTTTCTCATTGGGTTTCAACCCAATGAGAAAAAACATCGATTTGAGAAACTCCTCCTTTGTTTTTCGTTGGTTGAAAGGGTAAAATAATTTGGTTCTCTTTGTGACGACAGTGACGAGCGTCAAGATTGGCTTGTGACGCTGGAGGTTGCGGGTTCTAATCCCTCCTTGTGACAAATGTTTGTATGATCTGATTTTTTTCCGGGTTTCTGGGTGTAACCTATGGGTTATGGGTGTAATCTATAATATATAATATATATGTATATAATATATGTATATAATAAAGATAAATATCTATATCAGTTGTGTGTTAAGCAAATCAGTCACCTAGTAACATAAGCTCTGTTTAGCTTGGTGCTGGATGATGCTGTCTGGATTATCCAGCATTACTAATTTTGCAAAGATAAGATTTTGTCAATTTAGTCCTGCATCGTCTCCTCAGTTTGGGACTACATAGATAGGTCATACTAATTAGCATTGCCATTCAACGTGGCAATGCTGCCAGCATTCTGGGTACTCTGCTTTCTGGTGACGGCTTAGATTTTTAAGAGTTTATTATAAATGTATATGTATACTAGTGAGCTATGTGATCTAATTATGTTATCCTAATAAATGGTTTTACACATTTTGCAAATAAAAAGGGAAATCAGGAAAAAGACTAACACTAGTTAGCTGTTAGGTACTTGTAGAGAGTAGAGATACTTATATTGAAGTAGTTATTTAGTTCTAGAATGCGACCTCAAGACGAGTTTGCGCATCAAATGACCTAGTCTTATCTTGCGATCACACGTGACTAAAATGAGTAGGTAACGAACCTTCCGCAAATGCTTCATTGCCCATTCACGTCGCTGTTCTAAACTGATGTAAGAATGGTAACTGATACAATGTGGGGGCAGTCGACTGAACGCAAATTATATGGTGTTTTGGATCCATGTAGAAATAACTATACTCTGATTTAGAACCATAAATATTTTATGTAAACAAAGACATACATAAGTCTTTGTCTGTTGAATTTTGAGAAGAGCTCTCTATTCCATAAAGTTATTAGCCTAAGAATCTAAGTGCCGACGACGGCCAGACTTTCGTTATTTTATAAAAGCTGAAAGTTTCTCTGTGGCTGTCTCCAACACAGGTAAGAAGTACCCCTAGGGAACGCGTCTAGAAGTACCCCTAGAGAACGCGTCTACCCTACTGGAGAAGACTATGGAGTTTCGATTGTGGTTACTTTGGCAGGTAACAGGTAGTAAAGGTGTATAAAATAGACAGAAATGATGAATATTAGATTATTAGAAGGTACTATAAAACTTTAAGGTACTGTAAAACTTTAGTTTTATAGTACCAGGTATATGCCAGGTATACGCGTAGTGTGAACTTATGTATGGGATGAAAAGTAGCCTATGAAAAAGATCCTCTGTTCTGTTCACTGAGCTGTTCACTCACGATATCAAAACAATAACACGGATTTTGCAATTTTCAACTGAATCAAATTAATACAGCCTTTGTTTTTTTTTCTGTCCCTCATTTATAGTGTAAAGTGTAAAGCAATCTATTTTAATTACTAAGTTTACGAAGTGATTTTGGTAAAAGCCCCTGTTTGGACCATGAAAGTTAGCTAACAGCGCACAATAAATTTGCGATTATTAGCGATAAATATCGGCACGTATTTTGATAACATGTCGTTTCTTATCAGTAAGTAATTAATTAATTACATTGTTACCCAAGGGTTGGAAGTAACTTATTTTTTCCCGAGACTTATTTTTTCCCGAGGGCGCCTATAGTTCGAGGGACTAAATAATTTACTTTCACCCGAGGTAAACACTGCTTTTCATTACAAATACAAGGAAATATAAAAAAAACATGAGAAAACAAATTAATCAAATTGCCGCTAAATTTTTTTTTTATATATTAGTCCATCTAGGACAGACGCTGCCTTGTCTTTCGTATTTTTTGACTTCACTGAATTGTCGCTAAGGTGAATTTTTTTTTAGCTTCAGCATTTATTCTGCCACTATCATGGTTCAATAGTAACGTTATAGCTGTCAGTTGAAAACGATTCTCCCTAGGGCGGAAAAGTATCACTTTCAACCCGCTCTTCAGGCTTGTTTAGACCTACTTTCCGAGTATGAGTAATGAAAAATACTATTTGCAATACACAAATGTGCGGCGCCCCATGTGTTTTGTTGTTATTGCTTTCATAATATTATTCTAAGATTATTTCTATATCCTTACTTCCTTACTAAACGTGAAAGTTTGTATAGATGTATGGAGGGAGGTATAGATGTATGAATATATTAATGTTTGTTACTCTTTCACGCAAAACCTGATCGGATTGGTCTGAAATTTTGAATAGACTCAGTTCTTAGCCCTGTAAACGCGAGAGCTTGTATGGATGTTTGCTCCTCTTTCATGCAAAAACTACTGTATGGATCGAAATAACACATAGGCTACTTTTTAACCCATAAATCAGTTCCCATGGAAAAGAAATTGCCTTGAAACGTTTTCATAGACATAACGCATAAAAGCAAGTTTAATTATATAGATATAAGAGTCACCCATAGAATGACAGACGGGTATAGTCACCAAAACCTGCATTTCAACTCATTGCAGAAGCTACCATTATCAAATTAAAGTAGGTTACCTACTAGATGCTATCAAGAAGACACGAGTCCAAATATAGCGTAATGTCGTAAAACACACGGTGTGTGAATAAAGAGGACTGACCAAGGTTAGCTGTTGTGCACTTTCCCTGGACGTTTTTAACATTTTATTGCCGAATGTGTATTCATCACGTTTTTTTACAAATGGATATTGAAGTGGTGCAGTGGAAAGAATATCAATACACTCAAATAAAGAAGAAAAGGAACGCTTGATCTAAGTATCTGGCGCAGAGAATCAGGGGGCGAATTCCACTAATTTTAAAACAAAGGTCTCAATAGTGCCATTCAATCAAGATGATTAAAATGACGTTTGTGCATTTGGTATTCTACTATTTTTTGCGCTTGAAGAGACTTTCATAATTAGAATGTCAAATTGGTACTTATAAAGGTAATCGTCACAGCTATTAATGAACCTCGAAAAGTTTGTGCTAGAAGAATACCAAAAAAGTTTAACACTGTCAATTTGACACGATACTATTTAAATGGTGAAGCGATTTATTTAGTGGAATTCGGGCCCAGTATTGTCTTAAAAGACCAGTTCCTAAGATTTCCCAGAGGGCCTAGCCAAACTAACATTTGGTTTACAATAACGATAGCCCAGAAAAATAAACTTTAATTAATAATCAGTAGAGCTACGAGATTAGAGAGTAGAGCTCGTAGATTAATATATTTGCTTCATTCATAATGCGACCAATTGGTAAATAAAGACATTTAAAGCTGATGATGAAAAAGCCTTTTCAGTCAGTAGGATACTAACCGATTAATTGTAGTACTAAGTATATCAGTCATCTAGTACCCATAACACAAGCTCTGCTCAGCTTGGGGCTAGATGATGCTGTGTGGACTGTCCGGAATTATTTATTTATTTATTTTAATACTATAAACGCCAATATTTGTATGTATGTTTGTAACTACTGAACGGATCAGGCTGAAATTTTGATAGTTCAGACTTCGCACGCATTGTTTCTATGGAAACGTTTCAATGCTATGTTTATCCCATGGAAACTGTTTTATGGGATGAAAATTAGCCTTAGTTATTCCATGGCTAGAACTACGTCTGAATTTGAAATCGTCAAAGTTATGCCCCATCCGTTCGTACACAGAAATTTGAATAACAAGCAACTTATTATTATTATTATTCAGATTTCTGTGCGTTCGTAGTCGTATTTGCGTGAAAGAGCAATAAACATCTAACATCCACGACATCCGAAGTGGCGCGGTGGGCGAAGGTCCGCCTGCGACGCAGGAGGTTGTGGGTTGGATTCCCGTCGTGGAACAAATTTGTGTACGATCTGCAGAAATTTGTTCTGTTGGTTAGGGTGTTTTCTATGTATAACAAAAAATATCTGTCTATGTATATAATGTATTAAATATATCAGTTATCTAGTACACATAACACAAGCTTTGAGTAGCTTACTTTGGGGCTAGATGATGCTGTGTGGATTGTAAAATAAATAAATCCATACTTTCGCGTTTATAATATTAGTAAAGATTTGATTGCTTTAAGTTCACACATTCCTAGCGTGTGGAGCTATGATTCATGTTACATCAGCTCTTACGTGTAGGTCTAGACCAGATCTAGATCGGGAGTGCCTAGTGTGCCTAGTGCCACGCACTCATGCTATGTTTACCTACTGGTGAGTGTAGTGCTCGATTAAATATGTTTACAGAGGGGATACAACCGCGTAAGATAATTCACTTTAAGATAAGATAGTCTTATAGAAATAGTGTTTTATAATTATGCAGAATAATATTGTAATAGACGTACTTAAAAATTTTCGGATATAATTTAATTCCATTCTATTCCTTTGGCTTGACTCATTACCGGCTATTTTTAGGGAAGGATGAGTGATCAACTAAAATGGTTCTATTTTTAGAGATAGCGATTCGAGGTTTCGTGTTCGATTCCCGTATCGAGACAAATTCTCCTGTAGGTACCTATTGTTGTTGATCTACAGATATTTTCTGTGTGTTTTCTATATAATAATATGACATGTATATTGTTTATAATAATAATAATAATAAAATCATTTATTTCAGGCATCATAAAAATAGTCAAGATGGTAAATACTAATTCTAAGGCCCATATAAATAAATACCTTACAGTCTAACATACATAAAAATATCATAACTAAATATAAAGTAGATACACGTTTTAATTGCTGCGACGTGTATTACGCAATCACGGTGTCAGCTGCCGACGATGCCCGGCGGTGTCTCCTTTCAGGCGGCCGATGAACCGACGGAACTTGACACCCTTCGGCCAAAACTCTTCGCTCATGTACGTCGAAAGATGTTGAGTTGGAACTCTCACCATAAATGAATTGAAGCTCACATTATGGCGAGAGTCCAGCTTTTCGACGCGCATCGAGAGTCCGGTCTTCGTTTTCAGGAAGTCCTCCACTGCCTTGGTCTGCACAGAGTAATGGACTCGTGAGACGTACAGCTGAGTAGTAGGTACTTCCGCTCGGAAACCAGTATTCACATCTTTCGGCCCTGTACCGCACTGGTTTCGGCTGGAGGGCTTACGGCTCTTCCGAACTACCTCGGTGAATCCCTCCGCATCACAGGGCCCCTTCCCAGGAGCCGGCGCAGGTGAAGCACTACGTGGTGGTTCACTGGGCTTCTTCTTTTTCCCCTTCCGTATGGAGCGGGCCGCAGGCTGCGGGCTCACAGTGGTCGCGGGGCAGCTTGCGGTTGCGGCGACGGTAGCGTACGGGCGTGGGGGGGAAGGCGCGCGCACACGTGTCGGTCCCTCACGTGGTAACGCGGGGCGCGGGCGGGGGGAACATAAGGCGGCGGCGGCGGTTCGTTCATTCGCGGCCGGTGATATGTCCAATATCGCTGACTCGCACGATGACGCCGACCTACTTTGAGCTCCTCGATGCATGCTGACGTTCGAAGCCTCAGGTGACCTAGTTACCGTGGCTGCACGCAGTGATGCAACCTCGGAGCGAAGGTCACTGATGGTGGTCTGAGACTCCTCCAACTTAGTTTTAACTTCAACCAGACTTGCTTTGAGATTAGTGATATCCTTCAGCAGTCTGGTCACATCGACGTGGTCGAACGTCACGGGGGGCAGCTTGTGCAGCTCCTTCGCGACGAAGTCAGGCACGTCGTCCGGATCTGTGCTCTTGAACACTGTGATGATGTCCTGAACACTTTTCTCTCCGCCATCCCTGCGTCGAGAGGGCATCAGTTCCATTTTGCCGAGAGTCTGGAAGATCAGCGCTTTGCTCCTGCAAATATCCTCTTCTTTGAAGTTAGATTTGCAGATCTGCAGGATGCTGACCTCGTCCATGGTGTCGATGGCATTTTGAATAAATGCCAAGAGCTCGTTGGCGATGAGCGGTTTCGCACTCATCGCGTTCGCGTGCAGCGGTGGAGACCGCGCGTATCACGAATAAAATATTCGAAACGATGCAAGAGCGAGGCACGACCGTTTCCGAGCGCGCATCGCAATGCGAATGTATAGATAGCTATAATTCTAAAGATAGCTCCGGTACCGAAGCTCTCCGATTTTTTAGCCATACAGCATGGTAATGCAGATAGTATCTTAGGGACGCTTCCGACTGATATTGATATGGATCAGTTGAACTATGTAACTCTAGACTGCTGGAACAGTCTGCTTTGCTTCAATTGTTTCAATTGTAAATACTAGTTCTAATTGGTTTCTGATATTTTATTGCTCATCTCTTTGGTGTTAATTATACAGGTGCAAAACAAAACTATCAACTCTATATAAATACATCACTACTTTCCTCTCACATAGGTATAGGGTGTACCACTAAACGCTGTTTCCGCCTGCCCTACAGTTTACACATGACGTTATAAATACTTACTCGTTCCTATCTTAACCACTTTCTTTCCTCACTCCACATTGAAAACTTGTACTAATCATTAAAGAAAATGCTCTGGATATATTATGTAAGTTTAAATGGTCCTTATGTAATAGAAAATTAGGTAGTTATTTGATGATAATAGTCTGTTTAGTTGTCAATAGAAATAATAGCTTTTAAGTTGTATTGGATTAGGTAGCTATGTTCAGAAAATATAGAATAGATCGGAAACATATCAAGTTGGCCCCAAAGGCAGCAGAGCAGACCTTTCGACATAGAAACCAGATAATTTAGCTTCACCTAGGCTATTGTTAGTGATGTTTATGATTTTGTTAGTGATTATTTATTCTACAAAATAAACTTAAATACTAAAATTTAAAACCTATTCATAACCTATGCAGGATTAACATTTTTTTGTTTTTATACAAATAGACGATCGAAAAAAAAATGAGCTTATTTAGCATATGCTAAAATAATTTGTGATAACTTTACGGATCAAATAAAATGTGAACATAAAATCCATTCAAGGTTTTCTGGTTGAAATAGCTCATCAGTGATAAGACTGCCATTTCTTACTTAGTTAAGAGGTTTTGTTCGTTATTTTTCCCATTTTATGTAATCAAATAATTGCAATAAAGCATTATCTTTTCTATGTCTGTGCTATTCTTTTCCAATATGTGTTATTTACTAAATATGACTTCTAATTTCTTTCCAGGCACTGCTGTTCACCTACGCGAACCTGGCATACTCCAGCCCTGTGCCAGATAAAACGAAGAGACACCTGGATTCCGTCGCCTCTTCATCATCAGCAGTCGCCAGCATACCCATCCGACACACCTACTCGGAACACCACACACATGTTGGCATACCGGTACCGCAAGCAATACCGGTACCGGTCCCACGACCAGTGCCCTACCCGGTACATGTCAGCGTACCGGTCGATAGCCCAAGACCGGTACCGGTAGCGGTACCACATCCGGTAGCTCATATAGTCCCTCGTCCTATCGCAGTGCCTGTAGATAGACCGTTCCCGTATCCTGTAGCTCAGCCGGTACCGGTTACGATAACTCAAGGGGTGGGCATACCGGTACCGCAACCATATGCTGTAAGTGTACCGTCGGCGGTACCGGTTAGGGTTCCTGTTGGAGTGCCAGTTATAGCACGAGGGCTGTTAGGTTCCGGTATTTTCGGTTCTGGATTAGGGGGTTCGGGTATTATCGGTTCTGGGTTGGGTTCTGGTATAGTAAGTTCTGGTATTATAGGTTCTGGGTTGGGTTCTGGTATAGTAAGTTCTGGCATTATCGGTTCCGGGTTAGTCGGTTCGGGTATTATCGGTTCCGGAGTGGTTCCAAGTGGTTTGGGTTCAGGGGTATACTCTGGTATTGGTTCTTCCGTGTCGCAACCATTGGTTAGCAGTGGTACGGTCATCTCTAGCCATGGACATGCTATTCAACACTCTTATTGAGTTCAGCAAAGAGTTCGAAATCCCACCCCACCGATTATTACTCACTATACTGCATTCCCGTGCTCATATTTTATTGTAACTGAGGATTTTATAAGCTTTGGTTGTATTTTTAAGAATGACTCTGTACATATACTGGTAGAATTAACTTCTTTAGTATTTATAGTAAGATTATATGAATAAAAATCTCTGTAAGTCACAACACAATTAATAATAAGAATGACACCAGTATAATATTATAAATTATAATATTTGTATCAATAAACAAAGGAAAAAAAATACGATTTTTTTATTTATGGTAGGCTATTTATTTTGTTAAGGGATTTAAACCATTTTAAATTACATTTTAAAATAGAGGTAAAATATAATAGTGCTACAGGCTTGCTAGACAAACAGAAGCATTTATCGCACCTAAATATTTGATTTTCAGCTTCTTATCATTCCCTATTTAGAAAGATAAGGCAAATTATTCGGATTTGCCATTATCATTAGCACAAAATATCATATTATCGATAACGATAACTGAACCTTCTGCAGATAACTACTATCAGTGTCCGTTCGAAAGTCACTAGTTGAGCTCTAACTGTGCTCTACCAATAAATAAACTGATCCAATTTTAAAATCATTTGTAGCATAGAGTCTGACGACAATAGATAAAACCTCTTTACTTTATCTTTTGCTTATTATTTTAGAAAAGTTTGAATTCAGAAGTGAAAAGTTTTGAAAAAAGAAAGAAAATAGTGCATTGGAAGCAGCTAAAGTTTTGTGAAATAAAAAGGACGCTGAAGAATGAAAATGTTATCTAGTAAGTAATTGACAATTTCTTTCTATAACTGTAGCAAAGACCAATTTGTATTTTGGCTATCTACAACCTGCTCATTTTACGCCCATAAATGCGCTCGTTTTACCCCAGTTTAGTAGTTATTTTAGCTTATTGGGATTGTACTTCTTACCAAAATATTTTCGTGTCGCAGGCGGACGTTCGCTCGCCGCGGCACATAGATCGTCATTCAATCATCGGTCATTTATATTTTATTAAACAAAAATACCCACTTTTAGGTTTGCATGTCTACAAACTTATCTTTGCTAATCTGTTGCAAATAAAACAGGATATGTTATTTCATGCGCCTGATAGTACTATGTAAACGTGTATCGAAAGTGTCAATAGACTGAATGTAGCAAACCATTTTCAGTGCAATTGCAATTGATAGAGATGCAGTGTTGTTGTGTGACTAAAATCTCTAAGACTAAAATGATTGTAAAGTGTCCAATTTGCAGAAGAGGTAAAATAATTAAAGTTATTTATAACAATAGAATTACGAAGAATAATCGTTATTTTTAAAACAATAAGCAAAAGTGAAAAAGTTATTTCGCTGCACCAGATTAGAATTCATTAAGATCCTTACACGATTTTTTATGAGTGAAGTCTTATTTAGGTAATTTTATAAAATGTTGTAAATATTAATATTGTATGGTTTGTCTCTAGACTCTACTTTAGTGCAGTTATACAAAAACTACATTTTTGGAAATTTTATTAAAATATCAAAGTTATGAGATCTTCTATTTAAGATCTTCCATCCTGTTTTTCTTTTTTTTATACAGAGTAATGAAGAAGGATTTATTTAAATAAAATATTCATAAAATGGCTATAGGTGATTTTAAAAGAAACTGGCCATTGATTCTTCTACATGCGACTGTTGACCCTAAGAGATAAAATTACAAAGTAGGCAAGTAGGTTACCTACTAACAAATTTATTATTATTTCATTTCGTCGCCCTTTTTTATACATAAACCCTAACTAAACTCCATAAGTTAGTCAGAGGGTTTCTAAATTTGTCAGACGACCTCTGTGACCCAGCGGACGAAAGTCCGCCTGCGACGAAGGAGGTTGAAGGTTCAATTCCCGCCTCGGGAAAAAATGTTTGCACGATTAGCAGATATTTCCTTGTGTGTTTGAGTGTAGTTTAGTAGTTAGTATATGTTTTTAGTCTATTAGTTATCTAGTACCTTTAACAAAGTTCTATTTAACTTGGGGTTAGATGTTGCTGTGTTGTTGCTGTGTGTTGTTGTGGGTTGTCCAGCATTATTTATTTACTTTTCAAATCTAGAACTTTATATAAGAAAAATACGCCTTTTCTTTTCTTATTACCATATTAGCACGGTATTTATTTCTTAAGGTAAAGGCCAAATAATAGGTAGGTACTTGTAGAATCAATTTTGAGATACACTTTTTTTCCTCTGTATTTTGCAATAAAAATTAGTTATAACTGTCCTCATAAACAAATTAACTTTATTATTTTCTTTATTTTTCAGGTTTCCCGTTCTCGATGGAGAATATACCCCGACAAAGGAGTTTCGCTTGCCTCTCCTTGAAGCTTGGCAGTATTATATCCGGCTTGCTTGTCATTGTAAGTTTCCATAGGGCTCATAGATTCCTACTTACCAAGATGATAGTATAGTAGCGATCCTAGTTTGATTATGAATTTATAATGACTATAGGCGGGTTAACTACGAACCTGGTTTGTGTTGAAAGAACACCATCGTTTCATGCCTTAGCGAAGGACTTCTTCATGGCATAATTGCCTATTCGTTATTGGCATGTTTTAAGAAACTACTTAAATTATAATTAAAAATTCTTGATAATATTGGCAAAGTAGTCGAAATCTATAAAATACTCAAAATTCAGGATAACTTAAAAGATTTCGGGTAAAATTTGGGTTTAATTGAACCACATGAGATACGCGAGCTTTCCAATAAAAATAATTATCAAAATCAGTTGACCAAGTAAAAAGATACGAAATAACAACAAGAAGAAGTTGATTTTCAGTTAAAAAAAGTTTGATTTCACTTTAACTCTTCACACTTCACATAAGTTAACAATAGGAGAGTCAAATGTCAATATTTATCCAAATTTAAAGGGTGTTTTCGTCGGATTTTTCTGAAATTGTTTTTGAATTTATCATGTTCTATTTTTTTTTCCGATTTTAGATTGTTAATAACTGTATACTAGCAGAAAACTTTTGTGGAACATGCATCCGTTAATGATAATTGTAAACAAAGTCAACTTATCACCCACACAATGTAAACAGATAATTCGACCATCAAACAAGGTCTCATTATTGTCTCATTAGATAATCTACAGATGACTTTTGTGACGCAGAGGCCAAAGGGCGGCATGACAGAAGGATCTATATCAATAAATAATTCTAGACAATACACATTATCTTTCCAGTCGTAATGTAGAGCTTGAGTTATGGGTACTAGATACATTTATACACCAGTATTATATGTATTATTATATATTCTATATATATAAAAAGCAAGAAGAACATCCTTTAGTATTAGAATGTTTATCCTTTATTATAGTATGTATAGTAGTAGAAGGTTAGTAGTAGGTACGTATCCATAACACAAGCTTGTTTAGCTTGGGGCTAGATGATACAGAGTAAATTGTTCAGCAATATTATTTTTTTTCAGATAGTAGGTAGAAACTTGTAGACTTTAAATATACATGTACATATATGATGGCTTAAATAAAGCAAAAAAAAAGCAGGCGCAGGCGGACCTTCCTACAATTCTCAACATTTGTTTTCTTTTTGATTTCAGCTCTATTCCGTATTTGTGTTAGCACAATGCACGGCGGTGCTCTGTGAGCTGGTAACACAATCAAGACTCGATACCGCCATGTCCACGGCTCTGATGATGCTGGTGGTGATCGTCACCATCGCGTATTCGGTGACGCTGTTCCTTACCGCCCTTATGCTGGTCGGAGTTTTGAGGGTAAGAGTTTTCTGAATTCAATATTTTATGGGGGATATTCTCCACTGTGAAACTGATTCTCGATGGAGAATATGCCCCGGCAAAGAAGTTATGCCTGCTTCCTTGAAGCTTGGCTGTATTCTTTCCCCCTTGCCAGCATAGTAAGTTTTCGTGGGCTTAGGCTGTGTCCCCAGTAGGCAAACTGTGAGCAGCCGACTGAGTTTGCGGCGTATCTGTTCAGTACGCCCTTCCATACAGGGAGTTAGTGTGAACAGCGTTATCCTTGAAACCAGAGGTTCAGTATCATGAGTAGAGTCCAAAACCTATGAGATAAGGTTAATGCCTGTTTTAGTTTCGCAGTATTTAGATATTTTATGTCTTCGATATTGTACGCGATATTATGGTCACCCTAGAAAACCAGCCAAGTTTCCAGGTTTGTTTCTAGGCAAGATAAACTGTTTTTTGTCTAAATTTACAGAATAATAAAAAAATTCAATAGACTAAAGTACAACGGCGGCGGCTCGTTTGATCAACAATAGGTCGACACCTGCGCGGGACCCGTCAATGTACTCGTGTTGTAGTTTTACCACTAAGAAGGTGTAACTATTGAAGATTTTTGTTTAAAAAATAAAGTAAAAATAGAATAATTATTTTTTATCGGTTTTGGACTTTACTCATGATGCTGAACCTCTGGTTTCAAGGATAACGCTGTTCACACTAACACCCTGTATATTTTAAATTGAGTGTCCACAGTTTGCTAGTTTGCGTTCACTGTACGCAGTTTGCAGCGTTACGTGCGCCGACTGTCTCAGTTAGCGGTCGACTCGCGGGTTCCAGTGCTTGCGATACGCACGCAAACTGATCTGAGTTTGTAGCTGTTCGCCACAAATTTGCGGCTCACTCAGTCGGCCGCTCACAGTTTGCCTACTGGGGACACAGCCTTATAGTAGACACCTACTGACAAAATATCATTGAGCATTACTAACTACTAGTTTGACGAATTCATTATGACTATAAGCGGGTTACTGCTCTTGGTATATGCTGGTCGGAGTTTTGAAGGTAAGAGTATTCTGAATTCAATGTTTTATAGTCTGGTCGGTGCGACGCGTGACTCGAGAGCGAGTATCTGCGCGCGCAGTGCATCAGCATTGTCATATAGCGTGGCAATGCAGTTAGTATCTTGGGGTGGTTTCAACTGGTATTATTATGGATCAGTTGAGAATCAGATATCAGATCTAGAATGTTTGCAGCGTGGCCCCAATCCAATTATAAATTGTCAACACCTTATTTCTTTAAAATACACAACGTGTTTTAATGCGGTTTTTTTAAATAGGTACCTACATATAGACATTCAAGAGGAAGTTTTGTTATTAGTTATAATAATAAACGTAATAATAAAATAATAGTTTATATAATATGCGTTTATATTGTTACAGGAGAAACTCTACCTCATTCGTCCATGGGTGGTATGGACCTCGATCCAACTGGTGGTATACGTAATGTTGTCTGTGTACTGGGTCATGACGAGCTTCAACAACCATTCTGATGGGAACTCTTTGCTGATGGTTGCTTTTGGAATCCTGTGCTTATGTAAGTGTCATGTAATACTGGACAACCCACACAGCATGATCTAGCCCCAAGATAAGCAGAGCTAGATGAATGAGTTACTTAATCACTACATAATATAAAACGAAGTCGCTTTCTCTGTCCCTAGTATGTCCCTATATCCCTTTGAATGCTTAAATCTTTAAAACTACGCAACAGATTGTGATGCGGTTTTTTTAATAGATAGAGTGATTCAAGCTTTGTCATATATTGTACTAGCGACCAGCCCCGGCTTCGCACGGTTTTATTATACGTTTAAACCATCCCCTTGAATCACTCTATCAATTAAAAAAACCGCTTCACAATCTGTTATTTACTTACGGCCTTTGTAATTCAGGGACAGTGGGACCACGAGTAATAGTGGTACAATCCCAGTGGGACCACGAGTCGCGACTCGTAATTTGTAATTTTGTAGATGGGACGCGCGCGAAGACAATTGCTTACAAATGATATTATGGATGGGTGGGTTTTGCGAAATCGATTGGCTGCTTGCGTACCATTGAGTCTTTTAAACATACAAGTTACCCAGCTGTTTGATAACTTTGTAGAAAAACAAATAATTGCATCTGATAAAAACCAAAATCGGAAGATACGACTGCTCTAGTACATTGTTTAGTCGTATCATCCGATTTTGGTCTTTATCGGTTTGTCATTTAAGTCATATTTTTCATAAATTATATAACTATATACTTTTCTTCCAGTGATAAGATTCTACATGCTTATGATAGTGGCAAGTTACTATAAGCAACTTGAAGAGGAACAATTCGACGGCGAGCGAATAAAGACGCTTGTCCATCAGGACACTTGGTACAACAGTGCTTAGTTAGACCAATACTGACATTCTTATTGGCTGACTGGTCAGACCTAGGAAAGTTTTGACAGTCTGTCAATCTAATCAAATTTGTCTGAAATGATCTCTGATAGGTCTTGATATGATATTTCTTAAGTGGATTTAACTAAGTCACAATGTCAAACTATGTTTGGTACAAATTGCTGTAACATTTTAATCTAAGAAAATTACGCTGTAATATGTAAGAAATAAACTTTTATACTTTTACTAACTTTTATTTATTTTCTTAACTTAATTTGGTAATATACAAAAATAGTTTGTAAAAATATATCTACATATTTCAATTGGTAACAACATAAGGCATTGATTAGAAGTTTGAACTTTTATAAATTTCAATTATTGCAAATATAATAAATTTTCAAATATAATGTCAAAATATCATAAGCTAGTAGGTAGATTTTTCATAAAAATTCACAATCTTTATTCATTAAAAATTAAATGGTATGGAAATATTTATTGGTAGACTAACATAGGTATTGTACTAAATATGTGAAATGTTTTGCGAAGGCCGGATGTAAATGGGAAGTTATATCAAAATAAACACAGACTACCTATATCACTCTAATTTGACAGCCCCTTGTAAACATCGTTTTCTCCACTATTTTTTAAAGAAATACCTTAAACCTGATCTAAATAAAATGTATACATTGTAAGACTCATTGTTGCCTAGTCCAGCAATATTCTTGAAAAAGTTTTAACCAATGATCTATTAAAATCACACATTAAGTACGTTTAAGTACTACAATGTGTAGCAAATATACCTTTTTACTTAACTATACACATTTCTTAAATTATACTTTAAATCACATAATTTCTAAGGCACATCGATGGTTTAAAAATCTATGCAAGAAGGTTGAAAATATTGTTTATTCCTTTTTGGCCCTTTTTTGTCTAGGTTCGCCCTTTTTTGACATCAAGCTTGGCTTTGGTAGGCACTGGCCTTGAGCAAATACGATATAATCATCAATATACTAAAATGTAAAGTTAATGTCTCTATAATTGTTTTGGTCCAGTTAGTTTAGATATTTTTTAATTATAATTGTACCTACCTACCTATCTTTCCTGCAACACTAATGTTGTTGAAGATAATTCTCCTTATTACCAACTATCATAACTTACATTAATCAAGCTTCTGATGGTCATCCAAATTTACAAAAAAATACATCTTTCGTAGGAAAATGCCCGAGGACAGAGAATGTCTATTCACCCGAAAACACAGTTGACCAATATAAAAAACCTACGCCTAAAGGTTCGGCCAAACCTGCGCGTCAGTAACGCGGGAAGCGGGACGCGATGCGGGAGCGTCCACAACGCGAAACATAACGTGAGCACCTGCGTGACTTCGACGATCGCGTAGGTGTGCAAAGCGCCATAGATTAAGTATGGGTAGCATCCGCCGCGCGGCTGACGCTCCCGCTTCGCAGTCGTTTTGGTCGCGCAGGCTTGGCCGAACCCTAATGTTTTTTTTTCAATTATTTTGTCCATTTTTATGAACAGGCAAAAGCCATTACGGCCGAATTGCCTTGTCTGAAGTTTATTTTATTTTCTTAAATGTTTTGTGTAAAGTTTCACGTATTAACTAATAAGCCATTTTTCTGGAAGTTTACGCCTATTGGTCAACTGCCCCGTTTTTTTCAAAAACCATCATAGACCTATTGGATTCAGTCGGTAAAGTCTATAATCTCTGGTTACACAACGTCCCTGTCTCGCGTGTACTTGACCGTGCCGTCTCGCTCCATCTTCACTATCGAACTCCAGATCAGAATCACCAGGTATAGTTGCAGCACTGGAATTAAAAATAAATATTTAGTTAAATGATGTTATGAACAAGCGAAGAACTTTAGGTTTTTTGGGTACACACATAGACTTTGGCTGCTTTGGCAACTCACGACAATCTTTATCGGTGTTGATTTTTGTTAAAACGAAGTGAAGAGAAGTATTATTCTGATAATTATTAAAGTTTAAAATTTGACTTGTCTAAGTGCTTATTTGATAAGCCTGAAAAAAATTTTTTTATTTATGTTAGATGAAGTGTTTAAAAATAGTAACACTTAATAAATGCTTAAATTAGTTTAGATGCCATCCCAGAGTGACTTACTACATCTAAGATCAGAGCAAGCTCGAAAATGGGCAATCAAAGAGGTATTTTCCCTGTAGGCATGAACAGTCGAGGTAAAAATAAATAGGTACCTCATTAAGGTGATGAAATTAAACAGAATTTTGGCAAGAAAAAAGATGGATATCTTGTCTCCGTGTGATAGAAAAGACATATAGGAAGACATCTGTAAATCCATTTTATTCTGACGTCTGAATGTGTGAATACGCTTGCTTCCTACATACGCCCAGGCACATATTCATATGTTGGCCGTAGCGTGTCAAGACTTGATTGCGACGCTTACGATGACTCGTCCAAAATGAGTAGAACTTTATTGTAAACGTTATAAAACCAGTAAATGAGCTGAAAGATAATAAAAAAAAGCTCGCTGGCAGTGTCCTGTGTGAGAACAGTAGAGTTCCTATGTTCATTGAAAGCTTAGATATAAGAAGATTATCAACAGAAGCAAGCGTAGAGAATACAGAAGCTTTATAAGTACTTACTAAGCTGGAAAAGGATAAGGAACAGCTCGCTGGCGGTCTCCTGCGTGAGGAAGGCAAGGCTGTAGACGAAGCCGATGGTGGAGTAGCCGATCTCGAAGTACAGGTAGATTCGCATCAGCAGGACGTGTTTCTGGAAAAACAGGAGGTTCCTATACTATCTCATAAGTACTTATACAATGATGAATATGCTTGGTATAAACTAGGAGGTTCTGCCATAATCAACACGCTTATTGCGATAATCGCTTGTTTTAAAAAAGACCACCACCAAACTCCCGCTCCACGCCTTAGGAGTTCTCCCACTGTGAAGGACAGCATTACACAGGTTCATAATCGCCTCTTATGTACAGGTATAATGTCCACGGCCTGAGTTGGATGATTCTATTCTGAAGCTATTACCGCCTCATTGTGATGTAAATAATATATTATATATATTATAATATATTATATAATAATATACACTATCCGCCTGGCTTTTAACTATTTCTTGGGACGATACAGAATTTTTATAGCGAAAATAATGGAAAAAATAATAACTCTAACTGTTGTTTACATTCACAGTATATACCTATAGTAATATTAGCAATATAATAAATTTGAATACTTTTTTCTAACTTATGTACCTACACAGGGCAAAAACAACGCAGTTCAAACGTGTTTACTGAAAGAGTTATTAATTTTTATACATTGTAAGTTATTGTACAACTCACTTCCCACTTCCTTAATAACTGCAAATACTCTCGAAGGACAGAATATAATTGGTTCATCTTAGATTAGTGAAGCGATCTCTTCTGTCCACGAGTTTTATGTTCGGTCATTACAAAGCACGTTTATGATGACAAGGTATTATTTGCTCACCTGTTTTTGATCGCCATGACACAGCTTATATTTACATGTTAACCGTAATGATGAGTAATGGTTTAGATATACCTGAACCATTACTTAGACGATATGGCATTAGTCGCCAATCACTGTTATTCCATAAGGAGCTGATCATACCTATCTAACCTACGTTCAGGTCTTTATAGAATAACCGTTGCACGTGATGATAAATACAAGATACAAAGTAATAATACATAATACAGCTTGTATCATTACATCGCTATCACGTGCGACGATTTACATAATTACTTAGTGTGTTCATAAACTAGAATAATAATTAGTAGGTAATTGGCCCTCAACGAGTTATGGAAAGAGCCATGCTCGGAGTTTCTCTGAAGGGAGGGGGCTTAACGAATACAGAGAACCAAAGTTATCGACATATGTAGCGCAAAGAATTAGCAAGCTGAAGTGGCAGTGGGCCGGCCATAACTCGCGAAGAACCACTGGGGTAAACGTTTTCTTGAGTGGAAACTTCGACTCGGCAAACGTAAGCAAGCCTTCCATTGAGGTGAGATGACGATCTGGAAAAGACTGCAGACAGATGCTGGATGCAGGAAGCTGAAGACACCGCGCTATGGTGCTCATCTGAAGCCTTTTGTTAGCAGTGGACTCGATGTTGATGATGGATGACGTATTTGGCGACGTTCATTAGCTATATCGATCGACTGACTGACGACTATACCTATATATCTTGCCGTCGTCTGGTCGAAGCGATGCGTGATCCTAGTATCTGGCGAGGCGTGGCGAGTATCAACATATCAATTCAGCAGAACCTCTATTCGTATTGATTTACATTTTACTTAAGTTTGGTCAGATTCATAGCATCAATCTGCAGTTTTTTTTTATGCAAAGTGAATAGTAGGATTATATATATTATATAATTATAACAAACTCTAAAAATCTAAGCCATCACCAGAAGGCAGAGTACCCAGAATACTGGCAGCATTGCCACGTCTGTATTTAGGTCAACTGTTTAAATTTTTAATACTAGATATATCGCTATCATTACATAATAACACAAAGACATTTCCCGCGGTCTGTCTGTCCGTTTCTAACTCTATGTATGCTTAGATCTTTAAAACTACGCAACGGATTTTGATGCAGTTATTAAAAAGATAGATTTATTCAAGAGGAAGGTTTATATCTATAATACAACCATGCGAAACCAACCGGGTCGCTAGTCTGTTATAATTCTTTGCAAATAAACAATGTACCTTATGTAAAGCCACGATAAAGGCCACAGTTAAAGAAAGCTCCAGCACAAGTCCGATGACGTCCACGATCAACCTGACAAATTCCGAAGCCACCTCCGCCTGCTCAGCCTCCGAGGAGTTCCTGATGACGGAGATGTAGAGGGAGAGGAAGCAAGTCGCCACGATTGTCAGCATCTGAAACATGGGAAGAAGAGATCCTTAATAAAGTTATAGACGTGAAAGTTGTGCATGTTTGGTGTATGGATGGATAGATCTATGAATGTACGAGTGTTTGTTCCTCCTTCACGCTTAAACTAGAGAATATATCCTACTAAACGTGAGTATCTGGCTCAGCGCATCAGCATTGCCATACAGCGTGGTAATGCAGCCAGTGTCTTGGGGACGCGACGACTGGTATTGGACTGGTACATGGATCAATTGAGCTAACTTTAGACTGTTTGCAACCTTCTGCAGTTAGCTCAATGGTTTCAATTGTATATAGGTACTACACTCGAGAGCAATGAATCCGGGTCACTCAAAGAATCCAAAAAATCTCGGAAAGTAAGAATGCTAGGTTAATGCAATAAATTGTATTTAATAGACAATTTAATACTCCTTAAATGAAAGTTAAAAAAATATGAGTCACCATACATTTTATTTACACAAAATTACATAAAGAAAAAAAACTGCTGATCTCTCCTTAAAACAAAAATAGGAAACATGAAATTTTTGAACTTTATGACGATTTTCTTGAATTTCAATACTTTGTATTACCTCCTCGTGCTTCCATTACTGCGTTTACGCGGTTTGGCATGCTGTACACCAAGTTCCTTATACGATTTTGGGGAATATTCTCCCATTCCTCTGTGAGAGCAATTTTGAGCTCAGGAAGCGTGATTGGGGGAGGGTTTCGTTGTTTTACGCATCTCCCTAGCTCGTCCCAAGCATGCTCGATCGGGTTGATATCCGGGCTGCGCGCTGGCCACTCCATACAAGTAATGTTCATCTCTTGAAGGTAGTCATTCACAATCCTACCTGTATGAGGTCGGGCATTGTCATGCATAAATATAGCATCCTCACCCAAATTGACCATAAATGGACCAACGTGTTCGTTGAGGATTTCTTCCACATATCTTACGCTAGTTAAAGAGCCGTTTTCTATGATCACCAGCTCTGTGCGACTTTCAGAGGAAATTCCGGCCCACACAAGTACAGACCCACCACCGTAGGCAACTTTTTCTTCGATGCATGCTTGCTTGAATCTTTCCCCTGGTCTTCTATACACTCTGTGTCTTCCATCGTGCTTGTAGAGCATACATGGGTGATTCTCCCGGGCTTCAAAAATACATGTCCGGCTCGAAAAATCATACAAAAAGTATCCTCCCTTTGATTTTTTTTATGATAGTAGATTAGACAAAAATAATAGGGGAGGCCTTTTTTAGTTTTTTAATATTCTTATTTTAAATAAGTAAAAATAAATAAAATCCTTGGAAATTATGACTTCCGTGGTGCGTCCGGACCTCATGTTCCGGTGTTAATAAATTTTTATATCATTTCCTAAAAACTTTGGTACTAATTTACATAGGTTCACAATAACCCAGATAGTTACTTGCTTATTTGACGCTATTACTACGCAAAACTAAGCTTTAGTTGACAAGTTACAACGAGATAACTTCGCGTCCGTCGTTTAGCTCTGATTTCCCTGGTGCGCACTAAATTATTCATAAATACTGTACTTTAATATCTGCGTAAATAGTTGTTAGATTGAGAGAAACTATCAGTCACGCCCCATCAGTGGTGTGTACAACAAAGGTGTATGTCTTTACGTCACTCTGTTATTTCGGTACGTAATCACTTTCCGTGGCTTGGTATCTAGAAATTCTGATTACCATGTTGACTATAAATTTGTTTATGCTAATCCTATTGTTTTATTAATGATGATAATTCATGCCTTTTGTGTTCCTAATTTCGACTGCATATTTCAATGTAAAATAAACCAGCAAATTAAGAAAATTTCTAAGATTTTGTTATTTTTTTTGATTTCCGTGGTGTGATTTCCGTGGATTTTGCGGGTTCATTAACATTTTTTTACAGTTTTTATGATGTTTTTTAGGATAAAAGTTTATAATAAATACAAAATGAATAATTATAATATTTTTAATACAAAGATAAACATTGTTAGTGTGATTTTTGTAAAAAGTTACTTGTATTTACAGTAATGATTTAAAGGTGTTTTTGTAAAAACTGATTAAAACTACAAACGTCAAATAATTGGTATTTAGCTTAATAATCTACTTACTACCGAAAACACATATTTTATCGATAAACCAACCCATATTTGATTTTGGTGATAAAAATTCTGATTTCCGTGGACACCATATTTTTAAAATTGAATAACTCCGTAACCATAAAGCCAATAAAGTTCCCTTCACTACCAAAAAATTCAAAATTAAATCTTTATTTAGAATATACTATCATGATGTGCAATTTCAACAAAAAAAAATGTGCCACAGAAGTCAGACAAAAAACGAGTTTTCGTAGAATCACCCACATTTTGATTCGTCGGAGAACATAACTTTCGACCAATCTTCAATACTCCAATTTACGTGGTTCTGGGCATATCTTAGTCTTGAAATACGATGGCCACGCTCCAGTTTAGGGCCGTTTGCAGGTCTAAGGGGTTTAAAGTTAGATTCAGCAAGCCGACGTCTTACTGTCCGTCCATGCACTTGGGTTACTTCCTCCGAGGCGTCGAAACTGATTTGTGAGTTCAGTTCCTGTGAGAAAGCGATTTCGAAGCATGGTGTTCACCAAGTATCGGTCTTTTCGTGCTGTGGTACACCTAGTTCTGCCCGTTCCTGGTCTGCGTAGGTTAGAACCAGTTTCTTCGTAACGTCGGAGAACTCTTTGTACTGTTGACAGCGACACACCGACAGTCCTGGCTGTATCGCGCTGACTCCGGCCGGTTTCCACCAATGTAAGTATTCTGGTGCATTCTTCAAGTGTAAGCGACATGATTTCAGCTTGAATAATGAATATTGAGCACTATCAACCTGGTTTATTTATTTATTTATTTATTTATTTATTTATTTTAGGGAAACCATCAGCACATTAAACATAAGTTATCGATACAGTAGAAATTGATAGGCTATTTAAAGGAATCCACTGATAGATTCATAGTAATTTTACTTAAAGGTACTACATGGAATAAAGAACTTAATGAAACTAGTTATCACTACTTGCTATAAAGTTGTTACGTAATTATCTATTATAGTATATTCTATTCTAATTACGATGACGCATTATATACAACAAAAAAAGAACTAGAAGACAGTTTATAGAAATCGAGGCAAGATAAGATGTCACTCACATTCACATTATGATCCAAAAAGTCAAATAGAAAGGAAATCTTGAAAAAAAATAAAATTTTAATCAGTAAATCAGTAAGTCAATATCCTTATTTCTTTAGGCTTCCAAAATAGGCACTTAGATAAGTCAAATTTAATAGTACTATAGGTACATAATTATCAAAATATAAGAAACAAAGTAATAATTGATTTACAGTACGCTTCAGTCTTTTGAATTAGTATAATCATTCACATCCAAATGGGAAAACAATATAAAACGCGTAGCTATAATTTATTTTGAAAAAAATAAGCCATTGAGTTTGATTCTAAGGGTGGAAGTAGAATAATGAAAAAGATCAAGGTCGCAATCCTTGCACAACAGATTAAATTTCCTGCAGGTCCGATAAATAAATGAATGCTGACGATAATTTGTGCTTGAATATGGCAGATAGAACAAGTCACTGCTTCTTGTAAAGCGCGAAGGAGTGGAAAATTTGATTTTTGAGAGTAATTCAGGGCAATCAATTGAAGATTTGAGGATTCGCGATAAGTAAATTAAGTCAGCATAGTCTCGTCTCATATTCAGCGGCAGGAGGTGGTGCCTGGCACACTTCACATGGTAGTCTTCATGGGGTATTTTCATTTTACAATAGAGAAAGCGCAGAAACTTGCGTTGTATGCGTTCCAGTCTATCAATGTAGACAGAGTAAGACGGGTTCCACACCTGTGAGGCGTATTCAAGATGACATCTGACATACGTGCTATACAAAATTTTAAATGTTTTAATGTTCTTAAAGTCCTTTGATGAGCGCATTATAAATCCGAGTGCTTTAGAGGCTTTTTTAACCGATGAAGATATATGTGCATCAAAAATGAGCTTAGAATCGTGTATTACACCCAAGTCCCTAATCTCACTCACTCTTTGTAAAATGTGACCCTTGAGTGAATAATTGAAATTTATTACATTCTTCTTCCTTGTAAATGTTATAACATTGCATTTGGCAACATTCAGATCTAGTTTATTTAGTGTGCAGTAGGCATCCAAGCGTCTAAGGTCGTCTTGAAGAAGTAATGCATCATCAAAACACGTGATAGGTCTTAAAATTTTCATGTCATCTGCGAACGTAAGTACTGTTGAGTTCATGAAGCATGAATCGATGTCGGAGACAAAAATAAGGAACAGCAGAGGTCCCAGCAGTGAACCTTGAGGAACACCACTAGGAACGCTCATCCACCTTGATGTATAGTTACCTAGGACAACAACTTGACTTCTGTTGTGAATGTAGGAGGTGAACCACCTCAGTAGGTCGCCCCTGATTCCAACCGAAAAAAGTTTGAAAATCAGACGTTTGTGGTCTATACGATCAAATGCTTTACTATAGTCAGTATAGACCACATCCGTCTGATGCCCGCTATCCATAGTTTCGGTGAGTGTTTCATTTAATAGTAGTAAGTTTGAGACAGTTGACCGTCCCCTAAGAAATCCATGCTGTGACTTAGGAAGAGTATTTTTAATAGAACTGTATACCTGCTCATAAATGATTTGCTCCAGAACCTTAGCTATAATGCAAAGCTTTGATATTGGTCGATAATTGGTAACTACATCCTTAGGCCCTTTCTTGTGCACAGGTGTAATAAACGCAGATTTCCATAAAGATGGAACAGTACCCTCCGAAAGAGATTTACTAAAAATATTGCATAAAGGCGCAGCTAACTCACTTGCGCAATTTATTAGTAGCAAGGGGGAGATAGAATCTGGGCCTGCAGATTTTGATTTGTCAAGCTTCAGAAGCTTATTTTCAATCATAGGGGCACTTAGTTCTATACTCGATAAGTTACAGTCTACGTTACTAGATACCGTGGGTTGGGAAACAGCCGTGGGGACGTCAGATAAACTTGGAGACAAAAATGTTGAATGAAAGTACTCGGAGAATAAGTTGCAGATATCTGTCCCTGAGCTAGAGCTTTCATTTTCATAAGTCATTGTATTAGGCAAGGATGTTGTTGCAGATAGTGATTTTAAAAATGACCAGAAATACTTCGGATTCTCTTTGATTGATTGTTCGACACTAGCTATGTAGTTACTATAACAGCTTTCTTCCAGCCTCTTAGCTCTCTTTTTAAGACAATCGATAGACAGCGCGTCAGCACGCATGCCGTAGCGTTTGAACTTTTTATAATATTTGTATTTCTCTTTAAGGACTTTTTTTAATGCAGGAGAATACCATGGCGGAAATAAGTTTTGGCGTACGATTTTAGTAGGTACGTACTTGTCACGCAGAGAATGTAGCTTGGCATAAAAACATTCAGTTGCCGAATCTATCGATTTATTATTCAGTAGGCCATTCCAATCAATCAATGACAATTCTTTATTAATAGCAATATAGTTGGCTTTATTATAACAATATTTTAGCCTAGGCGCTGGTTTTAAGTGCTCTTTAATTGAAATATCTATTATAATGTCCAGCGCCTTGTGATGAGCATCTAACGGTACAAGAGGTGAATTGCAATCCTGCACTGAGACGTTAAGGTTCGACAGAATTAAATCGAGTATTTTACCGTGCATATTTCTAATATGATTATATTGTCGCAGGTCAGTGACATCGAGCTCATCCAACAATTCAGTCTCCAACCTACCTAGTCCGAGCGTAGTGATCGGCTGCAAGTAACTCAGTCCGTCGCCATGTCCCCATTGGATAGAACCTAAATTAAAATCACCCATTATAACAAATCGGTCTTGGGGATGAGCTGTCATAATATCCCGTAGGCTATTTAAATAATTAGTTAACTGATGGGCAAAACTCAAGCCATTATTTTGCTTACATAAATAAAGAATACCAATATGAACATATCTTAAAATGTCGTTATTATTACTATTAATAGGTTGAGATTGAATTGATAACCAAAGATCCTCAGCAGTTGAGCACCACTCTGGCCTAGAAGTCACGTGATAGTCCTTACGAACTGCTAACAACACTCCACCACCCAGCGACTGTTCGGTTAAATCATACCTACGATCTCGCCGCCACACCATGTACCTATCATCGAAGAGTTCCGCGTCCGCAATTCCATCCAGTAGCCACGTCTCCGTAAGACCTAAAACATCGTAATTACTTAACCGCAGATTTCGCCGAAACACAGAAGTTTTGGTTCGTAGGCCACGTACGTTTTGGTAGTAGCAATTAAGGTGTTTACTATACATTTTTATTGTTACACAATAACATTCTAAAAATAAACCAATTAATGAAATAGTTAAACTTATTTAACATTATCTGTAGGTAATGTAAATCGTGCGAAAACAATTGAATATGCATCTTGCGGTATTTAATAAAACTTTTTAAAGCTACCACTTGACACTGATAGTGTAATAGATAAGGCATGACCTTGACCGTGCAGTCAGCTGGGTAGGTGCATTCCATTAGCGCTGGGTTACTAGTAGCATTGTATAGTTTAGGATAATCAAACCGTAGATATGTTATACAGCTACTCCGATTGCAAATATAACAATAATCTAAAATTGTGTTTTTGTCTTTGGAGCCGGATTGGTGTGAATGAAAATATAAAAAAAGATTAGAAAAATAAACAGTTGTAATGCATTTGCTATTGTGCATCGTATGACCTATAGATGTGAATGTGAGTGTTACAAAAATAATATTAAAGTTACAGTTTATATTTAGATACGGCAGATAGTAAATAAATTGTGATACGAAATGAATATGGCACATATATATATGAGAAATGTGAACGGTTAACACCTTAGTTAGGAGTAAGTACACTCGCGACCGGAGATTAAAAATAAAGTTCAATAAAAGTACACAAGTTACGATACAATTTACACTAATTTGTTTAAATCGGCCTCGGATTTGATGGTGATCACGGGTGATGAATCATCTCTTCTTACATGGATTTTCGAAAACTTAATCCAAGTAAATTGATACTCTTTTTCTTTGGCCAAATGTTTTACTTGCGTGAGAAGTTTCTTATATTCAGGCGAGAGGTGATCATTTACGTAGATCTTCTGGTTGTTGTTCTCGAACCCGATGTCCGCCGCCGACAGTGATTTGAGTGATCGAGCCGAGGCTATGAAGTCTTCCTTCACGTATCTATTCAGGAAACTTACTACAATTGATTTCTCTTTGCTATTGAAAGTAGGAATACGGCTCACGTAGTTTATTTGGGATTTCGCTACTTTGTAGGTTATACGAGCGCCTATTTTGTCCACTATGTCGAACAAATCTTCGGATTTCTTGAGAGGCACTCCCTTTATTTCGATGTTATTGAGGCGAGTAAGTTGGTCTTGGAATAGGTCGTTACGCTGACACGTTTGGATTTGGGACCTAACCTCCGCTAAGTCACTCACGGATGCCTCAAGACACGTCATTCGCGATTCCGTGTCATCAATTTTAGAAGTGAATTCCTGAACCGTTTTTGTAACATTTCGATTGGATTCTTGAAGCTTACTGATGTTTGATTTAATTCCTTCGATATCGGTCGCTAGCTTCGGTATATTAGCAAGGGCTGACTCCATGGTGTTGAGTTTACACTCCATAGCGATGAGCTTGCCCATGACCATATCCAGCGAGACGGGCTCCGGAGTCTTGGCCGATGACGAGGCGGGAGGAGCAGGCGATCCTGACCCACAGGATGAACATTTCCAGTTCGCTTTGGACTTTGCACTCAATCGTCGATAGCCACTCTCCGTCACATTTGCGCAGCCAAAATCCAAGAATTTCTTACACATTGAACACTGTACACCATCATTAAAGTGGTCACCGCAATTTGCGCAGGTATTCATCTTGTTGTACGATAGCTTGGCGAATCGTAATACTTGTGAAGTAGGTAATAACTAGCAACAATCTAAGCACCGTGCGTGCGTGCGTATAGCGGCTAGCGATGCGCGCGCGCGACTGATGTACCAACATAAATGACAGATTACAAACAAAAGCAAAAACAAATCCTGTAATTTCGTAGTTCCATCTTCGACAGTGTTCCCTTTTCAAATTTGATTTTTTTATGATATAACTTTACAATAACTAAGAAGTTTTAATAATTTCATTTAAGGAGTATTAAATTGTCTATTAAATACAATTTATTGCATTAACCTAGCATTCTTACTTTCCGAGATTTTTTGGATTCTTTGAGTGACCCGGATTCATTGCTCTCGAGTGTAGTTGTAATTTTTTTCTATTCCTTGATTGTAATTTTCGTTGTTAATAAAGTGAATGTTTGTATGGATGTTTGGTGAATGGATGTATCTAAATGTATCAATTAATTGATTTTTGTTCCTCTTTCAATAATAATGGTTATAATTATAAAATTATCATCGTTTATATAGGTAGTAAAAAACTCTCATTTACCACAGACAACAGCAGCTGTGCTTTGGAACCACTCACTAATTTACAAAATGTTTGTAATAATTTATTTGACCCCTAATAATCCCATGCTATTTCTTCATATCTCCACAAATAATATGCAGAGTTCTATCTATGAACAGGTTTAGTTTAGCCAACAGCAATGGTATTTAGCTCAAAGCATTCTGTGATAACATCCTGTAAAGATCGTGCAACTAACTATTTCATCATGTTAATATAGGTTAAGTTACGAAGCTATTTTCAGTAAAATAAATAAAAATATGTATAATTTGGACATCGTTCTATGCATAGTTTGATAGTTTGTTAGTAAGTAAATATAGGACTTAAAATTAGGGTTAGTTATTTAATGTACGTAATATTTTTCCAAGAGTCCTGACGTAAGTTCTATCTATAGGAAATGAAGGACTTTGATTTTTGAGCTTTATCAGTATTACTCAGACTGTGGGAAAACGGTAATTGGTAGAGGAAAAAGCCAGCTGACGTTATCGTGGTGATAATATAATAGTGAAATATAATTAATATTGAGAGCCAATTAAATCCCACTGTAGGGCATAGGCCTCCCCGAGGTAATAACACAGAAATACATTAAACGTTTGTGGTAGGTACTGACTTGATTAGGTAGTTAATAATTTATAAATAAGTATTGAGCGTTGAATCAACGAACCGTTTTTATGAACGGTTTTTTTATAGTTAACTAGTCAAGCGTCTTCTTTTTACCGCAAAACTAATTAATTCTATCAATAAAATTGATTAAATCATTTAACGATGTTAAAGAACGAAACACACAAACAGATTACCCGAGGATGATTTTAAATTCGATTTTGAACAAACAACAAAAAAAACACAAACACAAACAACAACAAAAACAAAAAAATATTTTAGAAGAATAACTACATACATTCAGTTGGGGAGTAGGTTTTACAACTTTGCCACTTAGATTAAAGCCCCCACACACAGAAGCCGTGGCAGTGCCGGAGGCGAAGGCGTGCGTGTTGTATGTATCCTATGGGCACCGCCACCGCCACCGCCTCCGGTGTATGTGTAGTCTTTCATATGATTCAATAGGATACAACTTGCACGCCTTCGCCTCCGATCAGACCGCGGCTTCTGTATGTGACGCCTTTTAACGTAAAATTCCTTCAACTACAGTTCACGTTTCTACGTTGATTACGTACATTCTACGAACGTTATAATAAATGGTTAATAACGTCAACAAGTTTTTCAACAAGTTAAACGTTATAGATAACGCAATTTGAAACGAAATTTTGCTTACGCAAAAATAATCAAAGACCTACTTTAATGTATTGCAAATAATAGTAGTGTAAATATTTTTTATTAAGAGTATATGTATATGTATACATATATGTCAAAACTTACCAAATTGATGTATGCAAAGGCCATGAGCCCTCGCCTCAACGGGAAACAAAAGCAGCATCTTGTCAGGATGGGAATTTCTATAGACTCCTTGATTTTGTCCCTGGAAATAAGAAAATCAAATTTAATTTTTGTAAGTAGGTACCTTTCATCACTCTTTCGTTCGCTTGCATCCAAAATCGACAGATTAAATCGTAATTAAATGTTTTTAAGAAAACGAAAATCCGATTTCGGGTTATTATATATTGTAACTGTTTTTTAAGTTTTACAGGACTAATGGTAATACCTCAGGAATAAAATTTCTTGAAGACCACTGTGGAATCATTTTCGAACCATTTAACATCACACCCAAAATTATCAGACACAGAACAATAATGAAGAAAGTTTTAAGCGCCATGATCACGAAAGAACCCTAAAAATGACTTTAGTGTTAGAAACCATTATAGTTCTAAAAGTTATTTCAAAAAATTCTGCTCAACCTTCATAATAAGCACGGTCAGAGAGTGGAATGAGCTTCCTGCGTCTGTTTTCCCGCCAGGGCACGATCTCTGATCTCAAATTAATAATAGGTAACAATAATTCTTTAGCCGTTGTTTAGAGCAGACGTGCCTAACTCGATGCTCTAGAAATTAAACAAACAATTGTATTGCTGACTCGTGACCTCGATTAACGCTAACAGTGTCATAATATTAGTGAAATTGTGAAAATGAACGCTAAAATCTACTGAAGAATACTACTGTTGGGAATGGATTTCAACAGTCCCTTCAGCCGGAGCAGCAGGATGGCCCACAGCCCGCCTCGGACGCCCAACGCGTCCTCCGCCGCACAACAGCCCAACCCTCAGCAACCGCCCGCCCAGCAACCACCCGCCCAGCAACCCTCATGCCAGCACGGAGCCAACGGAGTGCCTTGTGACTTGGTAGCTACCTCGGAATTAGTGCAATGGACGACCAGCGTTGAACAGTGCCTAAATGAGATCTGTGCTTACGCCGAATCAGGAAGCAAGTTAAACTCGGAACAGAAATTAAAAATTAATAGTCTATGCCGTAAAATGGCATCTGGAACTTCCCAAATTGTCACCTTTTACCAATCGGTAAAATCGAGAGCTATGACCCTTGCAGCTGAAAATCAAGCCCTTAGAGAAAAAGTGGACCTATCGGAGCGGCTAAGAAACCTAAAGGAAACTATTGCCGAGACATCCTTCAAATCTCACTCTGGAACCTCCTCATTTGCCGATATGGTAAAAAAAGGTAATAATTTTATTAAGCCCGTCAACTTAAGCTCTGTGGCCATTTATCCCCAAGATAACCTAAAGTCCAGCGAAGAAACAAAAACCCTGGTCCAAAAAATAATTTGCCCTGAAGAAATGAAACTGCAAGTGAGAGGCCTAAGGAAAACTAGAAATGGAGGTGTTATCATCAGCACGGAAACGAGGGGCGATATAGAGAAGCTCAAGCAATCAGTCCAGCTTACGAACTCAGGCCTGATGGTTGATGAGCCGAAAAAACGAAAGCCCAGAGTCGTAATCATTGGAGTGCCCTCAGCTATGCCGGAAAAGGACCTTTTCACTTGTTTGTATAAACAAAATTTAGCCGAATCACTGCCGGAGCTTTTGAGATTGCGCAAAATGGTTTTAATGTAGTCAACAAATGGCTACAGCACAACCTACTAACACTAAATGCTGAGAAGACCACCTATACCAAGTTTTCGATGCGTTCACAACCGTTATATAATACTAACCTATACGCACATCATTGCTATAACCCAAATAGCACCCAATGCATGTGCCCCGTAATTAACAGTACAGATAAAATAAAATACTTAGGCGTAATTTTAGATAATACTCTTTCGTTTAAACCCCACATAAAACTCTTATGTGGAAGAGTGCGAAAGTTAATACTTATCTTTAAAAAATTGCGCCATATTGCAGACAAAAATATTATAAGACAAGTATATTTTGCTTTATGTCAATCAATCATAACTTATTGTATTACCACATGGGGTGGAGTGGGAAAAACTTTGTTACTAACACTAGAAAGAGCCCAAAGAGCAATACTTAAAGTTGCAACTTTTCGCCCTTTCATTTTTCCCAACAATCTTCTATATGAGTCCTGTGATGTGTTATCAGTTCGGCAACTTTTTATAATGAACACGGTACTAAAACAACACACAGACCTTCCCTACAGCACTGAAAATACTAACAAGAGACGGAATGATAAAGTTTGCCCTCAACCAATCACCTTAAAATTTGCCTTTGTAAACAAATTTTATTTATTTCTTGGTCCGTTCCTCTACAACAGACTTAACAAAATGGCTAATTTATACGCACTTAACTATAGTAACTGTAAAAAATCTATTATAAGTACACTTAAAAGTTTATCCTACGATGGTACAGAGAAACTTTTAGAAATAAACAAGTAAATTGTAAGTTTAATTCATAACTATCCTAGTTAAAATAGTGATACACATAGTTTTATTCAACTGTAAATTAAGTTCCTTATATTTTATACACTCGTCTGCAATATTTGTAAAATATCATAGTTAATTATTACTCAATGTTTGGTTTAAGCACCTTTTCGCCTGAAACACAGGACTACCTAGTTCAGGCTTAATTGTTATACTAGCTTTATATTTAGATAATAAGTGTACCTCTTGTTTTATAGTTCTACAAGTTTTTGAATAAAAATTTATTTTATTTTATTTATTTATTTATAATTTCGTTTATTTCAGCCAACATTAAATTAAGAGCGATTAAGTTCATTCTGGGAAAGCGAGCGATCTTAGGCCACATCTTTACGTGAGATAGTGGACAAACTATATCATCGTCAATAAAAACAGCAATATTAAAATTTTAAGAGGACAAGTTTAGGAGGTGCAATGAGAAACCTAGTAAAGTCTTTGATATCATTCATAATAATGACTGATGTAACTTGATTTTGATTGAAGTTTTTGATTGTCTGGTGCCTACACAGGATGCGTTATTGCGGATTACGTTACGCGGTAATGAAATACTTCATCAACAAGAATCAAGGCCGTAATCACAACAGGCTCAGATAACAACCTAACTACTCGTGGTTCTAAATTAGCTGAATCCTATCCAACTAATATTATAAACGCGAAAGTTTATTAGTATGGATGGATGGATGGATGTTTGTTAATCTTAAAACTACTGAACTGAACGGATATAGAAATAAACAAATAATTAAAAAACTGGCTGGGATAGATATGGCTTGGTGCCTATCTATATCTTGGTATACTTACGTGAGAAGAGGGAAGATTTGTATTTTTTTTGTTTAGTACCTTAGTATAACGAATGAACTCATATCAGCTAGATCGATTTCAAAATTCAGATAAAACAATTTTTCAACATTAGAATCATACATTATCCCTGATAATGTAACATTCTAATTACTTACATTAACATGACAATGAATGTTACATTGTCCCTGAAAAATATGAGCTAGCCAAAATTGTTCGAAAATGTATTAAAAGTTTACGAAAAAGTAGCGTGCGAAGCCGAGGCGGGCTAGTGTAATATAAAACAGCGTTGCGAACAAAATTATATAGACACCTTATGCGTTCACCGTATAGACACAAAAGGGCAAAACCAAGAGTGAATTACCTATTGCAAAAACCGCTTGTTTGTCATTACGTGCGGATTCTCACAGCCTAGTTGCTAGAAGGAAGATTACATAGCTGTTATGTTTGGATTCTAAGCAGTTGAGTTTGTACATACTGGTGATTTCATATTGTTATGGTTGTCCGCAACTAGCGATTGACGTAAATAATGGTTCCACCGAGTACGATCGTCATCGCTCAAATGATAGCGAAGTTCAATTGGTAGACAAGAGAATTACCGAAATCGCTTGTCAAAAGTGCCACTTTAGGCATTGAATTTTGAATAGGTAGTAAAATTGTTTTATGTTATCGATTCACTTGATGATATCGAAATGTATGTGCAATGTCTACAAATGGTCTAACGCGATCACGAGATATATCTATCTATGGTATAAGTCAAATCCATGCATTTTATGCATAAACGAATGCTATGTTGTCCAGGCGATCTGTTCTGATGAACTCTGCGATAGTAGAGTACTCCTGAAACATAAATTGGTTTTTTGTTCGATGTTGTTTTGAACCACCGCAACCCAATCGGTGTTTTTGAAATATTTCTTATTAGAGATTAAAACTATTTTCAAATTATTAACATAACAAAGACTTAAATTGACTATTGGATAGATATACTATGAGCATAAGCTGTCAAAGGCGATGCGCTGGGGTCAACAGCTCAAGAGCTTTTGGGTCCCGCCTCGCTTTTACCAGAAGCTCTGATAATTTTTAAGAAGCCAGAAAGCCTCGGTACCCCGCTGTAAGGCAGGCAATGAAAATAAAAAATAAATTAAGCTCTTTGTGTTTGAGTTTGAATGCTGATGCCCTGCGCCTTGTTAAATAATACTAGACCATTAAGAATAACCGTTATTTTTAAGTAGGTAGTATTTAACGAGATAGTATGTAAGTAGGTGTCTTGCCTTGGTAAACAATGAGGAATACAGATGTCGAAAGATAAATGAGCTAAACATTAAATGATCGTTATATATGACGTGTTCACCGTTCTCGATCGTGACACCACGATAAGCAATAGTTTCCTGTAAGCCAAGCATAGGAACTGTTGTCTAGGGTAGAAAAGATAACAATTTGATATTTTTACAGAAACTAACAACAAAATTCTAATTTGACGTATTATTTAGTACCTACTAGCTTTTTGATTGCCTGATGCCAACATAGTAAAATGCTAGTACCTACTATGTTGGCATCAGGCAATCAAAAACTAGCATTTTGTGATGACATTTAGCGTTTTGGATCGCAAAAGCAAATTCGGGTACGCACTTATGGAGATTACATATAAAAAACATTCACACAGACTTTCCCATTTATTATAATAGTAAGATAACTCAAAAACGACTGGTCACCTAATAGACTACCTAATATTGTAGAACAAATTTTAATGCAAATTTTAATGCAATAATTGCCCGCTCACGACTGCGTGGACTTTAGTAACCCATTGACCCTTTTTTAACTTGCTTGAAAGGATGGATGTTTGTTTCTCTTTCATGCAAAAACTACTAAACGGATCAAAATGAATTCGGAAAAGACGTAGTTCTAGTCCTAGAATACTAGGCTACTTTTATCCCACAAATCAGTTTCCACTGGATAGAAATCTCCTTGAAACGTTTCCATAGAAACAACTCGTGCAAAGCCGCGGGCAGGCTTATGTTTGATTTTTTTTTCTATATGTATTCAGAAGTAAGTGACATGCCAATGTTAGATAATAATAACTTTGTGGTCTAATAAAATGAATTTACTGAAATTTACAGACGCAAGTTGATAATTTCAACTATAAGTATGGTAAAACCTACTATACTAATAAATAAGTTACCTAATAGTTTGGTTTTGGGAAATTGTGATGATATGTAATACCTAACCGTCGACTGTATTGTGGCATTCCACACAATTACTCTAGCACAGTAGGTAGTCCTTGATTCTTATAATTATTCGCTTTAGATTGTGGTTCTCAAAGTTTTCAACTAGGGCTACTACAACTACTATTGCTGTAGCCTTTTATCATATTAACATATCTGCCCGCAGCTACATATGCATTATTTCTATGGAAACGTTTCAAGGCTCTTTGATTTATCAGTAAATCAATAAGTATCTTTATTTCTTTAGGCTTACAAAATAAGCACTTAGACAAGTCAAATTTCAAACTATAGGTACATAATTATCAAAATAATATAAGAAATAAAGTGATAATTGATTATGGGATGAGTAGCCTATGTGTTAATCCAGGGATAGAACTACGTCTATTCAAAATTTCAGCCCGATACGTTCAGTAGTTTTTGCGTGAAAGAGGAACAAACATCCATAAATTCGTACAAACTTTCACGTTTATAATATTAGTAAGGATTCGGGACTTATTTCAAAAACTTATTCCGTTACATTAATTAATAGCACAATTACTAAATTCATTGAATGACTTGATAAAATCAGTTTTAAATAAATATTAATTTTAAATATAGAACTCTATCAATCTCAACATATGAATTATAATTTTAATCTGTATAGTAAATCAGTAAATCAATATCTTTATTTCTTTAGGCTTACAAAATAAGCACTAAGACAAGTCAAATTTAATACCATAGTTGGGTGATTCTACGAAAACTCGTTTTTTGTCTGACTTCTGTGGCACATTTTTTTTTGTTGAAATTGCACATCATGATAGTATATTCTAAATAAAGATTTAATTTTGAATTTTTTGGTAGTGAAGGGAACTTTATTGGATTTATGGTTACGGAGTTATTCAATTTTAAAAATATGGTGTCCACGGAAATCAGAATTTATATCACCAAAATCAAATATGGGTTGGTTTATCGATAAAAATATGTGTTTTCGGTAGTAAGTAGATTTTTAAGCTAAGGACCAATTATTTGACGTTTGTAGTTTTAATCAGTTTTTACAAAAACACCTTTAAATCATTACTGTAAATACAAGTAACTTTTTACAAAAATCACACTAACAATGTTTATCTTTGTATTAAAAATGTTATAATTATTCATTTTGTATTTATTATAAACTTTTATCCTAAAAAACATCATAAAAACTGTAAAAAACTATTATTGAGATGTTTATGAACCCGCAAAATCCACGGAAATCACACCACGGAAATCAAAAAAAATAACAAAATCTTAGAAATTTTCTTAATTTGCTGGTTTATTTTACATTGAAATATGCAGTCGAAATTAGGAACACAAAAGGCATGAATTATCATCATTAATAAAACAATAGGATTAGCATAAACAAATTTATAGTCAACATGGTAATCAGAATTTCTAGATACCAAGCCACGGAAAGTGATTACGTACTGAAATAACAGAGTGACGTGGAGACTTACACACTTGTTGTACACACCACTGATGGGGCGTGACTGATAGTTTCTCTCGATCTAACAACAATTTACGCAGATGTTAAAGTACAGAATTTATGAATGAATTAGTGCGCACCAGGGGAATCAGAGCTAAACGACGGACGCGAAGTTATCTCGTTGTAACTTGTCAACTAAAGCTTAGTTTTGCGTAGTAATAGCGTCAAATAAGCAAGTAACTATCTGGGTTATTGTGAACCTATGTAAATTAGTACTAGTGTTTTCAGAAAATGATATAAAAATTTATTAACACAGGAACATGAGGTCCGGACGCACCACGGAAGTCATAATTTCCAAGGATTTTATTTATTTTTACTTATTTAAAATAAGTTTATTAAAAAACTAAAAAAGGCCTCCCCTATTATCTTTGTCTAATCTACTATCATAAAAAAAATCAAAGGGCTAGGGATACTTTTTGTATGATTTTTCGAGCCGGACATGTATTTTTGAAACCCGGGAGAATCACCCAGTTATATAATTATCCAAGTAATATAACAAATAAAGTGATAATTGATTTTGAGTTCGCTTCACTCTTTTGTCATAGTAATTTTAATGTATAGTATATGTAGCGAAGATAAAAGAAGTTCCGCAAATAAAGTTTTTTGGGCGTTACTGGAAAGCGCCCGTAGACACAGATTGTGTATACTCTAAGCCAAGTTAATTATATTTCTGCCACCTTTCTACCATGTTTGACGCAATAACTATCTTTGAAACATTACAAACAAAAAATATTGTGTGCGGAAAACTAAAAACACCTGAGTATATAATAGAGCTGAGTAATATTCGATCAACGACAGTTCAACCTGTAAATATCAATTAATCACTTTTAGAATTTCTACATATGTATATAACATGTTTAAGTTATTCAGTAGTTATAGGAATATTTTATAAAAATATAAAACATTGATTACGAAACGACTTAGCGTTTATATACTTAGAAATACTACTTCTTCAATGGTCAAGAATAATTCGTCAACAATATTACTAAACTATATCCTATTAATATTATGAACGCGAAAGTTTGTAAGTATGGATGGATGGATTGATAGATGGATGGATGTTTGTTACTGTTTCACGCAAAAACTACTGAACGAATCTGGATGAAATTTGACACAGAGATAGATTATAGTCAGGAATAACACAGGCTTTATTTAATACCGGAATTTCCACGGGAACGGGAATTACGCGGGTGGAACCGCGAGGTGCTGTTAGTATCTAATAAAACTAATACCTTCGGTAGAATAAAAAAATACAGTTGAACAATTGTGTTATGGCAAAGTAATGATTATTAATAATTGTTTTAATTTACGGCGCAAATAGGAGCTACACTAGCGCCACCATACTTATTTTATTTAAACCATGGAATATCCAAAATTCAGTTTGTTATAACTAACATCATCATCATCATCAGCCTATATTAGTCCACTGCTGGACATAGGCCTCTTAACTAACTAAATCATAACTAACATAAGTTTTTTTAATCAACCTGTAGTAGTTTTATTTTGTCTAGTTTAGGAAGAGATACAATGTTGCTCTAGGTGGCCACCAAACTCTATTTTCGTATCTCTTCCAACAATAAAGTGTTTGCTATCGTATCTCTTCCCATACTAAAGTTAGTTTTTGATTATAGTCCATTGAAAAGTTACATTTGGGGTTGCGTTTTTTAGAGGACGCAATTTTATTTTTTTGATGTGTAGGGGGGGTCAGCGTAAAGCTAAAACCAAGTTTGCAAAATGTAACATTTCAATGGACTATTAGTAAAGTTAGAGCACCACTGGCCTTTGTTCCACCAACCAGATAAATGGCGCGGACTATCTTTCATTAGTATTGAGCGATTGTTACGTAAATGTGACTGATGAAGGTCGAACTCTATTGTCCGCTCTAATTTCCTCCATCCACACTGTCATCATCATCATCTACAGCAGTCCACTGTTGGAAAAATTCAAATAAATAATGCTGGACAATTCACACAGCATTATCTAGCACCAAGCTCAAAAAAGCTCTGTATTTCAGGAACCATTAGTAGTATACGTCAAAATTCGCATGTTGTAAAATAAACATACACATTCTCCAGCGTTTTCGAAAATATTCTAGAAAAAGGCATGATACCAATTGTTTTCCCAAAAATTTTTAGTTACATTTGAGACAGATTTCACAGTCCTCTATGTACTTATTTTGAAAACTTTAAAAATGACTCAAATGATTTAATTTATTTAAAAGAATACAACCGTCTGCAGTTAGCTCAATGGTTTCAATTGTAAATACTAGTTGTAATTTTTCTATTCCTTTGCTTGTAACTTTCGTTGTTAATAAAATTTTAATGGATTATTTTAAAAGAGAAAATAAATAATAACAGTTAAAACTTAATAAAATGTTCAAAACTTGAGTTAGATTAAAATCCTGACTGAATGACTGTTCTCTTAGTGATGCTAAATTTAAACTCTTTAAATTTAGTATCACTGTGTTTCGTAAACAATAAAATGGACATAATAATATGATTTTTAAGCTGAATCACATGTACACCTACACAAAATGAATAACAATGATAAAAAGCAAACGACGTAAGTGTTTAAAAGGGAAGATGATAACGATATCACTGAATTCTGTGAAAAATTGTTTGCTATTAAAAAGGAACTTGTTTTTGATCTGACTCGGAATTTTGAGGGAATAATATGTACTTAACCAAACAAATATAATCTGTTCTTAAACCGTTTAAAATGTATGAAATTACTTCATTAAATTTCTTTTCCGTTGTTCTGTCTAACAACTAATCTGCAAGCAACTCTTTTGTACCAATTCATGAGAATAATGACTGTATCACTAGTTTCCAAGCTATTTTTATCCCATGGAAACTGATTTAAATGGGATGAAAAGAAGCCTTTATTTTTTTGTAGGGCTAGAACTACGTTTATTCAATTCAAATTGCAGTTCGATCCGTTCATTAGTTTTTGTGTGAAAGAGTAAGAAATACATACAAATACATCTAAACATACAATCGTTCGCGTTAATAATATTTATTAGTAAAGAGGATATTACGAGCGAAAAAACGCAGTGATTTTAGTTCTTTTTACGAAAAGGTGACATCATTGGTTTAAACAAAAGACGATCTGTTAAAGTAAGCAAATGTTTTTTATTGACTACTAAACAGAAAGGTTTTCTCCGAACTCAGTCTGTGTCTATTATATATACATGCGTTTTTCTAAGTCCACGATTTACATACGTACCATAATTTTTTTTTATGTTAAAACTGAAACTGAATGCAATACAGTTATACTTTTAATGTCAATATCGTTGCATTGTTTTAGTTTTTAAATAACGTAGTTAGAGCAGTATATTACATCATTTAATGTTTTGATTATTTATAATAACGTTAGGTTATTTTACTGTAAGTTATTGCAACATGGTGATAGAACAGTACTTCCCCGTTGAAACTTTACCCTTTGATTGAGGTTATCCAATGCACTCGTGACATCCGGCCTTCTATCTACATGTCAGAGTATCTGGTCAAGTAAGCATCCTATAAAACGTTTAGGTTCCCTATCGAAGGATACTAGACTTCAGAATAACCATAGGTATAATTCGAAACATTGAAAATTATAAAGATATTGAAGTTAAGGTCCGTAGTCATTTTCAATTGAATGTTTTGTAAATACTTATATAACAATCCCTGTGCATAATTGTTATCCATTTCTCATCATTTTTCCAAAGATTCTAGAATGACTACCTACGTTCCGTTTATTTGGTACTTTATAAATATAAACAAAGGGACAACAGGGAAAATAAATTATCGTTGTTTTTTGAACCTTTGACGGCCGATGTGGTGCGGCGGGAGTAATTCTGCCTGCGACGCTGGAAGTTGCGGGTTTGATTCCCGCCTTGAGACAAATGTTTATACGATCCACAAATACTTGTATTGTTCCAGGGTTCTAGATGTTTTCTAAGTGTAGATATATCAAAAAATATCCATCTATGTAATGTATTAAGTAAATCAGTCATCTTCTGCCCATAACACAAAGTATGCTTAGCTTTAGCTGCTTGATGTTATGTGGATCTCCAGCAATGGCATTATTAAAGACCTCCCAAGGTTTCTTTTTTAATGAAAAGGACCACAGCAACCACAGTGACGCAAAATACAGAAGTGTGGAAGGAAGGAACCCCTTTGATCAGCAGTGGGACAGTACAGGTTAACAAAAAAATAGGACCAATACATGCCTGTACTTCGGACCTTCTAGAATATTCTAGAAGGTAGACCAACATAATGTTCCTAAATAGATTTATAATAGAAAGTAAGGTTAATAGAATGGCCAATGCCTTCAGTTCATACCATGCCCTTATCGGTATGTGGGTCACACAGTGACGCTATGGCGAAAGCTAAAACCAAGAGTGGTTTTAGAAAATTGTATTTATCGCAATAAACGACTAGAAATACGGGTTTTATTGCAAATGTTCACTTATCTAATTAATTGCTCTGCTAGCTTATGTGCGCGGCTTCGTATTTGTTTGGTTTTGGACGAAATAGATAGAAGCTCGATTGCAACTTGTAAATGTAGAGTATAATGCTAGGTTAGCATTCTCTATCTGCAAACGTTTGGGTAGTGTGGATAAGAATTAGAAATAAGGTAACAAAAATATTAAAAGAAACAGAAAAGTACACGATTGTAAGGATTTTTGATTTTTGTATTTGATTTGTGTACCTACATAATATTATTAAATACAAACATAAATAGATTAACTTCTCACATAAATAAATAATACATAATTATCTACGGTTAAGGTATCAAACATACCTACATGCAAGTATAATAAAATATATAAATTTACGTACATATAATAACGTAGGTATCGAATTATTCTTGTGAAGATATTGGCTGGTAGCTCTTAGAAATTTATATTCACTAGCATCTGCCCGCGGCTTCGCTCATGTTGTTGCTACGGAAATGTCTCAGGGTTATTTCTATCCCATGGGAATTGATTTATGAGATGAAAAGTAGCCTTTGCGTTATTTCAGGGCAAGAACTACGTCTATTCCAAATTTCAGCCTAATCCGTTCAGCATTTTCCGTGAAAGAGGAACAATCATCCATAAATTCATACAAACTTTCGCGTTTATAATATTAGTAAGGAAGTAAGTGTGGTAATGCAGCCAGTATCTTGGGGACGCTCGAATGGTATTGATCAATTGAGCTACCTTTACACTGTTTGCGACCGACTGCAGTTAGCTCAATTGTTTCAATTGTATATATTAGGTGTATTTTTTCTATTCCTTGATTTTAATTTTAATTTTTAATAAAGTTTTATTAAAAAAAAACGAAGTTCCTACCTAAGGATATAATAGTTATACTACATTATATGCATAGGAAAAACAACGTAAGGTAAGTACGAAGGTAGTAGGTATGGATGAGATACGATCTGGCCTCCACAACGCGGAAAGTCCAGCGAAGATTCTTGATCATTGTTTTTATTGGCTATAGCAAAAAATGCAGCATCTTGTACAATAACCTTGAATTTTAAATCAAATTGTTTTATACATTGTACTATTGATAGAAGCGTTTTAATTCTAGCAAAAAATACGAACTAATGAGCATGAAAACGCTTTGTTTTGTCTAAGTATTTACTTATAATAAAAATGACTTGCTAACTTGTGTAATTTACTTACCATAACTAACATGAATAAACGATTTAATTTACTGCCAGATTCGCGAAAATAACAATGAAACAAAGTGATTCCGCGCTCTCGTAAGGCTGATATACAACCTTCATAGTACCTTACGACCTTAGGTCATAACCTCCTTGCAACACAATGCAATGCACGATGACTTCCAACCTGCAGATAAAGTCGGTGAAACTTGGTGAAATCTTCTCATGATTATGTTATTTATCTTTTATTTATTCTATTCTTTTGACCGAGGAATAAAAACTAACCTTCATTCTATTGAATAATAATGAATTCCGTGGAACAGTTGAGCGATCAACCTCCAATTCAATGTGATGAGACTTTATCAGCCTGCGTAAGTTGTAGGTACTTATTCGATTTTTAGTAAAACCTATATAAGTTTTAGGTTTTTATTCTTTTTAGTGTTTTTGAGCGCTGTTATCCCGCAGACCCATAATAAAATCATAGTTTTCTTATTTAGCGTGGTTTTTTGCCTGGCCGAAAGAAAGAAGGGAGAAAGAACTATCGACTGTTTCTACTAAATATTTATAAGTACCTACCTACCTAACTGTTTTCTTTAGCATTTTAATGCTCGGTCACGTCCGTGGTCAGGGACACGGCTTGAATCTTATAACTCTATGTTCAGAAATAGTGACAAAATAATTTTATATAGCCTAAAGTTCACAAAGCACAATAATAAGTACACGTCACAATATTCTGAGGCATCACTTGCTTAATCGTCACTACATAGAATAAAATAAAATCGCTTTCTTTGTCCCTATGTCCCTTTGTATGCTTAAATCTTTAAAACTACGCAACGGATTTTGATGCGGTTTCTTTTAATAGATAGAGTGATTTAAGAGGAAGGTTTATACGTACTCGTATAATTAAATCATTTGAAGCCGGGGCGGGTCCCTAGTTAATAAAACCCAAAAAAATATGTACCTAACTGATGAACCGTATACGTATAAATAAGATTTTAACAAGATTTAACTCCTAATTCCATATTTAACCCTTGTTTTATTAATTGTTTAATGAAACTTATTAGAATGATTTTTATGAAGAAAATTATTAATAAAAGTTTAAAGATTTAAAAAAAGACCCAAAAATAATTGTACCTATTCTAAAACGAATAAGTACAGTTTTTGAATACCTAAACGTGGGTACAAATAGGAGCATAGGCCACGATTTCTTGTAAACACCAACGTCGCTATCTATAAACAACATACATGGGCAGCACTGATTGTGTTGTCGTTGTATTTATGTGGTGAGAACGGGTCAAAGTGTATCCAACTACTTTGTCGGTACTATTAGTATACTCTTTGGTTTATTAATAAAAAAAATTGATAGTTATTTATTTAGTAGGAACGTATTTATTTAGTTGAAAGCTAAGTAAGTCCCTACCGAGTAGAATCACATAACTATAGTCCAGATATTGCAGTTTTTTTGGTACAAATACCCTCGTTTGCATGTACCTACTACTATTATTATACTATTATTGTGGAATTTTTAGATTTACATAAATCAAATATCATAATAATAGTTGTATGTATGAGCACAAATTTTAATTATAAAAATAAAATTGAATAGCAATTATTGTTGTTGGTTTAACATACTAAACCACCCTCAAAATACTGAAGACACACGTAAAATCGGGATACTAATCTATTTAATGCTTATAGTGCGCATAATAAGCTGATTTGTAAGTATAGTTTTCAGAGTGAGCCATTAATTTAGTAAGTATACGGAACATAAATTAGATTAAGCTTCTCTGTTACTACTGATGGTGCAATAAAAAAGTTATCTATCTATCTAAAATATCAGATGCTCGGAGTTTTCCATAATTCAGGGTTAAAAACAAAACCTTTGCCGGCATTCAAAACACCAATGTCGATGCATTATACTCTTATCATCTCTGATAACCAGGGCAAACAGTGAGAACAATAGCTCACCATGTCAAAAAGATAAAAGACTAATCCCTTTGTTTTAAGGCTCATTATACAGCGCCTGTTGGGAATCAGTGATTATTATTGATGTCATCTACAAACTTGGTGGTTTGTTTGCCAAAGCTACTCTACATTTTTGATTTTCTCGTTTTAGGCGCAAACAGCACCTATTTTATCATATAACTCCGTTAAACAAAGGAATTTCCAAAATTCACACGTACAGTTTGTTAAACCTATCATAAGTTTTTTTTATGCAACTGTAGTAGTTTTATTTTGTCTAGTTTAGGAAGAGATACGAAGTTGCCTTTGGTGGCCACCAAATTCTGATTTCGTATTCTTCCCTTAAAAGACAAAATGAAACTACTACTATCTACCTAAGGATCGATTCTCAGGCATTTAATTCTATAAGTACGTTAATTTAGTAAATTGTTGCTTGATTATCATTTAAATTAGTAATAGTGCCATAATACTGAAATAAATGTAAAAAAATAATTTTGATTGATTTTAAAACGTTTACCCAGCTGTGTTCCACGTCTCACTTCATTTAGAGATATTCATGTATAATTATCATGTTTCATGTATTCTCAACTTAAAAAAAGTAATTAATATTAATGTTTTATTTGACTTGTCACAGGAAGTACATGATAGTAAAAGCATAATTTAATTAAAATGTATCTTAACAACACAACATCAACCGGAAATAATGTTAACAATAATGATATTTTTTATATGTTAGAATGAAAATTATCTGTATACGATGTAATAGTTACGTAGTTTTGTATAGTTTAGAAAGAGACACAAAACCATGTATACATACCTAATGGTACATAATTGGTATATCTGCTTAGCATCGTTACCTTGAAATGACGGGACATTTTCCTTAGAAATTGCATCTTTTATGTACATATAAATGTAACATTAAACCGGATTATGTACCTATAAACGTAACATAAAACCGGTATGTATGCCAGCCTTCTTCGTTAGCGCAGTGCAGCGTGTTAGTGGAATTAAAAATATAATAATAAAACCAGTGAAGTGCGAGTCGGCTCGCCCCGGCTGGGTTCCTTTCCGAACCATACAAAGCTTAAATGATACTTTCGCAAAAGAAACAGAGAACAGGGAAAATATATTTTTCTAGAATCGAAAAAAAGAACAATGTGGGACACTCCTGGCTAATAATAATATATGATACTATAAAATTTTCACACATCATCATATAAGTAACACCAACATCAGAGATTGCGTGTTATGTTGTGGGAAAAAAAATCAATCAAATCAGTACTTTAAATGGAATTTTCACGACTCACTATGTCTATAATAAAATATGATCACATAGAGAAATATGTGAATAGCAATCAGCTATTATAAGTAGCGAGTATAAATATGTAGGTTATATAACTAACAAACAACGTGATGAACTTGGCATTTGGCACAAGACCAAGACAATTTAATAGGATATGGAAGGTTCTGTTGGAGGAAACATTTACACGGGGAAAACCTGACAACGTAAACAAGTCTAAAATAAAAACGCAAGTGTCTACTTTTAGACCCTAGGGACTATGAGATACGTCAGAAATTTAAGCAACATAACACTCTTACTACAGAAATCCTCAATCAGGACACAGATTCCAATTTATTTTTAGTTTAAATTACCATTACCGTTATTAATAAGAACAAATTATTGGTAAGGCTAAAAACAAATAAGAAAGTACCAACTTGCGTTGGTAAAAGGTTATGGAAGCACTTTTTCAAATAAATTGTGATTTTTTCTATGTGGTAGGTAGGTACAATAACCTTTAAGTATACCTATAAATACTTTAAAATAAAATCTGTTGTTACCTACACAAGTTTTTGCTATTAGTTGACTAATAGCAAATTAGTCATAGCAAATTAGTCGACTAGCTTGACCTTTGCATAAATCGCAGTAAAAATGCGATAACGTAACCTAAAGTTTTTGTTAAAAAAAACTTCTTAATCGTGATCCAATCAATCTATCATCCGATATAAATTGGTGGTATCGGTCTTTGTAATGCCCGCGCACGATCCACAGGGTGGACCAAACAGTAACGTCACAAAAATTGCTTTATTTACCCCCTACCTACCTATAAATACCTATAAATATCCCATTTATGTCAACGATTTTTTTTTGCCTTGAACACTACGAGAAAAACTCGGGAAAAATCGAAGAAAAATCTCGTATTTTCGTTTTGTTTGAGCATATTCGGACAGAACGGTTTAAAACTGTTTTTTAATTTTTATATTTCCGTAATATTTTCCACAAAATATTTACTTAATAAAACTTAATTCTTGTATGTCAACAAAAAAGTTGAACGCGGAAAATCTCTGAGTTAATTTCTTCTTTTGATATAATAAAAACAAAACATAGATAAATTATTATGATACGAAAATATCAAACTTGTTAGGTACCTTGTTATGAAATGTTAGGTACTCTTATAAGCAATTTTTATCTAAGTGAAAAAGCCTTTCTAATTATTATGACGTGTTTCTCTTTTCCATAACCTCGGCTCGAAGTTAATTTTACAAATACTACAGCAAAAGGTTCTTTGGTTATTTTATTTGATTGTTTTCTTTTACATAACTAATAAAATTGATGCGACTTACTCTACCAATAACATACCATTGATGCGAATTGGTCAACAAATTACATTCAAACAAGTTACATAACCGTATTTTTACGCTCGCTTGACCTCTAGTCTGACTAAGGCATGCCGATTCGACGGTCAAGGACCATGGTCTCGAACCGGTTGGCTTTATATTACACACGGACACAGAATAGATAATAGTACAGGTAACACGGGTGCTTGTAATATAAGATGCGAGAGTCTTGGTAATGGATTACATAAAAAAATCTGTACGCAAATATATTTGGCTCATTTCAATAATTCACTGCAACTATACGCAGGCGATTTCTGGAATGTTTATCTAGATATCACTCCTAAAAGATTGATTTGTCTCATAACAAATACCTAAAACATTCCGTGAAGTCTCTCAAAAGAGGTACTAATTGAAATCTAGTGATTTCAATTCGATTTTCGAATTAAGTACTCGGTTAGGTTTCGAACTATCGAATGAAAAAACATTCTAGTATAGAAGCCTTCGAGAATAAAATTTGTGTTTGTTTAAAAATAAAATATTTCATCGTCACTTTGGTCCCTCTGTAATGACAATGTAAATATGTATATTACCAAATAAATACTTAAATAAATAAAACTATTATACTGCTGTCAAAACACGGAAATTAGATCTTCTCTATCCGGTAGAGGCGCTGCAAGGCGAATGTATGGAAAGAAATGAAAACTTTTTTCGTCATCGAAGACTAATGCATACCATACCAAGGACTCAGTAGAGATAGTATTTTTTGTGTATTGAATAGTAATAGTTTGCTATTAACTAAATTAAAATAGTTTTTAAAGTGACCAAACTAGTAAATTCCAATCAAGATTTGTTTGTATTTTTTATTTTGTTTACCTATATTTACCTAAGCCCACAAGTATTTTGCATTATTTTTTTATACAAGCCCTAAGCCCATTGTACCATATCAGTCGACAATACAATCTAGGTAATACTTAAAAGTGTATGCATTTAAAAAAAAACTTTTAACGACTTCAATCATTCCGCACGCACTGTTTACACCCGTTGCCACGGTAACGATAACACTAATTACCTAGTGGTTAATGATCATACAAAAAACATGATCGATGTGTAGCTAAACAACTTTTAGATTCTTTCATTTAAATTTTATCGAAATCTGTGAAATCTTTAAAAAATCTTCCCTATACGTTCAGTAGTTTTTGCGTGATAGAGGAACAAACATCCATAAATATTTTTACATACATCCAGACAAACTTTCGCATTTATAATATTATGTATTATGTAATATTAGTAAGATAATTAATAAATGAATAAAAAAAATATTAGGAATATCATTGTAAGAAAGCTCTTTTTCTAATCCGTGGCCAGCTAGAACCATTTTAATCAAATAAACATTTTGCATTATGTTAATTTTTTTATAATGACGATGACTCATACAAAACATAACTTACGTATGTAGGTCTAATTACTTATTATTTACTCAAGTGTCTCATTCATCAAAGACAGCAGTTTTATTGCAAACTGTTCATCGTTTTGTATTACAATTGTGAAACAATAACATACGTAGGTTAGGTACATAGCTGCGTATTTAGGCTATGTATATTTGATTGAACTTAGTAAAATCATGCGGTCATATTTAACGCGCCCTATCAAAAATTTACTAGAACTTTCTGGTCGACCCGTGACCCGAGAGCTGGTGAGTATCTGGCTTAGCGCATAAGCGCGTTGCCAATGTTGCTCCACGCTGTATGCGTGGTAATGCAGCCAGTGTCTTGGGGACGCGACGACTGGTATTGGAAAGGACAATCTGTAGTTAACCGTTTCAATTGTAATTATTTAGTATTTTTTTATTTAATTGTATTTCCCAGTCATTAAACTATACTTTATAAGTCAGCCAACTGCACACTATTGATCGAAGAGTAGGTCAACTGATCCATTATCCATTATTGATTATTATCATTATTTATTATCCCCAGGATATATTCACACCTACTTCAAGATAATTCAAAAAAATGTGACTGAATTTCGGTGTCTAGTGCACAAGTGTACCTATGAGTATACTACCTACTTAACAACATTTTATTATGTAGTCAGGTAGTTGGTAAGTACTAGATAAGTAGGTACTAACCATAAATTATATTCGCAATATAAATACATAACACTAATGTACACTGAGGTTTTTGTTTAAAATGAGATGAAAATTAAACCTAAGATCAGATAACCGATGATAACCGTAGAAAAGGTAGTAGGTTCCGTACCGGTAGACATGTAACAACAATTTTAATAGCTACCCACGTAGGTAAATAGATTATTATTGTGGTTATACAGAATGCTCTTATATTAGAAGATTAAATGGGCGTTTAGAGGGTTTCAAACTAAATAAGATGATTTTTTAAATAAAATACCGAAATATATGTATGTTATGCACTTTTTTCAGATAGGAAATTCTAGCAATTAGAAAACGTACCAAAGTAAGAAATTAAATACCTACTAGGTATTGTACAAATTATTTGCAAATTCCGAGGGATTGGTTTCTATGAGATAAGAAAAAAAAAGAAAAAATCTTTAACAAAATACTTTCAAGCTTCGAAAACGCATAAAATCTCAAAAATGAAATTATTTGTGTATATTGGCTTGGGATCATCAAAACAAAGTTGTTGGATCAGCCACTATAAAACTGAACAAAATACTACAAGAGTTAAATATAGTAGTTATAAAACGAAAGCAGAAACGAGACCCATACCTATGTAAAATTCGATTAGTACGTGCGAAGTGAAAACCGAATCGATAAAATATCAACATTTGATTGCAAAGCAAATGTAAACTAGCGATATACACACATTTCTTGATGGCTTGAGAGTAAAAACTCCTTCGCAAAATCCAAATTTTAAACCACACATTCCAAACATAATTTTCGAACCAGAGACTCAAAAGGTTCGAGCATGCATAAACTTTTTAAACACGAAATGCAAAAACTCCTTGTTTTGGATGACAAACTCTACACAAAGAGCCTTCTTTTTTGGGAGGATCCGAGATCAAACTATCAAACTGCTTGTATAACTTTGAAATACTATTTTTATACCATGCCTACCTACAATTTTCATAATAATATCCCTTACCCACCACTGCAAAACTAGAAAAAAACAATTTCACACGTAAACAAAACCAATTTACGCGAAATTTCTCAATGGATGCCACAATATGACCCGAATCGCTTGACCGATCACTTTCGCCGTCGCAAACACACTTACTTCAAACTGGTTTGCACTGTGGCCGACATGGCGACTGGGTTGGTCCGCGATCGGATGAAAACTGACTAACTAAGACCACATTCTGAGCGAGCGAACTCTATAGAGCAGATAGCACCTCATAATTTCCTAGTAAATTATCTGTTTTGCGTTCATCATACAATGAAAATAAAAAGGCCTAGCGACTGAACCACGGCCCCAAAATCTATGGGTTTAATATTCTGCCTATTCTCTAACCAGGTCAACATCACTATAATTATGCCACTGACTCTATATCTAGTATGGGCCTCCTCCAATTCTTACTATATATTAGCATGAGCTGCGTAGGATCTCCTTAAATAATTTTAATAAATAATACTGGATAATTCACACAGCATCATACAGCCCCAAGCTAAGCCAAGCTTGTGTAATGGGCTTTGTTTCTGATATTGATTTTACATCTTACTATAATAATAAATAAATTATAAAATCAAAATTACTTAGTCTTATCTTCAGCACTCTGGATGTTGGAATCCCATCACTTTATCATTTATCATCATTGTTTGTGGTTAAACATTTTGTTTTTCTAATGATTCTTGTAATATTGAAAACATGTTTCCAGAATTGTTTTGTTTTTCTGACCTATTCATATCTAATTACTGCAGAGTACAGGGTTAAACCGGATGATACAGATGATATCAATATTTTTTACAGATAGTAAATATTTGATAGAATAGATAGAAAAACTTTAGTGCAAACTTAAAACTAATAAGCAATTTAAAATGTAAGCTTCAATTTGCGGTCTTATCGCTCAAGAGCCATCTCTGCCAAACAACCTGGTATAGAATAAAAATAATAATAATATTATACTGAGAAACGATTATGCGAAAATATATTTGACGAATTCCACGTTCCACACAAAAAAAGAAAATTCTAAGGCGCTCTGCCTTAGAATCTTCTTTTTATGTGTGGAATAGATATGTTAGCATTTGTTTTAAGTGAAGGGAGTTATAATATAGGTGTCCCTATATACTGCAAGGTTAAGGTACCTAATCTAAAATATCAACGATATATAAAAAATTTAGACTTTTGTTGAATATAAAAAATAGCTCGACCGATTTTAATATAATTAAAATAAGATCACGTGGGAAGTAAACCCGTTGAAACATACAGTAATATAATTTTTATACTCGTCTAGTGATATATAAATGCCACACAAATAACAGAGCACATAAGGTACATGATATATTATGTGCCTTACGTGCTCTCTATTTTGTGTGATTTGTGTATCTTCTGGTCGAAGCTCTAAATAAGTAAATGAGATAACAAGTTAATTCCTACTAATATAATAGGTATCCGCGAAAGTTTGCATGACTAGGATGTATGGATATTTGTCACTCTTTCACGCAAAAACATGTGTTCTCTAATTTGTGTGTTTTGTGTATCTTCTGTAGGTAGTTCTAAATAAATAAATAAGATATAATGTTAATTGTTACTAATATTGTAAACGCGAAAGTTTGTATCTGTAGAACTATGGATGTTAGTCACTCTTTGACGCAAAAACTACCAAATTGATCGGACTGAAATATAGAGGTATAACTCTATAACTTTTCATTCCATAAATCATTCCCATGGCATAGAAATAGCCTCGAAAAATTACCAAAGAAACAATGTGTGCGAAGCCGCGGTCAGATACTAGTACCTAAGTGTCAATCTTCTCTATATAGATCACCATCAGATTGTATTACATAACTACTGATAATGGTGGATTTGCCGGTACACCGTGGGAAGATTGAATGTAAACCTATAATAACATTGCAAAATACTTGTCAGAAGTTAAACTTACTCACTTAAATTACTAAGATGGGAATTGAAAAACTAAGGTATTAGAAAAATTCTTTTATATATATAAAAATCTTTTATATTAATAAATTCTTTTATATATTATGTATATCAATTCAAATCACTTTGCATACACCTATAATTAAATAATGGTGGATAGAATAGTCAATCTTAATTAACTTTAAGTTTTAACCTAGTTTTAACATTTTTTTAGGTTTTCCTTCTTTTTGTATAACTTTAATTGTCTTTTATATAAGTGTCGTATGCCTTATTTTTGAAAATCGATGGAAACATGAAATAACTCAATTAGTGATAGATAATAATATCTATCTACCTGAGATTATGGTAGCCTGGGATATGAATTATAGAAAAAAACAGATGTGGTTATTTTCAGCACTTTTAACCCTCAGTATAATCACGTGTGGAGGAGATATGTGTCAAAGACAAGCAGTAACATCACGATTCCTCACCTTAGCGAGCCTTTAAATAAGGAACATAAACTTTTCTACATCAAATTCGTTTATTTCGAACATAGGTTACAGAATCAGGTTACAAGATTATAGAATGAGCACTATCATGATCAACCTAATGGTATGCAAAGTCATACATATTATGTAGACGCAATGCCAACATCATAACAAACGAATTGTCTAGGTATATAGATAGGTATTTAGTTACTTGAACTTGTCCATTAGAAATTCATTATCATTGTAAATGAGCTTAATGATTAAGAATTATCTAATTTGTTTTTAAACATATTTATTGTATGCTTTTAGATATTTGATATAGATTAGTTTCTATAATCACTTAAATTTTTGTTAGGCACCTTGTAGAGCTAAAATATGCTCTTATTAAAAACCTTATTAAAATCGTACGTAACAATTGTAAAATTCGGTAGCTTCTTTGACATAATTTCTTTTGTTGGTTTTTATCTTAACTATCTGGTTTTGGTGGATCTTCGTCCTTAATAAACGATCATCATACATGAAACCCTGAGATAAAATCACTTTGCATTTGACTTTGAGATGCAGCTTATGGGTGTAAAATGTATACGGTCAAGTTATTTGACTCAAGGGAAGCCTCTTGAAGTCACTTACACTTGAATTCTTTTACTAATTATTTTCTAGTTATTTTCCGCCCGCGGTTTTGCTCTTGTAGACTAGGTATAAGTTTTGTCCAGTTTTTCAATCTAATAGAACTACAAATATATGTAAAGACATGAACTTTGCATAGTATTTGTCAACGAAATACTATACATAGCTTTAAAAAGTACCTATCTGAAGAGTATTTAAATAAGGAGCCAAACTAGGAACCTCATAATTAAAAAAAAAACGTATTATTATATTTTTAGATGTTTTTTCAACACCATACTTACAACGATCTATACAAACTTCTGCATTTATATTATTGTGTGAGCATTATCATATCACTACTAAGCAATTTTTTTGCGAAAATTTTGCTGTATTCTAATCTGCTGACGACTTTACTATGTGGCACAGTGGTTGAAGGTCCCCTTGCAACGCAACGGTTTACGGCTTCGATTCCCGCCTTGGGATAAATGTTTGTAAGATCTGCAAATATTTAGGTCAGGATTCCGGGAAGAGGGAAGATAGATAGATATATGTATAAAAAAACTATCTATGTAATGTTTGTATGAAGTTTATCAAAGTTTGTCACCTATTTCCCATAACACAAGCTCTGCTTAACTTGGGGCTGAATGATGTGTGGATTATCCAGGGTAACTTATTTCTTATTTATTTAATTCAATCAAATAACTTCTCATTCCGTTTTTCATTTATAAATTACCATTTATTTCTTAATGACCATTCACAGCCAATGTCTAAAATTTCATTCTGAACTTTATATAATTAGTGCTTAGAGTTAGAATGTCTAGTTTTATCTTCTCGAATCTCGGTAGGCTACATATTGGACTTCAGAAGATTCTTTTAGTAACCGAACCGTATTGTAGACCAAGAACAGGAGGTAGATATTTAGACCTGTAACCAAGAAATAATTCTGTAATTCAATACATCAGTACATAGTATAAAACAAAGTCGCTTTTTCACTCCCTATTTCCCTGTACCTTTGACCGCTTAAATTTTTAAAACTACGCAACGGATTTTAATGCTATTTTTTTTAATAGATAGAGTGATTCAATAGGAAGGTACGTATAATAAAACCGTGCGAAGCCGTGGCGGGTCGCTAGTTAATTATAATGTAATTTTAGTGCGTAAGCCCTCGCACTGGGTAATATTTAAGAAATCAAGTAATATCGCAAAAAAAAAACATATTTCCTTGGGTTACGTATGTAATTAATAGCATCTGCCCGTGGCTTCGCACGTTCGCACGCGTTATTTCTGTGGAAACGCTTCAGGGCTATTTCTATCCCACGGGAACTGATTTATGGGATGAAAAGTAGTCTGTGTTATTCCAGGGCTAGAACTACATCAATTCTAAATATCAGCCTGATCCATTCAGTAGTTTTTCCGTGAAAGAGGATCAAACATCCATCCATACCTAGTTCGAAGCTCTCTAGCGATTCTAGCGTCCTATTTTTTCGAAACAAACAAATACCAATCATTCAATATAGGTATGTAATGTAGGGTACATTAAAGTCATACTCCAACTCCAACCCAGACCTATACCCTAAGCTCGGAACCTCCCACAGATATGGCACTCGCCATGCAGAGAGGCTGGCTGCAGCCCCAAGAACACTGGCCAAATCGGGAAAATTAACGCACGTGATGGGATCGACCGTCTACAACAGAATCCCATGGGAGATATTGAAAGCGCCAAGCCACTCGGCATTCAAGTACAGTTTCAAGACGTGGCTTGTAAATCAAGCGTTCTATTCGTTCGATGAGTTCGGCTGCCGAAAACCCTCGAACCACTAACAGCCTGTCCAGATAGGGCGCTTTACGCGCGTAAAGCGCTGGACTCTCGACTCGCGCGTGCTACGCGCGAGTCGAAATACTCGGGCGAACAGTGGAGCGCGCGTAAAACGCCGCATCTGGACGCAATATAAATTGAAACGCGCGAGGACACTCGCGCGTAAAGCGCGCGTAAAGCGCCCTATCTGGACAGGCTGTAAGACTTACCTCTATATGTTATTTTGTTGTTTATTAATAAACATTTTATTTAGTTTACACTTGTGAAATGTACGTATGCTGATTATGCACGAATAAATGAGTTTATGAGTTTATGAGTCATTGAATACGGGATATTTATCATGATTTGGTTTCTTTTGAGTAAATATCAAATCATGGTAAATATCCCGTATTCAATGACTGTAGTGTTAAAAACCATGATAGTTTTAAAAGTTATATAGGTACCCTATATCCATACATCAAAACAAACTATCGCATTAATAATATTATTAAGGAAGTACCTAAGGATAATGATAATACACTTCAGTGCATAAACGGCAACTCACCTAACCATTCATACATCCAAACAAACTTTCTCATTTAAATATTAGTTAGGAAGAAAGGATAATGATAGTACACTTCAGTGCATAAACGGCAACTCACCTAAGAAGATAAAGTAGACAGTATTCTCGATGTATTCCCGGAAGTCGAAGTAGACTAGGTCTGTGCACAGCGTCACCAGCTGGAAGACCACGCCGAAGTTGAAGTAGATCTGCAGGAGGATCTTCTTCTTCTGGAAAAACAACGTGATCGTTTGAGTATTTTAGTCAACCATTTCTTTGAAGGAGTTGTCCTTCTATAGATAAAACAATTTTTATTCATAATATAACTCAAGATCTTACTATTCTTGATTAATAATTTGAGTAATCTTCAGAAAAGAACTTCAGTTATATTGTTGAGGGTGTAAGCAATCTACATTTTTTGTTGACCAACACACATCAGAACTTTTTTTTGAAATATATAATTCCCTTAATTTTACGACGCGCAATAGACAAACAGTTATTGCTAGAGAACAAAATCAGGGAAATGCTTTTGAGATCTAATATAATATCTATCTTTTATTAACTCAATGAACAGTTAAATAATTCGGTTAAATGGCCTTACTAATTACTACTATTATAACTACTGCTGCCCTTTCTTTATTAAAATTAGGCGTAAACAGAAACTAGAGCCACCACTCTTATTTTATCATATAATTCCTAAACTAGACGAAATAAAACTACTACAAATGCTTTAAAAAAAGCTTATGATAGGTTTAACAAACTGAACGTCTGATTTTTGGAAATTCCTTTTTTTAACGTAATAATATGATAAAATAAGTGGGGGCGCCACTTAGGTGCTGATTGCGCCTTAAAGGTTTCGCCAAATAGAACGCATGCTATAGCACCTTATTGTGTTGTGCTAGGACAGTATTTTACTGTTACACAGCATACGCCACGACGCCGCCGGCGCTTTGTGTGACAGTAGAATACCGTCATTGTACAACACAGTTCGGCGCTATAGCGCGGCGTCAACTAAGCGCTCTGACGAGTTCTATAAGCCTCTCCGCAACAGCCACTGTCTGTGCATCACCTTATGAGCTCCAACCAGCAGCAGCACAGTCATCATCACGTCGACTAGCACGAAGGCGATGGTGAGCGGTAGATGCACCGAGGGCTCCAACAACACCTCGTACTCAGCGTCGTTCTGCGCTTTCTCTGACGTCATCTGTTCCACCATCAGAAACACCAGCACGGGGAACGATAGGAGAGCTAGCACCTGCAATTATAGTAGGGAAATTTTAAAAGGTCACATTTGAAGTCTGTCAGTTTTTTCTTCAGCAGAAAGACCAGCAGGGTATTTTAATTCATCGGAAAAGCCTTCGGATTTGAGATCGGAAACTTTTGAATAATCATCAGGTAAATCCCTGTCCCGTTATTATTTTTTCTTTCGTAAATTTAATGAGCAAAATAAGACAAGTACATAATTTAACAAAAAATGCATTTATTCAGTCATCATCATCAGTCTATATTAGTCCACAGCTAGACATAGGTATCCCCTTAATGAGCGCCATAGCGCCCTGTCTTCAGCTTGCCGCATCCAGCATCTGCCAGCAGTCTTTCGCAGATCTTTATCCCACCTGGCCGGAGGGCTTCCTACACTACGTTTGCTAAGTCACGGTCTTCACTCGAGAACACGTTTACCCCAACGGTTGTCGGTTTTTCGAAGCTTGCTAATTCTTTGAGCTATGTTATAATATATATAATAACTGGTTATCGGTTCACATGAAAATCATCATCATCATCATTTTACCCCAACGGTTGTCGGTTTTTCTAAGCTTGCTAATTCTTTGAGCTATGTTATAATATATATAATAACTGGTTATCGGTTCACCTGAAAATCATCATCATCATCATCAGCCTATATTAGTCCACTGCTGGACATAGGCCTCCCCTAATGAGCGCCATAGCGCCCATCAGCCTACTTTTTGTGGTTTTCAATTGAAAAACGTGTCCAAAAACCCTTCGCTTTAATACATGCTGAGCCAAACCCTATTACAGTGCTGGGTTCTTATGCAGAAGTTTATGATAATGTGCTTAGAGGACAATTTGATTACGGATAATTATAGTTTTTATTAAAAGAAGACTACTGGCAGATACTGGATGTGGCTAGTTGAAGACAGGGCGCTTTGGCGCTCATTAGGGGAGGCCTATGTCCAGCCGTGAACTGATATAGGTTGATGATGATGAAGCTAGTTTTATGAGAGTAGAGAGAACACCTAAGAATACCAGAAGTTGACGAAATGTGTACAGTCTAAGGTATTAGATGAATGACCCTGTGATTGATCCTAATAATATAAACGCGAAAATTTGTAAGTATGGATGGATGGATGATTGTTACTCTTTCACGCAAAAACTACTGAACGGATATGGATGATTATAGTCTGGATAGGCATATAGACATATACACAAAGGCTATATTTTATCCCGGAATTTCCACGGGAAAGGGAATTACCTCGAGTGAAACCACGAGGCGCTGCTAGTTAGTTATATTCCAGTAGATTTGAATCCTCACCTGTAGTAAAAATCTGAGAAGCACAATGTGGAACATATTGTCGATAGACTTTTCCAGAGGGTTTTTAGGACCTCGTCTACTCTGTTTTAACTGCGTCATTGAATATTTGCTTTCAGACATTGTTTTAGAAAAATATTTCTTGAAATTTCTATAGAAAACTAAAAAAGTCATAGAAAGTTACTTAAATATGGGTAACTTCCATTTATTTGATTTGTGAGGTAGAATTTTACTTTAGTACCATATAAATATAATATGGAATTTTAATAATATTTATATTCTTTTGACAATACAGCCAAACACAAAGAGAATATAAATACTACGTAAAGCCAAACACACAGATGCACTACTTTGGATGTACTAGGGATTTTACGTAGTATTTATATTCTCTTTGCTAGGGATGCTATGCTACGCATACCGACATTTTATATATTATTAAAGTTTGAATGTTTGTTTTCAAGTTATTTTTTATCGCTCTATGTTGTACATTAAAGGTCCTGAATTAGGTAGAAGATTCAACATGAGCCCTAGACGGATGCATATTGGAACTATATTACAAAAACCAAAATTCTTAGTTCTTAAATACTTACGTACTTGAAACATGATTGAGCTAATGTAATTTATAATAATAATATAATATAATAATAATAATATAATATAATATAATATAATAATAATATTTATCCATTATTTACATGGTGTAGGTAGGTAAATATATTATAAATATAATGGACAAAACACCCAGCATTATTTATTTATTTAGATGTTTCTACAAGTTAACGTGACTATATTTTAGATACCTTGGTCCTTAATAAGTGGAATGAATTTAAATCTAAGGAGAAATGCCGCGGGCAGGAGCTAGTTCTATTACTCTCGTTGAAGTTGAATATAATGAAATAACCTTGACAATGATGTAGATATTCATTACATTCAAAGTCAAGGCCTGACATAAAGAACAATCCGTGAGTGTTTTCCTCCGTCCACGGAACAATCACAGACCTACTCAAGTGGTTTTCAACATTTCAACTCTACGCGAAAAAACTAAGGTTAATTTTTCTGGCGTCAACGTCGAAGCAAGCTTCTCTCGAGTCCCCGCCTAGGGTATATGTATTATCGATCAACATAGAAAACAAAACTAAATTATTAAAACACTTCACATTAGTTATCAATAAAGGCATAGTTTCCTATAGGTAAAAAAATTTGATATTTTAAAACTAAAAAACTTATTAAGCTCTTGTTTTTTATCTCATACTAGCGACCCGCCCCGGCTTCGCACGGTTTTATTATACGTCTAAACCTTCCTTTTGAATTACTCTATCTACTAAAAAAACCGCATCAAAATCCGTTGCGTAGTTTTAAAGATTTAAGCATTCAAAGGGACATAGGGACAGAAAAAGCGACTTTGTTTTATACTATGTAGTGATGATGAATAACAAAGTAGGTATCTAAATTAGAACACCATTTATTCAGTTATTTTCTAAAGATGATTATCAAAAATTTAGTAGGTCAGTAGGAACCGGGAATAACCGGGAATTCCCGGCTCCTTGCTCAGTATTTCCCGGGGTTCCCGGTTCCTCAAAAGTTACCCGATTTTGCAATCCCTAGTGGAGTATATGGAGAGCGACCTAGGTTTGGCAGCAGCATAAACCTTGGTAATTACGCCTCTATCTTCCAAGCAGAAATATTTGCCATCTTAGAATGTACTGATATCGGGCCCCGAACCGTTCTGTGTCATACCCGAAAGCCTGGCTCAAAGAACCTTCCTGAACCTCTGCTACGAGGAATAATAATTGACCAAGGTCTGGGAAAATTCCTCGGGTATCAGCTATTGAAAATTACTGATCAAAGCCTTCGATAAACAGTACCTCAACAGTATCCTAGCGCTAAGCAGAAATAACTTTCGCATTATGACAAGAGCCCTAGTTGGACACTGTCGCTTAAACAAGCACTTGATCAAATTGGGGCTCAGCGACTCACAATCATACAGATTCTGCAAAGAGGCGGTGGAAACGCCTCTTCATCTGTTTGATATGTGGTGGAGCACTAATGCAACAACGCAACATTCATTTGGGCAAACACCTACTAAGCCCAGAAGAGCCATCATCCCGAAGAAAATCCTACAGTTCTTAGCAGCTGCAAGGGCAAGTAGCGAATTATAAACGCCGCGTCTTTGAGGGTGAACACTTAAAGTAACGATCACAATAGATCTTTCATGGTTGCAGTGACACAAAAGCCACATCGAGCAAAATAAAAAATACTTTCGTTAAAATTGTTATTGGTATAATTAAAATATTGATGATGCTAAAAGACCTGACGGTATGACTCTGATTCCCTGAAAGATGGTGCGGCCTTTAGTTTGGAATGCTACGTGTGTGCTCTAGCGCCTTCACATCTGGCAGGGACATCAGCAAAGGCTGGCTCCGCAGCTTCATCAGCGGAGTCCTTCAAACGGCGAAAATATGCTAATCTTGACCGAGGTTACCTATTTGAGGTGGTAACCCTTGGTCCTTGGGGTCCTGGGGCACACTCAATTTTTAAAGACCTTACCAAACTTCTTATAGAGGCCACAGGAGATCGGAATGCTGGCTTCTATTTCGGTCAACGAAATAGCATTGCCATTCAACGTGGCAATGCTGCCAGCATTCTGGGTAATCTGCCTTCTGGTGACGGCTTAGATTAAGGCTTAGATTTTCAAGAGTTTGCTATAATTTTATATACCCACTATTCACTCTGTGACGAAACAAAACGAGTAGAATCGCAAAAAAATCTGATTTTTATTTATACCTTAGCCTCAAGTTTGTTTGACAATAATGTCGAGACGTCATCGTGACTCTTTCTTCTATAGGATTTGGTATAGCGCACTGACCTCTATCTATACAAGTACGCTGGACCTCTGATACCACTGACCTCTATTTATACAAGTACGCTGGACCTCTGATACCCTTTGAAATGACAGCTCTTGAATGTGCCTATTTGAAGCTTCCCAATGCGAGGGAAGACAGCTAAATCTGACGTAACTGACAAATGGCCGTTGTCTCGTTTGTATTATCTCCCGTGTTTTTAAAGTGTTTTTGGTGGTTTAACGCGATTTAGCTTGTTTGTTATGTCTTATTTATTTAGTTCATACATAAATAAGTGGTGGGCATTCATAGGTAAACTATGAAAGAGTGTGTGTTATGCAAAACTCGTTATCAGAAGGGAAGTGGAGTTACATTCCACAAGTAAGTGAATTTACGGCTAATCTTCGGCTAATATTCAACAAATTCATCCTATCTTCATTATTATACGTAATAATAACATATTTATCTTCATATTACCGGTTTTTTATAAACAATAAAGTTTAATAGTGCTTGCAAAGTTACCTGTCGATAAAACTTATCGATATTTTTCCTATAGATATCTATGTACTTTCAAGAACGGAAATCGCCGATGACCGATTTTTATTATCAAATACATATAATTTTTAAATACTTCACAGGTTTCCGACAGACATAAGACTGGAATTATGGCTGAAAAACATTAATCAACCTAGTTGGCGTCCGAAAAAATATGATTGCATCTGTTCAAAGCACTTCTCTGATGACTGTTTTATTAAACATAACTCATGCACTACTTTGAAAAAGTGCAGTACTCCAACAATTTTCTGTAGCAGTGCCGGTTAGTATAAAAATACCGTATTATTTCTAAAATGTATAGATAGATAGGTCATACATAAAATTTTTATTCTGATGAAAATTCCGTAGATATTGATTTTGAATGATGGGCTATACTCCCTTCCAGTTCTTTGGGAAGCTGTTCTTACACCATGCGTTAAAACTTCTGATTGGTTAAGATTACGAAAAAGGCTGTTTTATTTCAAATTAAAATATCATGTTTTTGTAGAAAACGTATCTTCAACGCATGAAAGTATGGATTTACCTACACCTTCTGTATCTGAAACAAGGATGGTTACCCCCGCACCCCCTGTACCTACGACAATAACTGTTGATGTAAAAAGAACATTAATTATGGATCAGAATAATACCAACTTGAGCGGTAAGGACTTAATCAATAAAATTAGGACCACGTCATGTCACCTTGTATGTAGATTATTTCAAGAATGCGCTATAAAACAGTATATTGATATATTTTTACTTTTGATTTGTGGTTTAGTTGTTGATTAACAAAAATTTTGTTTCTAGGTCGAAAGCGCCGAAGCACAAGTTGCGACCCGCAACAGAGTACTCCTCCAAAGAAGGTTAGGTCTCTCTCCGAAATCTGCGATAGTATCAAGCATGATCATCATTATGAAAACTCTCCTAAGTCATCCAAAAAATCATTGCAGAGAATTAAAAACTCTTTGATAAAATCAAGAGCTCGTGTAAAAGCCTTGTCACAAAACGTGAAACGTTTAAAGGTCAGCGTCGCTAATTTACGCACCATAATTAGGGAACTAAAGAAAAAAAAATTGATTGGTGATGATTGTGCGGATATGCTATATCAGTATGATGATTTTAAGCCACAGTTGCTTAGAAGGATGTCAGCAAATACTGGCGGAAGTGTAAACCGTTCTAAGTATCCACCAGAGTTAAGATCCTTTGCGATTACTCTCAATTTTTACTCGCCAAAAGCGTACAACTTTGTTCGAAAAAAATTCAAATTAGCATTGCCACATCCGAGTGTAATACGTTCATGGTACAGTTCTGTCGACGTGAATCCTGGGTTCTCTGTTGAATGTTTTAATGCTTTGAAACTTAAAAGTGACCGAGCAAAACAAAAAGGTGAAAAACTAATATGTGCTTTAATTATGGATGAAATGAGTTTAAAGAAAAGTTGCACTCGTAGTCGCGATGGTGTAACGCGTGGTCATGTTGATTTTGGTATCGATTCTGAAAGTAATGATTTATCTGATTGTAAAGACGCATTGGTTTTTATGATTGTTCCCTTAAAAGGCAATTGGAAAATACCAATCGCCTATTTTTTTATCAATGCCGATACAAAAAGTGCCCTTGTTCGTCAGGCTCTAATGCGCTTACATGATGTTTCGGTTGAAATATGCTCATTAACTTTAGATGGGCCGCCGGAGCATTTTTCAACAGTTGCTAAACTAGGGGCAGTATTAGAATCAGGTAGCAACACGAAACCTTTCTTTTATCATCCTTCAAATAGAAATCACAAGGTTTATGTAGTATTTGATCCCTGTCATATGCTTAAAAATATTAGAAATTGTATAGGTGATTTAAAAGTACTTAAAGACCACGAACAAAATTTTATCAAGTGGGAGTACATTGAGAATTTGGCAGCTTTGCAGGAGAGCGACGGTCTAAGATTAGGGAATCGGTTGAGAAATTTACACGTAAATTATAGAAAAATGGTGATGAAGGTCTATCTTGCCGCCCAAACCCTAAGCAACAGTGTTGCCGATGCCATTGAATTTTGCGACAAAGATTTAGAACTTCCAGAATTTAAAGGTTCTGCTCCCACAGTTAGATACATAAGGGCAGTTGACCGTATTTTTGATTTTTTGAATGTGAGAAATCCATGGGGCAATGGTTATAAAAGTCCACTCAGACCTAGCAACGAAAAGAGATGGCGGGCCAAAATAATGAAAGAAATTAATTATCTTAGCCAACTAAAGCTAACTAATGATACATTGTTGGTAAAATCACGTCGCAAAGCAGGTTTTTTGGGGTTTTACAATGCAGTTATTTCGATCCTTCATATTTACGACACGTATGTTAGAGCAAAAAACCCAGATCTTAATTACTTATTAACGTACAAACTCAGCCAAGACCATTTAGAGTTATTTTTTTGTGCAATACGTAGCCGAGGGGGTTGGTGTCCAAACCCCACAGCTGCTCAGTTTGTGAATGCATTTAAACAATTGCTTATTCATCACGAAATAAGCAGTTCTACTGGTAACGTCCAGGGTAACGACATAGCCATATTAAGTGTATCTTCTAATTCTTCTAGACGGGCTAAAATCGATAAATTTGATGTAGATGTTTATAGCAATGCTGAAAATATACGTACAATAAAAAAATATCGTTTAGATGAAACTGAATCAACAACACTGCAAGATGAATTAGGTGAATTTTTACACTTATTTTGGGTGGTACCTGACTCGAACGTAAACGAAACTTCTAAACAATGTGTCGGGAAATTAATATCGTGAATTAATATCGCAGGATTTGTAATACGAGCGATTCGAAAAAAAATCAAGTGTGACGATTGTTTGGTTGCTTGCGAGTCTTTACCACAAGATCTTGTATTGAATCGCAGAAATGGTATAGCACTCGTTGTACAAAAAACGAGAGGTGGTTTAACAATACCTTCTACAAGTGTTGTAAATATTTGTTTATTGGTAGAGTCATTGTTCCGCCAGGCATGCAAAAATAATAACGGAAAACCTCCTATAGAAACGAATTTTCCCGCAGTATTAACTGCAAGGGTACTAAAAAATTTGGTACATAAAACAGAAACTTTGTTTCCTGATCTACAGAACCACTTCAAGGATACATTAGTGTCAGATAATTTTAACAGCCACTTTCATATTTTATTGAAACAAATCATCACCAAATATATAGACATCCGTCTGTACGCAGCCGTTAAAAACCACTCCCAATATATTACAGGTGTAAATGTTCGAAATTATTTGTCGCGACAAATAATTTGGGCTCGCCAATGAGAGTAGTTTGTGTACAACAAGATCGCCTGTGTACAACTATACCTACCAGCCACGCCATCCAGAGCGCTACACGAAAACAGGGTGGTGATGACACCGCTGTGTTTGAATGCAACACTGCACTATGCGTGTTACGCTAGCATAAGTACCTAGTTTTAGAGAACCCTAGTATCTAGATAAACCTAACATAGGATTTAAGATACTACTAACCAAAATATGTATTTTTCTTGAATCAATAAATGCTATAATGAGTAATCGCAAAGGATCTTAACTCTGGTGGATACTTAGAACGGTTTACACTTTTAATTTAGCGGTTTACACTTTTAAATTAGCTTTCTACGTTTGTATGGAGGAACAATGAATTGTATTACCCTAAGTAATAAAGTCTATTCGAAGATTATGTTATTTAGTCACAGTGTCTGACAAAAATTATTCTTCTATTTAATGATATGTTTAGTGTAATTTTGTTGTGATATATAAAATTTACAAAAATAATTAAAATTTCCCTGTTAAACGCAAAGTATGAAGTTTTTTGATGTAACCTATGTAACTATGAAAATGATGACGAAAACTAATAAAAATGTTAAAGATTTGTACATATATTTTTATTTTCTATAAATACCTGACCTATTATTCTTCTATTTAATGATATGTTTAGTGTAATTTTGTTGTGATGTATAAAATTTACAAAAATAATTAAAATTTCCCTGTTAAACGCAAAGTATGAAGTTTTTTTGATGTAACCTATGTAACTATGAAAATGATGACGAAAACTAATAAAAATGTTAAAGATTTGTACATATATTTTTATTTTCTATAAATACCTGACCTATTATTCTTCTATTTAATGATATGTTTAGTGTAATTTTGTTGTGATGTATAAAATTTACAAAAATAATTAAAATTTCCCTGTTAAACGCAAAGTATGAAGTTTTTTTGATGTAACCTATGTAACTATGAAAATGATGACGAAAACTAATAAAAATGTTAAAGATTTGTACATATATTTTTATTTTCTATAAATACCTGACCTATTATTCTTCTATTTAATGATATGTTTAGTGTAATTTTGTTGTGATGTATAAAATTTACAAAAATAATTAAAATTTCCCTGTTAAACGCAAAGTATGAAGTTTTTTTGATGTAACCTATGTAACTATGAAAATGATGACGAAAACTAATAAAAATGTTAAAGATTTGTACATATATTTTTATTTTCTATAGGTAAATACCTGACCTATTCCACTGAATCCCGAATAAAACACATTTCTATTTAAAAAACGTTCCCTATTATTTTTTGGATCTAGCTAGCCACATACTAAGTACCCGTTAGTCCGGCTTCGGCTTATCCTAAGACTAGCAGTTTCTGAGACTTGCGCGTTCAACCTAACAAACAAACTAGTCAGCTTTATAATATTACCCATATAAGGGTGATTCTCCCGGGCTTCAAAAATACATGTCCGGCTCGAAAAATCATACAAAAAGTATCCCTAGCCCTTTGATTTTTTTTATGATAGTAGATTGGACAAAAATAATAGGGGAGGCCTTTTTTAGTTTTTTAATATTCTTATTTTAAATAAGTAAAAATAAATAAAATCCTTGGAAATTATGACTTCCGTGGTGCGTCCGGACCTCATGTTCCGGTGTTAATAAATTTTTATATCATTTCCTAAAAACTCTGGTACTAATTTACATAGGTTCACAATAACCCAGATAGTTACTTGCTTATTTGACGCTATTACTACGCAAAACTAAGCTTTAGTTGACAAGTTACAACGAGATAACTTCGCGTCCGTCGTTTAGCTCTGATTTCCCTGGTGCGCACTAAATTATTAATAAATACTGTACTTTAATATCTGCGTAAATAGTTGTTAGATTGAGAGAAACTATCAGTCACGCCCCATCAGTGGTGTGTACAACAAAGGTGTATGTCTTTACGTCACTCTGTTATTTCGGTACGTAATCACTTTCCGTGGCTTGGTATCTAGAAATTCTGATTACCATGTTGACTATAAATTTGTTTATGCAAATCCTATTGTTTTATTAATGATGATAATTCATGCCTTTTGTGTTCCTAATTTCGACTGCATATTTCAATGTAAAATAAACCAGAAAATTAAGAAAATTTCTAAGATTTTGTTATTTTTTTTGATTTCCGTGGTGTGATTTCCGTGGATTTTGCGGGTTCATTAACATCTCAATAATATTTTTTTACAGTTTTTATGATGTTTTTTAGGATAAAAGTTTATAATAAATACAAAATGAATAATTATAATATTTTTAATACAAAGATAAACATTGTTAGTGTGATTTTTGTAAAAAGTTACTTGTATTTACAGTAATGATTTAAAGGTGTTTTTGTAAAAACTGATTAAAACTACAAACGTCAAATAATTGGTATTTAGCTTAATAATCTACTTACTACCGAAAACACATATTTTTATCGATAAACCAACCCATATTTAATTTTGGTGATATAAATTCTGATTTCCGTGGACACCATATTTTTAAAATTGAATAACTCCGTAACCATAAAGCCAATAAAGTTCCCTTCACTACCAAAAAATTCAAAATTAAATCTTTATTTAGAATATACTATCATGATGTGCAATTTCAACAAAAAAAAATGTGCCACAGAAGTCAGACAAAAAACGAGTTTTCGTAGAATCACCCATAATTTATAATATTAATTATACAACTCGTCGGAAATGTCTTTTATCGATGTATTTTATCTCATTGTCCCATCTCTATTATTAGTTCCTTTCCCGACCACTTCTACGATCAGCGCCAAAATGGCGAAAATCAAATCGGCTCACTAAAGCCCGGCATATCAGAGGTCCAGCGTACTTGTATAAATAGAGGTCAGTGGTATAGCGTCTCTACAGCGCGTACTGAGAAATATATAAGTATGTGAATTAAATTCAAACATGAAACCTCACGTCACGATCACTTCTCGATATCATCACCCGAACTCTGGCTCTGTTTAGGTACGAAATATATAAATTGGCCAAGCACTTAAAAACACACATTAAATAAGAGTTAAATTGAAAATATCATAAAGGAAAAAGACACTGCTGTAATATACTGATTTGACAATAGAAAATTGTTATACTGACACTAGCCTTCTACTAACAGCAACGGGCAAGGAACATGAATGTTCCTTGCCCCTGACTCGCTTCGAGAGCCATGCAGGCTTCTGAGTAAAATTATATTTTTATTTTATATATAAGCTGTTAGTAGAAGGCTAGTGTCATTATAACAATTTTCTATTGTTAAATCACTATATAACAGCAGTGTCTTTTTCCTTTATGGTATTTTCAATTTTACTCTTATTTTCTCATAAAAAGTGCATTAGGATTTCTTCGTCAGAGGAGTAACGGAGGGAATCCTACACATAATAGTGTTCTTACATTTAAATAGGTACTATAATTCATTTGTACGATGCTTTCAATTTCAATAAAGTATTCGTTCATTAATTTGAGACTCATGAGATCTGGGTAAAAAAACCAACAGAGGAGTGATTCCAACAGGCATTCCTACACATAAATAGTTATTTTACATAACCTATACTTACCTATATAATTAAGTAATTCATTAGTTCGATACTTCCAATTATTTCAAAATTTTTTTTTGTCATGGTATCACAACCTCTTTCAGCTACTTTTATCCCTCCATCTCACCACTTCAAAGTCAACGTTGCAGATCGCTACATTTGTATTATTTGAGCTATGAGAATTCATATTTACATTAACTGAGTGCTGTGCACTGACACTGTGTAAATTAGTCAGTTCCCGTTTCAGTAGAATTACACGTTTTATAGTTTTAGTACTAATGTTTCTGACTCATTCATAAAATCGAGAGCAACTCGAAAATGCAAATTCGTTATTTAGAATGCAAACTCACCAAATTAACATATCCAAAGATGATCACACCTTTGCGGATCGGCACACAGAAGCAGCATTTTCTAGCTACAGTCCACTGTGAACACTTTCCTCTACAAATCTCCATTTTCTCCAAACAACCCTCCATCGTAAACTAATCTCTACCACTGCCTCATTAGGATCAAATTACCAATACACTACAGCTTCTGAAGGTGTAACGTAACGCGTCGAGCGAAGTGAGCAAATGGAAGTCTTGAAAGTTGTCTGGTTGTCTGTAACGAGCCACTTCCTGTCCCCACTCATGGCTATTAATCCTCATTGTAGCAACTTTATTACACAATACATTGCTTTATTTACAAAGTGTGCATTCTGGGATGCTGCATGTTGGTGTGTGTACCAGGATAACAGCTAAGGCTGTGTCCCCAGTAGGCAAACTGTGAGCAGCCGACTGAGTTTGCGGCGTATCAGTTCAGTACGCCCTTCCATATATTTTAAATTGAGTGTCCACAGTTTGCAAGTTTGCGCTCACTGTACGCAGTTTGCAGCGTTACGTGCGCCGACTGTCTCAGTTAGCGGTCGACTCGCAGGTTTCAGTGCTTGCGATACTCACGCAAACTGATCTGAGTTTGGCTGTTCGCCACAAATTTGCGGCTCACTCATTCGGCCGCTCACCGTTTGCCTACTGGGGACACAGCCTAAAGCAAATATACTTCCTATAGTTTTTTGCATTGAAAGATCGTACGTTATCACCATTTTGTTGCATGTTGTGGTTTTTTACCATCTTGCAACATTCAGCTGAATATAGACTTCTTCTGATAGCGCAGTACTCTTGGCACCAATCAAAATACGCATTTTTTATTTATCTTTTAAGAGTTTTATCTATTTATAATTATTTTTATTGACAATGGTTGAGCGTTTGACCACTAATAATAAATAATTACATTTATATCACAAAAGGGAATGTGATAATTCTCAAACTGTCCTCTCGAGAATTTATCTTTATGAGAAAAAAATGAGCCAATAGTTCGCGACTTCAAAGATATCTTCATTCGCTCGAGCTCTCTATCACATAATAGGTGTATTCTTGAAAGTTTGGAAATAAATACATTTATATCACAATAATACTAGCTAATCTACATAACATATTCCAACCCCAAGCTAAGCAGAGCTTGTGTAATGGGTACTAGATGACTGAAATACTTAGGTAGTAAAATAGATTACTAAGAAAAATATTGTTAGGCATTAAAACACTTATCTTTTGCTTTTACATATATACTTAACTCAACCCAGAGTTGCTAAAGAATCGGTAGAGTACTTAATAATTTAACAAATAAATTCAACATTAAAGAACTACAACAAAATGTAAATACTTATCATCATCATCATCATCATCATCATCAACCTATATTAGTCCACTGCTGGACATAGGCCTCCCCCAATGAGCGCCATAGCGCCCTGTCTTCAGCTTGACGCATCCAGCATCTGCCAGCAGTCTTTCGCAGATCGTCATCCCACCTGGCCGGAGGGCGTCCTACGCTACGTTTACCGAGTCGCGGTCTCCACTCAAGAACACGTTTACCCCAACGGTTGTCGGTTCTTCGCGAGATATGGCCGGCCCATTGCCACTTCAGCTTGCTAATTCTTTGAGCTATGTCGATAACTTTGGTTCTCTGTCGGATGTATTCGTTACGAATTCTATCCTTCAGAGAGACTCCGAGCATAGCTCTTTCCATAGCTCGCTGGGCGACTTTGAACTGGTGGACCAGCCCTACCGTGAGTGTCCACGTCTCAGCTCCGTAGGTCATTACGGGTAGGACGCACTGATTGAAAACTTTCGATTTCAAACATTGCGGTATGGATGAAGAGAAGACTTGACGTAGTTTCCCAAATGCTGCCCAGCCTAGCTGGATCCTCCTCTTGGCCTCCTTCTCAAAATTGTTTTTACCTAGCTGTACAATCTGCCCAAGGTAAGTATACTCGGAAACAATTTCAAGAAGGTGACCATCTACGACGATCGGTCCCGGAACAATGTGGCCATTGATCATGACTTTGGTTTTATCCAAATTCATGCCAAGACCGATACATCGCGAGGCTGAAGCTAGGCCGTCCAGCATGTGGGTCAGCTCCTCTAGCGACTCCGCCATTACGACTATGTCATCAGCGAATCGCAGGTGTGAGATGTAATCGCCGTTTATGTTAATGCCCTTACCTTTCCAGTCCAGCGTCTTAAACATATCTTCCAATGCGCTCGTGAACAGTTTCGGGGATATGACATCCCCCTGTCTCACTCCTCTGCGCAATTGGATAGGTTTAGACTGCTGGTCCTGTACTTGGACACTCATAGTGGCAGCTTCATAGAGACACCTCAGCACTTCGATGTAACGATAGTCTACTTGGCATCGCTGTAAGGATTCCAGAACAGCCCAGGTTTCGACAGAGTCAAAGGCTTTCTCATAGTCCACAAAAGCGAGACACAGGGGCTGATTATACTCTTCGGACTTCTGTATAATCTGCCTCACTGTGTGTATGTGGTCTATGGTGCCATATCCTCCGCGGAACCCGGCCTGTTCCGGTGGCTGGAACTCGTCAAGTCTCCTGGCGAGACGATTCGTGATCACTCGTGAGAACAGCTTATAGATGTGGCTCAGGAGTGTGATGGGTCTGTAATTTTTAAGGAGAGTTTTATCACCCTTCTTAAAAAAGAGCACCACCAAACTCCCGCTCCACGCCTTAGGAGTTCTCCCACTGTGGAGGACGGTATTGAAGAGGTGTTGTAGCTCCTGTATAACGGAGGCTCCTCCTGCCTTCAGAAGCTCTGAAGTTATACCGTCCTCACCGGGGGCTTTTCCATTTTTAAGCTGCCTCAAAGCTAGCACGATTTCGTCTTGACTGATGTCTGGCAGTTCGTCGGTGTAGTGGCGTGTCAGGGTGGCTCTAGAATCAAGGTCATCTCGTCGGGAACGAGGGGCATGTGCAGTGTACAGACGGCCATAAAAATCCTCTATCTCGGCTGAAATCTCCGGTTTCGACAGTACGGTCCTCCCATCGCGCGTTTTAAGCTTCGTTAGGTGGCTCCTGCCAAGCTGCTGAGTGAATACTTTGGACCCTCGGTTTCGCTCTATCGCCTCTTCAATGAGGCGTGTGTTGGAGCTCCGAAGGTCGCGCCGTACCATCTTCGCAATTCGCTTGTTCAGGTCTGACCTCTCTGCCGAAGACACTTGGGTGGTTTCCCGTCTTCTTGTCATCAGATCCAGAGTCTCATCCGAGAGTTTGGACTTCTTGCCAGTTCGCTGTTTTTTGCAGAACTTGATGCCCTCATCCCTCAACGTTTCGACCAGATTGTGTAGGCTCTCGTCAGCGTCATCAGTGGGTTCCAAGGCAACAAATCTGTCTCCGAGTAGCTGCTCGAACTTCTCGGTGCCCGCCATGATTTGGATTGGATTTGGTCGGAGCGTGGACTTCATCAGACGGTGTCTTTCAAGCTTCAAGTTGATATTCAGAGTACCTCGGAGCATTCGGTGATCAGATCCGGTATTGAACCTGTTGATCACTGAGACATCTCTGAATATGTGCTTGCTATCCGTCATGATGAAGTCGATCTCATTTCTAGTCACAGTGTCGGGGCTTTGCCACGTCCACTTCCTTTGAGGCTGTTTCTTAAAGAAGGAGTTCATTAAGAACAGTCCCTCTTTCTCAAGGAAGTTGACAAGCATTTGCCCCCTGTGATTCCTGATTCCATAACCATGCGGGCCTATTCGGGATTCATTGCCAGTCTGGATTCCCACCTTGCCGTTAAAGTCCCCCATAACAACGTTGAAGTGAGCCTTAGTGGTGTTGTGTAAGGCTTTGGATATGTCTTCGTACATATCCTCCACTTCATCATCCGAGTGTGCCGAGGTCGGTGCGTAGACCTGAATTACCTTCATGCTATACCGCTTGGAAAGCCGAAGGATCAGGTACGCTACCCTGGTCGACACACTGGAGATTTCTTGAACGTTGCTAGAGAGGGCCTTATTGACGAGGAAACCTACTCCACCCTGGGATGTTTTATCACCCTCACGAAAGTAAAGAAGATGGCTATGATGGGATGATAAATACTTATGTATTCCCTGAAATACAATAAGTTATATGAAATAGTATATAAGTTCTTTGCATTTATCTTTTAAACAAAATAAGCGTAAACACAACATAGACCGTATTAAACACAAAGATACAGGTATCCAAATAAAGTTATAATAAGCCTTACACATAAAAATTAAAGTTATATAATTAAAGTTACATAAGAGGAAAATTACATAGGTACATAGGTGCTATATTAAATACGATAACGACAATCACATAACACCGATTGTCCGTCAAAGCCTAGAATCCGCTTTATCGATAGATTTCATTCATCTAATGTTGTAATACCTATCCGCAAGGTATTTCCAACAAGAAACAAAATGCATTTTCCCTGCATTTGTAGAAACATCTTCGTTTAAAATCTTCGCATCGCTTCCGGTCAATCTTGAACGTTTGAAAGGTCATACTTGTTGTGTATCTTCAAGATTTCTCGCTTCACCTTCGCGATGATAAAAATGTCAACCACTGTAAAGGAAGATGGGTCTTAATTAATTCTGATGATGAAATTTGACTTTGTTAAATTAGAGCGTAGCCTAGTCGTAAAAAGTTAAAAAATTAGACGATAAATCATAAATTTATAATCTCTAGTATGTCTGTCTAGTATGTCTTTTTTATCTATTCTTTATTTTAGTATGTCTGCGTTCAGCAATTTAAGTTAATTAAGGGGGGGCTCAATGGTTTTCATTGTGAATACTGGTTGTAATTTTTCTATTCCTTGCTATTAATAAGTTAATTATAATTATTGTGAGAGCTCAAAAGGAATTTTACTATTTACGTATAATGTAGCTGTAAGTATATAGAAATATTAAAAGGAAATTAATGAAATTAAAAGAATGAACTAATAAAAAAATTAAGGGATATAATTACATATATTAGCTTCCTAACAAATTTCATTAAGATCCTTGAGCTGTTGAGTAAATCAGGTAGGTATCGTTGTTGAGTAAAGGTAAATTAGGTAAAGACAGACATTACTTCCAATTTATAATTATTTAGGAAGTACCTAGGTATAAAAAAACAATTAAAAAATTTTAAAAACAGCCCTGCCCTCAGCTAGTCGCATCAAATATCTACCTGCAGTCTTTCGCAGATCATTAACCCCCACTGGCCGCACAGGGCGTTTGCCGAGTCGCAGGCTGCATTCAAGAACTCGTTTATCCCCCCCAGCGCTTGTTGGTTCTTCACGAGATAATAATATGGCAGGTCCACTGCCGCTTTAGCTTGTCTAGTTTCTCTGAGCTATTTCGATAACCTTGGTTCTCTGTCGGATGTATCCAAGAATCCTATCCTTCAGAGATACTCCTCACATAGCTCTTTTCATAGCTCGCTGAGCGTCTTTGAACTGGTGGACCAGCCCTACCGTGAGTGTCCACGTCTCAGCTCCGTAGGTCATTACGGGTAGGACGCACTGATTAAACCCTTTCGATTGAAACATTTGGTATGAAAAGCCAACCATTATGCTGTGCTAATGAACGCTTATATAATGGATCTACGAATTTAAGTACCTGTAAATGTAATTAATTGAGACAATAGAAAAGATACTCACAGATATAAAAACATCCCACTAGAAGTATAATAACGGTTTGTTTGACATCCACCTTATTATACTCGTTGTTTATTGTATATAATATCACAGGTATCAGGATAAAGTCGCTCACAAGCGCGAATATTTCGTAGTAGAAGAATGCACGTAGAGTGTTGTAGCTTTTCTGAAACATAGAGCATTTTGATAGGGGTGTAATGTCTTTTTTTCATGAAAATATGACGATGAATCATCATGAATATATGAATTTTGACGTAAACGTGATATTTATGTATTACATACCTATAACAATATGTTATTATATTTTAGTATTATGAATAGGTGGGAGCTTGGTGGGAGTGTGAAAAAAATGTGAAAATGCTTAAGTTTATATTTGATAAGTAGATCAGTAATTTTCTAGTACCTACCTATCTTGTTCTTGGGTATTTCCCTAGGATATCTAGTCCACTATTCCCAGAGTAAACTTTGTTTGTTTCTTTTTGTGTTTGAGCAAGTATCTATTTCTTAGTTTGATAAACTACATTATAACGGCGCTTTCGGTGATGTCATCCTTATAATGTAAGTATATCAAAATTAGTGCAATTTCAATCCTTTATTGGCTGTTATATCATCACTACATAGTATAAAACAATGTCGCTTTATCTGTCCCTATGTCCCTATGTATGCTTAAATCTTTAAAACTACGCAACGGATTTTGATGCGGTTTTTATAGATAGAGTGATTCAAGGGGAAGGTTTATACGTATAATAAAACCGTACAAAGCCGGGGCGGGTCGCTAGTATAATGTATAAAATAAGTTTTTATTATTGCTAAAAGCTCTTTACACATCTACAGCTGTAGATTTTGTAATAAAATAAAAGGAACCAAAAGCTTCACACCAACACCAAGATATATCCACTAACCTTATGAAGACCAATGATAGAGGCGACTTGAAAGCAGATATCAACTATCAGGAACAGCTCCAAGACCCCGAAGATGGAGTATATCGAAGACTGGGCGAAGAGATGACGATCAGAGCCTCCAAAGACCACTGGTAGCAAACTGACTACTATGATAAGACCTGCTATCTGAAAAGACAAATTAAACGTAGGTACGTGCTTGTGTCCTAAGCTTTAATTTAGTTTAGCCTGTCAATGGAGAACTGTCAGTGAATGTGAATTCGGTGAAACACTTATATGGTTTCGGCGGAAGATCAGTGTGGTAGCTTAGGTATGCACTATGCCTATAACAACAATGCTGAATCGGAAGCCATTTTAAAACATTTTAGATTTAAATTAATTAGTATACTTCGTTATAATCCATGATCATTAATCCATTGGGTAATTTAAGAAACTAGGTTACCTAGTTGTAGTTTTTTAATATTATAAATAAAGATTTTCTAATTCTTATTCCTACTTATAGAAAAGGATAAGGTAATAAACAAATGGGATAATAAAATTAAACCTTCAGTTTGTAAAAGCAGCGACTGACTTCTCTATGCCATTGGTGTTAAAGAAACATTAAAAATAAAATTAACCCAAAAAATACCTATAAATTACTAATGACCCAAATCCAAACAAAGCAATCCACTTACAATTTTCGCATACGTCCAAGTTTGAAGACACAGCTTCACCGGCAGGGGAAAACAGCACTTATTGACCCTGGGCTGCTCATCCCTCATCATTCCAGCAGCATTAGCAAAGATCATTGTTGATTTGAAAAGCTAATAGGGTTCAAAACAGCTATGACGAAACGCAAAACAATACTGACGCTGTTTTGGTACAGAACGCTGCACTCATGGTCGACCGAAAGAAGGAGGGACGGTATTAATAGAATTGAGAGAGACTGCTCTGCCGTATGGTTTACGTGGTTTTGCGACCGTGACCCAAACTGTATGACCGTGTGGAGTAAACAAAATTAAATTTTCAGTGTAGATAGTCCCTAAAAATTGTGATATCTAGAGTGAAGATTCTTCAGGGCTTGCATTGAAATGGTACACTTGACCGGAAAACTCCGTCATCCGAGGAAAAGGGCTTTCCAAACGAACGCATAAAATTGAACCGAATGATTAAATTACCGATGACAGCATTAGTGTTGCCAGACTGTTTTTTTTCGTAACTTTGATCCCCTTGTGTAAGATGTAAGTTTTATGGGTATGTATGACAATTTTTGTAACCGAAAAGCTAAAAAATAGCCACTTCTTTTATTAGAAGAGATTCTAAATGATTCTAAAAAATATCTGATGAGATTCTAAAAAACACTTCTAAACTAGACAATAACTAGGTATGTAGGTTCTTCAGTCTTTTTAAGGTAAAGTAGAAACCTAACTTACCTAGTCTAAGTTATGTAGGTATGGGTAAGAATAAAAAAATCTTTATTTCTTTCTTTAAACCTTTACTATGTTAGGTTCTTAGTTATCGTGTTGGAGCAAAACTCGTCCCAAGCTTTTTTATCCTCTGTTAATAATCTGATATTTTGTAGGAAGATTTTTTAGTAGGTAGAATATCATATTGCTAGCTTACTACTGCAGTACCGTAAAGGGCAGGGTGAGGTCAGGCGTAAAATCAAAGGCAGAAATGTTCTTCTTGGTAATTAACAAGAACTATGGAATTTCGCAACGGGCGCAATAAAGGTTATTTACGGTACTGTACGTGCGTCATCCATGTATCGATCGATACCTTAAACCTAACAGCAGTTAGAAACTTTGAAAGCTAATGATGTGAGACGTCGTCGTATTTAGCACCTAGGGACATTAAGATATACCTACAGGGTGGACCATAACCATAACGTTTTAGTGACACTTTTTTGTGGTATGTTGAAAGCTTATGGTCTATAATCACTCAGAAATGGTGGACTTTTTTATTTCAGTTTTAACTGTTCCGCGCGAAATTATCAAACCAAACTTTAAAAACTAAACTCGAATACAGAAAATCGGGCAACAAAGATGGGGTATTTCGGATACCCCCGGGCCGAGCCCGGTGAAGGCGTTAGTTTAGTTATAGCGATCCTGACTTATAATATGACGTCGGTACCACTGAACCAGTTTTTGGCAAGATTGTAATGTGTCATGCATTTCCAAAAATATATTTTTACCATACCGTGGGCTAAACTTAAAGAATAAAATAAATTTCAAACGATTAATAAACAGTTTTATTTTGAATCATTTATCCGTCACACATGGAAACAATGTCCTCCTATCGTCTATAAAAATACAATCAATTCTTTCTTAACAAAAAATAATTACATCGAAGAATAGAAAGGAATTAAAATTAGTATTTACAATTTGAAACAAGAGGCTTGCAAAAAATCTAGAGAGATCAATCAAACCTTATCGATAACAGTCAAAAGCGTCGCCGTGACGCCGCTGTGTTGCCCCGCTGTAGTTTACAAGTATGTCATAATCTTTTTCTTTATTACCTTATCCCACGCTAAGTGGGATCGGCACAACATGTATTTTTCTTCCACTCACCTATATTATCCATCATCTACGTATTAGCACCTCTCTAACTATATCCTCTTTCACACCATCTGTCCATCTTTTATTCGGTCTTCATCTCTATTATCCTTCCACATTCAAATCTATCACTCTTTTTTCTCAAATAACCTTCCTCTCTCCGCATAAAATGCCCATATTTCGCTAGCCTTTTACTTCTCATCTTTTCAGTCATTGGCGCTACTTTCAAACTTTCTCTAATGTACTTCCTTATCTCATCCATCCATGTCACTCCACACATCCATCTCAACATTCGCATTTTTGGTGCATGTACAGTTCGTTCATCCTTCCCTTTCGTTGCCCAACATTCAGATCCATACAGTACGACAGGTCTTATCACGGTCTGATGGTATATAGTGCCAGTGATCTGTCGCATAATAATTACATAAGTATGTTATTTTTAAGCGTATTCACATCTTAATTATCATAGTACATTTGCATACTTTTGCATATAAATAATTCATTATTGACTACTATTATAAGTTGGTATAATCGATTCACTAATCTTCACTCTTGAACTTGCCGGTTTCTTCGCCTTCAAGAGACATTCGAGAGAAGTCGTACTGGTTCTTATTTCTCAGCTTTACCATCTCACTTTTCAGTGTTACTATGATGCACAGGTCCAATACTGAAAATAAAGGGTAGGTCAAATTAATAATTGGTGTAGTTGGAGTTAAATAGGATATGGTTGTTTATTTAGACTTCTTGTGATCCAATGATGAAATCGTGTTTTAAAATATTAAAAAAAGCTTGTTTTCTTCCTTATGAAAACAGCCAAAAATACTCGTAATTTGGCGTTAGAATACACAAAGATAATACTTAAAATTACTGGTCAGATCTAGATCAAAATAAAGGTACCACATGACAAGACCATCTTTCAAAAAAATAAAAGAATCATTAAAATTGGATGAGGGAACTTCCTGCAAATTCTGATTTTGATTTTAAATAAAACTGATAAGCATGGCCTTGCTACCAAAGAAAGTAAGTATAAAATAATAGTATCAAGTTTGTAAAAATGTTTGAATGAATTTAACGTCAAAAACTAGGTAGTAAACGGATCAGTCATCTTGTAATAAAACAAATAGATCTGGAATAGTGATCACTTTTTCATCCCATAGTTATGTATAAGTTAGTTTTTGTAACAGAGGCCTTTCTGTATTGCTATTACTTGAAATTATGTACCACATTTTCTTTATTTTGTAATAATTAGTAGATACTAGAATTCGTAGAATTATTTTGTTCCTGTAAAATTTCCTGCTTTCCACAATTTATAGTTTAAAATTTTTGACTGCTTAGTATAGAGGTATAAGTAATGCATGCTGTGTCGGCCTGTAATAGGTTAGTACATAAGAATAAGAATAAGAATAAGAAAATCTTTATTTAAAGCATTTACAAATTACTTACAAGTTAATTACCTAATTTCTTAAATTACCCAACACCATGAATTACATAAGTAGTTAGGTACTAATTAATAAAAAAACTTAAATGCTATAAAATGGCGTCCGACTCAGCTTTATGTTGTAATAGCCATTGTGCATAGCTATCACAACGCTGATCTTCCGTCGGAACCAAACCAACGCGTCGCGTACACTAACACAATACATACAAAAAATAATATACATATAAACCGTTTGAATAAAGTACCAAAAACATAAAAATCCAGTAAAATCCAATTATTATTTTACAATACAATGACCTATAATGACTATACAATATTTTTGACAAACAATAAAATTAATCAATGAAAAATGATATAGAATTGACCACCAAAATTGACTTCTTCATTAAAAATTAATGAAAAAATTATAATAATAATACAACAATAATAATAATTATCAAAAAACAGAACCTATATATATAAAAAAATACACACAATATACAAAAGACCTATTATGTCTGTGACCCTAGCTCGACTAAGGACAGAGAGAGCAGCAGTGTAGAGCTTTGATTAAGTGTAAAACTTTAATAATAGTAATGTAGAGCTTTGATTAAGTGTAAAACTTAATCAAAGCTCTACATAACAGATATTTCGTTTATGAGATTTTCAGTGCTTTTCTGGTGTTCTAAAATAAAGTTTTTCAGTTTAGCCTTAAAAGTATAAAAACACTGAAAATCTCGTATAGGTGGCGGAATATTATTCCAGCACTTTGCTGCAGCGTACCGGAAGCTGCCTCTAAAAGATGCCGAGTGATGGCGTGGCGTCGATAGCTGTTTCGAGCATTTACGTAGAGATCTCGTTTTAGAGAACCAACTGAGTCTCTTATATAAGTACACTGGCGTACGGTATTTAATCACACCAAAAAGTAAGCAAGCGAGGTGTAGCTTCTGGCGCGCTTTCATTCTGAGGATGGAGTTTTGGTTCAGAAAGGGAGTGACGTGTGTCCGGGGAGGAATTTTAAAACAAAACCGAGCGCACGCGTTTTGTACTCTTTGAATTAGACGTTGCGTACGGCCCAGTAGCCGAGGTCCTGTTACCGCGTCTACGTAATTGAGTCTAGAGAGTATCAAGGATTCGACCAACTGAACTCGCAGCTCTTCGCTTAAGTAAGGTCTGATGTTATAAAGCACCTTAAGTTTATAAAAACAAGATTTGACGGACTCAGTAGTATGTTTCTCGTATCTTAAACTAGAGTCAAATAAGAGACCTAAATTGCGTGCCTCATACACTCGCTCTACTGGCTCTCCCAGTAGTAAGATGTCAAGAGGAGGATTAAAGTTAGCCAGTTTGTGTTTGGTACCAATGGCAAGATACTTAGTTTTCACCGGATTGAGGACCAAACTATTTCGTTCTGCCCAGTCAGCAATCCTAGTCAAATCTTCATTTAGCTTGGAAATAGCGGCACCCGTATCCTCTGGTCGAAAAGAGATGTACAATTGCACGTCATCAGCGTAAATATGATACCTACAGTGCTCTATGTACTGACAAATATCTGCAGAGTAAATGATAAACAGTAAGGGCCCTAAAATTGACCCTTGGGGCACGCCTCGCTCGACAGATACCTCATTAGAGATACTGAAAGTTCCGTCTGACTTAGATAGCTTAACATACTGACGACGCCCACTCAAGTAACTATTAAACCATTTGACAGCTCTAGTACTGAGGCCGTAATAGCTCAGTTTAGATAGTAACAAGGTGATGTTTAAAGAATCAAAGGCTCGGGAAAAATCAAGAAGGACCAGCAAGGTTATACACCCTTCATCAAGAGCACTAAGTATATTGTCAGTAATATCTAATAGAGCAGTGGTGGTGCTATGGCCCTTTCTAAAACCTGACTGCACTTCTGGTAATAAGTTATTAATTTCAAGAAATTCAGTCAGCTGATTACATACAACTTTTTCTAGTATTTTTGAAGTGCATGGAAGTATGCTTATGGGACGAAGGTCTTTGATAACTACTGGTTCTGAAGTTTTAGGAAGCGGAACTATAGAGGCAATTTTCCAAGAATCAGGGAAGGTTGACGTGTTAATAGACGTATTTACAATAGATGTTATTAATTCAAGAGTTTCAGGCAGGGTCAATAGTAACATCTTTAGGCTAATTTTGTCCGCTCCTTCAGCATTAGATTTAAGCGAAGTTATAATTTTCATTACCTGATCACAGCTGACTGAATCTAAGTTAAAAACGGTATCTCCTAACTTATGAAACTCAAAAAATGTAAGAATAGATATATCAGTACGAGGAGCACCAGGAACATTAAGAAAATGAGAGTTTATTAAATTAGGGTCATTAAATTGAGGCGGCAGTTCACCAGGTTTTGGAGGCAAAATTGTAGATTTCAAGTTCTTCCATAACTTCTTTGGATCCTTAATTTTGTTATTAATATGTTGATTAAAGTAAGCAATTTTCTCAGAATGTAAAGCTCTACAAACCTCTGCTTTGAGATCTTTGTAATACAATTTTTTTGACTCTAGTTTAGTCCTTCGAAATGTGTGAAGCGCTTCGTCCCTAAGCTTCATCATCTCCTTCACGGTAGAAGTAATCCACGGATAACCACGATCCCTGAGGACTATAGTTTTTAGAGGCGCGTGAACATCGAATAGAGATAGTACACTACGATTAAACTGCTCTACCATGTCGTTTACATGGTTAAGTGAAGCAATCGTCTTCCATTGCATTGCAACTAAATCATTATTAAATATGTCAAATACAATATCGTTTACAGGTCTTAATGTTAGAAATCTCGGAGGTATCCTATCGCGCTTAATTTTAAATTCACAGACTATCAGATTATGTCCAGTCGATCGCCCAACAGAGTCATTTATCATACTCTTCACTGGTAAGTTAGAGCATACGACATCAATTAGTGTCTCTGTGGTATTCGTGAAATGAGTAGGCATTGTAACTAATTGCGAAAGACCTAGGCATTGTAAGAATGTTTGAAATTTATGGAGTTTGCTGTTATCATCAATGTTAAAATCCCCAAGTAAAATTAAATGATCTGAACTAGGAAAAGCATTGATAGAGTCGGTTATTGCATCAAAGAACATGTCAACGTTCAGGCGTGGCGGCCTATAGGCAGTCCCTACGACTAGTCTCTTCCCCTTTACCGACATTGTCACCCACATCTGCTCTACAGAGGCGTGCAGGGGATCAACTGGATGAGCCAAAGTACGTACAGCTACCCCACTCCTAACATAAAAACCAACTCCACCACCTCGTCTAGCAATAAAAGACGGTCTTGGTATATGGCGAAGTCGGTAATTTGGTATTGAGGGTGCTCTATTATCATAACGAGAAGTGAGCCATGTCTCGTTTATTGCGACCAGATCCATGGAATACCGACCAAATGCTGCCACTAAATTGTCATGGTTCGTGCCTAGTGATCCCGGATTATACAAACCTATTTTTAAGTGCTTATCTAAAATCATTTTTTATCAGATAATTAAATACTAACGTGAGCACTTCAAAAAGCTGCAGGTATGTAGTAATAAAGTTGACATAAATGAGAAGAACAAGAAGTGTAAGAAATTAAGTACACTTAATTTTATAAATTAATGTACTTAATAAAGTGCTTCATAAGTTTTAGTGTACTCGCCATAGGCTAACCTAATTGTAAAAATAAATAAATAAAATAAAATAAATTTGCTTTAAACAAATATTTGTACTTCTATTCGATTAAAAAACATGACAAATCGCGCGCGTACAGAAAGCGGGTTTGAATCCCGCCTCGGAACAAATTTGTGTACGATGTGCAGAAAGTTCCGTTGTTGGTTTGGGTGTTTTCTATGTATAGGTAATCAAAATATCTATATATTCAATGTACTTATTGTATTAAGTATATCAGTCATCTAGTACCCAAAACACAAGCTCTGCTTAGCTTGAAACTAGATGATGCTGTGTGGACTGCCAGCAGTTATTTATTTATTTATTACTAGCGACCCGCTCCGTCTTCGCACGTTTATATTATGCGTATAAACCTTCCTCTTGAATCTCTCTATCTATTAAAAAAAACCGCATCAAAATCCGTTCCGTAGTTTTAAAGATAGGGACCATGCATAATGACAAAGGGGCATAGGGACAGAGAAAGCGACTTTGTTTTATACTATGTAGTGAAGTAAGCTAGTAAAAGTATACGTACAGATATAAAGGACTCCAACAATAATAAATATAACGGCTCGAGGTCCAATCTCAGCATCTGCTATCTCCTTACATATAAAGATGATGAAGCATGCCTCCACCAGCATGACATACAACTCGTAGAAGTAAAATACTCGAATTATGGCGATACTTTTCTGGAACAAATAGAAAATAAAATTTTACATACTAGAAAATGACTTGTGTGACTCGGACTTCTAAAAGGACCGGAAAGCTATTACTAATACGATACTAATACTGTAAATTACTTATACAATTATATTATATATAATAAATAAATACAATTATATTAATTATAAACGTGTAAAAGTTTGTATGTTTATAGAGGTAAATAAATAATGCTATGTATGACGTTATGTATGGATGTTTTTACTCTTTCACGCAAAAAAAACTAATGAAAGGAGCGGCTGAAACAAGGATTAATCAAAACATTTGTGAAAAGTTGTATCATCATAAAACCAACCTTGTTTTACATAGGCGGCCTCTTCTAACGAGCGCAATTTATTTTATTTAATTAAATCAGAATAGCTCACAGTTTGAACCAAATTACTCAAATACACTAAAATCTAAATAGAATAATTGAATGTATTTAAATAACGATACTGAAATCATTAAATTTTTAGTGATACTAAAAATAATACATATAAATAAAAAATGCTGGGCAATATACAAAGTATCATCTAGCTAGACCCAAGCTAAGCAGGCCGTGTGTTAGCCATACAATCTTCAGCTTGACAAAAAATAACAAAAATATAAAAATATTATAGGTATCAAAAGTCAACCACCTTAGGTTCAGAATGAAAATGTGATAGGGGTATCACAAAGGACATATGTAAAAGCGGTATTACACTACACGGTATTCAGGGACCCTAACCCTAACTAAGAGTGGTGTAATAAGATTTAGGGTCCGTAAGGCACGGACCCAGACCCGGACGATATTCAGGGCCCGGTAGCTAGGGCCCTGAATAACGTGTAGTGTAATACCAAAATTATAAAAATCTTATAAGTATCAATTGTCAACCTCCTTAAGGTTCAGAATGAAAATGTGATAGAGGTATCACAAAGGACACAATGTAACATGGCACCCTAGATCTTACAGTAAATATCCCAGCAGTGAGAGCCACCAGGAAGCCGACGTCCACTACGATTGCCACAACCAGCAAGATCAAGAGGTGCGTCACGCTGAAGAACCCAAATCTAGCATAGGAGTATAAGACCACTATCACCAACGTTATGTATCCGATAGCTAGGAGATCTGCTATCTGAAACAATACATTACAAATACTCGTTATTGTACACGATAGTTAAGAAAAACAGAACAATTAAAAGACAAAACAGCTACAAAACAGCTGCAAAATGGGCGTCCTTATAGCTAAGAGCGATTTCTTCCAGGCAACCTTTATCAATCAATTTAATAAAGATAGAGCTTATTTACGTTTTAAACATCATCGCCATCATTATCATCAGCCTATTACATTAGTTCACAGCTGGACATAGGGCCATAGCACCCTGTCATTAATCAATTTAATAAATATAAGATAGAGCTAGAATTTACAAATATAACAGACTCCTAAAAATCTAAGAAGGTAGAGTGCCTAGAATGCTGCAGCATTGCCGCGTCGAATGACAATGCTAAATTCGTTGACTGAAATAAAATCCAGATTTTCGATCACCTATCTTTTTTTTATTTTAATAAGATTGTTAATAAATTGTAAGATAAACATCGTTTACGTACACAAAATAATAAATTCCTTAAAATTTCAACCAAAGAATAAAAACAAATAAAAATTAAGTATCTACGATTGAATGAACTATTTGTTGCACGGTTGCATTTAAGACGCCCGATCTATGGCTTGTATTGTTGAGACACATACTCACCAGTTCGGATGGACCCTAGGGTCTAAATTTAAGGGGAGCAATAATAATTGCGTAGGCTCTTTTTAGACCTGCATATTTGCGCCTCTTTACATCCCCAAACAAATTTGCCACACCATACCAGCCCTCGCGGTTGTCGTTGTTAGGTAGGAGGTGAGTTAAGTAATGCATGTATCGTTCCACACAATGTGCCTCCCATCTCCCATGGGACTAGCTTCATACCGTCGGGCCTATTACCATTGTCACGGAATAGACCGTTGGTTCGAGAATAGCTGGTATGGTTAGCGTTCACTATTTGCCCCCTTATTGTCAAAATATACGCCACCAATAATGACGTTGAAGAAATTCAAGCTATTTTTAACTATGTGCAATAGTGCTTTGCATCGTGATTTGTTAAAAAAGTAAAAAATGTTTAAGTACCTAATTGCAGGATTCGAGCCTGGTTCATAAGAATAAATAATAACTACGTAGAAAGGACTCTTCTTTGATCTAGTCCCAAAAGCCGCCATTTATATACCTGCTTCCCCCTTCACCTCGTTATGCCCCTCTGTCGTCCAGGCGTTTTGCCAGGATTGCTACTGCATTGTACCGCCGCGCCCCGCCGCCGCCGCGCCGTCGTTGCGAGGCAAGGCGAGTGAGAAAAGGTCAACGAACGATGTTCACGTTCCTTTGATTAGGTACCTACCTAATTAGTTAGATAGGAACCTACTTAAACACAATAATATTTACAAATATCTTTTATTGTTACAACCGATCACACCACAATAACTTGACCATGACGTCATATTATAGAGGTAGGTACCTAACCTACACAAATAATAAACTCCGCGTGCGGCGTCGCCGGCTGTGACAGCCCTACTGCACGTTTAACGTGCAGAATCGCGTAGGCTAATATCGTGACCTTGAGCGCATTCGGAGCGAAGTTTCCCTTCTAGTCTGTTCTTATTCTTATGCCTGGTTTGTCTATTAGGAAGGTAAGCAAATGATAAACGCCTTAGCAGTGACAAAGGACCCGTCGGATGGTGTCAATAAGACATTACAGGTCCAAGTCATCTACATAGTTTAAAACAAAGTCGCTTCCCGTTGTCTGTCTGTCTGTCCCTATGTATGGTAAGATCTTTAAAACTACGCAACGGATTTTGAGGTTTTTTTATTTAAGTAGATAGAGTGATTCAAGAGGAAGATGCATAATATAATACATCAGCGACCTACCCCGGCTTCGCACGGTTTTATTATACGTATAAATAAACCTTCCTCTTGAATCACTCTATCCATTAAAAAACCGCATCAAAATCCGTTGCGTAGTTTTAAAGATTTAAGCATACAAAGGGGCATAGGGATATAGAGCAGAGAAAGCTACTTTGTTTAACTATACTATGTAGTGATGTATTAATCTTACTAAAATAAAATCAAAACAAAGATACTAATAATATAAAATCCTAAAACAAACCTTATTTTCGCTTAAGTATTATTATAGGTTGCTAAATAAACTCACCAATTTTAGAAACGCCCATGTTTGTAAACAAAACCTCAAAGGTATAACGTAACAACACTTCCTAAATAGCGGTTCCTCTCTCATCAGTAAAGTATCCATTTTACTCTGACAATCACTAGAGACACTTGTTATGAAGAAGTTCAGAACCAAACACAATAATAACGTGCACGCATCCAATGTCTCGATCGCGACTGAAAGAGACGGGAAGAGTCATCTATTTTAAGCCTCAGACATGCTATAAGCTCAGACATTTACAGTGTTGTAGTACTAACTTTTGCCCCTGGCGTCACGTGTGTTGTTTTCAGAATAAAAAGTAGTTTTATAATAATCCTAGGAAAATCAAATAGGTACTTACATCCTATGCAAAGAAATAAAGATTCGGTTTGTTTCTACCAGAAGAACTAGATAACAGTTTGTCTATGTATAAATTCAGGCAGTTCCGATAGTAGGTCTTGGTGTGTTTAGCGAAAAATATATTTCTCAAATGATGGTATTGAAAAATTTATTCAGATATACATCCATTTATTGTATTGCTACCTGTCAACCTAGAAAATATAGAGCTTATTATATACATTTTCATATAATTACAAACTTTGGCTTTTATAATAATAATAGACTATTGATTTTAGTAGCAAACCAGCAGGGCTTTTGTTGTCCAGGGTAGAATAGACAAAAATGACATCACTTCGTCATACATTGCGTAGGTAAATTATTGAAGTTAATAAATTTGAAATGGTTTACGCATTCAATGAGTATGAGACACAATTTTTGTCTATTCTACTCTACACAGCAAATGCCTGCTTGGCCCTATTTACTGTTTAATGAACCTGACTTTTAAGACTTTCAGAACCAGTTTTGACAATATTATATCTTAAATCTTGCTGCGCCGTGCACCCATGCAGTATTGAGGACACTAAAGGATATTTTTAAAACTTCATAGGCTAAAATTAGTCCCACAAATACCTGACATCATCATCAACGTCACACCTGAATATATTTTTGAGAATGCTATACTACATGTTACTATCACTACAATAGGCAGACTGATGCTGTGGTGGAATTCTTGAAAAGAAATACCGGGCTCTCGCTACGCGTCGAAAGTTGAACTTTCAACGAAATGTAAGGATCAGTTCATTTATGGTGATACTTCCAACCACAGAATTCTGAATAATAAGCTACGTGTCTTATTTAGATTTCTGTGCTTCCAACTATAAATCTTTCGACCTTGATTTTTTTCCGTTGGTCTGGGCGTTTTCAATGTATAATAAAAAATCTACCTACATATGTAAATAATGCATCAAGTATCAATTATCTAGTACCCATATCACAAGCTTCGAGTAGCTTACTTTGGGGCTAGATGGTGCTGTGTCGATTGTCCAGCATTAATTATTATTTCATTTATTATTAACCTACTTATATGAAGAGTTTTGGCCGAAGGGTGTCAAGTTTCGAGGGTTCACCGGCCGCCTGCAAGGAGACACCACCGTGCATCGTCATCAGAACACATGACACCCGGATTGCACCATTTACACGTCGCCGCATTAGTAGCGTGTTATTAAACTTATTAATTAGGTTATACTATTTTATGTATGTTAGTTTTAAGTTATATATTACGATGGACCGTAGAAAAAGTTAGATAAGATCATTTGATTTGACGACCGATGTGGCGCGGTGGGCGAAAGTCCGCCTGCGACGCAGGAGGTTGCGGGTTCGATTCCCGCCTCGGAACAAATTTGTGTACGATCTGCAGAAATTTGTTCCGTTAAATTGGGTGTATTCTATGTATAATAAAAAATATCTATATAATGTATTGTATTAAGTATATCAGTCATCTAGTACCCATAACACAAGCTCTGCTTAGCTTGGGGCTAGATGATGCTGTGTGGACTGTCCGGAATTATTATTATTATTATCAATAACTGTTCTAAATTTATTGTCCGAAATAAATGATTATCTATAATATAAAAATGAATCGCAAAATGTGTTGGTAAGCGCATAACTCAACAACGCCTGGACCAATTTGGCCAAATCTTTTTTTAAAATGTTCGTTGAAGTTCAAGGATGGTTTTTACGGCGAGAAAAATATGATATTTGACAAATAAATAAATTTCCCCGCGGGCGACGCTGCGGGGCGCAGCTAGTTATTATATAAAACAAAGTCGCTTGCCTGCCGCTGTCTATCTGTCTGTCTGACTTATGTATGCTTTAAAACTACGCAATTGATTTCGATTCGGTTTTTTTTAATAGATATAGTGATTCAAGAGGAAGATATATATGAATAATACATCTGAGCGAAGCAAGAAGCGTTGATAGTTTTACGAAGAAACATTCCTCATCCGCGAAGTGAACCTTATGCTTCCATTTTGTTGAATACCGGCGTCTATTGTCATGTTTCTTCTGATCGTTTAGACTAGGACTAGGTTAAAAGCAAGTACCTTAACTAAGAATAGATTATTCCCCAGAGCGTCTTTGTAATCATTACATTCAATCCCAGTGAGAGTCATACTTCCTACTTAACAACACTGATACCTATGAATATACTAAATATATCCATTAAGCTAAGCACAGAGTTTGTTGTATAAGGTAGAGTAGCAAAAATGAGATCACATCGCCATACATTGCGCAAAGTATTGTAGTTGAAGACAAGAATTTCAAATGATTTACGCATTCGATCACGGAGGGACGTCATTTTTCTCTATTCTATACTAGACAAAAAAGTCTGTGCTTGGCGTGATCAGTGGTGATAAAAATAAAGTGACAACAATAGAAAAAGTTTTTCTTGTTAAAAACTACAGTAAATTGTGTCACTATAGTCGATTTTTGTTTATCAAACTAACCTTATACCTGTACCATGAGTTTTGACAATACAATCGCCTGACTTTACTACTCCTATATTAGTTACGTAAATACGCAGATAGCTTTTTTACGCTCATTTTTATTACCCAACTATCCGCAAGAGGCGCTGTTCAAGTTTTCATACATTTTTTTATCTACAATCGCTAGCGAGTATATTAAACAAAAACTCATGGTAGACGAACTGGATCTGAGTATCGTGGAACCCCGAGGTAAAAAACTTAAAGAACATAAAATGTCTCTACGTATCGTCTTGTATTACTTTGTCCATGGTAACATTATTTATTTGGCATATCTATTAAGTGAAAACACAGATTGATTAATAAATATAACTTTATTTATAAGTATAACAATCTAGTAATTTTGGTATCTACTACTACACATTTATTTTAAATCTTGGTAGGTAAGATTTAAATTATCAATCTACTAAATTCTATTAAATAACGAGTATGCAGTCTTGTTAACAATTCATTTGACTAATTAGATCTTAAACCTTTTAACGAAATGCTTTACGATCATCACGGGGTCCTATTCAATATTCAAGATTATTGCGATACAACATTTATTTGTTTTATATTTTTTAAGTAGTATTAGTATTATATATATATATTATATATATTTATTAGTATTAAGTAGTATTTTTTAAGTATTTTGTAAGTCAAGCATGCAACAGAGATTTTGCAAAGTTGCAAAATTTTCTAGGCATCAAAAATACTTGAAACAGGTACTTAAATTAATCTACACATAGGTATAATAAAATTGTAGAGGTCGAATTCCTGACAATGAAAAAAAAGGCCATAAACCGAATCAGGGAGATGTAAGAAGTTTAATTTAACTAATTTGGTTTTATTTAAAATTTTTGTGTCTTTGTTTGTCTATTTATAATAAATAAAATTTCATAATTTTAACACCAACAAAAAAATTACCCTAAAATTATTCATGAACGCAATACAAAATAATACACTTAAAAAAAAAGTATAAGCTAGTAAGTTTTTTCAGTACTTATCCCTACGTCTGAAAATCCGACTCGTGTTTTCTCGTTTTCTTTAATCAATGAATCACTTTTTACGTTCAAGCTACAGATTAGCATCTGTACCTATCTAATATGTAGGTAGCTTTAAAAATTCAACAATTTTATTTTCCTTTGGTAGATATAATTTCAATTTACTAGTGAAATTTTAAAGATGCATATATATTATAAGTACACGTTGGTACTTTATTTATTAAGCTATTATTTAAGGAGGCTGTTTATTACTTAAGTAGATACAAAATATCACAATCTTAATAATGTATAAAGAGCATGCTATTATTTTAAGATAACACCCATCCCAACGCCCTGTAATTTTCAGCATGTACTGTAGATACTGAATATTACAGTACGTAAGTATCATTTTAAGTTACCTATTTATTATCACTATGCGAAATTCATGTTGTATTCATCTTTGCACGAATATCGCATGTTCTATTCTATTTCTATATATATTAGTTCTATTAGATTGAATCGCAGAATAAACCGTCTACGCAAGCGAAATCGGGGACAGAATGCTAGTATAATATATAGGAACAACATTTTTTTTTCTTATTCTATTACTAATAAATCCTACTTATAGCTATTATAAAGGCCACATCGATAAACTTTCGTATTTGTAATACAAATCAGAATTACAATTTCAATTCACTAGTCTTCAGTCCTGCATTTCCCAGTCTCATAGCCTCTGAATAAAAAAAATCTTTCTATTTTCTTCTTCAAGTGACATTCGTGAAGTCATACTTTGGCACATTGGTTCTTGTTTCGTAGCATTTCCATCTCGCTCTTCAGTAGTAATGTCACGCATAGGTCTAGAACTGAAAATAGATAAAATTATTATTTACTAGCTGGTGCCCGCGACTTCGTCTGCGCATGATTAGTATTTCGAGTACTCGCGATTTTACTTGCGTAATTCCCTTCCCCGTGGGATTTTCGGGATAAAATAGAGCCTATGTGTTATTCTAGCTTATAATCTATCTCTGTGCCAAATTTCATGCAGATCCGTTCAGCAGTTTTTGCGTGAAAGAGTAACAAACATCCATCCATCTATCAATCTATCCATCCATCTATCCATTCATACTTACAAACTTTCGCGTTTATCAGTTCAATTCAGTTTGGTTCCCCTGGGCTATACGGGTTTTCAAAAATTTCTCACAGCATTTGAACGACGCGCGCGTCGTTCAGATGCTGTGAGAAATTTTTGTGAATTCCGGGATAAAATGTATCCCATGTCCAATCGTCCCGAGTTCCATTCGAATTCATTCACTTCCGTCGTGATGCGTGGTTAAAGAATTCTTCTTTCACCCTCTCTCCCAGGGGAACCTTACCGAATTCCGGGATAAAAAGTATCCCATGTCCTTCCTTGTAGTATGAACTCAAATCGTCCTGAGTTTCATTCCAACTCATTCAGCAGTTTCGGCGTGATGCGCGGTAAAGGAATTTTACTTTCATACCCTCTCCCATGAGAACCTTACTGAATTCCGGGATAAAAAGTATCCTATGTCCTTCCTCGTAGTATGACCTATAATCATGCCGAGTTTCATTTAAATCCATCAAGTAGTTTCGGCGTGATGCGCGTTTACGATACAGACAGACAGACAGACAGACAGACAGACAGACAGACAGACAGACATGAATGAAAAAAAATACAGTTTTGGCTTGAGTATCGATAATAGAGTGAACTCCAAAAAAAATTTTCAAAATATCTTCAATGTACAGAATTGGACCTGTTACAGTTTTATTATAAGTACTAGCTGGTGCCCGCGACTTCGTCTGCGCATGATTAGTATTTCGAGTACTCGCGATTTTACTTGGGTAATTCCCTTTCCCGTCGGATTTTCGGGATAAAATAAAGCCTATGTGTTATTCCAGCTTATAATCTATCTCTGTGCCAAATTCATCCAGATCCGTTATGCAGTTTTTGCGTGAAAAAGTAACAAACATCCATCCATCTATCAATCTATCCATCCATCTATCCATTCATACTTACAAACTGTCGCGTTTATCAGTTCAATTCAGTTTGGTTCCCCTGGGCTATACGGGTTTTCAAAAATTTCTCACAGCATCTGAACGACGCGTGACGCGTCGTTCAGATGCTGTAAGAAATTTTTGATAACCCGTATAGCCCAGGGGAACCAAACTGAATTCCGGGATAAAATGTATCCCATGTCCAATCGTCCCGAGTTCCATTCGAATTCATTCAATTCCATCGTGATGCGTGTTTAAAGAATTTCTCTGAGAAATTTTTGAAAACCCGTATAGCCCAGGGGAACCAAACTGAATTCCGGGATAAAACGTATCCCATGTCCAATCGTCCCGAGTTCCATTTGAATTCATTCAATTCCATCGTGATGCGTGTTTAAAGAATTTCTCTTTCACCCTCTCTCCCAGGGGAACCTTACCGAATTCCGGGATAAAAAGTATCCCATGTCCTTCCTTGTACTATGAACTCAAATCGTCCCGAGTTTCATTCCAACTCATTCAGCAGTTTCGGCGTGATGCGCGGTAAATGAATTTTACTTTCATACCCTCTCCCATGAGAACCTTACTGAATTCCGGGATAAAAAGTATCCTATGTCCTTCCTCGTAATATGACCTATAATCATGCCGAGTTTCATTTCAATCCTTCAAGTAGTTTCGGCGTGATGCGCGTTTACGATACAGACAGACAGACAGACAGACAGACAGACAGACAGACAGACAGACATGAATGAAAAAAATTACAGTTTTGGCTTGAGTATCGATAATAGAGTGCCCTCCAAAAAAAATTTTCAAAATATCTTCAATGTACAGAATTGGACCTGTTACAGTTTTATTATAAGTATAGATAGATAGATAGGCTTTAAACGACTGTAGTATAGAGGGTACCTAACCTATAGTAGGTTCGTGGTAGGTAGTAAATATTCAAGTTTTAAAATACCACCCTGTTTGTTTATGTCAATGATTGGTAGAGTCAATAATAATCAAGATTTCAAACTAATTGAGTGTTGTTCCTACATGAAATTCGACATAAATTAAACGAAAGGAGAACTTGGGACACAAACTGTAGTCTGAGTACCTACACTATATACTAACGACCCGCCCCGGCTTCGCACGGTTTTATTATAAGCATAAACCTTCCTCTTGAATCACTCTATCTATTAAAAAAACCGCATCAAAATCCGTTGCGTAATTTTAAAGATTTAAGCATACGAGGGGACATAGGGACATATGGACAGAGAAAGTGACTTTTTTTAAACTATGTAGTGATACACCGGTTTTATGATTATTTTGCTTTCAAATCATTTTTTTTTATGAATATAAACAAAGATTCGGAAGTGGTCGTAAAAGAAAATATATAAGCATTTTAATTCGGTTTTAAGTTTTTTCTAAAAATGTAAATGAAACAACGCATATTTTTTCGTAGAAATTATGCTATTTATTGCAATATATGTAATTGGAACTTATGCAAATGGAACAATGGATGGAACTTATTCAGATCGAACATTCGCAAATGTATATGCAATATAGGTACTGTGTGATTTATGTCCATTATCACTACATAGTATAAAATAAAGTCGCTTTCTCTGTCACTATGTCCCTATGTCATTATGTCCCTTTGAACGCTTAAATCTTTAAAAGTACGCAACGGATTTTGATGCGTTTTTTTAATAGATAGAGTAATTTAAGAGGAAGGTTTATACGTATAATAACCGTGCAAAGGCAGGGCGGGTCGCTAGTATTGATATAAAAACCTATAAGAAGATACGTACCGATGTATAGGGCTCCAAAAGTAATAACCACGATGCCTCCGACGTCTTTATCAATCGTGAAGAAGATGTAAATGATGCAAGAAGTTCCCACCACCATGACATACAACTCGTACATGTAGAATACACGGATGATGGTGATGCTTTTCTGGATACAAAAAACAATTGCATATTATCATAAATAATACCAACTTTAATAGATACAAGATATAAACTAGTAGATTGATGTATTGATAGATGGAAAACACTCTTCTAGACAACTTAAATTTGATATTAATAGCTTCATTTGTGTGGGCTTACAAAATAAGCACAAAATTTAAACTATATCAAAATAATACAAATGAAAATTAGAATAGAAAATGCTGAAACATGTGATTGTTTATTTCATACGAGGACATAACTGTTTTCATTGTAAGAGTAGGTATATTCATTTTTACAGTGTAGGGAAAATTAAACAATTCAGTTTTCAATGTTTTCAATTTTCGTAATTCTTTTCTTACACCTATACTCGTATCTTCTCGTACACCTATACTGTCATCATCATCAGCCTATATCAGTCTACTGCTGGACATGCATACACCTCCCCTTATGAGCGCCATAGCATGCGGCAAGCTGAAGACAGGGTTTTCAGCTTGCTCTTGTGCGTTTTTTATAACTCCTTTATATTAAACTTGATTAATATTAATGCATTATAAACTACAAAATTATTGTAAATGGATAGCGTAGTAGTAGAACTAGATTTTACAATTGAAACAGTTAAGCTGTCTTCGATGCCGTTTTAAATAAAAAATAAATAAAAATCATTTATTTCAAGCACACGACTCATATAGGGAAAAAGGTATAAATGAAACTTACAAACTAACAGTGTATGTGGACAGATGGCGTTCACAACAGTGCCTCGTGTAGGCACAGTCCACTCTGGAGGCTATCATGGCTAGGACGATGTTTTCCATAGAGAATTTCGCCTAGTTCTGAACAAGCCTTTTTACAAAGTTCCTAAAATATAAACTTACTTTAAATACCCCAACAATGAGTGCGATCAGAAAGCCAATGTCCACCAACAGCGCTACCCCTAGTAGCGCCAGAAATATTATTAGGGGATCCCAAGACCGGAACGCTAAAATAGCACATATCAAGAAACCGAGGAAGCCAATGATGAAGATATCTGCTGCCTGAAACAAGACATATAACCATACTTATAACACAAAAGTGTATCTATATGGATGTTTGTTACTCTTTCACGCAAAAAGTACTGAATTAATCGGACTGAAATTTTAAATGGAGGATTTTCTATCACTGGAGTAATACATATCCAAGCTGTTTTTCATCCCATAATACAGTTCATATGGAAAAGAAGAAACCGTGAAACGTTTCCTATAGAAGCATATAGGAACTAGGCGTAAAAGCTCTTTGAGCAATCGTTGAATTACCGACATTATAACTTTATAGGTAGGTACATTAAAACAGAGCAAACATGGGTATGGGAAAATGCTGCTTCAATATGTGAAAGATCGTTAATTATTTAAAGGACTCACTTGAATTTTAAAATGTTGTTTGAATTTGACTCGACCATTTACAATAATAAAAAAAAAATACTCATACTTTTTGCAACTCGCGTGGATTTATCGAAGTAGCCTATAACATGGAAGTATTATTGAATATAAAAAATGTGTAAAATTTTATTAAAAACAGTGTTTTAACTTTATTAAATCACTCAAAATTAAAAGTTGACCTACATGGCTGTGCGCTGAGCACTCTCAAAAACGGTTGAAAAGAAAATAATCAAATCATGTTTCAAATAAAGTTTTCGGAAATTCTACGCTCTACAAATCTTGAGATGTTTACATCATTAGAGCAATTTAAACCGAGAAAATCGCAACAAACTATGTTTTAGATCTTTGACCTTCAATAACTTACAACGAAGACACGAGATTTTATGAGACTTTTAGACGACTTTTAGCACTAAAATGAAGGCTTATACAAAAATTCAGCATATTACTCTCATTGATTGAAAGCTAATTTTACTGGAATAAGTGTAAAAAATCGACCCAGAAAACTTTTTTCGTGTAACAAAATAATTAAAATATCGTTTCTCTGTCAGCGTTATCAACTTTAACTTACCAATTTTAGTACCGCCCATATTGGTAAACAAAATCTTGAAGGTAAAACATAACAACACTTTTCATCTGAAAGTTCTTCTCTCGTCTGTATAGGGTCCATTTTACTGTATTAAAAGTTAGATAGACAGGAGGTTCACTGTCAAATACGTGCACTCATTCACTGTCTAGTACGGAACTGAACGAACCACCATGTACCAGCATATAGATTGTACTAGAGCGTCTACTGCATTTGATAAAAACGAATAACAAAGGCGTGGTTTTGTTATTCGTTCAGTTTTTGGCAGACTATATCCAATTACCTTGGTATGGTACCGACAATCGGCAATACGCCAGTATCTACGCCATGTAAGAAATACAGGACCAACAAAGACGTGTGCTGCTTTCCCAAGGATATAAAACACAATTGAGTTGGCTTTATTTAGCTGCACAAATAGTGTTTCTGGGTTTTTTCTCTTTTAGTCGTATATTAAGGTAATAATCCTTATTGATTCTGATTGTGACCTCATCAAATTATGACAGCGCATGCGCTGTTACACTCCTCTTGGTTATAGTGGTACCCCATGAGTCATAGTGTGAGTCACTTAAGTTGGCAAGGGTACAAAAATATTTGTACCTTGTAAAAGTTTTTGATCATGAGTGTCCATGGTAAGTAAGTCGGTAAGTATGAACATCAGGTTTTGACTGATGCTAATTTCAAAACAAAGTTCTCAATAGCGCCATACTATCAAGATGGCTAAAATGACGTTTGTGCATTTGGAGAGACTTTCATTAATAGAATATGAGAACTGTCAAATTGGTAGTCATAAACGTAATCGTCACAGCTATGTATGAACCACAAAAATATTGTGCCAGTAAAATACTAAAAGGATTTTGACACGATACTATTGTAATGTTTAGGCGATTTATTTTGTGGAATTCAGCCCCTGAGCTTGGTTTCTTTATACCTTCTATCGAGACGTCTCGTCATAGAGACGTTCCGTTTTGTATGTGATTTGGCTCCTCTAGCCTTCAGAGAAACACGCAACCCCAACGTCCCTGACTATGTCACCCACTAAGCGGACGTGTTCCGAGTGGGAGAGAAAGTGTGAGATCAAAAAGTGTGGGATTATAAGTGTGGGATTATAAGTGTGGGATTAAAAAGTAGGTTTAAAAAGTGTGGAATTCAAAAGGGTGATTTTTAAGTGTGAGATTAAAAAGTGTCGGATTTAAATGTGTGAGTTAATCTCACACATTTGTGTGATAAAAAGGTGTTGGATTAAAAAGTGTGGGTTAATGAATATGGGATTAAAAAAGTGGAACTAAAGAGTGTGGGATAAATTAGTGTGAGATTAACATTATATCAAAACTTATGTTTTAAATCTTTGAATAGACCTATCTAACTAAGTTCATTTTATTGCTAAATTGAAGGGTGTTCTCAATCTGCCCATGTTGTTCAGGATTAATTTACACTGGATTTATATAACCCGTAAAATGTAAACTGCATTCGATGTCAGTAGCAGCAATAACATTGACTTTGGTCGAGAATAGATTCTCGAAATTCTTGGCTTCAGCATTAGATGCTTCGTACCAGATTCGAAGGACTAGAATGATAAATATGATAGGAATGAAATGTGCGTTGGGTATTTAATAAAAATATGAAATAAAATGCAATACAGAAGCAAAGATTAAACTTTATTTAAGGTTTTCTAACAATATTGGCATGTTTATTCGACAACATAATTATTTAAATCATTTATAATGGGTTCCTTTTCTGCAAAAATCAATATTTTTTTCATAAACTGGACCTGGCAAACTTTGTTTGTCATAACAGTCAAAGGATGAGACTATTTATGATTTTAAAATTCATGCAAGTTTTATATTTTAATACTTATTATCCTATTCCTGACGAATACATAATCCAAAAACACAAATCTTTACAATCGGTCCAACAGTTCTCGAGTTAACTAAATGTTGTATAAAACAAGACATTCTTGAATATACACTATACATTGAAATAAATGCTCACAAACTAGAACAAATTTTGATGCATATTAGATATGGTAAGAAACATTGCTTCATCCCGTGTGACGCTATATTTTATTTTATAAAGGGAAGCAGTCTTGTTGCAAAAGTTTTTTAAAATTCACTTCTTGCTTAGTTAAAGAGTAGTCTTACTGTATTTAGGATACCTCCGGTATGCCATATACAAATACGTATACATAAAAATCAGTGGACAGTCAAGTACCTAAAGTAGTAAATCATAACTTTATTTCTACTTAAAAATAATCACTGAGACAACTCATATTTTAATCTATACATGATTATCAAAATAATATAAAAAATAAATTGTTAATAAATTTTCTCTTCGCCTCAATCTTTTGTCCACTAGTGGAAGAGCAAAACTGGCCCTGTCATTTCAATATTTACTTATGTACTCAGCGCTTCAGTATTGATACATACGTCGTGGTAATGCAGCCAGTGTCTTGGGGACGCTTTGGACTGGTATTCACATGGATCAATTAAGCTACCTTTAGACTGTTTGCAACCGCCTGCAGTAAGCTCAATGGTATCAATTGTATACTTATACTAGTATAGTTTGATTTTTTTCTATTCCTTGATTGTAATTTTCGTTTTTCATAAAGATTATCTCTTATAATTTTTAATCTTATATGGGTAGGTACTATATTATATCAGTTCACACTTCTTCACTCCTCAACTTGCCTGTGACTTCACCTTCACGTGTCATTTGAGAGAAGTCGAATTGGTTCTTGTTTCTCAGCTTTACCATCTCACTCTTCAGCGTTATTATGATGCAGAGGTCCAATACTGGAATTGATAAAAGTTTGTTATCTCAATGCCTAATGATAAACTTTGTTAATGTATTTATAAAGGGCGTTAACACTAACAACTGCGACCTAGGAAGTAGGAAGGTTGAAGGTTCATTGACTAATGCAGATTAGTTACAAATAAATGTCTACGGAACCGATTCTAGTATTTTGTCTTTGACTCTTTGTTTAAATTTTATCTTGCTTTACTTTCTCGTCTTGTGTTACTCTACCTATCATCTTTTTTACTAGGTACATGACAAAGTTACTGATATTTCAAAACTGAGTGAAACTACGAACCTCTTTTTCACCCCCTTAGAGGTGGAATTTCCAAAAATCTTTTTTAAATGTGTTTTTGTAGTAAAAGGTACCCTCCAAATTTTAGCATTCTTGTTTTAGGTTGGGCTTTGTCTCCAATTACTCGTTTGTTCCTTTATACGAGTTATATTAATATTACTTTTGTATGCTATACTAATGTCTGCACTTGCCTTGTGAAGCTAAAGAGCATGTATTCTGTTCTACTCTATTCTTTAACCAGTGAGAATTGAAATACCTTAAGAAAAGAGGTTTAGGGAAACTTATTGTTCATTGACCAGGATGCTACAAATATTTTGAACCGCAAAAGAAATCACAATAAAAAAGGTATATTTTCGGTCGATATGTGATCAAACCAAGCATGTTATCAGCGTGTCTCTACCATCTTCTAGTCAAAATAATTATAGGCGACTTGTGAGTTCTCTTAATCCATTCAAATCATTTCGTTTAAGTACATAATTCTTAAAAGATGAGCAACCTTTGATTTTAATCACCTTTTTAAGTGCATGTGGATATGGATCAATTGAGCTACCTTAAGACTGTTTGCAACCGGCTGTTCAATTTTTTTATATTACATATATAATACCTGGTTCAATTTTTTTCTATTTCTTGTACAAAATTGTTGAATGTAATTTTCGTTGTTAATAAAGATGTTGTGATCTTTTTAGTATTTATTTCGTTTAGTAGAGAAGATAACGAGTACTCACAGATGTAACAGATTCCAATAAAAATAAGCACAATGCATCCAGCGTTCATCGAAGACTTCGCGATATCCACGATGATGAAGATAATGATGGAGGTTTCGACAGCCATGGCAAACCACTCGTAGAAGTAGAATATGCGGATTTTGGTGATGTTTTTCTGGAATTTTAAAAAACATTACTAAGTATTATTCTTGATATGGATCAGTTTCTGTTTCCAACCTCTAGACTGTTTGCAACCGTCTGCAGTTAGCCCAATTGCCTTAATTTTATATACAAGTTTTTTTTTGATTCTAGATAGAATTCTATACCTACCTTTGGGTATTGTGGACAACAGTTTAATAGTGCTTGGTAACAAAAACAAAGAAAGGAAAACATACTGAGTGAATAAAATACTATAATTAATAAGAAAGGATAAGCTCTTACATTGAATATCCCAACAGTGAGTGTGGTTAAAAAGCCGATGTCAACTGCCAACGCTACAGTCACCAATGCCACAACAAGGATGTCGACGTATGTTACGCGACTGCCGCCGAACGCGAACATCATCAGTACTGCAAAAGCCATGTAGCATATGCCCACAAGATCCAAGGCCTGGAAAAAACAAAATAAAGCTTGTATCATTATTATATTGAGGGAGGCCTATATCCAGCTGTGGACTGATTTAGGTTGATGATGATGCTTATAATAATCACAACATAGTATGAAACAAAGTCGCTTTTTCTGTCCCTATTTCCCTTTGACTGCTTAAATCTTTAAAACTACGCAACGGATTTTGATGCATTTTTTTAATAGATAGAGTAATTCAAGAGGAAGGTTTATACGTATAATAAAATTGTGCAAAGCCGGGGCGGGTCGCTAGTAATAATAAAATGATAAAAGGTAAAGATAAGAAGAAATTTTAACAATTTTTTTTCTCAAATAAATCAATGCAAAACTATAGAACATCTTCGATAAAGAAATAGTTTTAGTATTCCATATATTTTTGAAATTCCTAACTAACCTTGGTTAACAATGTTCTTTATGATTGCATGGCTAAGGTTATTTTATTGCAAACTCACCAATTTTATAAAGGCCCATGTTTGTAAACAAAACCTCAAAGGTATAACAAAACAGCACTTCCTAATTAAAGGTTCCTCTTTCATTAAAATAGAATCCATTTTTACTTTGTTATTTGTATACAAACAGAACCAAACAAACAATTGTAAATACGTGCACGCATCCAATGTCTAGATAGCGACTGAAAGAGTCAGCGTGTATTTATAAAACGTAGCCTTCATACTATCTATACCTACCTTCCTATATTGGCAAAATATCTCTCTGTATAAACGTAGAGTTCATTTTGAGTTCATTCGATAAGGTGATCCCGACTTTTGTGACGCATCAACCAGTTTATAGCATCGTTAACAAAACAAAACCATTTGCATTTCCGAGAAAATATAAGGATACTTTTACAATAGTGGGCCACATTTAGCAAACATCCCGTCTTTGTCTGTCATTCTACATGTCATTATCCTCTTACTCTCTTTTACCCGAATACCTATTTAGGAAACTTACGATATTGATTCTTATTCAAAGACCGCATCAGATATTGCACAGTAAAATGCATATGTATCTAGATTACCATAACTTTAAGGCACTGACTGGAGGTACACTACTGAAGTTGCTCTTGGTGGCCATCAAACTACGTTTTTGTATCTTTTCCTTAAATAGACAATATAAAACTGCTTCATATTATTCATTAAAAAAGCTTATGATAGGTTTAACAAACTGAACGTTGGATTTTTGAAAATTCCTTAGCGTAAGTAGTTTTATGATAAAATAATTGGGGGCGCCACTTACGTCGCAAACAGCGCCTTAACGTTAGTTAAGTATATAATAAAATAAGAGGTGGCGCTAGTGTAGGTACCTACCTCCTGTTTACGCCTAGAATTCTAATGAGTCCTTAAACACTCACAGTTAGAAAGAGTATAATGTAGAGGTGAAAACTTTTTCTATTTCTCATAAAAATTACTTTTAAATAGTAGGGGAACCAAAGGAGGGATTACTGGATTTTCTCGACCGTGTCAAATTAAAATGCGGGGGAGTCCTTGCACCCTTTGAGTACCTACCTCCAACAAATCCACCATATCCAGTAGGGGATAGTTATCATCTGAAGAAACAGCTTGTGACTAGGGTAGACTCGACAAAAATGATATACAAACCTCAAAGTAGGTATTTAAAATATTGGAAATTAAATATATCCGGTTCATGTCTTTTATGGGGTGGTAAACAAACCTGATCCAAATAAAAGCTTTCGTATTTTAATTAATTCGTATGACAAGGTCTCTACAATTTGATAAACTAGGTTAGTAGATATCCAGGTTAAAGTCATAAAGAACTCTGATTTAGTTCAAGAAACTCTCTTCTGAAAGAAACTGTCTGCCCGTGGTTTTGCACGCATTGTTTCTATGGAAACGTTTCAAAGATTTTTGGGATGAAAAGTAGCCTAGAAACGTTTTATTCTAGGGCTAAAACTACATAGGTATGTCTATTAAATAATTCAGCCCAATTCACAATTCCTCGTTCAGTAGTTTTTGCGTGAAAGATTTATATCAAAACTTTCACATTTAAGATATTATTGTAATTTATTAGCAACGCGCCTGCAATAAGAATATCAGTTGTCACACATACGTCTTTAGACTTTTTATCATCAGGCGCAAGCTGCTTGAATGCCTGTAGATAACCATTGCTATCATGTTTGTTATTCCTACTTTTATCCTGCATTGTTTATTTTGTTGGCATTTACCTATTTGTGTGCTCAATGAGAATAGTTCAATGCTTCCTATTTATACTCGTAGTATACAATACATCTTCTAATAATAATAATACATTCATCCAAATCATTATCACCAGCCTATATTAGTCCACTGTTAGACATAGGCCTCCCCTAATGAGCGCCATAGCACTCCTCTTCAGCTTTTCATAGACTTGTCTTCATCTAATTCAGTTATTTACTCAAAAAAGCGACTGCTGAGCGCCCCGATCAGCGCGTTTAAGTAGAGGTTGAACAGGATGGGTGAGCTCAACCGCCCTTGGCCCAAATTCCACTAAATAAATCGCTTCACCATTTAAATAGTATCGTGTCAAAATGTCAGTGTTAAACTCTTTTTGATATTCTACTACCACAAACTTTTAGAGATTCATTCATAGCTTTGACGATTACGTTTATGACTACCAATTTGACATTCTAATTCTGAAAGTCTATTCAAGCGCAAAAAATAGCAAATACCAAATGCACAAACGTCATTTTAATCATCTTGTTTGAATGGCATATTGAGACCTATGTTTTGAATTTAATGGAATTCGGCCCCCTGTCTTAACCCACATTCCAGCCTACATGGATTTCTAACACTTCTATCTTGAAAATTTACAACTATTAACATTGGGTAAAATGGGTCCCTTTCTCAGCTTATTGAAGTAGGTACTAAGCGTTGCCCAATACAGCGCTGGTTTCTTGTATTTGTTTGTACTTCTATCTAGACATAAGATTGAATTAAACATGATCTACTTACCGCTGAGTTAGGTTACCATGGCTTTTTTTAAGATACTTCCTTGCAGGTGGATTGCATATTACTACGTCACAAAACCAGCGTTGCTCGTTCAATTTTATGTGGAGCAACATTGTGCTGAGACAGGACCTATTGATTTGCTGCATAACTTGTTATTAGTTATTTTAAGTAATTTTAAGTAGGTACCTAAATTATGATGTTTATGTAGTGAACCAATAAACAAATTTTGCTTTCTTTCTTTACTTATAATGTAGAGAACAATGTGCAGAGCTGGAAAAGTATAGCGGTAAGAAAGTAGTTTTTGGTAAGACGTAGGTACCTAGGTGTCGACGGCAACACCAAAAAGCTAAGTCCGACCCTGTTTCAAATGCCTGATAATATTGAAATCTTCAAGTATTTTGCAGATGATACACAGGAATGCTTCGCTAATATTGAAATAGAGCTTAGAGTCCCTAATATTATATTGATTTCGTAATAGGTTTTCCACCGAGAAAATACGTAGGCTGCGTATCAACATCTTAGCTATCAATCTTTTCTGTATATCAATACAGAAAGAATAAAAATAAGTGAGTGATTGAAAAATGATTTTACCTTAGTTAAAAACAGGTGATCGAGTGAAAGTTAAATTTAGACAAACAGACTGAGATTAGTTAAGCTGATTAGTTAAGATTACAATCTAGGAATAGAAAAAAGTAAAATTAGTATTTAAACTGAAATTAACTACAGACTTTTAAGAAAGAAAAAAGCTACATGTATTTATTATTTACATTATCTGAATTTCTGGTCAATGTAACGCGTGACCCGAGAGCTGGTGAGTATTTGGCGCAGCGCATCAGCATTGCCAATATTGCCATACAGCAGCGTGGCAAATTTTCAATGCAGCCAGTGTCTTGGGGAAGCTTCCGACTGCTATTGACATGGATCAGTTAAGCGACTTCTAGTCTGTTTGCAACCGATTAGACTTCAATTTTAATTAGTTTGTAATTTATGGTCTAAGTAAGACTGTAAGTATTTTAATAGAAGCTACATCAGCTTCTATTATATCAATTTACTAGCGACCCGCCCCGGCTTCGCACGGTTTTATTATACGTATAAACCTTCCTCTTGAATCACTCTATCTATTAAAAAAACCGAATCAAAATCCATTTCGTAGTTTTAAAGATTTAAGCTTTCAAAGGCACAGAATAGACAGGGAAATAGGGACAGAGAAAGCGACTCTATTTTATACTAAGTAGTGATAACAATAAAAAATACTTGTGTGGAATGGAAGCATGAAAAAAACACTGTCTTGGTCATATCTGTCATTTTTTGTATTTTGTTCATAAAAACAAAACCTCCGCGAGTCCAAATTACAATAGGAAATACAATTTTAATTGTAAATACTAATTCGGCAATAAATATACAAGTTATACTATAATAAGAATCCTTATTATACACAATCTAAAACTAATTAAACTAGTTAAGCTTAGCATAGTTTCCGTTTAGCTTACTAAATAATTTATTTGGACCTTTCTCTTCATCATCATCATTTCCTATAGCCTCTAAATCTTCCGTTTCGTTTGTTTGAGTAGGTTGCGTTAACTTGACATCAAAGCTTTCAGGATTCTTCACGTACTTTTCAGTATCTTGCATCATAGCGCATTCGGCTTCGTTTGCGTTGTTAGTAAAGCTGAACTGAGTGTTGTCCTCTAGCTTTAAGATCTCACTTCTGGTCAGTAGTATTAGATAAACTTGTATACCTGTAAAATAATAAGATGTGAGAATGTGAGGTAAACGTGGACTTGAGTGGAGACCGCGAATTGGCAAACGTAGTGAAGGACGCCCTATCAATATAATATGTGGTAAACGTGTATTTGAGTGGAAACCTCGACATGGCAAACGTAGTGTAGGACGCCCTCCGGCATGGTGGGATGAATATCTTTGAAAAACTGCTGGCAGATGCTGGATGCTGAAGACAGGGCGCCACAGCACTTATTAGGAAAGGCCTATGTCCAGCAGTGGACTAGTATAGATTGATGATGATGATGATGATGATAATATTCAAAGTACTTTGTAATTATGTGGTGTGTTTTGTGTGGTTCCTAGCATTAATTATCTTTAGGTACTTCCTTACTCATATTATAAACGCGAACGTTTGTATGTATGTATAGATGTTACTTTCTGTTTCAAGTAATAACTACTGAAGGAATCGGACTGAAATTTTATATTTTTTAAGACTTTTTCAGCCCACAAATCATCCTCCGTTTCTATATGTAGGTAATAGGATTAATCTTACTATTATAATAAATTGGAAAGTCTGTGTGAATGTTTGTTATAAGTAATCTCCGTAATTACTTAAATTATATAGATAACATTTGGTACGTAGATAGTTAAGGACCTAGAATAAGACATAGGCTAATAAACTTTTCAAAATTTTACCTCTGAGGGGGTTAAATAGGTTGGTAAAGTTTGTATGGAAAATTATTTTTGCTTGGTTCGATTTACTCAAAACTAAAACTATGAAATAAATAATTAAACACGTATTTTTAGTTTTACAAAATAACCCCAAGGAGTTGTATAATAAATTTCTGAAATTTTTACGAAAAAAAAATCTGGTTAGCGGGCGAAGCCGCCAGGCGCGTCTAGTATATTATAAAACGAATTAGAAGAGATGAGTAAATGATAAATGAGATGAATAAAGCTTAATGTTTGAAAACAAACTGAACGTTTGAATTTCGGAACTTCCTCTGTTAAATTGAATTACATGATAAACGAAATGGTGGCGCTAGTTTAGCATAAGCTTTATTAATCTCATTTTCTAAAAAATCTCAATCTATAAAATCTCATTTATCATGCATCTGTAGTAGTTTCATTTTGACTATTATAGGAAGAGATACGAAAACAGAGTTTAGTGGCCACCAAGAGCAATATCGTAAAATATATGGTGTCGCTAGTTTAGCTCCTCTTTGCGCCTTAAAGTACTTACAGGTGCTAAAAAATCCGAGTATCAATATAATACGAAGTGCATAAGCTGCGAATAAGACTCCTGCGAATCCGGCCAGTAGGACAAACCAATAGATGAAGGCTCCAAGAAAAAGAACGATGTTGAGGACACAAAACCCAATGCTGAAGTTATTGTAGATTTTTAGGAGTTTTGCGTCTTTCTGAAAATATAAGAGAAAAGGATTAATTTACTAAAGTCAAAAATTATCCGATCCTGTCCATCCAAATAGTAAACATATCAAAATAATAGTATTACTTTGATATGTTAAGTTTATTAATAAAGATTTTTTAAAATTGAAAAAAAATTGAATTGTCCATCCAAAGGTTGCCTGGAAGAGATCGCTGTTAGCGATAAGACCGCAGATAAACGATAAACCTGTTGAATCAATCCATCTTTAAAAAAAACGCTTTCAAATCCGTTGTGCAGTTTTAAGCATACATAGGGACAAACAGAAATCGGGAAGCGACTTTGTTTTATACTATGTAAGTTATTACCTAACTAACGTACATATATGAAGTTTGAGGTTTTAGATATTTTATTCAATAATCAATAATCAATATCTTTATTTCTTTAGGCTTACAAAATAAGCACTTAGACAAGTCAAATTTAATTCGCCTCAATTTTGTGTCCACTAGTGGAATTCTCAAAAGAATTTACAAAAATCACTTACAGAGAACATAAAAATTTAACTTAGTCTAAATATTGTACACTAATGCGTAGGTAGGTAGTTAGTATGCTTCTAAATATTTATATCACTACATAGTATAAAACAAAGTCGCTTTTTCTGTCCCTATTTCCCTATGTCCCTTTGACTGCTTAAATCTTAAAAACTACGCAACGGATTTTGAGGCGGTTTTTTTTAATAGATTGAGTGATTCAAGAGTAAAGTTTATACGTATAATAAAACCGTGCGAAGCCGGGGCGGGTCGCTAGTGTAGTATAAATACACAGGTAGATATATATTATTTAGGTACCTTATATGTATATTTACCTTGTGGCAGCCGATCACGAAAACAACGGTGAAGGCCGTGTCAGCCAAAACTATAAGAATCACAAAACACTTGATCGCAATATACCATCCAGGCCCGAATTTCAACTCCGTGCTTACTAGCTCTGAGATCCATGATGATAGTGATAAAAAGCCTAGTACCTGAAACAGAAAATATATATGAAACTCGCAATATATTATTATTATATTCTATGTATAATAAAAAATATCTCTCCATGTAAGTATAATGTATTAAGTATGTATATCAGTCATCTAGTACCCATATCACAAACTATGCTTAGTTTGAGTCTTTTAATTTGTGTGTGGATTCATCATCATCAACCCATATTAGTCAACTGCTGGAAATAGGCCTCCCCTAATGAGAGCCATGTGTGTGGATTGTCCAACATTATTTATTTATTTATTCTACCGTCCGTATCATCAGGACACCACATACATACAGTACTCCATGGCTCTTCTCAAAGCAACAAAGAGAGTCCTGCCAATGATGTTGCTTCTCCGAGCTTTCTACAACTTCTTTAACGTCTACTGAAAACCATCAACTCTGCAGATAGGACTTTGTTCTACGGATGAGTCGATATATTTCTAATCAGAACAGGTATTGCGCGTAGTCGTTCCTAATTTTATCATTCTTATATGCTATGACATTAAATTAGGCATTTTTGAAGCATCTGTAGAGTTTATTTTACATACCTACTGGCAAAAAATAGAGAAATAAACGATCAATGATAAAAAAATAACAAAAAGACAAAACACTCAAAAAGACAGAACTCAATTCAACTTCGGATATTTTAACGCGCATAAGATTAATCGGTAAACTTACCAGCTTTAGGTATCCAGCAGTCAGAAGACCGTATCGCAACGGCAGACAGCACAGGCATCTTTTAAACTGTGGAGCTTCTACCCTCATCTTAGATTATTTCAACACCTAAACAATGAACTAGCAATAAAAAACACAGTAAACTTATATTAGTATTGCGACGCGTCTATGAGAGATATGCAGTTAAAAACGCGTGGTTGCTTTGGTTCACGCGATACGTCTGAACTTGCTTATCTGCTCCTGGTCTCATAAATAGCTATAACAAGAGATAAATGTTCGTGTAAACAAAATCAGTGGCAGGAACTGTGATTTTAACTAGGTACCTACTTGATGTTTATTGGTGGTTTTAGCACAAATCAATTTGTGGGGTTTTTTGGGAAAAGATAGCTTTTTACTGCAACTAAACAACATATTTGTTCAAAACAATAGTGATAATGGTTCTGCGAATTGTTTTTGCTTTTCAAACTGTTCTACCGGTTTGTTGTTGGAAACGCCTACCTGCTACTGGATATTTTTTTAGTTAATCCCAGAGGGCTTTTGACTAAATAAATAAATAGTTCTGGACAAGGATAATCCTCTCCCAAAAGGGTTTAATGAGGTAAAATCTAAATCACCGCATTTGACAGTTTGTCGTGTGATCCCAGTGTTTTTTCAATTTATCATAATAATAATAACGCTGGACAATCCACACAGCATCATCTAGCCCCAAGCTAATGAGCTTGTGTACCCATAACACAAGCTCTGCTTGCATCATTATCATCAGCCTATATTAGTCCACTGCTGCATAGGCCTCCCCTAATGAGCGCACTAGCTACAGCCCTGTCTACAGCTTCAGCTTAAGTACATTTCTTCCTGCTTAACTTAGGACAAAAAAATGCTGTGTGGTTATTATCACTACATAGTATAAAACAAACTTGCTTTCTCTGTCACTATGTCCCTTTGTACACTTAAATCTCTAAAACTTCGCAACGGATTTTGATGAGGTCTTTTTAATAGATGGAGTGATTCAAGAGGAAGGTTTATACGTCTAATAAAACCGTGCGAAGACGGGGCGGGTCGCTAGTATTATTCTGAATTGAAAAATGCACTGGGATCACAAAACGGACTGTCAAAATTACCTATTATCTACACCCGTTTGGGGGAGGCATGGTGAAAGGTAGGTAGAAAGGATGTAAGTTTGCTGATAAGGAGGGAGGAGGGACTCTACTTTGAAGAGTAGGTAGGTGTTGAGAGGAACAATGGATTTGATAAGAATGGGAACGAGTAGGCCAAAAATAATTTTTATAGTAAATTTTCCAGCACTGTTTATTTATTTGCAGGACAAGTTTAATTTTTTTTATTAACAGGTGAAAGTTATAGTAGAAGTAAATAAGTATTTATTCTGTGTCGCAATTATAAACTAAATAGGTACTTACCTACTCATATTAGTCAAAAGTCTACATCTACATCTACATCTACAACCTTTACTGGTCCACCGCTGGACGCAGGTCTTCCCATGATAAGCGCCTCATTGGCACTCATCATATGGGAGTAATGCCCATAATCCCCACGCTGGGCATGCGGGTTGGGGATCGCAGTTCGGTGGTAGAATTGTTCTACAGGAGGCGCTGCTGCCCGCCCCCCGGTGGATATCCCTTAGTCGCCTCTTACGACACCCGCGGGAAGAGTTGGGGTAGTGCAAATTCTAAGCCGGCACCACACGTCAAAAGTCTAATATTATTTAATTGGCTTTTTCAGGCCTACCGCATTGCAAAAAAGGGAAAAAATCAGATCACATAAGCAAGCATTTTATTTTCCAAATACAGTTTCGTACCTTCAATAAAATACCCAGGAATCTTTATTTTTTAAAACAATAACAAGACGAATAATTACAGCCATTATTTACATTTATACCAAACTCCTAAATATGGAAGCTGTCGAAGTCAGAGTGCCTAGAAAGCTGGCAGCATTACATATTTATTCTTATGGCATTACCCAGGTCTATTATATGAATTCGGTGTAGAAAACAAAACAAATCAATTTAGTTCATAATACATATAAAATTCAATAATACAATACAATTACATATTGTTTTAGCTGATATTTTATTATAATTCGATTTTTAATTGTATATATATTTAATTATCGATAATATATCTAAAATAAATGACTTGAAAATAAAATTACTTTATTGTCCAAAGACAGTTTTGTACCTACAATAAAGTACCCAGGTCTATAATAAATAATTTAATTAGTTGTATAATTAAACATTTGTCCGGGAGTTAGTCATGATCATTCCAACTCTAAGTCCTCGGAAGCTAGCGTTCGACTTCTGACGAGCCAACTTGGCTTTCTTCACCTCCCTTTGCTTCAGGACTTCGCTTCTTACTAGCAGCATCAGATACGTCTGAAGACCTGTAAAGAATTGAATTATAAAATCAATATTTGCTTCTTCCACAAGTGGACAAAAGATTGAAGTGTGCTAAAGATCAATTATCACTTTATTTCTTATATTATTTTTATAATTACTTACCTATAGTACCTATTATTTGACTTGTCTAAGTGCTTATTTTGTAAGCCTAAAGAAATAAATATATTGATTTACTGATTTATTACTGGTAATGTTATTTTGTTTAGGTACTTATTAATAAGCATCCAACTAATATTACAAACGCGAAAGTTTGTAAGTATGGATGGATACATGGATGGATGTTTGTTACTCTTCACGCAAAAACTAATGAATGGATATGGATGAAATTTGGCACAGATATCTGGAATAACTCATTTTATCGCGGAATTCCCACGGAAACGGGAAATACGCGGGTGAAACTGCAAGGCGCTCCTAGTACTTTATAAATATATTTTATTTATTTTTATTTATTTATTTACTTATAACAAGCATCTGACCACGGCTTCGCTCGCGTTGTTTCTATGGAAACGTTTCAAGGCTATTTCTATCTCATGGGAACTGATTTACGGAATATAATAAGCCTATGTGTTATTCCAGTGTTAGAACTATGGCTATTCTAAAGTTCAGCCCAATCCGTTCAGTAGTTTTTGCGTAAAAGAGGAACAAACAGCCATCTATACATCCATAAATCTATACAAACTTTCGCGTTTTTAATAGGTAAGGAAGTTATCTAGAACCCATAACATAAGCTCTTAGCTTGGGGCTATAATATCCGTACCGCGAGTATACTCGAAATACTAATCATGAGCAGACGAAGTCGCGGGCACCAGTTAGTAAATAAATAATTCCGAACAATCCACACAGCATCATCTAGCTCACAGCATCGTCTAGCCCCAAGCTAAGCAGAGCTTGTGTAGTAGGTTACTGATATAATCACTACATAGTATAAAACAAAGTCCCTTTCTCTGTCCCTATGTCCTTATGTCTCTATGTACCTTGGTATGCTTAAATCATTAAAACTACGCAACAGATTTTGATGCGAATTTTTTAATAGATGGAGTGGTTCAAGAGGAATGTTTATACGTAAAATAAAACCGTGCGAAGCCTGGGCGGATCACTAGTCACTAATAAATAATGATAGACAATCCACACAGCATCATCTAGCTAGCCCCAATCTACGCAGAGCTTGTGTTATTGGTACTATATGACTGATATATTAAAGCATCATTTACATGATACCAATTTCTTGCCTGTTGCATATAATTAAATTGAAGCCATAAATGACTTGCATGGTCTAAACAATTATTGTATAAAAATATAAACAATTACCTAAACAATCTAAAGTCAATAATTGCTTTCAAGTAATTGCATTCAATTAATGCTCTTGAATATTCAAGAAAATGTTATCATGTAAATGTGGCTTAAATGACAACTTACAAATATTCCCAACACCGAAGCAGACAAGTACATAATAGTCCAGCTCAACGATCCAGGCGTGATGGAAGATCATGTCATGCAGCATCCGGAACTTCTCCATGTTGCAGCAGGTGAGAAGAACGACGAGGAGGAAGACCGCCAGCATTGTGATGCTGTAGAAGTAGTAGATTTCCAGCATCTTGAGGTTCCTCTGGAAAATAAACAATTTGTATCAATTGTGACGCATATTTCATTTCATTCATTTATTTTTTTAGATCGCTGAATTCTGACACTTGGGCGTACAAAAACATTTTTAATTTTATTGAGATGCATTTATATTATTAGTACCTATAACTTATGGGTACTTAACTTACCTAACGTTTCAAAATTGTGGATGGTACGGAACACTTTGTGCGCGAGACCGACTCGCATTTGCCCGTTTATACATATTAAAATTATTGAAAACCAACCTTATGCGTGGAAACAATAAGGAGCAATGTAAATATAACGTCCAGCAACTCAGGCACTGTGGTGGTAACGCATTGTAGGAAAGTGATAGCATTGTCATAGGACTCTGGTACGCGTCCAAACATGCGTACTGAGAGGTACGCGAAGCCCGTGGTGACCACGAGGGATAACATCTAAAAAACAGAAGAAACAGGAAATGAAAAAGTCGAAAAAATTTAAATGTTACGTGTCACGTAAATATTTATTTGTTTAATGCCGTCACAAAATAATTAGTTACATAAGGATATTGGTACAAGGTTGCCTGGGAGAAATTGCTCTCAGCGATAAGATCGCTTTTGATACTGTGTTTCTATTTTAAATCGATAATAATTGTATGAGTCTTTCTAGTACAATAAATAGCTATTATATATAAATATATATTATATTATATATATTGAGCTACCTTTAGACTGTTTGCAACCGTCTGCAGTTAGCTCAATGGTTTCAATTGTAAATACTAGTTGTAATTTTTCTATTCCTTGCTTGTAATTTTCGTTGTTAATAAAGATTTCTTTATAAATTGTTCATTCGATCAATAAGTTATGTATTATTTCAACAAAGTTCTGTGCACATACTTACATTTTCACGAGACAGATATTATTATATCAACATTTTTCCGAAGTTGAAATTAAAATGGAAATACTGAAACCACGGCAAAGCAAAAAAGAACAAATTAAATAAGCTTTCACAAGCAATTAATAAATTTTGTAAGTGTAGTTTTTTTTTATTTCTCATAATACCTACTGAATGAAACCAGAAAACTTACTATAATATCTGATAAATTTAAGAACTTACCAACTTTGCGTACCCCCAAATCAGTAACCCTTGTCTCACCGACAAACATAAACAAAAACTCTCAACATCTCTTTTCGCCATTTTTCAAAACCTAAGACTTTTCTCTTGTTATTTTATCTATTTGTTGGCAAACTCTACGTCTTATTTTATTCGCTAGCAAATAGTAACTGATATGGTTAACCTTAAACGGACTATTGCATTCAGATTAGTTCTAAAGTTCATCTTCTATGATAACTTTATGAAAACCAAGGTATCATTGCATTGCACATGATGGCTTTATCAAACTAATGTAATATGTTCATGTATGATATTCAATTGTCTCTTCACTACATAGTACAAAAAAGACGCTTTCTCTGTTCCTATATCCCTATGCATGCTTAAATCTTTAAAACTACGCACCGATTTTGATGCGGTTTTTTTAACAGATAGAGTGATTCAAGAGGAAGGTTTATACGTATAATAAAACCGTGCGAAGCCGGGGCGGGTCGCTAGTTATTAACAAAGTAAATAACAATCAAGGAATATAAATTTATTGATATAAATAGTATTCACAATTGAAACAATAGCCAATAATTTACTGCAGACAGTTGCAAAGAATCTAGTGAAAAGCATTTGAGCGTCTCTGCGATTACGCAAAAACTAACTATCCAAAATTGATATTGGAGAGCCATTTCAATGGCCATCGCCCGCGTCCTATCATTACAATTTTTTCAACTCTATGTTTAAAATTTGTTTTAGATTCATCACTTTTGCATAGATGTTAATATTTTATTATTTTTATAATAGATTAGAGACAAGCTTATTAGCTTAATAGCAAAGAGGCTGTTTTATCCCATAAATCAGTTCCTATGGCATAAAGTAACCTCAAAACGAGGCATGCGAAGCCGGTGGCGGAAACTAGTAATTAAAATACAGCTACTGAAATCTATATTATCAGCTATAGACAACTGCTAGAGTATAAATTAATGATTGCATTATTTTTACAAAACTGACTGTAAGAAAGAGCTTAATATTAGCTGTCAGAAGCATTCATGTGTGCAGTACGGTAAAAGCATTTATATAAATACATAAAAATACCTAGTCCTCAATTTTATGCATTTTTTATGCAAGGAAAAACTTAAAATCATGAAGGTTTTATAGAGAAATGAATAACAACAATTATTTTGCTCATTTTATTTTAAGTGTTTTATTTATAATTGTCCTAATAAATAACATATTAAATGACTGGAAAAAATTAACAACATACCTCTATGACGAACTTAGACTTACTTAGAATCTTATTCAGTACAATAAATATCATGCATGACTTTACTTTATTTTTTACATTAAATGCATCATGTGAGCGATTATGCAGACAACACAAACGCATACACATCCAAAGTATTCAAAAACCATTAAATATCATTTTCATGTTTAACGTAGGTACTATTAGAAAATCATTTAATTACATTGATATGGCGTCTTACAGACGATGAAATGGTTTACTTAATATATTTATAATAATTAACAAAATATTACGCTACATACAAATAAAGATACTTTTTACAATACTTAAACTACTGCCAGAATTTTTTTAGCTACAAACTTTGTCCCGAAGCGGAAACCATACAATACCTACAATAGATACCAAGTATTTTGTGTATGCGTTACAATCTATCTGCGTAGTAAATCGGCCTGAATCCATATAAAACCACAGGCTGGTATAATTTTGATCTTATAGCGGGTTTCTTCCAGCTTCAACCAAGGTGAAATCGTAACTAACACCCTCGATTTATTCGAAATCGATACCCATGACTATATTCTGCGATAAAAAATATCAGCCATCTTGGATTTTGAAATGGACATCTTGTAATCTATGAGTTCGAGTTACACAACCCACAGAAAACAGATAGGGTTGATCCAGCAACACTTCTGGAGTGATATGGTCACAGAATGACTCTGTGACCATATCACACCTTCAACCATCTTTAACTGACTATTATCCCGCAGAAACAATGAGCTGATACGATAGTGATGGTGACCTAATAGCGGGTTCCTCGCACTGTCAAGGGATAGATCCAGCACCACTTCAGACATGTGGTGTAGTCACAGAATGACTACCTTTAACTGACTATATCCCCTAGAAACAATGAGTTGATACGATAAGGATCTTATAGCGGGTTCCTCCCACCGTCAAGGGGTGGTTCCAGCACCACTTCTGACATGTGGTTGCCATGTCATAGAAAACTATTTAAGTAATATTATTAAATTATTTTTTCAGTAAAAGCTAATATCGTATCAACTCGTTGTTTCTGCGGGATATATGTCAGTTATATCTCGCAGAAACAATGAGCTGATACGATAGTGATAGTGATCTTATAGCGGGTTCCTCCCACCGTCAAGGGGTGGGTCCAGCACCACTTCTGACATGTGGTTGACGTAGCTGTAATGTCCTTCTTGGTACTTGAGCTTCTGCATCTCGGCTCTGATGAGAAGCAGCAAGTAAGCTTGTACACCTGGAAGGAAGAGTAAATAATAAATAAATAATAAAAATAAATTCTTCATTAGACAAGTTGGCTGGCTTCTATTTCGGCCAACGAATTAGCTTTGCCATTCAACGTGGCAATGCTGCCAGTATTATGGGCAAAGTGCTTTCTGGAGACGGTGTATTTTAGGAGTGTGTGTAAATACAGGCTGTAATTATTAGGGCTACTAATTAAACAAGCTTCTTTTAAATAGCATTATTAGCCTCAGAAAATATAAGTAACCTTCTAAATTACTAAGTCGGCCACAACCAACGCGCGTCTGAATAACAGTATCTCAGCCACTAGTTATCTTCTATGTAAGCCACTGTAAATATAACTCAGCACGGTGGTTATTTTTTAGCATCTTAATTTGTGGCATGCATTCAAATAGCAAACTTCTAAAGTATTAATATATGACACCAAAATTGTCTTTCTATTAGCTTCTAATTTTATAATTTAGTATGTTTAAAATGTAAGTCATCCTACATTTATCGATGGATAAATTTACCTAAAATTGCCATCATATAAAATATTAAAGCCACTATTATTACATAATGAACTATTGTTTTATAGTTTTTTTGGGTCAAGGTCATTGACCTTTGACCTAAAGTTCAATGCCCTTAACAAAAGTGACCTTGAGGTCATTATGCTCAAGGTCAAAAACTACCCCGAGGTAGTTTTTCATGTTTTTTTGGTTCCATCGCGATTCGCCATAGCTCCGGCGCTTCGGGAAGTGCAGCCTCTCCGCCATTGCGTAACAAGGGTCAGGCACCACTGCTCACCTCCGCAGCTTCGGCACGCGCGGTGCCTGTCCCTTGTTACGGCTGGCGGAGGCTGCACTCCCTTCGCGCCTCCGGCTTATTAAATACACTCTAGGGGCGCCACGCACAAGACCACGTGGAGTCGGGGTACTCTGTGTCGGATCCGTCACTCGAATTGAACCTAATCAACTCATATCGGAATGCTCTGAATCGGGGTAATTCTTCATGTTTTTTTTTGAGTTCATTGACCTCTAACGCTGAGGTCATTTAACTTTGGGGTCAAACACCTGAACCAAAGTTGGACCCCTAGTGATTCTCTTCACGATGTCATAAACATATATAAATGAAATACAGATGAAACTATTGCAATACGAACAAACACAATAAACAAACACGGGCGGGTCGGTAAAAGAATCGAATGGCGCTCTCTGATTGGTGCAAATGGCCGGTTGTTGTCATGTCGCTAACTCGCGCCAAATCGTACAGAGGCTATTTTCAAGATAAAAGAATATGAAGTATTATTTTACATGTTCAGTAATAATTATAGGATGTTGTCTATTGAAGCTTGAATATATAATATTTGAGGACCTTGTATTGAAGCTGTAAAACGTAAAATGGTGATGAGTTGCAAATTCCGTGGCCGACTTAGTAAATTAGTGGGCAATGTATAATCAGAAGGACAAGTTAGAATAATTGTTGATATTGACTTGACGCTTTCTTTAACATTTTTAGTTGGCGTTTTAAAGAAGATGAATTAGTTTATTAGAGGCTATGTCAATTTCTCGATGCTTAGTTATTAAATAAGAAGTTTGGCCACGTGGCCAAAAAAAAATTCTGTGGCCGGAATTATTATTTCTCAATTATTAGTCATGTTGTTGTTGTTTCAATTAATTTACCTACTAGACAAGTAGATTGTCTAGTTATTTCATGTTTTTAATTCGTTCTATCAGCATTCTACAAACTGCTATAGATGGTTGAATTACCTCGCCGAGATCTGCCATGAATATTGGAATGAGAAATTTAATTAGGTTTATTTTAATTACATTTTATTTATTTCTAATGGAAGTTACTTCTATTTTTTTAAAAATTTAGTTTGCATACTATATTAGTTTTGTTGTTTAAAGATATCAAGTCCTAAAATCGTCACTTTTATCACTGACTAACCTAACTATCGATCAAAACTCTAACACATTTACAGATAGCCTATACAGTTCTTTGGCCTCCAGATTGGGTTTTTCGATGGAGTGATTCAAGAGGAAGGTTTTCTATGTATAATAATATATCTACATTATATTATATGTATATTATACAGGTGCAAAGCCGACGCGAGTCGCTATTTGATGGGATTTAGCCTGTGTCCCCAGTAGGCAAACTGTGAGCAGCCGACTGAGTTTGCGGCGTATCAGTTCAGTACGCCCATCCATATATTTTAAATTTAATGTCCACAGTTAGCTAGTTTGCGCTCACTGTACGCAGTTTGCACGCAGTTTGCAGCGTTACGTTACGTGCGCCGCACAGAACATTGTTTCTGTTATCTATGGTGCGCCGACTGTCTCAGTTAGCGGTCGACTAATCAATAATCAATAATCAATAATCAAAATCTTTATTTCTTTAGGCTTACAAAATAAGCACTTAGACAAGTCAAATTTAATTTAATTCGCCTCAATTTTTTGTCCACTAGTGGAAGAAGCGAAATAGAAACCACTAGCATGTGTATAACTTATGTGTCTAATACATGTTTGCCTAATAAATAATTACATACTATTGTCGATGTGGAACTGAGCGACATCTGGCCAAGCACTAACGTCATTGATGTAATCATTTATGGAGTAATATGCCTTCTTGATAAGATTTAGTTTTATGTACTGTTTAAATCTACGAATAGAAAGTTCAGTTGCTTCAGATGGAAGCTTATTATAGAAGCGCACACAATTACCCATAAATGATTTCCCCAGTTTCCGTAATCTAAATGAAGGAATGTGTAATTTGTTCTTGTTTCGTGTATTTCTATTGTGAACATCACAATTTTTCAAAAAGTTACTTTTGTTTTTGTGTGTATACATTAAATTTTCATAAATATATTGCGAAATTACAGTTAAAATATTTATTTCTTTAAATAATTCCCTCAAGGAGTCACGTGGCTTTAATTTATAAATTGCACGCACCGCCCTTTTTTGAAGAACAAAGATAGTCTGAATATCAGCTGCCTGTCCCCAAAGCAAAATACCATAAGACATAATACTATGGAAGTAACTATAATAAACTAACCTAGCTGTGTCCTGATCAGTAAGATATCTAATTGTTCTCACTGCATAGGCTGCTGAACTAAGCCTACCCGCGAGAGCATCAATTTGCGGCTGCCATTGAAGAGTTGAATCAATATACAACCCCAAGAATACAGTAGAGTCAACGAAGTGAATAATCTCATTATTTAACTTGATTTGAGTTGGGAGTTCTCTAACATTTGGTAACATGAATTTTATACATTTTGTTTTTTTAGCATTAAGTAAGAGGTTATTGGCGGTAAACCAATTTAGTATCTTTGACAGCGAATTATTTACATCGTCAAAATTATGTTTATTTCTGTCAACTTTAAAAATTAGTGAAGTATCATCAGCAAATAAAACTATATCACAAAGATCTTTTGCTAAAAAGGGAAGATCATTTCGGCTGTCCCAAACCAAAACCTAGTAAGAGACATTTTTTCAGTAAACGTTTTTTTTCGTCATTCGTTTCTTGAATTTTGAGCCGCGTGTTATGCAAAAACACCCGTATTTCTATCTCATTTAGAACCAAAGCTACGAGACCCACTAATCCTAGTAACTCCACTTGTTATACTGCGAAACAAAATCAAAATCCTAGCATGTAACATTTCCAAATCCAAATACCTCGTAAATGGTGCTCATACTAGGTGTTTGAGTTTGGAATTACTACTTACTAGGTTTTTCAATTTGGGATTGGTTATTACTAAGTTTTTGAATTGGAAAACAATGCTATAATTGTACCTACAATATCAAAAATGCTCACACGAAACACAGCAACTCCATGCGTAGTAGGTGTGGTTAAGGGGGGTTAGGGTACACCTCGTCCGAATTTAAACTCGACCTTGGACGAGTTGTCCTCTTCACTTTTAGATAGGAGTACTACTCGTCCGAGTCCCAAACCTGCTGATTTTAGATTCGGACCAGTTGTACCCTAAACCAAAAGTGAAGTGGATAACTCGTCCGAAAGAAGATCGTTGTTACTTTTCAGGATTCCTTACGGTGTTTATTTAGGCCGATCCATTCAGTAGTTTTTGCTAGAAAGAGGAACAAACATCATCGATACATCCGTAAAAACTTTCGCATTTATAATGTTATTAAGGGTTACTTATTTTTTTATTAGTTTATTACAAATGTTCAAGTCTTTGTAAAATTTTTGTTAAGAAAAATCTCCATAACTACATATTTAACGAATTTAGATGAAATTCGATATGCAAATAGTTTGAAATCTAGAGTAACAAATGCTAGTTTTCATAAATCATCCACTGATTCGAGTGATTGTAAATTGTGATAAGTTTATATGGAAAAGTATTATTCCTTGGTTCGATTCACTAAAAACTCTGTACCTACAAATAAACGAAAGTAAACAATTTGAAATATATCTCTTATTTTATTTTACTACACATACAGGGCATGACTCTTTGAGATAATTACTTAAAGAAATAAATATTCTGACGAATACTATAAAGAACCGTTACAAACTGGTGCTCTACGATCGGTAGTTAGCGAGATATTACTATTTCTAGTTTGATAGCTTATTTCGCGAGATCTTTCCAACTTATGCTTTCAAAAAGCGGAGGCCGTTGGATAAATCATTTAAAATGGTTTTATATTAAAAAAAAACCATAAGAAACCCTGAAAAGTAATGACGATCTTCTCTCGGACGAGTTATCCACTTCACTTTTGGTTTAGGGTACAATTGGTCCGAATCTAAAATCACCAGATTTAGGACTCGGACGAGTTGTAGTACCCCAATCTAAAAGAAAAGAGGACAACTCGTCCAAGGTCTAGTTTTCATTCGGACGAGATGTAAGCCTTAGAACAATCAAATAGGACACAATTGCCATTGGTTTTTAAAAAATGTCTTTTTTGATAATTATTTTGTTTCATTTGCTTATAATTTTATGTCAAATCAAGCTAAGTCAGGTCAGTCAAATTTAAGTAAAACTTTTACTAGGTTTTTAGTGACGAACACTAATTCAACTATTCCAATCTTTCAACTTAAATGCCTAGTAAGAGACTATACTAGGTTTTTGATTTTGTTTCTGGATAAATCGTCTGAAAATATTTATGTAGTAAGTCTCATAAAACGTGTATGTGCTACAGTTTTTCGATTTTAATACTCTCTACTTGTAGAAAAAAAAATTCTACCAATTAATCACGAACGAATAGTTCATAAAATTTCGTACTTTTGAAGCGGCACGTAAAAAAGTTTGTTTCGCTTCTCCTGTAAATTTTTCAAAATGTCTCTTACTAGGTTTTGGTTTGGGACAGCCGATTTACATATACTAAAAATAAAAAGGGACCTAATATAGATCCTTGGGGGACGCCTATTTCAATTTTTGAGCCCGTAGATCTTTCTTTACCAACGTCTACTTTTTGAACTCTATCAGATAAATATGATTGCATAAGATCCAGTGCCTTGTTGTTTATTCCATAGTGTTTCAGTTTCTCAATTAATGTACTATGATCCACACAGTCAAAAGCCTTAGAAAGGTCACAGAATACACCAATAGCGTTTTTGGCTTTATCCCAGGCCTCCAATATATGCCTTAATAGAACTGTACCAGCATCCGTTGTCGATCTACCCTTGGAGAAGCCAAATTGGTTTTCATGAAATAACCTATTAAGGTTGAAGTGAGAAGTTAACTGGGTAAGAATAATTTTTTCAAAAACTTTACTCATGGCAGGAAGTATTGAAATCGGTCTGTAATTAGCCGGATCAGTGTGGCTACCAGATTTATAAAGAGGAACTAACTTACTATATTTCATGAGATCAGGAAAAACTCCTGCGTCGATACAACTATTGAAAATATAGGCCAAACAAGGAGCCATTTCCTTAACAATTGAACTTAATACTTTTGTTGATATACCCCAGAGATCCTCAGTGTTTTTAATGTTAATGGACTTAAAGATTTTCACTACATAATCAGCATTTACATAACTAAAGATAAAACTATCATTACATCTAGCAACTGAAGATTCTAAAAATTTAACAGCCATTGATGCTGAGGAGTTTAGAGACTGGGTAACAATTTTAGGAATAGCAGAAAAGAATGCATCAAAAGCATCGGCAACATCTTTTTCATGTATAAGAATTGAATTATTAATTTTTAACCTTATTTCCTTATAACGTGGCTTTGATTTACCTGTTTCGTTATTTATTAGCCTCCATGTTGCTTTTATTTTATTAGATGATTTTATTATTACATTCTTTAAAAATAGACATTTTGCTGTGTTGCAGACTTTCTTAAATGTTTTAGAATAGTTGGTTACATACAATAGAAACGCAGGATCGTGTAACATAGTTTCTCGAGAAGCATAAAGGTCATATAGTTTATTCCTACTTCTATAAATACCCGGAGTGGCCCAATCAATAAACCCGACCCTGTCCCTCACTGTGCAAGTTTTAAGTTTGAATACTTCACTGTGTTCCCTGTGTATGACATTCAAAAGTTTGGAAAATAATTCATTGGGGTCATCAGAACAAGGTATACTTGATACTGTTAGTTCAACTCTACTTTGAAAATTCTTAATACGGTTCTCTGTTATTGGCCTGTAGGTATATTTTTCTACATTATTTCTATCATTACAGCTAAAATTAACACTTTGACCATAATGGTCTGATTGGAAATGCCTAACTACTGCTTTGCTGGTTGGAGTTTGACTGCAGTAAATATTATCTAAGCAGGTGGCAGATGTTTGGGTTACCCTAGTGGGATCGTTAAAAAGATGTTGTAAACTAACTTGCATTGAATAAATTAAGCAATCTGTCGGCGAGGGGATTTGCTAAAATATCTATATTAAAGTCGCCGCAAACAATGATATCCTTCCTACATGTAAATATCTTCAGTAAAACTTCTTCCATAGTACATTGACTCGCAGGTTCCAGTGCTTGCGATACGCACGTAAACTGATCTGAGTTTGTAGCTGTTCGCCACAAATTTGCGGCTCACTCAGTCGGCCGCTCACAGTTTGCCTACTGGGGACACAGCCTTATTGTATCTGCAAAAGTGTAGCCAAACTCATGAGTGGAATAACTGCAGTAGATAAAGTACGCGGAACATTGTATTTTTCAATGTAATATTTGTAATTCAGGATAAATATATTGCTGGTGGGTTTTATGATGAGTAACTACATAACATCCTGTGATATGAATTCAAAATGTCTGGATAAATATCCGGATGTTTGGGATTCACAGGAAACGATTTAGATAAAGTTATTAGAGTTCCGTACCACAAGTGTAACAACAAATTTATAATTTAACCGACGACGTGGCGCGGCAGGAAAAGGTTTTCCTGCTGCGGCAGCTACGGGTTCGATTCCCGCCTTTGGACACATGATTGTACGATCTGCAAATCCTTGTTCTGGGTATTTTCTATCTAAAATCTATTTATGTACTAGTGTCCACCTATAACTGGTTATGCAATTAGCTTTAGCTATTAACTATGTATATTTTTTGTAAGAATGATTGTAACATCCACTGGTAGACCAAATAAATAAATAAATGCTACGACTTACAGAAGCTAGCGAAAGCCAAGCATAACGCCAAGCTGTCAAAGTACAAGTCTCTACCGATGGTGTTGTTGTAGGAAACTACGATGAAGATTATGCTGGATGCCACGGTCGTCAATAGTCCGTAGTAGTAATACACGCGGATCAGTCTGTTCTGCTTCTGCAAAGAGGAAATGGCATTCATTAGAGCGAGATGACATGAGCTGGTGAGTATCTGGCGCAGCGCATCAGCATTGCCATACAGCATGGTAATGCAGCCAGTGTCTTGGGGACGCGACGACTGGTATTTATATATATATATATCAGTGAGCTTTAATAGTAATAATCATTAATATCATTCTTACTAATTACTTATCATATTACTAGCAGCGCCTCGCGGTTTCACCCGTGGTAATTCCCGTTCCTGAGGGAATTCCGGGATAAAATATAGCTTGTTTGTTATTCCAGACTATAATCTATTTCTGTGCCAAATTTCATCCATATCCGTTAAGTAGTTTTTGCATGAAAGAATAACAAACATCCATTCATCCATCCGTCCATAATTACAAACTTTCGCGTTTATAAAATTATAGTAGGAGCAGGCAGGATAAGTGCGAAAGCAAGTTTTGCCTGCGACGCAGCAGGTTGCGGGTTCGACTCCCGCTTTGGAACAAATATTTGTATACTTAATCTGCAAGTATTTATCTAGAGGTATGAAATATGTACATTGTATTAAGTATATCAGTCATCTAGTACCCATAACACAAGCTCAGCATAGCTGGGGACTTGTTGATACTGTGTTATTTGGCTAGCATTACATCATTATTTTCCTTTTAAAAAAAACTATCAGTTTCTTATGACGCTGAACCATCATTAAACTATAGCGTAGCCTAGATCTACGGCGTAGACCCTACGACCTTGCGAAGACATTTCGTAGAGTTTGATATTTTATATTGAGGTTTATATTATAGTTGTATAATTCAGGGTTAAATTTCAACTGGGACTGGATAATGTTATTGTGTGGATTGTCCAGCATTATTTATTTACATCTAGCATCGGCCCGCGGATTCGAATGCGTTGCTTCATGAAAACGTCTCTAGATAAGGCTATTTCTATTCCGTGGTAACCAATTTTTGGAATGAAACTAGCCTATGTGTGTTTCCAAGGCTAGAACTACGTCTTTACCAAATTTCTCTCATTCCGTTCAGTAGTTTTTGTGTGAAAGAGGGACAAACATCCTTCCATACAAACTTTTGCGTTGATATATAACTAGCAGCACCTCTCGGTTTCACCCACGGTAATTCCCGTTCCTGTGGGAATTCCGGGATAAAAAATATAGCCTATGTGTTATTCCAGACTAATCTATCTCTGTGCCAAATTTCATCCATATCCGTTCTGTAGGTTTTGCGTGAAAGTGTAACAAACATCCCTCCATCCATACTTTCAAACTTTCGCGTTTATAATATTAGTAGGATATTAGTAAAAACTTACCGTATGAGCACCAATCAGCAGCACGACATTGAAGATAAACTCCAGTGTAAAAAGAACGAAGTGGAACCACAACTGTGTGTACATCTCCACCCCCCGGTACATGCTCAGTGTAACATCTGATGGGTGGTAACCGAAGTCTAGAAACGCTTCTAGGGCTATCATTAACAGGATGAACACCTGGAAAGTTCGATGATACACTTTAGGCTGTGTGTAAAGTGTGCATCTTTACAATGTTATTTGTAATTTACACTTTTTTCGAATTTAGAAACTCCGGATAACCATATTCCGTATTTTTTATTTTGTAAGTTACGAAGTAGATATTTTTTGTAGTGAAGATAAAATTAGTCATAATTGAGGCAGATAATTCGTCTAGATTGTAGTGTTATAGTATGTACTAACTACCTATTTTATTGTTTGAGATACTCATTCAAACTTACTTTAGTTGCTTAAGCTAATGTAAAAATGTTTTGGGATTCATTTGGGAACTTTGTACAAATCATCTTTTGGTTTTGCTGTGGTAACAGAATTTACAAACCACGGGGATTCCCATAATGGAACTCGTTTGTGAACCCTAAATCTTAATTGACACATTTGTCACCTATCACTGGTTTTATGAAACAAGCACACTTATCGCTTACCAAATTCAAATATCCAAATGCAATAATCCCACGTCGCAAAGGAAAACAAAAACAACACCTTTTAAAATCAGGAAGCTCGAAACGCATTTTTGTTTAATCTAAAAAGTTAATACACCTTCAAAACCTCTTTGAGGTTAAATGAACCTATTTGGTTGAAAGCTAGGATCCTTTTTTATCACGCACACTAAAATCTCGTATGTTATCAAAAAGTTTATATTATTTTCTACAAGTCGATTCTAAATTCAGACATGTGGTTTTGTTGTGTTTTCAAACCCACAGAGTTTTGAGACGCGCTCTGAGCACGCCTCACTACGCCCGTTTGAGTTAAGAGGGAAGCGGCCAACTATCCTATCTGAATTCTTACAATTATCTTATTTAGCAGTCTACGGAGGAAATAACATTGTGTCATGAACTTTATTGTGTTCTCTGTTAGTGTTAGTCATCTTGAGGATTGAGCCTGATATACTGAATAAGAGCATTATCGATAGAGATAGCTTTCGGATGGACACTAAAATCGGTCACAAAGGTTTACCGGGGATTTTAACAAATATGTTACCTATGTGAATGCGACCAATGTTGCAAGCACATTTTACAGCCTAGTAATTTCATAGTGAGTTAAAACTTTATTTTGCGCACTGTGAATAGATAGCGTTTTTTAATTCTCAAACTTTATCTCAAAGTGCTGTACCTATTTCCTTTAGACACTGGGACACATCAGAAAATTCATGTTTAATAAAGAGCTAACTTTGATTTTGGTTCACTTCTTTCGCAAGTAAGTAAAGAATTGAGGATGTCAGTGTTTGAGTTAGAGCAAAACTCGCTCAAGCTTTTTTATCCACTAGATAATCTTATATTTCACAGTAAACCTTTTTACAAAGAAAGGTTTTGTCAATTTGTATGATTTTATTTACTGATGTAATAAACTCGAAACATCTCTAGTTGCAATACTTGATAGTTTACCTATCATTGGTATAATCAATATCACTGGGTATCACTACATTATTTAAAACGCAGTCGCTTCCCGGTGCCTGTTTGTACCTATAGCTAGTAAGCTTTGATCTATAAAACTACACAACCAATTTAAATGTGCTTTTTTTAATAGACAGAGTGATTCAAGAGGAAGCTTTATATGTATAACACACCTGTGCGAAGCGGGGTCGGGTCGCTTGTATAAGTTAGCGCTGGGTACTTTACGATTGACCTTTCAATACTACACCCTCGATATAAAAATAGGTATTGTCAGTGCAATAGGTCAAATGCACTGAGATGTAGGTACCTTAGCGAGTAGGTCATTGAAGGTCAGATCTTAGTTGACAGGTTTATTCATGTGACAAGTGTGATAAACATGTTAGGTATTAATTAAAGACATTGAATTAAATGTTATAGAATTATATTTAAATAAAGATTTTTATATTATCCGACTTCGCCCGGTTTTATTACGTATAAACCTTCTATTAAATCACTCTATCTATTAAAAGAAACCGCATCAAAATCCTTTGCGTAGTTTTAATGATTTAAGCATACTTAGAGACATAGGGACAGAGTAAGCGACTTTTTTTTTATACTATGTAGTGATGTATGTATTGATGTTTGTGACTCTTCCACTCAAAAAGTACTGAACGGAATGAACTGAAATTTTGAATAGACTTTATAGACGTCTAGCCCTGGAATAACACATAGGCTACTTTTCATCCCATAAAAGTTATATAGTTCCCATGGGATAAAACCTTAGAATGTTTCCATAGAAACAAAGGCTACGAAGGAAATTATAAAAGAAACTAGTATGTAGAAAAAACTATTTATTTATAAAAGTTTTTATTAACAACGAAAATTACAAGCAAGGAATAGAAAAATTACAACTAGTAGCTAACTGCAGACGGTTGCAAACAGTCTAAAGGTAGCTCAATTGATCCATGTCAATACCAGTCGGTTTATAAAAGTACAACTATAATATACATGTCGCAGACGTATTGTATAATCCGCCGTATTACATTACGGCTAGCTGTTTTGAAAAACAGCACCGTTTTGTAATGCGGCGGTTCAACGATAAGCTGGATTGAATAAGGCTGAATAAAAAATCGCCGTATTGTATTCGGCGCCAAACGTTATTCAATACGGCTAGACATAATGTAATAAAGCGAGAGATTAGCCGCCTCTTTGACTGTTTTAGTTCCGATTCTTAACACTCGTGGCGCTGCCTGACATAACAACAATAAAGGCGTTGGGTAAAGAAAGTATGTTGCTAAATTGCGGAGTTACAGAAAATGTGTTAAATATGTCGGTAAAAAATGACTTTAAGAACAATTTTGAGGTGCAATTAAATAATTTCTATTCTTCTCAATGTGGAACTGTAAACAAACCATGGACAAAGGAAATTTTATTTATCTATACTTACTTACTATATATAAGAATTAGCTCTTTTTATTTACAGATATTAAAATTTATAATATAATGTACTTACACATACACAAAATAAAAGCATTCCTTAAACAGTTAATCGAACGCCGCGGCGTTCGATTAACTGTTTAAGGAATGCTTAAAAATTAGAAAAAATATTTTCTTATTTTCTTATTTTTCGAAATTGACAAGAAAATATTTTTTCTCGACAATCACGACGTGCCTTTTTGGTTGAAATAATATTTTTAACCATAATTATATTTTGTACTGATAACTAGTGATCGGATATTCGCACACTTTTTTACCTAAAGCTGGAGTGAAGATAAAACAAGGAGCTGTAAAAAACACCTTTTTCAGGAATTTCTAAAATGATGTTTTTCTTATTTATATAATATTATCATAGTTACATAATTAATATTAAGTAACTATGATAATAATTCTTGATTAGTAAGGAATAACGTAAGAAGAAATCTGTTAGCTTTTTCCGATTAATAAAATTGATTATAATTTTTAACTTTGTTTTTTTTGTTAGTCTGGTCACCCTAAACAATTAAGTAGTTTATCAATGCGGCTAAACGTGGGCCGACATATTGAAGGACGTATCGCAATGACAATCCAGCTACTCGTTGAAAAGCCGCATTACAAAGCGGCGCTGTTTTTCAAAACAGCTAGCCGTAATGTAATACGGCGGATTATACAATACGTCTGCGACATACATATTACGCTTATATAATAATAAATATCGACAAGTCAAGTGGACGCAACATTCATTTTAAATCTTTCGTCACAGGTCATTTTGAATAAAGCTTTGAATAAACTGAAAAATAAATATCAAATCACGATTTTTTTTTATACAAACTAACTTTAAAGTAAGTAAATTAATCTAAAGGGTGCATTAATTGCAAATTAAATTAAATTTAAGTGTGCAATTAATTTCTATTGTTCACCATTTGATGCATACATTTCAAAGCGGGCGAAGCCGTAGTTTGCAGCTAGTTATAACATAGTTCAACACAGTGTTGAATTATGTTATTACTAAAACAGCAGAAGCAGACTGAAAATATGTCATATTTTCAGTCTCAAGCATCAATAGGAATGATCGTCGTATCATTATAAATCCCACTAGATTCCACATTAAGGTCTCCGTTCGCGATCGGATGCAGCTGGTTCTCATACGTGAGCGGACCTGATACCTCCAGATCCTTGATTAGGCTTCGGACCAGGGTGAGCAGGTAGATTTGAAGACCTGTAAGAAGGCGATCATTATTTGTTTGTTATTTAACGGTACAGAGCTTGCGTGATAAATGGAAAAGACAGACTTCATTATCATCAATTTTGATTAACTATACCAGAAATATGACGTAAAATATTTAGATTGAATAGGTACCGGCCCAATCTGATTGCGCGCCGAAAATTCTATTCGGACTATTATAGAATTTTGAAAGGCATATATAATACTTTTAACAACCTAAGCCAGGTTATTTTAAAAAAAACACAATTCTTTTAACCTAAAAGCATTTAACTCAAATAAGAGAAATTTAATTAACAAAACAACAAGAAATTCACTAATTCAAAATACAAAGGTACTTATGGCAACGATACGACAAACACACAAGAGAGTGGACGTCCGAACAGCACGACGACTTGAAGCAGAATGAGAGCCTGTCCCTCGTTCCTTCGGCTTTTATATTACAAAGCTACCTGCATCTTCAAACCACTTCTATCACGGCTTCTCCTGCAGCTTCTGGCGTCTCGACAGATCTTGCCTTTTGTATGTACAGGGTTGGTACTCTATCAAGTGTTGGCATATCTAAGCATCGTGAAGGTCCTGGTTCTTGATCGTGTGTTGATGGACGATCAGGTTGGTCTGCCGCGGCCCGTTCCCTCAGCTTCTGCTCAGGGTCATCATCAGCACTCGTTGCTGTAACAAATACAACGTGTTATCGAAAAGGCTTTTCGTCACATAGGTTATGCCTTTGTTAAATTGTTAGTGTGTTTAGGTTTTTAGTGTACTACTCCTTTTACCAACTATGCACAGCTGAATATCAAGCACTTTTCGAACAAGAATAAGTCGTTAAATCTCAAAGTATCGCTATCAAATAACGAAGTACGACATATCCAGCTGCACAGTACATAATAAACACAACCACCATAACCAACATGCTTAATAAAGAACGCTGCATACGTACACCGCACAGCGACTGATCGGTTTGCAAAGCCGACCAGCTTCCATGGCCAGTGTAGACACCGCCGCTACGGGCGACGTAACGGCCGGTGCTACTGCCCCAAGGGCCACACACGCGTACCCCAAGGGTCATCGCGTCATACCACAAGGGCCAACAGTGCCGTGCCACACACGGGCCACACGCACCATACCTCAGGGGCCAACAGCCGCGCCGTACCTCAAGGGTCAACCATAGCGCGCCGTACCCCAGGGGCCAACAGCCGCGCCGTACCTCAAGGGTCAACCATAGCGCGCCGTACCCCAACCGCCAGCAGCGCCGCACCCCATGGGCCAGCAGCGCCGCACCTCAAGCGCCAGCAGTGCCGCACCTCAAGCGCCAGCAGTGCCGCACCTCAAGCGCCAGCAGTGCCGCACCTCAAGCGCCAGCAGTGCCGCACCTCGAGGGCCACGCGGGTAACAGCTTACCCTCGAAGAAGGCGGTGCTCGACTCGGGAGTCCATTCGCCTTTCCACGGGACCATAAACTGGGCCGCCGCGAAGGTCGACTTCCCATATGACCCGGACAGCAGCCTCAGCTCATACCGATCATGAGGCAGGACTCGCACCACTCGATACGGGCCGCGCATACCATGGTCAAGCTTGCCCGTTGACTGAGCATACTTGATCACGAAAACCAGGTCACCTTCCTGAAACACACGAGGAGGACGACGGTCCTGATTAACACGAGCATCCATTACTGCCTGATTTTCAGCTAACCGCTCGGCCGTCCTCTGCCTTACAATCTCTCTCCTAGCCTCCCGGTTCGATAGGCGAGGCTCCGGAATGACATTTCGTACCAACTTTCGAATTGCTGGAGTAGCGTTTTCATGTACTACTAGGAGATTTAAAGCTGAGGTCTGGGTAGATCTCTGTTTGGTCAGATTGAGAATTAGCTGAAGCTGCCATAGCCTCTCAGCCCATTCTAGATTGTTATGGGACGTCTGGACTCTGAGCATATTCAAGACAGTCCTTACGTACCTTTCCACCTGGCATGATGCATCTCGGGTGTGATACGATGTAATTCAACACCTAGATCTTGCATCCATGACTTACAACCCGAGGACTCGAACATTCGGCCCCTGTCTGTCACTATAAGGCGAGGAGTACCAAACAACGAAATAACGTTTTAACAAACCTGTTTCAATTCGTCGAAATCTTGACGCGGGATAGGCGTAAGAACACAGTACTTGGTAAACGCATCAACAACCAGCATTACATGCTTAAAACCTTTGGACTCTGGTAGAGGTCCCACTCGGTCCCAGCGCATCGAGATGTAGCGTGTCAAACGGAACATCGGGCTTCGTCCACGAAGTGATGGGTTGAAGCGGTGCACGAAGAACTCTCTTATGTGCGATACAAGTAATACAGTGACCTATGTATTTTTTTTTTCAACAAGGGCTCTCACACCCGGAAACCAAAAATGTCTTTGGACTAGTTCTAACGTTTTATCGAGCGTTACAGTCGGTAACTACAGTTAACTTTGTGCCCACCAAGTAATTTAAACAACGACACGTTTCGATCCATCATCGTCACGTATCTACAGTAGGACTGCCCCATAACCTAAGCTACTCGCATCTATATGTACCTCTGTTTTTAATTTGGATCAAATATAGCTAGTACGGGCGCGTTTCTTTGTTTTCCTGCCTAACAACCTCTTGCTCGGATGCCCAATTAAATTGCACGTCTTTACGTGTTAAATTAGCAATGCATGGCGAGTAGTTAGGAATGTAGAGGTACTTCCGAAAATACCCCGCTAGCCCTAAAAACTGGCGTATTTGCATAACGCTTCGTGGGGAATGCGAATTTACAAGATCTTTAACTTTATCAAGAACCGAACTTCCCCATTAGCTATAATCCGCCCTAGGTATTAAATTTCGGTGCACATAAATGAATTTTTTTTTTTTTAAGTTGATTGAAAATCTCGCTTGTGTCGGCGTGGACAGAACCTCACTTCAGTAAACCATAGTCTATAAACCTTCGTCTACAGTGTCGGAAAGAATCAAACAATCAGCTATGTACACCAAAACTTTTCACTATATGACATCTTGTACGGACTGTAATTGACAGATCACGAACAATGCACAGACTATTTCTAGTACGAATGTAGGTAACGTCATCTCTATTAAGTACATCCGTACCAACAATAAAAGGCACGTTCATGCACTTACTTGGCACCACCAGAAGGTCTACCTATAACGAAGTACTTTCTAGTTCGACTGTGAGATTGCGTCAGACCCCCTTAATCGGACTGAATCAGCTGGTTCCTTAGTGCAAGAGAAGTGGGTCACAACCGCAGAAGATTTTAGGGACACGCTGATGGCACCACTATCTATTAAAAACTAAAACCTAAAACCTCGTACTACCCCTACCACAATATCACTGCGCTTATGCAAAGGGGCAGAGCAAAATTTACATTTCACTTATCATTTTGTGTCCCAGCGTCCGCGCGCTGTTTTGCAAAGCAAGATTTTACATCATGGCCCTGTTTTTTGCAGTAAGTGCATGTCATATTTTTTGTACCTGTTTTAGCAGGTTTGTTAGACTGGGTTTGATCAGTGTCAGTGTTTGACCGCTTAGGACACGCAGCTTGCTTATGCCCAGTCTCGTCGCAAATATAGCACTTACCTGTATCTGCTCTAGGTGGCTTCATGAAACCCTGTGACCTGCCATGGTTATTATTTTTATGCTGATTCGCTTGACGGTTAGTGCGAGTTTCCACAGTAGAGGTTTTACTAGGCATAACAAAGCTAGATAAATAGTTTACTAGATCATTGGGTTTCAAGTGAGCATTGATGGCGGTGGCTTTGACCTGGGGGTCAGTGATCCCTCTTAAGATGATGTCCGTCACTAGGTCGTCGCTAAAACCACGAACAATCTTGAGACGCAGTAATGATTTACGCGCGTACTCAGCGTACGTTTGGTATTTGTCCGAGCTCGTGGACATAACCTCAAAAAGAATACCTGCCGAATCTACCTTTTTACAACATAATGGTTTGAAATCCTCTTTGAAATTTTTCCACGAACGATCATTAGACACCCACTCATTAAGCCACGACTTGGCGTCTCCTTTCAAACAACCTCCTATGCGAGAAAGGCATTCACGATCGTCCCATTTGTTGACAGACTTTGCCCTATCAACCTCGCTGAACCATACGTCTACGTCGTGAATACTCGGGTCAAAATTCGACACATAATAATGATGAGTACGTCCTAATGCTTCTAACCGCGACATAACAGTGTCAAAAGACTCACAATTACTCTGCGGTGGTGCGGGCGGAGGCAGCGGTGGCGGCACGGCGGCGGGCGTGCTAGCACCTTGCGATCCCTCCTCGCAAACTGGCTTTGTACGTACCTCATCACAGCTATGACCGCAGCGACCTTGGCGACGGTGACAAGGATACCTATCTTGGTGGCTACGGCGAGACCTGGGAGACCGGCCACCATGCGAGCGTTGTCGCGACGGGCTACGTGAACGCTGACGTGGCAATTCACGTGACCGCCGCGGTGACGAACTACGCGACTGCCGACCAGTGATGTAGTGATGACGATGCGGCGAACGATCACGCGAGTAGCTACGCGAATAGCTACGTGATCGCCGGCCTCGCGGACGGCTGTGGGATCGCCGACCACGAAGACGTCGATGCGGATATCGCTCACGAGTGTGACTGCGGGATCGCCTGCCACGAGACCCCCTGTACCGCGAGCGTTCGCTCCGCAACCCGGACGAGCGTCTTCTGTGACGAGACCGCGAGCGGCTCGTCCTCATGTCCTTGATTCACTGCAAAAACACAATAAAGGTGCTAAACGCACCAAAATTAAATAACTTCGTCAAACAAAACAAAGCATGAACTACCCTCACAAGTTTTAACAAAAGCGCAATACTTTTATTTTGTTTGCATCGAAAATTGTCAAGATGAATGTGAGAAATGTTTACGAATCCCACTTCTGATTTTAACAACCTAAGCCAGGTTATTTTAAAAAAAACACAATTCTTTTAACCTAAAAGCATTTAACTCAAATAAGAGAAATTTAATTAACAAAACAACAAGAAATTCACTAATTCAAAATACAAAGGTACTTATGGCAACGATACGACAAACACACAAGAGAGTGGACGTCCGAACAGCACGACGACTTGAAGCAGAATGAGAGCCTGTCCCTCGTTCCTTCGGCTTTTATATTACAAAGCTACCTGCATCTTCAAACCACTTCTATCAATACATACTTAATAGTTAAAATGGGTATTCCTGAATATAATGTAAGAGTATTAGGTATATTCTGGAAGATTGCTGCCGTGATTGTTTGGCATATAATATACAGGATTATCTACTTCTTTTTACTTCTGATACTACAGATTTATAATATCCGTTATAAACTAGCCTACAAATGACCACTAGTGGAAATACGCATATGAAAATATGATTGATAAGTTCGATCCAGTTTTTTATGATTATTCTGTAGTTGGGTTTATTATTATTTATTATTATTATAATTAATTTATATAAAAACTATTATTAAAAGAGAGGCACGTTCTTGAAATCAACATCAAGAAAGTTAATTCAGTTCATTAAAGTTAATTGGGGTTTTTTTTTAATCTGTTATGTAGTTATTTCTATTGAGTAGAAAGAAGATCTCATTATTAGCAACATTTACGAGACAACCTTGCTAAAGACGTCAGGCCATCACCTACAAAATCTACCCACGCTAAGTCATCCAGTATCAAATTGACAACGTTCTTGCATGCTCTTCAGCTTAACATTTAGATGAATAATGTCCTTTTTCTGCCCCGGGTGACGAAAAGGTCACAGTAAATTTCATATAGAGGTGATTTTAAACCTGGAATGAATCACCGACGTGCTTTTACCAAGTAGTCATGATGACGAATAGCACGCTTTTCAGTTGGATGGACTACTTAATAATTATATGAATAATATGCTTGTTTTGCCCCGGGTGATGAAAAGGTCACAGGACAGTTCATATAGAGGTGATTTCAAACCTGGAATGAATCACCGGCGTGCTTTTACCAAGAAAAATTACACAATGTTAGGTACGCTCTTTAGCTAGACTTCTTAACAATTAGATGAATAATGTCCTTTTTCTGCCCAGGGTGACGAAAAGGTCACAGGACAGTTCATATAGAGGTGATTTCGAACCTGGAATGAATCACGAACATGTCCTTTTACCAAGTAGGTAAACCTACATCAGATTGAAAATGAATGAGTTTTACCTATTCAGCTAAATGGGAAGATAGGGTAATTATTTAAAGCCCAAGGTCTTTTGTGATATCCTCTTCGATAGATTTTGGCCTCACGGTGGTTAGTCTCACCGTAGATGAGACTAGCTTAGGACATAATAAAGACAATAATAACTAGCTGCGCTCCGTCGTTTCGGCCGCATGGAAATTGATATAGTTTTTAGAGCAATTTTATGTACTTAGTTAACATTATGTATTACTTAGCTGTTAAACCGGATAAAAATGGATTGACAGAGATGTTGTTATTTAAGCCACATGCACTAAAATAGTGTTCAGATACGTACACAATCCAGCAAAAGAGAAGATACACTTCTCAACAATGCTCATTATATGTCTGCTGAATGCTATGTCCACGATCTGGAGTGAGAGGAGCGCAAGACACGTGCCCAGTGTGTAGAAATAGTAGGCTTTCACGTAGTTTAGGAGTTTCTGCGAATAAAATCATCCAATAGGTAAAGAAATAAAGATGGACAATCCACACAGCATCATCTAGTTCCAAGCTAAGCAGAACTTGTGTTATGGGTACCAGATGAGATATCAAGTGTTTGTGTAGTACCTAATAAGGTTGGGAGCTTCAGAGGTTTGGGCTGGGCGTTGTCTCCAAAAAATCGTTTCTTCCTTTATAATAATTACTAGCAACCCGCCCCAGCTTCGCACAGTTTCACTCTATCTATTTAAAAACCGCACCAAAATCCGTTGCGTAGTTTTAAAGATTTAAGCATACTTAGGGACATAGGGACAGAGAAAGCGACTTAATTTTGGCGAAGATAATTTTTGCAACTCACTTTGATATTAGTTGTAGAAGCGTTGAGATTTTGTAGCATACCCTATTTGGCCATACACAACCATCTCAAACAGTCACTTTGGAGATTACCTTATGTGCTCCATAGATAAGTACAGCAGTAAAGACCAGCTCGAGGCAGAAGAACGTGATCCCGACCTCAGTTGGTAGGAGGTTGATAGACCTGCCCAAGCTCAGCTGACCTGCCTCAGCAGAGTGCAGGTGATAGCTGTATAGTCCTAGCAACAACGTGCTGTAAACCTAGAACGGAAATAATTTGAGGTGCTTATTTCTAAAATTTGGGTTACAGGTGTAGAAAATCAATTATGGATATAGGTATGTCTCTTTTATGCGGTAGATTATTGGGTTCTGTACGTGTATACACAGTTTGTCTACGAAAAAGTTTTTTGCACATACACGTAAATAATGACGTAAATGGATGAAACAAAATCAATATATTGTAAAAATTTGGCGTGTTTTCTGTAAATATAAAAAGACTTGAAAAAAGTTATTTGAGGCAAAATTGAGAACATCTATACCTATAACAAAACTGTAACAGGTCCAAATCTGTACATTGAAGATATTTTGAAAATATTCTTTGGAGGGCACTCTATTATCGATACTCAAGCCAAAACTGTAATTTTTTTCATGTCTGTCTGTCTGTCTGTCTGTATCGTAAACGCGCATCACGCCGAAACTACTTGATAGATTGAAATGAAACTCGGTATGATTATAGGTCATACTACGAGGAAGGACATAGAATACTTTTTATCCCGAAATTCAGTAAGGTTCTCATGGGAGAGGGTATGAAAGTAAAAATCCTTTACCGCGCATCACGCCGAAACTGCTCAATGAGTTGGAATGAAACTCGGGAAGATTTGAGTTCATACTACAAGGAAGGACATGGGATACTTTTTATCCCGGAATTCGGTAAGGTTCCCCTGGGAGAGAGGGTGAAAGAAAAATTCTTTAACCACGCATCACGACGGAAGTGAATGAATTCGAATGGAACTTGGGACGATTGGACATGGGATACATTTTATCCCGGAATTCAGTTTGGTTCCCCTGGGCTACGACGCGTACACACGCGTCGTTCAGATGCTGTGAGAAATTTTTGGAAACCCGTATAGCCCAGGGGAACCAAACTGAATTGAACTGATAAACGCGAAAGTTTGTAAGAATGAATGGATAGATGGATGGATAGATTGATAGATGGATGGATATTTGTTACTCTTTCACGCAAAAACTGCTGAACGGATCTGGATGAAATTTGGTACAGAGATAGATTATAAGCTGGAATAACACATAGGCTTTATTTTATCCCGAAAATCCCACGAGAAAGGGAATTACGCAAGTAAAATAGCGAGTACTCGAAATACTAATCATGCGCAGACGAAGTCGCGGGCACCAGCTAGTCATCAATAAAGTGGAAACCAATAAAATGTGCTTTAAAAAGAATAAATTAAAAACTACGGTCAGATCTTGAAAAAGTAGGTATATCAAAATAAGTAGGTAGTCAGACTGTTTAAACCATTTCGGAACCTTGTAAATAAACATACAGCAATACTCACTATATTCATATAGGCATACGTTAGCACTCCTCTTCTTAACGGCATGCAAAAGCAGCATCGTTCCAAGCGCGGCCAGTTACAATACATTTTGGAAAATTGATAAACTTTTAGAAAATAAGGAATACAATAAAAAGAACTACTCAGAAAGAAAGCTACGGTCTACTTTGGTGTAAATTCTGGACAGAACTGAGGCTGTGGGATGGAGGAGCGTTTATTTAATGAGAACGAATTGGACATAAGGCCGACGATTCTGCTAATCTGGAGGTGAAGTCTCACTCACTCACACACTTTTCCTTTGAGTATAGAGTTCATAATGTAGATATCTTTAATTTGCATACCTACCTAAGACGTAAAAGATGGTAGCGAAAGCTTCAAACAAAATTGTCTATCTGTATCAGTTAGTAAGTACCTAAGCCATTAAGTAGTACCTAGTAAGTACCTACTAACTTTAGTTAGAGATTTGTTTAAGTTAATTTTATTATCAGGGTGTTATTTGATTAAATTAACTAACTGACTCAATGCAAAAATGACTAAAAAATCGCGTCAGCAATTTTCTCTGAATATATAAAATATCGGCGCGCAAAAAATATTGGACGAATTCTTTTCGAACTAAATGTTTTTTCTCTTCTCTTGGTCAAAAATTGTGTAATTTATTACATACCTATAGCATATTTATAACTATATAACATATTATAACTGTATAACATATTTATTACCTACTTAGCGTAAAATTCAACTTTAATGACTAGGGACAGTGATTTTTTCTTATTGCCAGAAATCAAAAACTGGTTGGTAAAAGGAAAAAGAACCTTTGCAAACGCTTTTACATTTTAATGTACCTATTGCTCTACAAACTTCAGAACAGGGGGTTTAATCTGTACGGGCGTATGATATTTAAATTTGCTGGAATATAGAAGATTGAAATAGGGACGGGAAGACCATAAGGGTTTCGATTCTGCTCGAAACCCTATAAACGACAACGTAGATAGAAATTCATTGTATTTTATTATCACTTAGTATACAAATATCAAAGTATTCATCTATCACAATATTTACAAACTTATTTATCAACATACAAAATAAAAAAAAACTTATCTTTGACTTTCGGCATTTTTGTACGCCTTAATGAATTTAATGATGTATTTTCTTGCTCTTCTTGGAAAACGATTATTTTACTTTCCGAGCAGGTGTATGTAAATAGATAACTTTTTATTTTGTGTTTATGATCTTAATTAACAAAGATCTTTCGTGGATGCTGTGTGGATTGTCCAACATTACATAACTAATTATAATTTATTTAAAGAAACATTCAGCCAACTGAAGTCTCGCAAAAAATCTTCATTCATATCATTTAGATCTTTAGTTACGTTATAAAGGGTGTATCAGCGTCGAAAACTGATATTCGTGTTTTAAACTTAAAAATCCGCATGAATCACCTACCAAAAGCTACCGTTTTTCTCGCTAGCTTCACTTAATGCTGAGATCTGCGATATTCATGTTCAAAGTTTGAAATCGGCACTGAGACACCCTATACCAAGTTATTTGAAATAAATATTTGAAAGAAGTTGGCTATTGATTAAGTTTCTAACAACTAACATTAAATAGTATTCAGTCTCAAGCATCAAGAGGGATGACTGTCGTGTTATTGTAAATCCCACTAGATTCCACATTCAGGTCTCCGTTCGCGATCGGATGCAGCTGGTTCTCATACGAGTGCGGACCTGATACCTCCAGATCTTGGATCAGGCTTCGGACCAGGGTGATCAAGTAGATTTGAAGACCTGTAAGATAAAAATTCATAAGTTCAAAGTTTTGTATGTATTGTATTAAGTATATCAGTCATCTAGTACCCATAACACAAGCGTAGTTATTATTTATTCTTATGACACAAGCTCTGCTTAGCTTGGGGCTAGATGATGTTGTGTGGACTGTCCGGAATTATTATTATTATTTATTATTATTATTTTTGTACTGGTGAGTTTCTGCCATGTAGGTAATTGTACTTTCATTTTAGTTTAGAAGCATACAAGCCGTCTCGCTCACGATGTTACTAACGTGGACTTTGGTGATCCCCATTTTAGCTACCCTTAGAATACAAATTCCCATAAATCCATCCGCTTCGTCCTAGAATGAATGAACCTCCAGAAATCAAATTATACGAGGAAAAAACGACCGTTTCGGGGATCTGGGTGTTTTCTACATATGTTTACTTAGTTAAAATATTTGTAAAGTAATGTATATATTAATATATCAGTCATCTAGTACCCATAACACAAGCTCTGCTTAGCTTGGGGCTCGATGATGCTGTGTGGGTTGTCCAGCATTGTTGATTTATTTATTACTAGTACACAGTTACTAGTACATAGTCTGCACGTGGCTTCGCACTTGTTGTTTTTATGGAAACGTCTGTAGGCTATTTCTATCCCTTGGGATTTATGGGATGAAAATAGCCGTAATAGTAGCCTATTTGTTATTCCGGGGCTAGAACTACATCTATCCAAAATTTCCTGCCGTTCCGTTCAGTAGTTTTGAGTGAAAGAGCAACAAACATCCATAGAAACTTTCACGTTTATAATATTACTAGCGACCCGCCTCGGCTTCGCACGGTTTTATTATACGTATAAACCTTCCTCTTGAATCACTCTATGTATTAAAAAAACGCATCAAAATCCGTTGCGTAGTTTTAAAGATTTAAGCATTCAAAGGGACATAGGGTTATAGGGTCATAAGGACATAGTGACAGATTAAGCGACTTTGTTTTATACTATGTAGTGATAGTAAGGATTACACGTACAGAGTCCACCAAAAGTGAAGATGCTCTTCTCAATAGCATTGGGAGCTCTAGAATTGAACACATCCACGATCTGAATGACCAGGAGAGCGATACAGGTCACTATCGTGTAGTAGTAGAACACTTGGACGTACTTCAGGAGTTTCTAAAAAAAAAATGTACTAAGTAAATAATTTTTTTTATGTTTTTTTATGACCTTAAGTAAGTATGTTTTTTTATGATTTTGCTTAATTCAGTATGTTTCATCATCATCATCATCATCAACCTATATTAGTCCACTGCTGGACATAGGCCTCCCCCAATGAGCGCCATAGCGCCCTGTCTTATGTTTAATGAACTTTAATATTTTTGTTTTTTTTTCTCATACTGTCAAATTAAATTTAGTGGTCTATACGGCACTGTTGTAAAAGATGTTCGATTTGCACCTGTACTTGTGGTGATACTTAGATAGGATCTCAAAAAGTTTGTGCTAGTAGAATACCAAACGGAGTTTAACACTATCATTTTGACACGATACTATTGTAATGGTGCAGCGATTTATTAAGCGGAATTCGGCCCCTGATTCATCGAATCAGAAGTGTTATGTACACTTCCGATGCTGGTTGCATTGCTATGATAGCAAAGCTGTTGCGCTGCGCTTGATATTCACCAGCTCTCAAGTAATGCGTCGCTACGACCAGAGTATATTATAATTTTGAGAACCTAGAAATCCTCGGTACGGCCCTAAGGTCTCGGCTTCAGAGAACAAATGCCAAGGCTTACCTTATGGGCTCCATAGATGAGAATGGCACTGAAGATCAGCTCAAGACAGTAGAAGAGTATGCAGACCTCGGCTGGCATGATACCAACAGACCGCCCTACGAGAAACAGTTCGGCCATCAACGTGTAGTGGACTGCATAGCTGTAGAGTCCCACCATGAATGCGCTGAAGAACTAGGTAGAAGAACAGAGGACGTTAAACAGAAACCAAATCAGAAAATCAATAGATAGATAGTTTTACTTTTATTGCATCACTTAAAACAGGAAGTACTTAGGTAATTAGGGAAAATTCCGGATTGATGTCCTAGAAGTTTTAGGGATTCATGTCCAACTGAGAAAAACCAGAGGTCCTAAAATCGCATACAACTTGATAGGCTTACAATGTAAATCAGCTAAATAAATAAATAATAATAAATAATGCTGCACAACCCACACAGCATCATCCAGCCCCAAGCTAAGCAGAGCTTGTGTTATGGGTTCTAGATGACTGATATACTTATTACAATCTTACAAAGATAATTATTTTTACTAGGTATACATAGAAAATACCAATAAACCCGGAACCAATATTCGCAAATCGTTCTAAAAATTTTTTCCCAAGGCGGGAATCGAACCTACTCCATCGCAGGCGGATCTTCGCCCACCGCGCCTCATTGGTTGTCGTAAATAAAAGCTATGTAGATAGGATTAATCTCTCATGGGGCATCAATGCGGACTTTACCCTATAAAGAGCGCAAGATGCTTATATATTTTCAACAGACATTAAAATCGGTGGCACAAAGTACCTAATTATTTTTATGAAGTAACTCATCTGAAGCCTAGGTATATAAAGTATACACCTATATAGTTTTTCATTTTGAATGACAGTATATACTCACCAAATTAATATAAGCACACGTTAACACTCCTCTTCTCAAGGGCATGCAAAAGCAGCATCGTCCCAAATGCGGCCAATCGCAATACATCTTGGAAAATATCCCCACAATTTCAAAAAACGAAAGAAAAATAAAAAAACACAAACAAAAAGGTAAGGACCGTTTTGGAGTAGAGTCAGAATGACACTAGCGACTCTGGACTAGAGCGTTTATCTAATGGAGATGATATGGAGCAATGAAGTATTATAGTAACTGTGTATTGTGACGGACACTGGCCGACTGGGCTATTCGGGAAGGGGAATTTTGCGTTTTATTTTTATGTCAGTTATCAGTTGCGATTACGTGTGAGGTTGGAGGGTTAACCCAAGCCACTGTAAACAAAAAAATATACTTTAAATGAAGATAAAAGTTTTAGAAAACAAGTATTATTATGTATGAGTCATAGGGTCTTAACCGTGGTCATAATCATAACAAATGAAAACGGGTATCCACGCTCGTTCCCACATTTGGATGGCCCCTATGGGGAGCCACGGGAAGTTTACTTCTCATGTTTTATATGTTTGTTTTAATATTTAATTATGATATTACCTTTGATTATATACTTGATATTACCTATATAAAAGTTCATATAATCTTTATTAACAACGAAAATTACAATCAAGGAATAGAAAATAAATTACAACTACTATATACAATTGAAACCATTGAGCTAACTGCAAACTATATAAAAGTATAATGTATTCCAAAACAAATATTATTTTTTTAAAGAAAACACTTTTAGGGTTAAGCTTTGGGACATCCCATTTTTGTCAACTCTATTTATTAACCTGTTATGTGTGCAATGATGAATATAAAAGAATAAAAATAATGAGTAGGTAAACCTACCTATAACAAGAATCTTCTATAAATTAACTTGAGTTTCGCAGAAATTATGGTTTTGATGATGATTTCATGATTGAAATGATCTAACAACATAGAGCAAATCAGTTGAGTTAAAATGTTGGATCCCGAGTTTCTTTTACATCATTTAAAAAAAACATTCGGAAATCCTGTCCAGCAATTATTCTGATAACATCGACAACAACATGCTATAGTACCTACCATACCTATTTGGAGAATCATGTTGATAAGTAATGCATATTTTGTTTTGTATTTTGCATGTTGACTTCTGAGTTCTGTGATAATAATGGCGACCTTTTACATTAGGCTGGGTCCAGCGTCAATACTCGCGTGAATAGTGATAAAAGAAAAAGTAGCCTGTTTCTTATTCTAGACTACACTTTTAGTAGGTAGTCGGCAACCTTCGGCTCTTTCGATGTAAAGTCGCGGCTCTCCATTTCAATACGCAGAAACTAATAATTGTAATATTTTAGTATCAAAACCATTGGAAAAAGTGCAATTGATGAGTAAGTACCATGTCATCATCATCATCACTATCAGCCCATATTATTAGTCCACTGTTGGACATACCATAGTACCATGTCATGCGAGCGGTAAATTACTGAAAATCCGAAGCAATATCGCGACGAAATCTGTTGACACGAATGAATTCAGCCAATCCTCAGCAGAGATATAAATGAGATCAACATTGTATTTTCCTTTAGATTTGCTGGTTGTAGGTATAGATAGACGAGTATTCGATCACAGTCCAACCTGTAAGTATAAAGATTGATATAAAATTTATTTAAATCGGGGGCTAACAAACCGGGGGGAAACGGGATCGGGGGCTTACGGACCGAACCCATCAAATATACCTACATCTATTTTAGGAAAATAGATTCTTAATTTCAGTTCGATCAGTTCAGTGGTACCTATCGAAAAATTAATAAAAATTAAAAGGTAACAAACATCCATTCGTCCATCCAAACTTTCGCATCCATGCTAATCCAGCTAATTTATAATATTAGTGTAGTGTGATAAGGTGTCATTAGCGTTTTTTCTTGGATATTTCATACCCACTTACCTACCATATGACGTCACAAATAAGTTATTTTCTGTGAGTAAGTAAGTAGGTACCTACGCCGTGTAAATAAATAACATAGTTACTTTACTTGTCACATAAATCTAATTAGCTAATGAGAAATTAGTCCTTCAAAGATGTACGCAGTCATGCTAGAATCTTTGTTACTGAGAGCTGGCGCGATTTGTAGGTACCTATCTAGTTTTTTCATAAAACGTTGACGTCAGTAATCTATCAATCCTGAAAGGTCACCACATCCATCAATAAATTTTTAAGAACCTTTAAAAAGATTTATAATTTTCAGTAAAAAAGTCAACTCTCGGTAGGTAAGTAGGCCACCTTTACGCAAAACTCGCAAATCGCGACAGCTCAAAAACAAAACTCCTCGCCAAAGTTGAAAAGAAAGTTTCGTGATAGAAAAATTTCTAGGAACTAACCTTCTTTTTCCGGACCTTATCCCACGCTAAGTGGGGTCGGCACAACATGAATTCTTCTTCCATTCTGCATTGATAGGAACTAACAATTTTCAAGAAAGATTCAAAAAAGTCTGAGCTACAGACATGACAAAAATCCTTTAGCCCCGCGGCATCGCCCGCGAACCACACTGTTTTGTCATAGAAATTTCAGAAATTTATTGCGCCCCCCCTGGTAGTAATTGTATGAATAAAAAAAATATGTGTTTAATTATTTACATTGCAGTTTATATATATCTACCGAGTTTTGAGTGAATCAAACCAAGGAATCATATTTTTCCATACAAACTTTACCACCCTATTTAACCCCCTCAGCGGTTAAAATTATCAAATTTTAATAGCGTATTATTCTAGGTCCTAAGCTATCTATGTACCAAATTTCATGTAAATAACTTATGTAGGTAGTTACGGAGATTACTTATATTAGACATTCACACAGACTTTCCCATTTATTATAACACTAGCGACCCGCCCCGGCTTCGCACGGTTTTATTATACGTATAAACCTTTATCTTGAATCACTCTATCTATTAAAAAAATCCACATCAAAATCCATACCGTAGTTTTAAAGATTTAAGCATACAAAGGGACATAAGGATATATTGACAGAGAAAGCTACTTTGGGGCCGTCCATTAATCACGTGAGGCTCAAAAGGGGGGGAGGGGGTACGGAAAACATCACGAAACATCACGAGGGGGGGTCTCGTTAGACATCACGTGTATTAATTTTATTTATTTTTGTCAAAAAGCGCTATTTCTGAACCGAAATTTTGAACGGCGCGAAAATTTGAACGATTTGTAGTATGACCTTGATTGACTCCCCCGCCGTTGCTAAGAAACGACTCCCCGCGCGCAATAAAATAAATAAAAAATTAATTTATATTATATATTTATTAATTAAAAATTTATTATAAATATAAAAAAATATTATTTAAGTATTTCAATAAATATAAAATTTGCAATAAAATAATTGTATTGCAAATTTTACATTATATTTACATATAAATGTTTTTCGAATCAAAACCCCATTATTTAATTTTTTTTCATTCAAAAATAGCCTTTACTTCCAAAAAATACACGTGATCCAGGGGGGGAGGGGTGTGTGGTCCCAAACCTCACCAAATATCACCAGGGGGGAGGAAGGAGGGGTCAAAAAATGAGAAAAACGACCTCACGTGATTAATGGACGGCCCCTTTGTTTTATACTATGTAGTGAAGTAAGACAGTAAGAAGATATTAAGATTATTATAATAGTAAGTTATGTTAAAGATAGTATGATAATTATTATAAATCTCCATCTTGAACCAGTCTATCTATTAAAAAAGTAAGTTTTAAAGATAATGCATAGGTACATAGGGACAGACATGCAATTATTTGCAGCTGCAGCGTTTGCAAAAACAGACTATAAACACGTAAACTCGGACAAACGAAATCACCCCTCACATCGTTCACCCCTCAAGTTTTATTATGGTGTAGTATTTAGGCAAAGATGTTTTATAGTAACTAGATGTAACATTATAAAAACGAACATTTGACACTGTTTTGCCTTCTTGCTCTTTGGGAGTATGCCATATGAAAAAAAAAGACAGATATAATTCTACAGTTCAGTTTCAGTTACATTCAAATACGTATGTGGTCAATCTGATTCTTGTCTGACATTCTACTGAAATGTAAGAATAGTGATGTGAAATTCTGTACTTATCGATTAAATTATGATTTCAGTAAGCAGGTTTGTTGTAACCGCTGCATTGTATGTTGATCATGACGACCGATGTAGCGCGGTGGGCGAAGGAGCGCCTGCAACGCGCAGGAGGTTACGGGTTCGGGAATCGAACCCCTCAGAACAAATTTGTGTACGATCTGCAGATATATGTTCCGTTGGTCTGGGTGTTTTCAATGTACTATAAAAATGTATATCTATGCATAATAATGTATTTAATATATCAGTTATCTAGTACCCATACCACGAGCTTTGAGTGGCTTACTTTGGGGCTAGATGGTGCTTTGTGGATTGTCCAGCATTATTATATATTATTATAAAAGAGGATAATAAATTCAGTTATGTTTAAAATCCACAAGCTGTAATTTTACTTGAAAAGATATACCAATATTCATTAATCACCTATATTTTTTGGGTGTTTGTGGGGTTTTATACATATTAAGTTTGGAGTATGTGAGTCAACAATCAGCTGGTAATGATTGAAACTACAACCCCCTCAAGGATCTAGATCGACTTAACCGGTACCTGACCCTTTATGTATATAAATAAAGACCTACTAAGGTTATTTTGTTAAAACTTACATAAACTTGATAAATCTTCTTGATAATAAGAATGTTTTTATTTAAAATGGGGTTAAGCGGTGATGGTTGGTTGCCGTCGTTATTTAGGATATGAGCAGTGAGAAAACTTAGGTAGGTACTTAGTTACATTAACATAAACGAAATTATTTTTAAAGTATTTTCACGTCGTATGCTCCTACTACTATACTTAACTGAAATATTTTGTGCTTAGATACCACTTGGATGCTATCATTTAACCTTTATTTTCAAAGTTTTGTTGTAAGTCCTTTGATATCCAATTCTGTGGCACGAAACATGGAAATGTAAAAAACACTAACGAGAATTCTATGATGGCTCCCAGACATGTCTTCTCAAGTTTTGTTTCCATTTTTCTTTTGTTATTGGATATTTTGTATATCTAGAAGTGAAAGATAAGAATAAGTTGTGAACTTCTAGCTACATTGCAATCTTTAGTCTCCTAGATCTTACTAGAGACACCATAATCAAGTTTTGATTTCTAACTCCAACTTAGTCGGTCTATGTAGGTACCGTAGCACTATCTCGGTAGGTATAATTCTCAAACTACGACAATTTACTTTTGAATCATCATTTTGTCAACCAGTATTAGACATTCATCGACAATAAATTATCGACAACTACCAGTACTTCACTAGGTGGCATCAAAATGGTACATCAGATGTCAGTTTTTCGTATTGTACTATAATATTAGTGAATTATAGAATTATACTGCTAATGAGCTGTAAATAACGTAGTAAAACAGTTATTATATTCTATGTACAAAAAACTATTCAACATATTGCAAAGAAAATACATGTAATATCCGCGTAATATCCGCGTCTATCACGATAATAGACTTACCAATGAAAAGATATCTTGCGTTTATCTTCACATAAAGATCCCAAACGGCTTTTACAACCCACAGCTACACAAGTCATTATATACTATATATTATATATTATATTATAAAGCGTGCTCCATCTTAGGCCACATCTTCACTTACCTGAGATAGTGGCCAAACGCTCGACCATTTTCAATAAAAAAAAAAAAATACTAAGTTCTCGATTAAATATTATATATAAAACACAAAATTACAAATAAAACATAAACACAAATTTTCATTTTCTCAATCTGACATTCACTTGTCACCGTACGGTATCAAACAAAACCAAAACAATATCAAATCGGCTATAGCTTGGCAAAAAAGAGTAGAAAATAATGGGGGCGCCACTGTAGGTCCTTATGGCAACACCTATAGCGCACCAAGCTAGTCTTGATACTTAGGTGTATATTTCTGTTATACGTACATTTATATCCACACATAGTATACTAGTATCAGTAAATATTGTTTAATTGAGCAAGGTTCTCGTTATGTAAGTATATAAAGAAAAAAATATAAAGTAAATTAAAATTTAATACATTGTTATTAATACATTGTAAGTTCTCTCTCACAGTATTCCTTTTCTATTTTTATTACGTGCTGGCACGAATTCTTCCAATCCTCCTCCGTAATAGCTTGGAACCGTTCCGTTTTAGCACGCTCAGCTGCTTCCTATAAAGAAGAAACTTTTTATGATACCTTTATCTTACCTTTTTCAGTTTATTATTTAGGCACCTAATTTCTAGACCATTTAAAATACAAACGCTATAGTAACTTTATTACAAAGAAATAACACAACATTTAAATTATGTAGAAATAGATTTACATATTAGCTAGTCTAGCTCAAGTATCAAATTCTATGCCCGCGCTATAGCAGAGTACGCAGAACAAACGTAAACATAACCTAACTGCCCGATGTTTATTGTTGAATATTTCACTTGTTCCGTGGAACTTTAATTTAATCCTGCTTTAGGACCATCAAGTTACCTTTGATTCAACTTAAAATTACAAAACAAACTCTCACAAACCTGTCATATCAGCGGTTCTTTGAAAAACATTGTTGAGATCTGAAAGAATAGTTCTGGCCTCAAATTCTGCCAGACATCGCCTGTATACCTTATAAATAACCTCCCTGGCAGCACTTCTAACTGTTTTATTCATTATTTTTCACTTTTCGTCACTTTATCACCACCGCTTGACTGATCCAAGTAAAAAATCCGAGAATTCGTAATCTTTGTTTACAATTTTACATCAAACGTCATTGTTTTAAGAATGTTGCCAATAAACAAAAAAATTAGTTCCGTTTCAAGACTTTTTTGCCAAGCTGTACATCGCCTTATAGGATGACAGTGACCATATGCTCCATCTACCTTACGGAACGTAAGGTACCTACTTGATCTTAGTATTTAGGTACATTCTCTTTGATTATGGCAATATTTTGACTCTAGTAGGTACTATATTATTAATCTGGGTTTGACTCCGGACTTGTCAATTCCACCACCAAGTTCAACAAAATGTACTTTACTGTTTAATTATGCTTTGAAGTGATTTGGGTTACAATCTTCAAAATTCTCGAGTCAAAATTTACAATTTCACAAAGAATGGTAAAAGGCTTGGAAATGGGAGTGACACTGCCAACGCTGGGGCACTTTCTTTTGATTTACAGCTTGCGCGCTGGAAGCATTGTTACGTTGTTTTGGTCATTTGTAAGTAAATATTGTCTTTTTCTGGTGCAGTATTTTACCTTGTCTGGCAACCTTTATGGCTCAGACGGCGACACGATCCGTATGCAGATTTTTTATAGTAGGTACCATACCCATAAGACCTCTCTGCTTAGTTTGGGTCTGCATGAATTAATTTTCCAGCATTATTTTGTCAGGTAGGTAGGTGCGGTGAGCAGCTTCAAGAAAATAAATGAAAATTAGCCTTTGTTTTATTCCAGCCCAAGAACTAAGTAAATAACTGGATTGGGCTGAAATTTTGGATGGAGATTTCTTTTGACGGGTGCCTACATCCTAAAAGAAACCTCCATGCGAAATTAAAAACGAATTTCTGGTAAATTCGTATTCTAAGTTGAAATGGGGACAGTGGGGTATTACTAAAGTACAATTGAATTAAATCGCGAGCGGGAGAGATAAATAAATAAATAAATATTTATGGACAGTCCGCATAGCATCATCTAGCCCCAAGCTAAGCAGAGATTGTGATATCGGTACTAGTTGACTGATATTATTAACTCATTTATTTCAGATTAAATCCATAGAATACTTACAAACTAGATAATTAATTAAATTAAATGTCACACAGATTTAAATATAATAATTACATAATGATAAAATATACAATTATTAACTTGTAAATAGTTAAGTTGTCAAATTTAAATGGAAGTTAACAGTGGCATTTACCCATTGATATTGTCATCCATTTATATTGAATGGGACAGTCTAGACGCGACACAATCATCTTCAGGATACTGTTGCTACTGGCTCGCGCACGCTGAAGTAGAGATGCGACTTTCTTGCGAATTATCGCATGAAAGTCGTCCGTGCGTGCCTCCGCAAACATGCCAGATGCGCTGCAAAAGCGAGGCAGCCGCATCAGCATCCTGAAAATGTTATTGTACTGGACACGTAGAGCACTGGCTGCCTGGCGGGTGCAGTTGAGCCAAAGGATACTCGAGTAGAAGGACTGGCAGTAGGCCTTAAAAAGAGTGATTTTCACTTCTCTCAAGCAGCGTGCAAACCTGCGGGCGATCATGTTTCCCCGTACGGCCAGAGCTTTACGCTCCCTTTCTGTGTTATGTCTGCGTCATCACATAACGACACATTCACAATATGTCCTAGATATTTTCAGGAATCAACAACCTTCAGAGCCGCACCGTTGAGTACTATGGGCGGGACATGTACTGGCTTTACATTTCCACTTTTGAATATAAGTAATTCACTCTTTTTGGAGTCTTATGCCAGCCCATGCCCCTCCGCATATTTCTCGCAAATTTATACAAGATTTTGGATAGAGCCCACCGATGGACCCAGCAGCACCATATCGTCTGCGTAACTAATGTTGTTCAGACAAACATTGTCAACAAAACACCCCGTATGTGTGCTGCTGAGTTCACCGATGAGCTCATTTACATACAAATTAAAAAGTAGAGCTGAGGTAATTCCGCCCTGCCGCACTCCGCACTCCAAGCTATACTCCTCAGATAGAGCGCCGCCCCACCTCACCTGATTTTTCTGGCATTTGTACCAATATTTCAATATAGCCACTACTTCAGATAATATATATACGATATACCTACTTAATACAATACAATTACAAAGATAGTACCTAATGAATCATCAATCTTCGCTGTTTTCAGTTTCGTGCTCTATTTACGTTATTTTTCTACGTGGCTGTGATTCGGGAAACTTACGTGGACAAAAACACGTCCTTCGGGAATTTATTCGTCCATGTTGAAAATGCTACGACGGACGATAACAAACTCCAAGTTTTTTATTGCTCCATTCTTATGATTATAGCTGAAGCTTTTTTGTTGGTCTACTGCGTGTATTTGGGACTAGGAATTTTTGGGGTAAGTTGGTTCTCCAAGAAGAAGGTACATACATACATACCTAGAATAATAATTATAAATGCAAAAGTTTTTGTGTGTAGCTAAACGTGTTTTTCCGTAGCTACTTAACTGAATTTGATGAATCTTAGAACGAAGATAAGTACTTTCTTTTCTGGGATAGGACATATCAAATTTTCGAAAATAACAACGTTTTCGCATCCTGCGATTTTGCGATAATTGTGGCCTGGTTTTCAGCTGCGCCTCCAACGCATTATTGTTGCATTTAAATTCGCGAACTGCTCTACCACAACATTTTCCGTAAGCCTTTGGTCAGCTGCTGTAGGATAATATTATAGACTGAAAGATAAATGCACCTCATTAAATCTTTAGGTACTTATCTTACTTTACTTACTACTTATAAACGAGAAAGTCTGTATGTATGAATGTTTGTTACTCTTTCATGCTAAGATTACCAAACGGATCGTGTTGACATTTTGAATATAACGTAGTTGGAACCTTGAAATAAAACATAGCCTTATTTTCATCCCATAAATCAGTTCCTATATAGAATAGAAGTAGTTAAACGTTTCCTTATTAAACGAAAATTAAGCTAATTGTAATTTCAGGATAAATGTGAAGCCATTCCTCATTTCCTCACCTGTCGGTTTTTTACCTTAATGACAGAGATTACCTGTCTATTCGTGCTATGTATGGTTCACAAGCTACTTATCGGATGGTATCTTGGGATTTTCTTTTTTGTCTGTGAGTATTAACACATTCACTGCAGATACATAGGATCACGCTCACTCATTCGCTTTACTTTATTTTTCGGACTACATTTACAAAAAAGGTAAGTTAAGTACTAAAAAGATAAGTACTAAAAATCGCTAGAGTCCGTAGAAGGTCGCAATTATTTTTGACTAGGAGCTCCAATTTTAATATACTCGTAATATGTACTGAGTACATGACTCCGTGGCGTAGTTTGGCAGCGCATTCAGTACTGAGGAAGGGTTTGCGAGTTAAAAGCCTGCCGAAATGCGATGTTATGTAATTTATTTTATAATGGTACTAGCGACCCGCCTCGGCTTTGCACGGATGCTATACGTCATATAAACCTGCCTCTTGAATCACTTTGTCTATTAAATAAACCGCATCAAAATCCGTTGCATAGTTTTAAAGATCTCAGCATACATGCAGGGACAGAAAGATAGACAAACGGAAGCGACTTTGTTTTATACTATACTAGCGACTCGCCCCGGCTTTGGGCGGTTTTATTATACGTATAAACATTCCTTTTGAATCACTCTATCTATTAAAAAAACCGCATCAATATCCGTTGCGTAGTTTTAAAGAATTAAGCATACAAAGGACATAGGGATAGGGACACAGAAAGCGACTTTGTAGTGATGATAGTGATACCTAAATAGTTTAAACCTATGTTTGAGCCAATAAATCTATTTTCTTTTTTTTTCAGTTCTGGAGTTCTACGGATTTGTAGTGGTGAACAGTTTTTACGTAGAGAGCTGTACTGATGTGTGCCCGACTTGCAAAGCTGAATGCTTTAGTCCCGCGGCGGCGAGGGCTTGTGACCAGAATGAAACTAATTATGAATACGGGCGGGGTAACTGCCCTCATGGTGATAAACTACCGCCTTAGCAGCCCTTATCATTCCACCATCAGGGTTAACCTACAATTGTTTTTTAACAGGTTGCTTATGACACATTTGAACTCTTAAAACCTACCATAGTCTGAGGAATTTATTTCGAATTTCTTTTATATTCATAATAAATTCAGCCCGCTCGCAATCATAACCTAATGTCATATTGGTCAGAGATATTGAAAAGAATTTCAGTGAAAATATTTGCGCGCGTTGTTATTATGAAATTTATGTTAACTTAGTAACTAAATGAGAAATTCTTCTACTAGTTTATGTTCTATGTTTAAAATCACCAATATTTTATTAAGTTGAATAAATGATTGTAAAATAAAACAATTAACTTTTGGCACTCACATAAACCATACGTACGTAGGTACATAAATTATATTTCCATACAAAATTTAACTACCCCCTTAGGGTAGGTAAAATATCTAACAAACTTTGAATGTTATATATCAAAATCTTATATAATAAGTTTCAAGATTCTACCTAAATAGTTTCAATAATGTTGTAATAATTTAATAAGTGGACAAAAATTATAAAAAAAGAGCAAAAAAAAATAGTGCATAAAAATTCTTTCACTAAATCATTTCAACAGTTTTAAATTTTAAACTCATGCATTGAATAGAATAGAATAGAAAAATCATTTATGCACCGCTGAGCTGTAGAGCGAAGGTAGCGCTAATAAACTAAGATACAAATAAAGATTTGTACGACTCATAAGACGGGCTACGATAGGCCTGGATGATTTGCTGGAGTGGTACAAGAAATTGGAGGCCTATCTTATCCAACAGGTACATCTAACTAATCCTAATCTATATTCCGGTCCCTTTCACAAGAAATCCAATGGTGACTCGTTATCTCTTTCGCACTATCATACCTATTGATAACTACACATTTTATCAAAAACCATACGCTCAGTCATCATGTTTTGGTCGTTCGAGTAAAAGTTTTTTACAAAAAAGTGTATAATTGCAGAGGAAAGTACTAATTTGTGATTTAAAGAGTGTTTCATTTGTTAAAATGGCGCAAACCTACTGGTATGGTAGAGTAAACAAGTGTTGCTGCTGTATACCACTCAGAATCGGGTCACTATTGATTGGATACATTGCGATCGTAAGTTTTTCGATTTATTAATTGATCTACTTGTAACTTATATTTTTGCAAGTCGTAATTTCATTCATTTTACTAGTACAAAACTGTAAATAAGCGGACAGGATTTAAAAATTCCCTAATTCGTCAGCAAAAATTCGGAAGTTGATATTGTTACATGCATGTCCAATTAACCGCTGTAATATATATAGTAGAGTCAAAATTCACCTTATTCCAGCTCTCTATTTTGCTCTGAGCTCACAAAAAAAAAATTTTGGTTCTACTAAAAACTTTCAAAGTATGACGAATTTAGTAAGACTTTAACCTGTTTGTGTTGAAATAACGCCAACTTTTCATCCCTTACCGAGGGACTTCTTTAGGGTCAGGAGAGACAAATAAAGTTCCTTAGCTCACCTACTCACAATCATATGAAGGCTTAGTCACCGGCCGTCCTTGTATCTATTTCGGTCGTCCCTCGACTCTCATTTCTACTTAATAATATTGGTAATACAGGTATCTAGTTGCCTAAGCTTTTTGTATGTTTTGTTCTGTTTGTATGTGTTTTGCTGCTTAATACCTATATATATTTTAATTTTTATTTATCCTCCAGTTACTCTCCTGCCTGAGTCTAGCCGCAGTATCCTTTACACTTTACACGTACTTACAAAGTAGCGACTTATTAGAAACGCCCCACGCGTGATTTAAAATAGATTTATCTACCTATCCATATGTTTTGGTGAACCTTTTTGTACGTATTTGTTTAGCTCCTAAACAGATACATTTTCATTTATTTTTATGTATCCTCCAGTTACTCTCCTGCCTGAGTCTAGCTGCTGTATCCTTCTACACCTATAAAGTAACGACGTATGTAGAGAGGCCTCACGCGCGATTTAAAATAGATATACCTACCTACTTATCCATATGTTTTGGTGAACCTTTTTGTACGTATTTGTTTTGCTCCTAAATAGATACATTTTCATTTATTTTCATGTATTCTCCAGTTACTCTCCTGCCTGAGTCTAGCCGCAGTATCCTTTACACGTACAAAGTAGCGACGTATGTAGAGACGCCCGACGCATGATTTAAAATAGATATACCTAAATACCCATGTGTTTTTGATTAGATATGCTTTTTTATATGTGTTTGTTTTGCTTCTAAATAGATACATTTTCATTTATTTTTATGTATCCTCCAGTTACTCTCCTGCCTGAGTCTAGCTGCTGTATCCTTCTACACCTATAAAGTAACGACGTATGTAGAGAGGCCTCACGCGCGATTTAAAATAGATATACCTACCTACTTATCCATATGTTTTGGTGAACCTTTTTGTACGTATTTGTTTTGCTCCTAAATAGATACATTTTCATTTATTTTCATGTATTCTCCAGTTACTCTCCTGCCTGAGTCTAGCCGCAGTATCCTTTACACGTACAAAGTAGCGACGTATGTAGAGACGCCCGACGCATGATTTAAAATAGATATACCTAAATACCCATGTGTTTTTGATTAGATATGCTTTTTTATATGTGTTTGTTTTGCTTCTAAATAGATACATTTTCATTTATTTTCATGTATCCTCCAGTTACTCTCCTGCCTGAGTCTAGCTGCTGTATCCTTCTACACCTATAAAGTAACGACGTATGTAGAGAGGCCTCACGCGCAATTTAAAATAGATATACCTACCTACCTATCCATATGTTTTGGTGAACCTTTTTGTACGTATTTGTTTTGCTCCTAAATAGATACATTTTCATTTATTTTCATGTATTCTCCAGTTACTCTCCTGCCTGAGTCTAGCCGCAGTATCCTTTACACGTACAAAGTAGCGACGTATGTAGAGACGCCCGACGCATGATTTAAAATAGATATACCTAAATACCCATGTGTTTTTGATTAGATATGCTTTTTTATATGTGTTTGTTTTGCTTCTAAATAGATAGATACATTTTCATTTATTTTCATGTATCCTCCAGTTACTCTCCTGCCTGAGTCTAGCCGCTGTATCCTTCTACACGTACAAAGTAGCGACGTACGTGGAGAAGCCCCATGCGCCTCCGTCGCCACCTCCTCAAGAGCTGGAGAGGAGTGCCCTGAATCTGTACATCACCTTCGGGTATTACATGCTGGTGTTTACGTATAATCTCATCATGCATGTGATCCTGGTGGTTGGAGTGCATTCCGTAAGTACTCTATTATACCGTCTATGTACCCTAATCTAGGTATACTTTTTATACCACCTAGGTGGCAAACAAGCATGCGGCCCGCCTGAAGGAAAACGGTTACCGCAGCCTATAGACGCTTGCAACATCTTATGCACCTAGCTAAATTATAATAATTATGGTACTGACTAAAGCCTCTACCCTCAGAAATCTGAATTTCGAGAACCCACTTACGGTGGTTTTGAAAAGCGTCTTGTGTCGCGCGATTTCTTAGGATTTTGTAGGGCGATTCGAAGAGTTAAGGCCTCTACACACCAAACCTGACGGCCTGCTGGCTTTACCCGGTGGGTTAGGCCAGCGGCATTACAACAAGCATTACAACATTGTAAGCCGCAATGACTATAGCCGGCGGCACGAGGTGTGCGGCTTCTGCGATTTGTACCGTTCAGCACATAGTGATTGCCGAGTTTATGGAATAGAGGCAGAACTTCATGTTAGCTTGCTCAACGTAACTCACCGCGCCGCCGGCATCTCAGCCCGACGACGACGACGGCGGCGAGCCAGCAGCTTTAGTGTGTAGAGTCCTTTATACAGGGTTACAGGAAAAATCGTGCTAGATCCGTTAAGAGCGTGGAGTAACCACCATTCCTGACTTATTTCACTATGAAACCCCCTACCCTAAACTTAACCCATTTCGAGATATTCGACTTTTAATTTTTTTATTGAAAAGTGCCGATTTTTAGGCTACTAAATTTATTTTTGTTTATTTTGTGTATCTTATTATTATTATTATTGCATTTTTACATGTGTAATAAGATGCTTTAGGACGTCAATGATTAAAATAGTGCATAAGTTAATTGAATAGACCGTAGTAGAAAAGTGAAAGTTAGGAAATAAAAAAAAAATTAGAAAGTTTATTTTTCTCTAAGGGATATCTAAAAAAATATTATGGCAATTCTTCGGCAAATGTTTTTAAAAATATCTACGTTTCATCAGCTATCTAACGAGGTATAACAATCTAGGGTTTGTATTACATTTCGTGGAAAAAAAGTAGTTGGGACGCTCCAGGTAGCAGTTCTAACGGTCCCGCGCCTATTGTCCTTCAAGTTCAGACACACCGTGAGAGCGAGACAAGTGACGATTTATGTAGGTATGAATGAAAGAAAAAATGTGTAGAGACCGGTTAGGGCTGGGAATACAACAGGGGGTATTGTTTTGGTTGTCAGTCTGCTTTTGTGCTTCGTACATAGTAGATGTGATATCGTTTTGCTCTTTTTCTCGACTTGGCTGTGATTCTGGACTATTTCTTCTGATTTGTGACTACTATACTTGTTAACCGGACTCTGATTTGTACCTGTGATACGGAAGTGTTGAAGATGACGTCCTACACACCTGAGGAATATGCTGATATGCTTATTTGTTACGGATACTGCGATTGTGTATCTGCGCAAGCTCGCAACGAATACGTAACTCGCTACCCCGGTCGTCGAGTGCCGGATGTGGCCGTTTTTGACAGAGTTTATCGAAGACTTCGAGAATCTGGCTCTGTTTTGAGACGTAATACAGACATGGGTAGACCACGAATTGACGACGAAGAACAGGACAATGAGATAGTGCAACGCTTTCGAGCGGATCCGACTACTTCCACTAATATTGTTGCCCGTGATCTGGGACTTTCGCAATGGAGAGTGTGGTTTACAGTGCATACTGCTGGCCTATACCCATACCATTACACGCCGGTACACGTTATTGAAGAAGGAGACCCCGCGAGAAGATTGGACTTTTGCAGATTTATGCTAAATGCTGACGTAGAAGACCCAGATTTTCTAAGAAATATCTTGTGGACGGATGAGTCCAAATTTGATAAAGATGGCATAACTAACTATCACAACGCCCATTACTGGGCCCCAAAAGCACTAAGGAATCCCAATAAGAAAAGAGTGAAGGGGTCCCAACGAAGATTCAGCGTGAATGTGTGGATGGGCATTATCTCCAATCATTTGATTGGACCTTACTTTCTACCGGATAATTTAAATGGGGAAAGCTACGAAAATTTCCTGAGAGCAGACTTGAGTGATTTGATGGATGATCTGCCACTCAACCTGATCAGGGACATGTGGTTCCAACACGATGGCTGCCCTGCCCATTTCAGGAGAAGTGTCAGAGACTGGCTGGACACAAATTATCCAAACAAATGGATAGGACGAGGTGGGCCGTTGCCATGGCCAGCAAGAAGTCCGGACCTAACCCCCATGGATTTTCATGTGTGGGGGTGCATGAAAAGTCTTGTGTACAGCGAGCCGAATCCAGTTTCGTCTGTGGAAGACCTAAGAGAAAGGATTGTGGATGCAGCAAATAAAATGAGGACCACGTTGACCACTGGAGTAGTGAAGACTGGTCTCCGTAGAAGGATGCGACAATGTATCAGAAATAGAGGCGGCCATGTTGAACATGAACTGTAGAATAAGAAAAAGTTGTGTGAAAACCTTTAATAAATGACATTTCATGCTTACCTATTGTTTTACTTTTACTTTTTAGGGCTAAGTATAAATTTTCTTCTCCACTGTCGCCTATAAAACTAATTTTTTTTCAATGCAATTGAATAAAACCCTAGATTATTATACCTCGTTAGATAGCTGATGAAACGTAGATATTTTTAAAAACATCTGCCGAAGAATTGCCATAATATTTTTTTTAGATATCCCTTAGAGAAAAATAAACTTTCTAATTTTTTTTTTATTTCTTAACTTTCACTTTTCTACTACGGTCTATTCAATTAATTTATGCATTATTTTAATGATTGACGTCCTAAAGCATCTTATTACACATGTAAAAATGCAATAAAAATAATAATAAGATACACAAAGTAAACAAAAATAAATTTAGTAGCCTAAAAATCGGCAATTTTTAATAAAAAAATTAAAAGTCGAATATCTCGAAAAGGGTTAAGTTTAGGGTAGGGTGTTTCATAGTGAAATAAGTCAGAAATGATGGGTACTCCACGCCCTTAACGGATCTAGCACGATTTTTCCTGTAACCCTGTACATATACAGCTGCGTCTTGTAATTTTAAGACGCCGCCGCGCAGTCGCCTTTTGCGTAGGTACCTAAAATCTATTATTTTTCTCATCTGTTTCAGAATCGGCCACAGTACCTGAATTTCTACTGCAGCGCTGCCTACTTCCTGTTTGCGCTTGCCGTAGCGTTGATAATCCTCACCTGTATTTTTATGGGCTTCGTGGCTATGATACCTATTCTGAAGTGGGCTTGTAAGTATCATGATGATGGTTAGAGGAAGCTTTCTATAGTAAAAGGGGAATATTGATTAAGTTACACCTTTATTAAGTTAGTTTTTAGGTACGCATACCTACATATTGACATATATAATAGGTTAGGGTACATCTCGTCTTAAGGCGCAAACAGCACCTAAAGTGTAAATTTAAGTAGTAAATTTCGATAAACCTATCATAAGCTTTTTTTAATGCATCTGTAGTAGGTAGTAGTTTTTTCTTGTTTAGGAAGATATATTAAGGTAGAAGGGATTATTAGTTGGGATTTGTTTGTGTTCGATGGCCGACTTATGTTTTTTTGTTTCAGTCACCCTCGCAGTCTGTATTATCGTCGTGCGGAGCACCCAGTTGGAAATGGAGGAGCAGCTAAAGCCGCGTGTTTATGAAATGCAGAATTTATACATTCGTCAACCGGTGGCCGTCGTAGTTTAAAGGCCTATTTCACTACACAATATTCAGGGACCCTAACCCTAACTAAGAGTGTGTAAGGATTTAGGAACCCCAAGGGACGGACCCGGCAAGCCTTGCTCCCTAATCGCCCTAACTACCGGGCCCTGAAATCGTGTAGTGTACCTAATACCGATTTTTAAACTTAAGTTCATGTAAATTACATACGTATACTACCCAACTATACATACCTATTTAATATTGTAAGTGTGAATACATTTCTAAGGTTTGAATGAAATAGCGTAAGCAGTTTAGTGCGTTTTATTTAATGTTGTAAGGTACCTACCTAACCTAACTACTTTACTATAACTACCTACCTACCTAGATAGGTATCTCCTGGAACAGTGGAACCTAAAGCAGCACACCAAAGAAAAACTCTTAGTTTTGAATCCAAATAAAAAACTTGATAGATAGGTTGATAGAAAGGCCTATCGATGGTTATTTTCGAGATCGTTTGTCCACCGTGTCTAGGTATGTAGGTACTTACCTACCGCCTGCAGCGACGAAGTTGAGAAGTTTAGTTTTAGAAAAATATAATATTTTAATAAACATTCTTTTTTTTAAAGTAATTTTAAAACAGAAACATCTTTGAGGGCATGGGAGCCAACTTCACACTAAAATCTTACTTCTTAAATACTTACTTATTTACATTTAAACTACTAATTAATTACATAGTTACTGTAAACTATTTTTATTCTATTAAAACTCTCTAACGATTCTCAAACAATTAGCAAAAGAGAAACAAACAAATTAAGTCGTATCGTGCGTGGGAGATTTCTAGGTTTATGATTCCAACGACGAGACGCAACAATCTATTTCTCACTTTTTTTTTGGAGCACTTCGTCTTTGCTTGTGTTTGTCAATGTCACTTTTGTCGTTGACACACTTTGACAGAAATGGAAAATCCAACTAAATTTTGAAGTTCATTTGATGCGTGCGGATTTCTCGGACCTCTCTTTTTCTCTATAGAAATTGTAGGCCTGTCAATGTCCGCATGCTCTTTTATTGAATTACTTCTAGAACTGGTGGAATAAACAAACGTGTATGAAAAGTTGGGCAATGTAAACGCTTCGTATTTTCACATTTGTCTCTTGTTTTACGCATTGTAATTGCATAGAAAGGATGAAATATTAGTCATTTAGAGTCTAGAAATAGTTATCAACAAAGATGTCTAATAAATTCGCAGCAAATACTAACCTTGCCATCCAAAATCAGGTTCGTTGACTGAGGTGGATGCACGGCTTGACTTCAGCATATTTTCACACATTTCGACTGTATTGCATTGAAAAAATTGTATTTCTCATTTGAAATTAAAGATTTTGTAATCTTCACGTCTTGTTTTATTTTATTTGTACCTATTTTCAGCTTGTACAATGGATAAACGATGCAGGAATGGCCGTCGGCGGCAAGAAAGTGCACCTACTCAGAAAGATCATAGAGGTCCTGCTACATCAGGGTTCGCAATATATTCCTCTGTATATCCAGAACATCCTGAGCTTTGGAGGCGATAGATCTAATAATGTGAAGAAGCAAGTCATTGTTTTTATCGAAGTGATAAGGTAAGAGAGAACTGCTAAGACTGCATCATCAATAGAGGTTTTAACCATGCCTTCATTCCATGACTATAAAATGTCTATGAACCGGACACTGGTCGAATTGCGGTAATGGTAAACCAGACAAATGTTGCCATCAACAAAGAAGTTGTGCGAAGTCAGACACCTAGTTACAGATGGGCTTTATAAGTTGTAAATAGCTAATCAAAAAAGGATCGGAATACTCAACAGCCAGCTCAAATATTATAAGCAAATCTAAAATGGAATTATGTGACAGGAATTAGGTAACAGTTTTTAATGAACAAAACTACAACTTGAGAGACTTGCTCCAAGTTGTGGGTTACATAGTAGATCATAAATAAATAAATACTAATGGACAATTCATACACCTCATCTAGCAATACAAGCCAAGCTTGTATTATGAGTAAATAGATAACTGTTAGGTGTTTTGAAACGTAAAGGCAGGCAAAACAAACAATGGGAAGATGATATTATAAGGTTGACCGGCCCAGAATGGAATGGAATGGCACAGGGAACGGATGGAAGACTCAGAGGAGGTCTATGTCAAAGGACAAGATAGAGAAAGGAAAATAGAATTAAGGATAGGAGTGGATAAGAAATGAAACTGCAATTCAGCAATAAAGGCTTAAATATTTAGGTGTTCATAATCATCTCAAATCAGTCAATAACTTCAAAAGTAGACTGAACAGGATAAACAGCTACTTCTTTGAATAGACATACCTATACCGCACTCAAAAAAAGATAAGTTTTGTAAACAAATGAGTTACAAAACAAAAGAAATATTGGTGTAACACATTTTACGACACTGGTCTCATCAGAGCAAGCTGCAGGAGCTCCAAAAAAATCCTGATTTTGATACTTTTCATTCATCATTCCATTGGTCTCTCATTCGTTATTGATCTAGAATTTTCATCTTTTTCGCTATGCTCGAGCTATTATGCTTTTTTTTAAGTTTTTGTTTTTAGTTGTTAGCTTGCTGTAGTCCTGCTGTTATTTGTTATTCTTATCAGTTTTTGTTAAGTTTTCATTCATGAATGCCTTTGTTTACAAAAAATATCTATGATTCTAAATCAGAGGTTCTAACCCCGGAATAAAATGTTTAATCCCAAAAATTTGTTCCTATGAAATAGAAATAGCCTTGAAAAAGTTCCACAAAAAATGTGTAAAAACCCTAGGGGTATTTACTAGAATAAAATAAAACTATTACCTACATTAAAAAGAAAGCTTATGATAGTAATGTTCAATAAAACATCAGGAATGTAACATACCACAAACTGCCTGATGCATAAAAAATCATTTGTAAAATAATAATAAGAGAAGAAAATAGGTGGCCGTGCTAGTATCTCGAGTTTTCAATCATCTTTCACAGATGCAAAGGCCTTTTATTATCCAATCATCGTCATCAGCCTACATAAGCGCCCTATCTTCAGCTTGCCACATCCAGCATCTATCCTACTAATATTATTAACGTGAAAGTTTGTAAGTATGGTTGGATGAATGTTTGTTACTCTTTCACGCAAAAATTACTGAATGGATATAGTGGATATAGTCTGGAGTAACACATAGGCATATTTTAACCCGGAACTCCCACGGGAACGGGAATTACGCGGGTGAAACCGCGAGGCGCTGCTAGTGTTCTATAAAACACCATATATTGCACAACTGCCTGATACATTAAAAAAATTCGTTGTAAAAAATAGAAACTATTATTAGATGTAGACCTATTTTCATCCAACATCCTTGGAAACAGTCCTGGATTTGTAAATAGGCCGCGGCCTAGGGGTGGCAGCGCCCTAGGGGGGCGGCAACGTCCTAAAGGGGCGGCAGATTTCCGAGGACGGTCACTCGATTGCAGACAATAAAAGTCAAACACGTTCACCGATTTGAATTGTTCACTGAGTGATTTGTTTTTTTTTTATTGCCTGTTATTAAATTTTTGGGTGGTGGTAGATGTTATTGCCAATTGCAGGATTCGAACCTCGTTTGTCTACGGGGGGGGGGGGGTGAAGCTATAAATACTGGGCAGCGGAAAAAAGTGGCCTACTCTCATAAAAAATATAAATCCGGCACTGCTTGGAAAAGTTAATTTATTTTAATTAATTTAATATTCAATTCAATGTACTTAATTTCTTGTGAATGACTAAATAATATAATTTGTATCTTTAATTCAATTGTAGGTTTAAGCAATGTAAAAGGATTTTATTTTATTATATCTCTTGCAAATTTTATGTGAAATTCTATGTGATATATATCTATGTAATGTATTGTATTTAGTAGGTATATCAGTCATCTAGTACCCAAAACACAAGGTCTGCTTAGCTTTGGGCTAGATGATGCTGTGTCGGGAATTATTTATTTTTTATATCGGAATAAAGCTCTCTTTTATAATTGGAAAATAAAAAAACTGTTTGTATTCCAGCCAGAACTTCCCCGAGCACCTGCCGGAGGTGATCAGCCAGCTGCAACTGCTCGTAATGGACACGGTGGTGGTGGTCCAGAAGAGAGCCATCCAGGCCGCCAGCATCCTCTACCGGAACACCTTGCTGTGGATCTGCAACGGCAGGGCTTCGGAGGATGAGATGCAAAACGTTTGGGAGCACCTTAGAGAGATTAAGGTAGATTTATTTTGACTGGTCGCTGTTACTTGTTTCTGAACTAGTTTCGAAAACAGAGTTTGGGGGACACCAAAGGCAACTTTGTATCTCTTCCTAAACTAGGCAAAATGAAACTACTACAGATGCATTTAAAAATAGTATATGATAGGTTTAACAAACTGTACGAGTGAATTTTGGAAATTCCTTAAGTTAACGGTATTATATCATAAAATAAGTGAGGGCGCCACTTTAGGAGATGTTTGCGCCTTAAGTTCAATTTACACCTGGATGGATGGCCGTAGGCTGCTTGACAGCTGACAAGACACGCGTGGCCCCGCGATCTTATATTATGTACTTATGTAGAAAAAGCAAATTTTTGCAAATTTTTTCGTCTTCGCTTTTTTGAATCAATTATATTATATTGTCTCCAAGTAGAATTGATGAAAATCTCATAATATTTCCCCAAGGCACACATAATGCAGGACAAATACTCTCCAAAAACTAGTAAATTCGTTTTTCACTTGTCCCAAGACGGAAATCGAACCCTCAACCTCATGAGTCGCAGGCGGATCTTCGCCCGCAGCGCCACATCGGTCTTTTTTTTCTATCATCAATAGACCTTCGTTTGACCACAATGTCTCCTGATGGCAAGTGACAACTTAGCCGAAGATGTATCACTGATTATGATAAAGCTATAATTGTGTAACCCTCAGTCTGTTAAATGGGTATTCTACACGGTATTCAGGGACCCTAACCCTAACTTAGAGTGGTGTAATAAGATTTAGGGTCCCTAAAGGACGGACCCGCACCCGGACGATATTCAGGGCCCGGTAGTTAGGGCCCTGAATAACGTGTAGTGTAATACCCCTTTTAGTGTTGAGTGTCAAAATTGAGGCGAATTAAATTTGACTTGTCTAAGTGCTTATTTTGTAAGCCTAAAGAAATAAAGATATTGAATTTTGAATTTTTTTGAATTTTGTCGTCAAATTCCTATCAATGAAGAAAAAGTGCGGGTAGTTGTAAATTCAGCTGAACCCGCTTCGCAGAGGCGGTAGCTCCAGTACTCCAGTCATCTGACCACGACAGTGTGTAAACCTGTTGAAACATCGGGAAAAATAGGTAAATAATCGCGATAAATACCCATACCTAAATATTTATAATAATGTATCCTTCAGCTCATCATCCTGAATATGATAGACAATGACAACGAAGGCATCCGGACCCACTCAGTCAAGTTCCTGGAGGAGGTGATTCTAATGCAGACTCCTGGAGAGTCTGTCACGGATGAGGACTTCAGTCTGGATAGCCTGCCCAACCACCTGCCTTTTATTAAGCGGGACCTGCTTGAACAAGAGTCTGAGTAAGTCAAATCAAATCAAATGTTTTTATATCTTAATGTGCAAAGGATTGCCATCGCTATTCATCGAGGTAATGCTGCAAGCATTATGGGCACCTTTGCGCCGGGAATGGTCAGGGGCGGGTTATTTATTGACTAATCGTAAATTATTTTTAATTGTGCTAGATTATAATTCCCTGACACTAATAAACATACTTTGATTTTTCTGAATCGAAGGTTTCTATTTCATTAAATATAATTGATAACTAATATTATCTAATAGGTACAAAGCACACTAATATTAAATAAATCATGTAATAATAAAAATCTTGTAATAATAAAGAGCTTGACAATTGTGTTATGGGTACAAGATGACTCATATCTAATTCTCCATACAATCCAATACATAGATATTTTTTATTATACATAGAAAATACCCTGAATCCTGGAACGAATATTTGTAGATTGTACAATAATTTATTCCAAGGCAGGAATCGAACCCGCATAATTTTCCTGGTACCATCGCGCTAAACCACAGGTCGTCAATTATTTGATGAAATCACTACATAGTATAAAACAAAGTCACTTTCTCTGTCCTTATGTCCCTTTGTATGCTTAAATCTTTAAAAGTACGCAACGGATTTTGACGCGGTTTTTTTGGATAGATAGAGTGATTCAAGAGGTTTATACGTATAATAAAACTTTGCGAAGCCGGGGCGGGTCGCTAGTAAAATTATAAAATTTGACTTTTTCTATTCATTAGTTACTTTCTCCTTTTTCAGGCAAATCTTCAGCCTCATTGTTAACTTCCACAACTCCCAACACATATCTAGCGTGAACTTAATGGCTTGTATGACAACACTATGCTTACTCAGCAAATCAAGACCAAAATACATGGCTCGAGTGATAAAAGCACTCGGAGATCTTCATACAACTTTACCACCCACACTCACACAATCTCAAGTCAACTCTGTAAGAAAACATCTGAAATTGCAACTCATCAACTTGATAAAACATACAGCGGCAAACGATCACATGCCGCAGCTAACCCAGCTGCTTATGGACATTGGGATGACGACTTCAGAGATCAACAAGGCATTGCCGAAAGAAAAACGAAGTAAAAGACTTGGGGAGGTGAAGATGAGCGAAATCCCATCCAAAAGATTCAGAATAGATTCGCCACAGAATTCTATAAGCAGCGATAGCAACAGCCGAAGTGAGCTGATGGAAACCCGTCCCGATGTTACCCGAGAGCTCCCGAAGGAAGACTTCACTCGTATTGATGATGAAGACAGCAACAGCCAAGGTTCTCTCACTCAAGCTCCCGTTAAACCCGAAGACAAACCAGTATCCGAAGACACTTTCTTCGATGGACTGAATAACGTTGAACTTGTTGTAGATCTAGTGATGTCTACTTTAGTAAACGGACTTCCAAATGAAATACCGCCGACTTTCGCATCTCTTTACAAACCTATCCCTAATTCTGGCAGCAAGGTGCAAAAGAGAAGTCTCGCGAAACTGATCATGGCTCTGATAAAGAATGAGTTGGAATCGATAGAACCAGCACCGATGCCGGTACAACCCCCTAGTTTAGAAACAATTCAAGAAATCCCCTTCGTTACTCAGCCATCGCTGTCCGAAATCGCGGCTAAAATCCCTCTAATAAAGGACGAAGACAGTGAAAAGAATACCCTCAAAAACGCAGTAGCGAAACTTCAAGAAACATCAAAAGCCGAACGACAGATGGAAAGCGCTGTGTCGAGTGCAGTATCTAAACTCATGGAGGAAACTAGAGCAGATCATTTAAAAGAAGAAGAAAGGAAGACGAAAGATAAAGAAAAGCCAATACCACCACAAACACCAACCGTACCGAAGCTAAAGCAGAAAGTAAAGTTACTAAAATTGCAGGAGATCACTCGTCCGATACCGAAAGAAACTAAAGAGAAAATGGTCCTACAAGCTGTAGACAGAATCCTACGCGCTGAGAAAGAAAGCATAATAGGAGGAGCCGCTCAAATACGATCCAAATTCATAACGATCTTCGCATCAAGTTACACGCCAGAAATTCGAGATCTAGTGCTAAACTACATTCTAGACGACCCAGTTAACAGAATAGACTTAGCACTGCATTGGCTGTACGAAGAATACGCATTTATGCAAGGTTTTAACCGTCATCCTGTGACGTTACAGCCAAAAATGCACGAGAAACACGACCAGAATTATTGCCATTTGCTTTGTGCGTTGATCACTCAGATATGCGAAAGAGGAGATCCAGTTATGGAAGCTTCCAAGGAAGGTCTTCTTAGGAAAATATACTCTGAATGTCCGGTTGTGACGGATGAAGCTATAGATTACTTGAAGCATTTGGTCACGGAGGAGAAGATAGCTACGGTTGCTTTGGAGATTTTGGAGGATATTTGTATCATGCGGCCTCCGCGGTCGCATAAGTACGTGACGGCTTTGGTTTGTCATGTTTGTAAGTATTAACTCGTAATTTTATATTTTTACAATCGCCTTCAAAAAGGTTTTCAACTTATTTTTTTTATTACAACTTTTTTTGTGTTAACCAATATTGTTGTCTTTTTTATTTGAAAGATGGTTTTTCCCGTGTTCTCATTCAAATTTCATCGAGATCTGACCAGTATTTTTTTAGTTATCCTTTAAAATTTGAAAAATATCTGTTGTTAGTTTTTTTAAGAAATATTAATATATTAACATACTTAACCTTAACAATGGCTTATTTACCATGATTTCATTTTTTTGAGTAATCCGATATTTCAACAGTTCTTCCAATCTCGGTGCATAAAACTATTCCGAAATAATATCAGAATACTCGAATCAACTCAAATAAATAAATACCCCTTTTTTCCACTTCTGACCAAACCTCTCAACTCATTCCAGTAAACCACCAAGAAGACATCCGCGAAGCCACCCTAAAATCAATCACCAAAATCTACATGCGCTCTACAGAAGCTACGCGTAAAGTGATAGAGAAGCAAGCGCGACTGTACCTTGGTTTCATAGCGCTCGCAGCGCCGCCGGCCGAGGTGCTCGCCACGCGGACCTCCTTCCGGATGCCTTGGACCGACCACTTGTACAAACTGTGCTTGAATCTGATCATGACGTTGCTGCTGGAGAATGAAGGTTAGTGGACATGTGTATAAGGTTGTTTTTCCAACAGAGCTGTCGCTTAGCTCTGGTCTAACAAAGTGATAGAAAAGCAAGCGCGCTTGTATCTCGGGTTCATAGCACGCGGACCTCTTTCCGGATGCCTTGGACCGACCACTTGTACAAACTGTGCTTGAATCTGATCATGACGTTGTTGCTGGAGAATGAGGGTAAGTAGACATGTGTATAAGGTTGCTTTTCCAACAGAGCTGTCGCTTAGCTCTGGTCTAACAAAGTGATAGAGAAGCAAGCGCGACTGTACCTCGGGTTCATAGCTCATGACGCTATTGCTGGAGAATGAAGGTTAGTAGACATGTGTATAAGGTTGCTTTTCCAACAGAGCTGTCGCTTAGCTCTAGTCTAACAAAGTGATAGAGAAGCAAGTGCGCCTGTATCTCGGGTTCATAGCTCATGACGCTATTGCTGGAGAATGAAGGTTAGTAGACATGTGTATAAGGTTGCTTTTCCAACAAAGCATATGTATAGGTGCATTTAAGCATCTCAGTAGATCATTATACTACGCTAACTAATATTATGAACGCGATTGTGTGTGGATGTTTTTTTACTTTTTCACGCAAAAAAAAAAACTACCGAATGAAATTTGAATGGACGTAGTTCTAGATCTGGAATAAAAGATAGGTTACTTTCATTTAATTTTTTTTAAATAATTTCCCATGCGATAGATACAACCTTGAAACGGTCCATAGTAACAACGCTTGGTTGTTAAAAAGTTGAAGCTGCACACATACAGTCTTCAATAAATCTTTTATTTTATTCGCAGACCTAATAATCGAAGTGGCCCGAGTGTACGGCTGCTGCGACCCGGAAGCGAAGCGGGTTGTGCTCCGCTGCATGGAAAGCCCGGTGCGGGCCGCGATAGCCAAGGGCGTGCCGGAGCGCGGCTTGCGGCCCGCCTTCGCAGCCTTGCTCGACGAGTGCCCGCGCGGCGCTGAGACACTGCTCACTAGATTAGTGCACATCTTTACTGAGAAATGTGAGTATGCACTGTAGCCAAGGGCGTGTCGGAGCGCGGCTTGCGGCCCGCCTTTGCGGCCCTGCTCGACGAGTGCCCGCGCGGCGCTGAGACACTGCTCACTAGATTAGTGCACATCTTTACTGAGAAATGTGAGTATGCATTGTAGCCAAGGGCGTGCCGGAGCGCGGCTTGAAGCCTAGGGAAATAAATTATATGCTCATCACCAGCACCATTTCTGTGGCCTACTTGTCTAAAAAATTTATACTTGTATAAATTAATATTTTTTATGAATAAATTATTTTATTCCAATCTATTCTTGCTAAAATGTCCAGCATGATTTACTCAGACAAGGAACCCATTGGGGAAAAGGGGTTAACCTTTCGAAGCCCGCTCGTTCTCGTGGGAATCAACGACGCCAAAAACTTCCCGATCCCGGCGGCTCTCCACGACAGCACCACTGCCGCAGTTGATTTTAATATAAAAATGGGTCACGTGGTATGGATCGTTCTCTTAGGGCTTCCACACAAAACTGCGATGCGATGTCACAGGAACATGAGATGCGAATTTCTGCGATGCGATTTTGTGCGGCAAACCGTTTGGTAGGGTAAACATACCTTCAAGTTAGTCAGCCGTATTGGACGTGCTATTAGGAAGCGTAAGATAGATCGCAAAAAGATTGTTGTACTGCTGTTATTTTTAAATAGATTTAAAAGAAAAAGAAGATTCTGGGTTCATCCATTTATTACGATTATGAACTCTGATGGGAATTATTTTACTCGAAAGTACTTTGGGTTGAGAACTGAAGAAGATATTTTTTTTTACATCACAAAGAAGGCGGCTCAGGCGCCGCGCGTCTTTCTCTGAAGTTGTCTCAGAGCGGACTAAAAGGGGGGTCACCAAGTATGACGTAATATGGCAGGAATGCGCGATGCAAATGAGATCGGACGTTATCGTGCGAGTTCGCAGATATTTGCGATGCGATGCGAGTTCGCAGTTTTGTGTGGGAGCCCGAGCTTTAAGAAAAATAATAATTCTGTTTTTGTCCGCAGCGCCCCCTACACCGGAACTGGTGTCAAAGATCAGAGACTTGTACGCGACGCGCGTTTCGGACGTGCGTTTCCTGATTCCCGTACTAACGGGGCTGTCGAAGAAAGAGGTCAGTTGGATAGAACATAATTTATGCTAGTATCTGTCATCGGCTTTGCACGTGTTGTTTCTATGGAAATGTCTCAAGGATTATTTATATCGCATGGCAACCGGTTTTACTGATATTAGATTCAGTACTTTTTGTGTAAAAGATAAACAAACATCCATACAAACAAACTTTCGCGTTTATAATATTGTAAGAATATAAACCAATTTTTTTGTTGTAGATATTAGCGGCGCTGCCAAAGTTTATAAAACTGAATCCGGCCGTCGTGAAGGAAGTTTTCAACAAGCTGCTTGGTCTACAAAACCCGGAGGAACAATGTCCAGGTAACAATCTACTTTATTCTTACAAAGACATTTTGCATCAGAGTGCATTGCTTAGATAAATTATTGAGCGCTATTGTCTATTGTTATACGTATGCTGGAGAAAGAAGAAAGAATATCTGTTTATTTGATTCCTCGCACGAAAATACAATTATGTAATGTAGAAAACTAATAATCTTTACAGTCATACAACATTAATAAATTAGAAAATACTTTATCACGCATAATTTTTAATTTATAGTAAAAGAACTTTATTAACAACGAAAATTACAAGCAAAGGAATAGAAAAATTACAACTAGTATTTACAATTGAAACCATTGAGCTAACTGCAGACGGTTGCATTTATAGTAAAATAAATAATACATAATTCAGTTGAATAAAAACACATTTCAATAATTGACTGTCAATAAATAATTAAAGTTTAATCAAGTTCCTTCACGAACTTTTCAATAGTATAAACATTTTCCTAGTTAGTAAGTAATTGTTAAATAGTTTAAACATAGAAATAGAAAAATAGAATACTTAAGTGTTTAAATAATATATTGTAAAACTTATGCTATTTCGCATTTCAGTCTGCGTTATTTGTAAGTACTTGTGTTGTGTTTTTGCTGACGTTTTCAATTTGCTTACAAGCTTTGAGTTACACGGGATGGACCGAAACAGGTGGGTGCTTTAGAATGTAAATTAGATTTTTTGGGTCTTTTATCACAACACGTTTGAAAGTGTATGGTTGTGGAAACTTTTAGCACTTAAATGATGTGATTACTTTGGTTCATGGTTTTTTAAACATAGGAAATAACTTTTGCCCTATTTACCTGGCGAGAGGGTTGGCAAATATAGCCAACCCTCGCCAGGTAAAAAGGGCAAAAGTTATTTCTTATGGGGCGCTGACTTGGTTGGCTGAGATCTCAAATATAACATTATAACCTGAAATAATCAAAAAGATTCAAGCTAATTTGATAAATACGATGCCAATAGACTCGACATAATTTAGTTTTTACCTTACATTACGTAGAGTGGTTATAAAAACGCAAATTACAATCAATTGTGTTTACTTGCTTATTACGTCAGAGTTGCAATCAATAACAGCGCGATCCAATATTTTGCGAAAATCTAACTGACGGACTAATAATATTTTTTTAGACATCTAGCCATCGCGTGTCTAATCGCGTGACTTTAAAATTAAATATATGTAGATGCTGTGTGGGTTGTCTAGCATTATTTATTCATTTATTTAAATATAATTTATATACTTTACAGTCACTCCTACTGAATTACTGGTGGCTCTGCACCTGATTGACCCGAGCAAGGCGGATCTCAAGTTCATCATCAAAGCTACGGCCATCTGCTTTGGAGAGAAGAATGTCTTCACACAAGATGTGAGTGTCTCGATCAATTTCTCTGATATTTGTTCAGAATAATCAAAATAATCAATTTCTTAGTAAGATTTTTACAAGTCATCAAATATTATATCAGATTACAATTCATAAATACATTTACAATAAACATTACAATGTATAATTAGTCAATAAATAACCCGCCCCTGACCATTCCCGGCGCAAAGGTGCCCATAATGCTTGCCGCGTTACCTCGCTGAATAGCGATGGCAATCCTTTGCACCAAGAACGAACTGGAGCGGGAGTCACTTGTCACATCATTAAGCTTTCGGCTAAATTCTCCCAGCAAACACTTCATAAATGAAAATTAAGAATTGTAAAAATTCTTCGACATTGTAGAACGCCTTCGTAAGATTGCGTAAGATCTACAGATATTTTTTCTGTGACCCTGAACTCTGCAGATTCTATAAACATTTGCCCTCTAAACAAACAACTGCTTACAAACATTTGCCAGTTGGGTTGTAGTTGATTGTTTGTATGTTTCAGCGTCATTATGTAGGCGTCGGATTTTATACTATATAGTATTAGTATTATATATAGTAAAGTATAGTAGTATATCACGACTGTGGCATTCCCTTTGTCTTCTTTAAGTACTAGCAGGTTGTAAGTACTATCAGTAAAAAGCCTATAACTCGGAAACCATTGAACATAGACCCCTGGGGCCGTATTCCACTAAATTCAAAACCAAAGTCTCAATAGTGCTATTCAATCAAGATGATTAAAATGACGTTTGTGCATTTGATATTCTACAATTTTTTGAGCTTGAAGAGACTTTCATGATTAGAATGTCAAATTGGTAGTTATAAAGGTAATTGTCACAGCTATGAATGAACCTCAAAAAGTTTGTGCTAATAGAATACCAAAAAGAGTTTCACACTGACATTTTGACACGATACTATTTAAATGATGAAGCGATTTATTTAGTAGAATTCGGGCCCTGAAATTTTTGGTTTTTCTGTGTCATCGTGAACCCACCTGTCCTCTTTTTTCGGATTGACGTTGAGTTTTGGGACAGTGTATTAAATATATCAGTACCCATAACACAAGCTTTGAGTAACTTATTTTGGGATTAGATTTTTTTATTAAAAATGGTCGAGCGTTTAGCCACTATCTCATGCGAAGATGTGACCAAAGACGTAACTTATTCACTATTGGTTTGAAGACTCCGAGATCGTATTCGGGTGGGAAAACAGACGCAGGAAGCTCATTCCACTCTCTGGTCGTGCTTATTTGATACTCTGATTTAGAATCAGAGATATTATTTGTAAACAATGACATAAGAATGAAAACTTAACTAATACTGATAAGTATAACAGACAACAGCATGGTAACAGCAAGCTAACAACTAAAAACCAAAACAAAAAGTTCAACAACGCATAATTGCTCAAGCACAGCTAAAAGGATGCAAGTTAGAGTTTGATAACGATTGAGAGACCAATGGAATGATGAATGAAAACTGTCAAAACCAGGAATTGTTTGGAGCTTCTGCAGCTTGCTCTGATGATGCCTTTGTCGTAAACAATTCACCAATTTTCCTTTAATTTTATATCTCGTTTATATTCAAAATATATCTATGTTTTTGAATCGCAGTATATTATGGTGCTGTGTGGATTGTACAGCATTATTTGTTTATTTATCTTTCCAAAACATTTACAGGTGGTATCAGCAGTGCTCCAAAGACTAACCGAAGAGTCGGAGATCCCAGTTCTGATGATGAGGAGCGTCCTCCAAGCTCTCACTCTGTATCCCGCGCTGGAGGCACTGGCTTTGAACATTTTGCAACTGCTGGTCGAAAAAGAGGTTAGTTCGAAAAACTCAAAACAGGTAGAGAAAGAGGTTAGTTCGAAAAACTCAAAATAGGTAGAGAAAGAGGTAAGTGCGAAAAACTCAAAACAGGTAGAGAAAGAGGTAAGTTCGAAGAACTCAAAACAGGTAGAGAAAGAGGTTACTTCGAAAAACTCAAAACAGGTAGAGAAAGAGGTCAGTTCGAAAAACTCAAAACAGGTAGAGAAAGAGGTCAGTTCGAAAAACTCAAAACAGGTAGAGAAAGAGGTCAGTTCGAAAAACTCAAAACAGGTAGAGAAAGAGGTAAATTCGAAGAACTCAAAACAGGTAGAGAAAGAGGTTAGTTCGAAAAACTCAAAACAGGTAGAGAAAGAGGTCAGTTCGAAAAACTCAAAACAGGTAGAGAAAGAGGTCAGTTCGAAAAACTCAAAACAGGTAGAGAAAGAGGTAAGTTCGAAGAACTCAAAACAGGTAGAGAAAGAGGTTAGTTCGAAAAACTCAAAACAGGTAGAGAAAGAGGTAAGTTCGAAAAACTCAAAACAGGTAGAGAAAGAGGTAAGTTCGAAGAACTCAAAACAGGTAGAGAAAGAGGTTAGTTCGAAAAACTCAAAACAGGTAGAGAAAGAGGTTAGTTCTTCTACTTTAAGCGTGAAGAGATAACAAATATCCATCTATCCAAACTTTCTCATTTTATATTGGTATGATGTCATGACACTTTGTGAACATTCCTTAATTTATATTTTGTTGTATCTACATTATTTAATGTAAGTGTGAAGTAAAGCATTTACCTACATCGGGGCTAGATGATGCTGTGTGGATTGTCCAGCATTATTCATTGATGTGTTTAAACGTGAAAATCTTTAAAAGTCTCCACACACAGAAGCCGGAGGCGGAGCGGAGGCGAAGGCGTAGCGGTTTTTCCTATGGCTTCGCGCCGTCACCGCCTGCGGTGTGTGTGTAGGCTTTCATATGATTCAATAGAATACAACTCGTACGCCTTCGCCTCCGCTCCGCTTTTAGTGTGTGGAGACCTTAATTGGCTCTCTGATTCAATTACTCAATTTCATTAAGTTAGTTTAAGCCATTGTAACTTTTAAAACTATCATGGTTTTTAACACTAAAGTCATTGAATACGGGATATTTACCATGATTTGTTTTCTTTGGAGTTTTTCAAACCGTTTGAGTTTCTGCCAATAAAAACTCACTCGCAGTGACCTCAGTTCTTTCGTGATCATGGCGCTTGAAACGGTGCCGAAATATCGAAAAACTCCAAAGAAAACAAATCATGGTAAATATCCCGTATTGATTTTCCAATACATAAACAAAAAAACTTGAGAGGTGTCAAGGGACACCCGGATGGAACGAAGTTTAAAAGTTTAAAAATAGAATATAGCAAAAAGTGTCGTGACAACTTTTCGTAAGATTTTTTTCCGTCTAGCCCCCTTTCACAACGCGCGATAAGGAACATCGTTCCAATAATCTAATTGTCGTATAATAAACAGGTGTGGCTGAACAAAGTGGCCTGGGAAGGGTGGATCAAATGCTGCGAGCGGCTGCTCCCCGCCTCCACGTTCCTGCTGCACTCGCTGCCGCCCGCGGTGCTGCCCGCGTGCGCGCTCGCGCCCCGCCTGCAAGCCGCGCTGCGCCCCCCCCTCCCGGCGGACACCCCCCACGTATGTACTAGTACATAGAGCGTCTCCTGCCCGCCTTCACGTTCCTGTGACGTCACGTCTTTCTATAAAATGGCACATCAATCAAATCGATTTTTCTTAAATCTAACTAACGGACTAATTCGATTTGTTTTGGCAGCTATCCTGTTGGTTTTAACATGAATGTCTGTTTGTTCCAGCCTGACCCGTCGTACAGGTCAACAACCCCGCCAATGCCCGTTCCGATGCCGGTGCCGATGCCTACCCTCAACCCCTTGGAACCTCTGCCCCCAGGCATGGAATAGAACCTTATCTATCACTACATACTAGCAGCCTCGCGGTTTCACCCGCGTAATACGGGAACGGGCCCGTGGGAATTCCGGGATAAATATAGCTATGTGTTATTTCAGACTATAATCAATCTCTGTGCCAAATTTCATCTATATCCGTTCAGTAGTTTTTGCGTGAAAGACTCGCAAACATCCATCCCATACTTACGAACTTTCGCGTTTATAATATTAGTAGGATAAAACAAACTCGCTTTCCGCTGTCTTTCTATCCCTATGTATGCTTAGATATTGAAAAAAAAAAATGATTTGGAGGTTTTTTTAAGATTAAGGTTTATATGTATAATACATCCGAAGCCGACGCGGGTCGTTAGTAATAAAAAAAATATTGAAATAAAAATTACCTCGTAGTCAATACGTTAAATACGGAACGTTAAAGCTAGCGAAAGGCTATTTAGTAGTAGTTTTAGTAAATACATTACTTTTATTGAACACTAGTATCCCGCCCTGGCTTCGCACGGTTTTATTATACGTATAAACCTTCCTCTTGAATCACTCATCAAAACCGTATCAAAATCCGTTGCGTAATTTTAAAGATTTAGGCATACATAGGGACATAGAGACAGAGAAAGCGACTTTGTTTTATACTATGTAGTGAAGTCTTTAAGCACTTCATCATCATCATCATCATCAGCCTATATTAGTCCACTGCTGGACATAAGCCTTACTTTAAGCACTTAGTAGATTAAAATTGGGAAAAGTACAGATTTAAACTGTTTAGTAAAGTTATCACACTCTGTTAGTTTTTTCTTTGAACTTAAATAAATTTACCTACAGAATGCGGAAGCATTTAGTTTTAAAATGATATTAGTAGATAATTGAAATGTAAATACTATTACATAGGGTTGACATCCATATGAATTGTGAATTTACGTTATTCTAATAAAAAAACAATTATTTACTTTTGTATTTTATTTTTATTATAATACTAGCTGGTGCCCGCGACTTCGTCTGCGCATGATTAGTATTTCGAGTACTCGCGATTTTACTTGCGTAATTCCCTTTCCCGTAGGATTTTCGGGATAAAATAACCTATGCCTATGTGTTATTCCAGCTTATAATCTATCTCTGTGCCAAATTTCATCCAGATCCGTTCAGCAGTTTTTGCGTGAAAGAGTAACAAATATCCATCCATCTATCAATCTATCCATCCATCGATCCATTCATACTTACAAACTTTCGCGTTTATCAGTTCAATTCAATTTGGTTCCCCTGGGCTATACGGGTTTTCAAAAATTTCTCACAGCATCTGAACGACGCGCGCGCGTCGTTCAAATGCTGTGAGAAATTTTGGAAAACCCGTATAGCCCAGGGGATCCAAACTGAATTCCGGGATACAATGTATCCCATGTCCAATCGTCGAATTCATTCACTTCCGTCGTGATGCGTGGTTAAAGAATTTTTCTTTCACCCTCTCTCCCAGGGGAACCTTACCGAATTCCGGGATAAAAAGTATCCCATGTTCTTCCTTGTAGTATGAACTCAAATCGTCCCGAGTTTCATTCCAACTCATTCAGCAGTTTCGGCGTCATGCGCGGTAAAGGAATTTTACTTTCATACCCTCTCCCATGGGAACCTTACTAAATTCCGGGATAAAAAGTATCCTATGTCCTTCCTCGTAGTATGACCTATAATCATACCGAGTTTCATTTCAATCCATCAAGTAGTTTCGGCGTGATGCGCGTTTACGATACAGACAGACAGACAGACAGACAGACAGACAGACAGACAGACATGAATGAAAAAAATTACAGTTTTGGCTTGAGTATCGATAAAAGAGTGCCCTCCAAAAAAAATTTTCAAAATATCTTCAATGTACAGAATTGGACCTGTTACAGTTTTATTATAAGTATAGATAACTTACAGCTAAGTATTTCATAAGAGTAGGTAGCTAAGGTGTTTGATCAAATTTCGTCTAAAGCAAACTTTAATAGTTTTGCAGGACTTTAAATATTGCCTAACCTTTCAAAACGAAAATATTATTTTATTTGACGTGATATAAACTAACTAACTAACTATAAACTTCAAATTCTTCAAAGCAAAAACGGCATTATCATTATAGTCCAAGTCAATAAAATACTAATACTAAGGATAACTCCAAAACTATTAGTCAGATCTTAATCCAAATTACATAAATAGGATTACATTCAGAAGCTATTAGCTTTCAAATAAAAAGAATCATCAAATCACCTAATTAAAAGTTCTAAGGTATACCTACATAAAAAAATATCGTCTGTATTTTTATTCTCGGACACCTCACGATTATTTTGAGAAATTGTGAAACTCCTGGGGCCGAGTTCCACTAATTTCAAAACAAAGGTCTCAATAGTGCCATTCAATCAAGATTATTAAAATGACGTTTGTGCAATTGGTATTCTACTATTTTTGCGCTTGAAGAGACTTTCATAATTAGAATGTCAAATTGATATCTATACTTATAATAAAACTGTAACCGGTCCAATTCTGTACATTGAAGATATTTTGAAAATTTTTTTTGGAGGGCGCTCTATTATCGATACTCAAGCCAAAACTGTATTTTTTTTCATTCATGTCTGTCTGTCTGTCTGTCTGTCTGTCTGTCTGTCTGTCTGTCTGTCTGTATCGTAAACGCGCATCACGCCGAAACTACTTGATGGATTGAAATGAAACTCGGCATGATTATAGGTCATACTACGAGGAAGGACATAGGATACTTTTTATCCCGGAATTCAGTAAGGTTCTCATGGGAGAGGGTATGAAAGTAAAATTCCTTTACCGCGCATCACGCCGAAACTGCTGAATGAGTTGGAATGAAACTCGGGACGATTTGAGTTCATACTACAAGGAAGGACATGGGATACTTTTTATCCCGGAATTTGGTAAGGTTCCCCTGGGAGAGAGGGTGAAAGAAAGAAATTCAAATTTCTAACAAAAGAGGTCATCGTCTACACTATTTAAAATCTACCAAAGAAGCCTCTTTGGTAGATTTTAAATAGTGTAGACGATGACCTCTTTTGTTAGAAATTTGAATTTTTCTTTTCATGCTATTGTCAATTGTTTTCTTGGCGCTGTCTGAAAAATTGTGACAGTATAAACCTGAATAAACCTAAATAATATAAATATAAACCTGAACATAAACCTGAATAAACCTAATACTACTATACTAAACCTTTACGAAGTATTTATATTCTCTTTGAATAAACCGACACGATTTTACAAAAACAACACACGGGATCCTGTATTCCTACAAGGAACATAATGTCTACAAGCAGGCAGTGAATGCACAGCTGAGCACGCCTGAAGAGGAGCTCAGTTTGAGCCATATTTTCTGGTTAGACCGAGGCTGCAGCGCAATTAGGTAAGTAGCATCGAAGGAAGAATTCCTAAACGAAGCTAAACGGAACCACGAGTAAGAAACTAAACCAATCATATTTTATTTTCGCAGTTCATGAATGACTTCTTGACACTGGCTGAGTCGTAGTAAAAGGAAGTGATGACTACAGGTAAGTTCCTAGATCTATAATCAATTTTCACGTAGAATCCTTACAAAAAGAAACTCCAGATACTGCGTGCGGTACTTGCAGTGCACTGAGAGATACGTACCTACCTCCTACCTACCTATATAGTTTAAATCTTGGCACTTTTGACTTGCGCCTCTCCATCTGTCGCTATAGAATGGTATCACAGTTTACCTACCTAAATCTTTTTTCCATACCTAACGCACTCACTGCCCAGCCTTGGCGGTGCGGTTTGACCCGCAGGGGCTCTCTCCCTAGCTGGCAGGAGACGGTAGGAGGACATCTGCGTCTTGGGCCATGAAAGTTTTAGTTTAGAGAGCAAATAGGTAGGTATAATATTTTTTAAACGCACTCACTGCCCAGCCTTGGCGGTGCGGTTTGACCCGCAGGGGCTCTCTACCTAGCTGGCAGGAGACGGGAGGAGGACATCTGCGTCTTAGGCCATGAAAGTTTTAGTTTAGAGAGCAAATAGGTAGGTACAATATTTTTCAAAATAATATGCATTATTAAAACTTACTCGCCAGCAGGACATGGGCGGAGAATACGGCGGCTGAGCAGTCGCGCGATGCGTGTCGTCGCCCTACGCATCTGACGTGTCCAACAAACTTAAGTGGTCATCATCGGCTCCCTACGCGACGCCCGCATCCAAAGCGAGTATAAAATAAGAATAAAGGGAAGATTTTAAGGAGGATTTTGTTCGCGTTAAATTAGTTTTAAGTAGGTACATTCACTTTTACTTTATAAATATGCCCTCTAGAAAGAGATCTAATCTTTCTCGGTCCACGAGAACTGCTACAAGAATGAGACTTAGAGTTTCTCAAGAAAGCGAAGACGAACGCAATGCTAGACTGGCAAATAAGCGTCAACGCTATGCTGAATCTAGCTCTTCAGAATCTTCTACGCAACTTGACTCCCGTTTGGCATCCATGCATGCGAGAACGACACGGTATCGCGCTAATGAGTCTACTTCACGGCGTGAAACACGTTTAACTGCTGACGACCAGAGACACGCCGAGTCTCGGGCATCCGAGACATCTTCTCAACGAGAGGATCGTCTCACTCTAGATAGTCAGCGTCACGCTCAGTCTCGGGAATCCGAGACTTTTACTCAGCGCGAGGAGCGTCTCACTCTAGATAGTCAGCGTCACGCTCAGTCTCGGGAATCCGAGACTTTTACTCAGCGCGAGGAGCGTCTCACTCTAGATAGTCAGCGTCACGCTCAGTCTCGGGAATCCGAGACTTTTACTCAGCGCGAGGAGCGTCTCACTCTAGATAGTCAGCGTCACGCTCAGTCTCGGGAATCCGAGACTTTTACTCAGCGCGAGGAGCGTCTCACTCTAGATAGTCAGCGTCACGCTCAGTCTCGGGAATCCGAGACTTTTACTCAGCGCGAGGAGCGTCTCACTCTAGATAGTCAGCGTCACGCTCAGTCTCGGGAATCCGAGACTTTTACTCAGCGCGAGGAGCGTCTCACTCTAGATAGTCAGCGTCACGCTCAGTCTCGGGAATCCGAGACTTTTACTCAGCGCGAGGAGCGTCTCATTGCAGATAGTCAGCGTCACGCTCAATCTCGGGAATCCGAGACTTTTACTGAGCGCGAGGAGCGCTTGACTGCAGATAGTCAGCGTCACGCCGAATTTCGCGCTTCTGAGACCTATACACAACGCGAAGCGCGTTTGACGGCTGACAGCCAGCGTCACGCCCAGTCTCGGGAATCCGAGACTTTTACTCAGCGCGAAGAGCGTCTCACTGCAGATAGTCAGCGTCACGCTCAATCTCGGGAATCCGAGACTTTTACTGAGCGCGAGGAGCGCTTGACTGCAGATAGTCAGCGTCACGCCGAATCTCGCGTTTCTGAGACCTATACACAACGCGAAGCGCGTTTGACAGCTGACAGCCTGCGTCACGCCCATTCTCGGGAATCCGAGACTTTTACTGAGCGCGAGGAGCGCTTGGCCATGGCTAGGGATAATTATGAACATCAAAACCAACACCATAGTATTGTTTTGTCGTCAGAGAGAGATAGAATATCACAAATTCGCGACACAGAGACACAAGACCAGCATGAGTCTCGCTTGACCGATGACCGTCTACGACATTCTTTGAGCAGAATTTCGATTTCATCTGAAGACTCCGTCGAAGATGCGCTGCCGTGGGCTGATAAAGAAAGGAGTGGATTTTGCTACTCGCCAGACATAAACTATGTTGAGTACGCTGGTATAGGTGCAACTCGAGAAGTTTGCTCCCATTGCCAAGCATTGAAATGGAGAAAAGAGCCAAAAGGAATGTGTTGTTCAAGTGGCAAAATTCACTTAGATGTTTTTCAAGAACCACCGGAGCCACTGAAGTCACTTTTAAGCGGTGAGCACCCACTATCTACGCACTTTCTGAATTACATTCGTACATATAATAGTGCGTTTCAGATGACGTCCTTTGGCGCAAACCGAATTGTAGAGGGAGCGTTTATGCCGACGTTCAAAATTCAAGGGCAAGTTTACCATCTAATAGGTTCTCTTTTGCCTATAAATGAACCAAAATTTCTTCAAATTTATTTTGTTTCTGACCAACATGAGCAAGCAGATATAAGAAATCGTTACTTTGACAATTTGAACGCGGATTTGGTTTTCAGACTCCAAATTATGCTTCATGAAACAAACCCGTATGTCAGGGATTTCAAAGCTGCTTTTGAGTCCATACCTCAAAGCGAACAAAATAATTTCAAAATTGTGATCAGTGCCGACAAACGACTTACTGGAGAGCATCCGGGTCGGTACAACGCTCCCACTACCAATGAAGTGGCCGTCGTCCTGGTAGATCAGCAGTGTGACAGGCGGGACATTGTGCTGCGTACTCGGGATGACCGCTTGCAACGCATTAGCGAAACGCACCGGGCATATGATGCTTTACAGTACCCGCTTATATACTGTCGTGGCGAAGATGGATACAATTTTGGTCTTCGACAAGTGAATCCGACAACTGGCGAGACTGTTGACAGTAAAAAAGTTTCCGCAATGCAATTCTATGCCTACATTTTACAAATCAGAGAAGGTCGCAGTGCTTACCTGCAAAGGTTTCGAGGTTTGTTCAACCAATTTCTGGTGGACGCTTACGCCAAAATTGAAACGGAGCGTTTGGTATATATCAGAACAAATCAGAGAAGACTACGCGCTGACAATTATGTGGATCTGCGAGACGCCATGAATCAAGATAGAAATAGTGAAGATTTAGGCCGACTGGTGATTCTTCCTTCAAGTTTCACTGGTGGGCCACGCTATATGCATGAGCGTACGCAGGATGCATTCACATATGTAAGAAAATATGGGCGTCCTGATCTCTTCATCACGTTCACTACCAATCCCAAATGGATTGAGATTACCCAGGAACTTTTTGAAGGACAAGCTTCACACGACAGGCACGATATTGTTGGAAGGGTATTTCATCTGAAACTGCAGTTGATGATTGACCTTCTCACGAAAGAAAACGTGTTTGGTGCAACGCTCTGCTTCATGTACAGCGTCGAATGGCAGAAGAGGGGCTTGCCACATGCACACATCCTATTATGGATGCAAGAAAAAATTCGACCGAACGATGTCGACGACCTAATTAGCGCTGAATTACCGAACCCCAGCCAAGATCCATCTTTGCATGCCATTGTAAAATCACATATGGTGCATGGCCCATGTGGTACCCTAAACGCTAACTCACCCTGCATGCGAGATGGACGGTGTACCAAAAGGTTTCCAAAAACACCAATGCAGCAGACGGTGACTGGGGATGATGGTTATCCATCCTACCGTCGTCGATTGCCTACGCAGGGAGGTTTCTCGGCGACAATAAACGTACGTGGCCAACAGATAGTACTGGACAATAGATGGATAGTGCCCTATTGTCCAGTACTATCCAAAACATTTGAAGCGCATATAAATGTCGAGATGTGTAACAGCGTCCAGTCAATAAAATACATTTGTAAATATGTTAACAAAGGTAGCGATCAAGCGACAATTGCTGCAGTGAGCAATAACAACAGGGATGAAGTTAGTCGCTACCAATCAGGCCGCTATATTAGCTCATCGGAAGCTGTTTGGAGAATTCTCGGTTTTCCGATACATGAACGGTTCCCGCCTGTTACACATCTTGACATTCACTTGGAGGGTCAACATCGAATATATTTCGATCAAGATAATGTCGAGGAGAGATTGGAAAATCCAAGACAAACTACCTTGCTGGCCTTTTTACGACTATGTGAAACTGACGATTTTGCTAAAACACTGCTGTACGAAGAGGTACCTGCCTATTACACGTATGATAAGCAACAAGGCGTGTTTAACCGTCGTAGAAGAGGTGCAGCTGTTGAAGGTTATGTCGGCGTTTTCAAACAACACAACTTGGGCAGAGTTTATACCGCACACCCAAATAATACGGAACTGTTCTACATGCGGTTGCTTCTGCATACTGTTCGTGGTCCTACTTCATTCAGTGCGCTACGAACAGTCAATGGTGTAGAGCAACCAACTTATATTGCTGCATGCCGAGAACTACACTTACTCGATGATGACCAGCACTGGGACGCCACACTAGCTGAGGCTTGCGTCAGTGATAGTCCACGACGATTGCGGCATTTGTTTGCCATAATGTTAGTATTCTGTGGGCTGTCTAATGCGTTACAACTTTGGCAGAAATACCAAAATGCGTTGGCAGAAGATTTTCTGAGAGGTGGTGCAAATCCCGAGACGTCTCTCAATGAGTGTCTAAGAAAAATCCAAGACATGGTTATATCAATCGGTGGTAATTGCCTCGGTAGCTACGGTTTGCCCAATCCTGCACTAATACCAAACGAGGAACAGCCTGGTAACCCGGACTACTCCTGTGAAACCAGCTATGACCCGACAGAAATTGCAGAGATTTTAAGAAATGGAGTACACCGACTAACCTTTGAGCAGCGGACAGTCTTTCATCGAGTATGCGATAGCGCTTTGAACAACTCGGGAGAAATGTTTTTCTTGGACGCGCCAGGGGGTACAGGAAAAACATTTCTCACCAAAATAATATTAGCTCAGATTCGCAGTGAAAGCAAGATTGCCCTGGCAGTGGCGTCATCGGGCATAGCTGCCACTTTATTGCCCGGTGGAAAGACAGCCCACGCCATGTTTAAAATTCCAATACATTTAGAAACATCTGAAACACCGGTGTGTGACATCTCCCGCAATAGTGATAAAGCACAGGTTTTGCGAGGATGCTCTCTAATTGTATGGGATGAGTGTACAATGGCGCACCGCAAAGCAGTGGAGGCTGTAAACAGGACAGTGCAAGATATAAGGCGGAACGACAGGCTCATGGGAGGCATCACGATGCTGTTTTGTGGTGACTTCAGGCAAACACTGCCTGTAGTCCCACGAGGGACAAGGGCAGATGAAGTCAACGCATGCTTGAAATCGTCAAGCCTCTGGCCACATATAGTTCGTCTTCATTTGACCACCAACATGCGAGCTCAAACTGGCGGCAACAGCAATGCTCAAGAGTTTTCCGACCTGTTGCTTAGGATCGGAAATGATACGTTTCCAAAAGAAGAAGGAAAAGTTAGACTTCCGCCTAACTTATGTCAAACTGTTCTTTCTTCTGAAGAACTTATACCTGCTATCTATGGCGACATTGAACAACTAAGAGATCGTGAAAACTCTTGGCTTTGCGAGCGAACCATACTCACCACCCGAAATGACCAGGCAGCCACCATTAATAACAAGATACTTAGTCGCGTGCCTGGTCAAACCACAGAATATTGCTCTATCAATCGGGTGGTGGAGCAAGATGAGGCGACTACTTACCCAATCGAATTTTTAAATTCGTTGTCGGCCCCTGGACTACCTTCGCACACCTTAAATTTAAAAGTAGGAGTGCCAATTATCCTCTTGCGTAATTTAAGCCCGCCTAAATTGTGCAACGGAACTCGACTAAGGGTTCTTAGATTGCAACAAAATGTCATTGAAGCGGAAATTTTAACTGGGTGTGGAGCTGGGGAACACGTTTTTATACCCCGGATACCACTTATACCCAATAATTTCCCATTCCGGTTTAAGCGAGTGCAGTTTCCGGTGAGTCTATGCTTTGCGATGACGATTAACAAGGCGCAAGGACAGACCTTGCGCACCGCACCACGAGCTGCTTCAGCCACGGACAGCTCTATGTGGCTATGTCGAGGGTGAGTGACGCTGCTAATATGTTTGTATATTGTTCCGACGGCGTTACACATAACGTAGTATACAGGGAAGCTCTTTAAATCATAATCATTTGATTTGTGTATTTGTGTGCATATAGTTCATAATAAAGATCATAACATAAACCCCGTTGGGGCGCTGTAACGTCAGAGTCGTAAAAATTAAGGAACATAAAACTTTCTTATTGAGTTCCCCTTTTAATGTAATTTTAAATTGATGTTTTTCATGATGTCAAAAATGATGTAGGTACCCAATAATATTATTTGCATTATTCTGACCTTAATTGCTTTTTCTACTTTATTGTTTATTACATAATGTTTCTTTCCGTTTGTATTATTCAAATTAATGCTAATTTAATTTAAAAGAAGTGTTTTTTTATTTGATCATTATGTAATTTGCTTTATTATCTAGAGTTCTAGCATAATTTCCGCACAAATCATATACCTATCACTTAGAGAAACTGAAAGAATCACGAGTACGGTACCCATGCAGTATTAGTATCGTATTTTAATTTTAAGTTAATTGCAATTGTAGAGAAGGTATTGTTAATATTTTAATATTATTTCAAATTATAACAGCATTTAGAAACAACAAAGTGTTTTTATTTTAAATCAACTATTATTATAATAAAAGTAGTGTAGAAAATGGGATTGAAAATGACAGCGACACTTTAGGTATGCTGTCCCGCAGTAATCATTATTTGATTTTCAATCCTTTTCTTTATCTACACGACTTATACACAATTTAAGTACTGACCTAAATATAGGTACCTACTTATAAGTGTAACAGGTCTAATAGTACACATTGAAGTTTTTTTTTGCTCAGCGTTGTTTAATAGGAGAGAAACTGTGGACAAATGCATGGCAATCGCGAACGAAGTCGCGGGTACAGCTAGTGTAGTTATAAAGGTAATCGTCACAGCTATGAATGAACCTCAAAAAGTTTGTGCTATTACAATACCAAAAAGAGTTTAACACTGACATTTTGACACAATACTATTTAAAAGGTAAAGTTAAGTGTAAAGTGATTTATTTAGTGGAATTCGGGCCCTGTTTTTTGAAGTCAGTTGGAAAGGATGACATCGTTTTTTAAGATATCTTTCAAATTATTTTCGCGACATCAGAATTAACACCAACGTTAGTTTTACATCATCGCAATTTAGTTAATTCAGTTTTGGCGCCATATTTAAGTTAACATCAATGTCATTTTTCAGTTAATCTTATAATATTCAGTTTTAGGAGAAATGGCTTTTAGAATGTGTTCAACGTTGCACGGCGATTCTGAAACAAAAACCAAGATTATTTGGGGAACAAAATCTACCATAGCTATTGCATTAGACGACCGATGTGGCTTTGTGGGCGAAGATCCGTCTGCCAGGAGGTTACGGGTTCGATTCCCGTCTCGGGATATATGTTTATTCGAGGCACAAATTTTTGTTCCGGGTTTCTGGGTAATTTGTGTATGTAAACATGTAAATGTATAATACGATAATATGTATCTATTTACTGTGTTATGTATATATCAGTTATCTAGCAGTTATCAGTACCCATAACACAAGCTCTGCTTGGCTTGGGGCTTGATGATGCTGTGTGAATTGTCCAGCATGATTATTATTATTTTTCCTTGGCATTGTAGGCTTCCTAAATAACACTGCGGTCCAGACGCCTAGTTTTATGATTTTATATTGACTTATTAAACCAAAGAAAATGCTGAGCTAATATTAGTAAGATGGGTTGTCTGCACTTCGTACATTCTTTTGTTATGCAAATTACAAGAAATTTGGAGCAGTTTAAACTGCCTTTCTGGACAGTCAAAGGAAAAAGTGTTTTCTACTCAAAATAAACTAGTACCTAAGTATTGATATTTTTTTTTTATCAAGGCTTCGAAAAAGTAAAAACTTGTAGGTATCGTATTGTCTTACCAAGGTCCAGCCACTCCACATCTTTATATCCGAACTCCTTCCTAGCTTCTACCACAGCATCGTGGAGCGCGAATGTTACCACCACTGCTAACGTCGACGCCGGCTCTCCTGTCGCTGTCAATTATATACATAAATGTAATGTACAGTAGAGCCTCGATAATCCGAATTACCAAAAAATAACCCCTGTTCGGACTAGCGGAGCGTTCGGATTATAATATGTAAAAAAAATGCCAGTATATTTTGAGAGAGTATATTTAATGAGTTACTTTAGGACACATATTTAAACCACAAATATGTTACTTCCTCATAAAGTCGTCCATTTTAGTTTGGCGGGTTCTATTTATTGACCAAAAAAGGCTTTTTTCCTCAAATTACCTAGCATCATTTTTTCGGATAAAGACAAGTCATTTTCATCAGCCCAATCCAAACAAGTATTTCGTATTTACATTCGCAACTAAAGACGAAGCATAAGATCACGGTCGCAGTTAGATAGAAAGAGATAATAATAATGAGAGAGAAAAGACTGCCGACGGCCCGGGGCAGTTCGGATTACAGCGACGTTCGGATTAGCCAGGGTACGGATTATCGAGGCTCTACTGTACATAGCATTAGACCTGTCCAGCAGTGGACTAATATAGGCTAATGATGACTAACCTTAAGGTACGAATTAAGTTATAATTCATCTCTCCTTGTAAAATGATTACGCTACTTATTTAGGTATTCAGAAATAAGTAGGTAAAAAATATCATAAATTTTAAATACACTGCAACAGGTAGACTAAAATGTTTGCAGCTCCTGCAATTTCTAGTATACTACCGTACCACGAAGCCCTTAACGATATCTAGGTACCGACGACTGTAGTAGCTAGCTCAGAACAAGGTTGAGGACTAGAAATTAAGAAATAGTGCGTGTTAAATGTAATGTAAAACACTGAGCTTATGTAGTAAAGCAACATCACAAGGGATTTTCAATCTGACTGACCTATTATGGCTTATTTGACTAAACTGGCAAATTAGAAAGATTATGAGATAAATTTCTCGCCAAGCTAGCAATGTCTTGCCGTGTAAAGAAAGTAAATTCATTGCAAGAGATTAATTTAATATAGATTAAAGAAGTGTGTTGCCGAACTAGTTAAATATGTCGCCGCTAAGATGACTGAACTAGCAGTAGGTAAGCTAAAGTCAAGCTATATAACGAAGCTAGTGCAGTCCAAATCGATCGTAAGTGCAATCAATGTAATTGAAATGGAGGTCAGTGGAGTCAATGCAGTCGAAATCGAGATTATTGCAGTCAATGCAGTCGAAATGGAGGTCAGAGCAATCAATGCAGTCGAAATCGAAGTAGATGTACAATAATCCATGTCGTGATCTTAATTCTTTGGCACTTCCATAGTTCAATTTCTAATGATTCTTATTTCTCAAGATTGAATCTTATTTTCCATGCAAAAAGCTTCCGCCATTGAATTCATAAAAACATCAAAGGAATATACCAACCTTTTGACCTTAAAACCCCGGCAGGATTAGGCGAGTTTCGCCTGAAGCTGACTCTGAAGTCAGCCGGTATGTCCTTAGCGCCGGGTGGTTTGTACGTCCAAGTCCTGTCAGTGAGCAGCTTTCCTTCCTCGTTGTAGATCAGGTGTTCCGACGTCCATAGGCCGAGGCCCATAACGAATGCTCCTTCTATCTGAAAAGATACAAGAGTTAAAAAACTGGAGTTCTGTAGTATTTTAGTAAGGAATCGCATATTTAAGTGAGAACTTTTTTGTTATGTCTATGTAACTAAAAAAGCCGGCGCGACACGCGCATGAAGGGTTTCGTACCATTATCGTACCAAAAAATTATGTCTGTTGTATGGGAACCCTCCTTAAATATGGAACCCCCTTTAATACGGGAGCCCCTTTAGGTGGGGAAGCCTAAAAACGGACCAAGTATGCAGTAGCTAGGTAGATACCTATGTGTTGCGCGCGGCACAGTCACATCCCGATTTTTTCTGTTTGAAATTACTCTATATCAAAAGTGAAGAGAGTAAGAATATTTATTGCTTTGATTTAAAAAAGCTATCGAATGGCTTATTCATGAAGTTACGACCTATGTCAAGGCGATTTCGACACAGTTTGCGGATGCCCTCCGGAAATGAACCCTAAACACAAATGAATACGAGTCACAAATCTGCAATAAGGTACTTACTTGCCCGACGTCTATATCTGGACTGATGCTGACTCCAGTATCCTCCAACAAGTCAACTCTCTTCAGCTGGTGGTTGCCTGTCAATACATCTAGTTCCACCTCGGCTGCACATACTCCATAGACCGTGTAGTTTTGAAGATTGTCTGCTGGAGAAGCCATGTAGGACGCTTGGAGGTTGATTCCTGGTGAAATAGAAAATTAATGTGCTGTTAGTAAAGAACTTGGGTCTCTAGGCTTCTGAGTAAGAATCTTAACAAAACCTTCCCTACTAAAACATAAATTATGTAAATCAAGGTGCAAAAAGATAGACACAAAATGACTTTCATCGCCTGTGCTGCAAAAACTATTGATGAAAGAAGAAAAAAATGTCAAATTACACGCTTCTGCCTTGAGCCTTATGCCCTATGGGTGTATAGGGATCCTGACTAGCGGTTTGAGGTTTTGAGAGAAACGCCAGTGTAGAAGTAGTAAAAATGAATAATCTTTATTAAAGAAAGTAAACTTATATATTAACAAAATTAACACCATCGTTAGGTACGAGTCCGAAGAGCGAGATACGCGATCCGGCCAATCAGAGAAATGCGCGCACCATGAGCTGGTGATAACGTAATCATGAAGTGCGGGACGAGGTATCTATAAATATATGGTCACATAAATAGTTGCAGGCTTCGGGCGCGCCTCGCAGTTTCTTGGAGACGCCGTGGAGAGAGCACGTATGAGGACCGCGCCGCGTTGGATGCTCTGCTCGGTTTGTAGTGGGTTGATCGTAGCTACAGGACTCCCTCCCTAGCGAAAGCGTACCGGGAGCTTGATCTCTCTTCCAGAGCGTGTTTTCTTCAAGGTTGGATGTTGGTTTTGGCTTGACTGCATTGGTCTTGATGTAATAGGCGCAGGCGTCATGATAGCCGATGGTTTTGTTATTTCAGTCTCTGGCTGGCTTGCTGGGGAATCATCCTGTGTGTCTTCGTTTACCGTGTAGGCCGGTTTGAGTCTGTCGACAGAGATAACAGCTGATCTTCTTTCTGGTAGTAGTAGTTTGAATGTTTTTTCATTGCGTTCTAATACAGTGTAGGGTCCATCGTAGGTGGGCTGGAGCGGTTTCTTCACGGCGTCGTTCCGGATGAAAACTTGTTTGCAGGTGTGTAGGTCTTCATGAACAAATATTGTTCGCTTGTTTCCGTGCGATAATGCTTGTTGCGATGGTTTTAGGGCGTTGATAGTTTCGCGTAGGCGGTTCACGAAGTCGGAATCCATGGCTTGATCTGGTGGTATTGAAGATGATGCTGTGGTGAAGAAATCGGATGGTAGTCGTAGATTATAGCCATAGGTAAGTTCGGCGGCGCTGACGCCTGTGTCAGTGCGTACGGCGGCGCGTAGTCCTAGTAGTACTGTAGGTAGCTCGTCGATCCACGTCGAATGTTGAGAAAGCCGAGTTTTGAGTGATGTCTTGAGGGAGCGGTGCCAACGTTCGACCATTCCGTTTGCTTTCGGGTTGTACGGGCTGCTTCTAGTACGTTCGGTTCCGAAGGTGTTTAGCAATTTGGCGAATAGACGACTTTCAAAGTTTCTTCCTTGGTCGGAGGTTAGTACTCTCGGCGAACCGAACCGTGAAATCCAGTGTTCGTAGAAGATTTTCGATATTGATTCAGCTGATGTGTCGTCTGTAGGTATAGCTTCGGCCCATCTTGTCGCGCGGTCGATCATGGTGACAAGGTAGCGATGTCCTTGTGGCGATGTAGGTAGCGGGCCGACGACGTCGATGTGAACGTGTTGAAATCTTTCAGTTGGCGGGAAGGTACTTAGATCGCTCGAAGTGTGTCGTTGAACTTTGCATCGCTGACATTTAATGCATTGCTTAGCCCACGTAGTAACCTCGGTGTTCATTGACGGCCAGAAGAATTTTTCACTAACGAGTTTTCGTGTTGATCGAACACCCGGGTGGCTGATGCTATGTAATGCGTCGAATGCTTGCCGTCTAAAGGTTTCTGGTAGATACGGCCGGACGAATGATGTTGAGGTTTCACAGTAAATAGCTTTTCTTGAATTCGGTAGTGCGATTTTCTTTATTGATAAGTTGCTTTGAGATGCAAGCTTATCAATATTGTCTCGATCTTTTTCTTGTTCTTCGGCAACCTTTTCGTAGTCGAGTGATGTAGGGCAGGTGATAATCTCGACAGGTACTCGGCTCAGTGCGTCGGCTACGATGTTCTGACTTCCGCTGACATGTCGTATATCTGTGGTGAACTCGCTGATAAAAAAAAGTTGTCTCGCTCGGCGTGGTGTTTCTGAGGCTGATGATGATTTCTGCATAACGTAGGTGAGTGGTTTGTGGTCGGTGAATATGATTAGATTTCTTCCTTCGAACATTTTCCTGAAATGCTTGGTTGCCATGTAGATAGCTAGAAGCTCTCGGTCGAATGTGCTGTAGTTGCGTTGCGCGTCGGAAAACTTCTTCGAAAAGTAGCCGAGTGGTTGCCACTTTTTGTTAATAAACTGTTGAAGCACGGCTCCCGCAGAATCGTCTGATGCGTCGCTGAAGATGGCCAGTTGTGCGTCGTGAGATGGATGGGCGAGTAAAGCTGCATTTTGGATCGCAACTTTGCATGCTTCAAATGATTTGTTCGCAGCGTCAGTCCAGTCGATAATTGATCTGTCTTTCTTCTTGGCGTTGTGCAGGTACGCATGCAGTGGTGCTTGCATCTGGGCGGCTTGGGGTATGTGCTCACGGTAGAAGTTGATCATACCGAGGAAACGTCGTAGATCTTCTATTGTCTTGGGCTTGATGTAGTTACATATTGCAGACACTTTTTCTTCAGGCGGTTTGATACCTTTTTCGTTCACGGTGAAACCGAGAAACTTGACTTCTGACTCACCGAGTACACATTTGGATGGATTGATTGTGATGCCGTTATCTTCTAGTCTTCTTAGAACTGTACGCAGGTGGTTTTTGTGGGTTTCTTCGTCGGGGCTGGCTATGAGTAGGTCATCGATGAAGGCGAAAACAAAGTCGAGTCCTCGGAGAACTTCATGAATGAAACGCTGAAACGTCTGGCCTCCATTTTTCAGTCCTGGGCAAATTCGCTGAAATTCGAATAGGCCCATTGGCGTAATGATGGCGGTCTTCTCTATGTCTTCTTCGCGCACTCTAATTTGTTGGTAGGCTCGATTTAAGTCGATGGTGCTGAATATTTTCTTGTTACTCAGTTGAAAAGTGAAGTCTTTGATTCTTGGAATAGGATAACGGTCCGGAATAGTGATGGCGTTTAGTCTTCTGTAGTCTCCGCATACTCGTAGATCCCCATTTTTCTTTGGTACGATGTGAAGAGGCGACGACCATGGGCTTTTGCTTGGGCGGCATAGCCCTTGATCGATCATGTTCTGGAATTCTTTTCGTACTTGTTCGTAACGATGAGGTGCAATTGGGCGGGCTCGGCAGTGAAGTGGCTGTCCAGTGGTTTCAATGTAATGTTCGATGTTCTGTTTATGAGTTAAATTCATTGAGGTAAGTCTCGTAGTTCCGGGAAATTCCGCCAGTATGTCGTGATATGATTTTAGTATGTCGATGCTGCGAACTGTAGGTATATTGGTGGCTCGAACGTAATGACTTGCTTCAAGGTTTGTTTTTCCGTCGATTAGTTTTCGGTTCTTAATGTCGACGATGAGTTGGTGATGTTCTAGAAAATCAGCTCCGATGATGGGTTTTCCGACTTTAGCTATGATGAACGTCCATTTAAATGGTCTTCTTAAGTTCAGGTCGAGTTCTATGGTTTTTTCTCCGTATGTTGGAATGGTCGTGTTGTTGGCGGCGAAGAGTTGAAAGTTCAGTTGTTTCGGCAGTTGACCTTTTCCCGGCGGTAGTACTGAGATGTTGGCTCCGGTATCGATGAGAAATTGTAGTCCTGTCTTTTTGTCGGTGACGAACAGGCGGTAAGAATGTTCGTGTACGCCGGGGCCCGCCTCATCCAGCGTAGTAGTTAGTTTTCCGATTTCTGATTTTCTTTCTTGAAAGAGCATGGTGTTGTACAGCGGTAGGCTTCTGCTCCAAATCGGCGGTGGTAGTAGCAATAAGGTGATGGCGTCAGGCTTCGCGATCTGTTGTTTCCATCTTGTCTGTTGAATGAGCGATTTCGTTGGTAAGGTCTTCTAAAATTTTGATTTTGTTGGTTATTTTTAAGAGCGGCGACTTCGAGGGTTAACTTGCGTATTTCTTCTACAAGGAATTGAGTGTCCGAATTCCGTGTTTGAGGTGAAAGATGATCAACGGCTGCGATTTGAGAGCTGGGACTATTTTCCATCATCTTGTCTGCAAGAAGCGCGAGTTCGTCGATTGCTGTTTTCGTGCTGAATGTTTCGCTTACGGCCAATACAGAACGGACGTGAGGAGGAAGGTGGTTTGTCCACATCATTCGCAGCGTAGATTCTGGAACTTTGTCTCCGGCTAGGGTTTTCATTCGGCGAAGGAGTTGAGTAGGCCTCTGGTCTCCTAATTCTATATCTGTCAGTAGTTTCTGCAGTTGCCGGCTGTCTGATTCTTCGTACGACGAGATAAGGCGATTCTTTAAAATGTTATACTGATCCGTAGCTGGTGGGTTTTGAAGGAGGTCTACGATTTGTTCGACATCTTGTTTCTCCAATTTTGCTATGACCATTTGAGCGAGTTGTGCTTGTCCTTTCTTCAAATCACTTGTGGCTGCTTCGAAACTGATGAACCAGAGTCGTGGCTTGTCTCTCCAGAATGGTGGGATTCGCATTGAAATGCTGATTTGGGCCAGTTCTTGAGGAATGTAGGTTTCTGGGTTTGCTTCCTCCATTATTCTTCTAATAAGTGTGTTCTTTTCGGGGTCACCTGTTATAGGGATCCTGACTAGCGGTTTGAGGTTTTGAGAGAAACGCCAGTGTAGAAGTAGTAAAAATGAATAATCTTTATTAGCCACTCAACAGTGACGTCGAATATATCGAAAATGGCGTAACAGTGCGACCCGTTATGGGCTGCCCGCACTGTTGGGGTTTTCTGAAGATGTGCAACAACTAAAACTGCGTTTTTGGTGTTTTTATGCAGTTTAACTATCTAATTTAGATACAAACTAGTTAAGAAATATTTTTATTACCATTTCATGTACTTTACATGATACATGCAAGAGAAAATAATGTATAGTATTATAACTGTAACTTCAACCACCTAATTCTTAGCCTTACTTTTGGATAGTACTCCAAAATAAAACTACTTCTCCCATATATACTAGGTTTTAGTATAAGCTTACATTCCCATAATAATAATAAAACAATAAAACAGCAGCATCATCATACATTTTTTTTACAAAATTACACTTCTAAACTCTGAACACCAATTGGGTACACTTACTAACAAGACTCAAGTGGGTATCTTAGTACCAATTATTTTAAGTGAATATTTCACTGTGGGGACCTGGCAAATAAATAAACAATAAATTGAACATATTAAATTTCTATATTTAAAAACTTACAGGTTTTAGTTCAATAGATTCCTTACAATAATAAAACCAAAATGAGTCCATTTCAGCCAGTCAAATAACCACTTTCTTAGATCAGTGATTTTTCATACAAAAATTGTTTTATTTTTTATATCAACAGATATTGTGAAAACTACAATAAGTATTCTTCAAATTACTAGCATAAAATATCTTCATTTCATACAAAAATCTTTTGTAACTTACGAATCAAAATTGCAAAAAATCACTGTTTCATCACAAAGAAGGTTAACTAAGTATGGATTCAATTATGGAAGACTTCCAAACACGTACCTACTTGATTTTTTTACCTCTATTTTTCAGTTATGGTTGAAACAGGTGCCAATCGACATACTAAAACATTACAAACCTATCGTATTCCGTGATGAAATGTTGTTAGCGGTATACTTTCCGAGATATAGAAAATGTTTTATGTTCTTGCCGCTCGTTTGACATTCTACTGCGTAAGTGGTGTGTTTAGTGAAATGCAAAGAAAATTTGCGTGCAAAGTGCGTTTTTATTTGTGGGGCCTCTGTCTGTAATCAATATTTTCACCCGATCAGTTCAGTACTTTTACCGTGAAGAAAGAAAATACATCCATACATTCAAACCTTCGCGTTAATAATATTAGTGTGAAGTGTGATAATGTTTCAAGAGCTATCAACTGTACAAATAAAAAAAAAAACATCAAAATACAGATAAAAATATTTGTTCCCCAACAAGTAAAATGTGTATGATTTCAAGCTAGAATGATGATGATGATGATATCCTCAGTCCATCCACACTAAACAGCACCATGGTTTGTTGTTCATTTGAAACGTCAAACCTAGACAGTGCGACAAGCCCTATCTTGGTTACTCATAGACCACTTCACATTTTCGGTATAAATACTATATTTACCACATATTTATTATTATAATATCTCTTTTATAGAATAGCTGAGTTATTTTACCATCTATTTCATGCTACATACCTTTAATAAGTCTCAGTGTTATGATGAAAAGCTAGAAACATCGTGATGGATGCGGTCGGTTACAAGCACCAGGACCATTTCTTATCTGATTTTATCACAAAAAAGTACTAAAAAGACAGTCAGGAGTACTAAAATTAAGAAAACTTAAATTTTTCTTGTATTTCCAAAACAATTTCACTCGAATAAATCCGCGTAAAACTCAAAACAATCAATAGACAATCACAAACTTTTCTTGTCTGCAAGTGAAGTTCGACTACGGATTTCTCGGAATTTTTGCATGACGCAACATGTGGACTAGCACTGGGTACCTATCTTGCTCTAACAAGAACGCAATGCAATAGGTTTAAGAAAGATAGAAACATAAACAAACGTGAAGTTGAGCATAAACTATGCGCCAGCTTACATGCCCAAAATGGCCCGCCGCACTGTTGACGGATATTTGACAGATGCCCAAAATGGACGTCTGCACTGTTGAGCGGTTATTTTTTTTTTTTTTTTTTCTTTTTTCGAATGGACTATAATGCTGTTGACCTCAGATGGCCATGACAGCGTTACCGGACTATGGTGGGCGCAGAGGGCGCCGCACCGGTAAAGTTATGATGGGGCAACACGCACAAGGGCCACCACTTAGGTGCGAACCTCGGCTTGGGCTGTTGCCAGATGCTACAAGAGGGCAAGGAGGGTTTCGCCTAGGTGCACGAATGCACCTATGGGCGGAAGCGGGGATTTCTTCGACCCCGCATCCGGCGGGGTCGGTTTTTGGAAGATTGATTAGTGTGCGGAAGCGAATTGGTTGCCGTCACCTCCGGGTTAGCGGCGGTGATTGGGTCAACGGGGTCGCCGAGAACGTGTCTCGGCCTACGGAGGAGAGAACTCGTGGGAGGTTCCTCTATGGGATAATCGGGTATGTTAGAAATGAGAGGGTTGGGGTGGTTTGAGGCCGTATCATAATAACGCCGGGAGGCAGTATTTATGAAATGGGCGATGGACTCGAGATTGAGATCTCGGTGAAGGTCATTGTTGCGCATGTACCACGGAGATCCCGTGATTTTGCGCAAGAATTTATTTTGGACAATTTGGAGGGGACCGGTGTTGGTCGAGTGACCAAACACCTGGGACGAGTACGTCATGACGGGGCGGATGACCGATTTGTAAAGTGTCACCTTATTTCTAAGGGACATTTTACTCTTCGCTCTAAGGAGGCTGTTTAGCCGGCTAAGTATAAACTTAGCACGGTTTGTTACAGCGCGAATGTGGGGTTTGAACGTTAGGCGGCGATCTAAGATCACCCCTAAGTATTTGGCGGACTTAACCCAGGGAATGGGTTCGCCGAAAAGGGTGAGGGTGGGGGGCTTAGAGTACCTCCGCGAAAAGTACACTGCTGCACTTTTCGTCGGATTAACTTCTATGCGCCATTTTCTAAACCAGGCACCTAGGGTGTCTAGAGCGGCTTGCAGCCTTGTACTTATCCGGTCTGAGTTCAGATTGGATGTGTACAGTGCTGTGTCGTCCGCGAAGAGGGCAAGTTCGACTTGCGGGTATCGGGGGATATCGCTAGTATACAGCGTAAAAAGGAGGGGGGCGAGCACGGACCCTTGGGGGACTCCGGCTCGGACGGGTCGGGGGGCGGAGAGAGTGCCCTCCACTCGGTAGCGGAAACTGCGATTCGACAAGTAGTCTCGTAGGATGAGCACGAGTCTATCTGGCACACCGAGAGTGGAAAGCTTGTAAATCAAGCCGTTGTGCCAGACTTTGTCGAACGCTTTCGCTACGTCGAGGAAGACAGCTCCCGTACTGGCTGGCCAAGTATGGTGCCACATGGACAGGATGTGTTCCGTGATGCGGAGCACTTGTTGGGGACAGGAGTGGCGAGCTCGAAAGCCGAACTGCTCATCGGGTAAGAGCTTGTGCTCATTTACATGGGACCAGAGACGACTCAGAAGGAGTCGTTCGTAAATCTTCCCCAGGGAACTGAGGAGACTGATAGGGCGGTAGGAGGAGGGTACGTTCGCCTTTTTGCCCGGTTTGTGGATGCCAATGACATTGGCTTCCTTCCAGACATCAGGGAAGGTACAAGTGGCTATGGCTGCATTGAAGATGCTTACGAGGAGGTAAATGAGGGCAACAGGGAAGCGTTTAAGGACTCTGTTACTGATGCCGTCCGAGCCGGGGGACTTTTTCGGTCGGAGATCTTTAATGATCGCTGCGACCTCGGCCGCCTTGACGTAGTCAAGTTCGGCGGAAGGGGGTAGGGACACTATACGTTCGACTTCACTATTCACCGTATCGAGGTGAATAGGGTCAACCGGCTCAAGACTGGGAGAGCACTGGGCTTCCAGACTTTCAGCCAGAGTATCGGCTTTGTCCACATCATCAAACGCCGGCGTTTGATGATTCGGACGTAAAAGCGGGGGCATGATAGTGACTTCATCCGATTTCATCGACCGCGCCAGGTTCCAGTAGGCCTGGTGACCCGGCTCGATAGACGAAAGCAGATTGTCCCAAGAGGAGTTACGATGCTCTTGAATGGCTCTCTTTACCTTGCGGCGAAGCGAGTTCATTCTAAAGCGATTTAGGTAGGTGGGATAGGAACTGAAGCGACGTGTCGCTGCGTTCTTCTCAGTGATCAGACGTCTGATATCATCTGGCAGGTCCCAGCGACGATCATTCATCGCCGGCACCTGTTTCGATGATTCGCTGATAGCGGACTGGACGTGACTAGTCAGAGAGTCGACCGCGATCGCGATGTCGTCTACAGTGACAATATCATCGGGTATTTTTTCCAAGTCGGGTGAATGGATATTCTTGAGAGCGGTCTCAAGTTTAAACCATTGTAACACCGTCTTGGTGGGAGGACTGAGGTTGGGAGGAGGGCCGAGCCGCATTATGACGGGGCGGTGGTCCGAGTCTAGTTCCTGCATCACCGATATGGATTGCATCCGGAGGGATACATTCCGTAGCAGCGCCAGGTCTAGGTACTCGTTGTTTTGACCGGGAATGGGAGAGTACCGCGTCGGGCACATAGGGACGATAAGGTCTAGATCTAGGGGCTCAAGACACCGGGTGAGGAGACGACCGTTACGATTAGAATAACGGCAGTTCCACATCGGGTCTTTGGAATTGAAGTCACCAGCCAGAATGACTGAGCTTCCGAGACTGAGGAGTGATTCAAGATCGCTTTGAAGAAGCCTCTTGTTTGGACTGAGATAACAGGACGCGATGATGACCGATTGATGACCGGTCATCGCGAGCCTGCAGACAGAGACTTCTAAGTCTTGTAGGGGAGGGGGATCTAGGGGTATGCAGTGCAGTGACCTCTTGAAATAAATGGCAGTACCGCCTTTTTTGGCGTACGTTCTGTCATTTCGCACCATTTTGAAGTTTGCAATCCTAGGATTGCTGATGCTTTGTTTCAAGAAAGTCTCCTGCACTAGCAGAATATCTATTTGGTGATTAACCAGAAATTGGTGGACGAGTTCTCTTTGGGGTTTAAGACCGTTAGCGTTGAAAAACGCTAACGAGATGGAGCGGGGTTTAAGTCTCTCAGGTTGTACAACCATTATAGAGATTTAAAAGTGAGTGAGTCAAGGGAGGCCATGATATCCTGATGATCGGAAATGATCATCAGTTTTTCAATGGCCGTCTGGGCTTGGCTAAGTTTGCGCAGAAGCGCAGTAACTTTGCCGAAGTCGACGGTTGGGGCGGGGCACCCGTCAGAGCGAGCCGACGCAGCGGCGGGCGCTGGTTGGCTGGGCTTTGAGGGGCGGGGTAGAGGGGTGGGGGCAGGGGCGTGCTCCTGTGAGCGGGGCGCGGGGGGCGGGGAGCAAGCTTTCGCTTGGGCGGCTCGGCCTGTGTAGGGCAGAGGTTTTGCCCATGCAGAGGTAGCAGGGGGGCGGGGGAGGGAGGGGGTCATAGACAACTTACCCGTTGTCTTCGTGTACTGAGGGAGAGGAGCGAAACGCTCTGGAGCCCTCGAGCGGGCCTTGCTGCTGTTCCCTCTTGGCGCTTTAGGACAACCGCGGTAGTTCGCGGTATGTCCCTCGGCGTTGCAGAGAACGCAGCTAGGCGGGATCGGGTCGTCCCGACTGCGCTTACAGTCAGCGGTGCCGTGGTCGCCCAGGCACTTGACACAGCGCGGTCGCGCATTGCAGTTGCGCGCAGAGTGCCCGTACAACTGGCACCTGTGGCACTGCCCGGGGGGACCGCGGCGGAAGGGAGCCTCTACGGAGAGGCCGGAGAGGCGGCATACGGTTTTCACACCGAATACCGCTTTCCCTTCCGGGGTGAGATCTAATATGACCAATACTAGGTCGAACGGTCGTTTGTCTCTACCGCTGTACATGCGGTGGACCTCCCTGACGGGGAGGCCCTGAGACAGGAGGTCCTCTTTTATGACGTCCGGGTTGAATTCGGCGGGAACGCCGCGAATAACAACCCGGAGGGATTTTTCGCTCTCTAGCGCATAGGTGTGAAAACCTATGTTCTCAGCGCGGAGGAGGGACGTGAGACGTCGGTGGTCGTCCGACGTCTCGAGTTGGAGCTTAATTGACTCCTTTACTGATTGAGCCTTAAGGAACTTAATCCCCTTAAGGCTCAGAAGTTTTTCTATATTGGCCCATTTGGCCTTTTCCCGAAGGAAAATCGGGGGTGGAATTTTCTCCTTTGGTGGAGAAGAAGGGGGTTGCGGTGCGGGGACCGCGGGGGGAGGCGAGGGGCGGGGTGCGACCTGAGGGTCGAGGGCTACGGCCTTGGCTGGGCGAACCGCCGAAGCCTTGGGTGCCTTAGCTTTCCTCTTTTGACCGACGACAGTGAAGCCGTCGTCGGAGGAGGAGGAGGAGGCCGGAGTTTCAGTGTCCGACTCGGACGGCAGGGACGGGGAGCTCTCGTCGCTGTCCATCGCCGCATCCTCGGGAGAGGAAGGGCGAGAGGGGGCGAGCGGGGAGGGGTCGGGCGATTCCGGAGAGTCCGGAATAGCCTGGGCGGGGGCGGGGGCGGGGGCGCCCTTGGTCGCGAGATGACCCTGAATCATCTCATTGACCAGTCGGGGGTAGCGCTCAAAAATGGCGCGGAGTAAGGAGGCTATGCTCTCCGGGGGTAATTGAGATATGTCCATGGTGGACAGCGCTTTATGAGCGCGGGGGTCGTTTTTTCCCTAGTCCCGGGGGGACACCCGGGAGCGGTGTATGATCCCTCCCTGTCGGGTTAGACAGGGGGGGGGGTGAGTACCTACGTGTCCTACCTAACGGTGCGTCCCTTATGCCACTCTTACGGGGCTAAAGGGGTGAGTAACTACCTAGCGCTACCTGGGGTCGGCGAGGGTTCAACCCCAAAGCCGGTGGTCCCAGGCCCAGCCGGATTCTACGTTACTTAGAAGAAGTAAAGTAGGCGCTCCGGGTCAGCGCCCAACCAAGTTCGTTGACACGGTAACGTTTCCCTTGGTTGACCACTGAAAGCGTGGATTTAGACTTTATTAAGTCCAAGAAACAGGATAGAGGAGTCGCTTTGAAAAAAGCGAGCACCTCGGAAAGTGCGCCGCTCTGAGAAGAGCGAAACGCAAAAATTCCTTAAGAAATAAGCTCTGAGAAGAGCTTATTTGCTTAAGTACTGAGTTCTGAAAAGAACTGTTTAAACGTCGCTCTGAGAAGAGCGGACCGCTATTAAGTCCCTAAGAAACAATAATAGCACACTCGGACTGCCTGGGAATCCAGGGAGAGCGAGCGAGAACGCACGAAGCGATAAGAGCGAGACAGAGCTACGGGGAGCTCAAACGGAAAAGCGACCGACTTACGCAAGCGCAAGCAAGCCAATGTGTGTTGTGTCCGTGTTGAGCGGTTAAAGAAAGTAAACTTATATATTAACAAAATTAACACCATCGTTAGGTACGAGTCCGAAGAGCGAGATACGCGATCCGGCCAATCAGAGAAATGCGCGCACCATGAGCTGGTGATAACGTAATCATGAAGTGCGGGACGAGGTATCTATAAATATATGGTCACATAAATAGTTGCAGGCTTCGGGCGCGCCTCGCAGTTTCTTGGAGACGCCGTGGAGAGAGCACGTATGAGGACCGCGCCGCGTTGGATGCTCTGCTCGGTTTGTAGTGGGTTGATCGTAGCTACAGGTGTGACCCACGCATCGCAGCGAGCAAAGAGAGGGGGAGGGATTTACCTGCTCTCTAGTCTTACCTAAACTATTATTATTCTGTCACTCCAAGTTTAGCCCAAAATTGTGCCAAAATTTATAAAAATATGTCTGCCCGTGCGAAGCCGGATGGGACGTTACAAATATAGATAATATCAGAAGTTCCTGCAGGCATCTTTTGTTGTTCTACTTACAATAGTTTACTGATCAGTTTATGCAATTTTCAAAAAGGATTTTGGGCTCGTGTAGAAAAGTTTTATTGAACCAGATACAGACCGTTCTTAAAAATCAACTCTTAATGAATCAGAATAGGGCTCACCTTTATTAAAAGCTGCTTTCACCAGATCCAGCCACGTAGGATTCTCCAAGCCTTGCTTCACGGCTTCTAATCTCCTCAACAACTCCTCACAAGCCTTCACAGTGGCGAAGGCAACGCAGTCACTTGTGATGCTGCCGTTGCTTACCATGGAATTGGGTGAGGTGTAATTGTCTGATGGTCTGACTGTTATCTGAGAACACACAAACGTATCTTATTTTACCCTTTCCAACTTCCAGATCACACATACGTATCTCATTTTAACTTTTCTAACCTCCAGCTTACACAACCGTTTATTGCTAAGCGTGTCTCCCCAAAGTTAGAGTTTGTGGAAGTCTAGCGAGCTCTTGAAGACTTTTATCGTAATCGAACTATACCGTAGTTCACCGAACCAAACATACCTAATTCTAATTCTAATTCTAAGTGGGGGAACTGTGATCCAACATCAGTCCAAATGGGGATACAAGAGTAGGTACTTCGACCAATACCTACCTACTAATGTTGATAAATTAGTAGGAAGGACAGTTATATTTCCTAGATCTTAAGAAGACGGTTGCTTTACCTTTTCCAGCGGTATCTTGAGCTTGTAAGCGCAGACCTGAGCGACCTTAGTGTTGATACCCTGGCCCATCTCGATGCCTCCGTGACCCATGCTGACAGTTCCATCGGAGTGGTGGATGGAGATTGTCACGGGAAAGTTCCAAGAGTATACTGGGGAAAGACATTCAAGGAGTTTGGAAGATGTGACAATTTTTATAATGAAAGCCATTAGTCAGCTTAGTTCAATTAAGATCATAATTAAATAGATACTAATGTCAATATCGAAGCATAAGAGTATATTTTATTAATCGAACTCACGGATAGGGTACGCCATTATTGACAACTTCAAGGCCTTCTTTTTCCAAGCATTTTCCTCGTTGAACTTTTGTAATTCCTCTTGTCTAGCGTCAAAATCACAGTCTCTCTTGAAAGTGGCTACAATATCCTTCATAGCATTATTTTTGGTCTTTATATGCATGAGCCTTATATCTACGGGGTCCTTTTTGGTCTCGAATGCTATTCGTTCCATTATGTGCTCTGTTAGTGCGATCGCTTCGGTTGTACCTGCAATTAAATATTCAATAATAATGAATTAATCGATGGCAATATCGAGAAAACTAATCCGAAACAACAGAACCACGTTTGAGAAAGTTATTCTAAATTTGTGCCACTGCGTTTCAACCAAAGATGTCCGAATGCGGGTAATCAAATTTAAAACAGTTCTTTCCTGATTCGTCCCACTTAAAGATTTTTAACAGATAATTAGCCAAAGGTACCTACTGTCATCCTCTTCAGCCTTATTATACAATCGGTCAACAAGACTTTATTGTGTGCTACTTTTACACCCTATATATGACAGCAAATTCAAAATACTGACCAGGAGCTCGACACCAAGTCATGCTAGCTTTATCCGTGAGCACACTATACCCCTCGATCTTCCATCGTGATGTGTCATACAAGCTTTCAAAGACCCAGCTGATGTCGCCAGCTGCGTCATTGAAATTGCAACCGCAGTCGCTGTAGTAGGTTATATTGAGGAACTGGATCAATCCTGCATCGTTTATACCAAGCTGGAAAATATTCAGTTTGTTTTAGAAATCAGTGATGTGTTCTGATCTCGTAAGTTTAAAAAAGTAGTTGAATTACCTATCCTTAATAATGCATGAATTTTGAAGTCGATGTTAGTTTTTATAAAAACATTAAAATTAATTATGCTCAATAACTACCTCGTAGTCCATCTCGCATTCTTGTCTCTTGCCTATAGCTGCCATGTTATCTTTAATTGGCAACACCAATGTTGCTGTTCTGTTCAGTTTATAAGCTACTACCGCGCAGGCGCACGCGACTAGTGAAGATCTTGATCCTTTCCCTCCGTATCCTCCTCCGATCCTTGGAACAACTACTTCCACCCTGTAAATGTAAAGAAATTAGTTATTAGAATTTGATGGGCCTTTTGATACTGTTAAAAATATTCAGCAGCTGTATTTAATCCCCTTGAGACAAGTCTTTTTTGCTTAGTTGACAACTGATGATGCTGTGTAGATTGCCCGTCGCTATCACTACATGGTATAAAACAAAGTCGCTTTTTCTGTTCCTATGTCCCTATATCCCTTTGAATGCTTAAATCTTTAAAACTTCGCAATGGATTTTGATGCGGTTTTTTTTAATAGATAGAGTGATTCAAGAGGAAGGTTTATACGTATAATAAAACTTGCAAAGCCGGGGCGGGTCGCTAGTTTATTTAAATTTATTAACGAATGAAAAATGATGTATATTTTTGTAAAAGAAATATCGATTGGATTTCGTCAGAGTTGCACATTTGGTATAATTTTCTTAACATAGGTTTTAATTCTTGATAACCTATATAAGTAGGTAAGTGTGGGTCGTACCGATTGTGATCAATGCCCAATGCATCACCCACAGCCGCGTTCACGAGGTCCATCCACTGTGTTGCGGATCTAACAACGATACCTCTAGAATTGTTGATAACTGTACAACTTTGTGGCTCCATGGTGTAGTGGTATTGCGATGGCATGTGGTACCGGCCTATGATTGTTTTTGTGACGTCATTGCCACGCTCTTTCGGTGTAGTTTTGCAATCTTGTCGTACCTGTTAACGATACCGATAATAGCGCTTGAGAAAAAAAAGTAACAAAGCAAAGCCGTAAGTAGGTTGTGGAATTTTACACTTTTGAATCCTGACTGATGGCTCATAGCTTCGAGATAAAATTAGCTGAGTTTTACTATATTGAACTGAATGAACCCAACTATTTTCTCTATTCCGACTTCAGTTTCAATGCACCAAAACAACCTTCAAGCATTTGGTGAGTTTACAATTGAAATTGGGATTGAGGTTAAGTCAGTGTCAGCGCCAAGATAAATACCTATTAAGAGAAATTAAGTATTAATTTAATTTATCTCTTACCCGCCTTTCCTTGTCAGGAGCATTCAGAGCATCTCTCACTTGCAATATCAGTTTATCGCCACTCTTCTTGTACTTGACTTTTACTAGTTCTACAGCGGACAGAGCTAGTTTTCTCGTCTCTGCTGCTAACACTCCTATAGGCTGTCCATAATATGCAACAGCAGTAGCTAAGATCTCTTCATTTTCACCAATCCAGGGCACGTCTTTCGAAGTAAAAGAGTTCTTTCCCGGAATATCTTTTGCCGAGTAGAAAGCAATAACTCCTGGTATTTTCTGTAATTTTTAAACAAACTTTATGAATCAAGTGAGATTATTGGTATGTGCACATTATGCACCACAGACTATTGACTATTGTATGAGGTGGAACAAGATCAGAGCCCCGAGTCCGGTTGACTATAGTATCGAGACATTATAGTGACATCTTATTTTGTACAGCATTTTCGTAGTTCCCTGTCCGCACAATAGAGGCGCTATACCAGATCCGACAGTCAAAGGAAACTCCACGATTAGATCTTGATACTAACGTCAACCGGATTCATCCCTTGTTTGCTGGTTGTGGTGGTACTTACAAGTGCGTCACTGGCGTCAATCTCCTCGATTTCTCCTTTACATATCGTTGACAAGACGAATGCCACTTGGACTGCACTAGGCTCCAAACTCACATCGCAGGCATAGTCGGCCTCTCCAGAACACTGCAATGTAAAAAAGATTAAAAACACATTTGTTACTATAGATTAACACATACAATATATATTATTATTCTATTTTAACAAGGTAAGTACCTATCATAGAAAAACAAAAAAAAGAAATGATCTAGTAAGTTTGTGTGTTGCAGTACGACAGCCAAGAGCCACTGCATGGAAAAGGCCTCCATTCCCCTCGATTCATCTCGATCCTCAGCAAGAAGAGCCCACTCTATTAAATAGATCAAGCTCATCCCACTGTCTCCACGTTTTTCAAGTATATTTAAGTAAGGTACCATCCGTCTAACATCCTATAATTTTACCAAAATCGCTATTGATCACATACCTGCGTCAACGCCTCGAGTTTCTTCACCGGTTTGTTTAACGGCCACAGAGACTTGTCTGTGTCGAAGATTTGAGTGCCTTTTGACACCTCTCGCTGCAGGATTGACCCGCCTGACTTATAGCGGGGATTCATCGTCGGGGATAATGATATAATGGCCTAGAAGAAAAGCGTTATGCTAATTAATAACACGACCGATGTAAGTAATGATGGCTAAGTGCGACGCAGGAGGTTGCGGGTGAAATTTTCTCTTTGGGACAAATTTTTGTAGGCAGGATCTGCAAATATTTGTTCAGAAGTTCTGGGTGAATTTTATCTTTTATAAAAATATCTATATGTTAGGTATAACAGTCATCTAGTACCCATAACACAAGCTCTGCTTAGTTTGGGGCTAGATGATTCTGTGTGATTGTCCAGAAAGATTTATTTACTAATATATTCTTTACATATTTAATTTTATCCCATGGGAACTGATTTATGGGATGACAAGTAGCCCTATGTTTTCAGGGCTACGTCAATTATTCGTTATTTCAGCCCGATCCTTCCAATAGGTACGTTTTAAGTGTAAGAGTAACATTCCTACATACACACAAACTTTCGTGTTTTTATTATTAGTAAAACTTTATGACGACCGACGCGACGACGTGGCGCGGTGGGCGAAAATCCGCCTGCGACGCAGGAGGTTGTGGGTTCGATTCCCGCCTCGGAACAAATTTGTGTACGATCTGCAGAAATTTGTTCCGTTGGTCTGGGTGTTTTCTATGCATAATAAAAAATATCTATGTATGTAATATCTATGTATGTATCTATCTATGTATTAAGTATATCAGTCATCTAGTACCCATAACACAAGCTCTGCTTAGCTTGGGGCTAGATGATGCTGTGTGGACTGTCCAAAATATTTATTTATTTATTTTATTACAATGGTTTAGCCTAGGTATACCTACCTTATAGAACAGTCCCAAAGCCAACGTCTTCCTACAATCAGCCGAGGGTTCCGGCGGTGCGCCCACCGGGACCACTTCTCTCTTCAAACTCTCCAGAACCTTCTGGAGAGTTCCATCTGTGAACAACTCCTCGCCTACTAAAGCTTTCTCAGTTTCCGTGGCGTGTACGAACGTTGGGCTTATGTTACCGAAGACTATGTTTGCTGAAGTGACTTTCTTGCCTTCAAGTTTAAAGAGGAAGCCTGCGTTTAGGATTGCATGGACATTCTGTGCTCGTGGCATGATCTGGAATAGGTGTAGTTTTATGCTATTTTAGGTATTTAGTTAAGTGAGGTGTTATAGTGAATTATTGAAGATGATCTGATGATGATCATTATGATTATCTCCAAAATTCCACTATATTCTTAAGGGATGGGTTTCTATTCCTTGATATTTGCTGAGAAAAGCATATGTAGGTCATCAGAATCTATCTTAGAGGATCATATTTCAAAGTTAAGTGTATATTGCTTGTACCTGTGGAAACAACTAATAGCAAGTAATTTTTTTTTTATAGATGCTTTTATGATGCTTTCTCAGTTGTTTCTTACCTTGTAAGTTTTAAGTAAGTTTGTCTCTGGCATAGGAGGCAGTCTTACGTCCAGTATCAGTGTATTCTTGAGATCAGATTTCACGAAATCTTGCATTTTCAGTGCTGACTTTACTTGCGCTCCATTCACTGCAAGAGATGTCGATATAATTGGACCAATAGAAGGTTATTACAGCTTAGGTATTTTGTAAGCCTAAATAAAAAAGGTGTTGATAACTAATTACTGAAATGTAGGTTACAATATTTCTATGAAGAAAGGCTATTGTAAAACGTACTCAAAGTTACGTAAGCTCCAACAGTGGCCAAAAGTAGAAAAACATCGGATGGGAAGTCGTTGTGCATATTTTTCAGAGCCAAATTACCACCGATAGTCCCAACCTGAAATTAAATACTATCAGGACACCAATATTTTAAATGCGAAACATTTGTTGGTAAACTTCTTCACGAAAACTATTGAACAGGTCGGGCTTAAATTTTGAATACTTACACGTAGTTCTAAGCTTAGAATAAAACATACCTAAGCTTTTTTCGAAAACTAACAACCTAGCAACGTTTTTTGATGAGGTTTTATATAGATACACTGATCCAAGATTAAGGTTTATATGTAGGTATAATACATCCGTGCGAAACCGGGGCAGGTCACTAGTTAATCACAATCACTACATAGTAAAAAAAATCTTTTATTTTTCTGTCCCTATTTCCCTATGTCCCTTTGACTGCTTCAATCTTTAAAACTACTCAACGGATTTTGATTTGTTTTTTTTAAATAGATAGAGTGATTCAAGAGGATGGTTTATACGTATAATAAAAACCGTACGAAGCCGGGGCAGGTCGCTAGTAATACACAGTTTAATAGTACCTTTACCTCATATAACTTACATTTCTTACAGGAATGTGAGCCACCAAATCTAAATGCTTATGTAGTTCGTCCAGGTATTTAAATTCACTTTTCTTGGACCAAGCTTGCAGCGTCGCCATGAGCTCCGTGAGGGTCATGCCAGCTCCTATGATCAGGTTCTCATCTGGAAGGCAGTTCTTCATCGATGCTATGGAAGATATGTCAATGAATACCTTTGGCTGGGTTTCTATTGGGTAGACACCTGAAATAAGAGAGGATATTGAAGTGGTTGAATGAAATTGGTTATACAAAATTAAATGCCTTAGTTGAATTATCTACCAAGTTATTTAGAGGTTTTTATTTGTCTGTAATGTTTTCAAAAAGAGTTAGAGTTTTCTAGAGTCCCCTTTATCGAAATCGTTGATTTTCATCATCAACAAATTAGTAAGTCTACTGCTGGACATAGGCCTGTCCTAAAAACGAATATATATTTGTACTGTGTTTATTTCATATTAACATAGATTTAAGCTTTATTAACTGAATGATACCTACTTTCTATTCTAGTACAATAAAGTGTTCATTCATTTCATATATGTAATATGCATATCTGTTACCTATTACCTACATTCCAATAATACAGACTTTGCATACTTTGAGGATAGATGTTGCTGCGTGTACTGTCCATAATACTTATTTTTAAGGTGGGTAGATACATCTTAATGATCAGGAACCTTACCTTGGCCAGTATTTCCTGCTACAAATCTATAGCTCTTTGTTCCAATGCGGGTAAAAACCTGAAAATCTCCGAATTCGTCAAATACATTTACAAATACAAATACTTATTGCGCCCTGCAGCTTCACCTATGTCAAAATTTATTAGGTAAATTAAAAGTATGTTTTATTCCAGGCTTAGAACTACGTATATTCGGAATTTCACCTCAATCCGTTCAGCAGTTTTCGCGTGAAGAGGTAACAAATATCCATTCATCCATCCAAACTCTCGCATTTTTAAAAATTTTATGTGCTTTTCCGATTATTTTTATCATAAGATACAAATTTTAAGTACGATTAATATGTTTCAAACATTATACAGGCAGTTTTTATCTATAAAATATGTTCTGATTTAGATTAAGTCCCTTCCTAATTCCCTCCTGTAATTACGAATTACTAGACCAGTGAATTATTATAAAACCAAAGAGAATAAAAACACTCCTTTATTAAAAAACTTACATTTACATAATATGATTGATATTTTTTATAACGATTAATTGTTTAATATTTTCATTATTGTTCAGTTTGAACATAACAATTTTGTATTTTGTATATTACTTATATTAAGAAAAACCTGACACGTAAATTGATTTTACCAATAAATTGTATTTCTGTATTTCCTACCTTGAAAACATCACTAACGGTGTAAGCCTTGTACCAACTCCCCGATGGCAAAGAGACCTCTCGTAGAGCCACTTCCTCATTGTCAATGATGCACCAGTCGTCTTCTATGCAGTCTTGTTTACCTCCGCATACTTTGAGACATTTCAGCTGATGCAGGTCTTCTACATCCTGAAATATTAGGAACTCCAACAATGATTTTATTTCTCGCAGAGGCATATGACGTTGTTCCATCAACCTGGCCTTCTATTTACCTAACTATGTAGAATTATAGAGAATTTTATTCTTTGACCAGTGTGTAGTGTATTATAATATGTCATGGCCCTAGACTCCATTGAGACTGACTACCTTGACTGATTTTGTTATCATCATCATCATAGCCCATATTAGTCTACTGCTGGACATAGGCCTCCGCTAATGAGCGCCATAGCGTCTTCAGCTTGACGCATCCAGCATCTGCCAGCAGTCTTTCGCAGATCATCATCCCACCTGGCCGGAGGGCGTCCTACACTACGTTTGCCAAGGCGCGGATTTTGTTTAGAGATGGGCCGAACATAGCTTTCACCGAATACGAACATTCGGCCGAATATTCGGTAAAACTTTTACCGAACCGAATATTCGGCCGAATATTCGGTACATTTGATTCCGTTTCGTCGCAAAAATGCAAGTCTAAGAGCTTGTCCAGAAAGGAAAAATTCGCCGCGATTCTCTCGCGCGTGTTAAGCCTCCTCTACACGTCTGCAGATGCGTCTGCAGACGTAATCGGCGGGTGCGTCCGCCGACGTGTAGAGGGGGTAATTTGTACGTCTGTTGTAGGTATTTAACGTCCGCAGATGCGTCTGCCACTTATCTGCTTGTTGTCGGTCTTTGTGGCACGGATCAAAGGGTTTTGGCTCGAACGTGCGTCGTCCTGTCCACACGTCTGCAGACGCATCAGTTTGATCGGAGTTGCGATCGAGAGTGCACGCGTGCCTGCGGTTTAATTCACTTTGCGCCGCACTCGTGAAAACGCTTGAAATTGCTAACAATATGAGCGCTGACGAAACTTTTAAGTTTCTTGACCTATATCAAGCTGAAATTTTTTTTCAATCAAATCAACGTAAATTTGATTTGATTTGAACCTAAATAAAAATTCGCTTAAAAATTCTTTTTCTATGTATAGCCAGCATCCACCATCTTCTTCTGTTCCATTTCTTTTTAATAACTCTATTGCGATGCACATTCACGTAGTAGTTAAAAGTACTACATAAATAAATAGCTGCTGCAGCTACGGTCTCAATATCCATATTTAAATTTTAACGTTGCGTCTGTCGAGAATAAACATAGACTGATCGACCTGCAGACGTGTGGACAACTCGAGGTGATCCATCTGCGGATGCATCTGTCAGCGTCTGCAGACGCATCTGCAGACGTGTAGAGGAGGCATTACGCGCGACCGTTGCGTCCTCAAGGAGCGTACCAACGCGCGAGCATTTGGGGACGTATTCAGTACGAAACATGGAGTTGAACAAAGCGGTCTCGTTGTGGTTAGCTTACCGTCGCTGGAAGAGTATATTTAAGTAGTAAGGTAATGTATTTAAGTTTATTTTTTGTTTTTGTATGTATTTAATTTTAACTTAAGTAGTTACGAAGATTACTTATAACAAACATTCACACAGACCTTCCCATTTATTTTAATAGTAAGATGATACCCAATTACTTACCTAAATCTTTTATTTTATATTATACTAGCGACCCACCCCGGCTTCGCGCGGTTTTATTATAGGTAAAAACCTTCCTCTTGAATCACTCTAAAAAAACCGCATCAAAAACCGTTGCGTAGTTGTAAAGATTTAAGCGTTCAAAGGGACATAATGACATAGGGACAGAGAAAGCGACTTTATTTTATACTATGTAGTGATTTTATATTCATATATTAAAAAATTCAGTGACAAAATTTTGGCGCTCCATTTCCCTCAATACGTCCACTCGATCTGAGTTCGCGCGTTAACTGGACGCAACAAGGCCTCCCTAGTATCTCGACTCGCGCGTAATACGAGCGAATCAATCGCGAGTCGAGAGTCTGGCGAATTGCACGCGATTTACGCGCTTGTTTTCAATTCGCGCGATGCTTGTGGACGCGATGTGGGCGTCTAGTATCTCGGTTACGCGCGAGTGATTTCGCGCGAACCGATTCCCGGCGAATTCGCCCTTTCTGGACAAGCTCTAAACTTGTTAACGCCAAGCGCGAGGATTACCGTCAGACCCATGCGCCTGCTACCCCCGCAGGCCCCGCAGCGCTCAAGTTCTCATTATTGCGTCATGCAGTAACATTGAGTACCAGCTTGATATACCTTTAATAGACCTGGTAAAATACAGATGTATGATGTGACTCTAAAATACTTACCTACTTCATTACACTGTACACTCAAATCATGATAATACACGGGTCTTAACAGTAAAAACTTTTAGTATCATTTTGCCGAATATTCGGTGATTTAGCCGAATATTCGGCCGAATATGAATATTCGGTAAAGCTGCCGAATATTCGGCCGAATATGAATATTCGGTAAAGCTGCCGAATATGCCGAATACCGAATATAAAACGAATATTCGGCCCATCTCTAATTTTGTTATGCAGAACATCAACACCTGCCCCCCTTATGGTTTCGCTTCTGGAAGATATCTATCAGATATAATTATAAGCATTCCTGGTATACCTGGATTCTACTCTCCAAAGCTGGATCGAGGTCAGTCGCAAAGCTCTTGAAGGCATCCAGGATGGGTCTGTAGCCGGTGCAGCGGCAGATGTTGCTGCCGAAAGAGTTCTCTACCTCCTTCATAGTCAGGTTGCTCTTCGTTTTCTGGAGGCTGCAACCAACGTCAATGTATTCTTATAAGTTAAGGTTAGGTTAGGATTAGGTATTATTTAAATGTACTTTTCAAAGAAGAAAGCATAGCTGAACTAATCTTCTCGGTTCTAGCATCCTAGATATTGATTTTAATTAACAAATGTCTATGTTGACATTACATTATCGCTCTGGTAGGTCCGTTGGGTTTTTCACGTCTCTTCGCCAGCATTCAATAACACCTACCACCTTTATTTCTAGTTAGCTTTCGTATCGAAGACAGTTATAAATATGTTCGCAACCTGGCCAGGCATGCAGTATCAGTATTGCGTCCTATTGAAGACAGACAACTGTTGTTGCTCAGCGAACCTTTCTCTACTTTTCCATATATCTTCTACTGTAGTGATGCCCAAACATTTGGTGAATACATTTTATCTTGCCACCATTTTCTGACATGTGTTCACTGACTGTTGGGTATACAATGCTACTCTTTAACTCGTGCCTCCTGCGTATTCCTTAAAGAGATTACCTGCAAAACTTCTGTTTATTGTGAATGCATGATGAACGAACCTTATTAGAGTTTGAATACCAACTTTTGATCCACCCTGTTTTCTTGCGTCTCTTGGCCACCATCGGTTACAGTTATCGTCCACTCACATTCTGACATCGCTTCTCACCCGCCAAACTCCGCCAATCAAAACATATCTTGGTTATCCCATCTTGAAAAGAAGTTCTGGTATATCCAACTTTGGTTATAACATCCTAAAAGGAATTCCTTACCTATACATATTCATGACCATGCCAGGGGAGCAGTATCCGCACTGCGTCCCATTGAAGTCAGCCAGCCGTTGTTGCACAGCGTGGTATCTTTCCCTCCTGTTCCCTATACCTTCTACTGTAGTGATGTCCCATTGGTGGCAGGAAAGAATGTGGACTAAGCACTGGAATATTAAAACAATTGTCGATGTGTGTAAAAGTAACTGTGAAAACCTTTGTTAGAATTTCACACGCGTTGTTTCTATGGAAAAGTATCAACCTATGTATATCCCATAAGAACTGATTTATGGGTTGAAAAGTAGCCTATGTATTATAACAGGGCTGGAACTACGTCTATTCATATATGTATATATGTACATAACATTTAATAATGGACTTGGACACTTGTTATTCTTATTTATTTTAAGACCTTAAGTGCAATGTATTATGAGAAATAATTGATTGAATTGAATTGATTCAAATTTCAGCCTTATCCGTTAGTAGTTTTTGAATTAAAGTGGAACAAACACCCATCCAAAATTTCGTGGTTACAATATGTTATTTTTTTATTTACAATACATCCAAATACTCCTATCCTAACAGGAATACCCAATGTAATAGAGTACCACGTATATTAGTAAGGATCCATCCATAAATTCATACAAACTTTCGCTTTTATAATATTAGTGAGGATATTATTCCTAGTCGTGCACTCTTGGCAAAGAGGTCGTGGTTATGGGGGTCCTGATGAACGGCTTCTCGTGCAATGCGCCGCCATCGCCCCTACGTTTCATTGTGGGAGCAGTCTGTCATGGTGGACTTTATTAGGGAGATGATGACCATCTAGTTGGAGTGCGACCACGGGACCTTTTGCCCTCCATTCTGAGGTAGCCTTCCGTTCCTAGCGACCGCGACGCGCGACCGCGACCATGAATTTATATGGAGCCACACCCGCGCGACCGAGGTCGCGCCTTGTGTTTAGTGCTCCATACAAATTCATACAAAGCAGTGGATCGCGCGACCCGGTCGCGGTCGCGCGTCGCGGTCGCGGAACACTACCTTTACAAGCTTACGCTCCATCGAGTCTTCATTCGGTGAACGAAGAACTAATATTATGATGTCTAAAACAATACTCACAGAATTTACAGCCAGCACTTCCTTCTCCGAACTGGCATTGGTTCTGGCGACGGACACGACGCAGGCGCCGCAGCCTCCCTCGTGGCACATCGCCTTGGTGCCGAACAGCTGGAGGTTGTGGCGGAGGTAGTCGTTCAGAGACGTCGTAGGAGACACTTCGCTACCCGCTGGAAATAGTTTGTTAGTTTAAATTTAATTTTAGAACAGTAATAGCTCATAATCCGCTGTTCCCTTATTCGCGTTTTCGATTGACGCGCTACCCGCTGGAAATTAATTGAGATAACTTAAATTAAATTTAAAGAACGTAGTGTAGGACGCCCTCCGGCCAGGTGGGATGACGTTCTGTGAAAGACTGCTGGCAGATGCTGGATGCGTCAAACTGAAAACATGGCGCTCATTAGGGGAGGCCTATGTCCTGCAGTGGACTAAAATAAGCTCTTAATAACGAATAACTCAACAATTAATCGAACCTAGAACCTACAGCGTCGCAGGGGGACCTTCGCCCGCCACGTCACATCGGTTGTCATCTCTCTTTGGTTTAACAAACTACATCTGAGCCAATGAACTAAGAACGTAAAACATAAAAAATATCTCGAAGTAACCTTTATTGTTTTTGTTTGATAATACCAATAAAACAAACATATCCCTCAGTACTATTTTTTTGATAATACCAATCAATAGTAGTGTTTGACATTACTTTCCTGAGTGATCTTCAGTGCTCTTCAATTCACTTTACTAATCATACATAGGTAGGTAAATATAGGTACTGACACCAGACAAGTTTATAATGGAATAATAACAATTCTCATAACTCACAATGTTGGAGTACAGTAAGCAGCAGAAAAAACTCGAAAGTGTTATGTTTATAATTTAACTAGCAGCGCCTCGCGGTTTCACCCGCGGTCATTCCCGTTCCCGTGGGAATTCCTTGATAAAATATATCTATTTGTTATTAAAGTATTAAAGTAGCCTAAGAATTTGTTATTTCAGACTATAATCTATCTCTGTGTCAAATTCCATCCAGTCAATGGAAAGTAGGTACCATAAGTTAGGCTCTGTTCCTCACACTATCCATCCATACTTTCAAACTTTCGCGTTTTTATTATTAAAATATTAGATGAACAAAAATATAATATTCTGGCGAGTCAGATTTCTGTAAGGTCTAAGGAAATAGAGCACTATTAGATTGCGTGATTGCTTCGGAGCGTATGCATTTTTATGCAGTTGATTGTACTTACTTATGCAACGATGTCAGTTTGACCTTGGCATTGTAGATATCTAGATAGATAAGTTGTACTAGGTATTGTAAGGTATGTTATGCATCATCATTAATGTAGATTCCATTTTTGAACTTGGTTAGATAAATAAATAACCAAATATTCAATTCGTGGCAAATTTCAGCATTCTTCTACTTACTAAAATAGTCCGACTAAACTATTAAGTGTAACATGTTGATAGATAGATAGATAGATAAGGATGTTGACCACGGAACTCCAAAAAGTAGAGTCATTATTACTTATAAAGAAAATCAGACAGTGCAATCTTCAATCGGATTTCTTTCCTTATTTTGATTTTCATTTTAATATAACACTCTTGTTTAAGTTAAATCTAACTAAAGCATCGAAGGCATGTGTATATTGGTACTATAACTATGGCATAGGTACAAAAATGAGTTTTTTCTCTACAGAGCAGGAAATAACTAATTTAACATTATATTTTACAACAGTACCTATTGTAAAAATATTAATCTATCTATGTAGGTATTGTAATAAGAATTTACATCAGTCCTCTAGTACACATAACACAAGCTCTGCTTAGCTAGGGGCTAGATGAAGCCGTGTGGATTGACCAGCATTATTTAGTATTAACATAAGCAAATAAATAATTAGATTAGTTCTTGGGACCATGCCTCAAGTGTGTGCGTCCTAAATGCCCTCAGCAGGTACAAAATGTCAACAAGCTATTCACAATGTGAACCGGCTTTTTTCGAAGACCACATTTTGCTCAGTGTATTTGTAAGTGAGGGCAATAACACTTGAAGACTTATACTATATTACAGTTATCGGTATAAAGGTAAGAAAGCATTGCTCATAGTTTATTTGATGCGTTGAATAATATTATTTTCCTTTGTTATTTACTATTAATTCCAAAATCAGTGTTAATATACTGTAGAGAATTTTGAAAGATCCTTTTACACTTTTTTTTTATTGTTAATCTCGAATTAGATAACTTGGGCTATGAAAATCAGAAGTCGCGTTATTAAGTAACAAATAAAATTATTGTAGAGCCAACAATAACAATTTTTATTATTTAAGTATAACTCACTAAAATTGTTAAAGAGAATTAGTACCTAATAGGTAGTAGGTTCATTCAAAATTCACATCATCATCAACCTAATATACCATAACACAAGCTTAGAGTAGCTTATTTTGGGGCTAGATGGTGCTGTGTGGATTGTCCATCATTATAAAAAAAATATTAGTTCACAGCTGGTCATAGGCCTCCCCTAATTAGAGCCATAGCCCCCTGTCTTTCGCACACAAAATCCAAAAACAAAACAAGAAGGACTTTATTTATATACCAAAAACATTCTAACGGTTCTTACCCAAACTGTACGAAACTCCATTGACAGTGAATTGTATTTTATCCATGTTTTTTATTTATTTATGCACTTTCACAAACACATTGTGTCCACCAGAAAACACGTCCACTTGCTCTGACAACAGACTTATTGTGCGTCTTGAATGGACAATAGACACACAATTATATTGTGTTGAAGCCAGTCGATACGATACGTACCCAGTTAGGTACGTCAAGACGAGAGCTCAGCTATGGAATCTTGTTGCTTCTTTGTAACTTTTTGTAGACGCTGCGAGCTATTGTAAAAACTAGGTAGGTAGGTTTGTTGTTGCTCAGTAGGTACTAATGGTAGTCTGAGGTACAAATACAACTAGAAGGGAGGTATTTGTGAATATAATAGGTACCTACCTACTTAATCACTGCATGTATAAAACAAAGTCGCTTTCTCTGTCTCTATGCCCATATCCTTTGAATAAATCTATATCGCTATGTCCCTTTGAAATCTTCTTTTAAATCTTTAAAAGTACGCAACGGATTTTGATGCGGTTTTTTAATAGATAGAGTGATTCAAGAGGAAGGTTTATACGTAATAATAAAACCGTGCAAAACCGGGGTCGCTAGTTAGATATAAAATAAATACCTACCTTATGCTGCTGGACAATCCACACAGCTTCATCCATCAGCTCCAAGCTAAGCAGAGCTTGAATACTGATTTTTGATCTGTGATCAGCATTACCTACCGAATAGGTACCAAATTATTATGTAGGTCTTTGTTTCTTCTTATTCTAGGGTTATTAAAATTTAATGTCAATGAATATCATCCAATGTCAATCACAGAGGGAAAAGAGGAACGAGAAAAAGTGTTGAGAATTCTGGAACTTTTAAAATTAAGTTTTTTAGTTTTCTTATTTGAGTGGATTTGACAAGGGGACAAAATGGAATAAGGCAAAAACACTTAGCGTGCCCACTACAATGGACACGCTACCGAAATAGAGCTCCTATCGAGCCACGGGACTCGACGGGAAGGGCCTGGACAGTGAAAGCTTATTGTGTTCGCGGCTTAGACCGCGTGAAATTTTTATTTTCATGGTTTTCGATTTGTTTTCTTTATGTTATCGTTTTTTAGAGTCGAGTTTATCACTACATAGTATAAAACAAAGTCGCTTTCTCTGTCCCTATGTATGCTTAAATCTTTAAAACTACGCAACGGATTTTGATGCGGTTTTTTTAACAGATAGAGTGATTCAAGAGGAAGGTTTAAGCGTATAATAAATCCGTGCGAAGCCAGGGCGGGTCGGTAGTTTCAAAATAAACCAGAAAACAGCTCTGTCCTAAGACAACAGTGGATGGGAGGTGGGAGACGAGGTTGATCTTCATCGGCTCTGACACAAAATGAAATATCTAAATAAAAATTTTGCCGCCGCTTTGGAAACATTAAAAAAATATTTTCACCCCATTAAAACTCATTTATGGCATAAAAAATACTTTTGTTTCCTTATTATGCCTAGAACTACCTTATACCTATGCAAACTTTACACAATCCCTTCAATAGTTTTGGTTCGATGAGATACAAACAACTTAACTAAGCATTTAGATTCAGATTCAGTATCTTTATTGGCTACATTGTTATATTCTAAATGTAAATAAATCAATAAAGCTGAATAATCCACATAGCATCATTCTAGCCCCAAGCTAAGCAGAGCTTGTGCTATGGGAGTGATAACTTAATAGAATTCATTAATTACCTACATAGATATTTTTATTATCGTCGGCTTATAGCCAGAAGTCATTAGTCGCAAGAAGTCACTAACTGCGTTAAATACACCAATGAGTTCGTCTCGATGAGCTCTACATTTTGGTAAAACTCACTAATTTGTAGCTTTTCAAACTTAGAAGTTATGGCTTGGTAAGTCGATAACTTCATTTTTGGTACATCTGGTTTCATGAAATTCATTAACTTACATTAATAGATTTTAACAAAAGAAAAAAAAGGAAATTGTCATTTTTACTATCATACATAACTCATTTATGTGACTTATCAACATTTTAACAATGCCTTTACGTTCACAAACGTTCTAATAGGTTTAAACTGTTTGTAATAACTTCTAGCAAAACGAGTAACGTCTACACTGAGTTTTTTAAATTTTTATAGAACTCATTATTAACACTTAATTACTGTTTTAGAAACATAATAAGTGGTAAAAAAATACTATTCGCATTAAATGACTTCTTTCAAAACAAATAAATCCAGTTTAGTTAAAACTATTTATCACAAGAAATCTTTATCTTTGCATTTTTAGCTTTTATAAAAATTGCAATGGTTGGGTTTGTCCTGATTTCAATTAATATGAAAAAAATTACATATCTCTTTATATTTGAGTTTTAACTATTTTAATAACTGTCGAAGTTTTGAAGATATAGGCTCTTAAAGACATAAAAATTTAAAACTGCTTTTGCCAAACTTTTGGTTTTGTCGGTTAATGATTTCTTGCAGTAAGCCGACGTTATTAATTATTTATATTGGAAACTTCCAGAACCGCGCGAAAAACATTTGCCGAAGGCGGGAATCAAATCTGCAATCCCCTGCGTCACAGGCGCCCCTTCACTCGCCGAACGAAAGCACGAAAGCAAGTGGCACTTCTTATTTCAAGTTTCGAAGTGGGCCTATTAGAATTGTCACCACTTTTAGAACCCACTTAAAATTGCCATTGCTTAAAACTGACTGAGCACCCAACTCAACCGAAGGTTATCGATCGAATCTCAACCTTTCGATGACGTCTACTTCTTTAATAATAATTTAAACAACATATTTCTTAGAAATGAATACCATGGCCCTTTCTTATGTACCCATAGTTTATAAGTAGCTTACAGAACGCTGACTTGTATAAAAACAACACGATCGTAACAGGGACGGATTAAGGGAAGACCTGGTTCAGAAAAACAAAATGGTAAAAGCATAAATTTATCGTGAACTTTTTCTATACTTATTACTGTTTAATTATTGTATTTTGTAGTACGTGTCTGGAGTTGCAAAGCATATAAAGTCGTTATAATCTGAAATGGGTGGATAGAATAAAGATAAAGATAAAATTTCTTAGGTTCTTAAATTCTAAGTACAATTATTAAACTATAAAAATACATTTCAAAGATAACTATATTATAATATAATACTATAATAATTGTATAGTTTAAGTGGATAAGGATCTGTGTGCATACGTTACTACCCTTTTATTATAACTAGCTGGTGCCCGCGACTTCGTCTGCGCATGATTAGTATTTCGAGTACTCGCTATTTTACTTGCGTAATTCCCTTTCTCGTGGGATTTTCGGGATAAAATAAAGCCTATGTATTATTCCAGCTTATAATCTATCTCTGTGCCAAATTTCATCCAGATCCGTTCAGCAGTTTTGAAACAAAGATTTGAATATTCCAAAGCTCTTCTCACCTTCATTATTCATATATAAAATATATAAAAATTAGCCTTTTTTTTGTTTTGTCGTGAAAGAGTAACGAACATCCATCCATCTATCAATCTATCCATCCATCTATCCACTCATACTTACAAACTTACGCGTTTATCAGTTCAATTCAGTTTGGTTCCCCTGGGCTATACGGGTTTTCAAAAATTTTTCACAGCATCTGAACGACGCGTAAAGCGTCGTTCATGCAATGAGAAATTTTTGATCGTTCAGATGCTGTGAGAAATTTTTGAAAACCCGTATAGCCCAGGGGAACCAAACTGAATTCCGGGATAAAATGTATCCCATTTCCAATCGTCCCGAGTTCCATTCGAATTCATTCACTTCCGTCGTGATGCGTGGTTAAAGATTTTTTCTTTCACCCTCTCTCCCAGGGGAACCTTACCGAATTCCGGGATAAAAAGTATCCCATGTCCTTCCTTGTAGTATGAACTCATATCGTCCCGAGTTTCATTCCAACTCATTCAGCAGTTTCGGCGTGATGCGCGGTAAAGGAATTTTACTTTCATACCCTCTCCCATGAGAACCTTACTGAATTCCGGGATTAAAAGTATCCTATGTCCTTCCTCGTAGTATGACCTATAATCATGCCGAGTTTCATTTAAATCCATCAAGTAGTTTCGGCGTGATGCGCGTTTACGATACAGACAGACAGACAGACAGACAGACAGACAGACAGACAAACAGACAGAAAGACAGACAGACATGAATGAAAAAAATTACAGTTTTGGCTTGAGTATCGATAATAGAGTGCCCTCCAAAAAAATTTTCAAAATATCTTCAATGTACAGAATTGGACCTGTTACAGTTTTATTATAAGTATAGATACAATACTTATGTTTATATAATAACAGTAAACTAAATACCTTACAGTTTGATATTCTACATACTAATAGTTACATATTAGTCAGTAGCAACAGGACAAATAATGCTCCTTTACTAAGTATATACTTACCTAGCTAGCTCATTTGGACCGTCCCGATTGATATTTTTTTGGTTTTCATCTTTTTTTGTGAGTATAAACTTGATAATGGGAAACAAACATTGACTTAATTCATTTTATTGGAATACAGATATTTCTATGTATGAATTTACCTGTTTTATCATTAAATTCCTTAGCTTCATGATTGTTTTCCGGTCTTGTTTATTTTTGGCTCTGAATTATAATTTTATCACCATTTATTGTAACTTATATTATTGTAAAAATCGTGCCTTGTTCTTTGCTTCTAAGTCGAATAAACGTGTATGAATAATTGATTTCATAACACGAGCCCACTCTGCTAAGTTCTATTTGTGAAAATTACAAAACAGCCCAAATGTTTTATGATAAATAGGTAGGTATATAATATGTATTGTAGGTGTTCTCTGTTTAAACTCTCTTTTAGGAGACACTAAAAGCGTCCTCGATCCGCCCCTGTAACTAGTAGGTAAGTAGTCCCTTTCAGTATTGTTTACTCATTGATATCTAAAACTGTGTTCTACCTAGGTAGATACGCGCCTGGTACGTTTCAAGAGGAAAGAGACCCCAGAATCCATTAGGGTTGTCAACATTATTACGACATAGGTAGGTACTTTATCAGGGCATATTTTTTGTTAGCCTATTTTGTTCCATTGCTTGGCAAAGGTTTTTTACTACTGCAACAACAACATATTATTTAAAATATTATTTCGTACAAACCTTATTTTGTAATAATGATACAAAGAAAAAACAAATTTGGTGCAGTACCTATAAGAGGTTATGCGCGTACCACATAAAATGTACATTACCAGTAGGTATTTCCATAATACTTATAAAGTGTTGTTACAAATATGGTTTACACTCTGTATCTTTTCTTACTGAATAAAAACATTTATTTATTCCTTATTAAGTACTAGCGACCCGCCCCGGCTTTGCACGGTTTTATTTTAAGTACTTATATAAACCTTCCTCTTGAATCACTTTATCTATTAAAAAAAACCGCATCAAAATCCGTTGCGTATTTTTAAAGATTTAAGCATTCAAAGGGACTTAAAGACATAGGGACAGAAAAAGCGACTTTGTTTTATACTAAGTAGTGATTTGTATAAATTCGACATTTCACTATTATACATTAAAAAAAAACATATTTATAATTTTTTTTCCGCAATCAGAGAGAAGACTATCTACTACTAAAAGTTGGAAACCGATAGATACGTGCTTAGGAATAGGTTTAGTACTTAGGTTAGAAAGAAATTAATTACGCAATAGCCAATTCTGTGGCTAATTTAATGTTCCTCCATGGTATTTAACATAAAATTTATGTGTAACTTAAATGAAAAAAAATACTAGTACGAATTTTGTGACAGCCCTGTGTATTAAAGGTGCCACTTATGCTTTATTAGAACAAAGCTTACAGAGCGAGCGCTTACAGTGAACTTCATGGACACGTTTCAGTCAGTGATCCCAGTTTGTTCAGTTTTATTAAAAACGTAAAATGACACGTTACGACAAAAAGTTTTGCTGCTGTGTCTCCTTGGAGAAAGGGTGTTTGGTTTTGGGATTTATCACTTTTGTAAGTACCTATCTATTTTAATTAAATGAACGAAAAGGAAAAAAAAATATCTTTTTTACCTAGGCATAATCAATCGGCTGAGGTTTTGATGGAAAAGTTTTGTAGTTTCAGAACCAGAAAACTTTTCTCATAGTTAGTTTTTTTTATATGTAATAGAATATTACAATACAAAGAAACTAAGACCTTAAGGGTCTTATCATCACATATTGCAGATCATCAATAATTTGCTATCATTACCTATTATATTTATTTATTTATCAATTTTTTTTTACGTTTGTATATAATCTTTATTAACAACGAAAATTACAAGCAAGAGATAGAAAAATTACAACTAGTATTTACAATTGAAACCATTGAGCTAACTGCAGACGGTTGCAAACAGTCTAAAGGTAGCTCAATTGATCCATGTCAATACCAGTCGGAAGCGTCCCCAAGACACTGGCTGCATTACCACGCTGTATGGCAATGCTGATGCGCTGAGCCAGATATTCACCAGCTATTTATTTATCAAATTATATATGGTATTAATATTTCCTGATTTCCTTGGGCGGAAATCCTAGTATAATTAAGAAAGTAATTAATATAAATTTTCACATTTTCTAGAGCCAAAGTACCTATTTGATTTCATTTAAGCACGAATGCTAAGTTTGAACAGGAAATTGCATTATTATTTATTATCAACACCTACCTACTTAACAAAATATAAGTTCATGAACTTATTTGTGTAGCTGTGCCTACAGCTTCGTTTGCGTTGAAATTATTTTATTGCGCGGAACCTGGAAATGGATGTATTATCTGAAAATAAATTATTTTGAATTTGAATTTTTTTGGAACCCCAATTATTTTATGGTTATTCTGCTGGCGACAAATACAAATAATATCAAAATCAGTTTATCATTTCGTTGATATTTTTTGCTTGTTTTATTAGTTTAAACCACGTTTAAACCATTTTTAAGCCTAAATTATTACAAAAAGTAAAGTGTACTTCTTTTTTATATCTTAAAATATAAATAGTAAAAAAATTAAAAAATCGCATGAAACAACACGATATATGAAATAAATAATTTTTTTTTATAAAAAGTCACAAAATATTCGAAATTAAAAAAATTGTACCTAGCAGAAGTTGATCCGACAGACAGAATCATTTTAAAATCGATAAATTTTTTCTTAAATAAATCCTTTTTTTCTAATTTCTTTAAAAGTGATATAAACAGGTTGTTTACAATTACAAGGTCTTGATCATAAAACAAAGTCGCTTTCTCTGTCCTTATATCCCTTTGTATGCTTAAATCTTTAAAACTTCGCAACGGATTTTGATGCGGTTTTTTTAATAGATAGAATGATTCAAGAGGAAGGTTTATACGTATAATAAAACCGTGCGAAGCCGGGTCGGGTCGCTAGTGTATAGGTGATCCTGCTTTGTGAATGACTAGACCTTAGAAGAATTTGGAAACTCTTATTACCAATAAGTTAGTTGTTACATACCTTCCACAAGTTGTTTATATAAAATCGCTTCCTTAGATAAATGAGTCAATTCGGTCATATTTCGCCTGGTAAGCTAGGTGTCAGTCTTTCAACACATTTATAAACGGAAGTTTTGCAAAGGCCGTTCAATTCAAATAGCTAGATGAGTTATGGTATGTCTGAAATGTTTGAATCACAGGTTTAAATGATCTTTACTTAGATATTTATCCCACGATTGAGTGCACCAACACATACTAACTTACCAAAGTTGGTATGTAATTTGATGATTTTTACAAATAATTTGTCGTTTTTTTTAACAAAAATGAATACTTCACCGACTTCTTTCACACACATAATTAAGGATAACTCAAACTCAAAAAAATTATATATTAGTATACAGTATATTAATTAAAATTATTTGAATTTGTTAAATGAATTTTTGTAACAGAGAAGTAGGTAATCCATTTGACTGTTTTTATTGTGTTAGGTACTTACCTATCTCGGAATTTTTATCTAGGTTAGATTTTGATCATTCTTTTTTCATTTGAAAGTTGGTGCTTTTTATGTGTCCCCATATAAATTAGATTAGTTTTTGATTTATTCCTAATAATTGTAATATTTTTTACTTCGACTAAGTTTATTACAAGTGTACCTACTCATTTCGGCTTTAAAGAATTTGAAGTAGGTTTTAAGTTTTTAAACTAGACAGAGTATCTTTTGTGTCTGTCTACACGTAGTCGTACCTACGTAGCTTCACTATAGTCGGGGAAATCCCGATTCAGTTCTCTCTTTATAGAGGTATACTGACCTCCACACACTCAGACTGCTACACATGTTCGAGTTTAAAAGTATAATGTCGTATCATTGGTAGGATGTTTAATACTTATATTTTTATTATGAAGATTATTTATAGCAAGACGAGTTGCGATATTTTCATGAAAAATGATAATCGATAGTAACATTGTTGTAATAAAACAGCCCTGTTTCACTGAATTATTATTACTGCCCTGTTTGCCGATTATAGGGTTTATTCCACATGACATTACGTATATACTAAGATCAAGTATTTACGTTCCGTAGGCATAATAGTGACATGCTCTATAGTCGTATACTAAAGTAAGGAGGTTAATACAAAAGATGCTTTAAACCTACATCAAAAGTAAACTTATAAATGTAGGTAAGTCTATGTTTCAGAAAACCCTGGAAATATATCAGCAGATGAGACATTTGTTCCAAGGCGGGATTCGAACCCGAAACCTCATGCGTCGTATGCAGACTTTCTTCCGCTGCGCCGCAATGATTTTCATCGCCATATTTCTAAGTTTTTTCTTATCTTATTCCAGTTCCTATCAATGGCAATGGTGGGGACATCAATAACCATTCTAATCGCGAGACACACTTGCCCTGACTGCGGCTACCTCTCTTCCTTCTCGCAGAAAGCTGTGGACATACTGCTGCCGATGATGATTGTATTTGGAATACTATGTATGGGCTTTTCCACACTGCTGTGTAGAGGAATTTGTAAGGTATGTACCGATTTTTTAAATTAATTCTAAACGGTTTCACGCCCGTAAAAAAAATATGAAAAGAAGATTATGTTTTGTCTTCGGTTTGGACTACGTCTATCCGATTAGTAGTTTTGGTGTACCTAACTAACCAATTTATTTTTAATATTTTTATTGTTACCATTATATTAATGTATGTCCAAAAATGCGAATAAAAAGTAACTAAGTATTATGAGGGTGCAAAATTTCAGACCAATAGGTCTGAAGTTTACATATACTTATATGTTCGGTAAAGTTAAATTCTGATTTGGAATGAACATAAACATGTGTAGCTAAAATAAAGTTGATCACTGGAAAGAAGTGAAAGAAGTATAGCTTAAGCTTGCATCTGTGACGAACTTCGCCGCTTTGGTTGAAATTTCAGCCAAATTCGTTAGATAGAATCAATTTTTTTCTTTATTTATTTGAAACTAGCGACCCGCCCCGGCTTCGCACAGCTTTAGTATTATTCGTAGAAACCGTCCTTTTGAATCACTCTATCTATTAAAAAATCCGCATCAAAATCCGTTGCGTAGTTTTAAAGATACTAGGCATACTAGGGTCATAGGGACAGAGAAAGCGTATACTTTGTAACGACGATAAACAAGAACATGAAAAACCTACAATAAATTGGAAAGAAGTATAGGCATAAAGATATTAAACAAGACTTGGTATAGCCTAAGCTAAAAACTGTGACGCCTATCCCTGCGCGTATTGGCGTGAAGTGGAAGCAATAGGAAGTACCTATATCGCCTACTATAACATTATCTTTATCATATTTCCAGAGCATTCCAAGCTATGTGCTAAGTTACTTCTCCTTCAGCACTATGTTGAACATCGTGATGCAGCTAGGGGCTCTGCTGCTTCTTCTTGACTTCTCTTGGATGAGCTCTCTGGTCCTCTTTTTAATCTCAAGTAAGTAACATTTGCTTTAAAAAACTGCGCGTGATCATTTGACTCGTAGTCAAATAAACGGTTAAATTGTTGATACTAACTCGCATGATGAAGCAGTTTAACTTTTAGTACCTACACCCATAACAATTATTACCTATACCTTCCAGAGGCCAGATTATGTCAAGTCATAATTTCGATTAGGTATAATATGCATACAGGGGTAGTTAATTGGATTCACTTCCTCTGATAAAGAATCTGCGTGAACTGCATATTCTTTTCCGCGAATAGGTTTGTGAAGATGCCAGGTTTAATTCTTACAAACATTCAAACTCAGCCAAATTTGGATAAGGATTACTGGTATATATTTGTGTATAGTTGACATAGTTGGCTGTATAAAAAAACACTTATTTTTCTGTGCTACTTTCAACCTTATAGAAGGAGTGTACAAACAGACTCAATGTATGGAATCTCACAATATTTTTTTTTTGGGTCAATTATCGTCAACCAACCCAGATAAGACTGAAACTATTAATAATAATAAAATATTAGAAAATTTTCTTTTTTTTTTTAAAGTAAAGTTAAAAAACTTTGCTTAGGAAAATTTTCTAGTTATGGATCCTAAGTAAAATAATAAAAAGTACTGAAAAAAATACGTGCTATAACTTTTTCAGGAAAGCAGTCGTAGGACAGTAGGAAAATACATACTAAATTTTGCTCGACAAAACTCCATGAAATAATTTTCGTTGTTAATAAAGTAGAAACATTTGTAATTATATAACAATAAACTTAAGTTAAAAATTGTACATTTATAATTTTTTTTATTATAGATAAGAGCCAGCATTAATTAATTATATCTTTTTTGTTTCAGTTGTCCACGTTTACTGCATTGTGATGGTCCATGCAGCGTATGACGTAATGCAGATTCGCCATGGATTTTACGAACGGCAAAGATCAGACAGCGAAGCGATCTTGGTGAATGAAGAGGAATAAGAAAAAAAAAACATTTGGCAAGGTGCATCTATCTGAGTCGAAGTCAAAGAAATTGTATTGTATTGAAACAAATGTACTTATTCTGAATTTACGATTCGTCCAACACGACGATGATGATGCGATGGCGGAGTTTTCGTAACATTTCCAATGTTGAAATTTTTTTAATAGTAGGTTTAGCTGGTTTTTTTGCGCCATCTGGGAATGCATCGCTCACACTATATTCATTACCTCAGTTCTGAATAGGTACGTGTGAGCGATTCATTCACTGAATTGCTATTTTTATGTTGATCAGATAATTGAAATGATAATCATTAGTTTTTTAAACACGTACTTGCATAGCTGTTTATTACCGAAACAAAGCATGGTGAAATATGGATAGGTACTATATCAGATAGGTCCTAAGTTTGGTTATAAATCTACTCATGGTTTTGAAATACCGGTAGATAGAAAAATATAGTTTTTTTACCTTTAATGTTTGAAAAGGAAGGTCAGACTCATTAAACAAAAAACAGATTTTGAAATATTTATTTTTGAAACAATTAACCACAATCAAACACATTAGAAGTTTAACTTTTCAATGGAATACAAATAAAATACAAAAGTACAATAAGTAATTGATATTTTAGAAATTTAATTGTTATAGTTATAATATGAAATTTATTATTATCATTATTTAACTAAGATAACAAAGTTGGTAAAATATTGTTTATTTTAAGATTATATAATTGACTACCTAGCTACCTCAATACTCATTGATTAACTATTTAACAGTAACTCACTACATACATCGTTAATTCAACATAACAAATTCACAATCTTAAATACTTACAAAATATTATCATAGATCATAGATGAGTACGGTTATGATTTAACAGATAACAATAAACAGCGTCTAGATATTTGTTATTACAACTAAAATGAAAATTGTCGTTCGTTTTTGCAATTTTTGTTACCTACTTTATCTGAAGAACTGGAGACGAATTCTGGTGACCAATCGCTTTACTATCACTGTGGTATCGTCGTAGAATCGTCCATAGCTGAGGGGAACTCTAGAATCTAGAGTTTCTTTAGCTATGAGTCTATCACCGTACAAACTATCTTGAGTATAGATAGTGTGGTGCTATTTGCGGAAATATTCGTATGATGGTTTCAACCTTGGCAACGTCCTTCATGTTTCTTTTCGTCCGTCCTTTTGACAGAAGTCCCTCATCTGTAGTTTTATTCGTTGAATATAAATATGTGATTCTGAGACATATCGTATTATTATGTGTGTGAAGTGGATAAAGGGTTAAATCAAATCAGCCTTAAATAGATAAACCTAAGTAATTAATTAAAATTATGAATAACTCTAGCCCTCGCAGAAACTTTGAACATTATTTAGATTATTGAGATTTTTATTTTCCTAAAATACGTCTTCAGATTTATTATAATAATATATTAAGTACATACAGTAAAGTTCAAGTCAATAACATCAAGCATAGCCAAAAGTAATAGCCATTTCAATACTGAGCAAAAGTATGAGTCAGTAAAACTTTAACCCCAATTAACCCTATGTATGGTGAAATAGAGAAAAACAAGAGGTTGTTATTATATACCATACCCACCTAATAAGCAACATTTAAGGGTCGCTAAAGCCACTAGAGACTTACATGAAAAATATTGGCTATTTTAACAAAAATCACACATACCATAACGATACTCGATCTTAAATTTGACAGTATAATTATCAGACCATGTTGTATTATAAATGTATCTTGAGTTTATATAGATTATTAATTAAAAAATATATCAATTAGAAACTCACTATATCTTAATAATTAAACTTCTTCACGCATGTTAAGTTGTTTGTAGAAACTGTGGCTCAGGAGAATCATGTACACGTTCAATGCTGAAAATAAAATAAAAGCATTTAAAAACATAGGCATAAGTTTACTTAGTTTTATTTTATAAGTATTTGTTTTCGTTAGTATATAAGTAACTAGAATAAGGTACAGTAAAACGGGGTGAATAGAAACAGAAGGGTAAATTGAAATGTACGAAATATTGGAACAAAATATCCTTTGCAGAGGTCAAATCTACTAACACAGGAGGTGAATAATCAAGGTCTAGTGATACTTCCACTGCTACTAGCCAGGTAGTGTCTTGCCCCAGTATTTCGTACATTTCTATTTACCTCGACGTTTCTATTCACCCTGTTTTACGCTACTTCAGTATAATGTACTTATGAAATGAAAATGAATGAAAATGTATTTATTACAGCAAGACAAAGTAACTAATTCTAAGACTTAACGCTCAATAAAGTGTCTTCTTTCTATAATTATTCTGTTTCTTTGTTTTTTTTGTGCACAACCTAGATTTTTATAACTTGAGTACTATTGATTATGTAAGCCCGCTGGTGTGGAAAACTACTGATTACTAGAGGATCCCCTAGCTAGGCCTTAGAATATTAGAATAGGCCCTAGATAAATAAAATCCCATAGCTGCCCTAGCTAGGAGATATGGCTTTCCTTTGTCTATTCGTTAAATACTATGATATACTTAATACAAAATAAATATGTTGGACAATCCACACACACACACACACACACACACACCATCAAGCCCCAAAGTAAGCTACCCAAAGCTTGTGTTATGGGTACTAGATAACTGATATATTTAACACATTATATATATAGATAGATATTTTTTATTATACATAGAAAACACCCAGACCAACGGAACAAATTTCTGCATATTGTACACAAATTTGTTCCGAGGCGGTGAAGTGAAGGATTCGACCAAAGATAACGTCATAGGATCTTTGGATTCGACCATCAAAATGGGCGTAATTATTATTATTATTAAAATGTATTTTACTTACCAATATAAAAGAGTTCCGTACAAACAGTAGAAGCATCAAAGTTGAGGATATTGAGGAAGAAGATAGAAAGAGAGAGGATGAAGAAAACAATCCACATTATGAAGTATGACTTGATAATGCCAGCTCTCTCCTGAAAAAAAACATGTATAAGTAAGCAGGTGCTAATGAACTATTTTACGTCTAGCTTAGCCTATATATATGAGTTGAATTACGTGTACATGTGTGGCGAATCGATCGACTCGCACAACCCTATTTGTTTCGGTACATCCCTAGTCTGGGACAGACAGTTGACAGAATCGGTCGGTAATTTTGCCTCGCTTGATTCGGCACCACGATCCTACGAGATATAACTTTTTATGACTATAAAACCCATACGAAAGTCGTTAATAAACACAGTGTTCCATATCCGCCAAGTAATTTTCTCCACACATGTTATATCTTCGAAATAATATCGCAAAAAATATCGACTTCGGCGGACTTGAACCCGCGACCGACCCCAGTATGGGATGCGCTACCAATTGCACCATGAAGCAAAGTGACCACCTAGTCGATTTTTTGCGATATTATTAAAATTCTTATATGTATATTGACCAGACTGCGAGAGTTTAAGCACTTTAATTGCACAATCTTTACATCTGAGACGTAAGTGATTAAATAAACTTAACTAGTTTTATGAATAGTAGGTATATGCAATTATAACAAACTCTTAAAAATAAAAATAAATCTAATCTTTGCATCTTATATGTCAAAACAAATCGTATGTTATTACTTATAAATAACTTGTTTATTTTTGGAAATTTATCTTTACCATCGTAGTATTATTATGGAATGTAATGCGAGTATTTGTTTTCTTATTTGTTTATCAATATACCTCGTGTGTTCATAAGTATTGAGACACAGTAAAACTAAAATATTTTTGGATATAAGTTGAGCATTCATTTATTGGATATTAAAATTAAAACTACTGACATCTAGATTTGTATTTAAAAATAAATCATTCAAAATGGCCGTCTTTGCATTCAATGCAGGCCTTCAAACGCGTGCCTAGAGACTTGATATCAAGAGTAGGGGTGAACTAAATAAAGGAATCTCTAAAATTCCCATCTTATGGGGTCCAGTATAGAGGTAAGTAAGTGAGTGATGTGAAACAAAAAGTGTCCAGGATGATGGAGGGTGTCCAGGATGATGGAGGATGTCCAGGATGATGGAGCATCCAGAGGATGATGGAGAGCATCCAGAGGATGATGGAGAGCATCCAGAGGATGATGGAGAGCATCCAGAGGATGATGGAGAGCATCCAGAGGATGATGGAGAGCATCCAGGGGGTGTCCAGAGGATGATGGAGAGCATCCAGAGGATGATGGAGAGCATCCAGAGGATGATGGAGAGCATCCGGAAGATGATGGAGAGCATCCAGAGGATGATGAAGAGGATCCAGAGGATGATGGAGAGCATCCAGAGGATGATGGAGAGCATCCAGGAGGTGTCCAGAGGATGATGGAGAGCATCCAGGAGGTGTCCAGAGGATGATGGAGAGCATCCAGAGGATGATGGAGAGCATCCAGAGGATGATGGAGAGCATCCAGAGGATGATGGAGAGCATCCAGAGGATGATGGAGAGCATCCAGAGGATGATGGAGAGCATCCAGAGGATGATGGAGAGCATCCAGAGGATAATGGAGAGCATCCAGGAGGTGTCCAGAGGATGATGTAGAGCATCCAGGAGGTGTCCAGAGGATGATGGAGAGCATCCAGAGGATGATGGAGAGCATCCAGAGGATGATGGAGAGCATCCAGAGGATGATGGAGAGCATCCAGAGGATGATGGAGAGCATCCAGGGGATGATGGAGAGCATCCAGGGGATGATGGAGAGCATCCAGGAGGTGTCCAGAGGATGATGGAGAGCATCCAGGAGGTGTCCAGAGGATGATGGAGAGCATCCAGGAGGTGTCCAGAGGATGATGGAGAGCATCCAGAGGATGATGGAGAGCATCCAGGAGGTGTCCAGAGGATGATGGAGAGCATCCAGGAGGTGTCCAGAGGATGATGGAGAGCATCCAGGAGGTGTCCAGAGGATGATGGAGAAAATCCAGAGGATGATGGAGAGCATCCAGAGGATGATGGAGAGTATCCAGAGGATGATGGAGAGCATCCAGAGGATAATGGAGAGCATCCAGAGGATAATGGAGAGCATCCAGGAGGTGTCCAGAGGATGATGTAGAGCATCCAGGAGGTGTCCAGAGGATGATGGAGAGCATCCAGAGGATGATGGAGAGCATCCAGAGGATGATGGAGAGCATCCAGAGGATGATGGAGAGCATCCAGAGGATGATGGAGAGCATCCAGAGGATGATGGAGAGCATCCAGGGGATGATGGAGAGCATCCAGGGGATGATGGAGAGCATCCAGGAGGTGTCCAGAGGATGATGGAGAGCATCCAGGAGGTGTCCAGAGGATGATGGAGAGCATCCAGGAGGTGTCCAGAGGATGATGGAGAGCATCCAGAGGATGATGGAGAGCATCCAGGAGGTGTCCAGAGGATGATGGAGAGCATCCAGGAGGTGTCCAGAGGATGATGGAGAGCATCCAGGAGGTGTCCAGGAGGTGTCCAGGAGGTGTCCAAGAGGTGTCCAGGAGGTGTCCAGGATGATGGAGAGCATCCAGGAGGTGTCCAGGATGATGGAGAGCGTCCAGGAGGTGTCCAGGATGATGAAGGGTGTCCAGGATGATGGAGCATCCAGAGGATGATGGAGAGCATCCAGAGGATGATGGAGAGCATCCAGAGGATGATGGAGAGCATCCAGAGGATGATGGAGAGCATCCAGAGGATGATGGAGAGCATCCAGAGGATGATGGAGAGCATCCAGAGGATGATGGAGAGCATCCAGGGGATGATGGAGAGCATCCAGGGGATGATGGAGAGCATCCAGAGGATGATGGAGAGCATCCAGGGGATGATTGAGAGCATCCAGGGGATGATGGAGAGCATCCAGGGGATGATGGAGAGCATCCAGGGGATGATGGAGAGCATCCAGAGGATGATGGAGATCATCCAGGAGGTGTCCAGAGGATGATGGAGAGCGTCCAGGAGGTGTCCAGGATGATGGAGAGCATCCAGGAGGTGTCCAGGATGATGGAGGGTGTCCAGGATGATGGAGGGTGTCCAGGATGATGGAGCATCCAGAGGATGATGGAGAGCATCCAGAGGATGATGGAGAGCATCCAGGGGATGATGGAGAGCATCCAGGGGATGATGGAGAGCATCCAGAGGATGATGGAGAGCATCCAGGGGATGATGGAGAGCATCCAGAGGATGATGGAGAGCATCCAGAGGATGATGGAGATCATCCAGGAGGTGTCCAGAGGATGATGGAGAGCATCCAGGAGGTGTCCAGAGGATGATGGAGAGCATCCAGGAGAGCATCCAGGAGGTGTCCAGAGGATGATGGAGAGCATCCAGGAGAGCATCCAGGAGGTGTCCAGAGGATGATGGAGAGCATCCAGGAGGTGTCCAGAGGATGATGGACAGCATCCAAGAGGTGTCCAGAGGATGATATATATGACTAGCAAGAATAAGAATAAACAGAAAACCTGACCCGAAATTTATATATATAGAAAAACGAATGTTTAACAAACATAAATATGATGAATTCTGTAATGGCATGCTATCTTATGACTGGGACAAAATATTTGACAACTATGATACAAAAACATTTGACATCTTTTATGGTAAATTGTTATCGAATTTTGACATGTACTTTCCACTTAAAACGTATCGTTTTAAAAACCGAACACCGTGCCCATGGATATGTGATGACCTTATTAAAATGCAAAATGATATTCATGACTTGTACCAGATAAAAAGACAATTTCCAGAAAGAGTACTGAATAACGAAATTGAAAAGAGAAAAACCCTACTCCTAGATAAATGTAACATGAAGAAAAAAGATTATATAGAAACTAGACTCAAAAACTCAAAAAACGTTAAAAAAGAAATATGGAATGTTATCAAAGAAGATACAAATAAAAACATTAAAGAATGGAACTGGGATCTAGAAAACACAATTGGAGAAAAAGTTAAAAATGAAGATATAGCTGATTACTTAAATAACTATTTTATATCGATTGGAGAAACCCTCAAAAAGAATGATGCACCTGAGATATCCTTAGCGATGAATTATCTCAATTTAAAAATAAATCAAATCGATGAATTTGCATTTGAACATGTATCTGTTACAAAACTGACGAAGATCGCCAAACAAAAAATTCAAAATTCTGCGGTAAAAGACCTGTATGACATTTCAGGAATTACAGTTTACGAAATAATACTGAGGTTAGGAGAGCATGTTACTTTTCTTGTCAATAATATTCTGCAGTCAGGACACTATCCCAATGACTTAAAAAAGTCTAGATTGACACCCCTCTATAAAGGTAAAGGCGAAACAAACTCTGTCTGCAATTACAGACCAATCACAATTGTACCAACAATGTCAAAACTGATAGAATCAATTATCTCGGAATGCATTATGAAGTATATGAACAAGAATCAGTATGTATCCGACACTCAGTATGCATATAGAAGCGGTCGTTCTACGACATCAGCAACTGAAAAATTTGTAGAGGCAATCTCGAAAGGATTAGACAATAAAAGAAAAGTAGCTGGAATATTTTTAGATTTGTCTAAAGCTTTCGATTCAGTAAACCATGAACTACTATTAAGTAAACTTAATTTCTATGGTATACGTGGACAACATTTGGAACTATTAAGATCTTTTCTAACCAACAGAATACAAACCGTTGAAATTAAAATTAATAAAAAAGTGTACAGATCTGCACCTAAAGAAATAGATATAGGGATACCACAGGGCTCTTCACTAGGAAACATCCTGTTTATAATATTTCTAAATGATTTGTCAACACTGACATTAGATGGGCAAATAATACAATATGCTGATGACACGACTATTGTTCTAACAGCCAAAACAAGCGTGGAATTAGAAACTAGCATACGTTCTACAATGCAAAAATTGAAAACGTGGTTCAAAGTTAACGGTCTTCATTTGAATAGTGATAAAACAAATATAATGTTCTTTAACAGCATTTCCCCTAATCTACCAATGACTTCAATTGATCTAGACGATGGCATGACTTGTGAATCATCGAAATGTGTTAAGCTTCTAGGTTTTGAATTAGATCCCGCCTTAACTTGGAAACAGCATGTGGATAACACATGCACGAAAATGGCAAGAGGCATTTATGCATTGAAGCAGATTAAACATATGATTTCCAAAGACAGTTTAAAAGAAGCGGCCTACATACATTCAATACTTTCGTACGGTATCATACTATGGGGAGTTTCAACAGATACAGAACGAATACTTAGGATGCAAAAACGTGCAATTAGGACATTAGTAGGAGCAAAATACAAGGATACGTGTCGGGAACATTTTAAAACTTTAAAGATATTGACATCTATCTCACAATATATACTAGAAATACTAAAATACGTACGACAAAATATGAATAGATACAAACTAAGGACAACAACTAGCCAAAGAAGTGTAAGGAAGAAAATTATATTAGAACCCACTGAACATCGACTGCAGAGAATATCAAACAAAATGCCTACTGCAATGGGCCCGAAGCTATTCAATAAATTACCTGAATTTATAAAACAAGCGGCAAATGAACACCAATTTGACAGTCACGTTAGGATGCTCCTATTAGACCAGACATTGTATAGCATACAAGAATATTTATTAAATGACTACAGCCATTTAAAAGCTCCAAACTTAGACAAAAATGCCCCTCTACAGCATATCTAATTACACAGTTTATATTTTTATTTTTTGACATCTATTTATAATTAAATATTAAATTTACTAATTAAAATTAAGAATTGAACAATTTACATGATGACGATACTAATTAATTCACGGACTTAATTTATTATTTTTAGTACTTAAGTTTGTGTTTTATTTCATGAATAAATTTCTTTATCTTTATCTTTATCTTTATGATGGACAGCATCCAAGAGGTGTCCAGAGGATGATGGACAGCATCCAAGAGGTGTCCAGAGGATGACGGACAGCATCCAGGAGGTGTCCAGAGGATGATTCATTGGTTTTTTATTTATTTTCAATAACAATTAACGGTGTTTTTTGTACGGTAGGTAGGTACTCTTTATTTGTATTTAACTTCGATACATCAAATCGTTAGTGTCTTATGATTGCGCCAGTACAACTATCGATAGGTAACATTATGCTAGAATGTTGACAACACTATTTTACGCACACATTTACATTTCATTTTTGGTAATGCCTTTCATCTGTCACTGTTCCTCTTGTACATCCTAACTTTATGGTTTAGGACCTAGAATATATAGGCAATTAAAATCTGGAAGAATGGAAAATAATTTTTACTTTGTTCGATTCACTCAAAACTCGGTATAAATAAACTATGGACTGAATAATTAAACACGTATTTTTTTATTTTACACAACCCCTAGGGGGTATGCAATAAATTACTGAAATTTATACAAAAAACTCTGGTTCGCGGGCGAAGCCGCGGGGTGCATCTATGTAGTAATATCTATATCGATCTATAATTACATTTGGTAGTGTAGATGATCCTTACCGCAACAACGCCATATATGAACGCAAGATCGAAGCAGAACTTTGCCAGGAACATGAAAAGCAGTATGATGCTCATTGCGTAGAGCCCAGCCAGTCCTGCCTTCATCTCCACGTCATCCAGTGCCTTGAACTGCGTCTCTTCCACGTCCACCGTGACGGCTTCCACTATCATCATCACCAGGAGAGTGAATGACATTACCTGGAATAAAAATTAAGCTGGAAAATTTTACGATTGACTATTTTAATTCATAATATCTTTTGAACGCAATTTCCAATGAAGCATTGACCTAGTGTTCTTCCAAAACCAACTAGGTTTGTAGTTAACCAGCTTAATTTATTTATTATCATCGTTATCATCGAGATTATAATCCAAATAGAGGAGATTCACCTCATTTTTGATACCTTTAAAGATACCGAGAAAGTCCTACATCAACTTCAACAAATTGACTGAAAGTGGCTGGCTGGCTGAAGCTAGAGAGCCCAAAAAATCATAAAAATCGATAACCTAGTGGACGAACGAAACACGTAATAAGCCTAGAGTAGTTTATTGGTGTCTACGTAGAACAAAACGCGTATGGAAGCCGACTAAGCCCTGGTTGATGAAAAATATCCTAGGAGTAATATAATGATATAAAATATAAAATAGTCACTTAGTGAATTACATTCATTTCCGATTGATATTTCAATGAAACAGGCGTCAATAAGGAGGTAATCCAAGTGTTTGTATTACTCACAGCGTTCAAACAACCCATGATGATGTTCCCAGTCTTGAGGTCGAAGACAAAGCAGCATGAGTCCAGCTGAGGTAGCCCCATTCTCTAGAACATATAAAACTCCCGGTAAAAATATGGAAAGAAAATACATAGGTATAGAAAGTATAATCTTTATTAACAACTAAAATTACAAGATATATACAATAGACCCGAGAGCTCGTGAGTATCTGGCTCAGCGTATCAGCATTGCCATACGTCGTGGTAATGCAGCCAGTGTCTTGGGCCCTTGGGGACGCTTCCAACTGACATGGATCAATTGAGCTACCTTTAGACTGTTTGCAACCGTCTGCAGTTTGCTCAATGGTTTCAAGTGTATTTATACTAGTTGTAATTTTTTCTATTCTATCGAAAGTCCGAATAGTCAGTGGTGATATACGACATGGACTGGACATATGCTAAGAGAAAGAAAAGAGAAATGGACAAAATTAATAACAGAATGGTACCCGAGAGATAGCAAAAGGAATCGAAGTAGACAATTTAAAAGATGGGAAGATGACATTAGGAAAATAGCCGGTCCACTATGGATTCGTGCAGCAAAGGATAAGACTATTTGGAAATCTTTAGAGGAGGCCTATGTCGGAGGACAAGCTGTCACTGAAAAACCAATGTTTGCCGATTTAGATTTATAACATACCTAGATAATAAGTTAGTAATAAGGCATAGTTTTAAAAGATATATGTAAAAACAGCAATAAAGGCTTATATTATATACGACATGGCCAAAAATCCTAACTTCTGAAAGTCGCAACTAGTAGAACATAAATAAAATTAAATACTACTACGAACCGACGACGACGCCCATCGCGTCGGGCCGGTCAAAATGAGGGTTAAGGCGGCGTCCTAATTGGGAGCGATCGTACGATGCATCGTAAGATGCATCGTACGATCGTACGATGCATCGTGAGATGACAAACGCATCGCGCCATCGCGATGGCGCGATGCGTTTGTCATCTCACGATCAAAGTGGTCGTGCGATGACCTAACAGGTGTCCTAATAGATCGCACGATGTCCATCGTATGATGCCGTCAACGATGATGACGTCCCTCGCGCGTCAACGCATCGCGTAGGTAACCGATTAGGACACTCAAAAGAGATCTGTTATTTTGATTACATGATCGCACGATCAAAGGCATCGTACGATCATTATTAAGCATTTTATGTGCTCGCACGATTACGAAATAAAAATCTTTAAACCGAAATACCTAAAGCGAAGCAATTCACACAGCATCATCTAGCCCCAAGCATCCCCAAGCTAAGCAGAATATGTGTTATTGGTACGTATAGTAATAAGGTACTCTGTTACATACTACTATTTTAAATCATTCGGTATACCTACTGATCATCATTATAGTATATATTGGTTAGTTTAACATTTGGTGTATTTTCTAAGACTACAAAGGTAGTAGCTTAACAATTTAACCCTTGATAGTAATTTTCAGAAGATCAGTTTTTATTGACAGTGGAACTCGAATCCCCTCATGGGTCTATAAGGACTAACCGTGTAGTTAATGTGAAACGCCGAATTAAATAAGGTATATATTTATTAAAGTAAAAACTGGATGACTCATCTAGAGATCTCTGGATCTACGAAGCTGAATTTTTCCATGGAAGTTCCTTTTTGGACGTATGCACTAAGAACAAATGTTTCGAAATAAATATTCTAAGAAAATTATTCTTATTAAAATAAGGGTTAAACTTAAGCCTACGCCAATTAAATAGCTAGCGGAGGCTCGTATAATTACAAAATAGATACCCAAAAGTTTGTTAGAAGTAAATGATATTTTTCTTAATATCTATCTAACTAGGAACAATAATAAATTAAGTAAATACTAATTCGTGAAAGTTTCTTTATAATATTCTTAAGTAATTTAAATCAGAATTTATCTAAACAAGTGAGTAAATTTTGCAAAAACGTCATTCTTGTATCAATAGTGAAGATAAAATCTATATGTTTTTAATAGCAAACTTACCTCAAATTGTATTCCTAGAATTAATAGTTTCACCACTAACTTTAAACTTTCAACGGAACTTGAAATAATAACTGAATGTTGTAACTTTCCTAGAGACTGCTGGATGCTGAATGAGCCACGCTGAGCCAAAGATTACAATACAGATGAGACATAGTGTCCCAATAATTTTCCTCTAGAGCGAAAACTTCCAATAGCTTCCAAATTTAAATTGTGTAACCATCTGTCGAGATTGATAAAATAATGACCGGAATCTCGACAGATGGATGGGTTTCCATCCGTCTGTATTTTTTGATGTGTGTTATCAACAACTTCATTTTTTAGGGTAAAAAATACCGTCTTTCTGTCTGTCAGTATTTTTTTAATGTGTGTAATCTATAACTTTATATCTCAAGGCTTACAAAAGAAATAAAGTTATTGATAACATTTCTTCAAAAAACTGTCGAGAAGCTGGTGTTATGCAAAAAAGTTTATTTATTCAAAATATGTAGGATAAGTTTATGTAAAGTATGGATGGCAACCCTAAACGAGTGTAGTATTTGGCACGGTCTTTCTCTCCGTTTATTCTTTGACTGGCTTGTGGCGTCTACTAGTCTGCTATTCTGATCAATATTGTATTTTTGTCACAAACAGACATAGGATCTCTGGAAGAAGTTAAAACGATAACTAGGTTTTTTCTGATAACACACCTTTAGGTAGGAGTTTGGTGGGTAGAGCTTAAGTTCGTTTTAAGTAGGTATCTATATTATAAAAAACGAGGTTCTGATAGCGGCTTTACACACGCTGCTCAGAAAATGATAAGGGTTATTTATATTTTAAGGAAATGGTTTTGAGAGTTCTGTTTCACAGGGTATATCGGTTGCCGTTATAACAACAAATACAAAATATACCTTAATATTTAAGGGGGATCCCACACTACAATTTTTTTTTTGCCGTTTTTATAGTTACGCAACTCTTCGTGCTCGATTTTGACACGCACTTTGCCGGTTTTTGTTACCCTGTGAAACAGTGCAGTGGAATAATTTCCAGACTGGAATAAAGTAGTCTAAGTAGACCTATACTTCACCATCATTCCGAATATATCCACCGCCAAATATAAGGCTAATATATATTCCCCAATCCACGAATAGCGATCCCTTGCCGCCTTCATCCAACTCCTGCGACTCGTCGGTCCTTCGAGTGGGTCTTGTGAATTTTAATTCATCACTTGCAAGTCTTATTTATAAAGGCAAAATGATTTCTATTGAAGGTACGATTATATGTAATATATGATTGTATGTTAGTTTATAATTTAAGATTGTAAACTTGTATCTAGCTATATTGTCAGGTATAAATCGCTACCATCACGCCGTAACATAGTGTTTCTCTATACCGCTGGTGGTAAAGACTCGGAAAACAAATAGTATGATTGTTACAATGTTTTATCTTTTTGTATGAGTTCTTAATTGTGTAGTTATTCATATTAAATTTAATGTACCTTTTAATACTTTATTAACAACGAAAATTACAAGCAAGGAATAGAAAAATTACAACTAGTATTTACAATTGAAACCATTGAGCTAACTGCAGACGGTTGCAAACAGTCTAAAGGTAGCTCAATTGATCCATGTCAATACAAGTCGGAAGCGTCCCCAAGACACTGGCTGCATTACCACCATTACAATGTTTTACCTTTTTGTATGTTCTTCATTGTATAGTTATTCATATTGAATGTATCCTTATTAGTTTTAAGTATACGTGTATATAAGTATAGTAAAGAGTGCGTCATGGCCAGTGCCGCGCCCTACACTAGGTTTCACGGAAGACCAGCGCTGTTGTACCGATTTGGTTCCATGTATTTATTGATTCCTCTCTTTTAAAATTTTATGTTTTGTGAAAACCAAATAATTTTTTCACATCTTATCTTTCTACACCCTGTGACTAAACCTACTTACTTATTCTAAATTTCAGCCTTATCCGTTCAGTAGCTGAGTTCAGTAAATAGAAGAAGTCATCGATCCATTCATCTATATTTTCGCATATATTATTTTTGTGTGACATAAGAATTCTGACACAAAGTGAAGAGAGAACGATAGAAATTCTTTAGAAAGACTGTTCAAAAAATATTTAAATGTTTTTAGGTTTTTGGAAATTTTCTTTTCAATATGAGGCTTTTTACTTCGGGAATATTTTTTATAAGCGATACCTCGTTTTCTTGGTATACATCATTTGACGTTTTTTTTTAAATTCTACTTTACATTATTATTAATTTTAGTTTCCAAGGAATAGATTTCATATTCTGTAAACAAAAAATAAGAAGAACATAAAATATATTATGCATTCAAAGTCAATAAAAAAGCATTAGTAAGGACTAGAACCGGACAGGTTTTGATCAAACCATTATAGTGAAAACAACAAGTCTATGTTTAGAACAGACAGAAGGGTAGATGGACAATTGGAAAGTAGAAAGCGATGCTAAATCTCTATACCTATTCCTTTTAAGGCAGGGAATTAAAAAAAAACGAATTCCTAAGTTTAAGGGTTTAAAAAAGTACATGCCGAATTGTATTTTTTAAACCCTTAAACATGGGAACTTGGCCTAGGAACTGAAGGGTAATCGAACCTACACGTCCACTGCATTAAACTAAATGCTTCTGTCAAGCCAACCGAGTCGAGTTGCGTAGTACTTTCTGATAGGCAGTGGCGGATCTGGGACGTACGCCCCTGGGTTCCAAAAACAGATTAAACAAATTTGAATTTACACTTGCACTGATAAGGAGGCTTGGTTAGGTATATAACTACATTTGATTGTTTGCATTTAAACATACTGTTATAATCTCGCTACAACTTCAACATCTCGATGACCACCGTGATAAGAGTAAATGGAAAAAAATATGTACTTAGTGTAAATTTATGTGTTATAAAAAATTCTTAGGATGTCGTTGAAAAATAGTCAAGTGCTTACTTATTATGTCATTTTAAAGAAATAAAGGTATTTTATTTCGAGATCATTCTCTACACAATACCAAAACAATAATCCAAAACAGTCCACAAATTAGCAAATAATCGACAAACACATAAAAAATCTAATTATTTATCTACCTACAGCCAAACATAAAACCTCCTTCATTTTGGCAGAAAAATACGAGATACTACTTGCCTGATGTAAGGCCCTGAGCCCTGCCCCACTTCCTGTCCCTAAATACAAGACTGGGCGACCAGCTTGGTTCAGTTCGCGACGCGTGCGCATTGTGATCAGTGAAGTGCAACGCGCAGGATTGCGAAATAACAGTGAGTTTGTTTATCAACAGTTTTATTTTAAAACAACTCAGTATCATTAAGTAGATATTATATTAATCTTGATTTTTAACCCAATTTTTGCTAAAACTAAGGTTTAGGTTTAGACATGGATTTAATAATGGAACGAAATGTGTTTATAGAGTAGGTGAAGAAATGAAACGTGTCAATGCAATCTTTTTGCATACGTTTTTCCTCATTTGATTCTCGTTTTAAAGAAGTTTATTTCTCACGCGAGCAAAAAACGTCTTGTATTATGATTAAAAAAACGTTATTATAAGTTTATACCTAGTATGTTGGTATAGTTGGGTACCCAAAAGGTAATAATATGCATGGTGAAATGCTGGATACGGCAAGCTGAAGCGCTATAGCGCTCATTAGGTGAGGTCTGTGTCCAGCAGTGGACTAATATAGGTTGATGGTGAGATAGCACAGATGTAAAGTTTAACTCTACCAACTCTATAGTTGGTAGAGTTTAACTCTTAACTTAATGAATTCTTCGGTCTGATGGATCTGTCTTTTCGTCCACTGGATACAATAGGCGAAATAAAGATAAACTTATTCTACCTTCGACTACCCTTACACTTTTTAGTAAAAGTCCTTACTCACGATCAGTGAATATTTATAACAAAATTCCAAGCTCCATAAAAGACCTTAAAAGTGATTCAGTTTTTCGTAATACACTCAAAAAATACCTTATTGATAAATGTTACTACTCCGTTGACGAATTTTTAAATGATAAATCTGTTCAATAATAAATTAAATAAACTATTTTCACATATTATTTTTATTACCTACGATTCTTGTAACTGACATTAACTATATTTTCATAATTAGAACAATTATTACCAATTGCTGCGCCCTAACAGGGTACATGTACCTACTTACCTTTAAGCTAATTACCACCTAAGCCAAATAATGTATATGTATGCAATAAATTATGCGCTCATTGGGGGAGGCCTATGTCCAGCAGTGGACTAATATAGGTTGATGATGATGATGATGATGATGCAATAAATGAATAACTGGATATCCTCTACTCGGAAAGCTGTTTTGTATTTACTTATTTATACTTATTTACTCCTTTATTATTCTTTTATCTCCAGTCTTGTCTAAGGTTGCCTTAAAGAGATCGAACAAAACGACAAGTCCGTCCTTAATATTTCCTCTATTCTTAGCAATTATTTTTGCATTATATTTTGTCTTTGTTTGAGATAGTAAATTGTAGGTACGTAGGTATACTAATTAATACCTATCGGTCACAAAAAAATTAAAACCTATTTAAAAAAAAGTATATCATTTGGTCAAACAATTAATGAATGAATTTAGTAGTTTACATACAAGTGTAGGTAAAAAACAAGCTTAATTAATTTATACATAATTTATCCGTATCAGAAATCCATTCCTAAAAATATTATGTTATGTAAATACCTATAAATTAATTATGTATCTCTGATAATATACATATTATTTATTCGGTGTTGAAATATCACCTAAAACAAAAGAAATGAATAGGTACTTTAATCTTAAAAACTGTAGGTAAAACTTGAGTGAAACTCCCTATAGAGTTTGTGCAATTTAATAATAGACGTAATGTGATTACGATAAAGTTTTAATGACAATCATTTCTGTAGGTAGGTAATCAGTTTTGTTTATGAAATGCCATTGGAAATCTGAGAGCCAGTTGATATCGTCCTACGAACAAGGAAAACAAACTTTGTTTTGTTTTTTTTTAAAGAAATAAATAGGTAGTTATAATATTGAAAACTACAACTTAAACTTTAAAAAATTACAAAAACCAATAGATGTTTCCAGCTATTTAAAATAGAAGCTAGACGGTAGCCTTAAGACGCGTGAAAAACATACCTATAACAGCTAAAGGTGAAAATAGACGGTTCAACCAAATTGAATCAATTTGGTGGAACCGTGATTGAACGCTAAAAGTGAAAATATTGAGCATGTTCAATTCTTTCAACGCCGTAGAACGACAACATTCAATGACATTGAATGATTCACTTATAAGTTAACATGGATCAATTTGGTTGCTTCATCCAAATTGAAAGACAAAAGTGAACCGTGAACCTAAGGCATAACAACTTTGAGGAATACAAACCTATCGTTTTCCTCAAAGAGAGGGGAGGTCGGTAAAACCCGGAGAGATGTAAAACCCTTTTTTAAAATCATAATAAAACCAGTTTGAATACAACAGACACGATCAAGTACAGTTATTTCTTGAGTGAATTCTTTCCGTTGATTACAAGCAAGGTATTTTCCTGTAAGAAAGCGGTAGTCGGTAAAAACCAGTTGCAGTCATGTAAAATCCTTTGCTAAAACGATAATAAAACCAGCGTTAAAACCTTAGTTCTATAGATATATAATCAATTAAAAATCAGTAGAAATATGAGACAAATTAATAAAAATCAGTAGAATTATAGGCAAATTAATGTCACGGTAATAATTAGTAGAGTGAATTTTTTTGTGATTTTTTCCTCTTTGAGTGAATATTTTTCACTCATGTGGTGGTAAGCTTTCAAATTTCTCACCACTCATTATAAGAGTAAATTTATCAGAATTGTTTTTTTGAATTATTTTGTGTAAAAACCGATAAAACTAAGCATAAAGTGCATTAAAAATTAGTAAAATTATCCTAGTCAAAAATGTAGCGAAGAGAAAATATTTTTTTCGATAACCATAATTATTCTCAGTGATAATCACTTTGTAAGCCCAAAGATATAAAGTTATTGATTTCTGGATATGGTAGATACGTGTCAGTACAGAAAGTTTTTAAAGAAAGCAAAAATTTAAACCTGTTTTATCATTCAAGGAAAAAGTCTTGAAAACCTCCACGCTACTTTCATAAACAATTCATTTAAAACTCTATACCTTCGCAATAAAAATCAAAATTTAACAAACGCCCTTATTCCACTAATATCCGAGTTCACCAACATATGGCTACACTTTGAACAGTTTGGAATATGATGCGAAAAAAAACGACAAAGTAAATCGAAAAATCTGCGTCCAATATGCGTTCAATTGTCCATTCTGGTATACCTAATGGAGGATAGTGCTTTAGTGACTGTTTGACACAACTATTTATGAATAGGTAGGTTTTAATTTAAATTACCTATATGGCCATGAATATTACCATAAAGTAAATAAATTACTCTTCAGTGCCCTACAGGGAACATACACAGTTTTATGACCTTTGCTGTAGGTTTGAAAACTCTACATTAGGTCCCTAATAAATACTTGCTTAATAGCGTCATCTATCGTAACACACGGAAACCATCACGTAGTGTAATGGAAACTATACTTTAACTCGACTAGTCTTTGTCGCGTAGCAGCGTAGGTAGTAAGTTTTATTATATCCGCTTATTTAAGTATTCTTAGAATCCGCTAGAGTCACGGATCTTAAAAAAAATATAATGTTTTTGTATAACATTAGATATTATTTATTCTTTATGTTTCACAAAACATAAAACGTTATGAGAAGGTTAAAAGTTACGAATAATTCACTCGGGATTTAAAGACTCCGGTTTTGTACCTACTCTACAAGAAAATCCTTAATTTTATTATTAAATCCTGAATCTAGTAATGTATTATATTATTGCTAATTTTAACCCTTATGTATAGCCTAAGGCTAATATTAAAGACGTATTATAAAATTTTCTACGTATGGATGTTTCTTACTCTTTCACACTAAAACCACTGCAGGGATCAAGCTGAAATTTTTAATACGCTTATTTCATATACTGGAAATAATTATACAATTGAAATATTTGAGCTAACAGCAGACGCTTAAAAACAGTCTAGTGGTAGCTCTACCGATTCATATCAATTTTCAGTCGTCGCGTCCCCAAGACACTGGCTGCATTACTCGCTGTATGGCAATGAACATTTGCACGACTGTTATGTGAAATATAGTGATACCCTTATTTTAATACCATCATTGTCAACCTATATTTAAGCAAATAAATACTATTTCAATGGTGATGCGCGCCAGATACCTACTCACCATTTCTCGGGTCACGCGTTGCATCGACCAGACGCCCAATAATTTTTTCTCTGTCGAGACCTGATGCTTCTCTTGAGATCGTCAGCCAAATTTGCGATACTTAATACTCGTACATACTTAATATACTTCGCGGATGTCGCGATGAAGCTACCTTTAGACTTTTTGCAACCGTCTGCTCTTAGCTCAAATGTTTCAATTGTATTTACTACCTTTAATTTGCTTTTTTCTTGTTTTTTTAATAAAGCTTACCTCCTTTTTTATTATGTTCCAGTTCCAAAATGTTGGGTACCAAGTGCTGTCTCTGCATTGATTTGAGGGTAGGCTGCTTCATCATCGCATACTTGCTACTGGTGAGTTTATATATTATTATATGATAGACAAATATGTTATAGATGTCAGTTACCTGCTTACCTATTCTTTCACGCAAAAACTACTGAAAGGATCGGGTTGAAAATTGGAATAGATAGTAGAAAATAGTTCTAGAATAAAAACTAGGAAAATTTTCCTCTTTTTAACCTATTTCCATTAATCAGTTCCCATGGGGTAGAAATAGCCTTAAAATGTTTCTATAGAAATAAAACATGCGAAGCTGCTTGTGGATACTAGACTTTTTTTCTTTATTATTAGAAAGGAGTTTAGTCAAACTCACTATGTCACTCTCATAGGCACAAAATAGCTTTTAACACACAATAAAAACTAAGTATTTTTGACTTAAACCCTATTAAATAGAAAAAGTATGTTATGGAATGAGCACACATTAAAAGCAACCTTCTTGTAAATGTAAGAACTTACCAAGGTTAAACCCGCCATCATATTTCTCGGTGACCACCTACCCGCGGGGAGTAGATTTAAAATCAGCGCCGCATGTTCACATAGCAGAATCTACTCTCTTTGCCTTTGATTAGTTTTTTTATTATTGTTTTTAATTCTAGTTTAGGTTAAAAATGTATAATGATTTTTCTATTCGATTCTTATATTTTCCAGATAGGCCACTCAATCCACCTCATCATCGGCTGCATTCACTTATCTGGAGTGAACTCCAAGCTACTCGAATCACCACCTGGTGCTGATGCATGGAGACCTGGGGTTCTTCAAACTAGTCCTCAGCCTGAGTCTTCTCCTGATGGTATTTGAGCTTCTCATCACGATGGCTTTGGTTCACGGACTGCATAAGGTAAAAATAATAATGCTGGACAATCCACACAGGCTTTTTTGAGTGCATGTGTAGTAGTTTCATTAGGAAGAGATACAAAAACCGAGTTTGGTGGCCACCGAAGGCAACTTTATATCTCTCCCTAAACTAGACAAAATGAAACTACTACAGATGCATTAAAAAAGAGCTTATGATAGGTTTAACAAATTGTGCGTGTGAATTTTCTTTTGTTTAGCGGAATTAAACAATGTGATTTTTCGAACCTTGATCAAACGAAATGTGCGGATACACGACACATATGTATCGATAAAAACCGAGATAAAAAAAATTTAATATTATTTTTTTTAAACACAAGTCTGATTTGTATGATAAAATAAGTGGTGGCGCCACTTTAGGCCCTGTTTGCACCTTAACGTCCATAAATTGAGAAAAAAACACGAAGTCACTGTTTAGCACATAATTTGATAGAGATCTCAGGAACCCAGCGCGGTTCATTGAAGCGAGTTGATGTTTATATGTATAGGCTATAATAAAACAAATTATTTTTTATCTCCCCATCTCGGAAAGAGTATTTTTGATCTTGGATAACTGAGTGCAAAAGCCGTTTTTACCCACGAGAGGATAAAGTAAATTGAAGTTTAGAACATCGTTTGCAATAAATTTGTGAATTCAAAACATCAATAGACCTATTTACTTCTCTAACTCCATGGTGCCGAATTTGTCAAACAACCTTTTTTTATTTGCTAAAAGCTCAGACTCCGAACCTTCTTAGTATTTTTTTTTATTTTGCGTAATTCCGCGCGCCATTTCCTTTTTATTTCAATAAGGAAGTCATTTCCTCTCTGTAGTGCACAGATTTATTAATATATGGGATGAAAAGTAACATATTATACTCGAGTGTATAGATTTTGTTACCTCGAGCTTTTTTGACTCCCTCGCGGATAAAGAGCAACTTTGCACTCTTGTTTAAGTATATAACAAATAACTATTAAGCCATAGTCTAAATTAGTTATACTTATAGTAATCTTGTAATAAACACTGGACCTGTGTTTGTGTATAGCAGCGCTCAAAGGTGAAGTGAAGACCAATTTCATTTAACCTACCTACTCGAGATGTATTTTTTTCGACGAATGTTTATTTAATGCAGTTTTTTGTAGAGTATTTAGTTTAAGTTGTTTGTTTTTGTATTCCCTCATATTTTTGTGTTAGCTCAAAAAACATCTTTATTAACAACGAAATTTACAAGCAAAGGAATAGAAAAATTACAACTAGTATTTACAATTGAAACCATTGAGCTAACTGCAGGCGGTTGCAAACAGTCTAAAGGTAGCTCAATTGATCCATGTCAATATCAATATCGCTTCCGACTGGTATTGATCCATGTCAATACCAGTCGGAAGCGTCCCCAAGACACTGGCTGCATTACCACAATGCTCAAAAATAAATTCTTAGATTCGTAATGTCTGAAACATTGAAAGGTTTTTAAAACACAAAATTATGCCTTGTTTTATAGCTTTGTAAAGAATATTCTTCTCTGTTTTCAGAAAATACAAGACCAGATCCAAATGTTCTACGTGGGAGGATTCGTCTTCGACCTCCTGAGGATCCTCCTCAGCATCACCAGCATCATGAGATATGCTCACCTCATGGTGAAGGTTTTCGATGCCTGGCAATGGACCACACTCATATTGAGCCATCTTTCTCATGGTAAATGCAGACTTTATTTAATTATTATTCAAATTGCTTTATTTCCTTTAGACCAGGACTCTTGGACACGTCATAAATTACATGTGATTTTTGTTCAAGAAGTTTTCCGAAATCAAGCGCTTGAATTTTTGTTGGCAGATAACTGCCCTTATTTTGGGTCTTTTGCTACAAACGTAGGTAACTCTCTAAACAACTCAAATAATGGGGAATATCCTGTATTGAATGTAGTATAGGTCCGTAATGTTAGTTTGATATAGGACGCCATTTCTACAATAACGATGCTAATTCGTGCCCATACGTGCGCGTTTATATCATTTGTGAGTATCATTTTGATGGGTAGTTTATGGGAAAGATAGGTACTTTGAACATCGTTATCATTTACTACTAGGGAGTAATTAGGTCTGTTATGTTTTCGGGACGAAACGCCTGAAAGGACCCTAAAGGAATTAGATTTGGATAAAGTAGATAATATTGCGAAGAAGGATAAACGTTACATTTTATTCCGAAAAGCGCAAGCCACGAGTTATAAAAGTTATTTTAAAAACTAATGTTTTTAATGGCCCTAATAATATCTTTATTAACAACGAAAATTACAATCAAGGAATAGAAAAATTACAACTAGTATTTACAATTGAAACCATTGAGCTAACTGCAGACGGTCGCAGTCTAAAGGTAGCTCAATTGATCCATGTCAATCAGAAGCGTCCCCAAGACACTGACTGCATTACCACGCTGTATGGCAATGCTGATGCGCTGAGCTAGATATTCACCAGCTCTCGGGTCACGCGTCGCATCGACCAGACGCTCAGATAATTTTTAAGAACCCAGAGAGCCTCGGTGCCCCACGGACCTAGAGTCTCGACTCCAAGGGGAGCAAATGCGTAGGTTCTGTCGAGACCTGCATATTTGCGCCTCTTGAGATCCTCGGCCAGATCTGCCGCCGCACCAGCCCTAGTGGATGTCCTTGAAAGGTGGGAAGGTGCAAGTGTGTTTTTTGATGTTTCATCATCGCGTTGTACTTTTAGTGACACAGAATGCGGTGAGATGATGTGATGTCTATCCACGGGTGACCGTTTCAAGACAAATTTACTGGTGCAAAAAAACATCAACTCTATATAAATAGTACGCTACTTTCCTCTCATATGGGTACAGGGTGTACCACAAAACGTCGGTTCTATCTGCTCATAGTCACATCACATATGATCTGTTAGTTAGATACTTAGGTACGTCCTTTAGGTAGACCAAGTGGCAATAGGACACATATTGGGCACAAATTCCACATGGATACAATGAGATGACATCTGGAAGGTCATTCATTGCCTCTAAAACCGCTCTCTTCGCTCGCGCGGTCGTTAAATAGAGTAGGTGTAAGGTGCCACGTAACAAGTGTATTGAGCTGAAAGAGGGTGATCCTGCCACCGACGATCAACTTCTGTTATACGATAATTATAGTTTAATCAGTATTCAAGAAGAAAATTATAATCAAGGTATAGAAACAAATTAAAACTTATAAACAATTGAAATAATTGAGCTAACAGACGGTTGGAAATAGTGTAGAGGTAGCTCAACTGAATCATATCAGTAGCAGTCGGAAGCATTCCCAAGACGCTTGCTGTACCACATACGATATTTTGTATTCCGATTTTTTTATGAAAAAGTACTTTGTAGAAAGAAAATAGGGTAAGTAAGTAGGTAAGTATAACTTATTTTTTTTTTTGAAAATTCTCAAATTAGAATATAAATACCTACTAATAAATAACCTAGAACAACTATTGTTGATAAAAAAAAACTGTTGAGACCCCTTGAAGTCTAGAATCACCCTCTTTCGGCTAAGTGCAAATATTATGTGTCACCCTGTACATCTACTACTTTATAGGTATCTAATAAAAATAAACTTGATTTATGTTGTGACTAAAACTACAACTACTTAGTAGCAAACGGGCTCACACGGTTTACTACTTTTAAAAATAGCTCAACGTAAGAACATTTGGTCTGTTCAAATTTAAATTATAAAACCACATAAAACAGGCCATTTATCTCTATCTGTTGGTTTGCGGTGTTTGAGTATTTTTATTTCTGTGTTACAGTCTACGAACAAATCTTATTATATGAAAAGAAAAGAATGGTTTGTACTATTTGCCTTTAGATAATAAGTTTTAGGTTTGCAGGAAGTAGCCGATCCAGAATGTCATCTTGAGCGGCTGTCAATATCTTTTCATAGTATCTCCCAACACCAGCAAGCACCTTGTTCATGCTGTGTGTTTCTCCACACACATAATATCCGTTTTGTTTGTATGCAAAACGGTAATATTATTTATTCGTAGGTTTCAGTAGGTATAGTTAAGGCACAGCCGCACTGATAGATTTTAGCCTGGATGGTAGAGATAAGAAAATAAAGTTTTTACAAAACCAAAAAAACTTCAAATTCAAAGTCAAAGACTAGCTGCGCCCCGCAGCTTAACTCTAGTTAAAAGATGAAAAGCAGTATTAGTATTTATTTTTCTAAAGTGTCATATTAGTTAAACACTAACAACAAGGCTCTTGGGCCTTATTTTGCTAATCTGTCACAGAACATCTACTAAGGACACGTTTAGTATTGTTCCTTAAATGAAATCACTACTACCAGGACCAACATCTGAACCCGATCCAAGAAAACTATATCAATATCTCCCTGCGAATATTTATTTATTTTATTTATTTATTTATGTATTCTTCACGGCGGTTCTGCTGTGATACCATTTACCACTACGGTAGTGATGCGATAGGTTAGCTATTAGGCCCCTTTTTGAGGGCCAGTTACTTCATGAAAATTTCAAGCATTAGTTATTTATTTATCTTTTTTTCTGTTTTACAGTGGTCTTCTGGTACTTCCTAACAGTGATTCGAAGATATTATTTTCACCTCAAACAAGAACAGAGCGTGGATCGGTACAATGTCTTTTCCAACTCACCTGTGCAGCTGAAAATCAACAAATGATTGTTCTATTTCAGTACATACTGCTGATTGAAACTGAAAATGTGAAAATAAACATTGCGAATACGCTGCTCTACTTTCTAAATGGAACAGCGTATTGAAATATTTCATGGCCGGTTAATTGGTCTTAAATAATTTTTAATTTTTTTCTTAATTATATATAGTAATTTTATATAAGGACTGATTTAAATGTTTGTTATGTAAAAAGGGTTTTCCCTGTTAATGTATGCTGCTAATTTAAAGATTTATTTTTAATAACTTATTGATTATTATTGATTAAGGAAACTGTACCTAGATACCAATATACATAAAGGATACTTTTATAAAACGAGATCATTAAAGAATTACAGATTAAAAGAAGTAAGGTAAAAGATAAAAAAACGAACATTAAAAATATAAGTACCTAGTATATGATCATTTATTGTCACACAACATAATTATAAAAGTATGTACCAACTGAAAATTAAATGATGAAGCTAAGACTCAACTTATTCTATTGTTTTTTTCCTGTCCTGTGTATTGTAAATTGGTGTGTAATATTTAGTTATTATATATTTGTGAGATGATTATGAAGATGATCCTGTTTTCCCTCTAACTCCGACATATTATTGTTTGGAACCATTATTTTTTTGTTTCTTTATTTTGAGTGAGTCCAACCAAGTGACCCATAGACCTAAAATCTATAACTTTATGACTTAGGTACACCCAAAGATGTTTTATAGTAACGAACGAGTAAGGGCGGAAACATATTTACGTGTCGCGACGTAACCCACACCACCGCTCTGGCGCAATCGGCGAATCGGCGGCTAGCATTCTGCGACACGATAGACCGTGTCGCGACACGACACGCCATACAAGTATGTCCCTAACCATACTAAATGTATGAAACCGATATGCTTCTGGCGCGCCCTGACACACCGCGACACGCAAGTATGTTTCTGGCATAACACTTGATCTGGTACACCTTACAAAGGGTCTGTCATAGATTTATAGACTCTATCTACCCAAAACTAGCCCGTCTGTATAGATTTTATTTTTATTAAATATGCTTTTAGCCGAATTTTTATCCCGTCTGGCCTATTTCAACATTGACTGGCCAAAACTGACCCAAAACGAGTTTTCTTCCATTCTTTTTTAAAAATAAAGGGAAGGTTCAAAATCACCAACATTAATAGCTTTTTTTTGAGTAAGCCACGATACGACTTTACATTGTCAAAATAACCACCAGATTATGAGCATTGTTGAATAAAATTACACAGACATACATACTTAGGAACTAATAAAATAAACACGAAAGTTCGTATGTTTGGATGGTAGTTTGTTACTTTTTCACGTAAAAGCTTCTGAACGGAGCGGGTTGAAATCTAGTTGATGTAGCCCTCGGATAAAAAAATTGTCAATGTAAAGTTAGATAGGTAAGTACCTTACCTTATGTTTATGTAAGTTTATTATAATATTGGTAAGTTACATTATTATTTACTAGCAACCCGCCCCGGCTTCGAACGGTTTTATTTTACGTATAAACCTTCCTCTTGAATCATTCTATCTATTAAAAAACACATCAAAATCCGTTGCGTAGTTTTAAAGATTTAAGCATTCAAAGGGACATAGGGATATAGGGATAGAGAGAGCGATTTTTTTTATACTATGTAGTGATTATGTAAGTATAGATTAGTATTTATTGTTTTCTTTTCCTTTTCTGTATTTAAGTAGGTATATCTAATAATCTAATTCTATTATGTCCAGTCCATCCCAAGGTTGCCTAGAAGAGATCACTTTTAGCGATAAGGCCGCCCTTTGTAATCAGTCTTAGTATTCAGTATTTTAATGTCCCTACTATTTTCTTATGTTGTGTGGTAGGTTTAAGTATAGTAAACAGTAATTTTCCATGCTATTCTATAAAATACATATTGTTAAAGATACTTAACTGAAAAATTACGTACCAGATCTTGATCAAAATCTAATAAATACGAGAAACACCAGCTAAAAAATAAAAACGAATCATCTAAGTAAATCGGTTCACCTTGAAAAAGTTCTGAGGTTCACAAAAAACAAAATACCTGCAGATACATTGAGAACCTTCTTTAAAAGTTATTAAAAAGGATATAATAATATTGATTTTAAGAGCGAGAGTTCAAGTTATTGTTAAGATCATTAACAATAACGCTTTAAATATCTATCTTTAAACCTAAAGCTGATGCTTTATCATCTTCAAAGTAAAATAAAACTGTGAAGGTCACATTTAGGCGAAAAACTGGTTTTAAAAGGCTCGTCTGGAACTACCTACGTCGTTTTATGCTGCTACACGACATAAATGGTTTGTTTTCAATGTTTTATTCATTCACTTAGGGAGCTTCCGCGTTGAATTAGATTGGTTTAAGGTGTTAGTTTAAAGAACTTTATTCTCATACAAACATAGTTTACTTATAACTAGATGCGCCCCGCGGCTTCGCCCGGGAACCAGAGTTTTTTTTATACAAATTTCAGAAATTGATTACACGATTCCTAGGGGTTATTTTGTAAAAATAAAAAATAATTGTTTTATTATTCACTCCATAGTTTATCTTTACCAAGTTTTGAGTGAATCTAACTAAGAAAGAAATATTTTCCATACAAACTTTACCCCCTCAGAGGTTAAAATTTCCAAATTTTAATGGCCTGTGTCCTATTCTAGGTCCTAAACTATCTACATACCAAATTCAATTTAAATAACATAAGTAGTTACAAAGATTACTTATAAGAAACATTCACACAGACTTTCCCATTTATTATAATAGTAAGAAGTAAGATAAGATGAGATAGTTAACTAAAAATAATCTAAGTATTACAATGATTTATATCTACGTCTGGTACCTAAAATAAATTTTATTGTATTTTAAGAGTTTATATTTAACTAGCAACCCGCCCCGGCTTCGCACGGTTTTATTATAAGTATATAAACCTTTCTCTTGAATCACTCTATCTATAAAAAAAACCGCATCAAAATCCGTTGCGTAGTTTTAAAGATTTAAGCAGTCAAAGGGACATAGGAAAATAGGGACAGAAAAAGCGACTTTGTTTTATACTATGTAGTGATACCCGAAACTAGAGTAGAGGTTGTTTTCATGGGAACAACCTTATTTAAAACTAGCATCATAATATGAGTAAGGATTTTAATGCTGTGAATGAATGTAATAACACTTTTTCACTAAAAATAAACTTATAAGTATAAAAAAGCTATATCTAGTTAAAAAATACTTATATCTTATTAAAAAATAAACATAGTACAAAAGGCGGCCTTATCGATGTGCATAGGTAACTATTATTTATCAGTCTTGTGCGATGTATTTAACAATACAAGTTGTTATTATTGTAAGGGGAATAACTTACTATGAAACCACAAGCTATTTTCAGAATAACAGAATTACTAGGTACTTATTCAACATTATACACGTCTTATACAATATATACATATTATTTATATTATTATGTTGTATATCAGTAAATGACTGACTCACAGACAAAGCAGAGCGTAATCTGTAACATCTGTAAGTCAGTCCTAAACCTTCGAGTTAGTTAAAGTTTCGAGTTATTAGACATTTTCAAAACTTTTTTTTTTGTTAGCCTGTACTATCCCACTGCTGAGCAAAGGCTTCCTTTCGTTCCTTCCACACTTTTTTGTTTTGCGCCACTGTGGTCCATTCTTTTGAATGTGCGTCTAATTCGTCTTTCCATCGACGACGCTTTCGTCTACCGCGAGGTCGTTTCGTGTCTGTGGGAATCCATTCTGTGATGGATTTTGCCCACGACTCATCCGATATGCGGCAGATGTAACCCGCCCAGTCCCATTTCAGTTTGCTCGCTTGTTGGCCAACATCTGCAATTTGTGTTTTGGAGCGCAGGTCACTATTTCTGATTCGGTCTGATAGTTTGACTCCTAGGATACTGCGCTCCATTCCTCGCTGGCAGCCCCCAAGTTTGGACTTTTGCAGAGCCGTCAGTGACCAAGTTTGGGCGCCGTAGTACCGTATGGGTAAAATGCACACGTCCATGAGTTTTCTTTTGAGCGTAGGTGGTAGATCGCCTTTCATCAAGTGCTTCATAGACCAATAGCTCAAACTATATTTTTATAGTATTATTTACTAGTGACCTGCGCCGGCTTCGCACGTGTATTAGGTTTTACCCTACATAGCCTCTTAAATCACTCCATCTATTAAGGCCCTGTGTGTCGACAATTGGTCATTTTTAAGCAGAAACAGATAATACTTCTGAGCAAGCTACATTTCAAATTTGTATATCTATATTACTTCATGTTCATACCTAGATCAATAGCTAATCCGAAAACATAACAGCAGAAACTTTTCTTAATAAATATATGTTTTCAAAATGATACGTTTCAGAATTTAAAATCAAAATATATTGATAGCAACGATAAACATCAACTAGGGAGTTATTGTTAAAGTTAGTTAACATTTTTATCTAGAATCCGGTTAGCTTAGTCTTTTGATGAAGATTCTCATTAAATTTAAATATTAACTTATTCGATTAACAGCAGGCGCTGAGCCCGCCGCCCATGCATCAGTACCGCCGTGACCTCTGTCAAGGCTGGACGTGTGCTTGGTGTCGTCTCAGATATCAATGACAATCCATACGTAATATTTATCGTGAATATTCTGTTAGAGCCTGTCCAGATGGGGCGTTTTACGTGCGCTCCTATGCGCGGTGCGTTAGGGAGGGACTCGAGGACAGTTATTATAAACATATAACATATAACACAAATAAAATAGTTCTGGAAACGTCGGAAGCAAAAAGCACTACAAAGATTTAACAAACATCAAAATCTACTAATTCTTCCGTTATTAGTTAATTGTAACGTTTCATGGTTCTATTGGATTATCTCTGATTGATTCAATTTTTCCATACTGCAACTCTTTTTTCAATTGCGTCTATGAAAAGTACGGTAATATATGTACGGTATAAGAAATACGTCCACTCGCGTCGCGCGTACCACTGGCTGGACGGAATGTAGGTATAGTGCTCTAGTATCTGGAGAACGGGAATGTTTAAACGCGAGAGCACTCGCGAGTAAAACGCTCCACCTGGACAGGCTCTTAGCTAGCATTCCCTGACAGATTGACTATGTTTCATTTCGATTGACAATTAGGATTTAGGCAAATCAAATTTTTGAATATAGAATACCAGTACGCTACACAAATTTTCAAAACTTAATTTCATTTAGCATCCAGAGATATGATATCGTTTTGCATAGAGTGGAACTGGAACGTAATAGAGATAGCACAAAAAAATATTATGATGGAAATCTATAAATTAGGATTTGCTCCCGGGAATTCCAAGTTCTAAATTTCCCGGGATTTCCCGAAATTTCTGGACGATTTCAAAACCTGGTAATTGTACATTATTTCTCAAACAAAACTTTATCTATTCCATCATCTTGTAGCATTTCGGATATATTCATACCTTATCGGTATAAGGTATGTTAGTTAGCATTTTTATTTTGCAGCAGACAGTTAGCTTTCATCAAATTTGAAAATAAGGAATAAACGAATTTGGATTTTAATTTTTTTTTCTTTTTATTAAAAATAGAGGATCACGGGATTTTATACCTCATATTTGTTATATTTCCCAATGTGTTTTATTTTACTTGAAATAACCTAAAGTGCAAATGAAATTTCCTTATTTTATATCTTTATCTATTATCTGCAGACTCTATCTGTAAAATCTCGAATTTGAACTCGAATCCACTCTAGTGACCGAGCTACGTCATTATTTAGCATAAGCTCTATGCTAAAGAATGACGGGCATAGGGGAACGTAGGCTAATGAAAGCGGCCGGGCAATGAGTGATATGGTAAAATTGAAAAAGAAAATAAAAAAAAGAAGATAAATTATGCAACTTGTTTAGATAGAAGTAGTAGATAAAGTAGAGATATGTGGTACCGATGATGTAGAAACTGGGCCCTTAAAAAGTGTTCTGGCAGTAATAGTCCAGATTCTTATTTTGTACATTTTGTTTGGATCCATAAAGTCTGGATCTTTTGTTTTCCATCAATAATTTCATATTTATTTCTTCTTTTTGTTTGCAAAATTAATTGTTTGATTTTGATTTTCAATGAACTTAAAAAAATATCGACATATTATTATGACTTTATCATCGTGTTCACTAGCGGGTAATGGGGGTCACCCGATTCTCATTACCCACAAGTATTTTACGAAGAAAAAAATTTCTAAACGTTTCTATTAGTTGTACATTTGGAGATAGGAGGGTGACCACTATTACCCGCTGATTCCTATTACCCGGTCTTCCCCTACCTACACAGGTACCAGAATCGCGATCTTCTAAAAACTATTTATATTTATTAACGGTAGGCTTGCGCCATCTATTAGGCTGCCCATGTCAACTTTGCTGGTAGTTTCTGCCGCGATTTTAGCCAATGAGCGCCCCTTAAAGAAATCCGAATCAAAATCCGTTACGTAGTTTTAAAAATCCAACGTACTGTAGAACAAAAAGCTCTTCGTGCGTCACTTGAACCCTGCAACAAGTCATACTGACACTGAAAAATGTATTTAAACATTACGAGTGTTCGACTGTTCAATTTTGTCACCTGTAGCGGTCTTGGGTGTGTTACCGCACCTGGTAACACATTCTGGATGTTACTATTTCGTAGACCGTACCTAAACTAACATGATATTGTCACATTTGTCACCCTGAGGGTGGACAAACGTCACCCTCATGTGTGCGGGGCAATTGCGATCGATCCCGTCAGGACGAAAATAACAGTCATTTTGATGACTTCATCGGCTTAGTCGAAAGGTCATCTGAGAAATTGCGGATACTACTTCCGCCTTGTATCTTCATCAGCACAGATATGTCCACAGCTGGACTATGTCGACAGCTGGACATCATTGTATAGCTGGCAAGAAGCTACTGGTTTTTCTCTTTTAGGTTCCTAAGTCTCTAATGATATCCAGGATACCTAGGGTCTATTTTGACGCCGCGACCATTGTGTAAATCACAAACGTTTATTTATTTTTGATTTAAAAAACATATACATATACAAAAACAACTATATTTTTGTAATTAATATCTACACAGCATCATCTAATCGTTCATTTTGTCCCGGTTCTCTAAGTAGGTACCTATTCATTTGTTGAGATAACGTACTAAAATATATTTAGGAATGTATCAAGTACACAACTGTATTAGTCATCCGTCTGGTATGGTATGGCAACAGAATACCTAGTAACTTTGTGTGTACATACATACTTAAAGTAATCATGAATTGTGCTGACCAAAATCATCAAGCTAAAAGTAGGTAGGCTTATTACAATGTATGTATGTATACATTTACATTGTACAATGTACAGTTTGACTACGAAAAAAGGTTTTGAGGGCTCGAAAGACCAAATTCTATCTTGCTTACCCTTACAAGTAAAAAATTAATGAGACAAGTACCTACAATGTAATAATGTTCCGTGAAAATATTCTCAGTAAATCTCTCAAGAAAATTCGAAATCTAAAACCGAGTTCGTAGTACAAACGAAGACTAGCCTAGGAGCATGAAACTATTCTACCGCTGTCAAACTATGAAAATTATTTGCTAGCTATCCGGTAGAGGCGCTGCAAGGCGCCAAATGTTTAAAAGTTTGGAAAGAGACGACAATCTTTTCCGTCATCGTAAACAAATGCACAACGGGTGGGTATGGAATGGACCGGTTTAATCCGGTTTCGCTCTCTTGAAAATTCCCCTTTAGGAGGAAAAACTAGGCTTCCATTATGTAGGTACCTACATTTTTTTTATATCAATGGTATTTTTGTACATTTTTACGCGTAGTTCTTTACTATCTGTTAATTAGGATCAATTTCTCGCAACTAAGTAGTACTACTAAAAGTATAAGAAGTTATGTACCAGCTATTTAAAAAAATAGTAGTATGTACCTACTACCTGTAAAAAAATATATTATATTCGAATTGAGAACCTCCTTTTCAACAGACTTCAAAAACAGGATAAAGTTATCAATTCAAATAATAATATATTTTTAATGTGTTAATTTTTTCCTTGACATTGGTGATTCTTGTTTTTTTGGTGCTTTTCATGGAATTCTGTAAACATTTTATAAAAGACTGTAAATTAGTTTTTGAGTTAAGTAGGTATCCTTAAAATTATTATATATTGATTGATGATGTCCACTCTTTTGTATTTAGTATTTGAAATTAGTATAGTGTTTTGAAACACGACTAATGAATTAGACCTATTAAACTTGTGATAAAGATACTTTTAAGTAACGTCAGAACTAAGCAAAATACCTAAAACTTAACCCCTTTTTGTTTTCGTATACAAATAGGGGTTAAGGTTATCTTACTAACAGATAAGGAAAATTGAGTAAAACGAAAAAAGAGCATTGAAATTTCCTACTGAAAAATCATCTAAAACAAACTTGTCAAAAGCGAGGGAAACTATTGTTATTCTCATTGGCCACAACACGTGTATAAGAAGACTTTGGTATACAAAGTGGTCACGGAACGTCTGAGCGTCTATAACTGTCTGTATTGATATTTATTTATGTAGATATTACGCAAGTTTTTGTATTCAATATGTGGCAGGGCAATGGTCAAAGAAGGAATTTCAACAAATCCCTAGAGATATCATAAAATGCCCAGAAATCCTCGTAGAATCAAATTTTATAGCATTTTCCTGATTTTGATGCAATTCCTAGGTTCTCTTAGAGAAATGGTGGAATAAAGTTCGGGCTTGCACAATAGGTAAGAACTATTTTTGGATTAAACATCAACCATCATGGCCAGTTTCTTTGCATAAGTACAATTTCGGATAGAGGAAATACAAAAATATTTAGTATCTACTAGACTATTGACTATTGACTATTCGCGATGCAGATACTTCAACTTCATAGAGTTTGAGATTTACTTTTGAATATTGAAAACCCGTGTCTTCGCTTCCAAAATAAAAAAAATAATTAGTATGATCATATTTAATACTAGACCCGCGATGTAGATACTTCAACTTCATAGAGTTTGAGATTTACTTTTGAATATTGAAAACCCGTGTCTTCGCTTCCAAAATAAAAAAAATAATTAGTAAAGGAGATTAAATTATTTCCAAGTAATATATATTTTTAATATAAAATATTTTTTTACCTCCATAAGATCTACACCTAGTTCGATTAACAAATCTTCCGTGGCGCCTTATTAATTATTAAATTTACCTTTAAAATAATTCAAGTAAACAAAAAATCATAGTGAGGACTTTATTTCCTAGTTTTAGTACATAACATGAATTTTATAACGTAAAAGTCCTGGAACATCTGAAAAAATAAAGCAATTTGAATTTATGCGATGAAGTGTGGCCCGATCAGCGACAACTATTATAATCACCGATTTTACTATTTCCCTGCGACATTATGTACTTATTTTACGCCTCGAAACCCGTTTCATCGCCGACGCTGCCCAAAAATCCACGCCAGTCTTCAGACTTGAGTAGTGGGCATCGCTCGTGAGCCAGGACATCTGTCATCCAAATTACAAAAAAAAACGTGCGTACCACCCTTATTTATCTCTAATTTATTACTTTACTATCTGAAAATATAGAAAAAACATTTTTTCCCGCGATTTTTTTTTGTTTTCTGCAATTTTCGCCAATTTTTATAATTTGTCCTTGAAAGATGGCGTCGCTGTGAACGTTTTTAATATTCAAGGTGATGCGTTTTCGGGAGCTAGCCTATCTAATTTTAGAGCCACACCAGTTTGTTTAGTTTCAAATTCTTCAGTTATTTCAAACAGATTTTCGTGCGTTTGCGGTACCGCGTCTGAGAGGTCGGTAAATAAAACACGTGGTCGTTACATTTGACTTTGAATGCGAAATTAGTTGCTTAAACAAGTGGCTAGAGAAATTTTTATTAAGTTATTGTGCCACGTTAATACCTACTTAGTAGTGATCAGTTATTATAATTGTAAAAAAAATTGGTTTATAAATCTGTTGAAGAAATACTTTGTGCGACAAAATGTTTATACGATCTGCAAATATCTGTTCCAGGGTTCTATTTACTAAAAATATCTATCTGTGTTCTATATTGTAGTAATATAGAACACAGATAGATATTTTTAATATTATTAATATTAATATATATTACTACTATACTATATTGGTACTAGATAACACATATTATCAAATTAGGTACAATCCTACATTGAAAGAAAATATTTCTCGAGAATAGACATGAAAATTATATCTAAACCATTTTTATAAAACAAGCCACCTGATCTTGAACTTTCTTTATCAATTGCGTAGATAACTAGTATCTATGTTAATAAGTAAATATTTACCACCTTTTGTCACCTTCAAAATTGTCTGAACACAATTTTTATATTATATCTTAGGTATAGAAAAATCATTATTTTGTTCCGTTCGCTCGATAAAACTATTTTCATCATAGAGCTCCAGAAATACCTACCGGGTTCCAGTTTTATAAAATTGGCGGCAAACAGGCAATCAAAATGGGATATAACCTACTTACATACATAAGATGCAAAGAGGTTAGGTTTCTTTCAGTATAACTTTATACTAGCTAATCTTCAACCTCCAGTAAAATGTTATTATAATATTCAGACTTATAAGTTAAAGGTTATCTACCGCGTTAGTTGTTCATCTATAGGCCATGTAAAGAACTTGTTATTGTGTCATTATGTCTCCTTCAAACTATTTTTTTTTTGATAATGAAAAATATATTTTTTTTTTGGTTCGTATTTTGTTTTATCGCCCAGGGTACTATAATTTATTAATAAAGAAAATAACAGTCAAAGAAAATAAAAACAAATTAAAACTATTGATATTTTACTTATTCAAACAATTGAGCTTACTGCAGACTGTTGCAAACAATCTAGAGGTAGAGATCAAATGATCATTGAACAGGGAGTGAATTTGGATATTTATCTTGAATCACCTATTTTTTTCAGGATAATATTTTACGAACGTATTTTCCTGAAGATTTTAAGTAACAATAATCCAAATAACTTCCTATCCTGTTTACGAAGGTAGGTACTTAATTAATTTTTTAAACATTTTCCTGAAACAAATGATGACTTTAGTATGTTTACGAAGTACTCAATTACTTTTTTAAAACATTTTCCTGAAATAAATGATGACTAAGTATGTTTACGAAGGTAGGTACTTACATTATTATTTTCTAAAATATTTTCCTGAAAAAAAAACCCTTAAAGCTTTAAGATCGAAACTCAACTAACTCCATACGTCAAAAGTAGTCAAAACTACATTTATAACTCTTATTGTCTCGTTTATGTTTTCTTTGTTCTTTCCTACGCAAGAACAAAAGCTCAGTTATTCAGTTATACTAGTCCTTGAGTTACATATAAGCTGTGGTGTTCCCGATGGGGCTCACAAGAGACCGCGCCCATGGGCTGATGTCATCGGCCTGGCGCCCCCTTGGCGACCTATTTTCGGTATTGGACCAATGAGGTTACTATAGTAACTATAATACCTCATTGTATAGGACCTTGAACTCCTTATAGTAACAAACTCTATGGATAGCGTTGTGTTTATTTTACAAACAGGGGTGCGATTTTGCCTCAGTTGCGAAATAGTAATTTTCTTTTCACAACTGTCGCTGGTAAACTATTTTACTTCTGAGTTTTGTTGATCAACATTCTATGACTTTGCTGCTTTAAACCTAATAGTTTTTGGTCTTTTTTTCTTTTTATTGACGATATTGTTTCACTGATTTGTTATAAGTTTTGCACGTTCAAATTTACCATTTAAGAGCGAGAGATGTGAAAATAATATCGGAAAAGAGTATCGCCAAACAACTTTGATCTTAAAAGGTTAAAATAATATGAAAAAGTTTCATTTACCTAATTATATGTAATAATGATAAGATAATTATAGCCAGACAAACGGACGGACGTACCTAAATGATAACACAGTTGTTCAGTACATAAAGAAAGTTAATCATCGAATTAAAACAAACTAATTTAAAAAATCTGGTTGTTTTAATTTTTTCACTCAACTGTAGGTACCTTGTTAATATGATAATATCAAATGCATTTTTTTATAAAATTACTACCTAAATATATTTTCATTGATTTTAAAACAGTAAGTATTTAAAGAACAGAAAACCCTAAGTTAACAATAACAAATAGGTATGTACCTAGGTACTACATAATATTTTTATACCGAGCGACCCGAATATCAACCAAGTATTTTCGTTGAATGTTTTCATGTGACTCATATCAAATTGTCGTAGAGTTGTAATAAAACTGTGAACTGACAAAATTAGGCCACTATGGGAGTGGGGATAATTAAACATAGGGTTGTCAGATCTCGTGTCAATTGGTGTCGCGTTCATTAGACCTTTTAGTGAAGTTCATTGATTCCATTCCTACTCGTACGTGACACCCCTGTTATGGTTGAAGACAATATCTTTTCATTAAAACTAGCGACCCGCCCCAGCTTCGCACGCTTTTATTATACGTATAAACCTTCCTCTTGAATCACTCTATCTATTAAAAAAACCGCATCAAATTCCGTTGCGTAGTTTTAAATATTTAAGCAGTCAAAGGGACATAGGGAAATAGGGACAGAAAAAGCGTCTTTGTATACTTATACATGTATTATGTAGTGATTTCTTGTTAAAATTGATTTACCTAGCGAGATATTTATACAGAGAATACTACAATTGTATGTAATAGCGTTATTTATTATGATTAATTAACAATAGTAATAATATTAATATTTCTAAAACCCAGTAGGTACCTATATTGAAATTGTAAAAACTATAATAAATAGGTTATATAAGAAAAAGCATATTTTTTTAAAATAACCTTCTTAAATTAATAAATAAGTTAAAGGTTTTTTTGTATTTTATATATGTATAAAATGGCGTAAGACTAGATAATATCTCTACCCATACAAATTAAAAGTAAACACAATTCTTGTAGCACGTTAATATTGGTGACGAAACATGCAATTGCCAAAAAAATACCAGCCAAACCGGAAAAGTTACCTAGTTAACATATACACGAAAGGTCATCTCAATAAAATGACCTATTTATGTCCATAAAAAGCCATAGTACATACGCACTACTTTATTTGTTTTTATTTTTAATGGCGGTAGCTGATCTTCTATAGCTTTAGTGCGTTAATTTAAAAAAAACTTTATAATAATAGGAAAATCATTATTTCAGGTCATGTAAAGATACCTATAGGTTATTTAAACAAGTTAAAATTAACATGAATAATCTAATTTAAAACAAACCTATCAAGATCTGACCTTTTTGTCGAGCTTGGTGTTATCAAACACAATACATCTATATTGCGTATTTTTTGTCTATTTAAAGAATGAGCACACCTCATTTCCGCGTTTTTTGTGTGTAGATAACTTGCGAAACGTGCTATCGTGACGTTGTAGTTAGGGCGTTGTCTAGTAAAGACATTATTCATTCGCATAGTAAAACCGAATATATTTCGTGTATGCCACATGTTGAGGAATTTAATATATATTTAATACTAGATACGCCCCGCGACTTCGCCCGCGAAACTGATTTTTTTTTGCGTACAAATTTCAGAAATTTATTGCAGTCTAGGGGCTAGACTAGGGGTTATGTATATCAGTCATCTAGTACCCTTAATACTTAGTTTGGGCTAGATGATATTGTATTAATTATCCAGCATTATTAAATATCAACTACTGATCAAGACTTTGTTGCTAATAAGTAATATTTCTGTTAGTAAATACTTATTAAGTAGACTGTTATCTGAAACTTAGGTTATCTTTTATCTGTTTACTTTGGTACACTTTTTTGAATCGACTAAAAAAATATTCTTAATCATGCATTCTGTTTCCATTTTCTTATTTTATGTTTTTGTAGGTACACGCTGCTGGTTTTCCTTAAAATAAATAAGTAAAAAACTAGGCTGTCTCACATAAAAATATGCCATTGGTAGAGTATTATCATTACAATACCAACCAATTAAAGTGCCAAATGCTTGCTAGTGCATTGTATTATTATTGTGTATAACAAAATTTATGTAGATATATTGTAACTATATATTGTTATTTATATAGTTTTCGTAAACTTTACATAACTTAAACTAAACCCGCTTAGTAATTTAGATTGTTTATTAAGATTTAAGAATATCTATTTTTTTGTTTAAGCAATTTATTATTTATGTTTTAAAGATCTTAGCATACCTAGAGACAAAAAGACAGACATCGGGAAGTGAACAGAATTATTATACTATGTAATGATAGTGTAAGGAGCAAGGAAAGTAAAAGCTGAAAAGGCTCTATCTAAAGCCAGTTCGAGAAGTTTGATTCATTGGTGACTTTGTTTCTATTATACCTGCTATGTAGTGATATTGTTCCTTCTTCTTCTTCCGGATCTTATCCCACAAATCACAATACATGTACCTATTCTTCTTCTATTCTGCTCTGTTATTCGTCATCTCCGTATTCACACCTTTCTTAAGCATATCCTCTTTCACACCATCCATTCATCTTTTCTTCGGTCTTCCTCTCCCCTTACATCCCTTAGTGATATAAACTCATTTATTCATGCATAATTATCATATTGTACCTAAGCAGTAGGTAAATAAGGCTCTATCTAAAGCCAGTTCTCCACTTTTGATTCATCGCTCGTTCATTCTCCAATATTCTCCCTCATACAAAAGAGAACATTTTGATTCGCGATGCCCCTAGCGCGTCTATCTGGCGCCGACAATTGACCTTGCTGTTGATGGCACATGACGTCATTGGTAACGAATTGTTTGAGCGCCGCTGGTCCGTATCTATTCGTATTTCGTGTTTGTTGTAATCATTTTAGACGCTTTGTTTGATATATAGCAAGTGCTGACATTTAGAACGTCGGAATAGCCGATCGAATTTGCGGAAATATTAATAGTAAAAATTTTGAACTATGTTTATGCAATAGGTATCACTACATAGTATAAAACAAAGTCGCTTTTTCTGTCCCTTTGTCTTTATGTCCCTTTGAATGCTTAAATCTTTAAAACTACGCAACGGATTTTGATGCGGTTTTTTTTTATAGATAGAGTGATTCAAGACAAAGGTTTATATACCTATAATAAAACCGTGCGAAGCCGGGGCGGCTCGCTAGTATTATTATAATGTACGAGTATGTATGTACGTGTGAAAACGTTTCAAGGCTATTTCTGTCCCATGGGAACTGATTTATAGGATTAAAAGTAGCCTATGTTTTATTCCAGGGATAGAACTACGTCAATTAAAAATTTCAGAACGATCCGTTCAGTAGTTACGTGATAGAGTAAAAAACATCCATCCATACAAACTTGCGCGTTTATAATATTAGTTAGGATAGTAATTACCTATTTGTATCTATGGATTTCGAATTTGGTACAAATAGAGTAAACTAAGTACATTTCTAGGTAATCGCGATGTTCGCGGAGAAAGTATCCACCCATCCAACTTAGGAACTTCGTCGGTTTCCAGGGCTGGTACGATACCCCACGATCTGACAGGGGTCAATTCTTTCGCCGCGACTGCTATGGCTACTAGTTACACGTGAACGTGGCTACTCGTCGGCTATGGCCATATCGGGCGTGGCGACAGAGACCGTTATACTACTAGCAATATGACCCGGCTTCGCACGGATAGCAAATATCTAGCAGTGTGTGTCTTTTAAAAAAGAATTAATACTAAATAATGCATCACAGCATTATCTAGCCCCAAGATAAAGAGAGCTTGTGCTATGATTACTAGGTAACTGAAGTACTCAGTATTAAGTAGATATACATATATTTTAGTATATATAGAAAACACCCAGAACTCCGGTACAAATATTGCTAATCGTACAAAACTGGGTATTGTTTTGTGATTCGAACCCGCAACCTCCTACGTCAGGTGGATCTTCCACCCCGCCACATCGGTCAATAATAAAAACTAAAAGCACTTTGTTGATTAGTAAAACAGTTACTTAAACGGTAAATGCCGTCAAAAGACGACGTTATAAAGTTTAAATCGTCCAGTGGACTCTCCTGAGTTATATAATAGTGTAGTGATAATTAAACAACACTCAATTGTTATTCGTTACACCAATCCTTGGTAGTACCGACAGAATAACAATAGCTGCAAATCAATTTTTTGTATCCCTTCAATACATAGACAAAGACCGTGATGTCATACCACAATAATTTAAAACTTTAAACTATACAGAAACAGAAACCCAAAATGGCTCATGACTGAAACGGTTTATGGTTAGGTTAATTATATGGCCTTAATAATTAATTCAATGTGCTAAATTCAAGGCCAGGCGTGGGCTCCACGTTAATCTAATTCATTGCCTGGAGCGTGGTAACGAACTGCGATGGTACACACACGCCCAATTGAATGCCTCACTAATTAAACGAAGCTAAATTAATGGGTTTGAGAGCGAAAGTGGTCGCCATGTTTTTATGGTTCCGTAACCAAAGGGGAAAACGAGAATCTGTTACTAAGATTCTTCTATTCGTCCGTCTGGCAGCAGGGTCCGAATTCCATTAAATAAATCACTTCACTAACTAGTACAATAGTCTTCTTAATCTTGTCAAAATGTCAGTGTAAAACTCCTTTTGATATTCTACTAGCAAACTTACAAACTTTTTGAGGTTCATTCATAGCTGTGATGATTACGTTTATGACTACCAATTTGACATTCTAACGATGATAGTCTCTTCAAGCTCAAAAAATAGTAGAATACCAAATGCACTAACGTCATTTTAGCCATCTGGATATTATGGCGCTATTGAGACCTTTGTTTTGAAATTAGTAATTTCGGCCCCAGGCTCTCTCATGAAAAGTGATAGAAAAACAGTTGAAATTTTCACAGATGATGTATTTCTGTGTGTGCTAAAACAAAAAATAGTAAAAACATAATAGAATAAAGGGGAGCAACACAACAGAAGTGATTTGTATGCCGTTTTCATAGACAATGATACGGAACCCTTGCGCGAGACTCGCGCTTGGCTGAGCTTTTTTTATAATTATGTTCTTCATTATGTTTATTAAAGTTGGATTGGAATTGCCACATTTTGTAAAGTCTCTCTTAAAATCGCTAGACCCTAGCATAAGTTTACCGCTTCCTTGGTTATATACATAGGTCAAAAGAATAATTTATTCTGTATCACAAAATGAACAAAACGTAAAATTTTTCGTAATGTACCTATGCATATCACAAACTAAAGCCAGCTCGAGAAGCTGGGTTATTCGATAAATTATACCGGAAACGGTACTTAGTCGCCTCTCTAATCACGTTTTCCGTTTCCGTTGACCAAATGTCAACAATTTACCTACTCGTCGAATTGTAACCGAATAGGTTTGTTATAATTAATAGTATCTGCCCGCAGCTTTGCACGCATTATTTCTATGGAAAAATTTCAAGGCTATTTCTATTCCATGGGGACTGATTTAAGGTATGAAAAGTAGCTAATGTGTTATTACAGAGCTAGAAGTACGTCTATTTTAAATTTTATCCCGATCCGTTTAGTAGTTTTTGTGTGAAAGAGTAACAAACAAATATACATCCATACAAACTTCCTACTAGCCTCAGGCTAAGCTTAGGCTAGAAGTAAACTTCCGCGTTTATAATATTAGTAAGGAAAAAAATAAGGATAAATATTTCATAACGCAAAGCAGCTAAACCGAGATAAGGCGCCACATTGTCGCTCTATTTAAGTAGGTACCTAGTGATTGAGCAATGACGGAGGTTTTTTCCGTGAGGGAAAAAACCGCCCCGATCAATAATTGATTGAATGCTTGATTGAATGCTTTCGCGACGGTCTTTTGTTTATTTTATTCAGTAGGGCTTCTGGCTTTATGATCAAGGAACACAAAATGGAAAAAGTTTGCAAAAACAAAATGTCAATCGCTCAAACTCGGATGCAATAGGAAGGTTCCTATATTTACCAGCCGGCAACGCCCTTGCAAGCTTAGTTTGTTTAATCTATGTATATCTAAGTTAAAAATAAAATCACACATTTTTCTTTAGAAATGAAAAGCTGCAAGAAAAAATACCACCGAGTATATATAATATAATGTATATACCTATAGCAGATTTAAAATTTTAAAAGATTGACATAACGAGGCAACATTTCGAACAACTGAAACAATTGAGCTAACTGCACACGCTTGCAAACATTCTAGAGTTAGCTCAACTGATCCATATCAATACGATTCCTCGCATCCCCAAGACACTGGCTGCATAACCATAGACATTGGCAATGCTGATGCGCTGAGCCAGATACTCGCCAGCTCTCGGGTCACGCGTCGCATCGACCCAACGATCAGATAATTTTATAAAACCACTATAATCGTGTATTCTGTATTTTTCAGAGTCGATATGGGCGCGTTTGTTTTCGACAAGTGTTGCTTCTGCATAGAGCTGAAGACAGGATGTTTCATCATTGGCTACCTGGGCTTGGTAAGTCACCCCACAATTAAAAAGCAACACTAACAACAGCTGAACATATAATGACTTTAGTAATACCCATTTTAACTACCTTAGAATATGAATACTTATCCAAAAATCTGTAAAAAACTTACCGGTGCCTGAGTCCTTAAAGGCATTTTAGCAAAATTTCAGCTTTGTAGCTTTTGTAGTTACAAAATCTCTTCATGAGTCACCCAGTTTTCTTTTTTATAAATATAGATTATATACGACTGTCGGTGTAGAGTCAACTCTATTTTTAAGAGCATTAGGTGTTCCTTATCCTAGTATATTACCAACTAGATCTACATACGCTGTAGTAATTGTGATTTCAAGTCATTTAAAAGGGACATTAATTTGCCTGCCATGATTGATTTGTTTCGAGTTTTCCGATTTTTAGGCACAGTTTCATGGGCCATGATTCCATGATAGTTGTAAGTAAAACTTTTAGTGCAATCTAGGAATAAATTTACACTAGTAAATAAAGAAAAATAAAGAAAAAATGTTAGTTACGGTTTTATAAAGAAATTTGTAAATTGAACATTTGCAAGTAAATTTCAGACAATATATCTATCATCCTGAAAGTAAGAAGAATAAATACATTTTTAGTCTAACATCATTGTAAGAAAACTTAATTAAAATCAAGAAACATTTTAAACAAATTAAAATTAGTTTGCGCGTCTCCAAGATTCTGGCTGCATTATTTACTCGGCAGAATATACCAGCTCTCGGGTCGCATAATCATTTTTAACTTCTATTTCTCTCTATCCAGATCGGTTACTCCATCCTTACCGTGCTAAGCATCTTAGCCATCGCTGGTGGAGCGATGATCACGCAACAGGACAGCTTATTGGACAAGGATGATAGAATCGCCTTCGGTGAAGACAACTCGGCTCAAGTCGCTGGCATTGCAATCATGGTCATCTCTGGACTGATTCTTTTGATTGTCGTGTTCATGCTGACATTCATCATTGTCCTCCTCGTGGGATTGCATAAGGTTAGTAATAATGGTGATGAGCATTCAGGACAGGAAGGCTATATCGGAAAGCTAAGAGCTACATGGGAGATTCTACAAGGTCCTCACAGGGCCTGATGTAAATCTCCTAAGTTCAGTCAGTTGGCTGCGTTTCGGTGATCTCTTGGGGAAACGATATTTATCGAGCGTGGCATCTTCCCGGGAAGACCCTTCGTCATATATATGTCTTCGGGTTGTTCGCACCTTGCTAACTCTCAATACTCGCACTGACACTACCAAATAGCCAAAATAATATATCAACAACTTGCTCTGCGATATGGCCTTACTGGTCCTGAAGTTCCGTCCTATATCCACACCGGCGCCAGTTCTTGGAAATAGCCGTGACAAGGTCTATTGGGACCGATCTGTCATTACAGTACTATCTGTAATGATAGATTCTGAGATCGGTATTCTTGTGAATAAGCTTGATATTGTACTGATAGATCGGTTAGAAAGAAGGGCGGTGCTTGCTGATGTCACCATACCACATAATGTTAACCTCGTTGAATCTGAGAACCATAAACTCAGTAAATATCTTGACTTGGCTATCAAGGTTGTCAGCATGTGGGATGTTGATTTAGCGACCATCTTCCCGATAGTCTTTTCCGTTCGGTGTAATATTTTGCAAAGTGCCTCGATTTGGGTCAAGGCCCAGATCCAAAAACAAAAGAATTAAAATAAAAACGTTTTATAGCAAATTTTATCAGCTTTCCTTGAAACTATAGTAAACTCTATTATCTTTATTAACTTATGTGTCCAAAATCTCATTGAACTCATTGATTTATAAGTATTTTATACATGTTATTTAATTTTTAATAACTAGTATTGCCTCTGCGGGCTTTGATAACAGCTTTGAGCCGGTTTGGTATACCTACTCCGATAAAATTTTCCTTATAATGTTTTAAATTAAATCTCTAAAAAAATTCAAGAGTGATAAGTACCTAGTTTTGCCAGTGTAGTTTACATTGAGTAAAATTCTTTAGCAGTATTTAGGTAAACTATGAGCTATTATTTAGTAGGTAACGAAGCAAGTTCCATTTTCTCAGTATTTGTTTACGTTTCAGAACAAGCCAGGCCATGTGAAGGCATACCTGATCTACTGTTGCATTTTCATTGTTCTCTCAATAATGGGACTCATCGCATCAGCCTTCAATGCCGAAGGAAAAGCTTCCATTGGTCAGGGCATATTCAATATCGGTAAGTATTTAATCTTAGGTAAATCTTTGTTGTAAATCTAGCTGAAGACAGGGCGCTATGGCGCTCATTAGGGGAGGCCTATGTCCAGCAGTGGACTAATATAGGCTGATGATGATGATGATGAAATCTTTGTTAACAACGAAAATTACAATCAAGGAAGCCTATAACAAATATTTGTCCCAAAGCGGCAACAGAACCCGCAACCTCCTGCGTCGCAGGCGGACTTTCGCCCACCGTTCCACATCAAACTTATTAATTCTGATGTATTTTTTTATTCCCAGTTTGGAACATCTACACCACCCTGGTCATCAGAAGCCAGTACTTAGCCATGAGGGCTCCCGAGCGAGGGCCAGCTATATACAGCGCTGCCTAAACACCAAGTCTAGTGAACTCCCGCTGCCTCGGCTGAGGGAATGTAGGGGAAATAAAGTGGACTCCGAAATATCCCAAGTCAAACTCTATCAAGTGCCTTTCACTACAAAGTCAAAAAAGTACAAAACAAAGTCTCTTCACGCTGTCTTTCACTGTGTATGCTTAGATGTGTAACGGATTTTGAAGCGTTTTTTAAATAGAGTGAATCAAAGGAAGATTTATATGTTAAAAACACCCATGAGAAGCCGGGGCTGGTCGTTAGTTTATTAGAGGCCACTAGCTTTACCTATTTTTACAAAACATTTCAGACACGCGGGTGACTTTTGTGAAAAATGCTTCCAAAGGCATGTATAACACTTTCACTGCCAGCGATGTTGAATTACTTGATTCTCATAAACAATAATATACAATGATTCATGCAATTCTCTTAACATTGTTGTTATTTGACGCTTTAATAAAATAATAATGCTGGTTCATTTAAATGTAAATCTACTCTCAAACTAACTGAGTGAGAGAAGTCAGCATAACAAAAACTAAAAACTGTAATCGGAGTCTGCTCTGTTTGTTTAGGAAGACAACTAAGTACAGTAGGTACTGCTTTTTGAAGGTATGGCTTGCGTTATTTGTCCTTAATGTTTGCTTTTTGTGAACTTTATTAGTATAAGGCCTGATGAAACAAAAACGCCCTGCGATGTATTTTGACATCTGACGGGGTATTTTAATTCACTCGATTCGGTCCGTTACGGAATTTCCGTCTTCAGAACACTTTTTTGATTTCATATCTAAACTAAGGAATTAAGGATCCAAATTCAAATAGCAAATTAAAAAGTTCTCGAATTCGCTTGTTTAAAATAGCGTTCATTGTCAAAAGTTTCTGATAACGAATCCAAAGGCTTTTCCCATGAATTAAAATACCCCTTCAGTTCATTGTCACGTTAACGGAATGTTATTCGTCCTTCTGGGGGTATTCTAGCCTTAGTCATAGGGGCTATATTTTACACAAGTGCACAGCACTTTAAATGTCCTTTGACTTACTAATAAGTACCTACAGAGGAAAATAGATCATTCCAAAGCACGTTTTGTACACCCAGTTAAGATTATGGCACAGAAATTTGTGATCATTTTTAAATTTCGATGTTTTTATTGTTAACTATTTTAAAACCTTTTATGGACATCTTTTTGGCTTGAACAAAACAGCGTTTTTATGCAGTTGTGCCATTTGAAATCTCGTACCTAGTTATTAAGGATAAGAATCTGAAAAAAACCTGAAGGTTACAAAAAATCTCGTATACAAGTAAAATAGATTTTAATGATTAGAAAACCACCTATGTTGAACCTATTTTACAAGTGATAACTAAAAAAAAGTTTTCACCTCCTTTTTATTATTATTTGACAATAATTTAAGTTTTTAATGTTTAACTTTGCATTGTCTTTGTAAGATTTTTTTTTTTCATATCCATAATTTTTCTATAACATTTTAAGCAAACATGTACATACCTAACTGTTTTATTAAAGTAATTATGTTATTGCATTTTTAATTAAGGTTTTTATATTATACTTCTTATTGATGCTTGCTCTTGCAAGACAAATTCACTCTGAACGATGTTGTCAGTTTTTTGAATAAATTGATTTACTTATACGTCATATACCCAACATTGTGTGTTTTATTTTATATATAGAATAAGTTACAGATACTCTAGCGCCTTCACATCTGGCAGGGACATCAGCAAGGGCTGGCTCCGCAGCTTCATCATCGAAGTCCCTCAAACGGCGAAAATATGCTAGTCTTGACCGAGGTTACCTATTTGAGCCATTTGGGGTGGAAACCCTTGGTCCTTGGGGTCCTGGGGCGCATTCAATTTTTAGAGATCTTACGAAACTTCTCATAGAGTCCACAGGAGATCAGAATTGGCTGGCTTCTATTTCGGTCAACGAATTAGCATTGCCATTCAACGTGGCAATGCTGCCAGCATTCTGGGTACTCTGCCTTCTGGTGACGGCTTAGATTTTTAAGAGTTTGTTTTTTTGTATACAGGGTGTTAGTGTGAACAGCGTTCTCCTTGAAACAAGAGGTTCAGCATCATGAGTAGAATCCAAAACCGATGAGAAAAGCTTAACACCTATTTTAGTTTTGCAAGATTTTGATATTTCATTTGATATTTCATGACAACGGTGTTCACACTAACACCCTGTATACTAGTGAATTATGTGATCTAATTATGTTATCCTTATAGCATAAGTTATATTAAATAATGCTGGACAATCCTCACAGTATCATCAAGTCTCAAGCTAATCAAAGCTTATGTTATCTGTCCTAGATGACTGATCAAGAAGTCTTGTGATCGCTTCTGACTGTTATTCATTATTTATTTATTAAAATAAAAAATATATATGAGTTGAGCTACCTCTAGACTGTTGCTGTTAGCTTAATTGTTTCAATTGTAACTATTTGATAGTATTTATTTTAAAAACCACTATTATGTATCCGTTTTGTTAAAGTTCACTGTTTTTCATTTCATTCTTTGATTGTTATTATTAAATAATCATCTATGTAATGTATTGTATTAAGTATATCAGTCATCTAGTACCCATAACGCAAGCTCTGCTTAGCTTGGGGCTAGATGATGCTATGTGGACTGTCCGAAATTATTTATTTATTAACATTGCGAAAGATCACAGAACACAGATAGTAAGTTAAAAGCTAAAAAAATATCCGCAGCAGTTATAAAACACTTAAAAAGCACCAAGTTCACGTTAGCTTCACGAAAACGAGCAGCAGTATGATGAGGTACAATCCAGGGATGTGCTGAGCTCCAGATCCTGGAGTCGAGCTTGTGGTGGAGAAGCGGATGGCGTGGTATACGTAGTGCTGCTCATGGATGGAGTGGAAGAGGTGGGAGAATGGACCTGCAAGTTAATAGTACCTTTAGTAAGAATGAAAATTATTAAGGAATAGAAATAATGTAAAAATAATTGAGCTAAATGCAGACGGTTGCAAACAATGGCCTTGGTCTACAAATCCCAATAATTAATATTGGCGAAAGGAGATTATTAGACAAAAATATAGAAATACACTTAAGCATAATTTCTTTTATTGAATCAAATAAAGTTAGTTCGTGTAGGTCGGGTAACTTATACTTAACTGGTCTACAATTTAACATGTCATCCGACCCACCGTAACGCTTACTTGTGAAATGCTCACTCACTCACCTATCCAAGACCTGGCTGAGCCGTGCTTTAACCTGATCGCTAAAAAACACCTAAGAAAGCTATCTATGAGTATTACAAATCTTCTTACCTCTGGCATAAACTGTGACGTCACCTCCTCCATGTGTGTTTTCATCCGTTATTATTCCCGCCACTTGTTCGTAGTGGAAATCTGTTGTGTCGTCCAAACTGGGGTCTCGTCTCTTCACCTAGCAACCAAGCAAAGCTTACTAACTAAGGTATATAGGTTATGGTGTTAACTGCTGTATGGATACTTGAAGCCTGCTTGGAGAATATGTGAACTGTTTAGATAATGCTGAACAATGCACACGGTATCATCTAACCCCAAGCTAAGTTATGGGCACTAGATGACTGATGAACTTAAGAATTACATAGATGAATATTTATTACTAGCAGTGCGGCGCCCCGCGGTTTCACCCGCGTAATTCCCGTTTCCGTGGAAATTCCGATAGATAAAATATATCCTATGTGTTATTCCAGACTTAATCTATCTCTGTGCCATATTTCGTCCATTTCCGTTCAGTAGTTTTTGCGTGAAAGAGTAACAAACATCCATCCGGGAATTACCGCGGGTGAAACCGCGAGGCGCTGCTACTATTTTATAAAAAACTAGCAACCGGCCCCGGCTTCGCACTGTTTTATTATACGTATAAAACTTTCTTTTGAATCACTCTATCTATTAAAAAAAACCGCATCAAAATCCGTTGCACAGTTTTAAAGATTTAAGCATACAAATGGACATAGGGACAAAGAAAGCGACTTTGTTTTATACTATGTAGTGATGCTTTCTTCAGTATATTTCTACCAAAAAAGAAAACACTTAGTTCAAATCTGCAGATCGTACAAACGTTTCTGTAAAGGCTGGAATCGAACCCGCAACATCCTACGTCGTAAGCTGATCGCCAGCTATGCCACATAGATCGTCCAAGGTATCCTACTTAGATTATTTTCGAGAAAGTTTGTAAGTATGGATGTTTGTTACTCTTTCACGCAAAAACTACTAAACGGATATAGATGAAATTTGGCATAGAAATTGATTATGTCTGGAATAACATATAGGCCATATTTTATCCCGGAATTAGTAAAACCTCGAGGCACTGCTACATAGTATTTATTACTTCCACCTCCACTTTATTATTTTCATGTATCTCGGCATAGTAATGCATAGCGCCGGGTCCACCCGTCGCGTAGGAGAGCGTAGTGTAGTTGGTGTTGTCGTGACGCGATGCCTGAGCTATGCCTGTGGAAAAAGTACATTGTTACCCAAGGGTTGAAAGTAATTTATCTAGTCACGAGACGGGGTTTGGCGCCCGAGTGTAGCGAGGGTACCAATAGTTCGAGGTACTAAATAAGTTACTTTCAGCCCAGGTAAACACTGTGCTTATCATTACGAATACAAAGAAATATAAATAAAAACATGAGAAAACAACTGAATCAAATTGCCGCTAACCCGAATTTTGTTTTAGCTCCAGCATTTATATTTCTCATTCTGCCACTAGATAGATAGATAGATATCATTTATTGACACAAAAGAATACATGTTTTGGTTAGTAGTAGGTATCTTAAATCCTATGTCAGGTTTATCTAGATACTAGGGTTCTCTAAAACTAGGTACTTATGCTTAAGCTTTAACACGCATAATAGGCAGTATCGCATTCAAACACAGCGGTCTACGTGTAGCGCTCTGCACTACTATGATACGTGTTACTATGATGGTTCAATAGAAACGTGATACCTGTCAGTTAAGAACGATTCTCCCTAGGGCTGAATACACGTTCACGTTCGATACAAAAATCTGTCGTATATTTGTAGGTAACTTGTATGTTACTTTCTTATAAATAGGTTGAGGGTAGATAATAAATTCAGTCTTTGGTCAACCTGTCTTTCATTCACAACATGGTGACAGCGGTGTTAAAAATTAATTAATTCTAGCAACTAAAACAACTAAATTGCGTTGAAAAACTGAAAGATAGCAGTGAAAGTGTTTTCGCCAAGTTTATAAACAATGGAACACGCTCGGCCTCCAGCCGAATTATGCTTAGAAGGCGGACCGGCTTGTCGAGCCGAGGCGTGGGAGAAATGGCTGCGTCAGTTCACTGTCTTTCTGAAAGCGTCTGGCGTAGATAAGGAACCCGAATCCGTCAAGTCTAGTTTGATGGTGAACCTCATAGGATCGGAAGGATACGACGTTTACACAACCTTCAAATTCGATAAGGCCGAAAACAAAGAATGTATTGCTACGCTCACAAAGAAGTTCAACGAACATTTTGGAGCGAAACAGAACACAACAATGGCGCGATTCAAGTTTTTCTCAAGATGTCAAGAAGAAGGCGAATCAATAGACGAGTACGTCACGACTCTGAAAATACGTTCTCAGCGATGTGAGTTTGAGTTACTCGAAGAAGGTCTGATTCGAGACCGTATTGTATGCGGTGTTCAAGATTGCAAACTACGCGATCGCTTACTCAGGGCCGATGACCTCACTCTTAGTAAAGCAGTGAAAATATGCCAGGCTAACGAAATGTCTATGGAGGAACAGAGGCAGATAGAAGGGACCAAGACTCAGGTAGTACCTAACTGTGGACGCGATGAGCGCGCGGGGCACGCCACGCGCGGGCCCGAGCGGCGCCGCGGGCGGCGGCGGAGCGCGAGGCCGCACGGCGGGCCGAGGCCGCGGAGCCGCGGGGCCCCGCCAGCAGCAGCGAGGAGCGCCGCCGCGCCGACCCCCCGGCGGCGGTAGTGTCGCGAAGATATTGTGTACAGGGTGTGGTTTTGGAAATTGTGATGGTTATAAATGTGCGGCTAAAAATGCTATATGTTTTTGGTGCGGTGAAAGAGGCCATTTTAAAAATATGTGTCCGAAGTTACGGAAGCGCGTGTGGCAAATCGATGCCGATGTCGATCCCGAGATCGAGGACGGCGATCAGGACTGCGGTGACAGTGGATTATATTATGTGTCTTCCCTCAGGGGGCCCATGGAACGTAAGGACTCTAAATGGTATGAAACTTTGATTTTCACATCTACGGGCGAGAAAGAAACATTTAAGCTTGATTCGGGATCTGATTTAAATGTCATATCCTTGAATACTTTCAAAAAGCTTGGCTTTACGAAGAATATTTTGAGTTCAGATAATACAAAGGCTCAGTCCTTTTGTGGTAATTTTATTCCGATAGCTGGGTATTGCAATCTTAAATGTTTTTACAAAAATACTGCGTACACAATAAGATTTATCGTTGCCGATTTTAATTGTCAGAGTGTGTTAGGTAAATATGCCTGTGAAGAGTTAGGAATGGTAAAGCGAATTTTATCTTTAAATGTAAACGAGTACGCGGACTTATTTCAAGGTTTGGGTAAATTACCCGGTAAATACAGCATTGTTGTGGATCAATGCGCTCAGCCGTCAGTCTGCCCGGTCAGAAAAATCCCCATCGGCGTTCGAGAGAAATTATCACAGGAGTTGGGGCGAATGGAAAAGATGGGAGTGATCCGAAAGGTATCTCATCCAACTCCGTGGGTGAACAGCATAGTAGTGGCCGCTAAAAAAGACGGCAGCATTAGAGTGTGTCTCGACTCGAGGCCATTGAACCGCGTAGTGCAGCGCTCGCACTACCCGCTGCCGACGCTCACGGAGATCGCCACTAAGCTGGAAGGAGCTCAGGTTTTTAGCAAGCTAGACGCTCGCTCGGGGTTCTGGATGGTTCAGCTTGACGACGCCAGTGCCGACCTATGTACCTTCGGGTCACCATTCGGTAGGTACCAATTTTTACGCTTACCCTACGGAATAAACTGCGCGTCTGAAGTCTTTCATTCTAAAATTCGACAAATTTTAGAGGATTTAGAAGGGGTAGATTCTTTTGTAGATGATGTCATTTGCTGGGGATCAACAAAAGCGGAGCACGATGAACGCTTAAAGAAGTTACTGAATAGGGCGCGCGAAGTGGGTATAAAATTTAACAAAGAAAAGTGTGAATTTCAAGTTAGTCAGGTGACTTATTTGGGACACGTTTTTAGTGCAAAAGGCATGGCCATAGATAAAAATAAAGTAAAAGCTATAGAAGAAATGCCCGTACCGGAAAATAGACCTGCCCTCGAGAGGTTTCTAGGCATGATCAATTATTTATCAAAATTTATTCCTAACTATTCGGAGATAGCTCTTCCTCTTCGTAACCTTTTAAAAAAAGATTCGGAGTGGATTTGGGATAGTGCGCAGGAGTCGGCAGTTCGAGAACTGAAGAGCGCCGTGTGCGCGGCGCCGGTGCTCGCGCTGTACTCGGCGCGCGAGCCCGTGCTGCTGTCGGTGGACGCGAGCGCGAGCGCGCTGGGCGCCGTGCTGCTGCAGGGCGGGCGGCCTGTCGAGTTCGCCTCCGCCACGCTCACCGACACGCAGTCTAGGTATGCCCAGATAGAGAAGGAACTCCTTGCCATTGTTTACGCCCTTGAACGATTTCATCAATATGTACCTAATAAATATTGTAATAAAGGAAAACAATATTTTTTAAAGTGCAAATAACATTTATTACTTATACAGTGTGTTAGTTTAATACATAAATATAAAACAATTAAAAATATAAAAAGCTTATTCGAAATGGTCTCCATTGGCTCCAATACAGTCCTTTAAACGCTGAGGCCAGTTATCAATAGAAGCACGCACTCTTTCCATGGGAAAATTCTTCACTGCCAATCGTATAGATTGTTTGAGGGACTCCAAATTATCATGGCGTTTAGAGCAAGCTGTACTCTCTAAAACTGACCATAAATCATAATCCAGCGGATTAAGATCGGGACTAGACGACGGCCAGTCTTCAGCTCTGATGAAGTCCGAAACGTTCGCTTCCAACCAAGACTGCGTGGACCGAGCTTTATGACCCGGCGCCGAGTCTTGCTGGAAGGACCAAACTTGGTTATTGAACATGGTGATGTTAAGGGGCTTAACTACCTTCTCAAGAATGGTATCTTGATACACTTGTGCCGATGTTTTGATACCTTTTTCACAAAAATATGGCTCAGTCACTCCTTCATAGCTAACACCCCACCAAACCATCACTGAAGTCGGATAATGTCCACGTTGCACTCTGTCGACTAATTGGGAAGCTTCCTTAGAGCTTTGAGCATAAATACGGTCATTTTGTTTGTTAAAATGTTGCTCAATTGTAAAAATTTTCTCATCCGTAAACAAAATTTTTTTGTGACCTCCCTTTGCGTACCGCTTCAGTAGTTGTTTCGATTTTACCACCCTATTCTTCTTTAAATTATCAGTTAAGAAATGACCAGTGCGTCTCTTATAGGCTGCAAGTCCTAAGTCATCTTTTAAAATACGCGACATGGTTCTAGTCGCTATCTTCATTTCCCGAGATAAAATCTTTTGCTTTCGGACAGGATTTCTTCGAATTCTTTCCCTTACTGCTTTGACCACCTTTTTCGTACGAACACTACGTGGACGGCCAGATCTTTTTCTGTCACAAACAGAGGAAGTCTCATTGTACCTACTAATAGCCCGGTACACAAACATTTTACTAATACCAAGTGTATGGAGAGTTTTAAAAATTGCATTTGGCTCCATACCTAGGGGAGAAGGAGGTAGCTTAGGACAGGGGCACCTTTAGACATTGGAGATTACTCCAAAACCATCGACATATTTTTGGAAGAAAATGCATTTTAGTATTCAACACTACTACTACAAACCATGACATATCATTCACCACGCTGTCAGCTGTAAAACTGATTTTATTAGCAGGTCGGGTTTTCCGTTGGCTGGAGTAAATTATTCATCTGAACTCCGTAAGGGTTTATTTGGTGACTTTGAGAATATATTATATGTTTTTTATAGTTTCTATTAAGTTTGGGTATCCATGCATGGATAGAGCCTGCCGTATTAGTTTCTAAAGTAATAAAAAAAAATTGGGACACAAAGTTTTTTAAATGACCCCTTGGGGTAGGTTAGGACTAGATTAAGGGGGCACTTTAGGACATGTCATAATGTGTGTGATTGGTAATATAAAAAGTTTTCATTTGTTTTAAGTTGCTTATCGCCGAAGCAAATATACGAAAAATATAGCATCAATCAGTTATTTACAAAAGAAGAAGTTATGATGGAAAAATATAAGTATTTTAAAATCATCAAAGATAAATTATGGTTTAATATCAATTAAACCAGTTTGTCGGCGTACCAATGTACTAAGGATTTCAAAAATACACAGAGGCTTGGGAAATGAATAAAATTGCTGGTATTGAATGGTAGAAAAGAAAAGAAGATGAGTGGTTGATATTAATATTGGATCATCCTGACAAAGCTCCCATCACCCAATGAATGAAAGCCCTTCCAGAACTGCTGCGATACTTTTAGATTAGATTTTTCAAGATTTAAACTGTGTGTGTTATTTATCCTAATAATAAATGACGCATAATAATCTACATATTTAAAGATTTCATGTTTGAGTAACTGCATTTTCATAGTTTCTAAGTTTGGTTGATGTCATGTACGAATTTTATTGTAATAATTGAAGAATTTATAGTTTTTAACTAAAACATTTCATAATAATGAAATAATTACTCAAATATTTAATTTTAAAGATTTTATTACTATCATATTATCATATCCAGTAGCGTCCTAAACTACCCCCCAAGGGGGGCAGTTTTGGACATTGTCAGTGTCTTACTAAAATGAAAATTTTGCATAATCTACTCAATAAACATGTTTATTTTATTATTGATTTGTAAAGGTAAAATACGAATATAGGTTTTACCGCATAAAACATACAAAAATTTTAAAAACAAAAAAATCTATGACCTATTCTTTAAAAAGTGTCCTAATGTGCCTCCTTCTCCCCTACTTTGTGTAATGCAATCACAGCGATTCTGTTCTCTTTATCACCCCACTCCATTTTAATATCGCAAAATATTGTACAATGTATTGGCGCCAAAATGAGAAAACACAATGAACAATCGTATAAAAATGACAGATTCGAAATTCAAATGTAATATTTTTTTATTTTTAAGTGTAACAGTATTTATGGCCAGACTAAGTATATGGGCGCAGTGACGTAATCGTAGAATCCGATCATAAACCGTTAGAAGCGTTATTTAAGAAACCGCTAGATTCCGTTCCAGCTAGGCTTCAAAGAATGATGCTACGGGTACAAGGCTATGATTTTTCTGTAGTATACAAACCAGGTAAGTACATGTACGTAGCTGATGCGCTATCGCGGGCGGCTTTATCAGAACCGACGTCGAATAAGGTATCAGAAGAAATAGACGAACAATCTTGTTTTTTGCTAGAAAACGTTCGGTTCAGTGATAGCAAACAAGACCTTATCAAAAACGCTGTAAAGGGTGATGTTGAATGTCAACTTCTTAAACAGTACATTCAGCAAGGGTGGCCGATTAATAAATATGAGGTAGACGATCGTATCAGGGGTCAATGGTCGTATAGGGAAAGTTTCGCGTACATTAACGGCATAATTTTCAAAGATAATCTCGTATACATTCCAAAAAGCGTACGACCGGAAATGCTTCGTCGTTTGCATGACGGCCACATGGGCATAGATAGGTGCAAGCGTCACGCTAGGGAGGTGATGTTCTGGCCCGGCATGTCGCGCGACGTGGAGGAGCTGGTGCGCAGATGTCGCGCCTGCGCGGAGCGAGCACATCGGCCCGCGCGCGAACCTCTCCTGCCACATCAGATACCGGCATTGCCATGGGCTAAGGTAGGCTCTGATATATTCCAGTATGCCGGCAAATATTTTATGTTGCTGGTGGATTACTTTATTTATTTTATTTATTTTTACAATTAGGTTAGCCTATGGCGAGTACACTAAAACTTATGAAGCACTTTATTACATTATTTTATAAAATTAAGTGTACTAACCTATTACAGGCCGACACAGCATGCATTACTTATATACTAAGCACTCTTAAGCTATACAAGAAAAATATTAAACTATAAATTGTGGAAAACAGGCAATTTTACAGGAACAAAATAATTCTACTAATTCTAGTATCTACTAATTAATACAAAAAAAAAATGTAAGTGAATGGGTACATAATTTCATGTAATAGCAATACAGAAAGGCCTTTGTTACAAAAACTAACTTATACATAACTAGCGACCCGCCCCAGCTTCGCACGGTATTACTATACATAAAAACCCTTCTCTTGAATCACTCCATCTTTCAAAATAAACCGCATCAAAGTCCGTTGCGTAGTTTTAAAGATTTAAGCATTCAAAGGGACATACGGATATAGGGACATAGGGACAGAGAAAGCGACCCTGCTTTATACTATGTAGTGATAATGTCAAATTTACTACTTAATAAATTCTAAAAATTAAAAAAAAATATGATTAAACAGATCATACACTGCTTGTTACACCAGAAGGCGTTGCAAGCAAGTGACGGCGAAACTTTGTAAGACTGTCATAATGAATATCCAACAGATCGCACTTATTAACAAGCTTACAGAGGCGGGGGAAGGTAGAGTTGGCGCCCAGTACTGTTCTTCTATGCGGAGGGACGAGCGGCGTTATTCTATTGCGGGGATAACGAGAGGGAGCCCTGAAACGAATTTTCTCCAACAACAATGGGCAGTCAATCTCATTTCTCAGTAGTTTGTAAATAAATTTTACATCGATTATGTCTTTTCGGGTCGAAAGGGAAGCCATTTTAAAATGCGATAGTCTAGTTTGGTACGAGACTTTTCGTCTAGCAAGCGGAGTCGCGCGCGACAAGTGCCACATGAATCGCTTTTGTACTCTTTCGATTCTAAGATTATGTGTGGCATAATGCGGGCGCCAGACTGTACTGCAGTACTCTAGCGTGCTGCGGACTAATGCATTGTAGAGTAAGATCTTCGTCTTCTTATTACGAAATACTTTACCGCTTCTAATAATAAATCCTAGCATTTTAGAGGATTTTTTAACGACGTGGTCGATGTGGGGAATGAAGGTGAGTTTTTTATCGAAAACTACTCCCAAGTCTCTGACTACATCCAGTTCCTGAATGGTCTCTTGTGATATAGTGTACGTTGACGGAGTTATGTTGTATCTACGTGTGAATTTCATGTGGAAACATTTTTTAGCATTTAAAAGCATACTGTTAGTGTCACACCAATCTACCAGTCTGTTGAGATCGTCCTGAAGAAGATTGACGTCCGAGAAGGAGTTAATGGTCCTGGCAAATTTGACATCGTCTGCATATAAAAAAACCGCTGAATTATGAAAACAATTAGTGATGTCATTTACAAATATATTAAACAAAACAGGGCCAAGATGCGAGCCTTGTGGCACTCCAGACATTATTTCATGCGATTCCGAGTCATAACCATCCATGACAACAAAGAAACTCCTGTCTCTTAGATAGGAATCGATCCATTTCAAAAATGAGCCTGTGAAGCCAAAGTATGATAATTTGGATATTAAGATATTATGTGAAACTCGATCAAATGCTTTGCTGAAATCAGTAAATATAACATCAACCTGGCTATTTTCATCGATTGCTTCAGTTAACATTTCCGTAAACGAGACCAGGTTGGTGCATGTAGAGCGGTTTGCAACAAATCCGTGCTGGTGTGGAGTGATATGTTGCTTGAAGTGTGACTGTATGACCGGACATACAATAGATTCAAAAACCTTAGCAAATGTTGAGAGGATTGATATGGGCCGATAATTGCTGACTAGATTGATATCTCCATCTTTGTAAATAGGAACCACTTTTGCTGTTTTCCAGCAAGAAGGGAATATGCCAGATTTTAATGACTTGTTAAATATTAGGTAAAGAGGCTCAACTAGGTTAGAAAAACATGATTTTATGAAAAACGCAGGAATGCCATCTGGGCCGGCTCCTTTATTTTGGTCTAAAGCTTTTAGTTTATTGCAAATTATTTCGCGATTTATTCTAACCATAGCTAGTGTCTCAGTAGCAAAATTCGAAAGCGGTCTAACATTAACGTCGTCTAAGTCTGTACTGCTATAAACGGAAGAAAAGTATTCGCCGAATAAGTTACACATATCAGCACCATCCGATGTGACCTTGGACCCATACATGATTTTTTTGGGATAGTTACTAGTGCCCTTTCTTTTTGATTTAATGAATGACCAGAAGGTTTTAATATTAGTTCCAATCATATCCTCAACACTTGATATGTAGGAGTTGTAACAATCAGTCAGCAATCTGTCAGACAATTTATTTAAAGTTTGTAATCTCAATTTATCGAACGGATTCTTATACGTTAAGAATCGGCGTCGGACCCTATCTTTTCGTTTTACTGTTTTAATTAAATCTTTGCTAAACCAAATAGGATATTTGTGGCTAGGAGCTTTGTGTGTGGGTACAAACTCTAGAATAGCTTTATTAACTATGCCGTTGAATATAGTGAGCATTTCGTTAACGTTCTCACACTCCGAAAATCGTTCATGCCATTACTTATTACATTACTTTTCTAACTTTATAGAAGTGAATCCACTATCTAGTATAGGCACAAAGACCGTATTGATCGCTATGCGCGACCAATTCGCGCGGCATGGAATTCCGCAGGAGTTGATAACTGATAATGGACCCGCCTACGCTTCGAGGGAATTTAGCGATTTTTGTAAATTATGGGGTATCAAGCACATCACTAGTTCACCAAACTATGCTCAATCAAATGGTCAAAGTGAAAGAAGTGTGCAAATAATTAAAAATATTCTAATCAAATCTATAAGATCAGGGACAGACTTTTATTTGGGTTTATTGAATTATAGGGTTACGCCTCGTAATGGTATCAGTTCTCCATCCGAACTTTTATTTGGGCGCCGTTTAAATACGAGATTACCATCGCATGAAATTAAATTAAAACCCAGTCGTAATAACGAAAAAGATTATAAAGAAATGTTACGTAAACAACAGAACGATAAAGCTTACTATGATAGGCGAGCTAAACCACTACCCGAAGTTTCGCCAGGTCAGCCAGTTCTTATCGCGGACAACGGTCAGCGTAAGCACGCTCGGGTGGTAGGGCGCGCGGTGCAACCACGCTCCTACTTTGTTACGGACGATGCAGGTAAAAAGTACAGACGGAATAGGCGGCATTTGGTTAAGTTATCTGCCGGTGCCCAGATGGCCCAACCAGCCTCATCTCCTAGTTCCTCTCGTGCGCCAATGAGCGATGAAGACACATGGGCTAGTCCCACAAGCATCAGTGAATATATTCCGGATGAGGGACTCGACTCTGATGACAGTCGGACTTCATTACATAGTGATGCAAACAATCAACAACGCACGCACAGACGGGCGGCTCTGCTTGCATCGAAAAAAATTAGCAAAGCTGTTTAAGTAATTTCATCAATAACTACCTAATTATAAAATGTTTTTATTTTTTATTACTGTACATTCTGTAATCTTGTAATTTTTTTTTGTATTTACTTTAATTCTAACTTATTTTAGTGTGTAGAATCTTAACTACAGGTACTTAAATATTTCATAGCTACATAAAATTTCGAATTGTACCTACATACATTATTTAGCACTTAGTAACAATGTGTTCTGTTTTAGATAATTTAAATATAGTGTTATATTTTTTTAAAATGTTTATAGGAAAGATGTCGTATATTTGTAGGTAACTTGTATGTTACTTTCTTATAAATAGGTTGAGGGTAGATAATAAATTCAGTCTTTGGTCAACCTGTCTTTCATTCACAACAAAATCCATCGCAAATATCTGTGACCTCACCAAACAAGTCAGATCCCCGATCCTGATACCCGTTGATAGAGAGCGTGTGCGTGTGATCAGCTGTGACCACGACGAGTGTGTCCCGCTCGTCTGTCATAGTCAGGGCCCGCTGCACCGCGTCGTCGAAAGCTGCGGCTTCGTAGATGGCGGTGCGGGCGCGGCCGCGGTGGTGAGCCATGTCGATGTTCCCGCCTTCCACCTGAGGAAGTTATTGCCATTTCATTAGCATTCATTTAGTAGTTTCATTTTATCTAATTTACGTAGAGATATACGAAAACAGAGTTTGGTGGCCACCAAAGGCAACTTCGTATCTCTTCCTAAACTAGACAAAATGAAACTACTACAGATGCATTAAAAATAGCTTATGATAGGTTTAACAAACTGTACGAGTGAATTTTGGAAATTCCTTTGTTTAACAGAATTATATCATAAAATAAGTGGGGGCGCCACTTTAGGTGCTGTTTGCCTTAAAAGACTAGCTGGTGCCCGCGACTTCGTCTTTGTAATTCCCGTCCCGGGATTTGGGAATTCCGGGATAAAATATAGCCTATGTGCTATTCCAGACTACAGTCTATCTCTGTGCCATTCTATTTCAATTTCAGCCAGATCCGTTCTGTAGTTTTTGCGTGAAAGAGTAGCAAACATCCATCCATCTATAGACATCTATAGACGACCGATGTGGCGCGGTGGGCGAAGGTCCGCCTGCGACGCAGGAGGTTGCGGGTTCGATTCCCGCCTCGGAACAAATTTGTGCACGATCTGCAGAAATTTGTTTCGTTGGTCTGGGTGTTTAATATGTATAATTAAAATATCTATCTATGTATATAATGTATTAAATATATCAGTTATCTAGTACCCATAACACAAGCTTTGAGTAGCTTACTTTGGGGCTAGATGGTGCTGTGTGGATTGTCCAGCATTATTTATATTTTATTTATTTATTTATCTATCCATCCTTACAAACTTTCGCGTTTATAATATTATTATTAAAAGATAACGCCATGATTGTTTTTTTCTCGGTATATCGATTAAAACAACAAACAACCCTATCGTTTTTGATGTTTCAGTTTGATTTGAAAGACGGTGCTTTCCTTGTTTCCCCATTTAAATTTGATCGATATCTGACCAGTAGGTAACTTTTTATTTATTCCACTGCGCACTAAGCTGTTTCACACTTGGCCGGCTTTGCTATAATTCGGGGTTGGTAACGACTAGGGCCTAAACTATCTACGTACCAAATTTTATCTAAAAACTTAAGAAGTTACGGAGATTACCTATAACAAACATTCACACAAACTTTCCCATTTATTATAACTAGCTGGTGCCCGCGACTTCGTCTGCGCATGATTTGTATTTCAAGTACTCGCGATTTTACTTGCGTAGTTCCTTTTCCCGTGGGATTTTCGGGATAAAATAAAGCTTATATGTTATTCCAGCTTATGATCTATCTCTGTGCCAAATTTCATCCAGATCCGTTGAGCAGTTTTTGCGTGAAAGAGTAACAAACATCCATCCATCTATCCATTCATACTTACAAACTTTCGCGTTTATCAGTTCAATTCAGTTTGGTTCCCCTGGGCTATACGGGTTTTCAAAAATTTCTCACTGCATGAACGACGCTTTACGCGTCGTTTAGATGCTGTGAGAAATTTTTGAATTAGAATTCCGGTATAAAATGTATCCCATGTCCAATCGTCCCGAGTTCCATTCGAATTTATTCACTTCCGTCGTGATGCGTGGTAAAGAATTGGTTAAAGAATTTTTCTTTCACCCTCTCTCCCAGGGGAACCTTACCGAATTCCGGGATAAAAAGTATCCCATGTCTTTCCTTGTAGTATGAACTCAAATCGTCCCGAGTTTCATTTCAACTCATTCAGCAGTTTCGGCGTGATGCGCGGTAAGGAATTTTATTTTCATACCCTCTCCCATGAGAACCTTACTGAATTCCGGGATAAAAGTATCCTATGTCCTTCCTCGTAATATGACCTAAAATCATGCCGAGTTTCATTTAAATCCATCAAGTAGTTTCGGCGTGATGCGCGTTTACGATACAGACAGACAGACAGACAGACATGAATGAAAAAAATTACAGTTTTGGCTTGAGTATCGATAATAGAGTGCCCTCCAAAAAAAATTTTCAAAATATCTTCCATGTACAGAATTGGACCTGTTACAGTTTTATTATAAGTATAGATAGTAAGATATAGTAAGAAAGATAGTAAGATAAGATAGATAGTAAGATTATACCATAAGGAAGAACCCTTCTTTATTCTTCTGCAGCACTTTGATAGCTGTCTCTGTCATGTCAACAATAGACGGCATGCCCTCGGGTCCGTCGTCCCTCTCGAACTCGTACTGTAGATGGCCATTGGCAAAGATACCTGTGGAAAGTTTTCATCACCATCAGCCTATATTAGTCCATTGATGGACATAAGCCTCCCCTAATGAGCGCTATAGCGCCCTGTCTTCAGCTTGACGCATCCAGCATCTGCCAGCAGTCTTTCGCAGATCGTCATCCCACCTGGCCGGAGGGCGTCCTACACTACGTTTGCCAAGTCGCGGTCTCCACTCAAGAACACGTTTACCCCAACGGTTGTCGGTTCTTCGCGAGATATGGCCGGCCCACTGCCACTTCAACTTGCTAATTCTTTGAGCTATGTCGATATCTGTCGGATGTATCCATTACGAATCCTATCCTTTAAAGAAACTCCGAGCATAGCTCTTTCCATAGCTCGCTGAGCGACTTTGAACCGGTGGTGGTGGAAAGTTTTATGTGTACTTTATTCGGTGACGAATAAACATCGAGGACATTTGATGCGAATGGATAATCCCATATTCTATTCTATCAATGAACATTTTATTTTTACTAGCGACCTGCGCCGGCGTCGCACGGGTGTATTATACATACAACACTTCCTATTGAATCGCTTAATCTTAGAGTTAAATCTAAGTATACATAGAGACAGAAAGAGAGAACCAACTTTGTTTTATATTCGAGTAGCTGCACCGTAACAGTACACAGTAAATACCTCATCATCAATCTAAATAAGTTCACTGCTGGACATAGGCCTCGCCAAATAAGCGCCAAGGCGTCCTGTCATTTGTTTATATTCTTTGACTGTTATAATTTGTTAATAAATGTATTTATATAAAGCTAAGAACTGTAGATAATCAACCCGACTGATTAGTAAAGCAGATTATCTACAGATTCTACTCGCCTAAAACATAATCCGTATCTTCCACATTCATGTTTCTCAACTCTTGATTCTTTCTGACAACGCTGTACTTCAAACCACGGGATTCCTTATCCTGAATGTAAGAGTTGATCAGGTTTCTGCCATCCTGGCGCTTGCAGGACCAATCGTCGAGGGGATCCGAGGGGGAGGCTGAGGAGTTGGAGACCAGCATCTGCATTCCACCTCCAAGGATCACCTGGAAATTGTAGTTAGCGTTTTGGATAAAGCATAAAGAAGACAAGTGGTAGATAAGGGTGATAAATGGTGGCCGCAAAGCCACCTTTGCTTTGTTGATGTGTTGTAAGATTTTATTAACAACGAAAGTTACAGTTTACGAATAGAAACAAATTTAAAATAACATAATACAATTGAAACTTCAGACAGTTACAGACAGTCTAGAGGTAGCTCAACTTCATAAAATAGATTTTCCTCCATCCGATCAATATTAACAGTCGTTGCGTCCCCGAGACGCTGGCTGTATACCACGCTGTATGGCAATACTGATGCGCTGCGCCAGATACTCACCAGCTCTCGGGTCACACGTCGCATCGAATAAATATTTGATGACCAGTTTAGTTGAGTCATACCTGCAGGTCCCTTCCAGGCCAGTCCTCGACCAGCTGCCTCGCGATGTCCTTACACTGGCTGCTGTCAGCTGGCATCCTGTCTTCACACTCCCACCGCCGGTTGGGGCAGTGCGCGAACAGAGGCGCTGGCGTCGCGTGCGTCACCCGCATCGTGGTTACAAAACCTATCAAAATTCAAATCAAAATTGTTTAGTTACTTGCATAAAATATAACCTCTACATACTAAACAGTTATTGGGACACGGGAAGCCGGTGAAGGGAGATAGCAAGACATCGCCGATGTTGTCAGCGACCAGCGACGTTTCCAATAACGCTGACTAAAACGATGATGCTGACATATTTAGCGATCCTTGCTAAGTGTAATGTTTCAATAAGCCTCGATCGGTGACCTAGTTACCGATGAAGTTAATTTCCCTCAATTCTTTTTTTATTGGCAACCATGACAACATTTACGACGTTACGTATGTATGTATAAAAAATTACAGCACAAAACCTAGACACAGTACAGCACATATAAATAAAAGATCTTGTTATCTATGATAATATTATTTAGTATTACTTCATTTGGTGATAAGGAGGTGAATTAAAGTTAATAATCAGCAGCGAAAGATTGGTGATAGCGCTGTTTAGATAATTGAATATAAGAAAGAGCTAACGCATAGTGAAATTGGGCCTAAACAATGCAAAATATTAGTAAAATCTTACTGGCTAAGATCACTTCAAGATCAATAATCATTTCCAAAGTTATACAATCAGTATTTTGTTGTAAAAAATCTATAGGTCCCTACCCTTTAGAGACGAAACCCAAAGTTTGTGAGGTATCTGGGCTCCAGGTATTGCGAAAAATATCTGGACGATCCGACGCGTGACCCGAGAGCTGGTGAGAATCTGGCTCAGCGCAGCCGCATTGCCATACAGCGTGGGAATGCAGCCAGTGTCTTAGGGGTGCTGGGGTGCTTCCGAGTGGTACTTTTATAGATCACTTCAGCTACCTCTAGATTGTCAGCAGTTAATATAAAAATATAAATAGTTAATATAAAATTTTCTTTATTTGTAGTTTTTTTTTTTATTTGTAGTTGAATTATATCATTTATAATATTTTAGTTTTAATTTGTTTCTATTCTTTGATTAGGGACGTAAAGACCTAAGTTTGACACTTGTTATGTAGAGGATGTTGATTAAGTGGAGTTGGAGGCAGTTTACCTAAACATCACAGTCTGTTTTTAACATAGTTTTTGTAATAAAGTTTTAGTCATATGGGTTGAGCACGGAAACACAATAAGTCATAGTCATTTGTTTCAATTTTATATTACCTATACTTGTTGATTTTTTCTATTCCTTGATTGTAATTTACGTTGTTAATAAAGTTCCATAATTTATTACAATTTAGTTCCATTACATACATTACATTAAGTTGTAGTTAATTCTTTCTATTTTTATTATAACTTACATATGTTTTACCTGCGCTTTTTCGAGACTTCAGAGCTTCGGCAGCCAAGGAGCTCAGCCTGGCCGCAGGCTTCAATGACGCCCCACAATCGCCAACAGCCACCGAGGCGTCAACTCCGAGCACCTCCTGGTTCGTCTTAGACCCGCAGAGCAAGGCAGTAGCCGTGCACGACGAGTCTGGTACCATTTTATCTGCTGAGTAAGTCTGGAAATAAGTAAGATTAAACTCAATACATAGTTTATAACAAAGTCGCTTTCTCTGTCCCTATATCCCTATATCCCTTTGTATGCTTCAATCTTTAAAACTTCGCAACGGATTTTGAAGCGGTTTTTTTAACAGATAGAGTGATTCAAGAGGAAGGTTTATACGTATAATAAAACCGTGCGAAGCCGGGGCGGGTCGCTAGTTTACAACAAAAATTAGAGTAAAGGAGTATAAACAAATTTAAACTAATATTTGCAACTGAAACAATTGCACTAAAATCCCAATACATTTGGTCGAATGAAAAAAAAAACCAGCCAAGTGCGAGTCGACTCGCGCACGAAGGATTCCATCATCATTTTTGTTGTATGGGAGCCCCCTTAAATATCTATACGATGTAGTTTTTAATATTTTTTGTTATAGGGCCAACAGAAAAACATGATTTGTGAAAAAATCACTTTTTAACTATCGTGGTTATTGAGATACAGCCTGGTGATAGACAGTGAAGGGTCCCGTTTTTACCCTTACTGTGCGGAACCATATAAATAATAAATAAATAAATAACTCCGGACAGTTCACACAGCATCTTCTAGCCCCAAGCTAAGCAGAGCTTGTGTTATGGGTACTAGATGACTGATTACATACGGAGATATTTTTTATTATACATAGAAAACACCCAAAAATGTATAAAACTTACAATAACCTCGGGTTATTTGACTCTGGCTTATTTTCTATTTGTCCAATGTAAAATTTCACACTAATAATAAAGAATTTAAAAAACGAAAAGAAAAAACAAATTTGTAAAATTAATGCAAAGTTTACTAACTTGGTGCATCAAAATATTCAAGGATTAAGAAGTAAATTATTAGAATTGGAATTGTTCATGAACTCATTTGATATTGACATTATCTGCTTAACAGAACACTGGCTGAAAAGCTATGAGCTCATGTTCAACTTCAGCAACCACCAAGTTGGTAGTTCTTTTTGCAGATCACATGCTATCCGTGGAGGCTCTTTAATATTACTTAATAAACTACTGAAATTCAAAGACCGTAAGGACATAATATGTATGTCTGTTGAAAGCCACATTGAAGTAGCATGTGTTGAGTTGGAGCAAAGTATTGTAGTAAGTGTATACAGCCCACCATCAGCCTCCTTTGAAATATTTGAAAAAATTATGGATGATATGTTATTTAAATTATCAAATTCAAGTAAAAATCTCATAATATGTGGAGACTTCAATATTAATCTTTTAGAAGCTAACTCTCTCAGTAGCAGATTGACTAATTTATTTAATTCTTACAATCTGAGGCCGCTATTTATGGAACCTACTAGAATAACTGAAACCTCAGCAAAATGTATTGATAATATTTTTGTTTGCCTACATGATAAAATTGTTAGTAAAAATGTAATAAGTAATTTAAAATCAGACCACTTAGGTCAAATGATAAAAATCAACATTCAGATGAAAAATAATAGTTGTAAAAGGAAAATAACATATATACCAGTAACCACACATCGATTTGAACGTATGAAATCAAATTGGAATTCAAAACCAACACCTAATTACTCACATAACAACCCAAGTGAGCTATATAGCAGTTTTTTTGAGAAATTTACCTCTGCATTCAATTCCATTTTTACAGCCAGATCGATTGTGGTTTCTGATAAACTTTCATTTAGTGAGTGGGCAACTGTAGGTATTCATAAGAGTAGACAAAAGTTGTATGAACTATATAGTGAAAAAAAATACAATTTTAGCGAAGAGTTCAAAGATAAAGTTAAAAATTACTCAAAAATGTTTAGAAAAGTTTGTCTGATAGCAAAGTCAAATTATATTAGCTCGAAAATTAAAAATAGCGAAAATGTTATTAAATCCACATGGAAAATAATAAATAGTGAGACTGGAAAGGTTAGTACCTATGTTAATGATTATAACTTAAAAATAAATGATTGCTCAATCAAAAACGATGTTGAAATAGCGCAAGCATTTGAAAACTTTTTTACTAACATTCCAATCTCTACTACAAAGAATTTAAACTCTTCTCAAGTGATCGCTGAGTCTTTACTCATAGATAATGTTCCTAAATCCGAAAAAAAATTTAATTTCAACCACGTCGATGAAAAAGATATTGTAAAGGTTTTTAAACTTTTAAATATTAAGAAAACTGCAGATCTCTGGGGCATTTCCGTTAAAATTATTAAACCTTTAATTGAAACTGTAGCACCAGATCTAGCTTTCATATTTAATGAGTCTATTGATTGTGGCGTATTTCCTGATCTAATGAAACATAGTAAAATAACTCCACTGTTTAAATCGGGTAGTAGGTCTGACCCCACTAACTTTAGACCAATATCAGTACTGCCAACATTTAGCAAAGTTGTTGAAAAACTTATATTACACCAATTGCTTAAACATTTCAATGGCAATGACCTGCTACATTGTAAGCAATTCGGGTTTACTCGAGGCAGGTCAACTACTGATGCCGGTGTAGAGTTGGTATCGCATATTTTTGATGCTTGGGAGAAGTCTCAAGATGCTTTAGGCATTTTTTGCGACTTGTCAAAAGCATTTGACTGTGTACATCATGGAACATTAATCAGGAAACTGCATCACTATGGAATGAATGACACCTCTTTGGCTCTTCTTTCTTCTTACTTAAGTGACAGGATACAAAGAGTTGACATTAATGGGAAACGGTCTTCGGGGTCTGTAGTTACTATGGGTGTACCGCAGGGGTCTATCCTCGGTCCTTTCCTATTTTTAGTTTATATTAACGACTTGCCTGATATTGTAAAGAATAATCACGAGATTGTATTGTTTGCTGATGACACTTCTTTAATTTTTAAAATGAAAAGACAATCAACAAATTTCGACGATGTGAATAATGCAATCTCAAAAGTTGTCCACTGGTTTAGCGTCAATAATCTTTTGCTTAATGGAAACAAAACGAAATGTATTAGATTTATTCTACCTAATGTGAAACAAGTTAAGGCTGATATAAACGTAAAAGGAGAAACGTTAGATATTATAGAAAGTACTGTATTCTTAGGAATCACCCTAGACAGTAAGCTTCAATGGGGCCCACATATAGATAAGCTATCAAAAAGGCTCAGTTCTGCGGCATATGCAGTCAAAAAAATCCGTCAACTTACGGACGTAGATACTTCTAGACTTGTTTATTTCAGCTACTTCCATAGTATTATGTCTTATGGTATACTGCTGTGGGGGAATGCTGCAGATATTAACACCGTTTTTGTGTTGCAGAAGAGAGCTGTTCGGGCAATCTATAATATGGGTCCCAGAGAATCCCTCCGTCATAAATTCAAAGAAATTAACATAATGACAGTACCATGTCAATATATTTACGAAAACCTGTTGTACACTCGTAGAAATATCAATAAGTTTCCTAAAAATAGCGATATACACAATGTCAATACTAGAAATAAAAATAAACTAGCTTTGCCTACAACTAGACTAAACAAGGTTAATGTATCTTTCAAAGGGCAATGTATACGCTTCTACAACAAAACTCCAAGTGAGTTGCAAAAACTATCAGTAAATAAATTCAAACAAACTGTCAAAACTATTCTTTGTAAAAAGGCTTACTATAAAGTATCTGATTATTTAAATGATAAAAAAGCTTGGGATGAGTTTTGCTCCAACTCGAAAAATAACAACCTAACAAGGTAAAGATTTCTGTTCGCTTTTTTACTTTACTTAAAAAGATTAAAGTGAACAAAAATCAAAGTGAGCTCTTTATTTCCTAGTTTTAATTATTTATAAAATGTATTTTATGACGTGTCCAAGTGTCCTGTAAGGTCTTATGGAAATAAAGCACTTTGACTTTGACTTTGACTTTGACTTTAACCCTAGATGTAACAAACCTTTAACATTCCAACATGAGGGAACTTCTCAAACGACAGTCTATGCCCTTCCCCTCCTTTGTAGATCCTCGTGGCAGTGACAGTGTTGGGACCCATTCCATCGCCGATGAAGAGGATCACATTCTTGGCTGTGTTGAAATTCCGTTCTATCGTCAATGCTTCTGCTAGCTCGGCCTCTGCTAAGGCTTTCCAGTGAGCTTGGTCTGAGAGGAAAGTAAAAATGTTAAAGGAAAGTAAAAATCTCATTCTTTCCACAGTCCTTACTAATGATATAAACGCAAAAACGATTGGAGTATCGATGTCAGTTACTCTTTCACGCTATAGGTAACTACCGAATGGAACGGACTGAATTTTCAAAAGTGGACATAATTCTATATCCAGGTATTTATTTCATTGAAAAGGAGGAGACGTTTCCTTCCGTTTTTTACAGTAATAAAGAATTCGTCTTTTTACGAAAATACAGGAGACGTTCTCTCCAAAGTTGCTCAGACGAAATACCGTTCATTCAAATTCACACTAAGCAAACAAATTACTCGCAATCCCAGCGCGGGGATTATAGGCATTACCCCTAAATGATACAGTCAGTTGGCGCTCATTGGGGGAGGTGCATGTCCAGCTGTGGTATACGTTGATGATGATGATGAAACAACTTACTCACACAAACAAATCACGCTGGGTGTCTCCCACAATCGTCACACTTATCATAACACTACAGAAACATTCACCCACCTTATGTCAGAACTACAGGTATTTATTACATCACTACATAGTATAAAACAAAGTCACTTTCTCTGTCCCTATATCCCTATGTCCCTATGTACAACGCTTAAATCTTTAAATCTACGCTACGGATTTTGATGCGGTCTTTTTTAATAGATAGAGTGATTCAAGAGGAAGGTTTATACGTATAATAAAACTGTGCGAAGCCGGGGCGGGTTTCTAGTATATTATAATTATTATTACAGAAACTTTAGATAGGTTGTTACCTATCTAGAGTTTCTATATTCTAGTACACAACAGTTGAACTGGTGACCCGTAATACAGATTCAATTCACCTAAAATAGGCACTGGTCTTTCACAAAGTTAGCTATAACATTTGTATACCTACGCAATACTTGCACTATTTATTCCAGCAACTGAACTTCTATTGTGAGAAAATGTTAAAAATATCTGTAAGTATTTGAATTGAAAATCATATAAAATCAAAACACAAAAACCTTTCGGTAGCGAGCAACGCGAAAGTGCAACCAGAGCACACAACACAATCACTTGTCGCGAGCACATCCTTCTTACTAATTGAACATTATCTACTTGTGACTCTACCTACTACAATAAAGTTTATACCTATAGATCTGCGAGTACATAACTAAATCATATCGTACCTACAGTGGCGCAATATGTGTAGGTTTTTAATCGCGAGTAAGAGCGAGTAATACACATTGGGCGTTGGTGCTGCGTTCGGTGCGATATTGTACCGTATCCTTATTTAGTTTATATTAGTATAACATTTTATAAAAACGAAAATTACAATCAAGGATTAGGAGAAAAATTAACTAGTATTTACACAATTTAATCAATTGAGCTAACTGCAGACGGTTGCAAACAATCTAAATTTAGCTTAATTGATTCATGTCAGTCGAAAAGTCACCAGTGGAAAGCGTCCCCAAGACAATGGCTGCATTACCACGCTGGATGTCAATACCTACTGATCTAGTTTAGGAAGAGATACGAAGAAGAAGTTGCCTCTGGTGGCCATCAAACTCTGTTTTCGTATCTCTTCCTTAATTAGACAAAATGAAACTACTACAGATGCATTAAAAAAAAGCTTATGATAAGTACCTATATCAAACTGTACGAGTGCATTTTGGAGATTCCTTTGTTTAACGGAGTTATATGATAAAATAAGTGGGGGCGCCACAGTGGTAATTACAAAGTATTGAATGTTTTGTTAGTTGGTAGATTTAAATATTAAGCGTGTTTTTTAATATAACGTAAAAAAGAAACCAATAACCACGACCACTCTGCCAAGAGTACACGACTAAGAAGAAAAAAGAAACTTTGATTTTTTCATTCATTACTTTTTTCCCTGTTAGGTGGATAGGAGAAACTTATCGCGGTTTCCCGCTTGAAATTTTTGCTTGCCTGGCTGAGATGGAACTCGTGACAAATAAAATAAATAAATAAATAAACAACAGATATGTTTTTTTGCCTTTTTAGAGGTACCTAATGGTACGAAATCCTTCGTGCGCGAGACCGAATTTCACTTTGCCGGTGTTTTCATAATTAGGCAGGCATGGTCCAAACGCTTAGCGCCTTCTAACCCTTTGTCATACACAAAGGGTTATTAGAAGGTTTATTCCAAAAGAGCTGGAAATCAGTCCCATAGAGATAATAATAACAATAAAGCCATTTATTTCTCAAAACAATTAATAACAAACAATTATAGCATTATATTGAAACCATTGAAACCATTGAAACCATTTATTTATTTGTTAATTGTGGTATGCAGATGATCTTAAATTTAACTTACGTTCTACACAATCTACTCTTTCGAGCGTACAAATTATTATTATTTATTGATTTGATTGAGCATGCACATGTAACATATTTCAAAAATTATAAAGTTAAAAATTAAATAAAATTTCACATAAACAATCATAATAATTCCATAGATTATCCTTATACCTAAGTCAATATTCTAGAATTCAATTTTATGTATCAGTCAATAATCAATAATGTCAATAATCAATAATGTCAATACTCGTATATATGATTAAATTAAGTATTGTAAAATTAAATATCATATTAATTGAATTTAGTTAGCATGCATTATAATATTTTTTTTGAGATAGATATAATTTTTGACACAAAAAAATACATGTTTTGGTTAGTAGTATCTTAAATCCTATGTTAGGTTTATCTAGATACTAGGGTTCTCTAAAACTAGGTACTTATGCTTAAAACTTAACACGAATATAATTATGCAGTGTCGCATTCAAACACAGCGGTCTACGTGTAGCGCTCTGCATGGCATGCATGCATTTGGGATGTCCAATTATAGACATAGGCCTCCTCCATTCTGTTCCACTCGTTCCTGTCCCGTGCCAGTCGTATCCAGACGGCGCCTGCGACGCACACGATGTCGTCCGCCCAGCGCCGGCGCGGGCGCCCGGGCGGGCGGCGCTCGCCGCGCCCGTACCAGTGCGTCGCCTCTTACTCCATTGTCGAAAGTTCTTGCAGTATGTCCCGCCCATATAGTGATACCCAACTAACATTTTGGTGTCAGTTACAGGTTTTATTATTACTTTTATCTGTTTTGCGATGTATGCCTACATATCTATGATGTATGCCTACATATCTATCATAAAAGCTATCGTAGCATAGGTATATGTTTGGATTGAGTGTCGTTTGAAACGTGTAACGGATAGAATAAATCGGTACCTATTTAGAAGAGTGAACATCTTTTTCATTTGAGCGCCTTAGCGCGCCGTCCACCAAACCTTATAGTTTAATGGAGTAATAATGATCTCAGTTGTAACTATACACTATATAGGGTAGTTAAAATATAAATTCAGCTTTTAAAGTGTTAATAGTATTATACTGAACTATGTTAAACAACTTTTAGAGTTAGAATAGTGCTAACTGCAACAATAGCTTTAACCTGTTTGTAACACCCAAATCTATACAACGGTGCTCGCTTGGGATAATACCTCAATGGAACCTCTACCTAACGAATGGAGTTAACTAAACTCGTTGGCTGGGTTCCATAAAGAAGAGATTTGTCATAAGCGGACAGATAAAATCTTGTTCTTGTCAATTTCTTACAAAAAGTATAATTTCCCGATGTGTCTATCCATTCCGTGCAGATTTATGATTTTCTTGGAGAAAATAAGTACCTATTGACAAAAAGGAATGTTATGTGATCACCTCTAAGGGGAAAAGATAAATAAATATCCCGAAGTCTAGATCAAGATGGTAAATAAGGTGGTAAAGAGTGGGATTTGCATAGGCTTTGGAATACTCGCTGTGATGGCCGGCTTTATCATGCTATTGGGCTGGCCAGTTTATTTCATGAAGCAATACAAAGAGGTAAGAGTTTCGCTTCGAAGTAAACCCAGGGCGATTGCGGCGAAAGAATGGACCCCTCTAACTCAGCCAACTCGAACTCGGGGATGTCGTTAAAGCACATTAAGGGAACCTACAAGGAGAAAAGTAGTACTATCTTCCTACCACTATCAGCCATCCATCTACCAACATCCATTGCAATCATCTACAGACCCCTTTGCGATCGTCTACCAACCGCACTTGCGATTGTCTACAGACTTCCCTTGCGATGGTCTACAGACTCTACCTAGCGATGGTCTACAGACCCCACCTTTCGATCATCTACATACCTCCCTTGCGATGCTCCACCAACCCCACTTGCAATTGTCTACAGACCCCATAGCGATTTTCCACCAAACCCTACTTACGATCGTCTATAGACAACTCTTGCGATCGTCAACCAATCCCGTCCATATACCTCCCTTGAGATCGTCTATAGAACTCCCTAGAGATCGTCTATAGAACTCCCTTGAGATCGTCTATAGAACTCCCTAAAGATCGTCTATAGAACTCCCTTGAGATCGTCTATAGAACTCCCTAAAGATCGTCTATAGAACTCCCTTGAGATCGTCTATAGAACTCCCTTGAGATCGTCTATAGAACTCCCTTGAGATCGTCTATAGAACTCCCTAAAGATCGTCTATAGAACTCCCTTGAGATCGTCTATAGAACTCCCTTGAGATCGTCTATAGAACTCCCTTGAGATCGTCTATAGAACTCCCTTGAGATCGTCTATAGAACTCCCTAGAGATCGTCTATAGAACTCCCTAGAGATCGTCTATAGAACTCCCTTGAGATCGTCTATAGAACTCCCTTGAGATCGTCTATAGAACTCCCTAGAGATCGTCTATAGAACTCCCTTGAGATCGTCTATAGAACTCCCTTGAGATCGTCTATAGAACTCCTTAGAGATCGTCTATAGAACTCCCTAGAGATCGTCTATAGAACTCCCTTGAGATCGTCTATAGAACTCCCTCGCCCCACTTGCGATCGTCCATAGACCCCCCTTGCGATCGTCTACAGACCTCCCTTGTTTGGCATGTGGGATTATAATGTAACTAGCGACCCGCCCCGGCTTCGCACCGTTTTATTATTCGTATAAACCTTCCTCTTGAATCACTCTATCTATTAAAAAAACCGCATCAAAATCCGTTGCGTTAGTTTTAAAGATTAAGCACACAAAGGGACATAGGGATATAGGGACAAAGGGGCAGAGAAAGCGACTTTGTTTTATACTATGTAGTGATAGAGTGAAGATGAAGAGATTTATGATACTGGAATCGGTTTATAGAGCTTAAATGGGTAATATACACATTTTGAATGAATGAATGAATGAATGAATAAATGACTGCGCTAACATTTCTTCTAGGTTAGTACTTCTTTTCTAATCAATGTCCGTAGATAGAAAATTACTTAGAACTTGGTTATAATACACAAACAGTAAGGAATTAAAGAGTTTACGACTGTTAATAACGAATACTAAAACAGCAAACCAGCTCAACATTTAATGCTGTATTGACACAGGTGCCAAAGCAGTGCTGGTTTTCAGCGGTTTACATCGAGCCCGTACGTCTGAGTATGAAATGTAATTAATAATGCTAATAATGTTTGGAGTCAGTAATACCTACAGGAAAATTGAAACGAAAATGCAAATTTTCTTCATCTGGTACATAAATCTTTGTATTATAATAAATGGGAAAGTCTGTTTGAATAATAATAATAATAATTCCGGACAGTCCACACAGCATCATCTAGCCCCAAGCTAAGCAGAGCTTGTGTTATGGGTACTAGATGACTGATATACGTAATACAATATATTACATAGACTAGCTGATGCCCGCGACTTCGTCCGCGTGATTTTTTATTCCTTCAATTATAATATTTTGTAGATCGAAATACCTTATAATGCTTCTTTGAAGACAACATTCGATATAAACTGGTTTGGAACAATGGCTGACTTACACGGGAGAAACTAACATAAAGCCTAACAAAAAGTATAAATGAAAATGAAGCATAGTCAATCCTTGATGAATATGTAAACGCACTTTATTCTTTCTCAATTCAGGGTATTGTAAATAATCTGAATCTTCAGATGAAATCGACATTCTATTGAGCAAGTACCGAAGTCGATCAGACTCCAACCGAGCTTGGTGTTGTTCTTCGGTTTCTTTCTGTCGTATTTCTTTTACTCTCTCCCTTTCTATAAGTAATAAATACTCGCTTTCCTGATGTATGCGTTCATAGCCAACCCTGGCTAAATCTTATCGTTGCTGGTGTCGATCATCACGTCTTTGTGAATCACTAACAATATTTTGACGATTTCAAGCATTACGTAAATGCTCCTCACGCTGGGTAAACGTCTGTGAGGTGTAAGATAACGAATGACTCTCACAATCAGCTGTAAGTCATGCTTCTCTTTCTTGGCTGGTTTTCAGCGATCGAGACGCAGCCGTGCGGCTACGCTAAGAGCTCAAGCGAGATTTTCTTTCACTAAAGGTCTCTGAGACTCGTGACAACGTATGGCGTTCTCGCTCAGCTGTAAGCCGTACATTCCACTGGTTTCCAGCGATCTAGACGCAGCTGCGATTCGCTGATGACATAGTCTTAATGGCAGAGTCGCTAGAGGAGCTGACTCACTTGCTGAACGGCTTAGCCTCAGCCTCGCGATGCATCGGTCTTGGCATGAATTTGGATAAAACCAAAGTCAGGATCAACGGCCAAATTGATCCAGGACATAGATCCGCTATGGCACTTCGTTCTTCGGTCGGAGAGTCATGAAATGAAATTTGCGACATCTGCAAATATCGTAGAAATCTTTTCTGTACACCCTCTAAGCGAGAGATATACATATTATACCTAGGGTTACATACCTGTGAACCATATTCCAAGTGGCTGCGCTCATAAAAACAGTTGAGTATTTTAAAAGTTGTTACATTTGAGAAATCGCGAGACATCCTGAGGTTGAAACCTAACGCTTTCGATGCCTTCCCAACTATTGTATTAATGTGTTCGTCAAATCAGAGTTTACTATCAAACGTAACGAGCAGATCTTTTATCTTGACTACCCTTGTTAATTGTGTGTTTTGAAGAGTAAAATTTAATTTAAGGACAAAAAGTTTACGGGTAAAAGAACAGACATAGCATTTAGAAATGTTTAAATCGAGCTTGTTGAGTTTAGGTAGTAGCTAGGCCGGTCATATCTCGCGAAGAACCGACAACCCTTGGACGAAAGGTGTTCTTGAGTGGAGACCGCGACTTGGAAAACGTAGTGTAGGACGCCCTCTGGCCAGGTGGGATGACGGTCTCCGATAGACTGCTGGCAGATGCTAGATGCGTCAAGCTGAAGACAGGGCGCTGTGGCACTTATTAGGGGAGGCCTATATCCAGCTATGGACTAACATAGATTGATGATGATGATAAGACGCAGCCGTACGGCTACAGTGAGAGCTCAAGCGAGACTATTTTTCAGTAAAGGTCTCTGCGACTCGTGACAACGTATGGTGTTCTCGATCAGCTGTAATTCGTGCATCTCTTTCTTCACTGGTTTTTTAGCAATGGAGACGCATTCGTGCGGCTACGCTGAGAGCTCAAGAGTGCGTCTCTTCCAGTGAATGTTTGTAAGAGCGTAGCCCTTGCCTCACTACTTTCCCAGACAACGTGATGACGTTCAAGATCAGCTCTTAGAAGGGCTTATCGTTGAGAAGAACTTTCCATACTGCCTGGCATTCTCGAGCCGCAGAAAGTCTCGCCTCACGATCTTCAGTAGATTCTTGGCATCTATCCTTAATTTTTTGGCTTCTCTTGACTGACTGAGAGAGACTCGACCTTTTCTAAGCATTGTGTACAAATAAGAATTTATAATAAATGTTACAGTGTAAGTACTTATTCAATGTCTAAGTTAATAAAAAACTGAATATTGTTATCAAATATATTTTTAAGAAAACAATTTTAATTTATGATATTACTAATCCAACAGACCTACGGAGCTGAGACACTCACGGTAAAGCTGGTACACCAGTTCAAAGTCGCTCAGCGAGCCTTGGAAAGAGCTATGTGAGGAGTTTCTCTAAAGGATAGGATTCGTAATGAATACATCCAACAGAGAACCAAAGATATCGACATATGTAGCTCAAAGAATTAGCAAGCTGAAGTGGCAGTGGGCCGGCCATATCGTGCGAAGAACCGACAACCTTTGGTGTACACGTGTTCTTGAGTGGAGACCGCGACTTGGCAAACGTAGTGTAGGATGCCCTCCGGCCAGGTGGGATGACGATCTGCGAAATACTGCTGGCAGATGCTAGAAGCTGAAGACAGGGCGCTATGGTGCTCATTAGGGGAGGTTTATGTCCAGCAGTGGACTAATATAGGCTGATGATTATGTGAATCCAACAAAAAATATTGCTGTTACTCATAGAATACAAATTATTTTTTAGTATCTTTGAGTCGTGACCATCCGCAATAGCCCGCTCGCGCGTTCTGAGCCCGCGTGACAGGTTGTGTTATTATTACTCACTAGCTGGTGCCCGCGACTTCGTCTGCGCATGATTAGTATTTCGAGTACTCGCGATTTTACTTGCGTAATTCCCTTTCCCGTGGGATTTTCGGGATAAAATAAAGCCTATGTGTTATTCCAGCTTATAATCTATCTCTGTGCCAAATTTCATCCGTTCAGAAGTTTTTGCGTGAAAGAGTAACAAACATCCATCCATCTATCAATCTATCCATTCATACTTACAAACTTTCGCGTTTATCAGTTCAATTCAGTTTGGTTCCCCTGAGCTATACGCGTGTGTACGCGTCGTTGAGATACTGTGAGAAATTTTTGAAAACTCGTATAGCCCAGGGGAACCAAACTGAATTCCGGGATAAAATGTATCCCATGTCCAATCGTCCCGAGTTCCATTCGAATTCATTCACTTCCGTCGTGATGCGTGGTTAAAGAATTCTTCTATCACCCTCTCTCCCAGGGGAACCTTACCGAATTCCGGGATAAAAAGTATCCCATGTCCTTCCTTGTAGTATGAACTCAAATCGTCCCGAATTTCATTCCAACTCATTCAGCAGTTTCGGCGTGATGCGCGGTAAAGGAATTTTACTTTCATACCCTCTCCCATGAGAACCTTACTGAATTCCGGGATCAAAAGTATCCTTTGTCCTTCCTCGTAGTATGACCTATAATTATGCCGAGTTTCATTTCAATCCATCAAGTAATTTCGGCGTGATGCGCGTTTACGATACAGACAGACAGACAGACAGACAGACATGAATGAAAAAAAATAAAGTTTTGGCTTGAGTATCGATAATAGAGTGCCCTCCAAAAAAAATTTTCAAAATATCTTCAATGTACAGAATTGGACCTGTTACAGTTTTATTATAAGTATAGATTATTCAGCAGTGAACTGAATTCTCTCGGTATACCTACTATATGTGTACTTTCATATGGGATTAGTAAAAAGTTGTTAATATGAAATTTCATGATAATGGCAGTATCAGTATTCAGAAGCTATCCCACGGGAACTCTTTAATATATCAGGATAAAAAGTATCCTATATGTTGACCAGGGATCTAGGCTACCACCATACAAAATTTCATTAGAATCGGTCCAGTAGTTTCGGAGATTATCCCGTACAAACAGACAGACAAACAGACAAACAGAGAAATAAGAAAATTGAAAAAAAATGAAATCAATTGTATTATACTTCTTACATCTCCCTGACTCGGTTTATGGCATTTTTTTTCATTGTACAGAAATTCGACCTCTACGATTTTATTATATGTATATAGATAGATATTTTTTATTATATATAGAAAACACCCAGACCAACGGAACAAATTTCTGCAGATCTTACACAAATTTATTCCGAGGCGGGAATCGAACCCGCAACCTCCTGCGTCGAATGTTTGTTATAAGTAATCTCCGTAACTACTTAAGTTATTTAGATGAAATTTGGTACGTAGATAGTTTTGGAAATTTTAACCTCCGAAGGGTTTAAATGGGGTGGTAAAGTTTGTGTGAAAAAATAATAAATTCCTTGGTTTGATTCACTCAAAACTCGGTATAAATAAACTGCAATGTAAATAATTCAAGATGTGTTTTTTATGTTCACGAAACTAACCCTAGGAGGCGTGCAATAAATTTCTGAAATTTGACAAATTCATTTCCATGCGGGCGAAGCCGCGGGGCGCAACTAGTTATTAGAAAATTTAATTTGCAACAAAAAATGTTCGTATTTTTTTTTATCAAATAAATAGTTTAAGAGATATATCGTAAAAACCATTTCAACCCCTATTTTCAAGATGGCGGCCGTGGGACAAGGGTGGCGACCCCACAAACTTGGTTTTAGCTTTACACTGACCCCCCTACACATCAAAAAAATAAAATTGCGTCCTCTAAAAAACGCAACCCCAAATGTAACTTTTCAATGGACTACCTGTCTTAGGTGTGTTATGGTGAAAATACACGACGACACTAGACACCAGACACTAAGGCGTCGTCCTAATTGGGAGCGATCGTACGATGACACGATGCGTTCTCGTCGTGCGATGAGTTCAAACATACAGATTTCATCAGAGTTTCCTATTTGAACCACGCAAGTGATCGTGCGAGCACATAAAATGCTTAATAATGATCGTACGATGCCTTTGATCGTGCGATCATGTAATCAAAATAACAGATCTCTTTTGAGTGTCCTAATCGGTTATCTACTCGATGCGTTGACGCGCGAGGGGCGTCATCATCGTTGACGGCATCACACGATGGACATCGCGCGATCTATTAGGACACCTGTTAGGTCATCGCACGACGACTTTGATCGTGAGATGACAAACGCATCGCGCCATCGTACGATCGCTCCCAATTAGGACGCCGCCTAAGTGTATAGGTACATCGAATGTCTGTGTGTGTACAGCGTCGCGACACCACAGGCGACACTTAGTTGCCCATGTAATGACGGTGTCGCGACACTAGTGTCATTTCTGTCGAGTGTCAGAGTCGTCGTGTATACTTACCTTTACACGCTTGGATTGGTCACAGTGAATCACCCCCCTGGTCTAATATCACCCCTTTCAGATGATGATCATGAAGCCTACCTCTGTATCATACAACATATGGCAGGACCCTAAAACACCCTCCTATATGGAGTTCTTCTTATTCAATCTCACGAATACTGATGAGCTTCTGATAAACAGCTCGGACCATTATAAACTGAAGCCGATAGTTGAGGAGTGTGGCCCTTATGTTTACAGAGAAGATATCGTTAAGGTAAGCTATCTCTTAAATTAAAATTATATTATACACACAAGTTAAAACTCTTCAGAAACAAAGAAAATTATAATAAATTATACATGCAGATAACTATACCGCGATTCAAAAACAATGTTGTGTTTTCATTCATAAATGTCTTTTACAAAAAATATCTATGATTCTTATTCAGATATAGTTTTACAATCGAAACAGTTGAGCTTACTGCAGACTGTTGCAAGCAGTCTAGAGATACTCGTAGCTTAATGGACACATTAATACCAATCGAAGGCGTTCTTAAGACGCTGGCTGCATTGCACCTACACAGGGGCAATGCTGATGCGCTGCGCCAGTGACTCAAACGAAGTCGAACAAGTGTCAATGTAAGTACATATGTGTACAAGCAGCATTTATCTGAGCAAAACCTACTAAGCTCAGAATAGCTAAGAGACGGTTACATATTATAATAATTAAACCCATCATAACTACTTTCGATATAACTACGGTCGATTCACATATGTTCATAACGGATATTAGCCTACTCAGGTACTGTTTAACTTACATAATTTTAATTAAACTATAATTAATTGAACTAACGAACGATTAATCTAATGTTTTTTTAAGATATTGAATGTTTGCACTATGTTTGAAATAACTAATGGATGACTCGCCTACGGTTTATCAATACTGCCCGCCGCGTTGGATTTATTTTAAAACTAGTTGTGCCCCGATGCCCGATAGTTGACCTTTTTTGTATTTTTTGAATTCTATGCGTCGGGGTAGTTTTTTATGTTTTTTTGGTTCCATCGCGATTCGCCATAGCTCGGGCGCTTCGGGAAGTGCAGCCTCTCCGCCATTGCGTAACAAGGGACAGGCACCGCGCGTGCCGCAGCGGCTGAGGCTAGAAGCCGAAGCTGCGGAGGCGAGCAGTGAGGGATTCACTAGTGAGCACTCCCTTCGCGCCTCCGGCTTATTAAATACACTCTAGGGGCGCCACGCACAAGACCACGTGGAGTCGGGGTACTCTGTGTCGGATCCGTCACTCGAATTGAACCTACTCAACTCATATCGGAATGCTCTGTATCGGGGTAATTCTTCATGATATATTCACCTCTAACGCCGAGGTCATTGAACTTCGGGATCAATCACCTGAACCAAAGTTGCACCCCTAGTAACCTTCTTCACGACTCAATTAAAAAATATATATTGTGTTACATATACATGAAAAAAAATCCTGATCACAGATCTGTAGGTAGGTGAGTCGTCCGTTGTTTCAATCAACATTAGGTTACTTAATTGTAGTTGTTCTAACCGTAGGTTAATAAACCGTGTATAAACCATAGGTGAATTCTCCTTCATGGATATCGTTCATTAGTTATAATAAAATTCTGTGAAACAAGCTGTAGGTATTTTATACAGTAGGTCTTTTGGCTTTAGTTTTTTCAAAAATAGTTGTAATAAGTTTAGTTCTTATAATATGAAACCTAAGATACATCACCCCGCAGAAAATCCTACAGTTCCTAGCAACTTCAACACACAATAGTGGCGATCACAATAGGCCTTCATGGCCGCAGTGATTCGAAAAAAACACCTCGATATAATAAAAAAAATAGGTTTTCTTAATTATATTGATGTTTTATTTGTTCTGAAAGGTTTAAATCATAATGTAGTAAGCATACGTTATCTAGTATACTCATTACAAAAGCACTACTTAGTTTGGGGCTTGCAATGCTGGGTGAGTTTGATAGTTTATTGTATTAATTTCTCTGGTTGTCCACAGGAGAATATAACATGGCATAAAAACAGCACAATAGAATTTGTGAATCAGCGGAAACTAACGTTCCAACAGGAAATGTCTAAAGGGAGTTTAACTGACCGCATTACCACTGTAAATCCTTATCTAGCGGTAAGAAGGTCCGAAACATAATTCAGCCGTAAAAATAGTCGTCGCCAATAGTAATAATAGAACCGTCACCTTTTCATAATTTTTGCAAGTATTTTCAAAAAACTCCAAACACAAAAAATTGCAAATTATCGAGGATTCTGTAGATATACTGTCGAATCAATAGATTTTTTTCTGACAAGGCTTTCTTTTCCAGACATTAATTTACAAACATCGGTGGTTCAGCCCACATTACTACGTTTATTACGAAAGCGAGGTGCAAAAAAGATTAGATCGCCTGCAGTTAATAGCGGAAATAAAACAAAGAAACAAAGAACGGCGCGAAAGACATAGAGATAATCTCCTTGTAATACCTTGGCAGGAGCCGGTGCCAGATCCTTTGCCGAAAATAACGGATTCATACGACGATTTCCGGAAAGAAATAGAAAAAGAACACAAAACAATGTACACCACAGCCACAGTTTCCCAATGGTTGTTCGACGGCGTGAAATTTCCGATAAGTGAAAAGTTACCAAAAATGAAATTTGGGCCAGACAGAGCGTGGGAATTCGAAAGTTATTTATTGACTGTACCATTTGACACTTTTGGATGGTTTTATGAAGTGAGTTTCTAAAAGATCAAAAATATTGAACTTTTTACTTCAGGCTTACAAAGTAAGTTCAAAGGCAAGTAAAATTCGCAAGAAGTTTTAAATGAACTTAATTAGAAACAACCTGCTCTAGCTGCTAAAGCCACATATATATATTATCCCAATGGCAATATGCTCAAACCCCTTTAATAAATCAATATCTTTATTTCTTTAGGCTGACAAAATGATCACTTAGACAAGTCAAATTTTAAACTATACTATATATACATAATTTTCAAAGTAATATAAGAAATAAAGTGATAATTGATTTTCTCTTCGCTTAAAAATCTTATGTCCACTAGTGGAAGAAGTGTAAAATAAAACACTAGCACGTTTATAACTTATGTGTCTAATACAATGTTTGTTTTATAAATTAATAGCACCCCGCGGCTTCGCCCGCGAACCAGAGTTTATTTATCGTACAAATTTCAGTAATTTATTGTAGGTAACCCTAGGGGTTACTGTGTAAAAATAAAAAATACATAATGATTAATTATTCAGTCCATTATTTATACCGAGTTTTGAAGTAAGGTAAGACTGTCATGTCGGTGTGGAACTGAGCGACATCTGACCAAGCATTAAGGGCTCCCACACAAAACTGCGATTTGATGCGATGCGATGCGATCACGAACTTGAAATGCGAATTTCTGCGATGCGATTTTGTGCGGCGAACCGTTTGGTAACCGGTTGGGTTTTGAATAGGGAGTTCAGTTGCTTCAGACGGAAGCTTATTAAAGAAGCGTACACAATTGCCAAAAAACCTATAGTGCGAAAAAACCTACGATCGCCAGTTTGTATGTTCGGCATTGAGATTGTGCTATATCTCCTCAACAATATTATAAATGCGACAGTTTGTATGGATGTATGGATGTTTGAATCTCTTTCACGCCAAAACTACTGAACAGATCGGGATGAAATTTTGAATAAACGTGGCTCTGGCCCTGGAATAACACAAAGGCTACTTTACATAAATCAGTTCCCATGGAATAGAAAAAGCCTTGAAATGGTTCCATAGAAAAAACGCGTGCGAAGCCGCGGGCAAATGTTAGTATCATATAATTAGACTCAATATTTACAATTACTACAATATTTTGTTATAAGCCTGTTTACATAGAATAGTTTTAACCTTCACCCGCCGGGCCACATCGGTCAGCAATTGCTTTTCATTACATATTTGTCTTCACAGCGTTGGGGTCCTGAGTATGAAGGTTCATACGTCATGAATACAGGCAAAACTGTCTTTGAGGACCTCGGTAAGATACACAACTGGCGTGAAGTCTCTAATACCGTTTACAAAGGCAGATGCGGTAGAGTGCGGGGAGAAGAGCTTTGGGGTCCGTATTGGGGAAAACCCAAAACCATCTCTATCTTCAATAGTGATATTTGCACGTAAGTGTCTGTTTATAACTGTACTTTTTTTCTGTTTATTTGGTGTGCAATACAGTATTATTGATTTTGTTATTTTAACTGTATATTTCTGCATAAAGGTTTTCAGCAATGAAATTATATTCGGGATTTCGGGTTTGCTAAAACGCGAATTCACAATTTAACTGCTTATTCAAAGTTAGCTGTTATTAATTTCACGTGAATGAGCATAATGTTCACGGTTCACGTAGAAGAAAGTTCTGAGATAAAAATACACTCGAATTGAGTCACCCCCTTTTTTAATATCTTAAAAATTAAGGAGTCCGCGGATGGATGACCTCCCAATACAAACGGAATAAGTACCGAAATGATTTGTAATTCGATCATATTTCCACTAAATTTTGTTAAGCCTGTATTTTTTTTAGTTACATGGTCTTCAATAGAGCTGTAGAAAAAAAAATCCGGGGCCTGAAATCTGTCGAATATCAGTTACCAGAAAACGCCTTCAATAACCGACATAAGGCAACAGGCGACGTATGTATATAATTTATGATTTTTTTCATTTTTTATCCATAAAAACCGTCACACACAGAAGCCATGGTCAAAGGCAAAGGCGTGCGATTTATCCTATAGAATCATAAAGAGAGGCGGTGGCGGTGCCCATTAGGTAGGAAATAATAATAATAAGCCTTTATTGCTGTTTTTACATATACGTATATCTTTTAAAACTATGCCTTATTACTAACTTATTATCTAGGTATTTATATTATAAATCTAAATCGGCAAACATTGGTTTTTCAGTGACAGCTTGTCCTCCGACATAGGCCTCCTCTAAAGATTTCCAAATACAGTTGTTTAGTCCAAATATAGTGGACCGGCTATTTTCCTAATGTCATCTTCCCATCTTTTAAATTGTCTACCTCGATTTCTTTTGCTATCTCTCGGGTACCATTCTGTTATTAATTTTGTCCATTTCTCTTTTCTTTCTCTTAGCATATGTCCAGTCCATCGCCATTTTAATTGTCTATGAGTTGTATGTGCATTTTTAAATTTAGTTTTCGTCTTTATTTCTTCTAACTTCACCCTGTCTCTTCTTCTGACTCCTATTGTACTTCTTTCTATTACATTTTGGCAGACCTTGATCTTTCTTTCTAATTGTTCGGTCAGGGTCCATGTTGGGCAGCCGTATAGTAGACATGGCATAATGCACGTTTCATAGAGTTTCCTTTTTTCTTTCATTGGCATATGTTTATCTTTCATTACTTGACTCAATGACCAAAAGCGTTTCCAAGTATTAGTAGTTCTTCTCTCTATTTCCTTACTCATGCAATCTTCTGTAGATATTAGCTGTCCTAAGTAGACATACTCGTCTACGTATTCTATTTCTTCGTTATTTACTTAAATCCTATCTGTATGTGAAGAATTAGTCATTATTTTTGTTTTAGTTATGTTCATTGTTAGGCCTGCATTCGCACTCTCATCTGATAGTTGTTGTAACATTGACTCTAGGGTTCTTGGGTTGTCTGAGAATAGTATGAGGTCATCTGCAAAGCATAGGTGGCTGAGTGTTTCTCCGTTTATATTCAGACCATTATTTGTCCAGACCACTTTCCTAATAATCATTTCCTGAACCGCAGTAAATAGTTTAGGTGAAATAGGGTCTCCTTGGCGTACACCTCTTTTAATGGGAAACTCCTCGCCAGTAGTTTCTAGTTTTATTTGCGCAGTACTCTTAGTGTAAACGTTTCTGATTAATTGAATATATTTTGTTTGTACCCCTTGTTCGTTGAGTGCATCCCATATGTATCCATGCTCTAATGTTTTTGTATTTTGTAGCAATTACTGGCAATGTAGTTTTGAGTAATTCGTTTGTCACTAGGTCTGATCCGGGTGCTTTATCTAGTTTTTGAGAGTTGATGGCTTTTATGGTTTCACCTTTTAATTTGTTCTGTGTCTTCTTTAAGCCTTTGAATGTGTTGTTCTTTATTTTTTCTTTTATATAGATTGCGATAGTATTCTGTAGCAATTTTGAGTATTTCTGGTCTTTTACCTGTAGATTTACCATCTCTTTGCTTCATGTTTGGTATCCAGTCTTTTTTGTCATTTAGTTCTTTCAGTGCTTTTCTTATTCCTCCGCTTCTTTCTATATGTTTTTTCAGTGTGGATAGTCTTTTTGTATTTCGTTCTTTTCTTATTTGTTCGTTTATCTTTTTGCTTACTTCTGCTATTGCTTGTCGACTATCTTTATTTTTTCTTTGTTTTAAAAGATCTTTGCGTTCCTGTAATAGCTGTTGGAGTTTGCATGAGACTGATTTCTTACTATTTGTATTAACTTTTTTTGTTTCGTTTATAAGTTGACTAATTAATCTATCGTATTCATCTTCGATTGTTGTTTCCTCTCCTTTTCGTTTGTCGTCGACTGCAATTCGGTAGGATACTAGCATGCAAATGTAATTAAGCTCAGAATTATATTGTAATCTTACATTAAAAAAATATATAATAAATAATAGTAACAGTCGCAATAGTCAAAATATAAGGTGATGAAAACAAATTATTGGTCACAAAAGGGGAAAGTGGAAAGTTCGATGGAGGAAAGTGGATAATTCACTGGAGAAAAGCGGAAAGTCGACTTATGTGCGCTGATGATTCAGTATTCATTAATTTCCACCGTATTTTAGCGGTTTTCTTGGCAATGAGTTTACTTTACTATATTTCAGAAATGCTACTGCTCAACCAAGTCTGAATGGAACACGGAGAAATGCTTGCCAAGTGGAGCCCTGAACATCACAGATTGTCGCGGGGTCCTAGACGAGAAAGGGGTGGGGGTCATACCTCTCTTCGCCAGTCAGCCTCATTTCCGGGGTGGGGATAGAATCTACCGACAAACAGTGGCCGGGATGAAACCTAAGTGGTGGTAAGTACTCTCGTATTTGGTAGATCGTTTTTGTTAAGCTATGCGTCCACTGTGTCGATCGAATTGTTCGCAGCATCATCGTTGACGAGTTTTTTATGTGTTAATTTATGGTTATATCAGTTTCAGGTCAATAAATTTCCTAGCATACAGCTTGGACATAATGCCAAAAAATATCTTCAAAAAAAAGCCTCCAAAAAATAGCTTGTTCCTTTATAATATTATATATTTCCAAGCTCTCTATGATACGGTTGTAGCATCCCACACATGTTTTAGGATTATAAAACGCGCGTTCCCAACGCGTTTTATATCATCTTTTATATTTACTCGCTCGTATTCGAATGTTGTTCGTGTGTTTGTACGAAAGTTTTCAATCAGTGCATCCTACCCGTAATAATGACCTACGGAGCTGAGACGTGGACACTCACGGTAGGGCTGGTCCACCAGCTCAAAGTCGCTCAGCGAGCTATGGAAAGAGCTATGTGAGGAGTTTTTATGAAGGATAGGATTCTTAATGAATACATCCGACAGAGAACCAAAGTTATCGACATAGCTCAAAAATTAGCAAGCTGAAGTGGCAGTGGGCCGGCCATATCTCGCGAAGAACCGACAACCGTTGGTGTAAACGTGTTCTTGAGTGGAGACCGCGACTTGGCAAACGTAGTATAGGACGCCCTCAGGCTAGGTGGGATGACGATCTGCGAAAGACTGCTGGCAAATGCTGGATGCGTCAAGCTGAATACAGGGCGCTATGGCGCTCATTAGGGGAGGCCTATGTCCATCTGTGGACTAATATAGGCTGATGATGATGATTTGAGTGTTTGTAAATCGTTAATTTTCTTTAACAGGCGTATGAAATCCCTCTTTGGATTGGAAACTTTCACTGGAACCACTTTGTACACCAAAATGACCCTTCAGTTCAACTTGCTGGTCACAACCATGAGGGGAGCACAGTAAGTAATGAATAAATAAATAGTACATTAATGCTGGACATAGCATCATCTAGCCCCAAGATAAGCAGAATGACTGATATACTTAATACGTTATTTTCTATTATTTATTTACAGAAGAACACAACATCACAGATGAGTCCAAATCGTTATGCCTAGTACATTGAGTAAATTACAAATTAAATGTTTATTAACAATAAAAATAAAAATACTAAAAGGTAATTTTCCATTTCAGAATTGGCATGAACCTTCCCACGAATAACACCTTAATGCCCATGTTTTGGTACCGTCGCCGGTCCGAGATAGCGGATGACAATTATGATATGATAAAGCTGGTGCATCGACTCAGATATGGACTCCCTTACGCGTTCTACGCCATCATAGTAAGCTACTACTGTCTACTGTCGCTATCCCCCCTAAACAAATATATAAATAATGCCGGACAATCCAGACAGCATCATTTAGCCCCAAGCTAAGCAGAGCTTGCGTTATGGCTACTGAATAACTAATAAATTCAATAAATAAATAAATAAAATAAATAATGCTGGACAATCCACACAGCACCATCTAGCCCCAAGCAAAGCAGAGCTTGTGTTATGGGTACTAGATGACTGATATACTTAATACAATACATTACATGGATAGATATTTTTTATTACACATAGAAAACACCCAGACCAACAAATTTCTGCAGATCGTGCACAAATTTGTTCCGAGGCGGGAATCGAACCCGCAACCTCCTGCGCCGCAGGCGGACCTTCGCCCACCGCGCCACATCGGTCGTAAATTAATACTCCAAAGATGTATTTTTAACATACACGTTAAAAACGCGTAAGCACTCTGAACAAAAATATGAAAATCGTACTACAAACATTTATTCCGAGGCGGAAATCTGACCTATAACCTCCTGCGTCGTAAAAATAATTCTTGTCTACTTTATATTGAAAACTGTCACCTGTTTAACGTTACGGTCGCGGCGGCGGCGCGGCGTTAGAATCAAGCCCTCAAAGACCAGTCTGTTATTTAAAGATGAGATTTATAAGATTAATATTCCTGTTTGTACAACTGTTTGTTCTCCCAATAAAATAAAATAAATTAGCCTTAAGTAGAATCTGGCCCTAGCGCTAAGAAGCGATATCTTCAAATCAACTTTTTGCTTTATCATATATTAACAGTCTTCAAATTATATCACTTTGTGTTTCAGTTATTTGGACTAGTACTTATTATTTGTGGACTACTTATTTTGTCAAAAGGGCTGATGAAGCTTTTACAGAAGTTTTGCAAGACCAAAACAAAATGTTGTCAGCTATGCCGAGATGTCACACGGAGGATGAAGCGGTAGAAATGTCACAGGCCATAGGTTACGATGTACAGACTAAGGAGTTCATAAAAAAGCCTTTATTGTTGTTTTACATATTTTTGAACTTAATACTAAATTTTTAACCGTTACTGGCAAACAGTGTTTTTACACACCGACAAAGCCTCCTCTGAAGATCGCCATTCTATCTTAACTTTAGCTATACTTCTCCATATTGGACCCACTATTTTTCCGAGGTCATCGTCCCATCTCTTACTCTCTCTACCTCTGTTGTCATCTAGTGGGTTATATTCTGTTGTCTTGTATTTGTTTTCTTTGTTCTAGATGATCATATAAGACTAAGGATTTATTAGATATTAAAAACAACCCTTCTTAGCGATAACTAGTGTAGTAAAAAGAATCTCCAAATTTTTCTAGTAGGAATTCTACTAGGAATTCATTTTATAGCACTCAAAATTAATCAAACAAGTATTAATCATTTTTGAGCTGCGCAATTACTTGCTGCTTTCTCCTGCTTGTAAATTTGGCTAAAATTTATTTGGAAATTATATTTTAAAGAGTTTTATGCAAAATATAATTATATAAATGAATAAATCATTTTAATGACTTATTTCATTTTTAAGAATGTGTTTTTACATGTATTTTATTAGGTACATGAGCTACCGACCTAAATAAAGTGAGTTATGATTAATTATATTTATTGTTGATAGTATAGTGTTACATTCATGGGTTATGTTATTTATTTTATCCTAAGTAACGTAAAAAACCACTTACGTTATTTCTAAATTACTTTGTTAACAATGGGATTTTTGTCATTGATTGTAATTTTTTTAAACTTTAAAGTATTCAATAAAAATAAAAAATAATACTGGTGTTATTATTAATAATGTAGTTGTATTATCGTGGTCCCTTCTACAAACATTCACCTGAGGGAGCGTTTAAAAATATCTTAGGAACATTTCAAACACAGATGACGAAATAATAGTATCTACTATAGAGTGAGTGGGGGCAAGATGAAAAAAGGGGTAAGACAAAAAGTCTTCAATAACACCAGATTTATAGTACTTATTACAGTGCTGGCAACATCGTTAGGGCCACCAATTTGTTACTTACCACAACTCAGTCAGTGGTTGCGGCTGAGAACGCCTGGTTGTGTGTAAAGTGCAATTTTCTAAGACAGTGTAGTTTTCAGGATTCACAAAAGTGATTTCATCTTGCCCCGTGTCTTGTAAATTAAATTACAAGGCAGGTACGAGTGTTTAATTGAAACATCTGCCTATTATTTTTTGTACATGTTTATGTAATTATTACTAAATCTCTCTATTTCTCGTATTTTAGAATTTATTTCAACTTTTCATCTTTCCCCATTTACATTTAACGGGGTAAGACAAACATATCAAAGTCTTAATCTTGACCCTTTTTCAGATTTCATACTAAAAGCCAGATATCCTCAAACTGTATCTTTGTGTAAGTTTCAGCAAGAAAAATAAGAAATAAAAAAAATATTGCTGAAAGTAGTAAAACAAAAAATAACAAGAATAGGGTATGCTAAGAAATGTGAAATAAAAAAAGAAATCCAAAAGAAAAAGAAAATACTTTAATAATTACAAAAGAAAAAAATAAAGAATTATTTATGGCGATAAAAAAAATATTCATATAGGTTTCAAGTGAAATAAAAAAAGTTTTCAGTTTTTATATGATTTTTCATTAAAAGAAAATATTATTTTTTCTTCAGTCAAAACTTATGCAAATTGGCTGCAAAGTTTGAGAATCTCTTCTTCAATCTTCCCCCAGTGGGGTAAGTTCGGAATATATTATATTTTTAAATTTGTTATATCTTTGTTAAAAGTAGCTATTTTGGCACTACAGTCAGTTACAACTTTTTAAATTACTTAACACTATAGACTTGGACCATAAACTTTGCCTAGGACCTGCCTAAGACACGTTTAAACGATTTTTTGAGATTTTGAGATTTTTATTCGATCTTACCCCGTCACCTTTTCATCTTCCCCCTGTTTCAATTAAGTAAAAATAATATTTTTAATTACAGTTTTCTACTTTTTGGACAGCTTTATCAGGCTGTTATTGACATATTATAAAAATCTAGTCTTTACCCTATAATTATGTCTAATTTACTTTTAGCTAAAGTTAATATCTATTCTTCTACATGTATTCAAAAACAACACTGACCATCTCATCAAAAAACCGTTCGATCTTGCCCCCACTCACTCTAATTTCTTCTGTTGTACATATTTATACAAAATAAAGTTAAATTTTAATTTTCTTAATTTATGCGTACGAGCTAGACATTATGCGTAAGAGCTAGACAATAATATTATAATAATAGTTTTTATTTCACACACAACCGCTTCGGCAGTAAAAGCCTCCAACTCCTTCCACTTTCCTCGGTCTCTTGCAACTCTACTCCAGGACTTCCCGGCTATTTTTACTATATCATCGTCCCATCTTTTTGCTGGTCTTCCTTTTCTCCTAGTTTTGTTAATAGGGTGCAAATCATTAATATTTTAGACGACCTTTCGCTTTGCATTCTCTGTATATGTCTCGCCCATTTCCACTTGAGCGATAGAACTTTTTGCACTAAGTACGTCTATTGCTTCAGTCTTATTTCTTATATCTGTGTTCCTTATTTTATCTCTTAGCTTAAGACTCAGTAAACTTCTTTCTATCCCTCTTTGGCAGACCTGTAGTCGTTTGATGCTCTGTGTGGTTAGATACCATGTCTGGCTTGCATAAGTGAGGCAGGGAAGTAAGTTTCCATGGCTTTGGTTTTTAGTTTAATTGGTAGTTTATTTTTGAAAACTTATTTCATGGCCCAGTATTTTTTCCAAGTGTTTTTGGTTCTCCGCTCTATTTCTAGTTCTTTGCAAGTTACGAACGAGATTTGGTGTCTCATCACTACATAATATAAAACAAAGCTTTTTCTGTCCCTATATCCCTTTGAATGCTTAAATCTTTAAACTTCGCAACGGATTTTGATGTGGTTTTTTTTAATAGATAGAGTGATTAAAGCGGAAGGTTTATACGTATAATAAATCCGTGCAAAGCCGGGGCGGGTCGCTAGTCCTAGATATAATATAATTTAATAATCCTTAGAAATAAGCAATGCAAGACCTCTGGTCAAACGAACTAAGGTGGAGCCAACGGCTTTAGAGTCCGTAGAAGGTCGCAAAGTATTTCAATGAGGTGGTCACTTGGTTTTGTGGCGCAGTTAGTTAGTGCATTCCTGTACTGAAGGAGGGTTGCGGGTTCAAGTCCCGCCGAAGTCGATCTTTTTGCTTAATTTCTTAGTTATTCCCCGAGTGCGAGAGCTTAAGCACTATAATTTAATAATCCTTAGCTGTAATCCTGTCTAGCATTGCGTATGTCCTATAGTTCTACCCGTCGTCACTTACCATCAGGAGAGATTGTGATCAAACGAAGGTCTGTGGTTTATAAAAAAGGACCCGGAAAATAATTCTTCAGATCGTACAAATTTGTCCCTACGTGGGAATCAAACCCGCAACTCAGCGTCGCAGGCGCTTTTTCGCCTGCTGCATAACACTTGTAAGTAATAGCACAGCTGGCCTAGACAATGTAACAATCAGTTAGCGAAAGCGATTGTAGATAAGTCCAAAAATGTATGGGTTTGACATATCCCTTAGATATATCACGTGATCTGTTTTCAACGAATAGATTATTGGTAGACAATGTAACATACTTTTCTATTCCATCAAACGAATCGACAACATCGAGCGAATGCTTCATACAAATTCCTAGCCAAGTGGCACTTTTGACAAGCGAATTCGCTTAGTTGTCGATTCTCTTGATGGAACACTAGCGAACGCTAAGACCCTGTAGATATCGAAACAAAATGGCGATTTCATAAACAGCTGTAGGAAGAAATCATTAGGGAGTGTTTACTGCGTCGTTTGTTTTGTGATTTTATAATAAATTTGGTGTTAGTGTTGCATACCTAATTAAAAGATGCATAACGCTGCGTTTGCTGTGGTCAGCTCAAAATAAAAACACTTGGTTTAGACGCCGCACAAACTACCATTCTTGGCGGCAATTGGAAAGTGATGATAAAATGCCCGAATTATTGTTTATTGAGCACTTCAGGCTCAGGAAATTCAAACCCTCAAATGTCCCTGCGCACCAGGCGGAAGTTTAAAGTAAGTAAAGTAAATTTATTGATCACAAATACATGCATGCATAGGCACTAATAGGCAGATACATAAAAATTAATCACATTAACTTAAAATTATTCTTATTATTGGTGGATATCTAGATACCTACTAATAATAGTGATTTCACTTTGATCATTACACTAGGATACCTTGTGCTGTAGAGACCAAAATGCAGTAGTATTTATAATTTAAGGTCAAGGTTGCAAGGTCTCCGTGGTAGTAACGTAACATAAATAAACTAAAGAGCTCATGTTCCAAATATTTCCTTGTGAATCGCGTCATTGTTTACAAAAAGTACCTGCCTGTCTTGCGACTTGAAACTTTGGAAGTGTTTTATGATAACGCTTTTGTATAGGTGCTCTTGATTTCTTTAGCTCAGCTGAAGTGGCTCAAATAATTTCAATTTTCAAGAGCTCCCTCCAAAAAGTTAAGTACCTAATTGGTTCCTGATAGATGCACTGCATTTCATTTCAATTGACTAAGATTTTTTCAAAAAGTAAGTTCGCCAAACCAAATAATTTTTATTTCCATTTCAACTCATCAATTATGCCGTAGAATTTAAATACGAGACTCAAATAATCAAAAATTAATTATAATAAGCCTCTACACGTAGTAAATAATAAAAAAGCTTTTCTTGAAAAATGAAGTTTTGCATAAACCGGAACGTAATAGAGACGAGCAAAATAAGCTAATGACACATTTGACGTTTACTATAGAAAACCATAGACTAAGCGGGGTATTTAGCGATCAATCGAATAGAAAAGGCGATCGCTACGCGTAGGTTACTTTGTCTACCAATCGAACTTCGCTATCGTATGAGCGATGGCGATTATAGAAATGGAATCGCTTCATAGCGAATGCCGCTTGGCTAAGGCTGCAGATTAGATAATATTGTTACTTCGTAAATAATCTTATCCATAAAGTCTTAGATTTTTTTATGCCAAATCAAAATCCCTTTCTGAATTTTATCATAAATGTATCCCAGAATCCCATATCTAATCTATCATAAATATATCCCAAAACTGACATGGCATGGCAGTTGCGTTACGCCCCTAATTGAACTACAAAGTACCGTAAACCGGTCAAGCTTTGAGAGAAGTTAATTTGCCCATAGAAATATAATTTTTTCACTTCGATTTGTCACCAACGATAATGAAAACCCTGAAAAATTTTAACACTTATAAATTTCGTTCGTCTATAGTTTTACAAGTTTGACAACAGACAGACTCAATTCCATCAACACTTGTTTCATTTAACAGTTCTTTGGACTTTTTTCATACTGAATATTTATTTTTCATACAAAATTTCGTAAATAAATTCAATCAGCTAAGACCTAAATTTTTATCACTATAAGCTAAGGCTGTGTCCCCAGTAGGCAAACTGTGAGCGGCCGACTGAGTGAGCAAAGCCGCTCATTTGTGGCGAACAGCTACAAACTCAGATCAGTTTGCGTGCGTATCGCAAGCATTGGAACCTGCGAGTCGCCGCTAACTGAGACAGTCGGCGCACGTATCGCTGCAAACTGCTGCGTGCAAACTGCGTACAGTGAGCGCAAGCAAAGTAGCAAACTGTGAACACTCAATTTAAAATTTATGGAAGGGCGTACTGAACCGATACGCCGCAAACTCAGTCGGCTGCTCACCGTTTGCCTACTGAAGACACAGCCTAAGGATCAGAGAGTTTCAGAAAAAAAAAGTCTAGACCAGATTTTGCTGTTATTTTTTATCTTTGGATTCCTACGAATCTACCTTTTTCTATTAAAGTTTGACTTAAATGTCACGTTTAAAATATAATGATTTGTTGGCTATGACCAATTTGTTGATTTGTTACGAGTTTTACGATTATTTATTCATACCAAATTCATACAAGCTATGTTGAGTTTTTATCAGCATTTTATCGTTCTCTGAAAACATTTATATCTAAGAATGAAAAGTCTAACGTCGCTTACAGAATTGAAAAGGCAGAAAAGTGATACCATAGAACTCTTAGAACACAACAAGGTGTTTACGATGTTTCCTATGATTTGAGTTTATAATAGGTAGGTAATATTACTCAGGATATAACGCGTTATTGAGAAAATTGGTTTTGAATTCAGTTCAAAACTATATCATACGAATACGAGGTTATCTACGAACCTAGTTTGTGAGTTGGTGATAGGTACTTAGGCTTAGAATTCCTCTATGTACTTAGGTACATATGTTGGTATTGTTAGCGTCAGGACCCCTGGACCAAGGGCGATATTTTATATTTGGAAACTATCAAATTCCAATACCTTTTCAATACTATTTGATACCTCAGTTAAATTATTTAGTACCTCGATGAGCTGTGAAATAATTTGAAAAGAAAGTGGTCAGACATTCTGACGTCAGGTTGTCTGGACCACATCTTTTTCACATAGTTAGAGGCAGTAAAACTTGAAAAATCCTTTGTAAATATTTAATACCTTTTTAATACCTTCCAATACCTCTTTATTTCAAACATTTAAGCGTCGCAGAAAAAAGTTACGGATGAATATTAAATTTTGCAGGAAGGTTGTTCGATCCATATCCAATTTACCGCAGACATAACACTAATCTTGTGAATGCGTAAGTTTGAATGTCGAGATATAAATATGTGTGGATGGATGGATGGATGTTTGTTAACTCTTCATGAGGATAGGACTGGATGAAGTAAAAAGTAACTTTTTATGAAATTCTGATGAATGAAATTTCATTGTATCTTACGAATAAGGTTACAGTTGCAAAACAACAACTTTCAAGGAGACGGTTTTTTCTTATTATTTGGATTATTTGCGGCCAAATTCTGATAGGCAACCTGGTAGATACATATTATCTTTCTTACAAATAAACATAAAAATTTGGTTTTTGGGAGCGCTAACATCGTCCTAGCCATGATAGCGTCCAGAGTGGACTGTGCCTACATGAGGCACTGTTGTGAACGCCATCTGTCCACATACACTGTTAGTTTGTAAGTTTAATTTGTACCTTTTTCCCTATATGAGTCGTGTGCTTGAAATAAATGATTTTTATTTATTTATTTATTAAGCACAAAACTATGCGGCTGTCCCAATGTAGTTTGTGATATTGTTTGTTAACTCTTCACGACAATGGATAGGACTGGATGAAGGTAAAAGTTACTGATGAAAAAATTTTTGTCGTATCCTACGAATAAGGTTACAGTTGCAAAATAACAACTTTCAAGGAGACGGAGAAGACAAGAGATAAATTTATTGTGAAACACTCTGATTCTATTTCGCGACAACCGAAAACCGGTAATAGTGATTTAAAAGGCGATAAAAAGAAAAAAAACGCCAAAAGAAAGAAAAAAGTACAAAATATAAGCGATAATCAAATATTTTATGTGAAAATGTTTGACTTCACAAAACAGCACTACAGGAAGACCAGCGTTGTTGATTGAATTTTAGAAATCGCTGGAACATGTACCTATGTCAATATTCAGTCTACATCTAATGGTTTCTGAAATTGTTTCAAATTCTAAATTTCATAGTTTATTTAATATCACGTATTTTTTCTTACGAAATTTTTTCTTAAAAAACTGGGGTTTGTGCAATAAAATTCACTGAAAACATGATGAAAGTAAAACTTTATGTTAATAATAAAACGTGTCTTATTCTTTATTCTGTTTTTGACACACATATTGTTCTCTATTTCACAAATAAGCGTACACGCAGGCAAAGTCGCGGGATGCAGCTAGTAATTATAAAAATATATATATTATAAAACTAAATAGCTGGGAAAATATGGACGCGCAAAGCTAGAGATAGAGAGAATTGGAGATCCTTGGAGGAGGCATACACCAGGTCCATATCACAATTAAATAAACTGACAGCAAGAAACACGATGACTACGAATGAATATTTTTATTTAATGCATGACAAACTAATATTTAATTATTTTCTTGTGACTGACTTAATAATATAATTTTTATCATTAATTCAATCGTAGGTTTAAGCAATGTAAAAGGAATTCTTTATTATATGTCTTGCAAATTGTTATGAGAAATTGTTGTGATATGTGATATCGGAATAAAGCGCTTTTTATTTATTTATTTATATTATAAAACTGTTCAACAGAAAAAAAATATATCAAAACGGTGGATCACCGGCCGCGAAGCTAGGCTGAAGCAGCTGGTGACTAGGGTTGCAGACAGAGGAACTTCCTGACAATACGCGCCGAGTCCAGGAGAACCCCTTTTTGGATCTGGCCCTTGACCCAACTTACTCTCTATTTAGCGAGTCTCTTGAGATGTTTATAGCGGCTCTTCGTTACTATTGGTCTAAGATTAGCCCGCTCATACGGCTCTCCCAAACCAAAACCTAGTAAGAGCCATTTTTTTTGTAAACGCTTTTATCGTCATCCGTTTCTTGAATTTTGAGCCACGTCTTATGAAAAAACACCCGTATTTCATCTTATTTAGAATCAAAGTGACGTGACCCACTAATCCTAGTAACTCCACTTGCTACATTGCGAAACAAAATCAAAATCCTAGCATGTAACATTTCCATTAACATTTCATTCATAGTGTTTGAGTTTGAAATTACTACTTACTAGGTTTTTCAATTTGGGATTGGCTATTACTAAGTTTTTAATAAATGTCTTTTTTGATATTTTTTGTACCATTTACTTATTATTTTATTTCAAATCAAGCTAAGTCAGGTCAGCCAAATTTGAGTAAAACTTTTAAAAACTTGGTTTTTAGTGACGAACACTATAAACTATTCCAATCTTCCAACTTTAAAGCCTATTAAAAACAACCCTTTTAAAAACTTGGTTTTTAGTGACGAACACTATAAACTATTCCAATCTTCCAACTTTAAAGCCTATTAAGAGACTATACTAGGTTTTTGATTTTGTTTCTTGATTAATCGTCTGAAAATATTTATGTAGTAAGTCTCATAAAACGTGTATGTGCTACAGTTTTTCGATTTTAATACTCTCTATTTGAAAAAAAAACATTACCAAATAATCACGAACAAATAGTTCATCAAATTTCTTACTATTGAAGAGGCAGGTAAAAAATTTTGATTCGCTTCTCCTGTAATTTTTTCACAATGGCTCTTACTGGCTTTGGTTTGGGACAGCCGCATAGTTTTGTGCTTAAAACCAAATTTTTATGTTTATTTGTAAGAAGGATAATATGTATCTACCAGGTTGTCTATCAGAATTTGGCCGCAACTTTTCCAAATAATAAGTAAAAACCGTCTCCTTGAAAGTTGTTGTTTTGCAACTGTAACCTTATTCGTAAGATACAATGAAATTTCATTCATCAGAATTTCATAAAAAGTTACTTTTTACTTCATCCAGTCCTATCCATAGTCATGAAGAGTTAACAAACATCCATCCATCCATCCACACATATTTACATCTCGACATTCAAACTTACGCATTCACAAGATTAGTGTTATGTCTGCGGTAAATTAGATATGTATCGAACAACCTTCCTGCAAAATTTAATATTCATCCGTAACTTTTTTCTACGACGCTTAAATGGTTGAAATAAAGAGGTATTGGAAGGTATTAAAAAGGTATTAAATATTTACAAAGGATTTTTCAAGTTTTACTGCCTCTAACTATGTGAAAAAGATGTGGTCCAGACAGCCTGACGTCAGAATGTCTGACCACTTTCTTTTCAAATTATTTCACAGCTCATCGAGGTACTAAATAATTTAACTAGGGTATCAAATAGTATTGAAAAGGTATTGGAATTTGATAGTTTCCAAATATAAAATATCGCACTTGGTCCAGGGGTCCTGACGCTAACGTTGGTATTCTACCAACTATAACAGGTTCGAAGATAACCTCTTACAGTCATTATGAATTCATCAAACTAAGTTTTAATAGTAAAATAAAAACAATTGGATAATATCTAGTTGAAATATATATTCAGAGTAAATATTCGAACAAGGTACCTACTGGTTTTGTTCTAGCTGTGTACAGGTGATGCAAATGAAGATGAGGAGGCCGCTCAAGTGCACAGTCAAGAGGTTATCGTACTCAATGATGAAGTCAGGTACATGTTCAAATCCTTATCTAAAAGCTCGATTACACTTTACGGTGCACCGTCGACGGTAAGAGTTAGGAATCTTAAAACGGAAGGTGTAATCGCTGTTAGGAAGAAAGGAAGCCGACACCGGAACACCGTGCGCTCCCGGCCGTCCTAACTTCCTAACTGCCGGTGCGCCGGCAAATGTAATCGCGCTCAGAGAGACCGGCCGCTCAGTCGCGCGAGGCGTTCATTGTGAGCGGACGTGCATCAGCGAGCCTTGCGTGCAAAAATGACTTCCCAAAAGGAAAAGGATGTATTGTCCAATGTTCTATAACTGTATAAAGACATGCCTAACTTATGGAACGAATTTAAGATGTTCATATTACACATTTTGTTTCATAAAAGAAGATATTGCTTGGTCCAACATTTTCTTTTTTTATTTCTTCTCACATTTACAGCCGCAGTTGCGGCAAGGGCGATTCAAATTTTTTGAAATTTTGAGAGCACAGGCGCCCTACTCCTACTACGTTCGACAGGCAACTGAGTTAGGAAGGCGGCGACCGTGCAGTGTAATCAGAACGTCCTTTCCGCCGTCACGGCGCACCGTTCCGGTAAACCGTGAAGTGTAATTAGGCCTTTTAGTTTGTTAGAAAACCTCTCGATGGATCGACCACGTAGCATTGGATAGATGGAGGCAGAGAGTGACCGCGTTCATTTACATACTAAGAACAAACTAGTTTCTTACTCGTTATTTCTGTGGAAACGTTTCGGGCTATTTCTTTCCCATGGGCACTAATTTATGGGATAAAAAGCCCATGTGTTAGTCCAAGGCTTGAACTACGTCGATCCGAAATTTCAGCCTGATACGTTGTGGTTTTAAAAGTTGAGTGGCGCAAAACTACTACGGATATGGATGAAATTTGGCACAGAGATAGATTATAGTCTGGTATAACACATAGGCTATATTTAATCCCGGAATTTCCACGGGATCAGGAATTACGTGGGCGAAACCGCGAAGCGCTGCTATTTAAAAATAATGAGGATTCAACTCCTAGTTACTACTAAAGGCGCCTGGGGCACAGAATCCTTAGACGCGGCGCGCGGCGCCCAAAATCGGTATCATTATTACATTTAATTATGCGCATTGTACATGTTTTAGCCGCACCCCTGCATGGAAAAATGATTTAATGGTGTATATGACGCAGTCAGCCCACAGGTTATAAAAAAAACTTTCCTTTTCTCCAAAATGTATATAGCTACTTATTAATAAAACCAGATATCCGATGGCATCTATGAATTTCGGGTCGCTCTTTGCTTTTCAATTATACCTATAAATTACAATAATCGTAGTTTTAGACGCGAGTTCCCTATTGCTCAACTAAGTTGCTCAAATCAAAAAGGCCGTAACATAATCAAGTTAAACATCAGCTGCTATTTTTGACGTGACTATATCTTAATTTTTTTTAAAAGACTATGCCAAATCCAAGCAAACAATTAAATTGATCAATTGAAAATTGTTAAGTTGAGTAATTGGGAAAAAGAAATCCCCTTTGCTATTTTTGACGCTGACAGCAATGTCTTAAATTTGTTTAAAATACTATAAAAATCCAAGCAAAAAACTAGAAATTGATCGATTGACAATTATTTATTAAATCGAGCAATTGGGAAAAAGAAAGCCCCATGGACAGTTGAGCAAACGTAGCACGTAATTGTGTAACAGGGAATTCGCGGTATCGGACGCCCTTCTCCAGGTGATATGAAAACCAGTGAAATAAGCCATCAGATGCTGTTTTTTTTAAACACGAACCTATTAGTCAAAGTGGTGCTTAGTTACTTCTTATTCCGATCACATTTTGTCTTTCAGCTTCAGAGATGATCAGAGGGTCCCAGCCAAAAACTCTTGGAGGTCGTTTGATTGGTCCGAAAAAGAGTTGTATGTATCGAATTTTGATTATATTATTAATATTACTTACATATTATAATATACAATAATAATATGTACAGGGTGTCCCAAGACTATGCGACTACAAGGGAAAGTACCTTAAATATTTTAAGATATTTTGCTGAAAGGAGACTTTATTTTATTTTTAAATAAAGTAAGTAAGTAGTATTATTGTCGAAGGTTTGCTAAAAATTACTTGTGTACCCGCACTTGTCGCGTTCAGTCAGCTGGACTGTCATCACTTCTGAGTACTGAAGTCAACCTTTGTATATGCTTCAGTACTAGAGTACTGAAGTAAGTCTGAGTGGATTTAGAAACCTACTCAGAGCTTGCCAGTCATCACCGATTACCGATTGGGTAAAGCAGATTGCAATTTGCAGTGAATTAAGTTTTTTGGCATTTTTTGATTTGGTTCCTCTTCGCAGCTATGACCCGTTGTGGCCGTGGTGAGTAGGTACTCTAATGAAGTACCTAGGACTGGCCAAGAATAGGTCAAAAGAAAAATGGACGTAAATAATACCTCTCTAAGGGTGGCCGCATACGTATCACTGTATCACTACATAGTATAAAACAACGCCCTATGTCCCTATGTCCCTTTGTATGCTTAAATCTGTAAAACCACGCAACGGATTTTGATGCGGTTTTTTTAATAGATTCAAGAGGTTTATAGTACGTATAATAAAACCGAGCGAAGCCGGGGCGGGTTGCTAGTGATAATTTGTATAAGCTGTATAAATTTTTGGAAAGGATTTTATAACGGTTGTCGGTGTTGACCGATTGTGACGATTGTAGGTATTTTAAAAAAGTCGTTAGCCTAGAAAATAAAAATATGGTTTACTTCCCAAAAAATAAGTAGATACAATCAACGACAAAAAGTGCTGAACATTGACGAATCATTAAACATTAACACTTTGTTCGTTTATTTTCATTGTTAACTATTTGATTAATGATATTATCTATGTTATTTTTTCAACAGAAATACACCACCTAGAGTCCCATCCCACCTCAAACCTGCGAAAAAACCGACAGAATTTATCCCGGAAAAAAGAGTATCAAGATTTCGGGTTCCGTCTAAGAGGTCTATTTTATTTTACAATCATTGGAAAACTTACAGCTAGACAAAGAGTAGATACCAAATTTGTTTAATTAAGGCCAATTAAAAGTGATATATATAATAACTAAAGCAGCTACTTATCATTAATTTTCGTCAATTAAATTAGGATTAATTAATAAGGTTCATAAGTTGATAATATATTTTTCTCATTTATTATACTTTATCACATTAATTTTTTTTCTCTCTTTCCTAAGACGAACCGGCTGTCAATTCCATTGCCACATCGGGTAATTTTTCTATTTCGTTTTAGTACCTAAGCATAGACCTCACGTTTTTCTATTTACCAACTAACACATTAAATTTCATTTATTTTTAATTTTATCCTTATTCCCATAATATTATAACGATTTTATTATGTTTTTATTGATACTTAAGTAGAGCGTAATCATGCACTTATTTTTTTTTAACGAAAATGTTAAACCAAAATGTTAAATCTTATAGTTTCCATCTCTTATTTATAAATTATGTCATTGGTTGTTGCATTATCTATTTGGTAGTTCTAACGAAAATATATTTTTTCTCTTTCTTAGGTGGCTGTACCTGTTGATTCTCATAATCATTATAGCTATTGTATCTTACATAGCTAATTATATATATTCAATTCTCACTGTTTGGATGTATTATACGAATCTTCTCAAGAATAAATACAAAAACCAAACCACTACTACAACACCTGCAACGGCTCGCAGAGTTTTAAGAGGGATCTCGGCCGATCTTATACAGCTTTAACTATGATTCTGCTCTTTATAAAAATTGTGGTAATAATTTATATCTATAATTGTATTAATAAATACTTAACAAAATAAAATGTTTTATTATAATAGTTAAGCTTTACTATACAATTTAGTCAACTATATAAGTCGCTGAACGTTATTTATTTTCATAAACTGATAAACGATGGCCTCGTGTTCAATTATACAACTTTGGAAAGACGTTTTTCAACAATTTGTGTCCTATGATTGTTCAGTAGTATAGTTCGCGTCATGTAAGAAGAACGCTGGCGGTCAAGCTGCGCAGAAGGCGATTTATGGGTCTATTTGGAGGTAGGCGGTGGGGCGCGGGGTGGAAGGGTCATGCTCCGCATGCTTGCCGGTGCGCTATTGGTTCGTCAGTTGACATTTGCTGTCACACGTCACGTTTCTTGTCAAAATACCATCGCGCACAAAAGTTTACGAAATGGTTTTACATTTTAATGGTTTTTGGAAATTATGCACAAAGGTAAAGGAAATAGAGGTAGAGACCGACCGATTACTGTAAAAGCGATCATTTGGTAGATATGATTACAGAAACATTTATTATTCGTGTAGGGGATGATGATTCTGACTCAAATAATGATGAAAGCTCAAGTGACGACAGCGACGATGATGAAATAGCCACCTCCAGTATCAATCCCGCGTCCTCATCTGGTTTTCACATCACCCAAGACGACTTAATGGATGGAGTTGCTACATTACATTATTTTTTTGTAATTAGATTAAACATTCTAAACTGAATCGAACTTGTTTTTAATTTTATCTAATATTATTTTCTAATAACCAACACCAAGCCGCGACTGAAATATTAGTTAAAATTATGCACAGCAAATTGGCATAGTACTATCGTACGCGAGTGTACCCATGCGCGAACATACCCCTTCCACTTTCTTCCAGCGTTCTTTTTACGTGATGCGACCTATATTGACTTGTGGCTTGCACTATAATGGTTCCGGCCGAAGGGAAGGGACATGTCGTTGATCTTGAGAAATTTCTAATATTTATCGCTTGTCGTTTTGTCGGGTAGGTCCCATCTGTTCTATGGAACATGACGTAATAGAACAATTTGAGAAAATAATTGTCCCTATTTGTACCATAGAACAGTTTGTAATTTTTGTCTCAAATTGTTCCATAGAACAAACTAAGTACATAGGTATATAAACTTCTTGAAGTTGATATGTAAACTGGCCACTCGATTTTTGATCGATTTTGATTGATTTGCTACCACTTGTCTTAGTGACAGTTTTGATTAGATGGTTCTCACCTAAGACCAAGTAGGTACCTTACGTTCCGTAAGGTAGACGGAGCATATGGTCACTGTCATCCTATAAGGCGATGTAGCCGATTTGATATTGTTTTGGTTTTGTTTGATACCGTACGGTGACACGTGAATGTCAGATTGAGAAAATGAAAATTTGTGTTTATGTTTTATTTGTAATTTTGTGTTTTATATATAATATTTAATCGAGAACTTAGTATATAATGACTTGTGTAGCTGTGGGTTGTAAAAGCCGTTTGGGATCTTTATGTGAAGATAAACGCAAGATATCTTTTCATCGGTAAGTCTATAATCGTGATAGACGCGGATATTACGCGGATATTACATGTATTTTCTTTGCAATATGTTGAATAGTTTTTTGTACATAGAATATAATAACTGTTTTACTACGTTATTTACAGCTCATTAGCAGTATAATTCTATAATTCACTAATATTAAAGTACAATACGAAAAACTGACATCTGATGTACCATTTTGATGCCACCTAGTGAAGTACTGGTAGTTGTCGATAATTTATTGTCGATGAATGTCTAATACTGGTTGACAAAATGATATTCAAAAGTAAATTGTCGTAGTTTGAGAATTATACCTACCTACCGAGATAGTGCTACGGTACCTACATGGACCGACTAAGTTGGAGTTAGAAATCAAAACTTGATTATGGTGTCGCTAGTAAGATCTAGGAGACTAAAGATTGCAATGTAGCTAGAAGTTCACAACTTATTCTTATCTTTCACTTCTAGATATACAAAATATCCAATAACAAAAGAAAAATGGAAACAAAACTTGAGAAGACATGTCTGGGAGCCATCATGGAATTCTCGTTGGTGTTTTTTACATTTCCATGTTTCGTGCCACAGAATTGGATATCAAAGGACTTACAAAAAAACTTTGAAAATAAAGGTTAAATGATAGCATCCAAGTGGTATCTAAGCACAAAATATTTCAGTTAAGTATAGTAGTATACGACGTGAAAATACTTTAAAAATAATTTCGTTTATGTTAATGTAACTAAGTACCTACCTAAGTTTTCTCACTGCTCATATCCTAAATAACGACGGCAAACAACCATCACCGCTTAACCCCATTTTAAATAAAAACATAATTATTATCAAGAAGATTTATCAAGTTTATGTAAGTTTTAACAAAATAACCTTAGTAGGTCTTTATTTATATACCTACAGGGTCAGGTACCGGTTAAGTCGATCTAGATCCTTGAGGGGGTTGTACTTGTTGCAGAGTCTACGATGAATGTGCTGATGCGTAATGGAATTGAGGTTGTGTGGTGTGTCGAGCTACAAGACTGGCAGGGACGAGAAATATAAACACGTTGATTCAATTGCAGCTAATTTATTAGTCATCAATAAATAGCATACAATCCACACAATGATTACTATAATATTTGGAGATATAAAATAATGTAATCTAGAATCAAATACAGACAAACGAGCGAGCCCTGAGAGGAAGTGACACATAACGTTATGTCAAAATACAGTCATAGACTAAAAAGCATAATGAACGTTTCTTTTCAGGAATAGACAATTATTACAATAGTACTTTCAATCATTACCAGCTGATTGATTTAATCATTATTGACTCACATACTCCAAACTTAATATAAAACCCCACAAACACCCAAAAAATATAGGTGATTAATGAATATTGGTATATCTTTTCAAGTAAAATTACAGCTTGCGGATTTTAAACATAACTGCATTTATTATACTCTTTTATAATAATATATAATAATGCTGGACAATCCACAAAGCACCATCTAGCCCCAAAGTAAGCTACTCAAAGCTCGTGGTATGGGTACTAGATAACTGATTTATTAAATACATTATTATGAATAGATATATATTTTTTATAGTACATTTATACCCAGACCAACGGAACATAGGTATATCTGCAGATCGTTCACAAATTTGTTCTGAGGGGTTTGATTCCCGAACCCGTAACCTCCTGCGTTGCAGGCGCACCTTTGCCCACCGCGCTACATCGGTCGTCATGATCAACATACAATGCAGCGGTTACAACAAACCTGCTTACTGAAATCATAATTTAATCGATAAGTACAGAATTTCACATCACTATTCTCACATTTCAGTAGAATGTCAGACAAGAATCAGATTGACCACATACGTATTTGAATGTAACTGAAACTGAACTGAAAAATTATATCTATCTTTTTTTTTCATATGGCATACTCCCAAAGAGCAAGAAGTCAAAACAGTGTCAAATGTTCGTTTTTATAATGTTACATCTAGGTTCTCACTAACAAAAATTATACTGCCGTAACGCACCATAACGGATTTTGAGAGAGCTGCAGTCGCAGGATCCTCACTTATTTATTTTTGTTTGTTTACAATGATTGGATTAGATCTTTGTTTATCATAATGGAAATAAACGTAAATTTTAATAGTTTGAATTTTCTGCAACGGGGTCGTGGACGTAACACGACGTGCCATGTTGGCGTTATTTTCCAAAATAAAAATATTATGTAGGTAGGTAGCGAGTAGTTTCTTTTTATAGGGAACTGTACCTGGTATTAACGTCAGTGATTAATGTCATTCACGTCTTATATATCTCATCATGGAAGGTTTTGGGAAAAACTGATTCTCATTTTGTTCTATGACATGAAACTCGGGTGAAAAGGTTGTATGTAGTTCAATGGAAAAAATAGGGACGAAAATGTGTCATTTTGTACTATGACGTCATGTTCCATAGAACAAATGGGACCTACCCGTTTTGTCGAGACCGTTCACTCTGTGCTGTAATAAACATCCCTAACTTTACGTGAAAGTTCGTGAGAATGTTTGTTATAATTTATCTAAGTAAATACTCAAGTTATTCAGATTAAATTTGGTATGTCGATAGTTTAAAACCTAGAATAACACATAAAATAGTAGGTATACCTATATTTTTTATTTATCTTTGAAGGGGTTAAATACTTGTAGGTTAAAGTTTATATGAATGGAATGGATGGGAGATGAATTAACGGATATTTGCTACATCTTTACGCCAAAAGTACATAACCACTTGTGCTGAAATTCTGCATAAATGAAGGTCAAGACTTAGAATTAAACATAGGCTTCTTTTATATCATACCTAACTAAAGTCCCCTAGCGGTTGAAATAATTTATAATCCATTGTATAAAGGTTCATCCTCCTAATTTTATCTTGATCCCACAATAAAAATGAGACCACAACAGTGGGTATGCAAACTCTGAAATCATTTCCTACTAGCCGAATTCGAGATGCATATATCTCGCGAAGAACCGACAATCGTTGAGGTAAACGTGTTCTTGAGTGGAGACCGCGGCTTGGCAAACGTAGTGTAGGACGCCCTGCGGCCAGGTGGGATGACGATCTGCGAAAGACTGCTGGCAGATGCTGGATGCGTCAAGCTGAAGACAGGGTGCTATGCCGCTCATTAGGGGAGGCCTATATCCAGCTGTGGACTAATATGGGCTGATGACGATGATGATGAATGCCAGATGTGGTTGCAATTGATAAGAACCTTACTCCATTCAACTTAGCTAGCGAGGACTGGCGCAAATCTATGGCGATGAGCATTCAGAACAGAACTCTACATGGCAAAGCAAAGAGCTGCATGGGAGATTCGACAAGATCCTCACAGGGCCTGTATTCAAAATTCTAAGTCCTTTATTTCCTTTAGACCTTACAGGACACTTGGACACGTCATAAAATACATGTTAAAAAATTATTGAAGTTATGAAATAAAGTGATCACTTTGATTATTGTTCACTTCAGTCTATTTAGGTAAAGTAAAGAAGCGAACAAGAAACCTTTACCTTGTTGGTTTTAGAGTTGGAGCAAAACTCGTCCCATCAGATATTTTATAGTAAGCCTTTTTTACAAAAAAGAATAATTTTGATAATTTTGTTTGTATTTATTTACCGATAATTTTTGCAACTCACTTGTTGTAGAAGCGTATACATTGCCCTTAGAAAGATACATTAACCTTGTTTAATCTACTAGTTGTGGTGGTAGATCTCCTAGGCTCAGTAAATTGGCTACGTATCGGTGACCTCTTTGGGGAAACTGAAGGTATTGTCTGTGCAATTATGGATGAGGTTCTAAAGACAAAAAATTATCGAAAGTATTTCATGATAGCACGATCGAGCGATTTTTGTCGAGCGTGTTTTCTTAAGCTAGGTACAGACTGCTGTAACGTTAGGAAGACCCTTCGTCGTATTTTTTCTTGTTCACTTGCTAACTCTCAGTACACAGACAAAACCAAGTAGCCAAAATTATACATCAACAACTTGTACTTGGACATGGCCTTACTAGTCTAATTAGATGACTGTGCGACGGTCTTTTGGGACCGAATCTATCATTACAAATAAAATAAATATATATATACAGGGTGTTAGTGTGAACACCGTTGTTCTTGAAACCAGAGGTTCAGCATCATGAGTAGAATCCAAAACCGATGAGAAGCTTAACACCTATTTTAGTTTTGCAAGATTTTGATATTTCATGTCTTCGCTATCGTACACGATGCCATAGTCACTCTACATACTTTAAGTACCTTCCTACGTAAGTACTTATACCCGCGCCTTACTTGGATCGTTACTTCATTACTTGTGCCCTTCAAAAGAAGGGATATTCGCACAGAAGGTGATCCGACACTGAGGTGCACATGCCACGTGTCGCCTGGTCGAAGTACTTGTGTCACGTGTTTGTGAGCAAACGTTTAGTGTTTATAAAAATTTTCTTTAAAAAATGAGTAAAAAATAGAATCATTTTTTTTCATCCGTTTTGGATTCTACTCATGATGCTGAACCTCTGGTTTCAAGGACAACGGTGTTCACACTAACACCCTGTATAATACTGGACAATCCACACAACATCAGCAAGCCCCAAAAGTAGGGCTTGTGTTATGGATACAATATGACTGATATACTTAATACAATCACATTACATAGATATACAGGGTGTCCCATAATGAGTGGATAACCTGAAAGGTGCTTGTGTACAATTTTAATAATTTTTTAATTTTTATTTTTGGAATATACTAAAGAAAAACAGCTTTTTTGAACACCGTAAGAAATATTTTGGTAACTAGGACCAGTAATTTTCAAGGCAGGTTTAAAGTAGAAAATTTTAATTTTTCATATTTTTATGCAAAGTTTGAGCTGCTGTGGTTAAAAAAAAAGATAAGGAAACCTGAGATGCCAGGTACTTTAAAAACATTTCCATTTCAAGAGCATCCTAAAATGATAATAAACGTTGAAATTTTGTAGGGTAAAAAACTGAGATATTACTACTTTTGTGCCAAAAGGGGCCAAAGCTACTAAAAATAATATTAAACCAACACATCAATAAAATATCTTTTTCACCTTACTCGTTCTAAAATAATTCATGCTGGAAAATAGGAAATATTTTGATAAATTATAAACAATAATCTACACGAATTTGGTGGTATGAATTTGGAAAGAAGATTCCAACTGCATTCAAACTACAGAATGACGGGTGTCCAGTACACTAAGCCGTTCAGGAACGGCGTTATTTAGATTCAGCGTATCCAACCAAACAGATGGGTTACGCGTGGTGGCGCTTCCCAGTGGCCAGCGTGGTAGCTGGACTTGAACCCATTGGATTTCTTTTACTGGGGCAACTTGACGGAACTGGTGTACAAAAAACCTATTCCCTAAATACTATAACTTAATTTCATTTCATTTATTATAATTTAATATAACTTCGACGTCGAGTCTTAAACCATGCGGAAAAAATTAAAAATTAATTATATTATTATTAATTATTAACTTATGTCCACTGCTGGACATAAGTCTCCCCTAATGAGCGCCATAGCGCCCTGTCTTCAGCTTGACGTATCCAGCATCTGCCAGCAGGCTTTCGCAGATCGTCATCCTACCTGGCCGGAGGTCGTTCTACACTACGTTTGCCAAGTCGCGGTCTCCACTGAAGAACACGTTTACCCCAACGGTTGTCGGTTCTTCATGAGATATAGCCGGCCCACTGCCACTTCAGCTTGCTAATTCTTTGAGCTATGTCAATAACTTTGGTTCTCCGTCAGATGTATTCCTATCCTTCAGAGAAACTTCGAGCATAGCTCTTTCCATAGCTCGCTGAGCGACTTTGAACCGGTGGACCAGCCCTACCGTGAGTGTCCACGTCTCAGCTCCGTAGGTCATCAGGGGTAGGACGCACTGATTGACAACTTTCGTTTTCAAACATTGCTGTATGGATGATGAGATTTCACTCACTGTTTTTAAGTAGCAAAGTAACCGTTTTAGAACGAGAATGGCGAAAAAGATATTTTTTTGATGTGTTGGTTTAATATTATTTTTAGTAGCTTTGGCCCCTTTTGGCACAAAAGTAGTAATATCTCAGTTTTTTACCCTACAAAATTTCAACGTTTATTATCATTTTAGGATGCTCTTGAAATGGAAATGTTTTTAAAGTACCTGGCATCTCAGGTTTCCTTATCTTTTTTTTTAACCACAGCAGCTCAAACTTTGCATAAAAATATGAAAAATTAAAATTTTCTACTTTAAACCTGCCTTGAAAATTACTGGTCCTAGTTACCAAAATATTTCTTACGGTGTTCAAAAAAGCTGTTTTTCTTTAGTATATTCCAAAAATAAAAATTAAAAAATTATTAAAATTGTAGGCACAAAGTCCAAAAATGTGAACAAAGGTACAAATTTTTCAAAATTTACAAAATATTAAATATTTTCCGAACGGGTCAAGTTACAAAAAAAAATAAAAATGTTTCTGATTGGCCTTGACTTGGCGCATAAGCACCTTTCAGGTTATCCACTCATTATGGGACACCCTGTATAATGTATATTTTTAACTATACATAGATATCATTGCTAAATCTTGCCAATAAGCCTCATATTGTACTGATAGATCGATTAGTGGTGCTCGCTGATGTCATCATAACACATTAGGTACGTTGAACAAGTTATAGCTGAGAAAAATAAACTATCTTGAATTGGCTTGTCAGCATGTGGGATGTTGATTCAGCGACCAAATCGTCGCGATAGTCATTTCGATAAACGGCGTGAAAGTCTCCACACACTGAAGCCGGAGGCGGAGCGGAGGCGAAGGCGTGCCGGTTTTTCCTATTGCACCGCGCCGCCACGGCCTGCGGTGTGTGTGTAGGCTTTCATAGGATTACATAGAATATAACTCGCACGCCTTTGCCTCCGCTCCGCCTCCGGCTTCAGTGTAAAGTAAAGTAAAGTAAAGTATCTTTATTGCGAAAATACACGTGTTACATAGGTGTTCAGGTAATATTTATGAATCAGTGTATTCTGCCAGAATGTGGCGTGCAATGTTATGTTACAAAATTTCAATTAAATTGTTAATACAGTTTCAGTCACAATAATAGGTACAATAGAAATAAAATAATTTAACGGTCATTGGGTTAACGATTATGAGTCTATTATAATATTATTCAAATTTTTGTCATTCATAAAATCATTTCAAACTCAAACTCAAACTCAAAGTGCTTTATTTCCTTAAGACCTTACAGGACACTTGGACACGTCATAAAATTCATGTTATTAATAATTAAAACTAGGAAATAAAGTGCTCACTTTGATTTTTGTTCACTTCAATCTTTTTAAAGTAAAGAAGCGAACAAAAACCTTTACCTTGTTAGGTTGTTATTTTTCGAGTTGGAGCAAAACTCGTCCCAAGCTTTTTTATCATCTAAATAATCAGATACTTTATAGTAAGCCTTTTTACAAAGAATAGTTTTGACAATTTGTTTGAATTTATTTACTGATAGTTTTTGCAACTCACTTGGAGTTTTGTTGTAGAAGCGTATACATTGCCCTTTGAAAGATACATTAACCTTGTTTAGTCTAGTTGTAGGCAAAGCGAGTTTATTTTTATTTCTAGTATTGACATTGTGTATATCGCTATTTTTAGGAAACTTATTGATATTTCTACGAGTATACAACAGGTTTTCATAAATATATTGACATGGTACTGTCATTATGTTAATTTCTTTGAACTTATCACGTAGGGATTCTCTGGGACCCATATTATAGATTGCCCGAACAGCCCTCTTCTGCAATACAAAAACGGTGTTAATGTCTGCAGCATTCCCCCACAGCAGTATACCATAAGACATAATACTATGGAAGTAGCTGAAATAAACAAGTCTAGAAGTATCTACGTCTGTAAGTTGACGGATTTTTTTGACTGCATATGCTGCAGAACTGAGCCTTTTTGATAGCTTATCTATATGTGGGCCCCATTGAAGCTTACTATCTAGGGTGATTCCTAAGAATACAGTACTTTCTACAATATCTAACCTTTCTCCTCTTACGTTTATATCAGCCTTAACTTGTTTCACATTAGGTAGAATAAATCTTATACATTTCGTTTTGGTTTCATTAAGCAAAAGATTATTGACGCTAAACCAGTGGACAACTTTTGAGATTGCATTATTCACATCGTCGAAATTTGTTGATTGTCTTTTCATTTTAAAAATTAAAGAAGTGTCATCTGCAAACAATACAATCTCGTGATTATTCTTTACAAGATCAGGCAAGTCATTAATATAAACTAAAAATAGGAAAGGACCGAGGATAGACCCCTGAGGTACACCCATAGTAACTACAGACCCCGAAGACCGTTTCCCATTAATGTCAACTCTTTGTATCCTATCATTTAAGTAAGAAGAAAGAAGAGCCAAAGAGGTGTCATTTATTCCATAGTGATGTAGTTTCCTGATTAATGTCTCATGATGAACACAATCGAATGCTTTTGACAAGTCGCAAAAAATGCCTAAAGCATCTTGCGACTTCTCCCAAGCATCAAAAATATGCGATACCAACTCTACACCGGCATCAGTAGTTGACCTGCCTCGAGTAAACCCGAACTGCTTACAATGTAGCAGGTCATTGCCATTAAAATGTTTAAGCAATTGATGTAATATAAGTTTTTCAAAAACTTTGCTAAATGTTGGCAGTACTGATATTGGTCTAAAGTTAGTGGGGTCAGACCTACTACCCGATTTAAACAATGGAGTTATTTTACTATGTTTCATAAGATCAGGAAATACGCCACAATCAATAGATTCATTAAATATGAAAGCTAGATCTGGTGCGACTGTTTCAATTAAAGGTTTAATGATTTTAACGGAAATGCCCCAGAGATCTGCAGTTTTCTTAATATTTAAAAGTTTAAAGACCTTAACAATATCTTTTTCATCAACATGATTGAAATTAAATTTACTACCGCATTTAGGTACATTTTTTATGAGTAAAGACTCGGCGTTCACTTGAGAAGAGTTAAGATTCTTTGTAGTAGAGATTGGAATGTTAGTAAAAAAGTTTTCAAATGCTTGAGCTACTTCAACGTCTTTTTTGATTGTGCAATCATTAATTTTTAAATTATAATCATTAAAATAGGTACTAACCTTTCCAGTCTCACTATTTATTATTTTCCATGTTGATTTAATAACATTTTCGCTATTTTTAATTTTTGAGCTAATATAATTTGACTTTGCTACTAGACAAACTTTTCTAAACATTTTTGAGTAATTTTTAACTTTATCTTTGAACTCGTCACTAAAATTATATTGTTTTTCATTATACAGTTCATACAACTTTTGTCTACTTTTATGAATACCTACAGTTGCCCACTCACTAAATGTAAGTTTATCAGAAACCACAATCGATCTGGGTGTAAATATGGAATTGAATGCAGAGGTGAATTTCTTAAAAAAACTGCTATACAACTCACTTGGGTTATTATGTAAGTAATTAGGTGTTGGTATGGAATTCCATTGTGATTTCATACGTTCAAATCGATGTGTGGTTACTGGTATATATGTTATTTTCTTTTTACAATTATTATTTTTTATTTGAATGTTGAGTTTTATAAGTTGACCTAAGTGGTCTGATTTTAAATTACTTATTACATTTTACTTATAATTTTATCATTTAGGCAAACAAATATATTATCAATACATTTTGCTGAGGTTTCAGTTATTCTAGTAGGTTCCATAAATAGTGGCTTCAGATTGTAAGAATTAAATAAATTAGTTAATCTGTTACTGAGAGAGTAAAGTTCTAAAAGATTAATGTTGAAGTCTCCACATATTATGAGATTTTTACTTGAATTTGATAATTTAAATAAGATATCATCCATAATTTTTTCAAATATTTCGAAGGAGGCTGATGGTGGGCTGTATACGCTTACTACAATACTTTGCTCCAACTCAACACATGCTACTTCGATGTGACTTTCAACAGACATACATATTATGTCTTTACGGTCTTTGAATTTCAGTAGTTTATTTAGTAATATTAAAGAGCCTCCACGAATAGCATGTGATCTGCAAAAAGAACTACCAACTTGGTGGTTACTGAAGTTGAACATGAGCTCATAGCTTTTCAGCCAGTGTTCTGTTAAGCAGATGATGTCAATATCAAATGAGTTCATGAACAATTCCAATTCTAATAATTTACCTTTTAATCCTTGAATATTTTGATGCACCAAGTTAGTAAACTTTGTATTAATTTTACAAATTTGTTTTTTATTTTGATTGATATTATTTGTTTTTTTAAGGCAAGAGACTTCCTCTATTGTCTTTATTTCTAATTTAAATGACTTGGAATAATTTCCAAGGTCTTGGTTTGTAAATTATTACAATGCTCAAAAGAAGCATTAGTTATAGCCAAGTTTTTGGCTGTAGTTTCAAAATAATATGATAGCGAAATAGCTATCTGTCTTTTGTAAAAATTAGAAAGATAATAATTACCTTGAGTCATATAATATTTTTTATTAACAATACTGTTAATATCAATCAAATGAACATTATTGTTGCATGAAATAGTATGCAATGTCATATTTAACTTATATCTAAGCTTATTTTCAGATAGTGGCAAGCTGTCGCTGTAGGGGAATGTGAACATCACAATTTGTCTTAAATTTAAAGAACAAAGTTTGTCCATATACTTAATTAAGTCTGATTTGTTCACATTACCCCTATTCCCAAGGCATATTATCAAGTTTGATTGTGTGTTAAAAGTTTCATTATTAATTTTCTGCATAATACTATGCAGAGTTGAATTTTGAAAGCAATTATTTACTACTGGATGTTCCATACTCTTATTTAAGAACTGGCCCATGTTTTTTCCGATTTCATCACAGTACATTATTGTATTTATACCTGAGCATGAAGTGCTGAGATCCAGATGGGATGCGGCTGACACGGTGCTGTCCGGACCTGAGTGGTCAGAGACTGGGCCGGGATCACAGCAGCCGCAGCCTTCCAGAACTCTGCCCTCCAGACTCACCTGGCTTCTGAGTAATGCATCCATGGCCAGATTGAGTTCCCTTGTTTGTTCAGTAGTTCTCTCATAGAGGCTGATGTACTGTTCTAGGGAGTGCTCAGCTTGACCAAGTTTACATCTCAGGTCTTGCATGTCTGCCTCATATTGAATTTGATTATAATTTAGCTGTGTTGTACACAGGTCTAATTTATTTACAAGTTTTCTTTTGTATTTTAGTTTATATACAACATTTTTCTGGTTTTTTAATAATTTTTTAGTTTTTTCTATAAACTTACTTATTTAAACATATTTTTTAAACTTATTTTTACTAAGGTTGTGTGTGTTGATGATGTTTTTGCTGCAAGCCTCCACATTACACACTGAGTCATCTTTGGTTAAATCAATGGTTTGCATAGTGTGTAAGTTGCTGCCCGCAGCATAAACTTGGCCCTGGGATGGTTGAGCGGATATCAACTCATCAAATAAACTTTGAGTTTTCGCGGTGGCAGAGCTATCGGCTGCTTCCTCCAGCTGGGTGATGTGGTGGTGGGCGTCACACAGTTGTTTCTCCAGGACTGAAGTTCTATGCAGGACGGACTCAAACTCAATGCCACATTTTTCATCGAACCTATCAATAATCAACTGAAGCCTATCCCGTTCCTCACTAATAGACGTATTCTCAGAATGAAGTGCGCACATCTCGATTTTTAGCTTTTTGTTATTATCTAGAGCTTCTAGAAGAATAATTTCATTTTCAGCTCTTTCCGCTTCTAATTGTGAAATCTGCCCTTTTGCCGACTTTAATTCTAGTAAAACTTGGTTCAACTTGTCGGCTTTACGAGTCATCATGTTGAATCAGTAGATTGTTTTTAAAAAACAACTTGAAATATGAAAAGGCAGATTGCACAATGTCTAGGTTATGTTTTCAAGAAGTTCAATGTACTTACGTAAATAAAGATGTAAACTTTATTGGAAATAGTATTCCTTCACTTATGAAATCGGGATTTATTAGTAGGTAAGCACAAAACACTCAGAAAAACACAAACCAGCAAAACTTGTAACCGAAAAATTCGACAAATTTCCGTTGGCCAAAACACACTTATTTCACAACAAATATCCTTAATATTTATTTATAAACTTGTATTTAGTTACAAATATGCGATTAAATCGGAAAGGGCACTTTAGAATTATGTAAAAACAATTATTTTATAATAAAATCGTAGGGAACATTTGCGAACAGCTGTTGCAAATAGGGTTCAAATTTAAATTATAGAAACATTTATTACAAAGAAGATATTTTAACTTACTCTGGAATAGAGAGCGTTTTTGTTCTCTTAGCTCTACTGGCAATTTGGAGACTTTAATAGAGAAGTGCCTCAATCAACACGTCAAGAGACTTTCGCTAGGAAGTTGGATCAATGGCCACATCCAAAAGCGTTTCTCCTGGACTCGGCGCGTATCGTCAGGAAGTTCATCTGTCTGCAACCCTAGTCACCGGCTGCTTGAGCCTAGCTTCGCGGCCGGGGATCTACTGACTGATATATTTTTTACTGTAGAATATGTTCTATAGTATTTTACTAGCAACTCGCCCGGCTTCGCACGGTATTATTCTACGTATAAACCTTCCTCTTGAATCACTCTATCTATTAAAAATAAACCGCATCAAAATCCGTTCCGTATTTTTAAAGATTTAAGCATACAAAGGGACATAAGGACAGAGAAAGCAACATTTTTTAATACTATGTAGTGATGATATAATAATCAAACAATTTCTGTACCTACCTACTAATCTATACTTATAATAAAACTGTAACAGGTTCGATTCTGTACATTGAAGAAATATTGAAAAAATTTTTTGGATGTCACTCTATTATCGATACTCAAGCCAAAACTGTAATTTTTTTCATTCATATCTGTATGTCTGTCTGTCTGTCTGTCTGTCTGTATCGTAAACGCGCATCACGCCGAAACTACTTGATGGATTGAAATGAAACTCGGCATGATTATAGGTCATAATACGAGGAAGGACATAGGATACCTTTTATCCCGGAATTCAGTAAGGTTCTCATGGGAGAGGGTATGAAAGTAAAATTCCTTTACCGCGCATAACGCCGAAACTGCTGAATGAGTTGGAATGAAACTCGAGACGATTTGAGTTCATAGTACAAGGAAGGACATGGGATACTTTTTATCCCGGAATTCAGTAAGGTTCCCCTGGGAGAGAGGGTGGAAGAAAAATTCTTTAACCACGCATAAAGTCGGAATTGAATGAATTCGAATGGAACTCGGGACGATTGGACATGGGATACATTTTATCCCGGAATTCAGTTTGGTTCCCCTGGGCTATACGGGTTTTCAAAAATTTCTCACAGCACGGACGGTTCTGGATGAAATTTGGCACAGAGATAGATTATAAGCTGGAATAAGAAATAGGCTTTATTTTATCCCGAAAATCCCACGGGAAAGGGAATTACGCAAGTAAAATCGCGAGTACTCTAAATACTAATTATGCGCAGACGAAGTCGCGGGCACCAGCTAGTAAAATAATAATGCTGGACCATTCACACTGCATCATCTAGCCCCAATAGAGCTTGTGTTATGGGTACTACCCATGAAAGTAATGATAAACTAGCGTACGTCCGCGGCTTCGCACGCGTTTTTTTAATGGAAACCTTTCAAAACTTTTCAATCCCATGGGAATTTGTTTATCTATGTTTTAATCCAGGGTTTGATCTAAGTCTATTCAAAAAGTAGGTTATTCCGATTCGTGCAGTAGTTTTACTATTCAGTAGCCTATGTTTTACTTAATTCAGGGCTATAACTAAGTTATAACCTACTATCTCAGACTACCTAGACAGAGCGCTGTCAACAATGATTTTGAAGCCGGTTTCGTAAACATGTGTGCTCGTACTGAGTGTTGCCGTGCAGGTGTACTTTCGCATGAAATGTGATTCTATCCTGCTTTTTATGTCGCGAGATTGGTTTGAACACCCTTTCAAAACATAATTCGGCATTTTGTCCCTCTAAATCTCGTAATAATTTTGCGTGACACTCGGCGCGACGGCTTAGCTGGACTGACAAGGTAAGTCATAATTTCGTCATTTATGTGTGCGTGTGTTTTTGTACACGCCAAGGCTTAATTTCACCTGCCTCAGTGCGGGTTTCGTTGGGGCTCCGCAGCTCCGTCTAGATAGTTCTATAGTCTGAGATCCAGGGCTATAACTAAGTTATTGCCTACTATTTAAAAAAATTTAAAAGTTCGATCCGTTCAAAATTTTTTGCGTGAAAGAGTATAAACATCCATACATATCATACATACAAACTTTCGCGTTATATTAGTAAGGATGAATGACGTGACGTCGCGACGGCGCCGGCTGCCCAGGGTCAGGGCCGGTGACGAGGAAGCCAAGCAGGGTTGCCAACTGTACGCGATTCCTCGTACAAATACGAGACGACCGTTGTCGCGCGGTGAGCAAAGGTCTGCGACGCTGGAGGTTGTGGGTTCATTCCGCCTTGGGACAAATATTTGTACGAACTACCAATATTTTGTAACTCCGGTACAAAATAATCGGTGGTTTCTGGGTGTTTTCAATGAAAAATAAAAATTAAATCTATCTTTATGTATTGTATTATGTATAATCATTCATCTAGTACCCATAACACAAGCTCTGCTTAGCTTGGGCTTACTAGTATTATAAAATGGCTTGGGGCGTTGGGGCTAATGATCCTGTGTGGATTGTCCAACATGATTTATATTTATTATTTATATTTTTGTACACATGGGGAGGAAAGGACACTAGCAAACTTGTTAATAATTGTACGTAATTTTGACCTAAGGGAAGTAAGTACCAACATGATTTTTCATTGTAGAATGCATTGGTAGCAGTTTAATTGTAGTTCCTGTATAAATATGAAAAATGAAAAACACATTATTTTTAAAACAAAATGATATTGTAAATTAAAGTATGTTTATTTAATTGTGTGAATTTAGCAAGATCTTTTTAATACGGGTTTTTTACAGCTTACATACGAGAAAAATCTTCTACGGTTGGTAACCCTGAAGCCAACCCAGTATCATGTGAATCGCGCGGTTCTACGCATGCCTCCCATGCTTTATCTCAAAGAACAGATGATAAAAAATATAATTAATAAAACAAATCCAAAATATATAAGCACCGTATATTTAAAAAATAACTACACAATAGTGTAATTTGAAGATTCTCTATAGGCAGTCTAACTAAATGTAAAAATATCGTTTTTTTTTTATTTTTCATAGAATCTAGAATTCTCCTGTATCTACTGACATGAAAAATATCAACATTTTGCATGTTATTATTGTGGTTAAATGTAAAACGCGATTCCTAAAATAGTAAATATAGAAAAATGACACATTATTTAATTTGAAGATTGCATAAGTTACTTAACTAGTCAAGTGTCTTTTCAAACATTAATAAATGGATCAAAGAAAATCATGTTCTTCCATTTCTATACCCGTCACAAATTCAATAGAAAAGTTTGGTAAGTATAATTTTTTGATAAGATTATTTGAATATCTGAAATAAATAAAACCAATACAATAATAGTTTTGTCGTTTTTTCCTCCCAGCAATTCAATTCTCAAAACTAGTCTTTTTTTCTCATAAGAGCCAGTCAGTTACTCACCTAATCGTATAGTAATAGACTTTTAATGGGCGAATTCAAGTTTTTATCCACAAAAAATACTATAGCCAACTCAAGGTGAATACAAACTGTTAGTTAGCTGAATCAACGCGAGAGGACAATTTAAATTTAGAATAGACGCATCAATTTTATGTGGTACTCCCACACTGTAATTATAGTGTATGTAAATAGAACGAACGACAACGCGTTCGAACTTCGAACACTTGAACAAATTGAGTCGTTCATTGTTCATTCAATTCAAAATATAATAAAACATCTGCCAGTGTAAATAAACTGTTGACCCAATAGCCAAATTGTAAAACTTCAAAGTGTAACTAAAATAGAAAAGTGCTTGTGTGTTTTAGAATTTAAAGTATTATTTCAGTTTCGTTTAGGCTAAAGTGTTTTGATACTTGGATTGTGTTGTCATATGACGAGAATGGATGTGGATTCATGCATAAAACTAGTAGAAGGTAAAATATATTAACCCTTTCAAGAATCTATAGAATGGAAACTTGGATGATATATCTTCGTGAGTCGTGTGGAAGTATCACAGCGATGTCTGTTTCAGAATTTGAACTCTACCATGGGCCTAGCTACCATTGAAGCAACCCGATAAGCTACTACTTCTACGTCTTGCAGTGCGGCCGTGGCTTCAAGGTTTCAATTCTATGGTAATGTTAAAAATTGAAATGAATTTTCATTAAAATATTAAAATTTCTTTCACGAATTGCAATGCACAAGTGTGTAATGAAGTAGGTAATGATAGTAGGTAATGGTTAAATATACCTATTTCAAGATCCGATTTTTATTAAAATACTTATTAAATTTTCTCTCACAAATTGCATTGCTCAAGATGAATGATGGCAATGGTTAATTGTACTTCCATAAGAGTTTTTTTTTTAAAATATTAAAATTTCTCTCACAAATTGCATTGCACATGACTGTATGAAATGAAATGATTTTTTAAATCTATTTACAAAGGCGATTTTCATTAAAAAAAAAAAATCTCACAAAGTGAATTGCAGACGTGTTAAGTGATAGTAATGTTTACGTAATAAATGTATTTGCAGAGGCGATGCCACTAATCAGAAGATGCGGGTGTCTGCCGCTCAAGACAGGTTGTCTCTTGGTCTGTGTACTGTCCACTGTAAGTTTCAAACACACAACACAAAGTATATTCCGTCCGAAAACGATGACGAAACAAAAAACCGTCTAAGTTTAAGTCATACTCGCGCACGAAGTGTTCCGTACCATCTATGAAAACGGCATTCATGTCTACTATAAAGGGTCATATGATTAACCTATTTATTATATGGGAAAAAAATCATTCAATTAGAAAAAATCGTAGAACAAAAGTTGTTAGTCTTGATTTACCCAAGTCGCCTTTTTGAGGTTAATCATTCAAATAATAATCAAATAATCAATATCTTTATTTCTTTAGGCTTATAAAATAAGCACTTAAACAAGTCAAATTTAATTCGCCTCAATTTTTTGTCCACTAGTGGAAGAGGAGAAATAGAAACCACTAGCATGTGTAAAACTTAGGTGTCTAATACATGTTTGCCTTATAAATAATTACATACTATTGTCGATGTGGAACTGAGCGACATCTGGCCAAGCACTAACGTCACAACATTAACACCAATAACCCTGTATATGAGCTCCCTTATTACTACTTAAATATTTATTTTATTCTGTATTTTAGTAGTTGATGTTATAGCGGCAATTGTACATCATGAGATAGGTACCTATATCATCAATGAAAATTTTAACAGTCTAACTATCACGATCTTACATTGTATTCTTTTGTTTTTTACTTCATGTGTTTGAGTAACAATAAAGTTTTATTATATTATATTATATTATATTATATTATATTATATTATATTATATTATATTATATTATATTATATTATATTATATTATATTATATTATATTATATTATATTATATTATATTATATTATATTATATTATATTATATTATATTATATTATATTATATTATATTATATTATATTATATTATATTATATTATATTATATTATATTATATTATATTATATTATATTATATTATATTATATTATATTATATTATATTATATTATATTATATTATTAGACCAACAGCATTGAAAGACCTATTACTGTCCAAAACACCCTACTAGAATATGTCTCAAAATATGTTTATCTCGGTAAACAAATATCTTTTGGAAAAATGCGACACCGTGAAGAGATTGAAAGAAGAGTCAAAATTACATGGAACAAGTTCTGGGCTTATAAAGAAATTCTCAAATCAGACATGCCCATCATTTATAAGAAAAAGATTTTGGACTCTTGCTTACTACCATGCCTATCTTACGCTAGCCAAACATGGATCTTTAATAGATTCACATCAGACAAGATCCAAACAACACAAAGAGCTATGGAAAGAAGCATTTTAAAAATCAAAAGAAAGGACAGACACAGAAATGCCAACATTCGAAAGAAGACAAAAGTTATTGATGCTCTTCACCACTGCCGAAGATTGAAGTGGAAATGGGCAGGTCATGTGGCAAGAATGAGTAGTAAAAAATGGACCAAAATAGTAACTACTTCGCAAGGACCATCCGGTAAGAGAAAGAGAGGAAGACCACTTGAAAGGTGGTTAGATGAAATTCAGGAAGCGGCTGGAAAAGAGTGGCAAACTATAGCGACCAACAGAAAGGAATGGCACAGTCTGGAGGAGGCCTTTACTCGAATAGAGATCACAGAATAATAAATAATTAATGTAACGGTACCTAATCTAATTAAATATAATGTAATAAATGTTCAATAATTTAATTTAAATGTATTCCATAATTTGTAAAATGCTTGTAATTTATTCTTTGATAATAAATGGCTTTATTATTATTATTATTATTATATTATATTATATTATATTCTATTCTATTCTACTCTACTCTACTCTACTCTACTCTACTCTACTCTACTCTACTCTACTCTACTCTACTCTACTCTACTCTACTCTACTCTACTCTACTCTACTCTACTCTACTCTACTCTACTCTACTCTATTCTACTCTATTCTATTCTATTCTATTCTATTCTATTCATGAGATACAGCTTGGTCACACAGACAGATGGACAACGGAATCTTTGTAATAGGGTAAGATCAGAGTTCTTTATCACACCGAGTGAGGTTTGAGTACTAGAAATGTCCGTAATCGCAAAAAAAAAAATCTGAAAATGTACTCTACATAAAATAAATACCTTATATATTATTTTATAAGACGATCCCCAAACAAGATAATAACCGACTAGCTAGAGAGGTATTTATACGCTCCACGCCTCCGACACGCCTTTATAAAGCGTTTTATTTTTGTAATTAAACACTAATAAATCACTTTTTTCACGCAATGTTTTTCAGGGTTTAAGGGCCTGGTTATGTTCAAACTTTTTGTTATGTTATTATGTAAATTACATGACGTATGTACATTACTGCACATCATTGCGGCAGCTCGTTTGCAATCGTTCTCAAAATGAGTTGAGTTTTTTCTGTGTCGGGATTCTAAATCTGGCATATTATTATCCTAACAAAGAAAATCAAATAAGACGTGTGAACCTCGCAAAACGCGGCGGCCTTCTATTCAAAAGGGTAGGTAACGGTGGCCGAAGCAAGCCGCAGTTTCAATGCTTTTTCTTCGCATAGTTTCTTATCGAATTAATGATTATTTTGACTAAGATTGTTATACTTTACAAATATTTAGTACTGTTTCATTTAACAAAACTAACTTTTAACGTATTAAAAACCCTCAAACCCGGGATCCCGACAAAAGTCTAGAAAATAACAAATTTATACATTTAGTAATCCTTAATCACTGTCACTACATAGTGTAAAAAAAAACAAAGTCACTTTTTCTGTCCCTATGTCCCTTTGACTGCTTTAAAACTACGCAACGGATTTTGATGCGGTTTTTTTTAATAGATAGAGTGATTCAGGAGGTAGGTTTATACGTATAACAAAACCGTGCGAAGCTGGGGCGGGTCGCTAGTTTGCAATAAATGTTCAATCAATCATTCGTATATGTTGCAGCTAGCATGTATAGCCAATATAGTGGCAGGCGCGTGGCACCTCCCCCGCCACCGCGAGAGGGATCCCGAGGACAACCTCGTTTCTCTCAGCATGATCATGTTCTCCAGCCTCTCGGCCGTCAGCAACGCCATCGCACTCGCCGGCATCTTCCTGGTAAGCACCACCTACTAGCTTTACAAACCGATAGCTTGACGACCGATGAGGCGCGGTGGGCGAAGGTCCGCCTGCGACGCAGGAGGGTGCGGGTTGGATTCCCGCCTCGGAACAAATTTGTGTACGAAATTTGTTCCGTTGGTCTGAGTTTTTTCTATGTATAATAAAAATATTTATCTATGTATGGATTGTATTGATTATATCAGTCATCTAGTACCCATAACACAAGCTGTGCTTAGCTTGGGGCTAGATGATGCTGTGTGGACTGTCCGGAATTATTTATTTTATTTTAAACTACCCACGTATTTTTTTTAAGGAACACCACTAGACATGAAGAAAGAAAGTTATTACTTAAAAACAACTTACAAACGATTGAAGCGAAGAGAAAATCAATTAACTAACACCTTATTTGTTATTTATTTATGACTAGCCGCGCCCCGCACCGCGTGGAAATTTATTTATTTGTCAAATTACCATATTTTTATACTTATTATCCCTATTCCCGACGGAGACAAATCCAAAAACTCAAAAATCATAATAATCGGTCCAGGCGTTCTCGAGTTATAAATGGTGTAATTAACACGACTTTCTTTCATATTTACCTACATAATGATGATTTGAATTTCAGCCTGCGACGCAGGAGGTTGCGGGTTCGATTCCCGCCTCGGAACAAATTTGTGCACGATCTGCAGAAATTTGTTTCGTTGGTCTGGGTGTTTAATATGTATAATAAAAAATATCTATCTATTTATATTATAATGTATTAAGTATATCAGTTATCTAGTACCCATAACACAAGCTTTGAGTTTGAGTTGAGAGAGCACAGCACCATCTAGCCCCAAAGTAAGCTACTCTGGGGCTAGATGGTGCTGTGTGGATTGTCCAGCATTATTTATTTATTAATTAATTTGCCTTGTCTAGGGAACGTAACCCAAACTATGTGATCCATTTGTAATATTTTATTTTATATTTCGTTATTTACAAAAAACGAGATACCCCTTCGATATAGACTACGTGACGGAAACCTAAACCTCCCCACACCCAGACACACTGACCTCTATCTATACAAGTGTAAAGATAGAGTTCAGTGCCCATACAGCACTAGTATCATCATCATCATATCAGCCGTAGGACGTCCACTGCTGGACAAAGGCCTCCCTCATTGATCTCCAGGAACTGAGGTTGGAAGCGGCCTGCATCCAACGCCAACCTGCGGTTCTTACCAAGTCGTCTGCCCATCTTGTAGGTAGACGTCCTAAGCTGCGCTTGCCGGTCCGTGGCCGCAATTCGAGAACTTTCCGACCCCATCGGCCATCTGTTCTGCGCGCAAATGCGCCTGCCCATTGCCACTTCAATGTGCTAATCCGTCGGGCTATATCGGTGACTTGAGTTCTCCAACGTATCTGCTAATTTCTGTTTCGATCCCGTAGAGAAACCCCGAGCATAGCCCTCTCCATAGCTCGTTGAGCGACTCTGAGCTCTACGCACTAGTAGTCTCTCAGCACTAGTAGGTAAATTAAGTTTATTTCAGACCTAGTGGGTCCATATAATGCACAGAATGCTAGTCACTCTATGTGTCTATTTATTTTCTCTATTTGTTTTGTTCTGTGTTTCCAGAAGCGTCCAGGCTACCTCCACCTCTCGCTGACTTCGAACTGCGTGTTCATAATCTGCATCTTTGTGGTGGCGGCGGTGACCTGTGCCTTCCGGATGGAAGCCTTCGTGACGGAGCCACTCTATGTGCTGCTGATCGTGCTTTTGCTCTGTGCGGGCGCTGGTATGTACTAAACTTCTTAAGGTAGCCTTCCGTTCCTAGCGACCGCGACGCGCGACCGCGACCGGGTCGTTTATATGGAAGCACTAGACACATGGCGCGACCGCGGTTTCGCGGTGGGCTTGGCTCAATATAAATACATACAAAGCAGTGGGTCGTGCAACCCGGTCGCGGTCGCGCGTCGCGGTCGCTAAGAACGGAAGGCTAACTTTACTCGTAAAGAAAGAAAGAAAAGAAAGATAATACGTTTATTGGTTCGCAGCTTAAAACTAGTTACTATTAACATAAAAACTATTATATATATGTAAATAAATAATCATAATGTACGTAAATAATAGTAACCTACTTCCATAACAGCAGGCGTAAGCAGCGAACCAATAAGTCCCGTCTCAGCACTCTCGGCTTAAAGCGGTATTACACTACGTTATTCAGGGCCCTAACTACCGGGCCCTGAATATCGTCCGGGTCCGGGTCCGTCCCTTAGGGACCCTAAATCTTATTAAACCACTCTCAGTTAGTGTTAGGGTCCCTGAATACCGTGTAGTATAATACCTATTTAAGTCTTTGCAACTGCTGTTGCATTTGTTTGCCGAGTCTATCATAAAGTAAAGCATCAATTTAAAACGAAATCAACCCATAGTGAATACCTAAGAACACTGGTAGGAAGCTTTTTGTGTAGTGGCAGTTTTATTTATATTACCAGTAGTATAATATGTAGTAGTATAATAGCCCTATTAATGATGCTCCACACAAAGTTGAGCAACGCTGGTTTTCTGACAGGACCTTTGGCGTGTGTTAACATGGGCGAGAGAAACTGGATAAATAAAAGAGGAAAAACTATCAACACAAAAAGGGACTCAATTAAATATATATATACATGCTTTTTATTATAAAGGGTTAGCGAAAGAAACTGGATTAATAAAAAAAGGAAAAACTATGAACACAATTATAAGGAACTAAATTAAACATTTACATACTTTTTATTATAAAGCAGGGACTATTTATTGTGGTACCTGTTCACGGGATCACAACTAAAAACTATCCAACCACCAACCCTTATTATCGAGTGGAACACTTATATATTAAAGTATAAAATAAGTATAAGTTATAATAATGATTATTTTTAACAATCCTTTTCTATTTCAGCCTACTCTGTCCTTTACCTGATGGTGGTAAATAGCTACTATAGAACGATGAAGATGGATTACGTAGAGAGTGCTATACCCATATGATGAAGTGAGACAAAAATGACAAAAATATGCCGTGATATGTCACATTTGAGTGTACCCTATTTAAGAGTAAATACGGTTCAAAGTAACAGAAATATGAAGTGACTAGCTGTGTCCGTCGCCGTCTTCACCCGCGTAGAGTATTATGGTGTTTATTGGTCGGTGCAAAATCCAACGAATCAAATATTGTCAAAGTCAGATCCGTGGTTTTTGAGTTATAAATAAATGAAATGTATTGTTGAATCTGTGTAATTACAAAAAATGCCTTGAATGCTTACTAAATGGATTAACTAATAACTCTTTGTTTTATATCAAGATTTATGAGTGACAATTGTATCTATTTTAAGGTGTAAGAGTGTACTTAGAAAGGACTTTTTAAATCGCTTCCAAAGGGGTCCAAAATAGGGGAATATGAAACTAAAATGCTATTCAGGTAAAACAACCTACTAAAGGCTACCCTTTAAAGGTAAATGTGTCATATGCGGCCTCAGGCTTTCCTATAAAAATATTAAATATCGAAAATATAATATACTAACCTATTTGCGATCTATATTTATAGCGTACCGCCTCTTTGTTTCATATAAGTGTTTACCTCCCATCCCGTAAGAAAATCTGAGGGGGTTATATTGGGCAATTTTTTGCAAAGTAGTTCCTATTCTAATTTGTGTTTCCCTAAGCCATAATTAAGCTTAACTCGGCTTAAACTTTGGTAAAATGATGATCAAAAAAGCTTTTTGTAGCATGACAGAAGAAAATCTAGTGCTTTTACTAGTATCCTTATAATCAGATGAACAAAGAAGATATTTTAGAAGCATATAGCTTGTAAAATCTCTTCTATAGCTTCTAAAATCTCTTGTTTGTTCATCTAATCTAAATTGTGGAAATGGATTCACTGCCGCACTAGTTAGTGTGGCAGCTTGTTGCAGATGCGGTCCAAAGGACTTAGGAATTTTGATATATAATATAATTATGTAAGTAAATAGATTTATTACTAGCTTATCTTCTCGAAGCTTCACTGGCTTTGCCAGGTGTCCTTGCCAGATTTCAATTTCAATTTGGTCAGCCGTTATGCGAGGAAAGGTAACAGTTTGTTAGTATGGATTATTATTTGCAGCGGAAGTTATAAATAAGAATTTTTGGATCAAATAATTATTTATTGGAGTTTAGGCTTCCCTATACAAATTAATAAGTAATAATAAGTTAAGGTGATTGTGTTCGTAAATTTAGGTTTAGTTTGAAATCACAACGCTCTTGCGCTTACCTAATTGTAATGTGACTGAAATAATGTAACGTTAACTGTAAAATATATTCATAAGGTTTTTAAGTAGGTGTGTGTTTAAATGCATAATTTTAAAATAACTCTTTATCATAGTTTTTAGTTCTTACACCAATGGCCTAACTATGACTTTGGTATTTTGGGTATTTTTTGCGTAAGGTGGCTTTAGCATCACTACGGCCATGATAAGCTTTTTGTGATCACCGCTTAGCCACCCTTGAAGATGCTACACTACCCTTGCAGCTTCTAGAAACTGTAGGATTTTCGTGATGTCTCTTAGCTCTTTTGGGCTAAGTAGGTGTTTGCCCAAATGAATTCGTCTTTGCATTAGTGTTCCACATTACCTAGCAGATGGAGAGGCATTTCCACCGCCATTTTGCAGAATCTGCACAGTAATTGTAAGTATATTGAAAATGTATTGTATAATTATTGTAAGTCGCTTAGCTCCAATTTTTACATGCTTGTTAAGGCATTTTTCGGGTCTACTTATTAACTAAAATAAAATAAAAGAGTAGTTTTCGAATAAACTGTATTTTTACTCCTTATTTTCACCACAATACATTTAATGCCTTGCTCAACGACGAGAATATTTTCTCTATTACTAAATTAAACTCGCACTGTGAATAATTTAGTATGACATTTAAAGCATTTTATAATTGATCAATAGGTATAAAAAAGAGGACTATTCAATAAAATAATAAATATAAAATCTTAACAATAAATCTATTGTATTTTAACGAATTAATAATGCGTTTTTCAGGTTAACTAAATAAATTTTATATCATACCAAAAACACTACACCATGCACACATGGATTACGCAAATGTACACACAGAATATGCATATGCACACACGGAGTATGCATAGTAAAGATGGAATCTATACCATGCACGGAGTAATTTGTAATTTGTCCTGTTTTGGGTTACAATTTTCTCCGTTTCTTACCCAACTTTAGGTGTGTTTACTATTCTAAACACATTTTTTCTCATAAATACAAGAAGTTTCATATCACGCTATTTCTAGGAGACCGATATAGGCATATTTTGGTTGAGATGTGTAATGTAAGCACTTTATATAATGTAAGTATCTCGTATATATTTTAGTCTTAGATTATATATATATTATATAATCTAAGACTAAAATACTTATAGGCGATTTTAAATAGGCCTTCACACAAAACATAATTTTTACTAATAATTAATTTCCTTGATAAAGAAGATAAATAGCTTTATAAAAAAAAAAAATCTTGACAATCAACTCAGCTTCTGTTTTGGGTACCAAATGACTGTTATACTTATTACAACACATTACAAAGCTCATTACAAAGATATAAATGTTGATATTGGGCCAAAAATACAAATGCCCTTCATGGAGATATGAACGTTGATTGTATTTTTAATATTAATTTTTCTCTTAATGAGACGAAGACACATTTTGGATTGTTGTTTTATAGGAGTAAGTAGATTTATTTTCGGGTGGAAAAAGCTTTATGTAGTTTCATCGACAAGATTTACATTAAGTAATAATGTTGGACAATTCACTCAGCTTCATCTAGTTTTGAGATATCCAGAGCTTGTATTACAGATACTAAATAACTTATATAATATGTTATAACGGTACACAATGTTATATTTCAATTACTATCTACATAATATAAAGTCATTTTCGGAGACAATTTTTGTTTAAATTTCGGAAGTGATTTCAAAAACGCGACCAGAATTATTATAAATACATACGGGTATTTATCGCGTTTGTTACCTATTTTCCTGACGTTTCAACAGGTTTACACTCTGTTGTGGTAACGGGATGACTGGAGTACAGGGGCCAAATTCCACTAATGTCAAAACAAAGGTCTCAATAGTGCCATTCAATCAAGATGATTAAAATGACGTTTGTGCATTTGCTATTCTACTATTTTTTAGAGACTTTCATAATTAGAATGTCAAATTGGTAGTCATAAACGTAATCGTCACAGCTATGAATGAATCTCTAAAAGATTGTGGTAGTAGAATGACAAAAAGAGTTTAACACTGACATTTCGACACGATACTATTAAAATGGTGAAGCGATTTATTTAGTGAAATTTGGGCCCTGGACTAGTACTATATATTTCGTAGTGGTGGTAGCAAAAATAGGTAAATAAATGCGATAAATACCCTTATATATTTATAGTAATAATAACTTGATAAGTTTAACATAATGAGGTTTACTTAACAATTTAATTCATTATTTTTAGGACTGCTGCCCTACTTGATTGGTCAATGATCCTAATAGTCACTTGCCTTCTTATAATTTTAAATCTTGCTGATAACATTATAATCTGTAAATAAAAGTTCTAATGGTACTTGGGCGAGGACGAATTAACTGTCAACAATAAGTTGATTCTAACTTATTTATAAGAAAATGTACTACAAACGTCTATTCTATGATTATTCCCGAGATCCATTTTAATATTGAAATAGACAATTTAATTAGATTTAATTAAGATCTTAAACCTCGGATTAAATTGAAAAATACATGATTTAGATATCTTCTTTTAAAAAAGATTTGATAATTATCGCATCGTTTGAAACTTTGATTAGAATTTTAAAATGGTTTCATCTTTAAGCTCGACAAAAAAGAAGAGTAAGTAGGTAAACATTTCATAAAAATAAAGTGCAATAAAAGTAGTATACGTGGTAGATAGGGTAAACATATTTTTTAAAAAACAGTAGTAAGAAAAGTCTACGAAGGTGTCTATATAAAATAATATATTGACCCTGAAATGTATTATTAATTTTGTTAAAAATGTAGATGTATAAAATTTTATAGGAATGTATTAAATATAAAAATAATGTATATTAGAATCACGAAAATTATTATCTTTTTATACATATTAATTGTTTGATATATTATATCGCAATCAGGGTTTTTGACATAAATACTTTTTAAAGTTTATATAATATTTTAAATTGGGACAAAAGAGGTACCTAAGTACTGTGCATTTACAGCTCCAATGTTGCCATTGTTAAATAAATTACACTTTAGCCTACTTGACTAAATGGAAGACAATATCTTAGGTATATTAAATGATCGTGTAACGAAATAAATAACATTAAAAAAATTAACAATAATTTCACAACCTATTTCATTAAATTATAATTATTAAAGTACAAAAAGCTGGTCTACAAAACACCAAACGATAATATCTATTCCTACTAATATTATAAACGCGAAAGTTTGTAAGTATGGATGTTGTTACTCTTTCACGCAAAAATTATTGAACGGATATGGATGAAATTTGGCACAGAGATAGATTATAGTCTGGAATAACACATAGGCCATTTTATCCCGGAATTCCCACGGGAACGGGAATTATGCGGGTGAAACCGCGAGGCACTGATAGTATAATTATTATTATACATCACAAGCTGATTATAGCTGATTATTAGTATGATTACAATCATATAAGTTTTAGTTTTATAGAACTACTTAATAGTGATGGTTTACATACATATCACTTCAATCTCAGTTCTAATTCAAGTAACTTTTTTACTAAATCAAGCGTTAGGAAAAATCTTTATTGTTATTTTTCTTCTAGCAAAACATTGCATTTGCTGAACTCTACGAAAACGAGTTAAGATTTAAATTGATATTGGAACTAGATTAGATTAGATTAGATAGTAGCATATCTACGTACTCGTTTATACGGAAGTGCGTAAATGTGTTATTTTTTAATTTTTATAAACCCGAGGAATGTAACACTCGGGTCAAACCCCTACGGGTTTATAGAGTGTTATGTATTGTATTATTATTAAGATTCTTTTATAAATAAATAAAAAAAAAAAAAAAAAAAAAACTGAACTATCTTCAAGAGTAACTAGATCCTCATAAAATTTACAAATACTAATTCTTAAGTAGGTACTTAATTTTAAAGCTTATCTCGCACTTGGTTAGATTTCAAAGAAATTGTAAAAAGTCCCTTATATTTATCAACCAGCAGCGGGGTATTTTAATTCATTGGGAAAGCCTTCGATTCGATATTGGAAACTTTTGACGATGAACGCTATTTTAACAAGCGGATTCGTAAACTTTTGCCATTTGAATTTGGATCCTTAGTTTGGATATGAAATCCAAATAGCGTTCTAAAGATCTTGACGGAAATGGAATTGGATTCGAATTTGACGTTTGAAACGAATCGAATGAATTAAAATACCCGTATTGGATGGGATTTAAGCCCACTACCTTTCCTTAATAAGGGAATGCGGGCCAATTGCGGTACGAGGACAAGTGACAGTCGAGTCGAAAATCTTTGGAACATTTGGGACGTCGTTCACTTGACCTGACGAATTCAAGTGAACTTTAAGCATCGTCCCATCCCGTCAAGTGATCTTTGAAACATCCTACAGCTCAAGTGTCGTTATAATAATTCTTCCTTTATCCATATTTTTTTATTGTACATTTGCGAAATGTTTTCTTCTTAAGACAAAATTATTAAATCACCTCTCCCCGATAACTTCTACCAAATCTTGGTCCTCCATTTTTTCAACATTATTTTACAGATTTTGAAAATATCCAAATATTTAAGATAAACCTTTAATCTACTTACCAACAAGATAATAAATTACATTACAACATAGAGTTTACTGATTTTTATATGGTAGAAAAAGTGGCAAAACTTCAAACAGTGACTAATAAATTGATATCAATTGATATTTTTTTCTACGTAGTATTAATAATAGATTTGTACGTAGTATAGATATAGTAGTATAGTGTAGTAATAGATGTGGCATCAAACACGCCATACCTATTTATAAAAACCTCCATGGTATCGCCATTATTGTGATTTTAGATGCTCCTTATTTTATTAATTTGATTATTATACAAAAAATAAAATCTAACTTCAAGTTCTGAAAATATTTACAGTTTTCTGAATTTTGTAAGACAAATGCTAATACATCGGGAATTACATTTATGGGAGCACTTCTGAAGCATTTTCTGTACACAAGCGAAATAATCATCAAATTTAGCAAAATTATCAAGTAGTTTAGGCTTAAAACTAAAATTTACAAATAAAATTAGAATAAATAGATACCTAAACTATTTATTCCGTAACAAATAAAATAAAACAGGCGAATTAAAAACTTCTTCCTTTTCATTATCGTCGGTTGGTAAATACACAACTACCTTACAACGGAGATTCTCAGAACAAAATCTTGCCTGATACGTGAAGATATCCTGTACTGGCTGTAGTTGCATCATTTACACAACGTTATCTTCGTTTATTTTTATCATGTAGCTACGTACTACACTGATGTAGTACAAATTAAACGCTGAAACAAAAAATAATCCAAATTATTCACAATTGCTACGTCTAAGGTTGCAATGACGTAGAGGTTGCTACGCCGTAGAGTTTGCTACGCCGTAGAGTTTCCTACGCCGTAGAGTTTGCTACGCCGTAGAGATAGCTACGTAAAAAGATTTGCTACATCGTAGAGATTGCTACCTGCTTGCTAAGTGCTCTAGCTAGACGATAATTATTATTGATATCTACTGATTGCTCCGACAGAGGGGAAAACTGCGTGTTGCTACGTGCTCGTAGTAGTAACCTACGTATTGCTGTGGCATTTCGCATTAAAATAAGGAACATATAGCGTACGTAGATCTTAATTTATTTCATTTTGATAAAACAACCAGCGTACATGCATTATTGCGGGATACTGTGAACAAAGTCTTATCAACAAATGTAAGACTTTAGTGTGAGGTGTTCACGAGCACCACACACTCACACACACATTTATTCTCACTCTCTTTTACATACATACATACACACACGCACAGCACACACTCAACATCTTTTGCCAAACTTAGACTGGCTAAATATTTAATATATTTCATTTGTTTCAGTGTAATTATATTTATTTTTGTTTTTGTGAGGTGACACAGTCTCTTAAACTTACCATGAAAACAATGTTATTGTTGTTAGTTGTTGTAATATAAACGATTTATTTAGATAGAGCGTCGGCCAATCACTCAAGGATAAAGCCAAGCATACACTGGGGAACATTTTGTCACGCAACATGACGCGCAACACTTAATTTACGTGACGCTGCAACGTTGCATATTGTCTCGCAACATGCCTCGCAACATTGTACGTGACGCGGGGCTTGTTGCTTGCTCCCGCTTCGAGAGCGAACGCACGTTCAATGTTCCGCGACATTCACTTCGGCATGTTCTACGTAGTTGTTGAGCAACATGTTGCTCCATTTGCCCCCTAGTGTATCCTTGGCTTTAGACTTACCAAGAAACATAGTGCAGCCAACGGCCATGTCAGTCCTCATCTGGAACATGATCTTCAGATTTCCTATGATGAAGAGGACCACGAACAGTATCCAAAATATGAAGTACTTCTTGACGATGCCGTGCCTGTTCTGTAATAAAAAAAATACAAAAACAAAATGAATGTAATGGGTACCTGGGGTATTTACAAAGAAAATAAATATCTGCAGATATAAGTACACTTTGTTCCGAGGGGGGAATCGCACACGCAATCTCTTACTTTTAGTCAGTCGCAGGCGGATTCTCGCCCGACAAATGTTTGAACGATCTGCAAATGTTTGTTCAGGATTCTGGGTGTTTTCTTTGTTTAATAAAATAAACATAATAATATGTATTGTATTAAGCTTAGAATAATTAGGCTTTGTCTAGTTACTCTATGGTATTAAGTATATCGTCATCTAATAATACCCATAACACAAGCTCTGCTTAGCTTGGGGCTAGATGATGTTGTGTGGGTTGTCCAGCCACCAGTATTATAATATTACTAGCGACCCGCCCCAGCTTTGCACGGTTTTATTGTATACGTATAAACCTTCCCCTTGAATCACTCTATCTATTAAAAAAACGCATCAAAATCCGTTGCTTAGTTTTAAAGATTTAAGCATACAAATGGACATAGAGACAGAGAAAGCGACTTTGTTTCATACTATGTAGTGATGATGATAGTGATAGTGATGATCATTATAATAAAATTATTCTGAAAGGCAGTAAAACCTACCGTATACACCGCCCAAACGAACAACAAATCCGCCGCAAACTTGAGAAAGAGCAGTATTGCCATAAAGATGAGGATAGCAAATGCCACATCCGAGTATGCTGGATCTTCTACATCAGGCCGGTGCCGACGGTGCCACATGTAGTGATCGCGTAGGCCTATCGCCATGGCGACCAGGATGAGGCCTAGGAAGAATGTCAGCAGCTGGAAAACACAACGTAAATAAACAAACACGGCTTTACCACAAAAAAGTTACGACTTAGACATGTGTTCTTAGGGTGCATTTTGCTAAACAACTGTTAAACATGTGTCTAAGTCGTGATTTTGTTTTTTATGGTAAGGCTGATAATGTTGGACAATCCACACAGCGCCATCTAGCCCCAAAGTAAGCTACTCAAAGCTTGTGTTATGGGTACTAAAGAACTGGGGCCAAATACCACTAATGTCAAAGCAAAGGTCTCAATAGTGCCATTCAATCACTGACCTTGTATAGATACAGGTCAGTGTATTCAATCAATATGATTAAAATGACGTTTGTGCTTTTGGTATTCTACTATTTTTGCGTTTGAAGAGACTTTCATAATTAGAATGTCAAATTGGTACTTATAAAGGTTAATCGTCACAGCTATGAATGAACCTCAAAAAGTTTGTCTTTGTAGAATGCCAAATTTTGACACTATACTATTCAAATGGTGAAGCGATTTATTTAGTGGAATGCGGGCCCTGATATAATACAGAATACATTATAATATACATCTATCTATAGATATTTTTAATAATACATAGAAAACACCCAGACCAACGGAGCAAATTTCTGCAGATCGTACACAAATTTGTTCCGAGGCGGCAATCGAACCCGCAACCTCCTGTGTCGCAGGCGGACCTTCACCCACCGCGCCACATCGGTCGTCAACGATTATTAACTATCATAGTTCCAACACTAAGGTCATTTAACACGGGATAGGTATGTACCATGATTTGATTTATTTTGTTTTGAGTTTCAAGCGCCATGATCACGTAAGAACTCTTTCGTGATCATGGCGCTTGAAACTGTGCCAAAATATTGAAATACTCAAAACAAATGAAATCATGGTAAATATGTGTTAAATGACGATGTTTTTTGTTACGATCATCCATTACAAGGCTCAAGTCATAACTTCATAAGATTCGCCCTGTTACATATTATATATTCCAAATGCTTTGAGCGCGATCAATACATAGGTATTTGTAAATCAGTAGGTATCTATAAATATATAAATCTAAGTCAATAGATTTATTGCTTTAGGCTTACAAATTAAGCACTTAAACTAGTAAAATTTTAAACGATACAGAATTATCAAAATTAACGAACAAAGTGTTGATTGGTTTTATCTTCGCTTCAATAGGTACGTGTGAGATAGCCTTTTTAGAAAGAAAAAAATGTGTTCACCACAAAAACCGCTTGCAACAATTATAATATCATTCGCAGTATATCGTCGTTATAAATGCTATAGTAGGTTGGTACATTATATTAGTATGTACTATTATAATATCATTCGCAGTAGTTTTAGTAGTTATAAATAGCTATAAATTGGTAGGTATGTAATATTTCTTAATATCGTATTCGGCAATCAGACTATGTCTATGAGTTGGGCATTGAATCGTTTATGTGTATTTATGAGCCTGTTATTAATAAATATGCTGGACAATCCACACAGCACCATCTAGCCCCAAAGTAAGCTACTCAAAGCTTGTGTTATGGGTACTAGATAACTGATATATTTAATACATTATAATACAAAGAAAGATATTTTTTATTATACATAGAAAACACCCAGACCAACGGAGCAAATTTCTGCAGATCGTACACAATTATTTTTTTATCGGAATTGGTCGAGCGTTGTGAGCGATGTGGTCTAAGATGGAGCACGCTTTCGCAGAAGGAACTTATACACTCTTTATTTAAAGACTCCGAGATTCTAGCGGGAAAACAGACGCAGGAAGCTCATTCAACTCTCTGAAATATGATATCCGAGTCAATAGCTGTCGAGAGTGAATAGGTGTATTCCAGACCTTCGTGATACATCTTTTTGACTTTACCATCAGGTGAGATTGTGGTCAAATTAAGGTCTATTGTTACTGAAAGTAGTAGGTATAAGAACTACGTGGTAGAAAGGTATACTTACGGAGTTTACGATGCCCAGCATGATACACCCTGGCTTCAAAGGGATGATGCCTAAACACTTATCCTGCACCTCCATGTTTTACTGCGAAAGAACACAAATCTTGTAAAACAGAAGCGTTAGTTGCTAATCATAGGCATAAGTGTAATACTTACCTATATTAATTATACTTTAGGCCTATGAATTACAAAAATAAAATAAGGTTTTATAGGTTACTAGCGACCCGCCACGGCTTCGCACGGTTTTATTATACGTATAAACCTTCCTCTTGAATCACTATAACTATTAAAAAAAACCGCATCAAAATCCGTTGCGTAGTTTTAAAGATTTAAGCGTTCAAAGGGACATAATGACATAGGGACAGAGAAAGCGACTTTATTTAATACTATGTAGTGATACTTTAGGCCTATGAATTAAAAAATAAAATTTTGTTTTATAGGTTACTAGCGAGTAGCGACCCGCCCCGGCTTCGCACGGTTTTATTATACGTATAAACCTTCCTCTTGAAACACTCTATGTATTAAAAAAACGCATCAAAATGCGTTGCGTAGTTTAAAAGATTTAAGCATTCAAAGGGATATAGGGATAATAGGGACAGAAAAAGCGACTTTGTTTTATGGTGGTGGTTCTGTGGTGGTCTGGTGTTCTGACATTCAGAACCCCTATATACTTATTCTCCAAACTTGATCAGTCTCAAAGTAAATATAGCACTAGGCCAACTAGAAATTTATTGCATTATTCTAATCACAAAACAGTTTTAGGTACCAAGCAACCAAGTGCTGGAATAATATTCCACCACCTCTTCGGCTATTAAAATCAAAATTCACTTTTAGAAAACGGCTTAAATGTGTTATTTTGGATCAGCAAAAGTCTGATTTGCTTGTTTCCGATGCCCCTTTTAAGTGTTAGGTTTTGTATTAATATTTTAGTTAAATTCATATTATTTCCTTATTCATATTATTTCCCCATATATATATATTTATATTGTAAATTGTAATTGTATTTAAATAATTGAGCGAGTATACCATATATACATATATATATTTTTTCATATATTGTTTTCGCAGGGTCCTGTGATTGTTTTTGTCCTGGTCTTGGCAGAATAACAGCGTCTACTGTTCACAACAGTTACTGTTGACATTATGCTGAGCCTAGACCCATTTGCTACTTATTTTCATTTCTATTTTTTAGTTTAACATAACAAGATATTGTCTCTAGTTGTAATTTTTCTTTTTGTAATTTGAGAATAATTTATTTTAGTACCTAATTGTATCCTTCTGTGAATATTAAAATAATTGTGTGTATGTATAGTAGCAAATAAACGATATGTCTATGTCTATGTCTTTTATACTATATAGTGATAATATATTATAATACGATAATAACCTTTTTTTATTTATGTAAGTATATATAAAATAGTGTCTATCTAGAGGCAGGCAGGTACACTATCGCCGTAATTTTTTATAATAGTATTATTAGTTACCTACATTAGACAAATGAATTTGGGTACTAAAATCAAACATTCAGTTTGTTATAACTATCATAAGCTTTTTTAATGCATCTGTAGTAGATTTATTTTGTCTATTTTAGGAAGAAATACGAAATTGCTCATGGTAGCCACCAAAATTTGTTTTCGTATCTCGTAAAACGTTTCTATAGCAACAATGCGTGCGAAGCCACGGGCTGATACTAGTGCATGTTATAAGTTAAATACTCCTTTATTAGAAATTCTTATCCAATTATATTACACCAGTAGGACAAACAAAAAAACAAGAAAATCGTAGGTACCTATCTTCTATAGGTACTTTTTCATTTCACAATACCTACTTGACCGTATTTTCTCGACTTGAAGCAAATCAGTCATAAAACGAAACTACCGTCACCACGAACAATGGACTGAAACCATCGAAGGTCAGGGTTTCTCAAACCGGTCAAGTTCAAGGATAGTATCATGGTATCTCATAAAAGAAGACCTTACCTACTAGAAGAACTTACTGGCAGCAGAAAGATTATTCTCTAGCAATAAGTTACTTTTATAATTATATCTTCCACTGATAGAACTACAAATGTTCTAGAAAAGCTTCTTAATAGCACAGATTTTACAATACTTACATTATAGGTAGTTTACCATAAACTGTGCTTTACACAACTTAGGTAAGTTGTGTAAAGCACAGTTTATGGTAAACTCTGTTAAAAAACGCGTCACTTTTAGCACCAACCAAACCTTCATTACTATCCGTTCAAACGAGGATAACAAATGAACAGAATCGTTGTATTTACCTTTTTTCTTCTTCCTTAGTCCTGTCAAAACACAACACCCACCACTCTCTCAATACACGGGCATTCTCCGGGTAAAAAGCTCCGATCTGATTGAATTTCTGTTAAGGGGAGAAACTCATACCATATCACTCCAACAAACAACGTAATTGAGTTTAAACATAGGTAAACGTGAAACTGATTTCATTGAAAATTTATTGTTAATTAATATGAAACATAGTAATCCAAAACAAAACTTTGTACCTGTCCAAGTCTTATTTATAAGAGACAACAGCTGACGGGAATATCGAGTACAAATATAGATAAAAGAATAACAGCCAAATTGAGAAGGAACCCCTTGACTATTTTATTACCTACTTACAAATCAATAATACCTATCTATTTTTAGTACCTACCTAGGTATGCTATACCTACCTAGTTCTATGATGGGTTTTGGTGATATCTTGTTTTTTTTAAACTCAAATTGAAAAAATGGTTTGAGAACAATTTCTGAAAAAAAAACTGTTGCGATGTTTTTTTTCATTAAACGTAGAAAATATAAAAAAAAACATTTTTTTATCTCACAACAACATTAGACAAAATATCCTACAGGTTGGATACGAAGCGAATAAAGCCATAGATAGAGACTGGTCAATAAATAAATACTGTTGGACAATTCACACAGCAATAACTAGAGCCCCAACGTAAGCTACTCAAAGCTTGTGTTATGGGTACTAGATAGCTGATATAATTTATTAAACATAATATATATACATGGATAGTTTTTTTATTATTATATAGAAAACACCCAGACCAACGGAACAAATTTCTGCAGATCGTTCACAAATTTGTGCCGAGGCGGGAATCGAACCCACACCCCCCTCGTGTGTCGCAGGCAAGCTCTCGGCCGCTGCGCCACATCGGTCGTCAATAGAACGAGGAAGTCTTCTCCTTAACCTGGATCCCCGAGGCTGTACCGCACATGCGCAGAACGACCTGCGTCGATCGATACTGTCTGCCAATGCTCCACTATCAACTGGTTTCATAAAACATACAGGGAACTAAAGATCTTTTCAATAATACTTTGAAGACCTTGCGAAGCGGGGTCCATAGTTAATAGACCTACCTAAAAGTGTCCACATACTGAAGCCGGAGGCGGAACAACGGTGGCGAAGGTGTGCGAGTTTTATTCTATGGAATCCTATGAAAGCCTACACACACCGCAGTTGGTGGCAGCGCGGTGCCATAGGAAAAACCGCCACGCCTTCGCCTCCGCAGCTCCGCTCCGCCTCCGGCTTCTGTGTGTTTTCAACTTAATGAAGTACCTACCTATCTTATACCTATCTTTTGTAACGTTAGCTAATAATAATAATTTCAGGACAGTCCACACAACATCATCTAGCCCCAAGCTAAACAGAGCTTGTGTTACGGGTACTAGATGACTGATATACTTAATACAATACATTACATAGATAGATATTATTTTATTATACATAGAAAACACCCAGACCAACAGAACAAATATCTGCAGATCGTGCACAATTTTTTTCCGAGGCGGGAATCGAACCCCCAACCTCCTGCGTCGCAGGCGAACCTTCGCTTCGCCCACATTGGTCGTCGCTGCGGTCGTCGTCGTCGTAGGTAGGAAATAGTTTTATTTAGGCTGTGTCCCCAGTAGGCAAACTGTGAGCGGCCGACTGAGTGAGCCGCAAATTTGTGGCGAATAGCTACAAACTCAGATCAGTTTGCGTGCGTATCGCAAGCATTGGAACCTGTGAGTCGACCGCTAACTGAGACAGTCGGCGCACGTTTCGCTGCAAACCACTGACCTGTATCTATACAATATATAGAGGTCAGTGCTGCAAACTGCGTGCAAACTGTCAGTGTCAGTGAGCGCAAACTAACAAACTGTGAACATTCAATTTAAAATATATGGAAGGGCGTACTGAACTGATAGTACGCCGCAAACTCAGTCGGCTGCTCACCGTTTGCCTACTGGGGACACAGCCTTAATCTTTGTCATTGTATGACTTGTCCACTTTGAGTTTACCTCTATTGCATTCAATATTCAGCCCGGAAATTATATATTGCCCACCCCAGGGCGAAGAAATGTTGAGTTTATGAGGCCCCGGCTGTCCCTAGACATAAATCTGGATAGATTTTAGACTAGGTACTTACTTGCATTTGGTGGACCTTGTTTTTCTTAAAGCGGTATTACACTACACGTTATTCAAGGCCCTAACTACCGGGCCCTGAATATCGTCCGGGTCCGGGTCCATCCCTTAGGGACCCTAAATCTTATTACACACCACCCTTAGGGTTAGGGTCCCTGAATACCGTGTAGGTGTAGTGTAATAGCCCTTTTAGGAGGGCCCGGTTGTTTTTTTCCTTGGCTCTGGATTTTAGATCCCTCGCATTTGGCCGGACCTTGTATCTTTTAGGAGGGTCTACAAAATTTATGTCTATGAGCTAGGTTTGAGCTAGCTAGGCATATAGGTACCTATACCTACCTACCTATTCATTGAAATAAGCTGGAGGTTGCGGGTTTGATTCCAGCCTTGGGACAAACGTTTGTACGATCTGCAATTCTGTAAATATTTACTCCAGGATTTTGGGTGTTTTCTTGGCTTGATATAAAGGTATTAGCCGCCTACGAATGGATATCAATAGGTAGATACCTACCTATTGTCTTAATTATTAATCTCCGTAAATGTCTACTAGTTCCTAACATTAGTAGACACTAGCATCTACCCGCGGCTTCGCACGCGATATTTCTATAGAAATATGTAGTTTCAAGTAATTTATATTCCATCCCATCCCATGGGAATAGATTTATGGGATGAAAAGTATTAGCAGTATTATTTAGTAGCTCGTGTTATTGTATTAGGGCTAGAGCTACGTCTATTCAAAGTTTCAGCCCGATCCATTCAGTAGTTTTGGTATGAAAGAGGAACAAACATCCAGACATTCATAGCACATCTTCTATACTATATATCCATATTATCCATACAAACTTTCGCGTTTATAATATTAGTAAATATATTTTATTAGCTTAGTAAATATTATATATCTATAAGTACCTACCTATTTGTCTTTATCGCGGGGACAGACTAGAGCTACTTTTATCCCAGAGAACCGCATGCAAAGCCCCGGGAAGAAGCTAGTTAATTATAATTTGCTGATTGATTTTAATTAGATTAAATAAAAGACATGATTATGACCAAATTATATTTAACATACAGGTTCCATCATTGATGCACAATTTACCATTCCTACGATCACATCACAAGGTTAAAAACATTTCCATAAAAATATATTAATAAAATAGTACTTTACAAATACAGGGGGATATCAGGAAATAGATTTGAGTAGGTCAGCTAACAGCTAAATATTGAGATATACATTTTATAGAAGGTTTAATATTAAAACTACATACAAATACGACCAAAAACTAAAACATCTATGATTAATTGTAGTAGTAAGTCTGCTTACATACCTAAATGCTTCTACCATTTCACATTGTGCAAGCTAGATAACTAATAAACTTCACAGCCAAAATAATATTCACTTATAAATCAAGCAAAAAAGCCATTTGATTAGGTCCTTTTGGTTACAATCTAACACATTTGATATTCTCATTTAATTTTATGAGTATAACGTATTTGAAACGCATAGATTATTGTGGCATACGTATTTTAGCTTACTTAGCTTAACACAATTAATAGTGCCATTTGAATATCATGATTTTAACAGAACTTCAACATTAAGACAACACTGACAAAATGACGATCAGCACTAAGACCTTAAACTAGCGTATGCCCAGCGGCGTACGATGAACGTATACGCAGCGTAGACGCCGCGACATCGCTGGACAAACGGTAAGTGAGGCATCACTAAGCGTCGCATTGTATGTTTGGCACAGACGTTTCAAGAACAGCAAATATTTTAAAGCTATAGGATAGTGATTCACGGACACTTTTAAAGTACCCATTAGGCTTTATCCAAGCTGTTCTGTACAGTTTTCCTTTATTTCTGCTATTTGCATTTACATTGCATATTCTATTTTACACAAGTTGATCAGATACGACTGTAACTAGACAAGCCTAAGGCCTTAGAAGTTCACGCCATTTTTTTCTTTACAATTAAACCTACAGTGATAGCACCCGCGAGGAGGAGAAGTGCCCACTTCCACCAATTACTGCCACTGGAAAAAAAAAGAAAAATACAATTTGACATAAAAAACCCAGTAACTGCCACTGGAAAAAAAAGAAAAATACATGACAAAAAAACAACATGTCTACAATAAATCAATTTCATAAGCGGTTGTACTTTTATAATGTCAACATAATAAATAAATAACGCATACAAAACTTCGAACATAAAGATAACCGCTATACATTTATTTCGCTATACGCTATTTCCCCGAACTCCCCCGTCTCATTTTCTAAAAGGGAGGTGAGAAACGTGACGTAGGTATACCTACACGAGATTTTTCCCAAACTTATAGTCCTTTATTTGCTGTAGACCTCGGACTTTTGGACATGTCAGTTCCAGAGGGTTAAACATTATCTCATTCAAATAAGAGTTCACAGTAAGGCTGACCGCACACTATAGTCAAGACTGTCTTAAGACAGACTATTGCCTTATAAAAGTAATGAAGACGCGCACACTTGAGACAAGACGTCTATTAGACAAAATTGTCTCATAGACTCTGCGACAAGACTGACTAACGACAGTCGGCTTCCCCTTTGCATGTATGGGGGTGCGCACATCAAAGACAAAACAGTCTTGTCTTGTAGTGTTGCCGGCAGTCAAAATGAAAAAGCTCCGACTCGAACGCCAAAATGGTCCGATATTGCAAAAGGTCCGTTTTTATAAATTTGTGAAAAAAATTATCCGTCGTAACGGGGATATCGTCGTAAATCTTCCTTTTTTATTGTTTTTTATTTTGCTTTATCTATGATGAACTTCAGTAAACTTAGCAATTTTTTTTTCAATAGTTTACTTATATTTTTAAATATTGATAGGTAAATATTATAGGTACTTACTTAATTAGCTTAGTATAGAACTCAGATGTTTACGAATAAGCTCAATTAGTGCAAGAAATTAGGTAAGAATCTCGGAATTCGAGATACCCAGCTGTAAGTCTGTAAATAATATATAATATACAAGATATTGGCACCCTAAAAGTTGTCTCAAAACCTACATATAGTAGGGTGTGCGCAACTATTAAATTTCAAGGTCAAAGGTTACAAAAATCAGTTTTCTGCGCTTTTTTTGTAAATATCTCATCTCCCATGGGTTTTTTGCTGTTTGTACTTATATTCAATATTGTAGAAAACAAAATTTTCTACAAATTGTGTAAAATATTTTTTTATACGGTGAACTGTTTTCGAGATAGAGGGCGGAGAGCGCGCGGTCACATCACTTCAAGTCAACCGATGCGTCCGGTCTATGTATCTATCTTGACCTTGAAATTTAATAGTTGCGCACACCCTACCATATGTAGGTTTTGAGACCACTTCTAGGGTGCGAATATACAATTATTTACAGACTTACAGCTGGGTATCTCGAATTCCGAGGTGAACTTACTATATTGACTGGACTAAATCCATCAAAATTTATTAAGAGGGAATAATGACAGATCTGTACCTACATACTCGTAGGAATTAGGTACCTATCCAAACAATATATATTTTTATTTTAAGTGAATGAATTAAATTGTTATAAATAGTAAGGTCTCCACACACTGAAGCCGGAGGCGGAGCGAAGGCGAAGGCGTGCGAGTTGTATTCTATTGAATCATATGAAAGCCTACACACACACCGCAGGCGGTGGCGGCGCGGTGCCATAGGAAAACCCGGCACGCCTTCGCCTCCGCTCCGCCTCCGGCTTCAGTGTGAGGAGACCTTTAAGTTCGAAACACACAGAAGCCGGAGGCGGAGCGGAGGCGAAGGTGTGCCGGTGTTCGCCTCCGGCTTCTGTGTGTTTCGTACTTCAGTGTGGGGAGTAAATCTGTTTGGGGTAATTCTGAAGTAGCCTAAAGTAGCCATTCTAATTTTTTTAGACACCCTAAATGGCTACTAGTAGCCGGATTAGACTTTTGGTAGTCATTTGACCCCTAAGGTAGCCTAAGTGGCGATAATTCGCCTAATCTGGCATCACTGGACGCAGACGATGCGCGATGCAAAACAGTTCTTGTTTTACAAAGACTTGGTTTTTTAATTTTTAACTTAAATTTCGAGGTTATGTTAAAAAAGTGTGTACGTAGACATTAGGCTACATTTTTCTAGCCAAATCGAAATAAACCGTTTTTGCTCTTAAACACTCACCCCCTTCCACTTCCCGACTTCGCATCGCCCGTAAATTATTTTTCCTTTAATTTTTATTATATTCTCCTTTTCCAATGGGTTTCATCCTACTATTTTTATTTTTCAAAAACCTATCTAGGTGCCCTGGTCTAACATGCACAGTTTGTAACAAAAGTGAATATCATACATAGTTAGGTACGAAGTAGCATTGTATCTAAATTCACTTTACAGCTATTTCAAAAGAAAAAAAGTGGCGTGGAAAGAATCTGAACAAAGAACAGTGTGCATATTACGTTTCGTTACAAGCATAATCATATCTATTTTGAGTAATTCTGAAGTAGCCTAAAGTATTAAAGTATTAACTAGCCGTTCTAATTTTTGTAAATGGCTTATTCGATTTTTGGTATCCATGTGACCCCCTAAAATAGCCTAAGTGGCGACCATTCGCCTAATATGGCATCACTGGACGCAGACGGTGCGCGTTGTAAAACAGTTTTGTCTTAGGTGTGCGCAGTGTGGTAGACAAAACAGTTTTGTTTGTGTCGTAAGTCAGACTTGTCTATGTGAGACAAAACTGTCTCAAGACAGTCTTGACTATAGTGAGCGGTCAGCCTAAAGGTTCACATAAATATGAAGAACTTCTGTTTTAAGAAGGGGAAGCCAATTAGTATAGCACTTCACTCATGTTCGAAGATCAAAAATTAAACAACTAAAATAAAGTTTAAGGTTCTGACACTCATTTTACTGCTTATCCCAAGGGATTAGAGCTAAAAATGACAATATTATTTGTTTCAAGGGATAACAAGGAGCCCATGGTTAAAATTTAAATATCTACACGGTTCCCACACTGGTGTATATAACCTGTACATAGGGCTACAGATTTTAAGAACTTTACTCCAAGGGGATATAATTGATGTGATAATTTAATTCTTATACTAATTTAAAACTAAATAAGCACATCAATACAGCATAATTAAGCAGAAATAAAATATTACGTAGGTCAAACAATACAGGTATGGTTTCTTAAGCGAGGTTCATATTGCTCTGTCGGGGTGTGTTGTGGCGCGACAGAACGCTATCGGTCTCATAGATTTAGTATGACTAGATTCACATTAGTAGCTTGTGTTGGGGTGTGGCGCGATCTGTCGCTAATGTGAATCTAGTCATACTAAATGTATAAGACCGATAGCGTTCTGTCGCGCCACAACACACCCCGACAGAGCAATATGAACCTCGCTTTATCGATGCTAGAATAACATAACTAAATATATTTCCTAATACAATAAACAAATGAGTACTAAGGTGTAACATGCACATGCAGTGATTTGCATAAGTATAAAGTTTATATATTTTATCTATATACTCTACATTACAATTTTCTGTGAAATATAGTTCTACGTAGAAAATCATAGAAAAGTGAAGCATCTTTTTAGATGACTAGCAGTACCTACGCGACTTCGTTCGTGTAGAAAACGGGCAACAAAGTCGTCCATTTTTTCAGGAAAAAATTATAAAACGTTGAAACATGTACTTATTTCTTTGGTAGGAGCAGCATGCATCTAAAATTTTTAGTCTTTCTTTTCCTGAAATACACTTAGATAATTTTTTATTCTCATTCAACCCATACTTTGGACTCCCTCACGATGCGCGATGCTCTTCAAAATTTCTCCTTTACATATACGAAGAAAATATACCTTTTACCTTCAAAAGATTTGAACATTTCTCCTATAAAATACATTGATCTTATCTCAGAAACTACAAACGTCACATTTTTTATGATTTTCCACAAAACTCATAACCATAAGTACCTACCTACCTACTCTATACATCGAATAATATATAGAATAGTCGTGCTGACTATTCTAGCTGTACTACATAATGTATATCTTATTACGCTTATTCTATATCTATTAGTAGATATACCTTTCAAGTACGTAGTAACTATAACATTTTTTTAGTTTGTTAGTGTAACATTACAAGACTTTTTTTACCTTTATAATAAGGCTTAATACTTACAATAATTTTATAAATATTATTTATTTGCGGCAAAATATCAAAGACATCTATTGAGGTCTAAGGTAAAATACGACGTTCTTTCTTTTGGAAAACGCCTCTGTTATTTTCTGATGGCATTCTCTGTATCAGTAACCCAAGCATAGCGATTTCCGTCCGGGATAGAATAGACTAAATAATTTTAATTGTTATAGGGAACTTAAAATCCAATCCCTGAATTAAGCTGTTTTCTTGAATCAATACCTCGGAAACAGTGTTTATTGGAATAACTCTGGATCAAAAAGCAAAACAACAATCATCGGTCTAGAATTGACGAAGAAAAGAAGCCTATTTCTTTGTGATACTCTCTTCCCTGACAAATTTCATTAAGACCCATTCAGCCGCTCAGGCAAAAAGCTATTTATAATAATAGACGTGTAATTGCATGCATTGCTTCTAAATATGATACTAACAATTTACGGAATATACATTTTCACTATGGTAGCCTCAACAAAAACTTGTCATGCTAAGATGTCTGAGTTTCATTGAATTTTAGACTTTGAATAATGAATAGAAAATAAATACTTTTTTATTTATATTAACGTAAGCTTCAATACATCATTTTAAAAACAAATCCAACCTTTCAGGCGGTACGGACGAACGACGACGAATTCTGCGCGGTCTAGTACTAAAACAAATAATAATAATAATAAATATTCATACCCTTCATCGCAGGGAGGTCCACGCGCTCGGCTTTAAAAAAAATGAATGTTTTTAATTAGTTTTAATGAAGAAATGAACTACATAGATACAAAAATTTAAGCGGTAGCCAGTTACGAGACAAGAAAGTACACCTGCTTAAAGCTTTATTTCCTAACAATAAAAATGCATGTTGTATATAATTTAAACTAGGAAATAAAGTGCTCACTTTGATTCTAATGCTGTCCTGCTCAGTTCGAATACGATCTGAGCGGGAGAGCATGAGAGATGATGTCGTTATCAATCTTCTATAATAAGTAGGTATACTCGTTGTTTTCAATTCTCAAGTGGTTTTGGGAGTATACGAATGATATTCCACTTGTTGAAGAGGTTAAAAAACCCTGCATGAATACAAACTTCTAAATAGTGGGAAAATCATCGTATTACTATTTCAGTAGCATAATCTTTTAAATCGTTTATACAGGGTGTCTTAAGTCGTTTATAAAGTCGTTGTCCTAAACCGTTAATACAGGGTATCTTAAATAGTAATAAAAGGTGTCCGGTGGCAGAATTTGGTTTTAAAATGTAACGGCATTACGGCTGAGCGTAGGAGAGAAATAAAGAATGCTGGACAATTCACAGCTTCATCTAGCCCCAAGCTAAGCAGAGCTTGAATAGAAGCGTATTTCAAGGCCAATGATTCCTGTGCAATTGCTCGTCGTTAACTATGTTCGCGTTACAATATTCCACGTTTAAGTGATGTTCCAAGTGATGCAAGAAGTTCGCAATGCAAAATTAGCACTGAGAAACCAGCTAGAGTTCACAAGCTGTGAACTCTAGCTGTTTGCTTTAGCTGACACAACATGGCTTCAACAAGATGGGGACACCCCGCACACTTAAATGGAGACAAAGGCTATCGGGATTTGTGAATAAATTGATAAACTTGGGCAACATCCTCTGGCAACTCCGATCATCGGATGTTACTACTATGGACTTTTTCGTTTAGGATTTAAAAAGAAAAGTAGACAAAAAAACCCAGCGACCAACCGGCGGCGGTATAATAGATATAGAAGAAGCCAAACGCGTCTTCATTGCTCCAGCCTGTGGCACCGAATATAGAGACTTGATGATAGTTATTTTCATTATTTAATTTTAAAATCCTAATTCTGCCACCGGACCCCTTGTGGGTACAGATGATCATCTAGCTTCAGGAGATAATGTACCTAACTACTTTATACAAGGGACAGAACTTTTACTCAATTTTTGTTTAAATAATTTCGAAAATAAGCAACTAAACTATTAAATCGAGAAAATTAACTTAGGGGGATTTATTAATTAAGTGAGACGTTAAGAGGAGGAGGGGGTAGAGCCAAACCTCGCGTGGGGGAGACAAGAGGTCTCGAACAACATCACATAATTAATCTTGCACGAATATTTATTATTTTGCTTAAGTATTTTATTGGTCAATTATCTCACTAGGTATGATGCTAGACTTCGTTTTTAAAAGCCTTAAAGTTTAAGGCTTAAACAATAGTCTGAAACAATAACCATATTTTTTTAATAACTCCAACGCAGTCAAGCACGGGTTATGTGAAGACCTTGGGGAAAGAAGTTTGGCAAGAAGTCCAGATTCTCGGATGAGACTCTGGGGGCTGATGAAAAGACGGAAAACCATCGGAGAGGTTCGTCAGTCTACACAAGCAAATTGCTGAGATGATACAGATCGTCCTTCGGAACTCAAGACACGTCATTCAGCGAAACCGAGGGTCCAAAGTATTCACACTCTATGGAGGATGGAGGCTCCAGATAAGCTGGGAAAAGTTTAGGCAGATGCTGGATGCAGCAAGCTGAAGACACGGCAGTAGTATGGCTGTTATTATCGGAGCTATATGACTATGTCGTGTCTATATATGACTATCTGTGGACTAATATAGATCGATGATGATGAATCACAGATTAACTGAATATTTATGAAATAGGTACGTGTTTGAAAAATATCATGTGAAATTAGGGGAAAATGTCACGACATCTCATCAATGGTAGGGAGAGGAGCGTATGAAAATCGCCAAAAACGGCTCACGTAATTAATGGATGCCCCTTAGCCGAATACTCATACGCGCCCGTCTCAAGACCGAGATTTTTGGGAGTTTTCAAAATAAATATGAGTTATAGCTCCGTCCCTTATAACGGATAAAAAAAAATATGAACCGTTCTCTGGGAACCACAATAGCATTGACTCTTCTTTCTATCCTGGGAGCAGACGGCGTTTTTTTCACAGGTGGTCTTCTACTGTTGATTAACAAATATCTATTATCAATTAATTTGTAACTACGTTGGGGTGTAAAGCTTCTCACGTGTGTGCCGCGATGAAATGAGATGCAAAATATTTACCTAAAATTAAATGTAAGGGAATAGTATTTTGTATCTTTTTACGAAAAATGTTACTTTTTCGAAATGTTACTTTTTCTAACTAAGTATTTGATTCGTATCAAAAAGAACAGTATCTTACAGTCTTAAGTGTCGTTCGATTGGAAACATAGCGAAGAGAGAATATAGAAAATAACAACACTACCTTCAGTTATCTTTTTTGGTGTTACGAAACATGAAGATATTTTTAACGACCACTATTGCTATCGCGCACGCTCTCGCCGCGCCTGAATTAGCTTAACATAGATATCGATATTCAGACCAATTTTTTCATTCGCCTCGAATTGAAGTTGTGAACAAGTTATCCGCATTTTAACGCGCGTACTCGAACGAATGAAGTTTTGCGAACACTTTTAAAAGACGAAGCAACCACTACATACAGAGAGTCACATTTAGTGTCTTATATCTTCGAACTTTTTCACGCTTAGGTACCTCCTTATTCACAGGAGCACTCAGATACTGATTCAATAATAAAGTGAATCGTATTCACGCGAAATAACCGTCTTGTAGTAGGTAATGTAATGAGCGAACCATTTATATAAAATTGATTAACACATAAAGCACGCAGTAAAGTGATCCATTGTGATTAAATTTCCGAACCACAAGCTTCCCCCTAAGACCCCTTCCCGTGCCCGCACGTCTTGTGTTCGCGCGTTTTATTAAATTGTAAACGAATTCATAGGCCACCCTGTATAAACTTTTTTTAATAAGGGAAATCGGACATTGAATTCTACATACTTACAGGTCTTTGGTCATTGGTCAGGTCATCCTTTTATGGGCGCTCCACATTCACACGAGAACTTCGCGAGAACGCGAGAAACGTGAATGTGGAAGCGATTCGCGTATTCTTCTCAAGTTCTCGCGTTGTTCTCGGGCTTTTCTCCACTTTTTGTCATGTACCCAAAGAAGTTTTCGCTACAGTTCTCGCTGAGAATCTCCGGAGATTCTCGCGTGAATGTCTCGTGTGAATGTGGAGCGCCTATCAGATAACATAGAACACATATCGGACATAGAATTCAACATATTTTGGTCAGGTCACCTTTTAGATAACATAGAACACATATCGGACATAGAAATCAACATAGTTTGGTCAGGTCATCCTTTTAGATAACATATAACACATATCGGACATAGAATTCAACATAGTTTAGTCAGGTCTTCCTTTTAGGTAACATAGAACACATATCGGACATTGAACTGTACATAGTTTGGTCAGGTCATCCTTTTAGATAACATAGAACACATATCGGACATTGAACTCTACATAGTTTAGTCAGGTCATCCTTTTAGATATCATATATTACATATCAGACATTGAATTCAACATAGTTTGGTCAGGTCATCCTTTTAGATAACATAGAACACATATCGGACATTGAACTCTACATAGTTTGGTCAGGTCGTCCTTTTAGATAACATTATATTACATATCGGACATTGAATTCCTACATAGTTTAGTCAGGTCATCCTTTTAGATAACATAGAACACATATCGGACATTGAACTCTACATAGTTTGGTCAGGTCGTCCTTTTAGATAACATAAAATACATATCGGACATTGAATTCTACATAGTTTGGTCAGGTCATCCTTTTAGATAACATCGGACATTGAACTCTACATAGTTTGGTCAGGTCGTCCTTTTAGATAACATAGAACACATAACTTTTAGACTTTTGGTTTACCTAGGCGGTGGTGGCGATGGTGGTGGCGATGGTGGTGCCGATGGTGGTGGCGATGGTGGTGGCGATGGTGGTGGCGTCGGCGGCTTCGGCGGCGGCTCCAGCACACATGGACATGGCGGTACGGGGGGAGGGAAGGGCGGTGTCACCTCATCACAGTCACACATAGCTTTCAGATGCCACTAGGCTCTCTGCTTGGGAATTGAATAGGTGGTTCTGTGCGAAAATTCGACGATTCCGAGTTTCCGTTTTTGCCATATTTATAATAATAAGTCAAATTCTGTACCGAGTGACATATTTTGACGAGTGACATTCTTGAATGGAAGAGATCTGTTCTTTTTGAGACATTTCTTGTGGCAGAATGATTGTGTCAAAGTAGATGCAAGAGTCATATAAAGAAGTTGAAGATGACTTTTCTCAAAAAATCCTCTTTTCTCGATGGATATAATCTCTATTTTACCTCGCGCAGGGAGACTACAATAACTTACTTCTATGCTTCTTAAGATGACAGTGCAAGGAGGTTTCAAAATCGCCTTGCCCTGTCATACCTTTAGGAAGGTTAGAACTTCCAAAAGGGGGCCTTCAAAGGTCTACATTTTTCGTGATTTAATGTTGCTTTATGTTTCCGCAATCCCAAAAACACACATGAAACACTCAGATCATTTACAACGGGATATTAACCATGATTTCAGCAGCTTAACTCGGACTCAGCCAACATAGCTAACTAACCGCGCTTACGTTTATGTGATGAAATAAGCCTTTAAACTTTGCCTTTAAAGTAAGCGGGTCCACGTGAGTAATATTTGAAGAAGGTAGGTAGTTATATAAGATCGAGTTACACAATTGAAAAGTAATCTCAACATAGCGACATTACATATCAAGAATGGTACAAGAGGCAATTACCAGACACAGGAACTTCAAACGAGAAGGTATCAAATTATCCGGAAGGAACCCTGTTGTGCGAATGTGCGACCGAAGAAGTGATATAATAACCGATCGGCAGCGGCTGCGCCAGATACCGTCTGTGGTGTAGTGTCGTAATCAACTGGATCACGACACACGTTCGGTAATGAAAACGGTGGTAGAGGTAACGTTAGTAGCAAAACTCGAAAAAAGAGGATAGATTTATCTGTATCAGCCAATAAAACTCATTCGTAGTAACTTCAGGTCTTCCGTGATCATGGCGCATGAGACTGTGCCGAAATATCGGAACATTCAACACAACTAAAATCATGGTTAAAATCCCGTTGTTTCCGTTACGTTATTAACACTAAAAGTCATTTAAATTTTAATCTAACTAAAGGCTGCTTTACACCGGGGCAACATTGTGCGACATGCCAAAAGGCTGCAAATGCTGTCTATTTGTAGAATACCAGAACATGCCGCAAGCCACAATATATAGCAAGCAACGGCATTGTCACACATTGTTGACTCGCCGTAAACGAGCCTTTATGATTACTGATTACAATATAATATAATAATTACAGCGATATCTTATTATTATTAAAGAAAGAACCACAAACGTATTACGAGGTCCATTGATTTTTCGCCCTGATCTGTCGCATGATATGCAATCTCGATTTTCATCAGGTCCACAGCTAGCGTAGGGAAAAAAAAATTAATTTTTTTTTACAAACACTTAGTTTAACACAGACTTCAAATTCTTGAATTTGAAACTATTTTGAATAGTTTACGAGGAATGTTTGATCCCAACTTATAAAGGGATAATTCTCTACACAACAGCAAAAATGGAATTATTGTTTTTAGGTAAAAAGTATCTACCGTATACCTAGTAGGTACCTAATAACATTGTTATCACTATTTTTCTGTCCCTATGTCCCTATTTCCCTATGTCCCTTTGAATCCTTAAATCTTTAAAACTACGCAACGGATTTTGATGATGTTCTTTTCAGGGTTCGAAGCGATAATTATCGCTGATAATTTTTTATCTTTGATAAGTATCAAGATAAATATAATGTTGATAATTATCTTTGATAAATATAATGGGAAATATTTCATTTGCCTCTTAAATTTTTGGTATTGTATTACGTGTGTCGGGTATATAATATCGCGTATTTCCTTGTCTAGTAGTTAAATTTTAGTTTCAAAATTATAAATAAATGCTCAATAAAAGTTTACCTTGATAGTTAAATGTGTTCATTTTATACTTCTAATGTAAATGGTGGAGGTAGCCAAATTACCAGAAATAGAAGCTGAAAAATTTATTATATATTTGATAATTATCGGATAATTTTCTGATAATTATCTTGATAATTATCGTGATAATTATCAAGAAGGATATATATCTTGATAATTTCGAACCCTGGTTCTTTTTAATAGATAGAGTGATTCAAGAGGAAGGTTTATACGTATAATAAAACCGTGCAAAGCCGGGGCGGGTCGCTAGTCTTGTATAAGTAAAAAGTTTCAAAACATTGGTCAACTGCGTTACTCCGAAAATGTAAATGTAATGTGTAAATTGACCATTACCTATATTAATAAAAGAGAAAACTGAGCGACTTATCAAAATATCTCTGAAACATAACAATATCTCAAATATTGCATGGAAGTTCCTTTTAGGACAAAGGCAGCCGCTAAGTAGACTCATCATCATCATCAGCCCATATTAGTCCACTGCTGGACATAGGCCTCCGCTAATGAGCGCCATAGCGCCCTGTCTTCAGCTTGACGCATCCAGCATCTGCCAGCAGTCTTTCGCAGATCGTCATACCACCGGAAGGCTAAGGTAGAATATGGTAGTTAAAATAGGGTCAATGGAGTATTAGGTACCTACTAAAGCCTAAGCGAATGAAATCACGAGCGGATCAGCTAGTTTACAAATGAAATAAAGGTAATGATAATAACCATTGGTGCTTCGCAGGATAAACAACATATTCTCTGTTCCATGCCGTTCTCCACGACTTCACATCTCTAAAATGTACATGTAAAACGATTTATCAAGAAGTTATTGGTGTTGATTCAGTTGGTCTATCTATTAAACTATTTTCACAGCACTGATAATGATGCCATCTCCTTTTCTTCGTGCTAGCATGAAACATTCTTGTTTACGACCGAGTATAATACTCTAAAATTATTAATGCTGACAAATTAGTTTAGGACCTAACAGAATCAACACCAATATTAGGTAGCAGCATCTTTGAATCTACTGCTATGATACATAGGTATATATATGATATACTTTGTCTTGAGCAGCTAATTATTACTTAATTTCTATCTATATTATACATATGTATTATATTATATCTAATTTCTATAACGATTTTATAATTTCTATAAAATATATTATATCAAGTGGGATATACAGCTATACAGTCAAGATTACAATGTAGTTAGTAAGTATCTAATCATTGAGATTTTATATTACCTAGTTATTCACGCATAATACACTACATGTAGGTCAGTTCTTATAAATATATAAAATAATACACAACAGTACTTACTTACGTAACTAAAAATCATTCTTATTCCGAGTACCAATCCATAAATCAAGTGAAGTTCGAAAGGGGGGGAGGGAGGAATTAGTGAGGTATCACGTGAATTTATTTTTCTTTAAACACGCTATTTCTGAACATACACGCACATATATTTTATATCGGTGCTTAATTTTCTAGAATAAAATTAGTTTATTCATGTTATAGAGAGAATATTCTGAATTGCTTTTAGCTTTATAGCATTGACAAATAAATACACGTGATTTAGGTTAGGGAGTGTGGGGTAGTCTAAAACCTCACCGTACATCACCATGGGTGAAGGGGAGTTAAAAAGTTGCTAAAAACATCACATGATAAATGAATTACCCACTAATCCTCACATTCAAGCATGTACAAATTATATATATTGTATATACACATACAAATCTTTATTCCAAAGATAACATAGACTACAATTATTACAATAATTTCAAACCTCGACCTTTTCTTCTTAGGACTGAAAATAAACCAAATTTAAAAGAGAATTAATTTAAGTCTGTAAAGTGAAATAATAAATAATTCCGGACAGTCCACACAGCATCATCTAGCCCCAAGCTAAGCAGAGCTTGTGTTATGGGTACTTAATACAATACATAAATAGATAATTTAAAAAAAATGCTTTTTAAATCACAGCGGAGAACCCTAAATAAGTCTCTTGGCTGAAATCCTGTTCGTCTTCAAACGCAAGCTACTTGTATGTAGGTTTTTTGCATCAAAACCAGGTTGTCATACATTAAGTATAGGAATAATCATAATAAACTTACCCATTTTGATGTTCCGAAACTTCAGTTACGCGCTCATGGTTTGGTAGAATGCCTATCTTGTAAGTCATCAAAATATCTCTGAAAATACAGAAGACAAAATTTTATTTGGGTGTTTTCTTTCTATGTAGTTATAATAAAAATTATCTATTGATGTAATGTATTGTATTAAGTATATCAGTCATCTAGTACCCATAACACAAGTTCTGCTTAGCTTGGGGCTAGATGATGCTGTGTGGACTGTCCAGAATAATTTATAATTTATTTTATTTATTTATTTGTCATTGACGATGCTGATTGTTCCTGTGACAGACTTCATAAATGTTACTAATAATTTGGAAAGCTGCAGGTTGAGGTCAATAACAATCAACTTATAGAAGCAAGGGTTTGTTACTTCTTCAAAAAACAATTACACAAAAGAGTGAAGCGAACTGAAAATCAATTATCACTTTATATCTTATATTATTTTGATAATTATATGTACCTATAGTTTTAAATTTGACTTGTCTAAGTGCTTATTTTGTAAGCCTAAAGAAATAAAGATATTGATTTACTTTCAAAACATACCTAATTCTAATAGGTAATAAAAAAATAGTGAATAATGCTGGGCAATCCACCCAGCATCATCTATTCCGGAGCTAAACTGAGCTTGTATTATGGCTAAGGTTAATAACAGTCATATATGTTATTCATTATACTGCATATAGGTACATATTATATAGTTTTTTTACTATACATAGAAAACGCCCAGAAACAAATATTTGCAGAAATTTTAGAAGATTTTTACAAACATTTGTCCCAAGGTAAGAATCGAACCCGTAACCTCCTGCCTCGCAGGCGGACCTTCGTCCGCCGCGCCGCCCGCGCCACAGCGGTCTATTGTATTAATTATTGATGAAATTTTAGATATAGATGAAAGACATAACTATGCCGTCACTGATGGATTATTAATTATAATAAACTAGCGACCCGCCCCGGCTTCGCACGGTTTTATTATATGTATAAACCTTCCTTTTGAATCACTCTATCTATTAAAAAAAACGCATCAAATCCGTTGCGTAGTTTTAAAGATTTAGGCGTTCAATAGGACATAATGATATAGGGACATAGGGACAAAGAAAGCGACTTTATTTTATACTATTTAGTGATAATAAATACACATAATATTAAGATAAGCAGAACATTTAAATATCTAAGCTTTCAAACTTTAACCCAGGTTAATTAGTAGTTGTATATTGTTTTTGATGGTAAAAAAGGAATGGCGATACAGTGATTAAAGTGCTCTCAATCAGTAGGTATCAATGTTAGTTTTTAACTTTTTCTATCCCTGCAAATAATATTTTACTGTTTTTAGTATGGTTTTAATCACTACATAGTATAAAACAAAGTCGCTTTTTCAGTCCCTATATCCCTTTGAATGCTTAAATCTTTAAAACTACGCAACGAAATCTATTTTTAAAAATCGATTTTTAAAAGAGTGATTCAAGAGGAAGATTTATACGTAATAAACCGTGCAAAGCCGGGGCGGGTCGCTAGTAGAATTATAATTATGATGATTATAATTAATTCAATTTGATTAGACAGTTTCACGTTCAACTGTGGTAGTATTTACCTGGCATCGGAACTGTGACCTACATCCTCAAAGGATTGAGTCGCCACCTTCCCAGCCACTTCAAGCAGAACGTCCTCGCCTCCGGGATGCTGAAATAAAAAAGGTATAAAGTGCATCAGGATAAGATCACATAAAACAAATAACTCTGTAATCTAGGGTGTTTATTTTGTTTTTGTTTCTTTTCGTGTGCTATAAAGTGTATTGTATTGTGTTTATTATTTGTTGACAATATAGTCAACGCCATTTTGTCAAGCCTCTCCCATTAGTTGACCACATTTGTTAAGCGGGTAGAACATGAACATGTTAATTTAAAGAAATGGAGAAGGTAAGTAAATTATGATTTCAAGATCTGTTCTTACCCCTCAACTTTTTCTTGTAAATTGTGGTATAGTTGCCGTTTAATTTTATTTTTTATACATATTGCCATCTTCAGGGTTGATAAAAATCATGATTATTTAAAAAAAATCAAAAAAATCAGATTAATTTGATTTAAATCAGATTTTTTTGATTTTTTTAATTATCTCATCGTTTTCAGTATGAAAGTCAGTTATTTATTGAATAAAACAACATATTTTTGTTACATCAACAAAATGAAGTCATTCTTTTATGTAAAAAATTAAGTAGCATATTTATTTGCTTATTTAACAAAAAATATTGAATTAAATTTATTAAAACTGACATTAACGAAAATCAACAAACATTATATTCTTCTAAACTTCATTTTGCAATATCTAACAAAAAAAAAAGACATCATTCACAAATGAACAAAATATCATTTGGGTTTCACCACAGACACTTATTTGTTTGAATTTACACCGCAGCCACTTATTTGTTCTTTCATAAGGGAGACTAATTTGGAACCCCGAACCATAGTATAATGGGATAGGCATATTATATTAGCGATGCATACTTATGTGTGAGCTGTAGTTTACGTCAGGGAAAGTCCCTAGACACTTTTTGGCTGTTTTGGTTGCAGTAAAAATGTATTGATTTAAATCAATTTTTTTTTTTTTAAATCACTTGATTTTAATCGCGATTTAAATCACTGATTTTAATCAAATGATTTAAATCATATCATCCCTGGCCATCATTGTAACAAAAAGAGTGATTGATTTAAATGTGGAGGGATAGAAGAAGAGAAGAAGACTACAGAAAATGTGGATATATCTTATGAAAGAAAATATGCTTAAGAAAATTGTGAGTGAATACAGTCATGACAATGACAGATAACAGAGCAGAATGGAAGAAAAATTCATGTTGTGCTGACCCCACTTAGGGATAAGGTCTGGAAGAAAAATTCATGTTGTGCCGACCCCACTTAGGGATAAGGTCTGGAAGAAAAATTCATGTTGTGCCGACCCCACTTAGCGTGGGATAAGGTTCGGAAGAAGAAAATACATATTACTATTGCCATCATGTAGAAAATTTTAACAAATTTTAGTGAATTAGACACCCTCAAACCCTCTGTGAGATAAGATCTTTTCAAAAGTTTTAAAAAGTAGCCTGTGTTTGATTCCAGGACTAGAACTAAATGTACTCCAAATTTCAGCGTGATCCATTCAAGTTTCGGTGTGATGATGTAAGAAACATCCATCCATCCACACGTTTGCATTTATAATATTAGTGTAAAAATCAGGCAAAGATTGTAGAGTGTGCTTCGATGTTACCCTGTAAACATCGGCTCTTTCACTTTCAACCCTCTTGAACCTAGGGGCTATCAGGGGGTTGTGGGATATATAGAAACGTAGATTGCACTTTCTTACCTCTTTCAGATATCTGGTCACATCGTAAACCTCATTGTGGATAACGATCCAATCGCTTTTAACACTGTTGTGCCTTCTAACCTCTGCAAGCGGTATTTCGGGAAGCATATTCGTACAGATGGGCTTGACCGGCTTGACAGAAATATTTCTTGAACCAAAATAAATTAAATTTAAAAATAAAGGAAATTTTGTTAGTTTTTTTGGATTTTTACAGTTTCTTCACATCACATTTCGGGAAGTGAAAATCGAAATTTAATTTCAAATGGTATAGTTAGTGCATTACATTTCATGCAAAATTTTGTGAAAATATCTGGGATCCACAGATATTTAATTAGAGTCTAGACTCTGGGTGGGGTCATGGGGTGGTATTTATAGAGCTCAGTGCTTGACTACATTATCTTTGGGTGTAGGTTCTACTGTTTTTTTGGTACCTAATACCAACTACTACTTAATCTACCTACTTATAAATCTGTGGGTGTGACCAAAGAGATTAAGACCTTATTCGCACGGGAGTTTTTTTAACGCAAACACACTGAAGCCGGAGGCGAAGGCTTAGCGGTTTTTCCTATGGCACCGCGTTGCCTGCGGTATGTGTGTAGGCTTTCATAGGATTCCATAGAATACAACTCGCACGCCTTCGCCTCCGCTCCGCGTCCGGCTTCTGTATGTTTCGGACCTATAAATGCGTTCGAATAGAACAAATGCTATTCCAAGTATACGTTCATACGAAGCGCTTTTAAAGCGCGACGCTTTTTTAACGTAGGGTGTTATAACTCATTATGCAGTGTTCCATTTTTAAAGTCGGCGTTGGCGCTCTTGTAACGCAACTTTTTTAGCACCCGTGCGAACGAGGCCTAAAAAATTCCGCTAGAACAAAGGCTAGAACCTGCTACAGTGCCGTCTTAAGCCTATTCGGCGCCGGGGTGCGGGGCTCAGTCTGCGCCCTCGTTTTCTTTTGCACTGCAGCGTGGCACGTGACCGACGACACACTGCAGTATGGAAGGGGTCCTAACTCCTAGTCAACCAAGAAAACACAATACACGTAATTTGATTATTTATTTATTTATTTCCCTAAAATAGAAGATACGTTTAAGACCGTGAAACGTTGAGGGACGAGGGCATCAAGTTCTGCAAAAAACAGCGAACTGGCAAGAAGTCCAAAGTCTCGGATGAGGCTCTGGGGCTGATGACAAGAAGACGAGAAACCACCCAAGCAACTTCGTTAGAAAGGTCAGACCTGAACAAACGAATTGCGAAGATAGGGTGTGACCTTCGGAGCTTCAACACAAGCATCATACTTGAACTTAAGCTTCGAACGCACAAACTTAAAACGCACGACGGGAGGATCGTATTGTCGAAACCGGAGATCTCGGCCGAGATAGAGGATTTTTATGGCCGCCTGTACACTGCACATGCCCCTCGTTCCCGACGAGACGACTGAGCCGCCCGGAGAACTCCTATCCTAAGCAGTGGCATAGCAAGGTGGACAAAGGCCCCAGTACATAAAAAAAATCGGGCCCCCCACCCCCTCATTCCACGTACCTACCTTGAACTTATGTTGACTGATTGAAAAAAGATTTTCTAGGATTTTGGAAATCACTTGTTTTGAAAAAATAGTTGGTAGATAACAACGACAGTCAGAGATATCTTGCATCTAAAATGGTTGGTGCTCCTTTCTTTTCAAAGCTTATAGGGGCCCCTCTGAGCTTGGGGGCCCTGGTGCACTGCACCGCCTTGCCCTATGATAGCTACGCCACTGATCCTAAGGCGTGGAGCGGGAGTTTTGTCTTGCTCTTTTTTAAGAAGGGTGATAAAACTATCCTTAGAAATTACAGAACCATCACAATGCTGAGCCACATCTATAACCTGTTTTCACAAATAGTCATGAATCGTCTCGCCAGGAGACTTGACGAGATACAGCCAGCGGAGCAGGCCGGGTTCCGTGGCGGCGGAGTATATGGCATCACAGACCACATTCACACAGTAAGGCAGATTATACAGACGTCCGAAGAGTATAATCAGCCCTTGTGTCAGTCTTTGTGGACTATGAGAAAGCCTTTAAATTCGTCGAAACTTGGGCGGTTCTGGAATACTTACAGCGATGCCAAGTAGACTATCGTTATATCGAAGTGCTGAGATGTCTTTACGAAGCTGCCACTATGAGTATCCAAGTACAGGACCAGCAGTTTAAACCCATACAATTGCGCATGGAGTGAGACAGGGAGATATCATATCTCCGAAACTGTACACGAGCGCATTGGAAAATATATTTAAGACGCTAAACTGGGAAGGTAAGGGTATTAACATGAACAACGATTACATCTCGTGCATGCGATTCACTGATGACATATTCGTAATGGCGGAGTCACTAGAGGAGCTGAACCACATGCTGGACGGCCTAGCCTCATCCTCGAAATTGTTTCCGAGTACACTTACCTTGGGCAGATTGTGCAGTAAGGTAAAAACAATTTTGAGAAAGAGGCTAAGAGGAGGATCCAGCTGGGCTGGGCAGCATTTAGGAAACAACGTCAAGTCTTCTCGTCATCCATACTGCAATATTTTAAAAAGATAGTTTTCAATCAGGTCCTACCCGTAATGACCTACGGAGCTGAGACATGGACACTCACGGTAAGGCAGGTCCACCAGATCAAAGTCACTCAGCGAGCTATGGAAAGAGCTATGCTCAGGGTTTCTCTGAAGGATAGGATTCGTAATGAATACATCCGACAGAGAACCAAAGGTATCGACATAGCTCAAAGAATTAGCAAGCTGAAGTGTCAGTGGACTGGACGTATCTCTCGAACCGACAACTGTTGGGTAAACGTGTTCTTGAGTGAAGACTGCGATTTGGCAAACGTAGTGTAGGACGCCTTCCGGCCAGGTGGGATGACGATATACGAAAGACTGCTAGCAGATGCTGAATGCAACAAGCTGACTGAAGACAGGGCGCTAATGGCGCTCATTAGGGGAGGCCTTTATCCAGCAATTGTTTGATTTTTATGGATTTATATTTACGGCCATCACGAACTTCCAAATTCAACTTCAATGACTGTCAAAACAACAGCCGGGGTACGGAGAGCGGAGAGAGAGGATTACCTCTATCCTCTCGCCGCACCCCAGCTGACGCCGCCGCCGCCCGTTCGCGAGGGTCCGCGGCTAGTCGGCGCGGTGACTTGTAAACCCGGCAGCGGCGGCGCGGCGTGGCGACGCCGGCGCGGCGTGCAGGTCTAGCTGTACTTAACTTGTGAAATACTCGTAGAAGTTCTCTCTTCCAAGTTGACTGTCTCTTCTAACTAAGAGGTGCATGGGCGGCTCAGGGGGAAAGTCGATGAGGAGACCATCGTTGCGTGGCAGGCCCGTTGGGAGTCAGACGACAAGGGCCGTGACCTGTACAGGTTCTTCCCAGACGTGGGTGAGCGCATGAGAGCGCACTGGGTGGAGCCTGATCACGAGGTGTCGCAACTCCTGACGGGCCACGGGTGTTTTAGGAAGCGTCTGAGTGACATGGGACTGAGCGACACGGCGGCATGTAGTTGCGGTGACCCCGTGGAAAGTAGGGACCATGCTTTGTGGGAATGTAGGAACTACTCGGAGGGAAGAGGGAAGATGTTGGTCGGCATTGTGAGAGACAGTGAGGGCCCGGTGCATTACACCGATCTGGTAATTTCGGAACCAATTTCAAAATGCTTAAAACATTTGCACACTACTGGCATTAATTGCGGCGCGCTGAGGAAGGCACACTTTTGATGAGGGACGGGGGGGGACAGAGCAGTACGGAGCTGGGGTGGAGCAGCCCGGCAATGAAGTCTGTGATGTGATGTGGCATTCCCCAGAAGGGGGAGAGTGTACGGGACAATGTGCGTAAGATTTGTAGAGTCTTGAGTCACCCGAGTGGCTCATTTCTCACAGCTTCGGTCCGTATAACCGCAAGGTTGGTAGGACCATGGGAAGGTGGAGGGAGTGTCTCTTCTAACTGTCTGTCGGTGCGTGGAACGGCATGTCAAAGGGCGCAATTACTCGCCTATGACAGACCACAGGTGCCGCGTCGCGCTCCCTTTTCAAATGCACTTACATTTTATTAACTTAGAGATCATTTTGCTTCAAGTGCGGGCGATCGGGCGGCATTGTGTCAAAGGTTATACACTCTTTGGATAAGAGATTTTGACGCGCGCGTGTGGCCAAGGTGGCTGAACAGATGATAAAACGCCGTCTCGAATGGATGTGCGAAAATTGTTCTATCCTTGCTAAAACCCAATTTGGCTTCAGAAAAGGATTCAGTACTATGGATAGCTTAAGCCTTCTGACGTCCGACATTCACATAACGTTTAAGGAGAAAAAGTACCTTGTTGGAGCCTTTCTTGATATTGCATCCGCTTATGATAACGTCCTCCTTCCGGTTCTCAGGAGAAAACTCATTCAGCTGAGAGTCCCTGAGAAGTTGGTCCGTTTTATATGTAACATGCTAATGGAAAGAACAGTTGTCGTTAAATCCCCTATTGGTCTCCTCCCTCCAAGGACAGTGTGGAGAGGTTTACCACAGGGCTCCGTACTTAGTCCCTTATTATACAGCATTTATACATACGACCTCGAACAATCTGTAAACTCATTTTGTAATATACTCCAATATGCAGATGATATTGCCCTATATCACTCTAGTTCTTCTATTGAAGAAGCAGTAACTTTCCTTAACTCTGCTCTTTCATACCTTGGCAACTGGCTGGACGAACACGGGCTTTCCCTTTCTGCTTCTAAAAGCTCTGTTGTTGTATTTACGAAAAAAAGGGTTATTCCACCAGTTCATGTGCATATTGAACAAGAGATCATCCCTCACGTGAATTATGTTAAGTTTCTAGGTGTTACTCTGGACTCAAGGATGTCTGGTCTCCCTCACTGCACAGCAATAGTTCAAAAATGTGAAAGGAACCTAAACACTCTACGTTCCCTTTCAGGGGTATGGTGGGGCTCGCATCCTTACTCCCAAAAATTATTGTACAACGCCATAGTAAGGAGTCACTTCGATTATGGTTTGTTCCTCCTTAACCTTTGTAATAAATCTGGATTAGACAAGATTATCAAAATTCAGTCGAAGTGTTTACGCATTATATTGGGAGCAATGAAATCTTCTCCTATAAATGCTATGCAAGTTGAGAGTGGCGAACCTCCCCTTCACTTGCGCATACAATATCTTTCTGATAGGTTTATTTTTAAATTAGTTCAAAATTCTGACCACCCCCTCCTCCCTAAGTTGAACCGATTACGAGAATTATTTAGATACTTTGACAAGAAGCCCTGTCTTCTTCATAGCTTCATAACTTTTTCCCAACTCCCTTATCAGATTACGCAGTTTCCTTTAAACCCCCTTTATCAGACTCCTTATGAAGCCTTGATTCACAAACCAAACATAATTTTAGATTTTGGGATAAACAAGGATTCACCTGATGCACGTGGAACTTTCAATGTTGAAGTTAACTCAAAGTACCCTGGGTGGCGCTTAATTTTCACTGACGCCTCAAAACTATCTGCAGATGGGGAGGTGGGTGCTGCTGTATGGATACCCTTTACTCGTATAAACCTTAGTTTCAAGTGTCCTTCCACATCATCGGTTTTCACTGGAGAGGCTGTGGCACTTCTGGAAGCCATACTATTTGTAAAATCGCATAATTTAAACAATTCAATTATCTTTACTGATTCCAGAAGTTGCCTCCAGTCCATCCTGTCTAATCCCTTTAAACATATTAGTCGCTTTCCCATAATAATTCAAATAAAAAAATCCCTTTATGATTGTCACCAAAATAATATCAATATTGTCCTTGCCTGGATCCCTGGTCATTCTGGGATTCCAGGTAATGAAACAGTTGATAGCCTTGCAAAATCTGCAATTGAATTAGGCTCCCTTGAACATTTCAAAATCTTCTCACATGATCTCTGTCTTCTTTCTAAAAGACTGCTTCAGAAATCCTGGACTAATAATTGGAACACAACCAAGCAAATCAAAGGCAAACATTATGCTGATATCCAACCAGAGATACCCTCTGTACCTTGGTTCTCTATATTCCGAAAGTCAAATAAATTTACAACCTCTACGTTATGTAGGTTAAGATTAGGTCATTGCTGTTCTCCAGTATTTTTGGCCAAACTTAGGATTAGGGACCATTCTATGTGTGAGTGTGGTTTAGAAGAAGGAAACATTGATCACATTTTTTTCAATTGTTCAAAATTAAATTTTTCCCTTTATGATGTTCTTCCCCCTGATATCCCTCGTCCTACTTCCCTCAAATGTTTACTATCCCTTATGTTTTCTCCCCATATTAACTTTTTATTATGTAAATTTGTAAATTCTAATAAAATTAAGCTGTAAATATTAGCAATATGATTAACTACCGGTATAGTCCCTGCTCATTAACCTTTTGTATATATTTGTTCATTCTACTAACCTTGTGTTGTTTTTCAGGTTCTAATCAATGGTACTATTCAAAAAGATTTAAACTAAAATAATATTATATGCTTAATTATGTCTCAACTAAGTTTATGACTCTTTATACATGGACACTGGCAGAGTTGTGGCAACATAGACACAGCGAGCCATAAAATAAGAAGAAGAAGAAGATAAGAGATTTTGACGCGCGCGTGTTAAATTAAATAAAATTGTTATTTGTTTAGAAAGAAGAGTCATTTTAGGTTGCACATCAGCCGAAAGCGTAATAAAAGTAAAATAATGTTTATTGTTGAAGACTATTTTTTTTTGTATGTAGGTACCTATTAATTTTGCGCATGTACCTAAGTATTTTTTGTCGTAACAATTATGTGAAACTGTGTAATGGCGTAAAGTTCAATGAAATATCTAAATATTCAGCGCTCAGCAGGCGCCCCCGGGCGCCCTGCGCCCGGGTGCACCGCTCCCCTTGCACCCCCTGGTAAAGACGGCCCTGACCTGCTAGAACCGGTATTTATTTATAGATACAGCCTAGTTTATCGTAGGCTAATCCTAAGATCAAGTAGGTACCTTACGTTCCGTAAGGTAGATGGAGCATAAGGTCACTGTCATCATATAAGGCGATGTAGCCGATTTGATATTGTTTTGGTTTTGTTTGATACCGTACGGTGACACGTGAATGTCAGATTGAGAAAATGAAAATTTGTGTTTATGTTTTATTTGTAATTTTGTGTTTTATATATAATATTTAATCGAGAACTTAGTATATAATGACTTGTGTAGCTGTGGGTTGTAAAAGCCGTTTGGGATCTTTATGTGAAGATAAACGCAAGATATCTTTTCATTGGTAAGTCTATTATCGTGATAGACGCGGATATTACGCGGATATTACATGTATTTTCTTTGCAATATGTTGAATAGTTTTTTGTACATAGAATATAAACTGTTTTACTACGTTATTTACAGCTCATTAGCAGTATAATTCTATAATTCACTAATATTATAGTACAATACGAAAAACTGACATCTGATGTACCATTTTGATGCCACCTAGTGAAGTACTGGTAGTTGTCGATAATTTATTGTCGATGAATGTCTAATACTGGTTGACAAAATGATGATTCAAAAGTAAATTGTCGTAGTTTGAGAATTATACCTACCTACCGAGATAGTGCTACGGTACCTACATGGACCGGCTAAGTTGGAGTTAGAAATCAAAACTTGATTATGGTGTCGCTAGTAAGATCTAGGAGACTAAAGATTGCAATGTAGCTAGAAGTTCACAACTTATTCTTATCTTTCACTTCTAGATATACAAAATATCCAATAACAAAAGAAAAATGGAAACAAAACTTGAGAAGACATGTCTGGGAGCCATCATAGAATTCTCGTTAGTGTTTTTTACATTTCCATGTTTCGTGCCACAGAATTGGATATCAAAGGACTTACAAAAAAACTTTGAAAATAAAGGTTAAATGATAGCATCCAAGTGGTATCTAAGCACAAAATATTTCAGTTAAGTATAGTAGTAGGAGCATACGACGTGAAAATACTTTAAAAATAATTTCGTTTATGTTAATGTAACTAAGTAGGTACCTACCTAAGTTTTCTCACTGCTCATATCCTAAATAACGACGGCAAACAACCATCACCGCTTAACCCCATTTTAAATAAAAACATAATTATTATCAAGAATAGAGAAAAGAGAAGAAAAGAGTTTTAACAAAATAACCTTAGTAGGTCTTTATTTATAAATCTACAGGGTCAGGTACCGGTTAAGTCTATCTAGATCCTTGAGGGGGTTGTAGTTTCAATCATTACCAGCTGATTGATTTAATCATTATCGACTCACATACTCCAAACTTAATATAAAACCCCACAAACACCCAAAAAATATAGGTGATTAATGAATATTGGTATATCTTTTCAAGTAAAATTACAGCTTGCGGATTTTAAACATAACTGAATTTATTATACTTTTATAATAATATATAATAATGCTGGACAATCCACAAAGCACCATCTAGCCCCAAAGTAAGCTACTCAAAGCTCGTGGTATGGGTACTAGATAACTGATTTATTAAATACATTATTATGCATAGATATTCATTTTTTATAGTACATTTATACCCAGACCAACGGAACATAGGTATATCTGCAGATCGTTCACAAATTTGTTCTGAGGGGTTTGATTCCCGAACCCGTAACCTCCTGCGTTGCAGGCGCACCTTTGCCCACCGCGCTACATCGGTCGTCATGATCAACATACAACGCAGCGGTTACAACAAACCTGCTTACTGAAATCATAATTTAATCGATAAGTACAGAATTTCACATCACTATTCTCACATTTCAGTAGAATGTCAGACAAGAATCAGATTGACCACATACGTATTTGAATGTAACTGAAACTGAACTGAAGAATTATATCTATCTTTTTTTTCATATGGCATACTCCCAAAGAGCAAGAAGTCAAAACAGTGTCAAATGTTCGTTTTTATAATGTTACATCTAGTTACTCTAAACTATACACAGGACCCTAACTACCGGGCCCTGAATATCGTCCGGGTCCGTCCTTTAGGATATCTTATTACACCACTCTAAATTAGGGTTAGGGTCCCTGTAATACCGTGTAGTGTAATCATAGGAAAAACCGGCACGATTTCGCCTTCGCTCCGCCTCCAGCTTCAGTGTGTGGACACTTTTAATGCCATCCAAAAACGGTCATTGGATAATTTTCGTCAAACCAGATGTTTACGAAGTATTTATATTCTCTTTGACCAGATGCAGAGTCGCAGACTCGCAGAGCCATATTCAAGAAGTCGAAGTCAAAACAAAACAGCATGTTATTGCGAATTTGCGAGCCATTTATTTCGTTTATTCAGAGAAGTCGAATTACCTACTGTTTTGTTTTAGTTCAGTTCAAAGCTTAGCCAAATCATTTTCTAATGGATGCATCAGATGACTATAATGCTGTGCTAGATGAAATCTTCCTCTCTGAGAATAGAGAACACAAGCAGAGCTACAGCGAAGGGTACCGAGCTGGTTCTGATGCGGGAAACCCTGAAGGGTACCATTTAGGTTACCACCGCGGGGCTGAACTAGGCAGAGAACTTGGTATGCTATAGAATTCGAATGTACACTCTTATTAGGAAAATAATGAATGCTGGACAAATCACTAAGCTCTGCTTAGCTTGGGGCCAGTCCTGGATTTGTAAATAGGCCGTATAGGCCGCGGCCTAGGGGCTAGGACTAATCAGACATCATCATCTAGTCTTCAATAAAGCTCAGCTTGTGTTATGGTTACTTTATAGCTAACTGATAAGTAGGTACATTTATTACAAAGAAAACACCCGAAACAAATATCTGTAGATCGTACAAAGATAATATCGATATCAAACCCACCACCTGCTCCATCGTTGTTGAACCGAGTTTCACAGGCTGTCATAAATAATACTTCATTGATTTTCAGGCTACTACCTTGGAATAGTAACACACCACATCACCTTAAATGCAGAAGCGGAAACAAAATACTCTGACAAAATTGTGAGCCAGCTGACAAAAGTCAAAGACCTTATTAACTCATTTCCCAGAGATAATAGTGAAGACGTAGACATTCTGGGGCTAGCAGAGACTGCACGAGCACAGTATAAGAAGGCTTGCGCACTGCTAAAGATATCATCCGCTAATCCATATGATGCCAACGTCTCATTCTAGATTTGGTAAGTCTTATGTTCTTTTTTAGGGGAGGCCTACGTCCAACAGTGGACTAATATAGGCAGGTGATGATGATGATGTTCTTTTTATTGATCCATAAATATAAATACACAGCATCATCTAGACACAAGCTAAGCAGAGCTTGTGTTAAGTGTACAGTTAACTGAAATACTTAATACATTTTTATATATTTTTACATATAGAAACCACCCAGTAAACCCTGAACATATCTGCAGATCATACAAATATATGTTGCCAGGCAGAAATCAAATAGCATATAATCTATCTCCATATTTATTTAACACTAGCTGCGGCCTCCGGCTTCGCCCGCATTGAATTTTATTTGTCGTTTTCAGAAGTATATTGCACACCTAGGAGCAGTTTCATAAAAATAAAAAATATTTGTTTAATTAATTACTTTCTAGTTTATTCAAACCGAGTTTTGAATGATTCAACCCAGTTATAATAATTTTCCATACAAAATCTACCAACCTATTTAACAGAGGTTTAAATTTCCAAATTTTATCATCCTATGTTATTCTAGGTCCTAAACTATCTTCATACCAATTTTCATTTAAATAACTTAAGTAGTTACGAAGATGATTTTTAACAAAGATTCACACAGACTTTCCCATCACTACATAGTATAAAACAAAGTCACTTTTTCTGTCCTTATGTCCCTTTGAATGCTTAAATCTTTAAAAGTACGCAACGGATTTTGATGCGGTTTTTTTTAATAGATAGAGTGATTCAAGAGGAAGGTTTATACATACAATAAAACCGTGCAAAGCCGGGGCGGGTCGCTAGTTTGTTATAAGTAATAGTAAGATTCACACAGCTCTGAAAATTTAAGAAAAATTATCATTGACTCATTTTAACATACATTTACCTTACAAGCATCTGTTGATCCATTATTAGGTATGTATATTTGTTTGTATTTGCAGGTAGTTCTAACTCCAACCAAATGGCAGCAACTAAAGCTATTTCCAGCCGTATAAAGCTCATCTCAAGCTACTTGACTCCTCTTCTTCCTATCGCCAACTGCCACATGGTAGAATTCATCACTAGAGAACACTGGACTTTATTACCAGAGTCGTTGCGGTGCTATTTGGATGGGATGGAGCTTGGGAAAGCTGTAGAGGAGTTTTGGCAATGTCATAGTTATAGGGAAAATAACGGTAAGAATTTTCCCCAAGCCAGGGGAAAGGGCGTCCCACTCCTTTATTATGGCCATCAAATTCTTTACTTAAGAATTTAAAAACCAAATAATTTGGATTTCTAGATGATAACCAAGTAAAATAAAAAATATCTATGTAAGTATGTAATGTATTGTATTAAGTATATCAGTCATCTAGTACCCATAACACAAGCTCTGCTTAGCTTGGGGCTAGATGATGCTGTGTGGATTGTCCAGAATAACTACATAGTATAAAACAAAGTCACTTTCTCTGTCCCTGTGTATGCTTAAACCTTTGGATTTTGTTGCGGTTTTTTTAATAGATAGAGTGATTCAAGAGGAAGGTTTATACAAACAATAAAACCGTGCTGGGGCGGGTCACTAGTTATTTATTATTTTATTATTATTATTTATTTATTTATTTATTCTCAGCACAGACATCAGAGCTGTCGAAGTGGATACTCCAAGCCCGAAGCCACTATGTGACCGTCACAGACCAAATTTGCTTGTCTTCTGAACAGCTGCAGTGTAAGATCAAAGCCTGGGGTGGAACTGTGAAACATGAACTCACTGTTACAGAGTTCATGAACCAGAAGAAAAGCTATGAGGTCAGTACTAACCTTGTAAACAATCATATGAGTTTTTGGTTTATTACAAAATCTATAAAAAACTACTTAATGATTGTGCCTAAAGTTGGTCTATAGGGTGTAAAAAGAACACTACCGATAACGAAGAGACTTAGCCCTGAATGTATACAAAAATAAATTCCGCGGGCTGAAAGGAAATTTGTAGCTGAAAAATTGTTTCTGGATATTTAAAATTATTTTTCATTACTCATACTCGGAAAGTAGGTCTAAACATGCCTGAAGAGCGGGTTGAAAGTGATACTTTTCCGCCCTAGGGAGAATCGTTTTGAACTGACAGCTGTAACATTACTATTGAACTATAATAATGGCAGAATAAAAGCTGAAGCTAAAAATAAAAAAAATACCTTAGCGACAATTCACTGAATTCAAAAAATACGAAAGACAAGGCAGTATGGCTTTACGGATTTCGCCTGTCCTAGATGGACTAAATAAATAAAAAAAAAATTGCGGCAATTTGATTCATTTGTTTTCTCATGTTTTTATTTATATTTTCTTGTATTCGTAATGAAAAGCACAGTGTTTACGTCGGGTAAAGTAACTTATGTAGTCCCTCGAACTATTGGCGCCCGAGTCCGTCTCGGGACTAAATAAGTTACTTTCAACCCTTGGGTAACAATGTACTATTGCTAGCCTGCGATGGACTCTGTACACGTAAGTTGCCCACACCGAAACATTTCAAGTCTATTTCTATCCCATGGGAACTTATTTATGGGATGAAAAGTAGCCTATGTTTTAATCCAGGCCTAGATCTATATCTATTAATAATTTCACCCCGATCAGTTCAGTAGTTTTGGCGTGAAGAGGTAACAAATCCGTACATCAATACACACTTACTTTCGCGTTTATAATATTAGTAAGGATTAATCTATCTCTGTGCCAAATTTCCTCCATATCCGTTCAGTAGTTTATGCGTGAAAGAGTAACAAACATCCATCCAAACTTTCCCATTTAAGATATTAGTGTAATTGATAAGCGACGCTCCTGCAAGTTAAATATCTGTGGTCACACTTGCGTCTTTAGAATTTTTAATATCAGGCCCAAGCGGCTGGCTTGCATGCCTGTAGATAACCATTGCTATCATGTTTGTTATTCTTAGTTAAATCCTTGTTTATTTTGTTGGTATTTGCCTATTTGTGTTTAATGAGAATAGTTCAATCCTACTTAAACTCGTAGTATACAATTAATCTTAAAATCCATACTTAAAAACTTTCGAGTTTATAAATTACTAGCGACCCGCCCCAGCTTCGCACGGATATTATACGTAAAAACCTTCCTCTTGAATCAATCTATCTATTAAAAAAAACCGCATCAAAATCCGTTGCGTAGTTTTAAAGATTTAAGCATTCAAAGGGACATAGGGACAGAAAAAGCGACTTTGTTTTATACTATGAACTGACTAGGATTGAACCAATGTTTTCCCTAAAATAAATAACTACCCTCATGAATATTCGCTTCCAGGTTCAAACGATGTCCCAACTAGTGGCATCTCTGTTCGATGCGACGAAGGCCACGTGTTCCGTAGAGGCCGGCGGAGGCCGAGGCCACTTGCAAGTGGCCCTGTGCCTCGGGTACGGGCTGCCCTGTCTCACAGTGGACTGCAACGAGCGGGCGCTTACAGCGGCTGAGACACGGGCTCGATTGATAAAGGTACATAATAATTATACAAATTATGAATAACTCAAAAACTGTGGGTCAGATTGTGATTAAATTTATATAGGATCACATAACTATACTCTGATTTAGAATCATAGATATTATTTGTAAACAATGGCATTTATGAATGAAAACTTAACAGAAACTAATAATAATAACAGACAACAGCAGGGTTATAGCAAGCTAACAACTAAAAACCAAAATAAAATCATCAAAACCGCACATTTGCTCAAGCACAGCAAATAAGTTGTAAGTACGGTTTCGATAACGAATGAAAGACCAATGGAATGATGAATGAAAACTGTCAAAATCGAGAATTTTTTGGAGCTCCTGCAGCTTGCTCTGATGAAAGCAATATCGTAAAATATGTTACATCAATATTCCTTTGGTTTTGTAACTCTAATGTTCACAAAAAAAATCTATGTTTTTGAATCGCGGTATAGAACCAGCTCATGTCGTGGGTTAAGAACTAAAGTAGCGTAAGGGTAAAATTTGGAAAAAAATTTTTTTTCGCCGTTCGCTTTTAAAACCCCCATATTTTTATGTGCCAAAAAACTGTTACGATATTATGTGTACATTGCTTAGTATAAAAATAACGTATCCAAAAAAATCTTTTCTGTTAACTGCCAAAATGAAGTGTACCTGGTTACAATAATTTTGACTTTATTTTATCTAAAAAGCTACGAGCACCACGATCGTATCTGGATTTACAGTACGATTAGGACCACGTTTCGCGCGCTTTCCAGATTTTTCTCTCTGCCCAAAGAACGTAAGGTGTGTATACATTACTTTGGCACATAGTGTAATAGAAATGCAAAAATGTTTTTAGATCAATTATAGTGTAATAAGCGATATACGTTCTTTAGCACTTAATAAATCTTTGTAATTCTAATTCACTTTGCTTATAGTACTACAATACGTTAATTTTTCACCAAAAACTTGATGTACCTCAGCCGGTCACCTATGAAAACATGACGCAGCGGACGTTCTTATCTATGCTTATGCTTTGATAATTTGCGACCGTTAACTAATTCAAATAACTTATTATTATTATAGGGTAAAGTACTTTAAACTATTTTTTTTAAAATATACTCTACGAATACATTATGAAGTAACGCCAGCGCAGCTAGAAAATGAGTCTTAAGTAAATCACTTTGATAGTCTACAAGCATCAATTACTACGGATCAGGTATGTTTTTCTTGAAGAAAGGTACCTAACGGTTATTTATGAAGGTATATTCTTATGCATAGAAAGACGCAGGTTTTATTATAAGTTTAAATTTGTCGTTTGTTTTATAGAAGCCACATTTTAGTGATAATCAGACGGAAAATCTGCTACACGAATATTTACGCCCAGAGAGTTAATAACCAATCTACAAGCTAAACTGTATTGCAAAATGCAGTGGATACTGAAAAATATTTTGAGCCTGGTCACAGTCAGATGGAAGTAGACAGCATTCACGCTGCTATAGAGCTGGCCAAGAAAAATATAGGTACCATTTTCTCGATCCATCCAGCTATTACACTCCTATTAGAACTGTATCAAGAAGAAATCTTTGCAAACTACAAGAAATAGGTCAGGAAGAATTTTTTGATCTAACGGAATACTGTAATAATTAAGAATTTAAAAAAGGTACCTACTGAATGGGAAACCGAGAATTGGTTAAAAATCAGATGGTTACAATATCGTAAGGACGACCCAGAACATATTTATTTGAGATATTAATTAGACAGCAAAAATTTAAAAAAATTAAGGTGTGCAGTAATTTTTCAAAAAGCTTACAGTGGTCCAATAAAAATATAACGACCTGCAAGAGCCGAGTTGATCTGGAGTAATTTCGTCAACACATCATGATTTTTACAACCATTTGCATTTGACCAGGAATATTTTTTTTAAAACACACTTTGAAGGTAAAATTAAAGATATTCTTTAAGTTTTTAGTATTTTTTATAGTTTTAATCATTTATTTATTAACAAGGGTTTGTTCGCTAAAGCGAATAAGGCACCCTGATATTTACAATAACTTAAATAAACCTCTAACTTAACTAATTATTACTACTTGATCGCTTACTAACTAAAAGGTACAATTTTTTTGCATCATCTGATAATGGATCCGAAAGAATACTACTATAAATACCAATCAATGAAGACTCTAATTTACAATTATATCTCTCTTGCGAGTTCTGTACACATTCCATCAATACATGGTAAACATCATCGACTACATTACATGTTGAACAATTAGGTGAGGTCGTTTTTTTCATCAAAAATGAAAATTTATTACATGGAATGTGTCCAGATCTGAGTCTTAATGCTGTTACTATGTCACGTCTACTTAACAGCCTGTTATCTATCCACGTTGAGCGCATCGGGTGTGGTTGGATCGTGCGGTACCATATACCTTTCTCTTTCGATCTCTCGTCAAAGTATTCCTTCCATAGGTCATAACAATATTTTTTCAATAAAGGTATGTAATTTTGAAACGAGGGATTAATATTAACATCAATACCGTCAGAAATAGCTCGTTTGGCTAGGGTATCCGCTTTTTCATTTCCATCTAGGCCTATGTGCGAAGGGATCCACTGTAAACAAACAATCCTGGAATCGGCCTGCAACTTAACTAGAAGTTTTAAAATCGCGTATGCTACTGGTAAGCCTCGAAAAGCCGAGGTACACCGAGCTAGGTGTTGAAGCGAACTCCTTGAATCGGACAAGATAACAACATTGTTATAATTTATTGATTCTACGTAGGACAATGTTTCATAGATAGCCACAAGCTCAGCTTCCATAATAGAAATATTTACATCGATCTTTAACATTAATGAGATATCGGTCTGTGAATCATAAAATGAGGCCCCAATTCCCGAGTCATCTTTTGACCCATCTGTAAATATCTTGTAATAGGTAGGATACTGCTCATTTAAAAAATCAATGCACATATTTTTTAAGGTTAATTCATGATATTGACGCTTAGAGTTTGCGACACAGGCTATATCCGGTCTCAGAACGTCAGAAAGATTAAGACTAGTGATCCAGTGATCCAAAGAAAACATGCCTAACATTGAATTTGTATGAATAGGAAGTGATTTAAACCTATCATATATTAGTGTAAGTAAGGGTTTTTTCTTATTATTCCAATAGCTACTTTGAGTGATAATATCGGATAGATTAGAGATAAGTTTAATAGATGAGCTATTTGTAACGGATTTGTTTTTTAACAAATATTTACCAGCTAAGTAATGTCTTCTAACACTTAAAGGGCACAAACTAAGATCACTTTCCATAACGTGAATCGGGGTGCTCTTTATATAACCTCCTATTGTTCTCATGGATTGATTTTGAATTTTGTCTAACTTGTAAACATTTGTTTTACAGCAGTTTTCGTATAAGAAGCTCCCATAATCTAAACGACTTCTTATAATACTTATGTAGAGATTACGTAAATGTTTAGGATGGATTCCCCATCCTGAGCCTGACAGAACCTTAAAAATATTTAAATATTTTGATACTTTTTCAGAAGTTTCTTTTATATGTTTGTTCCACCGCATCGAGCGATCCAACCACATTCCAAGATACTTTACATTATCTACAGTTTCCAAAGCAACATCTTTAATTTGAAGGTTAATGCTGTGTCGACGAAATCCTCTTGTAAATACGCATACTTTACTTTTTAACGGAGAAATTTCTAAATTAATTTTTACAAATAAAACATTTAAAGTATCTAATGCCAATTGAAGTTGATTCTGCGCCTCTGTCCAATTCGTAGAAGTAACAAATATGACGTAGTCATCAGCGTACTGAGATATATTAAGATGAGCTATAGATGTTATTGATTTACAAATATCTATTGTTGCTATATTAAATAATAAAGGCGAACACGGGTCACCTTGGGCTAAACCTAGTCCTGTACTTCTAGTTATTTTATAGTCTAGTCCTTCAATTATTAAAAATCTTTGGCTAAGATAGGCCCAGAGGTAATTACAAAATTTTGCGCCAACTTTATATCGATCTAGGGTTGCTAAAAGAAAATGGATGTCTACATTATTATATGCATTTTCTAAATCTATGAAACATCCTACCGTGACTAAGTTTTTTGTAAAACCTATTTGAATACTTGTGACTAAATCCGTTAAATTGTCCAAACATGAACGTGATTTTCTAAATCCTTTAGTATCCTCCGAAAATAATTGTTTATTTTCAAAGTACCACTCTATTCGGTTATTTATAATAGCATGAAATATTTTACAACAACACGAGATAAGAGAAATAGGCCTAAGTGATGAAATGCAATCACTATTTCTGCCCGGTTTAGGAATAGGTACAATGCGAACCTGTCGCCACTGATAAGGAACAAAGCTAAGCGTAAAAAATACATTTAAAAGTTTAAACAAGATGTTTTTACCTACTGTCGGTAATTTAAATATCATTGAATACGAAATATCGTCTACGCCAGGACACGTGTCCTTAGATTTTAAACAGTTAGTCAATTCCGACCAAATAATTTCAGTTTCCAAAATAGAGTTTTGAGATGTGTATCCTGGACACTCTCTACTTACATAATCAGGGGCTAGGCTGCACAATAACGACTCAGCGATACTCTTATCAATTTGTTTTTTAGCTGATTTATAACCCTTTAGCCATCGCATTTTTCTCCACATTTCAGAAGCTGAAGATATTTCATTTAAAGACGAACAAAATTCCCACCAACTTTTACTCTTAGCATTTCTAATAAGTTTTTGAGCTTCGCGGGTTTTATTTTGCAGTGTGTTTAAATTAGTTGGTGTGGGGTTCTGTCTAAATATTTTTAGTGCTAGTCTTCTCTCAGCAACTGCTTTAGAAAGATCAGGAGTCCAATATGGTTTAGGAACAAAATTAGCCTTGGGATTTAAGCATACTTTGGTGAATGGGATACTTGAGTCTGCAGCTTTGTACAACAAATTGATAAAATCATCGTAGGCTTCCTGAGGATCATTCGACACAGAAAAATGCACACATTCATCCTCTATTACTTGGCGATACTTTACCCAATCCGCTTTCTTAAAATTGCGTCTTTTATGGACAATAGGAGAATGGTTTATTGATGTAGAAATCTTAATCATAAGGTGATCACTTCCGAGACATTCATTTGTAACATTCCAATTGAACTTCATAGCAATATCCGATGACAATAATGTTATATCAGGAGCGGACTGTTGTAAAATACCGCCAACCAACTTTAACCTCGTAGGCCTACCATCATTTAAGCTAACAAAATTGTGGTCTAAAAGCGAGTCTAAGATTTGCGTTCCTCTATAATCAGTTTTATTCGACCAGTTGGCGTGATGGCCGTTAAAATCTCCAAGAATAAGAGTCTTCTCACCACAAAACGAAAAAATTGAGTCCCAATCACTACAAGAGGTGCGAGCACTAGGTGCACAATATAAAGAAACTACATTGTTAACTATTTCACAATTAGAGATTCTAACAGACACAACTTCAATAGCCGCGTTAGCACTTTGAAATGGAACCAACTGAGCTGAAAGAGATTTGTGTATTATTAAAGCTACTCCGCCATATGAGTCAGCCCTATCACATCTAAATACACTGTATTCTTTTATGTTAACTGTTATCTCGGGGTTTAGCCATGTTTCGGACAGAGCGACAATGTGAATTTTGTCTCGACACAAAAGTTGTTCAAACTCCACTAATTTCGATTTTATACTTTGAGCATTCCATTGCAAAATGTTAAGGTTGACTTTACCCATAATTAACTAAATAAATTTTGTAAAAAAGGCAAGCTAGAGATATTTTTCGATATCCAGGTGATTGCCCACTCCAAACATAAGTGCACTATATTCTCGATTCTACTCTTCAAAGGTTCATTGCTCTCATTAAATATTACGTCCTTGAAATTACTCAATAAAGTAAAGAAAGAAACGTCAGATTGTAGCTTACGTCCCTTTTTCTTGTTTCGGTTACTCTCCGGTTGTTCACATACACTAACTTCAGATTCCGACGATATACCTTGATAATCTTGTTCGACAATAGGTTCCCGAACTTTCTTTTTTCTAACCCTCTCCTTCGATGCGTCTTGGTCTTGAACAAATTTCCCTTTTGGTCCAGCCAGTTTTTTCTTATTAACAGGGGTTGATGCTGCAGCCTGAGCGTAAGAGAGGGTTCCTGTTGTAGAATTTTCCTCCACCGGCAAAATGGAGCCGAAGTACTTCGAAGTGCCAGGTGTAGGTAGGTGGGGCATCGTATCTAAAGTACCTTCAATAGGCCTTTGTAACTGAGAAGTCTCGTAAGTAGGAATTTCAGGCGGTACATACATTGTCATAGATTTCCTGTACGAAACATTAAATTCAGCCATTATTTCTCGTAACTTCTTTTGTTTTTTATACTCTGGGCAAATTCGATTTAATGCTATGTGGTCTTTTGTACAGTTAACACACTTGTATGTGTTAGTATCGCAATTATCATGTTTGCCTCCACATTTAACGCAATAAATGCGCTTCGAAGGGCACATTTTAAGTGTGTGTCCAAATCGCCAGCATCTAGAGCACTGTGAAACTGGAAATAGGTATGGCTCCACTTTGACTTGCATGTCATATATGAATAGGTATGATGGTAACGTAGGGCCTTTGAACCCAATTCGTACAGACTCACTTTCAGTCCATCCACGCTCTGCATCATCCTTTCTACGTTTGAGTCGTTTTACATTGGCAACTTCAATTGAGCACGATAAAGATTCAAGCAATTCTTTTTCTGACAACTCTAATTCGATATTCTTGATCACGCCATAGGAAAGTCCCACTTCAAGTGGACGCTGAAACCTCCAGCCCAATTCCAAAAGATGATTGCATTGAATCAACATATCAGCGTTTTCTTCTCCGCATACCTCAACTGATATTTTGTAAGGATTAATGTATTTCACTCGAATGATGTTTAAGTTCTGATTTTTAAATAATTTCGCCAGGGCAAATTGTTTCGGGAATATATCATTACATGTTATGTATATTTCAATACTGCCTCTCATTTCTTTAGACCTTTCTCTCCTACTAGTAACTGTTTCCCATTCTCCGTCTTCTCCAGTTTCTTTAGCTTTTTTCTCAGCGTGAAGGACCTTATCCGTAGGCGATCCTTGACGTTTTCTTTTGGTATTCGTTTCGTACTCCGTCTGGTTGTCCACAGTCTCCGACATATCTATCGATGATATTTCAGATAATGGTTCTTCCGAGATATGTTCTCTGACTTCTTCGGTAGGTTCATTCACAAGTTGTTGTTCCTCCATTACTCAGACGGCCGGCCCGGTTGGGCTCGACCGCAAACGTAGGTAAACAATTCCCAAACAGATAAGAATCGTGCGCGCAGTAGTGCAGCGGTACACGTCCGAGCGCGACAAGCGCAACTACGTCACTGATTTTTTATAGTTTTATATCAATATTATTCAGGTCATTTTAACGGAAGATCCGTTGAATTCCAGGTATTAATAAATTATCTTACTGCCAAATTAACGTAAGTCAACCATTTTTGTTTAAATAAACATCAATACAATGAAAACATTTTTTGATTACTCAAAAAGTTATATTATTCTGTAGAAGATAAATAAAGCTTTAATATAAGTAAAAACCAGATGTCTAACTATTATGGTTTTTGCCATAGAGGAGCTCTAAGCTAACAATACGCCAATTCGAATTGTTTTTCGCGTCTCCTGTAAAGTTGTAATTTTGCCCTTACGCTACTGTAGTTCTTAACCCACGATGTGGTCCCATATAAGTTTTATCTATATAATGACCAATAGTTTTTGAGTAATTTATCATCATCATCATCAGCCTATATTAGTCCACTGCACTCACTTAGGAAATAAGGGAATGCCTATGTACCTACAGAAGGCCTCTCCTAATTTTCTGAGTACATAATCCGTACAAAATATTTTATACGCGAAAGTTTGTATAGATGTATGTTTGTTCCTCTTTCTCACAAAAACTACTGAACAGAACGGGTTGAACACAAGCTAAATACAAAAAATACTTTTCATACCATTAATCAGTTCCCATGGGTAGAAATTGCCTTGAGACGTTTCCATAGAAAGAACGCGGGCGAAGCCGCGGTTTAATTTTAAAATTAATAATACTTAGGCTAATTTTAATAAAATTAATGTCTGAAATTAGCCCTTAATAATGTATGGAATTTGAAAATTAATTCATTATGTTGTTATTTTCTTCAAATTAGAAACAATGGCACGTGATCGCCAAGCGAGCAGATGGCAGCACTGAATCGCTGTTACAGCAGACTGACCTGAATCTACACAGGTTTGTGTCACCTTATATCAAGAAAACCAACACATCCGACGATTTGACTTTAAACCTTAAAAACGAATAAAAATGGCTCCAGACCAAGCGAACGAGGGCGAGCGAAGGCGAACAAACGAACGCGGACGAATCAGTGGCGTCATGGCTAAAGCAAGCGAGGGACTCCTTCGCCCTCGGCCGTGCACCGTCGCCGACTTTCGGTTGAACTCTAGTTCACACGCGTTCGTTTAGTGTGGACACAATAGCGAACGCGTCGAATCCCACTCGTTCGCTATCGTTCGCTTGGTCTGTACCCACCACGATATAAGCTGATGATGACAAAACGCACGGTACTTTTTTCTTTATTCATCTTTATTTTAACGACTTTTTCTTTTTAAAGTATGTCAGTCTCATCATAACCTTATCTGAAAGTAAACACACAAAACAAAATAATAAAAAACAAAAAAATATGAAATCATTCAGTCAAATTGTAGGGTTAAGCAAAGGAAGTCACTGATGCATAAACATTTTAAAAAGTGAAATGGCCGCTAATGAATTAGGTTCTGCTAAAATGGCGGCAACTTTAAGCACCCTCTTTTTTGCGTCAGCGGTTCAAAATCCGAAACCCTCGTAAGTATTTCTCACTTGATTGGTCTTATTTCTTTTAAGGTTTGCAGCGGCGTACATAACGCGTGACTCTGACTTGGCCGGCATCGTTCGACAACAGTTTCCGGACCACGAGGACACAAGGCTTCTATTAACAGGTCAATTGGATCACTATATACATAAATTATACTTACAAATAACATAGTATAAAACATAGTCGCTTCATGCTGTCTCTCTGTCTGTCCCAATGTATGCTTAGATCTATAAAACTACGTACCTATCGGATTTTGATAAGGTTTTTAAAAGATGATAGTGATTCAAGAGGAAGGTTTATACGTAACTAGCGACCCGCCCCGGCTTCGCACGGTTTTATTATACGTATAAACCTTCCTCTTGAATTACTCTATCTATTAAAAAAAACCGCATCAAAATCCGTTGCGTAGTTTTAAAGATTTAAGCGTTCAAAGGGACATAATGACATAGGGACAGAGAAAGTGACTTTATTTTATACTATGTAGTGAAGTCGACCGAGGCAAGTTTTACATGAATTGATAAGTTCAAAAGTTTGTTATAAATTATTTATACTTATAATACATCCGTGCGAAGCCGGGGCTCTTCACTTCATTATTCGGTACTATTAGGGATGGAGTCGAAGAATTCTCAACTTTTAAAATCTACTAAATTTCGGTTACTTTTTTTATCCTTCGTGCCATATTTATTATAATGTTAAGTATAAAATCCCGTAAGAAGAACCTCTAATGGTTGCACTTCACATGGCTATTTGTGTTCGCTATTGGGTCTGTGTTGTATTTGGCAAAATGTATGACGTTCAGACGAACATGCAAAAAGAGGCTAATAAGACCATCCACACATGGCACTCAAATAACAAACACACCAAAATTTGGCTGTCAGCAGACTCAGGTGTTTACCAACAATATGGCCATTGTGTGGACGGCTTATTTGCGTATTTGACTGCTTTGATGTGCCTCGAGAAACCGACAAGCGCACGGTAACGCGTATTTGGTATTGGCCTTATTTGTTAAATAGGCGAATAAGGAGAAAACATTGTCAAATAATCTGTCCAAACGTGTTTGCCAAATATGTCAAATACACAAGTACAAATCCCCAGGTCTCCACACGTGCGGTGACCTGGGCCCGACCTCTCTGCGACTCTTCGAGAGGCACGACTCCACCGCGGCCGTGTTCAACGTGCCGTGCTGCTACCATCTGCTGACTGAGGGAGAAGGACACGAGGGGTTCCCCATGTCGCGGTGCCTCTCAGGTGCGAATGAATGAATGAATGAACACTTTTGTAGCACTAAAAAGAGTCATAATACACATTTAAAATAGTTCATATCTAATTAAAAAATAAACAGTACAAAACGTGGCCTTATCATTGAGAGCGATTTCTCCCATGCAACCTTATAGTGATACAAAGATATAAAAAGAATCGGGTAGGGTTCGCACAGATAGCAAGAAAAAAATAAAAAAATAAACAGATAAGTAAATGAAAAACATAAAACATAACTTTCTAATAAATATGAGAACTTAAAAACAAAATTAACTAAGGAGAGACTAACGAAGTAGGAGTACATGAAATTAATGAATTATATGGTATGGTTACTACCTAAGGGGTTCCCTGAGGCCTACTAGCGCCACCACTTAAATAAATAATGCTAGACAATCCACACAGCATCATCTAGCCCCTAGTTAAGTTGACCTTGTGCTATGGGTAACTAGATGTCTGATGTACTTAATATAATACATGCCTTTCAGGTAAGGTACTAGTTAAGGGCTTCCCCGTGGCGCACTAGCGCTATCAACTTAATGAATAATGGTGGACAATCTACACAACACTTATAATCTAGACAGTGTGCTTTGGCGCTCATGTGGGGAGGCCTATGACCAGCAGTGGACTAATATAGGTTGAAAAAGATGATGATGATGATGAATCTACACAATATCATCTAGCCCCACGATTCAATAGAAAAAAAACCAAAAGATTTAATACTGATGATTTTGTCATTTTCACAGTATTTTTTTCATAACTGACTGGCTTAACGTTTTAGTTCACATGATTTCTTCGATACAGTTTTAGCCTATGAAGAAATCAACAGACAATTATACTAAGTTTTCACAGCAAATAAAAAATTATGTTACTTTCTAGTACAATGTGTTCATTCATTCATCACTAAGAGAATACAAAAACTGGCTCTGTCGGAAGACCAGCGTTGGTTGTATAAGTAAATATACAACAAGCTCATACTGAGACAGGGACCGTTTTGTGAGTCAAGCTAGCTGTTATATTTTATATTGTATTCTTTAGTTCCCTTTATTTTATGTGTTTGAGTAACAAATAAAGTTTTTTCTATTTATTATATTTCTATAATACCCATTCATTCATTCAATACGTTTTTCAGGTTACTCCCTTGGTAGAAACGCGCGTATGCTGGCAAATCATTCCATAGAGAGGATGGTCCACCACAGAGAACTGCCTCCTAAAAGCCTCCTCTACAGAGCTATGCTTGAGGTAATTAGTTTTCGGACTCTGTGGTTGTCCGTAAGACAAAGTTATGGGTTCGATTCCCAAGAGATAAATAGTAGTAAATCTGGAAAATACACAGAAAGGCAGAGCTTGTGTTATGGGTATCAGATAACTGATATACTTAATACGAAGGATAGAATTCGTAACGAATACATCCGACAGAGAACCTAAGTTATCGACATAGCTCAAAGAATAGCAAGCTGAAGTGGCAATGGGCCGGCCATATCTCGCGAAGAACCGACAACCGTTGGGGTAAACGTGTTCTTGAGTGGAGACCGCGACTCGGTAAACGTAGCGTAGGACGCCCTCCGGCCAGGTGGGATGACGATCTGCGAAAGACTGCTGGCTGATGCTGGATGCGTCAAGCTGAAGACAGGGCGCTATGGCGCTCATTAGGGGAGGCCTATGTCCAGCTGTGGACTAACATAGGCTGATGATGATGATGAAATCTGGAAAATACACATAGTTTAATCGAGCCCCAAGATAAGCAGAGATTGTGTTATGGGTACTAGATAACTGATACAATTAATACATAACATAGAGGCGGTCAGAAACGAAATTAGCCACCGCGCGCAAATAAAAAAAACTAGCATCTGCCCTCGGCTCCACACGCATTATTTATATGGAAACGTTTTAAGGCTATTCATATCAGAAACTGAATTACGGGATGAAAAGAAGCCTATGTGTTATTCCAGGGCTAGAACTACATCTATTAAAATTTGAGCCCGATCCCTTCAGTAGTTGTTGCGTGAAAGAAGAACAAACATCCATACAAACTTTACGTTTATAATATTACTAGCGACCCGCCCCGGCTTCGCACGGTTTTATTATACGTGTAAAACTTCCTCTTGAATCATTCTATCTATTAAAAAAACCGCATCAAAATTCGTTGCGTAGTTTTAAAGATTTAAGCATTCAAAGGGACATAGGGATATAAGGACATAGGGACAGAGAAAGCGACTTTATTATATTTCATTTCATTTCATTTATAGCCTTTATTCAGAAAAGTATTTACAATTTGTTACTTATACTATACTATTGCTAAGACACAGATCGCTCTTCTGTTTGCCCTCTATTGGCAAAGGCCTCCTCTTACCTCTTTCACTTTTCTCTATCTCTTGCTTGTCAACCTTATTCATTTATTCCTTAGTATTAGTTTGTTATATGTTGCTATATCTATATATTTAGTATGTGCTTTCCTTCCTGTTGCAATGGTTTGTGGGTAGGTAGTGGATTAGTAAGAGGGTAGTAGTCATTCTTCCTCACGGTGACTAGCCGGCTTGAGGAAGTTTACTTTACTTTATTATATACTATGTAGTAATTAAGGATAATTTATATGGATTTCACGTCATTTTTCTTTAGTCTCTCTTACCAAACGAAATTCTACCTAATTTTACCAAACTAAAGTTGTGTAGTGTTTCAAAGAAAGTTCTCTTTTTCAGGTTATCATAGAAGCTTATGCACCACATTCCAATCTAGCAACCGGAAAGCTAAAGCGAATATCCTCCAAGGCTGACTCTTTCCAAAACTACTTCAAAATGGCTGACAGCATCCTTAAACTTGGTTTAATTGACACATTACCTGACAAATTTCTACAAGACTTAATAGATAATGAAGATAAAATATGGAAAAAGTTGGTTTTATTCTATTTAATGAAGTTATGTTTAGCTCAAGTGGTAGAGAGTTTGATATTGTTGGATAGAATAATGTATTTGTATGAAAATGACTTTGAAGATGCTTATTTGGTTAAGCTTTTTGATCCAGTGTTATCGCCGAGATGTCATAGCATCGTAGCTGTAAGGAATTAGTGTAATAAAGTATATATATTTTGTTGATACCTGTGTTTTATTTATTTTTAATGTGTATTTCGAATAAACAGAAACACAAACATGGAATTTTGGAAAGCATTGGAAAGCGCATCAGTTAAACTTTGTCGCACACTCACAAAAACCTAAAATTTATTAATTTTAGGAAAACTTAAGACTTAAAATGAAATAGAGAAGTATAAATATTAAGGCTTATTACAAGTTTTAACGGATTTGATTGATGCTCATAATAGTTGTATTAGGTAGTGTTTGGTGATAGGTAATTGGTTAATTTACTTTGAATGTTACGGGGCAGCTAAAAGGGGTTCGTATGCATACTAGTACGTAGTGTAGGACGACCTCCGGCCAGGTGGGATGACGATCTGCTCTAGACTGCAGACTGGCAGATGCTGGATGCGGCAAGTTGAAAACAGGGCGCTATTGCGCTCATTAGGGGAGGCCTATGTCCAGCAGTGGACTAATATAGGCTGATGATGATGATGCTTACTAGTGCTATGAGCTACCGTCCTAGAGTATTCTCAACGCCGACATCGTCGCTTCTAGTTTTATATTATGTAAAAACAGGTTTAAAAGTCTCCACACACTGAAGCCGGAGGCGGAGCGGAGGCAAAGGCGTGCGAGTTGTATTCTATTGAATCATATGAAAGCCTACACACACACCGCAGGCGGTGGCAGCGCGGTGCGATAGAAAAAACCGCCACGCCTTCGCCTCCGCTCCGCCTCCGGCTTCTGTGTGTTTTCAACTTAATGGATAGATCTAGAATGATATCTCCTGGAGTAGTTCTCATACAGCCTACTATCGCTGAGCATGGCATTCTTTGAAAGCGCTGTATTCAGGTAGAGAATGCTATCTAGCATTATGCTCGCCCATGTACAAATTTTGTGCAATAAAGTATATTCTATCTATCTATCGTATTCCGAGTTTCCGACTGTAAGACGACATTTGCACAGGGCTTTGCTTATATCATGGCACCGTATATATATAACCGATTTTGTAAGGAAGTGCCTTTATATGACAAATCAAGGTATATGTGTAAAAAAGTTCTAGATGAGTACCTACAAAACCTAGATTATGATGAAACTGAGAAAATTCTTATAAGAAGTAAATAATCAGTAAATAAACATACCTACTAAAATTATATCTACATAAATAAATATATTTTTTCTTACCGGATAAATTTTCTTAGATGACATAATATTATATCCTTTAATAAAGTAATCTATTTTGTATATATATATATATATTTTATTTATATTATATAATGTCATATACCAAGGTCCATAAAACAAATGAATGAAAATAAATAGAGCTGAAATTATGATCAAGACTAGCTGTTTAAGTCTAATAAAATAATACTCCTAAATGCACTACTAAAAATTATACAAGATAAGTAATACTATATAGAATAAAATAAAAACAATTTTTCTTGTAATAGGTATGTATGTTCCTCTATTTAGTCATTTAATCTGTTTTTGTATTTATTAGTTATATATAGGGCTAAATTACATTGTCATATAAAAGTACTTATTCGTTTTGTAAGATAGTAAAGAGCTGGGCATGATCTCTATAATTTAAATATAATTCTTAATGTAATTTAAATATTAGTCTAAATGTATAACGTTTAACTAGCATTAGGACTATTTTTTGTGCACTGCAGTGTACGAGCAAACTTGTTTTCGCCTACCAACCGAAACAATAGACCCACTGACCTCTATTTATACAAGTACGCTGGACCTCTGATACCCTTTGAAATGACAGCTCTTGAATGTGCCTATTTGAAGCTTCCCAATGCGAGGGAAGACAGCTAAATCTGACGTAACTGACAAATGGCCGTTGTCTCGTTTGTATTATCTCCCGTGTTTTTAAAGTGTTTTTGGTGGTTTAACGCGATTTAGCTTTTTGTTATGTCTTATTTATTTAGTTCGTACATAAATAAGTGGTGGGCATTCATAGGTAAACTATGAAAGAGTGTGTGTTATGCAAAACTCGTTATCAGAAGGGAAGTGGAGTTACATTCCACAAGTAAGTGAATTTACGGCTAATCTTCGGCTAATATTGAACAAATTCATCCTATCTTCATTATTATACGTAATAATAACATATTTATCTTCATATTACCGGTTTTTTATAAACAATAAAGTTTAATAGTGCTTGCAAAGTTACCTGTCGATAAAACTTATCGATATTTTTCCTATAGATATCTATGTACTTTCAAGAACGGAAATCGCCGATGACCGATTTTTATTATCAAATACATATAATTTTTAAATACTTCACAGGTTTCCGACAGACATAAGACTGGAATTATGGCTGAAAAACATTAATCAACCTAGTTGGCGTCCGAAAAAATATGATTGCATCTGTTCAAAGCACTTCTCTGATGACTGTTTTATTAAACATAACTCATGCACTACTTTGAAAAAGTGCAGTACTCCAACAATTTTCTGTAGCAGTGCCGGTTAGTATAAAAATACCGTATTATTTCTAAAATGTATAGATAGATAGGTCATACATAAAACTTTTATTCTGATGAAAATTCCGTAGATATTGATTTTGAATGATGGGCTATACTCCCTTCCAGTTCTTTGGGAAGCTGTTCTTACACCATGTGTTAAAACTTCTGATTGGTTAAGATTACGAAAAAGGCTGTTTTATTTCAAATTAAAATATCATGTTTTTGTAGAAAACGTATCTTCAACGCATGAAAGTATGGATTTACCTACACCTTCTGTATCTGAAACAAGGATGGTTACCCCCGCACCCCCTGTACCTACGACAATAACTGTTGATGTAAAAAGAACATTAATTATGGATCAGAATAATACCAACTTGAGCGGTAAGGACTTAATCAATAAAATTAGGACCACGTCATGTCACCTTGTATGTAGATTATTTCAAGAATGCGCTATAAAACAGTATATTGATATATTTTTACTTTTGATTTGTGGTTTAGTTGTTGATTAACAAAAATTTTGTTTCTAGGTCGAAAGCGCCGAAGCACAAGTTGCGACCCGCAACAGAGTACTCCTCCAAAGAAGGTTAGGTCTCTCTCCGAAATCTGCGATAGTATCAAGCATGATCATCATTATGAAAACTCTCCTAAGTCATCCAAAAAATCATTGCAGAGAATTAAAAACTCTTTGATAAAATCAAGAGCTCGTGTAAAAGCCTTGTCACAAAACGTGAAACGTTTAAAGGTCAGCGTCGCTAATTTACGCACTATAATTAGGGAACTAAAGAAAAAAAAATTGATTGGTGATGATTGTGCGGATATGCTATATCAGTATGATGATTTTAAGCCACAGTTGCTTAGAAGGATGTCAGCAAATACTGGCGGAAGTGTAAACCGTTCTAAGTATCCACCAGAGTTAAGATCCTTTGCGATTACTCTCAATTTTTACTCGCCAAAAGCGTACAACTTTGTTCGAAAAAAATTCAAATTAGCATTACCACATCCGAGTGTAATACGTTCATGGTACAGTTCTGTCGACGCGAATCCTGGGTTCTCTGTTGAATGTTTTAATGCTTTGAAACTTAAAAGTGACCGAGCAAAACAAAAAGGTGAAAAACTAATATGTGCTTTAATTATGGATGAAATGAGTTTAAAGAAAAGTTGCACTCGTAGTCGCGATGGTGTAACGCGTGGTCATGTTGATTTTGGTATCGATTCTGAAAGTAATGATTTATCTGATTGTAAAGACGCATTGGTTTTTATGATTGTTCCCTTAAAAGGCAATTGGAAAATACCAATCGCCTATTTTTTTATCAATGGGTTATCTGCCGATACAAAAAGTGCCCTTGTTCGTCAGGCTCTAATGCGCTTACATGATGTTTCGGTTGAAATATGCTCATTAACTTTAGATGGGCCGCCGGAGCATTTTTCAACAGTTGCTAAACTAGGGGCAGTATTAGAATCAGGTAGCAACACGAAACCTTTCTTTTATCATCCTTCAAATAGAAATCACAAGGTTTATGTAGTATTTGACCCCTGTCATATGCTTAAAAATATTAGAAATTGTATAGGTGATTTAAAAGTACTTAAAGACCACGAACAAAATTTTATCAAGTGGGAGTACATTGAGAATTTGGCAGCTTTGCAGGAGAGCGACGGTCTAAGATTAGGGAATCGGTTGAGAAATTTACACGTAAATTATAGAAAAATGGTGATGAAGGTCTATCTTGCCGCCCAAACCCTAAGCAACAGTGTTGCCGATGCCATTGAATTTTGCGACAAAGATTTAGAACTTCCAGAATTTAAAGGTTCTGCTCCCACAGTTAGATTCATAAGGGCAGTTGACCGTATTTTTGATTTTTTGAATGTGAGAAATCCATGGGGCAATGGTTATAAAAGTCCACTCAGACCTAGCAACGAAAAGAGATGGCGGGCCAAAATAATGAAAGAAAACCTCCTATAGAAACGAATTTTCCCGCAGTATTAACTGCAAGGGTACTAAAAAATTTGGTACATAAAACAGAAACTTTGTTTCCTGATCTACAGAACCACTTCAAGGATACATTAGTGTCAGATAATTTTAACAGCCACTTTCATATTTTATTGAAACAAATCATCACCAAATATATAGACATCCGTCTGTACGCAGCCGTTAAAAACTACTCCCAATATATTACAGGTGTAAATGTTCGAAATTATTTGTCGCGACAAATAATTTGGGCTCGCCAATGAGAGTAGTTTGTGTACAACAAGATCGCCTGTGTACAACTATACCTACCAGCCACGCCATCCAGAGCGCTACACGAAAACAGGGTGGTGATGACACCGCTGTGTTTGAATGCAACACTGCACTATGCGTGTTACGCTAGCATAAGTACCTAGTTTTAGAGAACCCTAGTATCTAGATAAACCTAACATAGGATTTAAGATACTACTAACCAAAATATGTATTTTTCTTGAATCAATAAATGCTATAATGAGTAATCGCAAAGGATCTTAACTCTGGTGGATACTTAGAACGGTTTACACTTTTAATTTAGCGGTTTACACTTTTAAATTAGCTTTCTACGTTTGTATGGAGGAACAATGAATTGTATTACCCTAAGTAATAAAGTCTATTCGAAGATTATGTTATTTAGTCACAGTGTCTGACAAAAATTATTCTTCTATTTAATGATATGTTTAGTGTAATTTTGTTTGATATATAAAATTTACAAAAATAATTAAAATTTCCCTGTTAAACGCAAAGTATGAAGTTTTTTTGATGTAACCTATGTAACTATGAAAATGATGACGAAAACTAATAAAAATGTTAAAGATTTGTACATATATTTTTATTTTCTATAAATACCTGACCTATTATTCTTCTATTTAATGATATGTTTAGTGTAATTTTGTTGTGATATATAAAATTTACAAAAATAATTAAAATTTCCCTGTTAAACGCAAAGTATGAAGTTTTTTTGATGTAACCTATGTAACTATGAAAATGATGACGAAAACTAATAAAAATGTTAAAGATTTGTACATATATTTTTATTTTCTATAAATACCTGACCTATTATTCTTCTATTTAATGATATGTTTAGTGTAATTTTGTTGTGATGTATAAAATTTACAAAAATAATTAAAATTTCCCTGTTAAACGCAAAGTATGAAGTTTTTTTGATGTAACCTATGTAACTATGAAAATGATGACGAAAACTAATAAAAATGTTAAAGATTTGTACATATATTTTTATTTTCTATAAATACCTGACCTATTATTCTTCTATTTAATGATATGTTTAGTGTAATTTTGTTGTGATGTATAAAATTTACAAAAATAATTAAAATTTCCCTGTTAAACGCAAAGTATGAAGTTTTTTTGATGTAACCTATGTAACTATGAAAATGATGACGAAAACTAATAAAAATGTTAAAGATTTGTACATATATTTTTATTTTCTATAAATACCTGACCTATTCCACTGAATCCCGAATAAAACACATTTCTATTTAAAAAACGTTCCCTATTATTTTTTGGATCTAGCTAGCCACATACTAAGTACCCGTTAGTCCGGCTTCGGCTTATCCTAAGACTAGCAGTTTCTGAGACTTGCGCGTTCAACCTAACAAACAAACTAGTCAGCTTTATAATATTACCCATATAATTTATAATATTAATTATACAACTCGTCGGAAATGTCTTTTATCGATGTATTTTATCTCATTGTCCCATCTCTATTATTAGTTCCTTTCCCGACCACTTCTACGATCAGCGCCAAAATGGCGAAAATCAAATCGGCTCACTAAAGCCCGGCATATCAGAGGTCCAGCGTACTTGTATAGATAGAGGTCAGTGAATAGACCGGACTGCAGGTCACTTTGTCACTACCTACGTCACTCAAATAGTTCAAAGGAGTTCGCTCGCACGCTAATATGACCCGTATTTTCTTGGGGATAAGAATCATTACTTTGCCGTAACACAGTTCATAACTAGCACGGAAAGTAAAGTTTTATTGTCTACATTAAGAGTCTACTGTCATTTTTGCTTATTCTACCGAATGTATTAGTTAAATTTGAAGGTATGTTGACTAAGTATTTCTAAGTATTGTATTTAACACTAAGTAGCTTCTTAATACATGTATTATAAGTTTTCTTAAATAAATATTCTATTCTATTCTATTCTATCTATCTATTCTTAGTCTAGTTATCACGGTGCTCAGCTCCATTCTAGTTCACCAGACGATCGCTCCATAAGTTACTGTTGGTCTTATGATAGCAGTGTAATGAAATGAAATATTTTATTTACCTACTCTCACTTAAATCTACCGCACACTATAATGACTTAATACTAATGTAACCAACGTAAAGATATTTACGTGTAGTGTACCTACCACATGGTTTTTTCTGTGAAAGTCCCCATGTAGGTATATTCTGCTACATTGGCCAAAAGCGGCGGTGGCACGTTGCAGTTAACCCTAAACCTAATATGTTATTTAGTACCAATAGGTACTTATAAAATTATTTCTTAACTCACTTTTCGCCAATCATGAAAAACAATGGAAAATTTCGTTTTAAATGTCAAACAAAACCTAACTTTTGTTACTTACCAACAACTGGGATAAAGTATAAGAGCGGATGTTTTGATTTGAGCTACTTGAAGATTTCGCAAGAACCCATACAGTTTTATTAAACCAAACCTAAGTTGGAAGGCACGCTGGTCGATTTCCCTCTAATTGCGAAATAACAGAAACCTAGCAAATACCTATGTAGTTAGGGTTACGTCCGGGAACGAAACCCTTACGGTCTCGCTATGTTTGTCCTTGTTTCTCTCTTGAAAATCTCACTTATTATTGAAGCTATTCACTTTTATTTTAAAATAGGCTAATAGGTGTACTACCTACTTACGTAGTTGTATACGTATCAGGCGCTTAACATAATAGATTAAAAGAAAAAAAAAACAAAAGAATGACAAGAAAATTATATTCAGTAGGTACCTACAAATTATGATGATGAAATTTTAAAAGAAACAAATGGGATATTTATTAAATGTAATGTATATATAGCTTGTATGAACACTTCAAAACAATTCTAAAGTTTTCTAGGTTTCATAGTTTTTAAAATATTTTATGAAACACAAACAGTGCCGTCTTAAGCCTATTCGGCGCCGGGGTGCGGGGCTCAGCCTGCGCCCTCGTTTTCTTTTCACTACAGCGTGGCACGTGACCGACGACACACTGCAGTATGGAAGGGGTCCTAACTCCTAGTCAACCAAGAAAATACATTACACGTAATTTGATTATTTATTTATTTATTTCTCTAAAATAGAAGATACGTTTAAGACCGTGAAACGTTGAGGGACGAGGGCATCAAGTTCTGCAAAAAACAGCGAACTGGCAAGAAGTCCAAAGTCTCGGATGAGACTCTGGGGCTGATGAGAAGAAGACGAGAAACCACCCAAGCAACTTCGTCAGAAAGGTCAGACCTGAGCAAGCGAATTGCGAAGATGGTAGGGTGTGACCTTCGGAGCTTCAACACAAGCATCATACTTGAACTTAAGCTTCGAACGCACGAAGCTTAAAACGCACGACGGGAGGATCGTATTGTCGAAACCGGAGATCTCGGCCGAGATAGAGGATTTTTATGGCCGTCTGTACACTGCACATGCCCCTCGTACCTGACGAGACGACCATGATTCCAGAGCCGCCTGAAGAACTCCTATCCTAAGGCGTGGAGCGGGAGTTTTGTGGTGCACTTTTTTAAGAAGGGTGATAAAACTCTCCTTAAAAATTATAGAACCATCACAATCCTGAGCCACATCTATAACCTGTTTTCACAAATGGTCATAAATCGTCTTGCCAGGAGAGCTGACGAGATACAGCCAGCGGAACAGGCCGGGGTCCATGGCGGCGGAGGATATGGCATCACAGACCATTCACACAGTGAGGCAGATTATACAGAAGTCCGAAGAGTATAAGCCCTTGTGTCAGTCTTTGTGGACTATGAGAAAGCCTTTGAATCCGTCGAAACTTGGGCGGTTCTGGAATACTTACAGCGATGCCAGGTAGACTATCGTTATATTGAAGTGCTGAGATGTCTTTACGAAGCTGCCACTATGAGTGTCCAAGTACAGGACCAGCAGTTTAAACCCATCCAAGCGCATGGAGTGAGACAGGGGGATATCATATCCCCGAAACTGTGCACGAGCGCATTGGAAAATATATTTAAGACGCTTGACTGGGGAGGTAAGGGTATTAACATGAACGGCGATTACGTCTCGTGCATGCGATTCACTGATGACATAGTCGTAATGGCTGAGTCACTAGAGGAGCTGAACCACATGCTGGACGGTCTAGCCTCATCCTCGAAATTGTTTACGAGTACACTTAACTTGGGCAGATTGTGCAGTAAGGTAAAAACAATTTTGAGAAAGAGGCAAAGAGGAGGATCCAGCTGCGCTGCATTTAGGAAACAACGTCAAGTCTTCTCGTCATCCATACCGTAATATTTGAAAACGAAAGTTTTCAATCAGGTCCTACCCGTAATGACCTACGGAGCTGAGACGTGGACGGACACTCACGGTAAGGCAGGTCCACCAGTTCAAAGTCACTCAGCGAGCTATGGAAGGAAAGAGCTACCTATGCTCAGGGTTTCTCTGAAGGATAGGATTCGTAATGAATACATCCGACAGAGAACCAAAGCTATCGACATAGCTCAAAGAATTAGCAAGCTGAAGTGGCAGTGGACTGGACGTATCTCTCGAACCGACAACCGTTGGGTAAACGTGTTCTTGAGTGAAGACTGTGACTTGGCAAACGTAGTGTAGGACGCCTTCCGGCCAGGTGGGATGACGATCTGCGGAAGACTGCTAGCAGATGCTGGATGCAACAAGCTGACTGAAGACAGGGCGCTAATGGCGCTCATTAGGGGAGGCCTATGTCCAGCAGTTGTTTGATTTTTATGGAGTTTATATTTACGGCCATCATGAACTTCCAAATTCAACTTCAATGACTGTCAAAACAACAGCCGGGGTACGGAGAGCGGAGAGAGAGGATTACCTCTATCCTCTCACCGTACACCGGCTGACGCCGCCGCCCGTTCGGGCGGGTCCGCGGCTAGTCGGCGTAGCGCGCCGACTTGTAAACCCGGCGGCGGCGGTGGCGCGTGAAAACGGCGGCGCGGCGCGGCGCGCACGTCTAGCTGGAACGGGTGCACCGCACCCCTTGCACCCCCTGGTAAAGACGGCCCTGAACACAAAGACATACCAACTGTGACTATATACAGGGTGTTAGTGTGAACACCGTTGTCCTTGAAACCAGAGGTTCAGCATCATGAGTAGAATCCAAAACGGATGAAAAAAAATGATTCTATTTTTTACTCATTTTTTAAAGAAAATTTTTATAAACACTAAACGTTTGCTCACAAACACGTGACACAAGTACTTCGACCAGGCGACACGTGGCATGTGCACCTCAGTGTCGGATCACCTTCTGTGCGAATATCCCGTCTTTTGAAGGGCACAAGTAATGAAGTTACGATCCAAGTAAGGCGCGGGTATAAGTTCTTACGTAGGTAGGTACTTAAAGTATGTAGAGTGACTATGGCATCGTGTACGATAGCGAAGACATGAAATATCAAAATCTTGCAAAACTAAAATAAGTGTTAAGCTTTTCTCATCGGTTTTGGATTCTACTCATGATGCTGAACCTCTGGTTTCAAGGAGAACGCTGTTCTCACTAACACCCTGTATAGCTATACATACTGTGACATACTGACATACCTACTATCGACACAAAGACATACTTTTTGTATATTTCAAACAAGTTTTGAAATGTTTATAGGTTTTTGTACTTACATGTTTAAAAAAGTCGACATTTTTTAATGAGAAATAATAATTCCGGCCACAGAATTTTTTTTTGGCCACGTGACCAAACTTCTCATTTAATAACTAAGCATCGAGAAATTGACATCGCCTCTAATAAACTAATTCATCTTCTTTACAACGCCAACTAAAAATGTTAAAGAAAGCGTCAAGTCAATATCAACAATTATTCTAACTTGTCCTTCTGATTATACATTGCCCACTAATTTACTAAGTCGGCCACGGAATTTGCAACTCATCACCATTTTACGTTTTACAGCTTCAATACAAGCTCCTCAAATATTATAAATTCAAGCTTCAATAGACAACATCATATAATTATTACTTAACATGTAAAATAATACTTCATATTCTTATAACTTGAAAATAGCCTCTGTACAATTTGGCGCGAGTTAGCGACATGACAACAACCGGCCATTTGCACCAATCAGAGAGCGCCATTCGATTCTTTTACCGACCGTGACCGCCCGTGTTTGTTTATTGTGTTTGTTCGTGCGTTCGTATTGCAATAGTTTCATCTGTATTTCATTTATATATGTTTATGACATCGTGAAGAGAATCACTAGGGGTCCAACTTTGGTTCAGGTGATTGACCCCAAAGTTAAATGACCTCAGCGTTAGAGGTCAATGAACTCAAAAAAAACATGAAGAATTACCCCGATTCAGAGCATTCCGATTTGAGTTGATTAGGTTAAATTCGAGTGACGGATTCGACACAGAGTACCCCGACTCCACGTGGTCTTGTGCGTGGCGCCCCTAGAGTGTATTTAATAAGCCGGAGGCGTGAAGGGAGTGCAGCCTCCGCCAGCCGTAACAAGGGCGACCAAAAAGCCGAAGCTGCGTAGGTGAGCAGTGGTGCCTGACCCTTGTTACGCAATGGCGGAGAGGCTGCACTTCCTGAAGCGCCGGAGCTATGGCGAATCGCGATGGAACCAAAAAAACATGAAAAACTACCTCGGGGTAGTTTTTGACCTTGAGGATAATGACCTCAAGGTCACTTTTGTTAAGGTCATTGAACTTTAGGTCAAAGGTCAATGACCTTGACCAAAAAAAACTATAAAACAATGGTTCATTATGTAATAATAGTGGCTTTAATATTTTATATGATGACAATTTTAGGTAAATTTATCCATCGATAAATGTAGGATGACTTACATTTTAAACATACTAAATTATAAAATTAGAAGCTAATAGAAAGACTATTTTGGTGTCATATATTAATACTTTAGAAGTTTGCTATTTGAATGCATGCCACAAATTAAGATGCTAAAAAATAACCACCGTGCTGAGTTATATTTACAGTGGCTAACATAGAAGATAACTAGTGGCTGAGATACTATTATTCAGATGCGCGTTGGTTGTGGCCGACTTAGTAATTTAGAAGGTTACTTATATTTTCTGAGGCTAATAATGCTATTAAAAAGAAGCTTGTTTAATTAGTAGCCTTTTTTAATGTTCACCTGGTATGGTAGCGAAGTAGGTAGGTACCTAAATATGTATTAGGTACCTATGCTATTGACAAGTTCGAAACCCTTGGCGCGCGAGACACGCTCACACTTGACGGATCCTGTTTACAACAGGCAAATCATGTTCGAGAAGTTTTAATTATTTGACAAATTACAACAAACTTTCGCGAAAACTTAATTTTTTTACAAAGATTGGCAAACAAGGTTGGGCAATACGGAAGCCAATAAAAATTCTATGTTATGCTATAAGGTAGGTAGGTACCTAGGAAACAGAACCTGGGAACCATAGTATCTATGGTAAAATACGTAGGTAGGTAGGTACAGTAGACTAGATAGTTATAAGCTGCAGCAATTTGATTTATTCTAGATTTACCTGTAGGTACGTTTGATACCTACCCGCTTACCTTTTACCTTTCTTTCTTGAAACAAAATATGTAGGTTAGGTAGGTGTATCTTTCTATAATTAGGTAGGTACCTAATCCGGAGTAAACTGGTGGAAGATAAACTAAGTCCTCGGCCTAGCCTTGTATTTTCAGCAGTTGCATTGTTAAGTATCTTTGAAACCGCTGAAAATAAATAATTAATTTATATTAGTTTAAAATCACGACAACAATCCTTCTTAAATAAGCCTACTAGCACTTAGAACTACCAAGGTACGAGTAGCTACGGTGCTACCGGTACCTTGGCCTTTTTGGTAGAGCAAGCAAACTTTTTACAATTCAAAAAGAGAAATACTATCCTTAGCGGCGCGGCGTGACCTGTAGATTTGGATCTCTACCAAATTGCGCGATGGCTGACGTGTTTTCACAGAACGCAATGATAGCTATCTAATGATTGTTTTCGCATGAACTTGGTTGAAAACTTCGAAGAAATACTTGTCGGGTTCTTTGTACTGGAAGGGTGTGTCCGGAAAAGTACCGTAAGAGCTGTAGGTAAATGAGCTATCTGATATTTTTCCGTAGCACCAATTGTGAGTTCAAAATAAAACTCAAATGTTTTTTTATTTCCATTAGACGTTCAAGACTCTTGGACACGTCAGAAATTAAATTTATATATTAGGTACTTAAGTTAAACTAGGAAATAAGGTGATCTTGGTTCACTTCAACCTTTTTAAGGTGAAGTAAAGTATTTTTAAGGTCAGTAAAGAAGGGAAAATAAACCTATAACTTGTTAGGTTGTTAATTGGAGTTAATATTTCTTGGTATGACCAAGAAATTTGCATGCTTTAATTGGAAACGCTACGGCGTAGCAAACCTCGTAAACGTAGCTAATTCGTAGACACTCGATCAGGGTTTTACGAAACGATTAAACGATTTTTACTCGAAATCGAAGATGTTCTTTTTCGTACCTACTATTGATATATTTATCTAGGTACCTATTTACTTTTTGAAATTTTTGATACCTTGCATAAGGTTCTTACGAAAATAAAGTTAACAAGTTAAAATTGAATGATTTCACGTTGTTTCAGAAAAAATAACAAAATTAAAAAAAATCTCGTGTTCGACAGTTCGTGCGTTTGATTGATGAACCTATGTGGTTTTTTAACAAAATAATATCTAATATATCTATGATTATCATATCTAAGACGGGAAACGTCTGTAGCATTTGCTAGTAACTACAACATAGTATAAAACAATGTCACTTCCTGCTATCTGTCCCTATGTATACTTAGATTTGATCTTTAAAACTAACCAACCTGGATTCTGATGCGGTTTTTTAATAGTGACTCAAGTGGAAGGTTCTTGTGTACAATACTACCGTGCGACGCCGGGGCGGGTTACTAGTGTATTATAAAACTTCCGTCCCCAGTTGGAACACTATCTTCTCATAATTAAAGTAAATGATGATAAAACTAAAGCACACCTACCCTGCAATATGTTTTAATTTGTCAAACGCGCTTCTCACACATCAGTTAGGGTGGGTCGTGTTCCAAACAAACTGTAGGGTGTATTTTGTTTGATGTAGAGCCATTTTTTCATACTAGGGTTCTAAAAATAATAATAATAATAATTCCGGACAGTCCACACAAAATCATCTAGCCCCAAGCTAAGCAGAGCTTGTGTTATGGGTACTAGATGACTGATATACTTAATACAATACATTACATAATAGATATTTTTAATTATACATAGAAAACACCCAAAAAATGGATATTCATAGAAAATCGATTTAATTTCTTGTAAGTAATAAAATTTACTATAATTTGCGTTATCTACTTACTAACGTACTAACTATAATATGCATCTTATTATTACTTATTATTATTTTTAGTATTATATGTATACGTTGTGAGTTGAGAATTAGTAAGGTCCAGGTAGGTATTCTCACGCAAATACACATTTCGCCTGCAGGCACATTAAAGTAAATATCCTATTGACGTTTAGACCAAAATATCAATACACAAATATGCCTGCTAAATATGCTAAATATGTTAATATAGAAAAACCCACCATTTGCTTTGTTTTCAGTGTCCTTATGAAGAATAAAAGTTAAAATATAAAATTTTAACATTGTGTTTTTTATACTTTAAAAGTAATAAGAAGAAAATATTTTAAGTCTTCGTAGTTTAAGTTGATAAACATATAATAAAGAAGAAAAAAATCTAAAATAAATTGGCGTTTCTGTAGATTTTAATCGATCCGAATCCGTTTAGTTCTTTTCGCGTGAAAAATAACAAGAGTCAGCGAGTTTATTGGTGAAGGCACGATTTAGTTTTAAGTTTTTTTCCGTTTTCCTTTTCTTAAGTACCTATGTCAGATGTGTATAGATAGATCATCATTTGTTTGTATCAGTCCACGTAATAAATGATACTTTTATGTGTATAGATACTTCCTATTCACATCAATTAAGTAAATGTATCTACCACCTTCATACCGCCATCATAAAATATTTTTACAAGTTTATTATATTTTTGGTTAATTAATGTAAGTATCTTTATCTTTTATCTTGTAACGTGGTAAGCCATCTAATATTAAAGTCTATCCCACGCTTTTTGATTTTTTTGATTGCTGAAAAGTGTGTTAGTAACAAAATATAGACAACCTAACAACGCAATACGAAGGCATTATGGGTCGCTCTTTCCCTTTTGAGACACTGAACCCGACAAGAAAACTAAGGTATTATGATCATAAAGGCCTGTTTATTGTAACAATATTTAATTACAGTCTTACGCCCAGGCAAGCGTTTATTCCTGTTAACCCTTTGAAGTACCGTGGAGTCACGATGACCAACTTTTTGTAGAAGTTGTTGAATCAACGTCCGCCCTCGAGATTAACGGCCTGGTTAGGAGATGTAGAGACAAGTGGTAAGCGTGGCGATAGCTTTTAAAAAGAAGAAAAATAAATTCAGACAAAGCAGTCTATCGGCTTAAAAATCTGATTCTGCAGGATTGTAATATTATTAGAGATCTGGGTGTGCTGCATGATTCGAAACTTCTCTTCGACTCTCATATTGACTCTATCGTTAAGAAAGCCTCTAAAGCATTGGGTTTTGTTATGAGAAGCTCAGTCAGCTTTAATAGATGTAAAACTTTTAAAATTTTATTCTGCACATATGTGCGCAGCATACTTGAATATGCTTCTCAAATCTGGAGTCCACAATACAATATCTACATCAACAGAATTGAGCGGATACAAATTCTGTTTTCGCCTTAGAGTCCCATATAATTCATCTAATTATATAGAAATTTGCCGTGGATTCCACCTTCTTCCGCTGAGTAAAAGGCGCGAAATTGGCGACTTGCTATTTCTGCTTAAAGTCACTAACAATCATATTGATTGCCCTGAACTTCTTAATAAAATATCATTAAACGTTCCCCGAAAAAGGGTCAGATTTAACGAAACAATATTTAGAACAATAGTTAGAACAAATTATCGTCAGAACTCCTTTTTGTGGCGACTTGGCGACCAATTTAATAAACTCTCTAAGCAAATAGATCTAGATCTTTTCTGTTCCAGCGTTAACTCCGTGAGAAGGCGGTTGAGCTCCGACTTCTTCTCACCATCTGGTGAGGATGATGAGGATGACTCGACATTGGCATGAGAGTAATATAATGCTGCTTTTGATAAATATTTTTGTTGTTAATTAGTTTTAGTTTTTTATAGTTTCTCATTTATTTATTTATTTATCGCACTTTTTTATTTATTATATATTTCTGCTATGTATGTATTTACCTTCTTACTAGTTGACCGTAATCTTTTATGTACTTAAGCTGTTACTTAACTGTGTTATCTGTTACTTTGCTTGTTCACACTTTTTATGTTTCTACTATTCATTCTTTTCGTGAAAACCTCTTAATAGCCTTCTGTTTCTATTTAAATTATTTTTAATTCTTGTATGTGCTGCTGGTTTTCCTTAAATAAATAATTAAAAAAATAACTTTTTTTGATACAGCTCATTTAGAATCATAGACATAGACATTCATTTATTCGCTGCTTAACACATAATACAGATTTGAAACACATTTTATGATCAAGAGAAAAACAAAGACAAAAAAGATCTAATAAAAAAGGAAGTGAGTGACTGTGCTGTGTGTCCCTGTTGATCCATTTTGAGATTTAGTAGGGGTCTAGGGAAGATCTCGCTTTTTTCTACAGATTACTTTATCAGTAGGACATGTTTCCTACCACTGCTGCAGAAAGGTAACCCTTAGAAGGAAATGAAAATTCAAGAATACGTATTAAAAATTAAACTCATGCAGGAAACACTGATACTACGTGGAGCAGCATTGGAATACAGCGAGGCAATGCTACCAGCTTCTTGTGTGTGAACAGATTACAAAATTGTAAACATCCAAGCTTGTATTTATTACTCTAAAAAGTTAAGTTAGTGAGAAAGTTAAAATCCAGTTTCATTTTTGCCATCGTGAGCAATTGGCTCTTGTCTATGAAAAGGGTGAAATCTGAAGGCGGATTAAATCGCTTAGAAGCCAATGATACTGTGTATATTATATAAAAAACAAAAGAGAAGATACAACATTACATTTCGCAACATGAAACAAATATACGTCGTCGTATCTACCTACAACATCGTAGCTTGCTACATCATAGTCGTAGCGACTTCATCGTAGCTTGCAAGGCCTGCTACGTCGTAGCAACTGTATCGTAGCTTGCTAGGTGTAGCCTGCTTCGTCGTAGCAACTGTATCGTAGCTAGCTATGTGTAGCCTGCTACGTCGTAGCAACTGTATCGTAGCTTGCTAGGTGTAGCCTGCTTCGTCGTAGCAACTGTATCGTAGCTAGCTATGTGTAGCCTGCTACGTCGTAGCAACTGTATCGTAGCTTGCTAGGTGTAGCCTGCTTCGTCGTAGCAACTGTATCGTAGAATGCTAGGTGCACCCTGCTACGTCGTAGCGACTGTATCGGGGCTTGCTAGGTGTAGCCTGCTACGTCGTAGCAACTGTATCGTAGCTAGCTATGTGTAGCCTACTACGTCGTCGTAGCAACTGTATCGTAGCTTGCTAGGTGTACCCTGCTACGTCGTAGCGACTGTATCGGGGCTTGCTAGGTGTAGCCTGCTACGTCGTAGCAACTGTATCGTAGCTAGCTATGTGTAGCCTACTACATCGTAGCAACTGTATCGTAGCTTGCTAGGTGTACCCTGCTACGTCGTAGCGACTGTATCGGGGCTTGCTAGGTGTAGCCTGCTACGTCGTAGCAACAGTATCGTGGCTTGCTAGGTTTACCCTGGTACGTCGTAGCAACTGGAGCGTAACTTGCTACGTCGTTTTATAGCGTCTTGACTAAACGAGTTTCTCTTTTTTTTTATTGGTACTTGATAATAATCCCATCAAATGTAGATCTACTCTTCAATAAAAGCTTCAAATAAGTAGCTAGACATTCTAATCATTGTTTCAATTTCCTTTTTCCATAAAATATGTCAAACAACAAGATAAACTCATATGGAAATATGACAAAATGACTTTACCGTATGTAAATTATGTTTCAGTAATCTTAAAAGCCACCGAAATTTGATTGGTGGTAAACGAACCACAATAAAAACAACGCCCACCGAAGCGGCAATGCGTAAGTTGAAAGCAACCAAAAACTCATCTAAGTCCAGCGTAAACAATATTTACAAAAACTGATAACAATAATAGAATACAACAAGATAAACACAAAAAAAGTTCATTATTGTTGCACACGCGTGGCAAACTAGGTTCAAATCATTTCCTACTTTACGATTTCGATTTTGAAACAGAGTAGTAGAATAATAAATAGTTGCTCATAAATAATTTACGTTTTACCTCTCATTTCCTGAAAAACCCATAAATTGTGGTAACGATGTTCAAGAAATGCAATCGGTTTCGTACGAGTATTAATACGATTTATGATATATTGCGTGGGAAAAAATAATTATCGACCTTTATTAGTCATAAATCGTTGCTTTCTATTTTGTGGGGTGCGGGCGGACTATGTTACATTCGTGACGGACGCGGCGTAAGAATCCAACCCCCAACAGCTCGAAAACGTCTTAGTAAAAAAAACCTTAATTACTCGTTTTACGAGTTTTTTAAAGTAATATATTAAATAGAAGCGTTTTACCTGAAATAAAACGCATATTAAAATACTTACCTTACTGGAAGCTTTAATAAGCTTTTAACGAGAAAGCACATCCGTTTCCGTCAAATTTGACTACTTTTTACTGATTTTTCGGTAGTATATCCGGTCCACTGGCGACACCTAGGCGTTTCGCGCCATTTTTAGTTTGCGTAAAATGGACAGCGCCATGTTTTATCATTGGTTAAGTTACACCAGGCAGAATTAAAAGCAAAGCTTCCAGTAAGGTAAGTATTTTAATATGCGTTTTATTTCAGGTAAAACGCTTCTATTAAATTACTTGACCGTTACTGGAAGCTTTAATAAGCTTTTAACGAGATCTGTTTGTTTTCGCCTGGTGTCGCCAAATGTAGAGTTTGAGGGAATAACGCCAATGTGATGAGATAAAATTAAACAAAAGAATGTGTAACAAGTCTTTTGAAAGAATACTGATACAGTAATGTTCTCTTGAGTTTTGTTCTATAATTCTGACACTCTTGATTTTAGTAGGTAACCAAGAACTAATTTATTAAAATTTATAATATATCCACTTTGAACTTGAACTTAGCCGTTTTAACAGCTAAAATATTCAAATTGCCACCAAACTAAAGTAATAATTAGTAAATATTGTATCAATCGTTTTCAACAATATTGGAGTAACATTATCAGGTAGATATATGTTATTTCTCGCCTACAAATCCTTTACAAAAATATTGGCGAACAGCCAATTCCCTCGTCTAAAGATACAGTGATCGTATGTTATCTGAAACTGCTCAAACATCTGTTTATCTAATGAGGTTTTATCCCAGACAATAGGTACGTTACGCCAGCTTAGCCACTTTTAGTGTAATATTAAAATCGTTTATAGACTTTTAGTCTTATTTTATGATTAAATAAGTATAGTTCATTCATATTAGTGGATTAATTTATAACATAATTAATGTTTGAAAGAAGTCAACCACTGTCAGTGTTGGAACCGTCAAAAAATAAATAATACCTACTATCGTACACAATGACAAGATCAAGGTATGTCTAGTAACGTTATGACGTGTAAACTTTTACGTGTACAGATCAACAGTTATATCGTGGCGTGACGATCTTATGAAAATATTGATTAGTAGGTATTTTGTGTCAATTGTTCAACCATTCTACACGTACACTTCAAAAACATGAGAACGATGTTCTTGACTTTCGGTGGTGACAGACATATTCCCCAGTTGAGGATCTACTAATCAGGTATCCCCAGTCACTAAGTGATTTAGACGAAACACTTTAGGGATTAGAAATGGTAACGGAAATTCCCATGCTAGTGATCGATACATACCAGATTTTAAATACGCTATGAAACATCCAAGGGATACTAAACGCGTCATGAAACATAATCTTTCAGATCTCGTGTAACATTATTACAAAGAACATGCGCAGCCTTTCAGGCAAATAAATGGATTAGATAGAAGTATATAGGGTCCCCATTTTATAAACACTATTTAATGTTCATATATGCTAGCAGTTGTTGTCACTCGGGGTAAACGATAACGATATAGGTGACCTCCCCGATCATTAGGATTGCCTGGGATATCGTGTATGCTAAGATGTATTGAATGTCGAGCACATTCGATAGGTTATCTCTATGGTACAACTCTATGCTTCTGCAGTATGATTATAAGCCCATACAGTAAGATGAAGGCTGTGAAATGTGATGTATTTCATGTCTGGCTAGCACACACACAATAACTTGTATATATTATAGATTTATTTTGATTGCAGTGCAGGAGAAACTCTTATCGTTACCAGGTGCAAGAAACGGTCAGGCTGGAGTCGCATAATATAGCAGAAAAATCCTTTGTATGTGCGCCTCTAACAGGTATGCACAATGACAAACTATTAATTTCTGCAGGGTATATATTTTGGACTGTTCCCGGCCTTCAAAATACATCTTTCTGCGGTTTGAGGACCGAGGTACCTAAGTGCTAAGACCAAGATTAAGCGCTCGCGAAGCACATCTAAACTTTGATGCAATGTATTACAGCAAATCGTAGAGACAGGATACTCGTATTTCGGTCATTAATTACATGCCTACTCGTTTAGTGCCTCGAGATTGAAAATGGGACTGCCTGATCAGTTAGATTTAACTATAAACATTCGGGATATCGTACGTGGTGATACCAGAGAGCTGCTATTGTCTGTATACCTACCAGAGCAACCTTCCTATCTGACCTCATTGAAATGTCTAGAGTTATTGTTAACTTTTGTTAATTCTAGTGTCCAGGAGCATGTTTCCAGGAGCATTTGAGCGTCCTATATGTATATATATATATTGTTACCTTTTTGTTTGAGTGTCAAGAAACATTGGACCTTCCTGCATATTGTATTTGTCTATGCGATAGATAAGGAAATTGTAAACGTTTATGCCTTAATAAACGAAATATAAAATAAATAAATAATTGTTCACATTTGTTCAATGCAGTATCCAGGAGCATTATATATTGTTACCTTTTTGTTTAAGTATCAAGTGTCAAGAAACATTGGAGCTTCCTGCACATTGTATTTATCTATGCGATAGACAAGGAAATTGTAAACGTTTATGCCTTAATAAATGAAATATAAAATAAGTAAATAATTGTTCATATTTTTTAAATGCAGTATCCAGGAGCATTAGAGCGCCCTGCACCATATTTATGACTGTGCTGCGAACCTTGTTGGTAAAAGGGAACTCATGTTTTTGAGCCTTGTCATATGTAATTGTATACTAACCACTTCTGGGCTGACCTCTGTGAGATGTTATTATGGTATCCACCTCGCGAATGGTGTTTTTGTAGGCATTTCACCTGAGTCCAGGAGCATTGGAGTGTCCTGTACTATATCTATGACTGGGCCAGGAGCCCTGGTGGTAAAATAAAACTCTTGAATTTGAGCGCTGGTCCTTGTTATTATAGTTATATATTGGCCACTTCTGGGCTGACCTCTTTGAGAGAGGTTATTATGGTATCCACCCCGCGAGGGTGTCTTTATGTAGGCATTTCACCTAGGTCCAGGAGCATTGGAGCATCCTGTACCATATTTAAGACCGGGCCAGGAGCCTCGGTGGTTGGTCCTTGTTATTATAGTTATATATTGGCCACTTCTGGGCTGACCTCGTTGAGAGAGGTTATTATAGTATCCACCCCGCGAAGGTGTCTTTATGTAGGTATTTCACCTAGGTCCAGGAGCATTGGAGCGTCCTGTACCTTATTTAAGTAAGACCGGGCCAGGAGCCTCGGTGGTTGGTCCTTGTTATTATAGTTATAAATTGGCCACTTCTGGGCTGACCTCTTTGAGAGAGGTTATTATAGTATCCACCCCACGAGGGTGTCTTTATGTAGGTATTTCACCTAGGTCCAGGAGCATTGGAGCGTCCTGTACCATATTTAAGACCGGGCCAGGAGCCTCGGTGGTAATACTCGTGATAGTTATTATATATTGGCCACTTCTGGGCTGACCCTTTTGAGACCTCTTTGAGAGAGGTTATAACGGTATCCACCCCGCGAGGGTGTTTGTGTAGGCATTTCACCTAAGTTCAAGAGCATATGAGCGTCCTGTATCATATTTATGACCGGGCCGGAAGTGTCAGTGCAGTGGTAATAGGAAACTCGTGAATTTGAGCGCTGTCCTAGTAATTATAGAATTTGTAATTTTCGTTGTTAATAAAGTATATACAACACGTAATTATAGATGTTGTATATTGGTCACAGCCGAGCCGACCTCTGAAAGGTAATTACGGCATCCACCCCGCGAGGGTGTGTCTGTGTGGGCAGTTCATTCGATAAATAAACTTTGAGCGCCTACTGGTGTGTTATATGATTTACCTATGATACTTCGAAATGGCCCAATAAATTAATATCTTATTTATAGGGATATACCATTCTGCCTTTAACCTTGAATGGAACCTGGAGGTCCACACGATGGACCTAGTGATTCACACTAGCTCTACCCCGAGGGGCAGCTAAGTCCTTAATTAAGTTTTGCCAGAACAGGGTTAAAAGATTCACTTATTACTATCCAGCCTTTTAAAATAAAATACAAGATCAATCAATCAATCAACAAGATCACTTTAATTTCTTTAGGCTACAAGTACAGGTTACGAACAAGTCAAATCTCAAACTAAAATTATTATTAAAAACTCGCAGGTAGTTATGTAAAACGCGCGCGACTAGAGTCGCGCGTATCCTGAAGTCCCTCTTTCGTTAAGGGATGAAATTAAATGTTGTTCTTCCAACACTAGTTAACTCCTTTTTCGTAAATGAATTCAACAAAGTTTTAATAGGTATAATATTTACCAAAAACTTCTATTTTACTGTCAAAGTTACATTACTAGATAACTAAGTTAGATTACATTACTATTGAAGTTCTCTTTATGCTAATTGATTGAATGATCAATAGGAGCCGTGAATGGTTGAGTTGAGACTCAAAAAGAAAACTTTTGAGGGTAGGTATTCGGTGAAGATTTAACTAAAAAGGTCTAGTGCTTGCTAGTTATTATTTCTTGGGTCGTTTCTTGCGAACATAGAAGATGTCTTCGAAAAACAGTTGCGTGTTTTCGGAACCTGCGGTTTTGTTCTTCTAATTTGTTCGAAATAATGGCCTTGCCAAGACATTGATTGTCAGTGAAGTTAAACATGTTTGTACAAGCGTCGACGCTTACAAAATGAAGTTATCGAGGCCTTACCTTCATGGCAAGCAGTATAAAAACGACTCAATTAGTCAGGCAGGGCATCAGTTATAATAACTTTGGAGCTTACCCGTATCCGCGATGAGTAGGTATGCTTACAAATGGGATCGAAGCTCACGGCGCGTTCACGGCGGCGGCGGCGGTGATAGCGCCGGTTCCGGTTCTTTGATAAAAATAGGCTGTAATTTTAAATACAGTTATTCACAATATTTTTACAAAAATGTTTCTTCCAAAACTTACCAAAAATACCGGACCCAATCCGGTAGAAATAAAAGATCATTTTAAAATGTGATATCTTATATGACAGAACCAACACAATGAACTAAATTATCTAAATAAATTGACTTCGAGACCGGAACCGAAAGAACCGAATAAACCGAACACAACCAGTAAATTATTAAAAATAAATGATCAAGTACTTTCTATAAAATACGAGATCCGAACGGAAAAACCGTTAAATTTTTACCGTTAGTTACCTACCTTAGGTATGGTAAAAAATTATGAGCACAATATGCTTTCCTGAATCAACGTTCTTTGGCCTTTGTCCTGCAGTGGGACAGTAATGGCTAAAATTGAAAGCAGGCCCTATTTCTTATAAAAAATAACACAAATATTATAACAAAGAGATTTTTACAACACGGTTGATAAAAATTCTCAAAATGATTTCAAGTGCGAGAAAATAAGTAAATTTAAAAAACTTACAGGTTCTTTTTTTTTTTTTTTGCGATTCACTTTACGATATAACCTTATAATAATTATCACTATAGGTAGTGCAACTTTAACAGAGCCAGAGCAGAACTGCTGCGTACACAAGTTGCTTCGACGGAATACGAAACGCCAATGATAAAACATGGCGCTGTCCATTTTACGCAAACTAAAAATGGCGCGAAACGCCTAGGTGTCGCCAGTGGACCGGATATACTACCGAAAAATCAGTAAAAAGTAGTCAAATTCGACGGAAACGGATGTGCTTTCTCGTTAAAAGCTTATTAAAGCTTCCAGTAACGGTCAAGTAATTTAATTAAAATTTTAAATAAATTGGTAGGCAGGACGAGTTAACAGAAAAAGGAAGAAAAACATCATCGAACAAAGTAGAAGATAGCAAAAATGGCTACAACTGAAGGCCCCCTGAACAGAGGTCCCCTACGGGCTTTGGCCTCCAGTTGTAGCCATTTTTTAAGATTTTCTCCCTATTTCTATCATCGTCCAACCATCTTAGAATAGAAGAACAAAATAGAAAAAAAAACATTTATTGCCTTACTAGACATACCTACTGATTAAAATTAAATGATTAAAAACAGACTTAGGGCCTGTTTCACAATAGTCAAGTAAGTTCCCGTTATAAATTAACTGACAGGTATCTATGGTGCTGTCTCTTTCGTATTAAAGTTGTCAGTAGGCGACGACAATATTGTTATCTATCAAGTAAATTAACAGGAACTTACTTTTCGATGGTGAAACAAGCCCTTACTATAAATTAATAAATGAATGCCTATCAATAACTTTCTAATTCTATGGTAATTAGTTAAGCTGATGTCAATCCGAATTAAATAAATAAATTAAATATAAACTAAAAAAAAGGAGAAAATTCAGCTTTTGCTGCATGAATCTTTCTTGCCTTCCTTTTCTCCTCTTTCCAGTTAGGGTACACCCAGATGTGGTCTTTTATGCCTCTCTCTCATTTTTTGATTAAGACAAGTGACTCGGCTATCTCTATTTAAGGGCTTGTGCGTCTAGAGTAGTGTCATAGGCGTCGTGATAGAATCATTTATTCAGTTGTTTCATGTTATACAAGAGGTCTTAGGTTAATAAATTTAATAGTCCAAACATGAATCCCGTTGTGGCATGACAACATAACTTAAAATTGATAAAATATAATACAAACTAATAGAAGTAATAGTTTAATTAGATTCAATTCCAAAAATTCTTGGATCAAACCATAATTAACAATCATTTCTTAATAGCACTAGTGTATCCGATAATACACCAACATATGTGCTTAAATAAAACGTTTTAGAATATAGAGTGTGCGTTTGTAACTAGACAAAACGTAAGTAGGTAGGTAATTTTTAAAATAGCAGTAGCGTTTATCCCGTAAAGGTCTCCACACACAGAAGCCAAAGGCGGAGCGGAGGCGAAGGCGTGCGAGTTGTATCCTATTGAATCATATGAAAGACTCACACCGCAGGCGGGGGCGGCGAGGTGCCATAGGAAAAACCGGCACGCCTTCGCCTCCGCTCCGCCTCCGGCTTCTGTGTGTGGAGACTTTAATCGACATAGTTTCCACCTATACCTACAGAGAAAGGAAGACAAATTCCTTCTGAGTATTATAACCCCTCGATAACCATTCGCCTGGCAAGCGTGGTAGTCATGGCAACCCTCGTCTCCGGGAGGCATATTCAATAGTGGAATGACAACGACCGATGTGGCGCGGTAGGCGAAGATTCGACAGCGACGCAGGGTTGCTGGTTCGATTATCGCCTTCGGAAAAATGTTTATGCGATCTGCAAATATTTCTTCAGAGGTTCCGTTTGTTTTTTATCAATCCATGTAATTATAATGTATTGTATTGTATTAAGTTTATCAGTTATCTCGTACCCATAACACAAGCTTTACTTAGCTTGGGCTAAATGATGCTGTATGGATCCAGCATTATTTAGCTTTGCTTAGCTTGGGCTAAATGATGCTGTGTGGATCCAGCATTATTTATTTATCTAATGTATGCTTAGTACCTACCAGTATACTCAGGTTGATTACGAAAAATATTTTCAAAAGTACGATGGAATTTAACTTCCATCTCGCAAACACGAAAAAATAAGACAAAATAAAATAATATAAAATAGTATGAAGGCTCACCTAATTTAGGATTTTACGGTTTTATTATACATAGAAACGTTCCTTTGAATCACTCTATCTATTAAAAAGAACCGCCTCAAAATCCTTTCCATAGTTTTAAAGATATAAGCATACATAGGGACAGAGAAAGCGACTTTGTTTTGTACTATGTATGATTAACTAAAAACTTGTCTTATTTCTGTCATTATTAAATAAAATCTATACCTATACCTAGCTCATTAATAATTTTTCAACCGGCAGATATTTCTATTTGCTATTAGAATTACACAATTCTATGGCTTTTCAACCGTGAACTTTTCTTTAGAACACAGAGTTACGAACTGTAAAGAGGGGACACTCAGATGAGGATCTAAAAAAATTGTTAACATTTCATCCCTAAAAAGTAAACTTTCACGATTGGTAAATTTATTAGTTATCTATTTCGTAATGTGGTATTTGGACATTGATATCTGCGAACACAGTAAAAAATTGTGATATTATTTCTACAACGTGAGAATCCTTATTCTTATTTATGCAGGAATTTTTTTGTCCATTCAATTAAGTTCTTTTTAATCCAAAATTGGTTGAGATCTGCCTAAGGAAAGTTGATTTTTATCAACGTATCCTTGCAAATAAGTTGACATGAGTTTAGAAAATTCCTAAGCACACTTTCCACGTAGGAAACCTAGAATAACCATGTTGATTTTGATTAGCTTAAACAGAAACCTGCATCTAGGCTATGATTTTAGCCTGAAAAAAATAGTTCCGGAGGATATCGCAATGGGTTATCTTAAGGCTATTTCTATACACATATAGTGAAACTTCTAGAAATAAACAACTAATTTTTAAGTTTAAACCAAAACCTTAACTTAATTAAAATAGTAATAAACATAGTTTTAAGCAACTGTAAATAAAGTACCTACCTACCCTTACATTTTATACAATCGTCTGTTACATTAACCACTTTATAAATTACATCATATTTACTAGTTAAGTATAATGTACTCTACATCTACATGACTGTATATTATTGATTTAAGCACTTTTTCGACTGAAGCACAGGACTACCTAGTTCAGTCTAAATTAAGTTTTTTAAACTTACGCGATCAGAACACATTATTAAAAATATTTATGTAAATATTTGTGTAAATCTGTCGAAACGTCGGGAAAAATTGGTAAATAAACGCGATAAATACAAAATACAAATAAGTACATAAATATTTATAATAATCAGTCTACATTTTTAGACAAGCTATATTTAGATAATTTAATTCAGCATACCTTACCTCTTGTTTTACATGTAGTTCTACAAATTGCTATATTAATTGTTAGTTGTCCAGCTAAAACAAAATAAATAACATTTTTATTCAACAACTTTGTGCAGAACTTTATTTAAAAAAATTCAAAATTCGATTTAACTGTCTTGTCTATTCACGGGGCGTAAGCACGAGCCACCCCTAAGATATAAGGCCGGTGCTCACACCTAGCGCGGCACTCAGTCGGGAACCATGAAGGTCAACGCAGCCTCCACGATCGCCGTGCTGGCACTGCTCCTGGCCGGTTAGTTTCAAAGTTTGCATTCCTTTTTTGAATTTGTTTTTGAACCGCCTTCGATTTTTTTCAATTTTCTTTTTTTCTGTATGTTTTAGTGAGTCTAGATCATCCTGTTTTTAAGAAACCTTTTTAGAAGGATTTTGTTTATTGCAATAATAATGCTATCATTAATTTTTTCGTCTTGTTTCCTTCTGATAAACATACCTACTAATCTTAACATAACTGATCACTCCGTTGGTAAGAAGAAATTATATTACAGTAGGTATTGCATTTTATTATTGGTCGGACTTGAAATCTCGGTCATTTATTTATTGATTGTCTCAAGCAACTTTCATTCTGTTCTTTTTTATCGCACTATATTTCACGTACGATAAATCAGAGGGAACATTTTGTAGCGATAAATTGCGTTTCCTATTTGAAAACCCTAATAATGTCATTTATTCGTATTGATCAGTGAATTAAAATTTAATCAAACTGCCGATTAATTTATTTGATTTTAAAATGTCGCCTAAGTAAGATAGTTTTGTATTTTTTTTTCCTTTTATCTTGTTTTGTTCAATAAATTATAATTTCGATTGTTTTGTTATTTATTTATTTTTGTTAAGTGTGGTCGACAGTGAATAAGGGTAAGTGCTTGCATGTAACTAACTATGCCGTTTTGTATGTTCTAATCTAGGTAAACAAAATTTTACAAAAATGTAAACTAAACTAAAATACCTTTTCCGTAATCAAAACAAATAAGTACGGGCTTATAAAATAATTGGGTATCTTTACAAAAAACAACTTAGCGATGACCATTTCCTTTCGTAATAACATTTTTCACGAGCATACACAGATATCATTTCCTATAAAAAACTGAAAGGATTATCAGAATTGGCCCGCAATTCACGGAGAAATCAGATAAATGAAGAACATACAAAATAAAATACATACAGCGGAATATAAAATCTCCTCCTGTTATGAAGTCGGTTAAAAATAGACCTAACATTTTAAAGTCGTGCGTGAGTCTCGATCCATATCACAAAAAAAGAAAAACATATATTACAAATAGCAAGGGATTTAAATAGCACAGGAAATGCAGAGCTTTCTTGGAAGAATAGAGGTTGTTAAAGAAGAATGGATAGACATTTTTTTATTGAGCTCAAAGCCAAATACTAAAGTATCTAAGGTACATAGTTAAATCTACCTTAATATAGAAAAGTCTGCTCAGCGAACCAATAGGCCTCACATCAAAATATGATCAACGCTGTGTTTCTACGTCATGTCAAAAAGTAAAGTTGAGCCAGTTTATTTGAGCCGTTTGGGGTGGAAACCCTTGGTCATTGGGGTCCTGGGGCACACTCAATTTATAAAGATCTTACCAAACTTCTCATAGAGTCCACAGGTGATCGGAATGCTGGCTTCTATTTCGGTCAACGAATTAGCATTGCCATTCAACGTGACAATGCTGCCAGCATTCTGGGAACTCTGCCAAAACTATAACAACATTAGTGACGGCTTAGATTTTTAGGAGTTTGTTATAGTTGTAAATATTTGCTGCAATTAGTCGTTTTGTTATTGTTTTAATTAAAATTCCTCCCTACGGTCAGTTTAGGTTTAGTTAGGCCAGTAAACATTTAGTTAAGCCATTTAATTTCCAGCTTAAAGCGCCGTTTTTTAATTCTCGTTGAACTATGGAAAAACGCCTAATTTGTTAGAAATTAATCAAATAAGGCCGACTAATCGACTCTGGAAATTGGAGTAACGCCAGTCACCAAATAATGAAATTACATTAAAATGATTGGATGAAACTAGCAATATATATGGCGAGGTCATATTTGTCCAATTTATTTGCGTAGGTAGGTAGAAAGATACATGTAATTTTTTTAGGAATCCTACTATACAATATATCCAGAGTGGTACACCGCAGATTTGATACACGAGATACAGCGTAAATGGCGTTATCACAAGATATTTAAAATTTCAGGTTCACAAACCGATTACGAATTATTTTCTAATTGTAGGTCGTTAGTTAAATAAAATATTATAAACGCGAAAGTTTGTAAGTATGGATGTTTGTTACTCTTTCACGCAAAAACTACTGAACGGATATGGATGAAATTTAGCACGAAGATAGATTATAGTGTTCAATATCACATCGGCTATAACTATTTTATCCCGGAATTTCCACGGGAACGCGAATTACGCGGGTGAAACCGCGAGGCGTTGCTAGTCATTAATAATAGGCATACTAGAATTGGGACACACTTTTTACTCAATTTATAAAGATCTTACTAAGACCTTAACGCGACTGAAGTTATAAACAAAATCTAAAACTTACTTTTCTTCGGCTTATGGTTATTACTTATTGATATTATTATTATATTACTCGGTTATTGATTTTATTGTTTTATATGTTATGTACTTAGTTACAAATTGATATTTCATCGAAAACTTACTGGATAACGCGTCTTGCCCGTCAGTGAAAAATAATTTAACTATATTAAGGTGTCGATTCCGTGAATACATGAATGAATGAAAACTATTTATTATACTTAACACACACAGAGAGAAGATTATACATAAAATACTGCAAACTAAGACTAAGTAACAAGACTAAGTAAGACTAAGTATACATTTTTATTTAAGTAATGCCTAGAGATACACACCACAGTTGAATAAAATGTTCAATATCTTGCGGGGCAATTTCAAGCTGTGTCGCTAATTAGTGTTTGTTTTAATTTCTTCATTAATAAGATAAAACATCTTTATTAACAACGAAATTCACAATAAAGGAATAGAAAAAATTACAACTAGTATTTACAATTGAAACCATTGAGCTAACTGCAGACGGTTGCAAACAGTCTAAAGGTAGCTCAATTGATCCATGTCAATACCAGTCGGAAGCGTCCCCAAGACACTGACTGCAATACCACGCTGTATGGCAATGCTGATAAGATAGAGAAATTAATACAAATAATAATATCTATTCCATTTTATGTCTGCTAGTTATTTCTACTTTCTCTTCTACTGTAAAATCTAAATCCGACTTTAAATTCCTGGACACTGACATAGAAAAGTACTTAAGCTTTTTATTTCTAATTATTCGAATCTGTTTCATAATTACTGAAGCCACTTTTAAATAAAGTACAGGTAAAAACGGCCTTTAAGTAAATTCAACTCGTGATTCCGAAATATACCTATGATGATTTTTCTGCGCCAGTTGTGCCAACTTCATTAGTCACCGAAAAATGCACTAAGCTAAATTACTACCGGGATTTACGCCATCGCATGAACCTAAGCCTAACCTTGGCCTATTTTTAAGGCCAAGGTTAGGCCTTGCAATTTCAAATTAAAATTGATCATCAAAAGAACGGAAAACACTTTCAAGAATGAAAGAAGATTAAGGATTCTGGGAATTACGTACCCTTGGTTAACTCACTGTATTTTAGAATGGTATAGAAGATCATGTATTCCGACATAGAAACATAATAACAAACAAAGAACATGGATGAAGGTCTACAAGCTAAGTGACATAAATGGTGGGCGTTAAATCGAGTCTTGCCCCCATAAACCTGTGTCGAAATAGATTGGCTCATAATTTTCTGAACGTGGGCCGCTATTTTTTATGGCAGAACTCTTGTTGGTAGGTGTTGAGTCCACATGTACCCATGAGATGAAGATATCTTCTTTTTACCTCTAATTCAGTGTCTGAGGATGTATGGCATCAGAAACTGGACCAAAACCGATGCTCTGTGAGTTGTACAAAATAAATGAAAATTATCATTCCGTACCTTTATGTACTTACTTACAACAACTTGACTTAGGCCGCCTTTACACCTGTAAGTTACTTTCGTAATATTTATGTAAGTTACTTACGGTTGCATTTACACCTAAAATAAACTTACAGTAAATAATGTTGACGTAATTTTTGTAAGTTTAAAATTACATAAATTATTACACGCACATTGACATTGGTAAATGAATCAACCATAAAGAAAGGGCCCTAAAATACCGCCAATTAGACACGAATTTCGTCAGTACTGCAGGCGCTCTTTTTTTTCTTTAATTTTGCCCTATTTTGGCTAAAATGTTCATTCAAATTAAGCACATCTTCATCATCAACCTATATCAGTCCACAGCTGGATAAAGGCCTCCCCTAATGAGCACCAAAGCACACATTAAAAGCATTATTTATTAATAAAAACTCGCTACGATCGTGATTTTATTTTCTAGCGATTTCCTCTGGAGTGGTACTAAACATTTTCACTAAATTCAACATGTAGTCAATTTTGTTTTACACGGTTTTTGTAGTGTTCATTTTTAGTCTCACAGAGACGTGCTTCAAAAGCAGTGCCTACTTAAAGTTTCTATCTCGTTTGGTGTCCAGTTTATATAGGATATTATTTTGTAAGTTCTCAACTTATCAATTTAATTCGATAAGCTGGGAGTCGCTTCCGTAAACAAACTTGAACTCATTTAGATTGTAATTTTATAATTTTCCAATTTACGAAAGTAGTAAAGAATTACAGTAAGTTACTTACAATGAGTGTTTACACCTGAAAATTTATCGTAAGTGGCTTACGGAAGTGACTTACGTGAGTAAAACTTACAGATGTAAAGGCGGCCTTATAGGTATTAACATACTTACTCATAACTAGAATTGTTGGATATTATTTGTTATGTACCGTATATGATTAAGTTAGAATTCTCAATACTTATAACGTGAATTTAATATTATTTAGTTGAATTTATGTATTATGTCCATCAGTGGACTAATATAGGTTGATGATGATGATGAACGTATTTTGAATTTTAAGTGACACGAATAATTGAAATCTAATTTACCGGTTAGGTACTAACATAGAATATAACAAAACAAACGTTTTAAATTATAAATGCCAAACAAACAGAGCAATCCAAACTTTAGGAAGGTCTCCGTGGTTCCTAATACACAGGGTTTCTTGTACAACCACGCAACCCTAAAAACTACAAAAACAAATCACATGCCCACCAACCGGAAAAATAAATAAGTTGTAACTTATTTCAGCAAACAGCAAACACGTGGGCCTAAACAAATACTTAAGTAAGTAGCTTTAGTTACAAAGTTCCAAGTTACACACCTGTTACCTATACTTAGAGCAACAGGTTAGTTGAGCTCTGATTTGGATCGTTTTATGTTCCAAAGTTAGCTTAAAACTTACTTAAAAAAATAAGGAGTTTTACAATTCCACTGTCTTTTTTATTTATTTATGTAAAGTAACTAATACGATTTAATAGCCAATTACTGTTAGTTAGCGCCAAAAACATAATAATATTAATTTACATTAAAGTTTTCTAAATTTCTCTTACATAAATACTTCACATAAAAAACTGGTTATCTTGTTTATTGGTATGTTACTTTCATTTTAAAGTAATTGATACAATCAGCGCTAGAAATAATGACTCCGTACGGAGTCAATATTTCAAAGGAGCTTTTGTATGAGGTTCAAAGAACTACTAAACTATAATAAAGCTCAGATCCACCACGAGGTGACTGCCGTAACATGTAGATAATTTTTTTTTATTGTAGCCTTTTTTCTCCACACGAAATGTCTATAATATGTCTGTTTCTTTTACACCCCGTTTGCGCCTTACTCTGCCTGTTCGCACTTCATTTGAACCCACATTACAACCCTCAAACGACCAAAGACAACTGAAACTTGAAGAAAACAGTCATTTAATTTATTCCACGACTAATTCCTCCAACATCACGAAATCGGCTTAGCCGCTCCAATGATTTTGGGTAATAAATATACCCAAGGGCAAAAGTCCGTTGTTTGACCTTGGGTATAAAACCATCCCATCGATCAATGCTCGAATATTTATGTTTATCTCCTTTAAACCTTATATCGTAGGCGCCTTAGCTTTGTTCCCGTCCCTGTCTGACAATATTCACTTCAGTTCACTAGTACATGTAACGGTCGTGCGTCGCATAGTTTTGTATGTGTGCGTGTTTAAAGTCAGATGTCAGCGTTTCGCGCGCAATTGTTTACTGTTTGCGCTTGGTGATTATGTAAACAATTGTGTAATAATGGATTAATTTGTATAATTTCTATAGTTACAAGAAGTTTAAAGAATGAACTTTAATATTATAAAAGTATTTTTAATAGATGGTGACATTTTAGTGATAATTATTGATAAACAAATTTTATTAAAATTTTCAAAAAAAAACCCGTATTTTTAAAAGAAAAAATTACATTATCTACACATAAATCATAGAAGAAATTTCAGGCGTTATTTTGCAGAAATCCATTTTAAGCGATTTCAAAAAATTTGAGGTGCATGGATTTTGCGCGGACTGATTTATTTATTCTCTACATTCTAGGTAGGTAGGCATTTTAAAATGAGCCCTTTTGCAGCTGGGTAGTGGGTTTATCCATTCTTAATCGAAGGAATTATTATCAACGATTTTAAAAGTCAAGTTTTCTCTTCGTTGGTATCAAAATAAACTTCGTGAAAATTCACTCAAAATACGAAGAATTGATGATATGTCCATCGAAAATTCCGAAAACTTGGAATAAAGCGTGGGCAGTACAGAACCCTTGTCATTATTTCACTGATTATGTACATAAGTCATTTATTAGTGAAAAGAATGAATGAACACGTTATTTTACTGACAAGTAGGTAATTAAACGCTTATATAAATAAAAAAAATATCACAGTACAAAAGGCGGTCTTATCAATGAGATCTATATTGCCCTGGCAACCTTGTAAAATAGAAATTAAATGTAATGGTATGTATATTATGTACTAGTGAAATTAAATTAAAAACGAACAGTTTTCCACTCAAAAATATTATACCTATTACAAATAGATTCGTTACACTTACATCGCCTACGACAAAAATTCTAATTCCATTTCCTGACATTTCAACCGCGTTCGGGGAAACTCAAAAACACTCCAATTAAATGATGATATCGACAAACAAAACCCCTCAAGTCTTGGTATAAAAAAGTGATCTTCATTACCTACGAAAACAGACCTCAAGTTTGTTATTAGAAGAAAAAAACATGCTTAGGAAATATTCCAACGTGGTAGAAATCGTAAAGTAAGGGTTTTATATTCGGGTCTTTATCTCTATGGCAATGAAATATCCCAGTATATTATTTGTGATAACCTTTCATAACAAGGAAGGTATAATCTACAGTGATCAGAATGGGATAAAATCATGACAAAACAAATATTTTACGTTACATTTCACATACATAATGCGTGTTGTCAAAATGGGATGGGACCGGGAAAAAGTAAATAATTATCTAATTTTTCAGGCATGGTACGAATATAATATGCAAGTTAAAAATAATTCAAACTATGGAAAAATCTAATCAGATTGTTTATTACTAGTATTTACAAATTGAGCTAACTGCAGACTGTTTAGAGGTCCACCATCCACCAAACCCCATATAAATAAATACTTTACAGACTGAAATGCATTTATATCAAACGAATTAAGAAAACGTTTTAATTGCGGTGGCTTGCGAACGCTTTTATTTCATTTTGAAATAGTTTCTTCCCATTTTGATCTAGCGGGTATTATAAATGGGATTACTTCAAACTTATCATTATATTTTTAATAGTGTGCAATGTATCTAAATAATTTCTTGTGGTACTTACCTACTGAACGTTTTGTCAAAGGATTTTTTACAGCAAATTAAACTTGGCAATTTCATTGAAGTTCACAATTCAATTTTAAAGTTTAACTACATCGAATTCCCAAACTGAAAAATTTCGGTACTTTGTCGTTTTAAGTTTTTTATTCAGTCTTTGACCTTTATAACTTCGATTATTAAGTTTCATAGGAGAAAAACTTTGTCAACGAGTAAAGATATGAAACGTGTTCGAAAAATTTGAAATTCTAGGGTTCCTATATTATCTACTAGCGACCCGCCCCGGCTTCGCACGGTTATATTATACGTATAAACCTTCCTCTTGAATCACTCTATCTATAAAAAAACCGCATCAAAATCCGTTGCGTAGTTTTAAAGATTTAAGCGTTCAAAGGGACACGATGACATGGGACAGAGAAAGCGACTTTATTTTATACTATGTAGTGATGATGACCCTGACTATCTTTCTTAGTTTATTTTGTAAAGCTGTATCTAGCTCAGGATCTATGATTCGAAGGTTTTAACTTGCTAACTAGTGGACAATACCGTAGGTAGGTAGCTGTTACATTCTTTGTTTTGGTACCCGATATCGAAAGCATCAGTACATTAGTACCTACTAGGGGGTGCATTTCGAAATTTCGAAATTTCGTAATTTCGAAATTCGTAGGATTTTTTTGCCATTTTTCAATTTCGAAATTGGAGGCCTCAATTTCGAAATTTCGAATTTTTTGGTTTCCAAAAAAAAAATCATGGATGATTTAACCACGGAATAAATAATAATACGAGTACCTTGTATACCAACACCTCATACAACCCCCCCAGCAGTGCTGAAGCTCTCTAGCTTCAACAAGTAACCGCCTGAGGAGGTCTCTCAGCTCCGAAATGCTGGATGCCCTAACTGTTTTAAGAGCTTATTACCAACCACAGTAAAATGTATTACACCATGCCACAGACGCATAACCGTATACTAAATAAAAACTACAGATAGAAAGAAAGAAAGAAAGAAAGAAAGAAAACATTTATTTCGACACATACATAAATAAATTACAAAAACTAACAGTGAACATGGAGGTCTATACAATCACAGTAACATAAATGAATGCGCGTCAAATCGAGTTTCGCCTCTATGACTCTGTGCCGAAATAGGTGTTGGCTCAGCATGTGCTGAACGAGGGCCGCTCAGCGCTGTTTTTCAGCCAAAAACCTTTACTGTTGGCGTTACGGACGCAAAGTCGATGACAAACTTTTTTTTTTTTAAAACATGTCTTAATATTATTTTGTCATTTATATAATACTAATTACAAAAATACAAAAAATATTCTTCAAAGATAGGTAAGTCTCAAAATATAAAGGTTTATATAAATATAAATTATATTAATGTACTTAATCTTATTCATAATTATTTACAAAATTTATATAGAAAATAATATTTACCTAGGTGTGAGTGTACTATTAATTAAAAACTATTTTGTGGGTAATAAATTGCTGACTTGCGTGTCTATCGGGTTGTGCACAATAACTTATAATAATAGATAGTGAATTATAGTCAAGAAACATAAACAAAAACTTAAAACGAGTCAAAAACAAAAATGGAATGCAAAATTAAAAGGTGATTGTTCCTATATAGCTGTACGTAAGTAGGTAGGTTAGGTACCTAGGTTAGCTACCTAGGTAGTAGGGCATGTAAACCGATTATTCGGTTAATCGAAAAACCGGTTAACCGACTGATTTTACCTCGGTTTTTAACCGGGTTTTTTGCTCAGAAAAACCGGTTATTTCGGTTATTATTTGTTTTATCAAACTCAAGAATTTGTCCTTCATCTGTATTAAAATTGGGTCATAAAGAAAACTATTTAGTGTTATTATGCAGTGTATGCATATAATATTACGATCCATCTAACTATTTTATAACATCTTAAGCTTGTCATATATAAATCCCAGATAGAGATTATTGAAGAAAAATATTTTCATCTACGGGTGCGGCGATTGAACTGTCCGTCTCTAACTGTTATAAAATACGAACCACTGAACCAAACGTCTCCAATATTTCAAATGTTGATCTTTGACATGTTTTTATCATCATTTGAAGTGATTTTGTTGGGAGATAAACAGATTCGAACTAATAACAATGGACTTAAAACGATATTCAGTGATTGCTCTTCATTTGGACGGAAAATCGAATATTGAAATACGTCGAGCGCTGCCAAATCTTCAATTGAACGAGAAATTTTTGCATCGCACTATTCCTCGTTATAATGAGGTAGCGTTAAGAAACGCTACGGTGGCGGACGACGCTGTACTGCAACGCCGCTAGCAGTTGTCAAAAAAAGTGCGTCATCGATTAGACAGAAATACAGCGCGCTCAGCAAACCAGCTCGCGAAAGATCAAGGTGGGCGATCGTGGCGTTCTTCGCATATTAAAGGAAAAGCTTAAAGTCAAACCATTAAAAAAACCCTTTCTCAGGAACTCACTGCTTTACAGCGTAGCAAATGGTTGGATCGATCGAAAGAGCTGATTCGCTTGCTCGACTCTGGCGAGCTTCCCAACTTGGTGTTTTCAGATGATATTTTTTTTTGCGTTGAACAGTTTTTAAACAAACAAAACGACCGTGTTTGGTTGAAGGGACGTGTCAGCGACCAATCAGACGAATTGCAAGTCTCTCGACGCCAAGTAGCTGACCAAATCATGGTCTGGGCGGCGGTGTCTGAAAAAGGCCGTTCTCTGCTCGTTTTTCTTCCAATGGGTGGCAACCAAGTCAAAATAAATCAACAAATCTATCGAGATAAAGTCTTGCGACCAGGGCTGATACCACGGGTACGCAACACATTCGGTTCTGATCGTTGGACTTTCCAGCAAGACTCGGCACCATCGCAAAGAGCAAATGGAACGCAAAATTGGCTTAAAGCAAACGTTCCAGTGCTGATCGACCGAGATATGTGGCAGTCGTCATTGCCCGACTTGAATCCGTTAGACTTTTGTAATTGGGTTGTTTTACAGGCCAGGGTCTGTGCTAAATAAATACTTCGCTTGAAGCGCTCAAAGTTACTCTTACGCAAGAATTGAATTGTTTGAGTGACGATGTCATTCGAGCAGCCTGCGCTTCTTTCAGAAAGAGACTTCAGCCTGTAGTAAAGGCTAAAGGCGGTTTTATTCCTTCGAATAAGTGATAACAAAACTTTGAACTTTCTATTTTCAAATGGCACAAGTGTATAAATAAATATTGAAAATTAACAGAAATACTTCATTTTCACATACGGACAGTTTAATCGCCGCGCCCGGTAGAAGCACGAGAAAGGATTTAAAATGTTTTAAAGACATAAAGGAACGGCATTAACGATTAATAAGAAATATAGTCGATTGACAGGTTGATTGAAATAAATGAACTCTAGCGTTCATTTATTTCAATCAATCTCTAGCTTAAGCTATGTTTAAGTAAATTAACATAATGTTCTAAATGACTATTGTTAATAACTTAAGATGTGATGTTGTATTTTTTATTTAATGTAATTGGTTTCAAATCCGTTTTAATAAACAAATAATAATGTTGAATGAGTGGACTGAGGTGTTAGAGATTTGTTGGTACAGTAATAATCTTAATATACCACTCGCCATCGGCAGAGATATCATCCCCATACCTTGGAACCTTTTAGTTCTCGGACTGTAAGGTTTATGAGGAATTTCCTCTTTTGTACACTCAGGTTGTGGAATGATCTCACTGCTGAGTATTTCTCCCAGGACTACGACATGGGGATCTTCAAAAATAATAAGAATTTATTTATAACACACACACATTACGCTACTCTAATAAAGGAAATATAATATACTTACTTCTAAAGAGTTTACCAAATTAAAAATGAAACCATTATCTTATCAACACGCAGATTGTGTCCCAAGGGTGAATAAAAGGGTGAAAAAAAGAGTCTTTTAAGACATTTACAAGGGTAGGCAACGCGTGTGTAATGTCTCTGATATGCAGGCGTCCATAGGCTGCGGAAACCTTTTTCCATCAGGCGGGCCGCATGGTGTTTGCTACCTTGGTGGTATAAAAAAATACTGTAGATGGTACATTTCTGTTACAATCGACAACATTATATGTTTTAATTATAAGAAATGTGATTTAAGTCAAATTAATGAGTCCTTTTTACGATTTTATTGTTTTATTTCGTCTTGTAGAAAAATAACCGAAATCACCGAAAAAACCGGTTTTCACCGGTTTTGAAATCATAAAAACCGAATTAACCGGTTTTTAAAATGACCCGGTTTTTACATGCCCTACTAGGTAGCCAACCCAGCCCAGCTCTGTAGCATTATTTCACTTAAATTTGCTTATTGAAGCCCAGAGAAGGGAGTATTATATGAGTTAGATAATCGAGCTATTGATATTGATGTTGCCAAGTTTTCTCTGTTCTTCAACAAGAAAAGCTTTTAGTTTCTTTCTAAAATTGAAATTACTTTTAAGGTCTCTGATTGGTGGTGGTATGTTATTCCAGCACTTAGTGGCGGCGTACCACGAAAAGCTGCGGATCTATGCTGAGGGGTTTCAAGTTGTTTTGAACACTGCCTTCTACTATAGCGCTTGCACGCGAACCAGGTCAGCTTTTCATACAGATACTTTGGCTTGTGCTGGTTTATGACGCCGAAAAGAAGACATGCCAGATGAAGCTTCCTTCTTGACTTCATTTTAAGAATATAGTGCTTATTAAGATAAGGTGTTAAATTGCTTCGTGGAGGGACGCTGAAACAAAACCTAGCACAAGCGTTTTGTACACGTTGAATCAGACGCTGTGTGCGTGCCAGCAGCATTGGACCATGTACAGTATCAGCGTAATTTAGTTTTGACAGCACAAGAGATTCTACCAGCTGTGTTCTTAGATCTTCACTGAGATAGGGGCGAATTTTATAAAGAATTTTTAATCTGTAAAAACAATTCTGCACACAGTCGGCTATATGTTTTTCAAAGTGCAGTCTTGAGTCCATACACAAACCCAGATTTCGCGCTTCGTCTACCCGCTCAATGGGATTGTTCAACAGCTTGACGTCTAGGGCAGATAGGCTAGCAACGTTGTTTAACTTATATCTACTACCGAGAAACATGAATTTTGATTTTAACGGGTTGAGGACTAGATTGTTTTTTTCGGCCCACTCTGCTATTCGATGGAGGTCTTCGTTTAAGTCTATTACGGCTAAATTTGCGTTTTCTTCTCTAAACGAAATATAGACTTGTACGTCATCCGCATATATGTGGTATTTACATTTTAAAATACAACTTGAAATGTCTGCAGTATATAAGATAAACAACAAAGGGCCTAAAATGGACCCTTGAGGGACTCCTCTAGAAACTGAAACAGCCCTTGATCTTACGACGGTTCCATCCACCATCTTTAGCTCAACAGACTGAAAACGATTTTCCAAGTAACTATGAAACCACTTAACAGTGTTTTCGTGAAAACCATAGTAGTTTAGTTTCGCTAAAAGTAGATTTATATTTTTGATCCTCATATCAGATATAATATGAGGATCAAAAATATGAATCAGGAACTTCATCTTCAAGATTCTTCAAGATTCACATTGGAATATGGAGCACAGCTCCATATTCTAATGTGAATCTGAAGCAGTAGCCCAGAGAGCTGTACACAACAGAGGAATCAGCGACTAAGGCGTACGTATTCTCTTTTACAGCGCTGCCATACTCAGATCCCTGGAAGGTAACAGCTGAAAGTCCATTCTTGTGTTCGAATGTCACTTAGAAAAGATAAGAAAGACCAAGAACAGGAGCATCCTTCAGTGGATCAAGGGATATAGCGGAGTACTAGGAATGATGACGCCGCTCATTAATTGACACGCAGGGGATCGGAAACGATTACAGAAGGACTATTGCCCTTCTTACCTCTGCCATTCTCTTTGCTCCAGATATGGACTAGGATCAGAACTATAGATATGCATAAAGAGCGACGACACACCTGTTTGAGTGCAGACCAGCCAGAGCGGCGCTTCCATTAGAAAATTGCTTCCTTTACCTAAATAGATTGGACATGCATATCCTGGTGAGAACACTACCGGGACGGGACACTGCCCACTAAATAAATAGTTATTCAAAATTGGAACGACGGACAATCCTCTTTGCAGAGGATGTCTCAGTGATGATGAAAGAGCTGCCCAGGTAATCCTTGAATGTAAGCGAATAACAACACAATGAACATAAATCCACAACTTGCCGAGGTCATTCCGCGAAACCTGTGAAGAATGAAGATCTCAGGAAGATTCTGCGCTTCGGGATGGCGTAAGGCTGGCCATGCTAGCAAAATAAACGCGTAATGGATCAAACTGAGTCCGAATACGGAACTGCTTAGTTCGGGTGGATGGAATATCCACAAGGTAAGGGTGGTAATGCGCCGTACGCCTACTCGTCCTGGAAAGGAAGGGACATGGTGGAATCAAGTAGTGAAGTTTCTGTGAGCGTCTCCCAAATGTAACCTATGAAAGATCGATAGGCAAGCGACATTGCGGCGGTGTTCAAGACTTAGGATCTTAGTTTCCTCAAGGTACTGCTCGCCAATAAGTCTGAATTCTATCGAGTTTAGGGCGCTAGCTGATACTTAGCCGAACCACCCCAAACGTGGCAGAAATACTTCATACCAGATCGAACCTGTGCTTGGTATAACGATACAAGCTGTCCCGGTGTAAAGTATCGCTGAACCTTGTTTAGGATTCCTAGCTTCATGGCTGCTATTTTAGACTTCGACTCAATAAAGACACCAAAGTTAAGAGTTGATGTGAGCGTGACACCGAGAAGCTCCAGTTGATCCTTTATAGGTACACCGGTACATCTCGGAAATAAGGAGACAACCTAAACAGAGTCCGTTAGTCCAGGACTAACGGACTCTGTTTAGGTTGTTGTGTTTTGGTGGCATTGAAATCGACCCGATTGGCTTTGCCCCAATCTGAGACTACCTTCAGGGTCAAATTGGCTGGCTCTGGCGTTGGGAGGTCGCTTCGTCACTGCTATACGTGCAGTGCAAGCGCCTCGGTGACACTTGATGTAGTAAAATTGAAGTATTTTAATAACTTTATATTTTGGATAAAGGAAATCTTTATATAAGATATAGGAAAACTTTTCCGACTCTAACTCTATCTGTAAAGAAAGGGAGTCACAGACATCATCATCAGAGAATAAAAGTTATATTTTCTGTCTGAATTTCGAAATTGAGCTTCCGAATTTCGAAAGCCAGTTTCGAAATTGAAAAATATCGAAATTGGACCCCCTAGTACCTACTGAGCTTACTCAACAGATATCTACCTATTTACTAGGTATACTTAGATCCCCTTTATCATCTATTCAGATTGTTAATCTCGTAAATTGGGGTGTCCATTTCATAGTACGAAAAGCCAAGGAAAGCTTTAACTACCTTAAGCTATGGATTTGTCTTCTAAGGATTTTTGGATTTCTAAATAGTACCTATATATTATTTGAACTAAAATCATTTGTAATTTGAAGGCTTAAATTGCGGTAGTTCGACTGAAATAACGCCAGCGATACTAGTGGTTCTTTTTTTCTTTTGGCTACTGGTTCTTTTTAGAGATATTTTTACAAGATTCCCCGACTTCCTGTTTCATTCATAAGTAAGTTGATTAAATCAACTTCCGGCATAACAATGCTTCACGTTTTTAAAACTCGACTCTAAACTAGAGTTCAGGTAAAATTATTTTGAATAATTTACGCAAGGAGGCTGCCAATCTTGTAGTTTACGGGTTGGTACCTTCTTGTTAGGGTACTTATATGGAATTAAATAAATAAAAAATGCTAGACACTCAGAATCCTTAAAGTAAACACAAAGTTAGCAGAACTTATTAACGTATTATATATAACTACCTCTTACATGAAAAAATAATAATAAACAAACACCAGGGGCCTCATTGTATAACTCCTGGTAATCAAGATCGACTTCATTTTTGACAGTTAGTCCAGTCCGAAAACATTATGACTGCGTCGACCACTGGTAATCGATTTCAAGTTAGACAATAAGGCAGCAGATTTGGAAAAACATCTGCAGTAGAATAAACTTTTGCCCTCGTCGAAAATCGAAACTGAAACCTTCTGTCTCAAATGAACATTCAACTACTGCACTATGGAGGTCGTAAAAGCGTAAAGGAATACTAGTCCTTCTTGCTGCCTGAGCTATTTCGCACGAAGTGAGGGTAGTTGATGAGTCGTTACCTATTGATTAACATAGTTAACGGCTGATATTACCATCGTAAACATAATATTGTCCTTTGACCCGCTGAGATAGCAAAATAATCAGGTCAGCCGTAAAGTTGAAATGTCGTCTTCGACAGGTAATTTTAGATAAAGTCAGGATACTAGTAACTTCCTCACTCACCAATTATTACAGTTAATACTTATGGATGGTGTGAATATTATTTATTACCTACTAGCGACCCGCCCGGGCTTCGCACGGTTTTATTATACCTACTTATAAATCTTCCTCTTGAATCTCTCTATTAAAAAAACCGCATCAAAATCCGTTGCGTAGTTTTAAAGATTTATGTAGTCAAAGGGACATAGGGATATATATAGGGACAGAAAAAGCGACTTTGTTTTATACTATGTAGTGATTGATGGTCCCCGCTAGGTCTATTTCGCGGGAGACCGAATGTACAAGTAGATTTATTTGATTTTTTTGAGACAACGCGGTACACTAGCAAATAAGTATACAGAGGTGTAATAGATGTTTAATGATTAACCTCGAAAAGGCGACTTGGATAAATCAAGGCTAACAACTTTTGTTCTACGATTTTTTCTAATTCAATGATTTTTTCCCAGAAAAAAAAAATGTTATAAGCAACTTTCCAGTTCTAAGCTCTGTCTAGGCGTCACAGATTGAGACATGTCGGTTCGGTACATGACCTATATGTCGTATTCATATATCTAGCAAAGAAAGAAAGGGGTTGCGGTGAGGCGAGCGGGGGTTGATAGAAATGCCCAAACAAAAAAATGCAAAACTAAAAAAAAAACTGGAGATGTATTACGTTTTGGCGTCAGTCATAGAACAAAAGTCTTGATTCACCCAAGTCGCCTTTAAGAGGTTAATCATTAGATACCTATAACCCTGTATATTGTATGTTATATTTAAATTTTTTAAACAAATGCTGAAATTTATGACATAATCATCACTCCGCTCGTGATTGCAACTAATCTGAGTTCTAGAGACTGAAACTCGAGGTAAATTTGTGAGTTGCGCTTGTGATTCAATTACCGCCCGTGACATAAGATGTTGCTTTATCCCCTTGGTTCATATTCTACAGTTATTTTGTTGTGAAACATGCAAGGTTTGTTCTTTGTTCTTCAAGTTCCTTCAATTTCCTCATGTTTTGTTACTTCAATTAAAGCCAGAAATATGTATTTATTTATTTAGGTAGTTGAAACTGATCGCGCCCGTGTAATCACCGCGCTAATGCATTTTGTAGGTGAAACAAAGAGGTAAAGAAAATATCACATCTTTATAAGTCGCGCGCGCGCATCGCTAGCCGCTATACGCACGCACGCACGGTGCTTAGATTGTTGCTAGTTATTACCTACTTCACAAGTATTACGATTCGCCAAGCTATCGTATAACAAGATGAATACCTGCGCAAATTGCGGTGACCACTTTAATGATGGTGTACAGTGTTCAATGTGTAAGAAATTCTTGGATTTTGGCTGCGCAAATGTGACGGAGAGTGGCTATCGACGATTGAGTGCAAAGTCCAAAGCGAACTGGAAATGTTCATCCTGTGGGTCAGGATCGCCTGCTCCTCCCGCCTCGTCATCGGCCAAGACTCCGGAGCCCGTCTCGCTGGATATGGTCATGGGCAAGCTCAACTCTATGGAGTGTAAACTCAACACCATGGAGTCAGCCCTTGCTAATATACCGAAGCTAGCGACCGATATTGAAGGAATTAAATCAAACATCAGTAAGCTTCAAGAATCCAATCGAAATGTTACAAAAACGGTTCAGGAATTCACTTCTAAAATTGATGACACGGAATCGCGAATGACGTGTCTTGAGGCATCCGTGAGTGACTTAGCGGAGGTTAGGTCCCAAATCCAAACGTGTCAGCGTAACGACCTATTCCAAGACCAACTTACTCGCCTCAATAACATCGAAATAAAGGGAGTGCCTCTCAAGAAATCCGAAGATTTGTTCGACATAGTGGACAAAATAGGCGCTCGTATAACCTACAAAGTAGCGAAATCCCAAATAAACTACGTGAGCCGTATTCCTACTTTCAATAGCAAAGAGAAATCAATTGTAGTAAGTTTCCTGAATAGATACGTGAAGGAAGACTTCATAGCCTCGGCTCGATCACTCAAATCACTGTCGGCGGCGGACATCGGGTTCGAGAACAACAACCAGAAGATCTACGTAAATGATCACCTCTCGCCTGAATATAAGAAACTTCTCACGCAAGTAAAACATTTGGCCAAAGAAAAAGAGTATCAATTTACTTGGATTAAGTTTTCGAAAATCCATGTAAGAAAAGATGATTCATCACCCGTGATCACCATCAAATCCGAGGCCGATTTAAACAAATTAGTGTAAATTGTATCGTAACTTGTGTACTTTTATTGAACTTTATTTTTAATATCCGGTCGCGAGTGTACTTACACCTAACTAAGGTGTTAATCGTTCACATTTCTCATATATTTATGTGCCATATTCATTTCGTATCACAATTTATTTACTATCTGCCGTATCTAAATATAAACTGTAACTTTAATATTATTTTTGTAACACTCACATTCACATTTATAGATCATACGATGCACAATAGCAAATGCATTACAACTGTTTATTTTTCTAATCTTTTTTTATATTTTCATTCACACCAATCCGGGTCCATAGACAAAAACACAATTTTTGATTATTGTTATATCTGCAATCGAAGTAGCTGTATAACATATCTACGGTTTGATTATCTTAAACAATACAATGCTACTAGTAACCCAGCGCTAATGGAATGCACCTACCCAGCTGACTGCACGGTCAAGGTCATGCCTTATCTATTACACTATCAGTGTCAAGTCGTAGCTTTAAAAAGTTTTATTAAATACCGCAAGATGCATATTCAATTGTTTTCGCACGATTTACATTACCTACAGATAATAAAAAAAATAAAAAAATAGTAAAATACTCGATTTAATTCTGTCGAACCTTAACATCTCAGTGCAGGATTGCAATTCACCTCTTGTACCGTTAGATGCTCATCACAAGGCGCTGGACATTATAATAGATATTTCAATTAAAGAGCACTTAAAACCAGCGCCTAGGCTAAAATATTGTTATAATAAAGCTAACTATATTGCTATTAATAAAGAATTGTCATTGATTGATTGGAATGGCCTACTAAATAATAAATCGATAGATTCGGCAACTGAATGTTTTTATGCCAAGCTACATTCTCTGCGTGACAAGTACGTACCTACTAAAATCGTACGCCAAAACTTATTTCCGCCATGGTATTCTCCTGCATTAAAAAAAGTCCTTAAAGAGAAATACAAATATTATAAAAAGTTCAAACGCTACGGCATGCGTGCTGACGCGCTGTCTATCGATTGTCTTAAAAAGAGAGCTAAGAGGCTGGAAGAAAGCTGTTATAGTAACTACATAACTAGTGTCGAACAATCAATCAAAGAGAATCCGAAGTATTTCTGGTCATTTTTAAAATCACTATCTGCAACAACATCCTTGCCTAATACAATGACTTATGATAATGAAAGCTCTAGCTCAGGGACAGATATCTGCAACTTATTCTCCGAGTACTTTCATTCAACATTTTTGTCTCCAAGTTTATCTGACGTCTCCACGGCTGTTTCCCAACCCACGGTATCTAGTAACGTAGACTGTAACTTATCGAGTATAGAACTAAGTGCCCCTATGATTGAAAATAAGCTTCTGAAGCTTGACAAATCAAAATCTGCAGGCCCAGATTCTATCTCCCCCTTGCTACTAATCAATTGCGCAAGTGAGTTAGCTGCGCCTTTATGCAATATTTTTAGTAAATCTCTTTCGGAGGGTACTGTTCCATCTTTATGGAAATCTGCGTTTATTACACCTGTGCACAAGAAAGGGCCTAAGGATGTAGTTACCAATTATCGACCAATATCAAAGCTTTGCATTATAGCTAAGGTTCTGGAGCAAATCATTTATGAGCAGGTATACAGTTCTATTAAAAATACTCTTCCTAAGTCACAGCATGGATTTCTTAGGGGACGGTCAACTGTCTCAAACTTACTACTATTAAATGAAACACTCACCGAAACTATGGATAGCGGGCATCAGACGGATGTGGTCTATACTGACTATAGTAAAGCATTTGATCGTATAGACCACAAACGTCTGATTTTCAAACTTTTTTCGGTTGGAATCAGGGGCGACCTACTGAGGTGGTTCACCTCCTACATTCACAACAGAAGTCAAGTTGTTGTCCTAGGTAATTATACATCAAGGTGGATGAGCGTTCCTAGTGGTGTTCCTCAAGGTTCACTGCTGGGACCTCTGCTGTTCCTTATTTTTGTCTCCGACATCGATTCATGCTTCATGAACTCAACAGTACTTACGTTCGCAGATGACATGAAAATTTTAAGACCTATCACGTGTTTTGATGATGCATTACTTCTTCAAGACGACCTTAGACGCTTGGATGCCTACTGCACACTAAATAAACTAGATCTGAATGTTGCCAAATGCAATGTTATAACATTTACAAGGAAGAAGAATGTAATCAATTTCAATTATTCACTCAAGGGTCACATTTTACAAAGAGTGAGTGAGATTAGGGACTTGGGTGTAATACACGATTCTAAGCTCATTTTTGATGCACATATATCTTCATCGGTTAAAAAAGCCTCTAAAGCACTCGGATTTCTAATGCGCTCATCAAAGGACTTTAAGAACATTAAAACATTTAAAATTTTGTATAGCACGTTTGTCAGATGTCATCTTGAATACGCCTCACAGGTGTGGAACCCGTCTTACTCTATCTACATTGATAGACTGGAACGCATACAACGCAAGTTTCTGCGCTTTCTCTATTATAAAATGAAAATACCCCATGAAGACTACCATGTGAAGTGTGCCAGGCACCACCTCCTGCCGCTGAATATGAGACGAGACTATGCTGACTTAATTTACTTATCGCGAATCCTCAAATCTTCAATTGATTGCCCTGAATTACTCTCAAAAATCAAATTTTCCACTCCTTCGCGCTTTACAAGAAGCAGTGACTTGTTCTATCTGCCATATTCAAGCACAAATTATCGTCAGCATTCATTTATTTATCGGACCTGCAGGAAATTTAATCTGTTGAGCAAGGATTGCAACCTTGATCTTTTTCATTATTCTACTTCCACCCTTAGAATCAAACTCAATGGCTTATTTTTTTCAAAATAAATTATAGCTACGCGTTTTTATATTGTTTTCCCATTTGGATGTGAATGATTATACTAAATCAAAAGACTGAAGCGAACTGTAAATCAATTATTACTTTGTTTCTTATATTTTGATAATTATGTACCTATAGTACTATTAAATTTGACTTATCTAAGTGCCTATTTTGGAAGCCTAAAGAAATAAGGATATTGACTTACTGATTTACTGATTTAAATTTTATTTTTTTTCAAGATTTCCTTTCTATTTGACTTTTTGGATCATAATGTGAATGTGAGTGACATCTTATCTTGCCTCGATTTCTATAAACTGTCTTCTAGTTCTTTTTTTGTTGTATATAATGCGTCATCGTAATTAGAATAGAGTAGAATATACTATAATAGATAATTACGTAACAACTTTATAGCAAGTAGTGATAACTAGTTTCATTAAGTTCTTTATTTCATTTAGTACCTTTAAGTAAAATTACTATGAATCTATCAGTGGATTCCTTTAAATAGCCTATCAATTTCTACTGTATCGATAACTTAAGTTTAATGTGCTGATGGTTTCCCTAAAATAAATAAATAAATAAATAAATAAATAAACAACGAAAATTATAATCAAGAAATACAAAAAAATACAACTAGTATATACCTACAATTGAAACTATTTAGCTAACTGCATACAGTTGCAAACAGTCTAAAGGTAGCTCAATTGATCCATAAAGAAAATGATTTATCAAGTCAAAATCTGCGAATTTGTTTAGAAATATTTAACTAGTGCCTTTTGTACAAAATCAGTAAGTACTTCAGACAAAACATACAATACAAAATGGGGTGACTAAGGGATCTATCTATTGAGTGAAGTTCATTAGAACTTGTAACTGAAAGCAATGACTAGACTAGGTCCTAAATAATAAAATGTCTTTTTTCAAAAAAGACTATAAGTATTAGAGATGATTTAAAAAATCACAGGCGCTTCTGTGATTTTCTGTGGTGTTAAAGTTGCTAAAAGGGAAAATGAACTTATCTTCTCTATTGATTTTTTTCTGATATCTAAATTAATATTTTCTAATCTAATTAACACACAGTCAACTTTGTGGAATAAATAAACCCAAACATGTCAGATTCAGGATTTTACACCATTCTTAGAATTTGTTTTAATTGCGAGTTTTCAGAACACAAACAAATGAAAATAATTATTATTGTATTTCAGTCAAGATTGAGACAGAATTATGAAATTATTCGCCCTCTCTCGACCTGAAAAATGGTCTTGTTTTTTGTATAATCGAGATAATTAAACATAGAGCTATTTTGCTCTAGAAATTAAGTTTTCCTGTCGTTAAATGACCCATAAGGACCCATAATGGTCCAACAGCTACGCTGTCAATGTCAAAGTCAAAGTGCTTTATTTCCTATAATAGGCCCTACAGGACACTTGGACATATTAGAAAGTTCCATAGTTAATTCTTCTTTTAACAGTCCGATACCACCGACGACGTAAAAATTTAAAATTTGTATAGAACTCAAGCTACACATACATAGTTCCTTGTGCATTCCTTGTTAGAAACCCTTTGACAGCAGACGCCTTCATAGGAGAGCAACAGATAGAAAAACTAGAGTTGTGATCGTCTTTTTTTCCTTTATATTTAATAATTTAATAGTGACCTCATGAGAAAAAACAAAGACTAACGTGCTAGCTTTTAATAATCGACCTTTAAACTTGCTCAAAGCCGTATCTCCCGTCCAAGCATTGGAAATATTACATCGCAAAGTTATTCAATACCTTTGTAGTAGGTATTGTATTTGAGTACCTATTCCGGATTTTACTACTGATATTGTATTGCAAAACTCGATCATACTGTAACGACTTTTCAAATGTATTCAACAAGTTTCTTGTTTGAGCAACTAGCTACTGCCATAGTATTGTTATGTGTTATCTGTGACCTAGGTATATATCCTACCCCAAATGCCTCCAACGTAGAAGGTTGCGGGTTTGAGTCCCGCCTTTAGAAAAATGTTTCGACAAAAATCTGCTAGTTCTAATCAGAGATATTATAATTTAACACCCAGCCATACTTACCCGTGTCTAAAATAGTTTTGATTCCCGCTTTTTATACAAATAAGTTAATCCAAATTACCCATTTGCCAGTTTATGAAAATTTTACTCTTGTGTATTTAAAGTTTGTTTAAAATTGTAATCAACTAAATGTTTCAATTTTTAATTCTACTTAATTAGTTTCCATTCTTTGACTGTAGTTTTCTTTGTCAATAATATACCAATATTTGATGTCATTCCGTTACCACGACAGTGTGTAAACCTGTTGAAACGTCGGGAAAAATAGGTAAATAAACGCGATAAATAGGTAGGTACCTACCCGTACATAAATATATATATATAATAATGTGTTCTGATCGCGTAAGTTTAAATAACTTTAATATTTGATGTGTTAATAAAAACATCTCGCGTTAAATGAAAAATCACGAGTAGGAATAGGAAGGTAAATGCAAGTAAACATTCGAAAGCTCGCATACAACAGCGAAAAGCAAACTGTATTGTTGCTTGCGGCTTGAAAGTCCATTTCCTTTGACATGTTCAATGTGAAAGATTTATTTTTAAATAACTGATGCCTGGGAGAGTATTGTGTGATTGTGTGAGAAGTGTTTTGGAGTCACTTTACTTCTAACCAAAGCTTTGAACCCATCGTTTTCTGTAGGATGTATGTTGATGACCACACAAAAAGAATAATTCTGGCTGATCCACACAGCATCATCTAATTGGGGCTTGATGCTTAGAAGAGCTCGTGATATGAGTAGGTACTAGATTTTATATATGTAGAATAAACCCAGAACCCTGAAATATACTATAATTGTACAAACATTTTGGTTAGGCGGGAATCGAACCCGCAACCTGCTGCGTCGCGGGCGGACCTTCGCCCACCATGCCACACCGGTCGTTAAATAGAAATATGGCGACATATTTCGTTTAGGATATAAATTAACTCCCAAATTCCCAGGAACAAAAAGCCAAAGCATAAATTAATAATGGCTGTGTGGGTTGCCAACGTCTCTTACATAATAATGATAGACAAAAGATTATTCATTAGCACCTACAATAAATTACACGATTAAATGTGCAGCTTTACACGCCTTTCACACGTGTGAGAATAAACTACGACGTATTTTCAAAGAATGGTTATTATTCCAAGTACCTAGTTACATATCACTACATAGTATAAAATAAAGTCGCTTTCTCTATCCCTATGTATGCCTAAATCTTTAAACCTAAGCAACGGATTTTGATGCGGTTTCTTTTAATAAATAGATTTATTCAAGAGGAAGGTTTATACATATAATAAAACCGTGCGAAGCCGGAGCGGGTCGCTAGTTTTTTATAAAATGGGGGCAGGGACAGACACGTAGTGTCAACTTGGCCGTAAAAATATTAGTAACATCAAAGAAGGCAAGTTCAAAGTCAGTCAAAAATCATCGCTGTTTGAAGTGTTTATAGCCTTGTGTAACCATGGATAGTTTTACTAAAATCCTTATACTACTGACTAAATTATATTCATTATAATTTTAAAAATCGAAGTTTGATTATCATCATCATCATCATCATCACCAGCCTATAATAGTCCACTGCTGGACATAGGCCTCTCCTAATGAGCGCCATATATGGCATCATTATGTGGGGGTTATTGCCCATAATCCCTGAATGATGATAATAATAATTATAATTTGATTATAGTTTGATTATAATAATTAAAAATTTCGTTTCGTAACTTAGCAGTGCAGTGCTATCACAATCTTGTTTTTATAAGCACTAGATTCTGTTCTATTTTAATTTAGTTTACTTACATACAATCCTGCAGTGGACTAATATAGGCTGATGATGATGATGATGAATCCTGCATTTGTACTTAAATATGTACCTAAAAATGTTGTTTATGTCATTGTTAAATTGCTTAATTAAGTATAAATTCTTACATAATATTAAATCTTAAACATATACAAAATACTAATCTAACCTGACAGTATCTAAAAACACTCATCTCAGAGTAAAAAAATCTGTTTGGTGCAAAAAGAAATACCGATATAGAAATACCCACGTAGGTAACTATTAATTTAGGTAAACAATTTTTCTCGATCTACAAGTCATTGCTCCTTATCCCCTATTAATCCAAGACTTACAAATTATCCGCAGCTTCAGCGTCAAAGTCAAACCAAAGCCTACGTATTATATCCCCATCAGTACGTTATACTTAGTATAGGTAGGTTGTGTAGCTTTGAGCGTAGGTGCACTTTATACCTTGTTGACTAGCTAGCTAATTACGGGGTACGTAGGCACCCCTAAACAAAGGTACCCCTTTGTTTTATACGGCGTCGGGATAATTGGTTCTGAGGAGTAAGTAAATGTATAGTTTATTAGTTAACACAGCATAGCGTGGCTCTTGATCTAGACTTCATCTTTGGTCTGAAAAGGGAGCTTGATGCTATAAATAAGTTCCGATGGCAAAGGTTGCCTGGAGGAAATCGTGTTTAAGCGATAAGAGCACCCATTGTAGGTACTTGTCTTAACAAAGCGGTGGCTTTTTTACCGACTTAAAAATGGAAGAGGTTCACAATTCGACTAAAGATATTGATTTCAATGTGTAGGTACGTCATAATTTTTTTGGGGTGAACCGATTGTGACGATTTTATTTGAAAGCGTGACTTTCGTTCATGTGGTCCTATATAGAGGTACATTTCTTTTTAGGTTGAATTAAAATATTATTAAATATTGTTTTTCTGGTGTATGTACAAAAAGCATCATTGTATTTTATTGTAAAATTTATTAAAAACCTTAAAATTAGGTAACATTTATTAATTTTTTTTAACTTAAATATTGGCTACTATTCAAACAAAAATAGATATTTAGTATCCTAATAAAATGGCGAATACGTTTACAACAACAATGCAACCAGAAAAAAGCTCATGCATGAAAAAAAACTTTAAAATAACATTTTATTTGAAGTATTCACCTAAAAACTCGGGTAGGTAATTATCAGAACCTACAACCCTAGCTCAAATCATATATACGTACACTCCAGTAAACTCCACTGGCTACAAACTTTTCTCATACCAGCCATAATAATATGTATTGTATCAAGTACCTATATCAGTTACCGAGTGAGTTGAGTACCCATAAGTAACAGACTCCAAAAATGTATGCTCCTTTTTCACTCAAAAACTACAGAACGGATTAAGCTGAAATTTTGAATGGACGTAGTTTTAGCCTTGGAATAACACATAGGCCATAAATCCCCATAAATCAGTTCCCATGAGATAATTATAGCCTTGTTTCGTTTCCATAGAAAAATCACGTGCGTAGCCGCGGGTTTCGTAGTGGGCTAGTTTCAAATAAATGTGATTTGAGAAAGAATTTCGTATAACAAGGACAGAAACAACGAACTCTTCTGCAACATAAAACTAAGATCACTCAAGCTATTTTATTAATAACCAGCCTGCCTGTTTCTGACTGTAGTAACTCAATCCAAGGAAAGGACAATCATTCACACCCAAAAGGGTCAGATTCTAACTCAAAGGGTTCGAGCTCGTCACATTTGTCTTGCTGTCTGATTGTAATAAGATGAAGGTATGTAATAGGACTTTATGAATAGTCGCCGGAAAATCAAGGTGGTTTGTATAACAGGGCGATCATTGAGCTTTGTTTAGTTAGGTAAAATTGGAAACAAGATAGATACCTAGATCATACTTTTATTGCATCATAGGAACTCAAAACCTCTTCAAGCTACGAGTATGAGAGTAGGTACTCGTAGATGAATTTAGGTACAGCTACAATTCACACAGAGCTTGTGTTATTATGACTGAATTTAAAATATCGATAGATTTTTTTATTATACAAAACGCAGAGACCTGGAATAAATAATTATACAAACATTAGTCCCAAGGCATAAAAGGCATTATCATCATCATCAGTCCACAGCTGGACATAGGCCTCCCTTTTATGAGCGCCATAGCGTCTTCGGCTCGCTTCGTAAAAAGCATAAAGCAAATAAAAAAATACAGTCAAATTAAGATTTTTTTTTTGAAGTCGATTGAAAAGAGACAGGCCAAATAAAACAGCGGCATGTAATTATTGCTTGATACTTTTCCTCGTTTAATTTTGCGTTTGGTCAATAATTTCTATTGGTTTTTGAGTAAAAAAAGGGTAAAGTCACGAAGCGGGGTTGTGACTCAAAACCAGTTGAATTTTAGAGATGTTCTCTTTTATTTTGTGTGTTTAGGCGATTTCAGGATCCACAGCATCGCAGTTAAAACTTTGTGTTGTATTTTTAAGCTGAAGGTTTTAATTTTTTGTAGGATGATTTGATTCCCGCTCCAAGACAAAATTAAATGATTTGTGATATGAAAAATCCGCGTCCAGGTGTTGTTAAATACTGCTTTTACATTAAAACTCAAATTCAAATTTGAATTCGTCTATCGCTAATGTTTTTTTTTTAAATCGATGCAAAGTTGAACTTCTTGACTACATGTTTTTAATTTTTTATCTTTTTGAGCTTATATTTGCTCTCGTCTTTTTTTATTATAAATAACTGACTTCAATAGACGAAATCTACATCTGGGACCAATCCCAAAAATTTATTATTAAAACATGTTCAAAAAAATTGTAGGGGTAAAGATTTAAACTTTCGTAAAATCTTAAAAACAATACAAAATACTTGTGTAAATACTTAAAAAAACGTGAACAGTTATGGCCTTCTCCTTAAAATTGTATTTTATATAAAGGTCCACCCACACACCCACTGAGTTCGTCCAACCCTTTACCCAATACCAAGTATAAGTACCTTTGAATAACACTTATAAGCTCTTTACATTGATACTTAGCGTAAATATAATTTAAATAAATTATTTGTGGTCTATTTCTCTCTGCTTGCTTTTAAGGGTATGAGATGCTGTGAACTATCCAATTTTAACACTTTTCTCGGACCTGAGTGCTTTCGTACTTCATACAATAAAATGCCCGAAGTACTTACCTATGGCATTAGAAATACCATACTGCACTTTACTTCCATTAAAGCAAGATACACCCCCACTTCGTTTTATTCTCCACCTCACTCAGATTAATGGTGGCTGATGGAACACAATGGTACAGGTACATACTGGTGTACAAATGCATACTGTGTCCTGTCAGTAGACTGACAGATGGGTGAAAAAGAAACGTTACCTAGTTTACACGTGTATGGATGACCTGAGGGACTAAAGAACGTAACATTAGATTAACGATATTAGAAAAATGTTGGACTTTTTAAATATATTTGAGATAATAGCGACCCGCTCCGGCTTCACACGGTTTTATTATACGTATAAACCTTCCTCTTGAAACACTCTAAATCTATTAGAAAAACCGCGCCAAAATCCGTTGCGTATAGGTTTAAAGATTTAAGCATACATAGAGACTTATGGATAGAGAAAGCGACTTTGTTTTATAATATGTACATAGTGAAGTTTACGATCATATTTTATACCTAGTTTTGAAGACCCTTCAACACTCCGTTTTAGATTAAATAAACTCTAGTATCACCGGCTAGACGTAACATGGTGTTTTTAGAATGTAAGTGCTGATTCGACGCTACTCTGGTGGCGCATATAAATATGTATCTGAGCGAAAGAGAAAAAGATTTCCTCCAAATAGGCATGACCTGTTTTCATTATTTTAATTAATTCCTCTAGACAACAAAGATATCCGAAAACGTTCCCAAATCATGAGTAGCTATCTTATCATAACAGTGAGATTGAAAATGTTACAAACAAAGCTAATAGCTTTGTTCCTATAAGTTTTCTTTTTATTCTTTTCTATTCCGCTACGGTAAAATAAATAACAATTTACGAGTCGCTCATGTTCTAAGACTCGCTAATTAATTAATGTATCATGATTTTAATGAAAACTTGCCATCACTGACTACCTTAACTCGCAAAATTGAAAGTTATGCTTTCGCCTTTTTTACATCTTACTTTTTTCTCGGTCAACCGATTTTGAAAATTCTTTTTTATTTGAAAGCTTTTCGTGTGGTCCCATACAATTTGATCAATATCTGACAGTAGTTTATGAGTTATTAAAATAACATCTAGTATTTACACTGCCAAAAGGCAGAGTGTCCAGAATTCTGGCGGTATTGCCACGTTGAATGGCAATCCTGATTCATTGACCGAAATATTAGCCAGCATTCCGATCACGATTTGGACTCTTTTTTCAAGATTTTGACTTTATAAACAGAGTATGCCCCAGGGCCCTAAGGACCAAGGGTTTCCACTCCAAACGGCTCAAATAGGTAACCTTGGTTTGAGGGACTCCGCTGATGATGCTACGGAGCCCGCCCTTGCTGATGTCCCTACCAGATGTGAAGTCGCTATGAGTTTTTATTGACTTTTCTCGTACATATAGCAATGCTTGACTCCACTTATATTTTGAGGCCGCAAATTGAAATTCCATTGATACTAAATACCCATTCGCAAATGACATGACACCAAAAGTTTTAATCCAGATCTATTAAATTTACCCCTAAATAACCCTTATCTGTACCATTAGAGTAACAAGTAAACCACCCCATTAGGGTACAACAAACACCATCTTTAAATAAGTTTAACCTGTGTTTATAGTCGTTAAACTGTAATTGGTGCTTTGATAATGGGTTTCGCACTTATTTCCCCAAAGACCCTCGATTAGTACATAGTTACGACTAATTAAGTTTATTTTAGATACTTATGATAACCTTAGGTACTAAAATAGGTAGGTACCTAAATTAATTCAATCTATTTATGAATTTTGTACACGACCGTAAATTCTAGCCAAAAACTTTCGAAAAAACATTTATTTCCTTTATTTATGCACTATATATATTTATACGCCGTGTGGTGCCGGCTTAGAATAGCACTACCCCAACTCGTCCCGTGGGTGTCGTAAGAGGCGACTAAGGGATATACGGGGGGGTGGGCAGCAGCACCCCTCTAGAACAACCCCACCATCAAACTGCGATCCCCAACCCGCATGCCCAGCGTGGGGATTATGGGCATTACCCCTTAATGATAAGTACAGCCAAAACACGGCCCCTAGTTCCCGGCCGCCTCGCTATTCCTGGCCATGGTAGCGGTCATGGTAACGGCGGGGCAGGGGGTGCTAAGAATCACCGGTATTCAGGCTACCACACGCTTACTAAAATGACCCTGGCAACGTTTAACGGACGCACTCTGAGGCTTGACCATCATCTAGCGCAGTTGGAAGTGGAGTTAGAGAACATTAAATGGCATGTTCTCGGGTTATGTGAAGTCCGTAGAGAGGGGGAGGACACCGTAACCCTAGACTCAGGCCATCTTCTCTACTTTCGTGAGGGTGATAAAACATCCCAGGGTGGAGTAGGTTTCCTCGTCAATAAGGCCCTCTCTAGCAACGTTCAAGAAATCTCCAGTGTGTCGACCAGGGTAGCGTACCTGATCCTTCGGCTTTCCAAGCGGTATAGCATGAAGGTAATTCAGGTCTACGCACCGACCTCGGCACACTCGGATGATGAAGTGGAGGATATGTACGAAGACATATCCAAAGCCTTACACAACACCACCAAGGCTCACTTCAACGTTGTTATGGGGGACTTTAACGGCAAGGTGGGAATCCAGACTGGCAATGAATCCCGAATAGGCCCGCATGGTTATGGAATCAGGAATCACAGGGGGCAAATGCTTGTCAACTTCCTTGAGAAAGAGGGACTGTTCTTAATGAACTCCTTCTTTAAGAAACAGCCTCAAAGGAAGTGGACGTGGCAAAGCCCCGACACTGTGACTAAAAATGAGATCGACTTCATCATGACGGATAGCAAGCACATATTCAGAGATGTCTCAGTGATCAACAGGTTCAATACCGGATCTGATCACCGAATGCTCCGAGGCACTCTGAATATCAACTTGAAGCTTGAAAGACACCGTCTGATGAAGTCCACGCTCCGACCAAATCCAATCCAAATCATGGCGGGCACCGAGAAGTTCGAGCAGCTACTCGGAAACAGATTTGCTGCCTTGGAACCCACTGATGACGCTGACGAGAGCCTACACAATCTGGTCGAAACGTTGAGGGATGAGGGCATCAAGTTCTGCAAAAAACAGCGAACTGGCAAGAAGTCCAAACTCTCGGATGAGACTCTGGATCAGATGACAAGAAGACGGGAAACCACCCAAGTGTCTTCGGCAGAGAGGTCAGACCTGAACAAGCGAATTGCGAAGATGGTACGGCGCGACCTTCGGAGCTCCAACACACGCCTCATTGAAGAGGCGATAGAGCGAAACCGAGGGTCCAAAGTATTCACTCAGCAGCTTGGCAGGAGCCACCTGACGAAGCTTAAAACGCACGATGGGAGGACCGTACTGTCGAAACCGGAGATTTCAGCCGAGATAGAGGATTTTTATGGCCGTCTGTACACTGCACATGCCCCTCGTTCCCGACGAGACGACCTTGATTCTAGAGCCACCCTGACACGCCACTACACCGACGAACTGCCAGACATCAGTCAAGACGAAATCGTGTTAGCTTTGAGGCAGCTTAAAAATGGAAAAGCCCCCGGTGAGGACGGTATAACTTCAGAGCTTCTGAAGGCAGGAGGAGCCTCCGTTATACAGGAGCTACAACACCTCTTCAATACCGTCCTCCACAGTGGGAGAACTCCTAAGATGTGGAGCAGGAGTTTGGTGGTGCTCTTTTTTAAGAAGGGTGATAAAACTCTCCTTAAAAATTACAGACCCATCACACTCCTGAGCCACATCTATAAGCTGTTCTCACGAGTGATCACGAATCGTCTCGCCAGGAGACTTGACGAGTTCCAGCCACCGGAACAGGCCGGGTTCCGCGGAGGATATGGCACCATAGACCACATACACACAGTGAGGCAGATTATACAGAAGTCCGAAGAGTATAATCAGCCCCTGTGTCTCGCTTTTGTGGACTATGAGAAAGCCTTTGACTCCGTTGAAACCTGGGCTGTTCTGGAATCCTTACAGCGATGCCAAGTAGACTATCGTTACATCGAAGTGCTGAGGTGTCTCTATGAAGCTGCCACTATGAGTGTCCAAGTACAGGACCAGCAGTCTAAACCTATCCAATTGCGCAGAGGAGTGAGACAGGGGGATGTCATATCCCCGAAACTGTTCACGAGCGCATTGGAAGATATGTTTAAGACGCTGGACTGGAAAGGTAAGGGCATTAACATAAACGGCGATTAGATCTCACACCTTCGATTCGCTGATGACATAGTCGTAATGGCGGAGTCGCTAGAGGAGCTGACCCACATGCTGGACGGCCTAGCTTCAGCCTCGCGATGTATCGGTCTTGGCATGAATTTGGATAAAACCAAAGTCATGATCAATGGCCACATTGTTCCGGGACCGATAGTCGTTGATGGTCACCTTCTTGAAATTGTTTCCGAGTATACTTACCTTGGGCAGATTGTACAGCTAGGTAAAAACAATTTTGAGAAGGAGGCCAAGAGGAGGATCCAGCTAGGCTGGGCAGCATTTGGGAAACTACGTCAAGTCTTCTCTTCATCCATACCGCAATGTTTGAAAACGAAAGTTTTCAATCAGTGCGTCCTACCCGTAATGACCTACGGAGCAGAGACGTGGACACTCACGGTAGGGCTGGTCCACCAGTTCAAAGTCGCCCAGCGAGCTATGGAAAGAGCTATGCTCGGAGTCTCTCTGAAGGATAGAATTCGTAACGAATACATCCGACAGAGAACCAAAGTTATCGACATAGCTCAAAGAATTAGCAAGCTGAAGTGGCAATGGGCCGGCCATATCTCGCGAAGAACCGACAACCGTTGGGGTAAACGTGTTCTTGAGTGGAGACCGCGACTCGGTAAACGTAGCGTAGGACGCCCTCCGGCCAGGTGGGATGACGATCTGCGAAAGACTGCTGGCAGATGCTGGATGCGTCAAGCTGAAGACAGGGCGCAATGGCGCTCATTGGGGGAGGCCTATGTCCAGCAGTGGACTAATATAGGTTGATGATGATGATGATGATGATGATATATTTATACACTGTATAGATAAAGGTATTTGCCAATTTTGCCAATGTATATTTTATCCAAGTACTTACCTACTTATGTAATTAGTAATTTAATAGACATAAGGAAATGACAAGTAACATAAAAAACGTTATCAATAAACTGAACTGAACTGAACTAAAAGTTAAACATTCTTTAGTTTTTACGTGAAATCCAAATTTTCGCATTTGTAATAGGTATTATTAAGATTAAGGATTTTATCCATTTCAATCAACAATTCAACAGTTCAGTTGTAAAGCATTTAAATAAAATTATAATGGTGGACACTCCACACAGCATCATCTAGCCCCAAGCTAAGCAGAGCTAGTCATATCTAAGCTAGTCGTATCTAATATTTGCTATCTATTTTATAATAACAAAGAAAATTACAAGCAAGGTTAGTATTTAAAGTTGAAACCATTGAGCTAACTGCAGATGGTTGCAAACAGTCTAAAGGTAGCTCAATTGATCCATGTTAATACCAGTCGGAAGCGTCCCCAAGACACTGGCTGCATTACCACGCTGTATGGCAATGCTGATGCGCTGAGCCAGATATTCAATAAGATACTTTATACAAATAATATACTACACAGATAGATATTCAAATAGTTTTCAGTACAATACAAGCAGACGTCTACATATGTTTGAACTAGAATCAAAGAGCCCGCATCAATCTCAATGTTTGAAGCATATCATTACTTCTAGACTTTGGAGACATCAGATAAAGGGTCATTACTCTAGCTAGCCTTCTTCATCACCATTTTCAATTTAGAGCGGAATCAGCATAAGAGCAAACGTGGCGGCTGTTGTATGTGTCCGAATGTGATACCAGTACCTACCTCTACCATGAGTTTTGACATTTTAATCGCCTGACTTTACTATAGTAGTTACGTAAATAAGCAGATAGCTTTTTTACGCGCATTTTTAGTACCAAACTATCCGCAAGAGGCGTTGTTCAAGTTTCATACATTTTTAACTACAGCTAGCGAGTATTGTAAACAAGAACTCATGGTAGGCGTACTGACTCCGAAAAGCTTACGAATACGAATCACTTAACAAACAATGCTTCCTACAAAGAATCACTCAACGCTGAAGCCATTCGTACCTACTCAAATAACGAAAACTAATGATCACCAATACAAAATAATCACTAAACAACGAATCCACGCTTCCAAATGCGAGTTGTATCCTATTGATATGAAAGACTACACATCCGGCCCAGCCACAGATTCTGTGTGTGGCGGCTTTTAACTACCACGCGTTGCCAGCCTCTTCTATCTTATAATGCGTCCCTATGCTCCTGTTCCTGTTACAAACGGTATTACACTACACGTTATTCAGGGCCCGGTAGTTAGGGCGATTAGGGAGCAAGGCTTGCCAGGTGCGTCCCTTAGGGACCCTAAATCTTATTACACCACTCTTAGTTAGGGTTAGGATCCCTGAATAACGTGTAGTGTAAAACCACTTTAAGGTGATCGTCCTCGTTCCCAGGAACTCCCAGCAGCGATGCGCAGCGCGACTACAAGGACCAGACTCTCGAACTGCTTCGTCTCCTGGCCTCGAGGCCCCTGGTGCCGGCGCCGTACGGGCGCTGGGAGCCCAAACCTCCAGAAATGGACTGGAGGACTTCCCTCGACGAAGCTGATGATGACTTCAAGTAAGATTTACTTATAAACTCTATGATTATGATTATAATTATTTATAAACGAATTTTATGACGTGACCAAGTGTCCTGTAAGGTTTTAAGGAAATAAAGCATTTTGACCATTGAATATTGACTATGGCGCTCATTAGGGGAGGCCTATGTCCAGCTGTGTGTGGACTAGTATAGGCTTATGATGATGATACTTCGAATACGATTTAATATAAGCACCTACCATAACTTTATTAACAACGAAATTACATACAATAATAATGTCATTTATTGGCAAAGATGATAATTGATGATAATTAAACTAAATTCCTATTTTTCTTTTCTTTAATTCTTACTAGATGCGCCCCCGCGGCTTCGCCCGCGAACCAGAGTTTTTTTTCGTACAAATTCAGAAAAAATTGCACACCCCTAGGGGTTATTGTGTAAAAATAAAAAATACGTGTTTAATTATTCACTTCATAGTTTATTTATGCCGAGTTTGAGTTAATCGAACCAAGAAAAAAATATTTTCCATACAAACTTAACCCTATTTAACCCCCTCAGAGGTTAAAATTTACAAATTTTGATAGCCTATGTCCTATTCTAGGTTCTAAACTATCTAAATACTAAATTTCATTTAAATAACTTAAGTAGTTACAAAGATTACTTAAAACCACAGCTTATAACAAACATTCACACAGACTTTCCCATTTATTATAATACTAGCGACCCGCCCCGGCTTCAGACGGTTTTTTTTACGTATAAACCTTCCTCTTGAATCACTCTATCTATTAAAAAAAAACCGCATCAAAATCCGTTGCGTAGTTTTAAAGATTTAAGCATTCAAAGGGACATAAGGACATAGGGACAGAAAAAGCGACTTTGTTTTATACTATGTACTGATGTAGTGATTTATTGGTCTCCAGGTCGAGCTCCAAGCGTTCAGCGGTGGCCACGGCCCTCAACTCCGGTCGCAGACGGCGCCAGCCCACGCCGGCGCTCGGTAAGGAAGGGATCACGAGACATGTGGGAGTGGGTAAGGAATCACATGGGCCACTCGCTATTTGGACCAGGGCTGTTGGGAGTATCAGCATTGATTTAAACATCGGCATCCGCATTGATCGATGCTTGTTTTCAATGCTAATGTTTGAGTCGCGACATGACACGAAGGGGCGGGGCTTAAAACGGTCGGCTTGTATAGGGTCCTGAAAAACAGTTTTTTTTTTTGGATTCAGTACACAAAGTGTGTTCCCTGTGCTGCCTTTTGTGTACTGTACCCTGAAAAATGCATGATTTTTTCGAGACTTGGTTTCTATAGGAAGAACCTCCTACATTAAATTAGTGTAGAACACTCGGTTAGCGAGCCCGACACGCATTTGGTCAAAATCAGCATCAGCATCTGTTGGTATCAAGATCAAAAATCAGTATCCGCTGATGAGTCAAAAAACGGCATCAGCAACAACCCTGATTTGGACCACCAAGACTCTTTCCGCTGGGGTAAACGTGATCTTGAATGGAGACCGCGACTCGGGAAACGTAGTTGCATTGGCCGTAAAAATATTAGTAACATCAAAGAAGGCAAGTTCAAAGTCAGTCAAAAATCATCGCTGTTTGAAGTGTTTATAGCCTTGTGTAACCATGGATAGTTTTACTAAAATCCTTATACTACTGACTAAATTATATTCATTATAATTTTAAAAATCGAAGTTTGATTATCATCATCATCATCATCATCACCAGCCTATAATAGTCCACTGCTGGACATAGGCCTCTCCTAATGAGCGCCATATATGGCATCATTATGTGGGGGTTATTGCCCATAATCCCTGAATGATGATAATAATAATTATAATTTGATTATAGTTTGATTATAATAATTAAAAATTTCGTTTCGTAACTTAGCAGTGCAGTGCTATCACAATCTTGTTTTTATAAGCACTAGATTCTGTTCTATTTTAATTTAGTTTACTTACATACAATCCTGCAGTGGACTAATATAGGCTGATGATGATGATGATGAATCCTGCATTTGTACTTAAATATGTACCTAAAAATGTTGTTTATGTCATTGTTAAATTGCTTAATTAAGTATAAATTCTTACATAATATTAAATCTTAAACATATACAAAATACTAATCTAACCTGACAGTATCTAAAAACACTCATCTCAGAGTAAAAAAATCTGTTTGGTGCAAAAAGAAATACCGATATAGAAATACCCACGTAGGTAACTATTAATTTAGGTAAACAATTTTTCTCGATCTACAAGTCATTGCTCCTTATCCCCTATTAATCCAAGACTTACAAATTATCCGCAGCTTCAGCGTCAAAGTCAAACCAAAGCCTACGTATTATATCCCCATCAGTACGTTATACTTAGTATAGGTAGGTTGTGTAGCTTTGAGCGTAGGTGCACTTTATACCTTGTTGACTAGCTAGCTAATTACGGGGTACGTAGGCACCCCTAAACAAAGGTACCCCTTTGTTTTATACGGCGTCGGGATAATTGGTTCTGAGGAGTAAGTAAATGTATAGTTTATTAGTTAACACAGCATAGCGTGGCTCTTGATCTAGACTTCATCTTTGGTCTGAAAAGGGAGCTTGATGCTATAAATAAGTTCCGATGGCAAAGGTTGCCTGGAGGAAATCGTGTTTAAGCGATAAGAGCACCCATTGTAGGTACTTGTCTTAACAAAGCGGTGGCTTTTTTACCGACTTAAAAATGGAAGAGGTTCACAATTCGACTAAAGATATTGATTTCAATGTGTAGGTACGTCATAATTTTTTTGGGGTGAACCGATTGTGACGATTTTATTTGAAAGCGTGACTTTCGTTCATGTGGTCCTATATAGAGGTACATTTCTTTTTAGGTTGAATTAAAATATTATTAAATATTGTTTTTCTGGTGTATGTACAAAAAGCATCATTGTATTTTATTGTAAAATTTATTAAAAACCTTAAAATTAGGTAACATTTATTAATTTTTTTTAACTTAAATATTGGCTACTATTCAAACAAAAATAGATATTTAGTATCCTAATAAAATGGCGAATACGTTTACAACAACAATGCAACCAGAAAAAAGCTCATGCATGAAAAAAAACTTTAAAATAACATTTTATTTGAAGTATTCACCTAAAAACTCGGGTAGGTAATTATCAGAACCTACAACCCTAGCTCAAATCATATATACGTACACTCCAGTAAACTCCACTGGCTACAAACTTTTCTCATACCAGCCATAATAATATGTATTGTATCAAGTACCTATATCAGTTACCGAGTGAGTTGAGTACCCATAAGTAACAGACTCCAAAAATGTATGCTCCTTTTTCACTCAAAAACTACAGAACGGATTAAGCTGAAATTTTGAATGGACGTAGTTTTAGCCTTGGAATAACACATAGGCCATAAATCCCCATAAATCAGTTCCCATGAGATAATTATAGCCTTGTTTCGTTTCCATAGAAAAATCACGTGCGTAGCCGCGGGTTTCGTAGTGGGCTAGTTTCAAATAAATGTGATTTGAGAAAGAATTTCGTATAACAAGGACAGAAACAACGAACTCTTCTGCAACATAAAACTAAGATCACTCAAGCTATTTTATTAATAACCAGCCTGCCTGTTTCTGACTGTAGTAACTCAATCCAAGGAAAGGACAATCATTCACACCCAAAAGGGTCAGATTCTAACTCAAAGGGTTCGAGCTCGTCACATTTGTCTTGCTGTCTGATTGTAATAAGATGAAGGTATGTAATAGGACTTTATGAATAGTCGCCGGAAAATCAAGGTGGTTTGTATAACAGGGCGATCATTGAGCTTTGTTTAGTTAGGTAAAATTGGAAACAAGATAGATACCTAGATCATACTTTTATTGCATCATAGGAACTCAAAACCTCTTCAAGCTACGAGTATGAGAGTAGGTACTCGTAGATGAATTTAGGTACAGCTACAATTCACACAGAGCTTGTGTTATTATGACTGAATTTAAAATATCGATAGATTTTTTTATTATACAAAACGCAGAGACCTGGAATAAATAATTATACAAACATTAGTCCCAAGGCATAAAAGGCATTATCATCATCATCAGTCCACAGCTGGACATAGGCCTCCCTTTTATGAGCGCCATAGCGTCTTCGGCTCGCTTCGTAAAAAGCATAAAGCAAATAAAAAAATACAGTCAAATTAAGATTTTTTTTTTGAAGTCGATTGAAAAGAGACAGGCCAAATAAAACAGCGGCATGTAATTATTGCTTGATACTTTTCCTCGTTTAATTTTGCGTTTGGTCAATAATTTCTATTGGTTTTTGAGTAAAAAAAGGGTAAAGTCACGAAGCGGGGTTGTGACTCAAAACCAGTTGAATTTTAGAGATGTTCTCTTTTATTTTGTGTGTTTAGGCGATTTCAGGATCCACAGCATCGCAGTTAAAACTTTGTGTTGTATTTTTAAGCTGAAGGTTTTAATTTTTTGTAGGATGATTTGATTCCCGCTCCAAGACAAAATTAAATGATTTGTGATATGAAAAATCCGCGTCCAGGTGTTGTTAAATACTGCTTTTACATTAAAACTCAAATTCAAATTTGAATTCGTCTATCGCTAATGTTTTTTTTTTAAATCGATGCAAAGTTGAACTTCTTGACTACATGTTTTTAATTTTTTATCTTTTTGAGCTTATATTTGCTCTCGTCTTTTTTTATTATAAATAACTGACTTCAATAGACGAAATCTACATCTGGGACCAATCCCAAAAATTTATTATTAAAACATGTTCAAAAAAATTGTAGGGGTAAAGATTTAAACTTTCGTAAAATCTTAAAAACAATACAAAATACTTGTGTAAATACTTAAAAAAACGTGAACAGTTATGGCCTTCTCCTTAAAATTGTATTTTATATAAAGGTCCACCCACACACCCACTGAGTTCGTCCAACCCTTTACCCAATACCAAGTATAAGTACCTTTGAATAACACTTATAAGCTCTTTACATTGATACTTAGCGTAAATATAATTTAAATAAATTATTTGTGGTCTATTTCTCTCTGCTTGCTTTTAAGGGTATGAGATGCTGTGAACTATCCAATTTTAACACTTTTCTCGGACCTGAGTGCTTTCGTACTTCATACAATAAAATGCCCGAAGTACTTACCTATGGCATTAGAAATACCATACTGCACTTTACTTCCATTAAAGCAAGATACACCCCCACTTCGTTTTATTCTCCACCTCACTCAGATTAATGGTGGCTGATGGAACACAATGGTACAGGTACATACTGGTGTACAAATGCATACTGTGTCCTGTCAGTAGACTGACAGATGGGTGAAAAAGAAACGTTACCTAGTTTACACGTGTATGGATGACCTGAGGGACTAAAGAACGTAACATTAGATTAACGATATTAGAAAAATGTTGGACTTTTTAAATATATTTGAGATAATAGCGACCCGCTCCGGCTTCACACGGTTTTATTATACGTATAAACCTTCCTCTTGAAACACTCTAAATCTATTAGAAAAACCGCGCCAAAATCCGTTGCGTATAGGTTTAAAGATTTAAGCATACATAGAGACTTATGGATAGAGAAAGCGACTTTGTTTTATAATATGTACATAGTGAAGTTTACGATCATATTTTATACCTAGTTTTGAAGACCCTTCAACACTCCGTTTTAGATTAAATAAACTCTAGTATCACCGGCTAGACGTAACATGGTGTTTTTAGAATGTAAGTGCTGACTCGACGCTACTCTGGTGGCGCATATAAATATGTATCTGAGCGAAAGAGAAAAAGATTTCCTCCAAATAGGCATGACCTGTTTTCATTATTTTAATTAATTCCTCTAGACAACAAAGATATCCGAAAACGTTCCCAAATCATGAGTAGCTATCTTATCATAACAGTGAGATTGAAAATGTTACAAACAAAGCTAATAGCTTTGTTCCTATAAGTTTTCTTTTTATTCTTTTCTATTCCGCTACGGTAAAATAAATAACAATTTACGAGTCGCTCATGTTCTAAGACTCGCTAATTAATTAATGTATCATGATTTTAATGAAAACTTGCCATCACTGACTACCTTAACTCGCAAAATTGAAAGTTATGCTTTCGCCTTTTTTACATCTTACTTTTTTCTCGGTCAACCGATTTTGAAAATTCTTTTTTATTTGAAAGCTTTTCGTGTGGTCCCATACAATTTGATCAATATCTGACAGTAGTTTATGAGTTATTAAAATAACATCTAGTATTTACACTGCCAAAAGGCAGAGTGTCCAGAATTCTGGCGGTATTGCCACGTTGAATGGCAATCCTGATTCATTGACCGAAATATTAGCCAGCATTCCGATCACGATTTGGACTCTTTTTTCAAGATTTTGACTTTATAAACAGAGTATGCCCCAGGGCCCTAAGGACCAAGGGTTTCCACTCCAAACGGCTCAAATAGGTAACCTTGGTTTGAGGGACTCCGCTGATGATGCTACGGAGCCCGCCCTTGCTGATGTCCCTACCAGATGTGAAGTCGCTATGAGTTTTTATTGACTTTTCTCGTACATATAGCAATGCTTGACTCCACTTATATTTTGAGGCCGCAAATTGAAATTCCATTGATACTAAATACCCATTCGCAAATGACATGACACCAAAAGTTTTAATCCAGATCTATTAAATTTACCCCTAAATAACCCTTATCTGTACCATTAGAGTAACAAGTAAACCACCCCATTAGGGTACAACAAACACCATCTTTAAATAAGTTTAACCTGTGTTTATAGTCGTTAAACTGTAATTGGTGCTTTGATAATGGGTTTCGCACTTATTTCCCCAAAGACCCTCGATTAGTACATAGTTACGACTAATTAAGTTTATTTTAGATACTTATGATAACCTTAGGTACTAAAATAGGTAGGTACCTAAATTAATTCAATCTATTTATGAATTTTGTACACGACCGTAAATTCTAGCCAAAAACTTTCGAAAAAACATTTATTTCCTTTATTTATGCACTATATATATTTATACGCCGTGTGGTGCCGGCTTAGAATAGCACTACCCCAACTCGTCCCGTGGGTGTCGTAAGAGGCGACTAAGGGATATACGGGGGGGTGGGCAGCAGCACCCCTCTAGAACAACCCCACCATCAAACTGCGATCCCCAACCCGCATGCCCAGCGTGGGGATTATGGGCATTACCCCTTAATGATAAGTACAGCCAAAACACGGCCCCTAGTTCCCGGCCGCCTCGCTATTCCTGGCCATGGTAGCGGTCATGGTAACGGCGGGGCAGGGGGTGCTAAGAATCACCGGTATTCAGGCTACCACACGCTTACTAAAATGACCCTGGCAACGTTTAACGGACGCACTCTGAGGCTTGACCATCATCTAGCGCAGTTGGAAGTGGAGTTAGAGAACATTAAATGGCATGTTCTCGGGTTATGTGAAGTCCGTAGAGAGGGGGAGGACACCGTAACCCTAGACTCAGGCCATCTTCTCTACTTTCGTGAGGGTGATAAAACATCCCAGGGTGGAGTAGGTTTCCTCGTCAATAAGGCCCTCTCTAGCAACGTTCAAGAAATCTCCAGTGTGTCGACCAGGGTAGCGTACCTGATCCTTCGGCTTTCCAAGCGGTATAGCATGAAGGTAATTCAGGTCTACGCACCGACCTCGGCACACTCGGATGATGAAGTGGAGGATATGTACGAAGACATATCCAAAGCCTTACACAACACCACCAAGGCTCACTTCAACGTTGTTATGGGGGACTTTAACGGCAAGGTGGGAATCCAGACTGGCAATGAATCCCGAATAGGCCCGCATGGTTATGGAATCAGGAATCACAGGGGGCAAATGCTTGTCAACTTCCTTGAGAAAGAGGGACTGTTCTTAATGAACTCCTTCTTTAAGAAACAGCCTCAAAGGAAGTGGACGTGGCAAAGCCCCGACACTGTGACTAAAAATGAGATCGACTTCATCATGACGGATAGCAAGCACATATTCAGAGATGTCTCAGTGATCAACAGGTTCAATACCGGATCTGATCACCGAATGCTCCGAGGCACTCTGAATATCAACTTGAAGCTTGAAAGACACCGTCTGATGAAGTCCACGCTCCGACCAAATCCAATCCAAATCATGGCGGGCACCGAGAAGTTCGAGCAGCTACTCGGAAACAGATTTGCTGCCTTGGAACCCACTGATGACGCTGACGAGAGCCTACACAATCTGGTCGAAACGTTGAGGGATGAGGGCATCAAGTTCTGCAAAAAACAGCGAACTGGCAAGAAGTCCAAACTCTCGGATGAGACTCTGGATCAGATGACAAGAAGACGGGAAACCACCCAAGTGTCTTCGGCAGAGAGGTCAGACCTGAACAAGCGAATTGCGAAGATGGTACGGCGCGACCTTCGGAGCTCCAACACACGCCTCATTGAAGAGGCGATAGAGCGAAACCGAGGGTCCAAAGTATTCACTCAGCAGCTTGGCAGGAGCCACCTGACGAAGCTTAAAACGCACGATGGGAGGACCGTACTGTCGAAACCGGAGATTTCAGCCGAGATAGAGGATTTTTATGGCCGTCTGTACACTGCACATGCCCCTCGTTCCCGACGAGACGACCTTGATTCTAGAGCCACCCTGACACGCCACTACACCGACGAACTGCCAGACATCAGTCAAGACGAAATCGTGTTAGCTTTGAGGCAGCTTAAAAATGGAAAAGCCCCCGGTGAGGACGGTATAACTTCAGAGCTTCTGAAGGCAGGAGGAGCCTCCGTTATACAGGAGCTACAACACCTCTTCAATACCGTCCTCCACAGTGGGAGAACTCCTAAGATGTGGAGCAGGAGTTTGGTGGTGCTCTTTTTTAAGAAGGGTGATAAAACTCTCCTTAAAAATTACAGACCCATCACACTCCTGAGCCACATCTATAAGCTGTTCTCACGAGTGATCACGAATCGTCTCGCCAGGAGACTTGACGAGTTCCAGCCACCGGAACAGGCCGGGTTCCGCGGAGGATATGGCACCATAGACCACATACACACAGTGAGGCAGATTATACAGAAGTCCGAAGAGTATAATCAGCCCCTGTGTCTCGCTTTTGTGGACTATGAGAAAGCCTTTGACTCCGTTGAAACCTGGGCTGTTCTGGAATCCTTACAGCGATGCCAAGTAGACTATCGTTACATCGAAGTGCTGAGGTGTCTCTATGAAGCTGCCACTATGAGTGTCCAAGTACAGGACCAGCAGTCTAAACCTATCCAATTGCGCAGAGGAGTGAGACAGGGGGATGTCATATCCCCGAAACTGTTCACGAGCGCATTGGAAGATATGTTTAAGACGCTGGACTGGAAAGGTAAGGGCATTAACATAAACGGCGATTAGATCTCACACCTTCGATTCGCTGATGACATAGTCGTAATGGCGGAGTCGCTAGAGGAGCTGACCCACATGCTGGACGGCCTAGCTTCAGCCTCGCGATGTATCGGTCTTGGCATGAATTTGGATAAAACCAAAGTCATGATCAATGGCCACATTGTTCCGGGACCGATAGTCGTTGATGGTCACCTTCTTGAAATTGTTTCCGAGTATACTTACCTTGGGCAGATTGTACAGCTAGGTAAAAACAATTTTGAGAAGGAGGCCAAGAGGAGGATCCAGCTAGGCTGGGCAGCATTTGGGAAACTACGTCAAGTCTTCTCTTCATCCATACCGCAATGTTTGAAAACGAAAGTTTTCAATCAGTGCGTCCTACCCGTAATGACCTACGGAGCAGAGACGTGGACACTCACGGTAGGGCTGGTCCACCAGTTCAAAGTCGCCCAGCGAGCTATGGAAAGAGCTATGCTCGGAGTCTCTCTGAAGGATAGAATTCGTAACGAATACATCCGACAGAGAACCAAAGTTATCGACATAGCTCAAAGAATTAGCAAGCTGAAGTGGCAATGGGCCGGCCATATCTCGCGAAGAACCGACAACCGTTGGGGTAAACGTGTTCTTGAGTGGAGACCGCGACTCGGTAAACGTAGCGTAGGACGCCCTCCGGCCAGGTGGGATGACGATCTGCGAAAGACTGCTGGCAGATGCTGGATGCGTCAAGCTGAAGACAGGGCGCAATGGCGCTCATTGGGGGAGGCCTATGTCCAGCAGTGGACTAATATAGGTTGATGATGATGATGATGATGATGATATATTTATACACTGTATAGATAAAGGTATTTGCCAATTTTGCCAATGTATATTTTATCCAAGTACTTACCTACTTATGTAATTAGTAATTTAATAGACATAAGGAAATGACAAGTAACATAAAAAACGTTATCAATAAACTGAACTGAACTGAACTAAAAGTTAAACATTCTTTAGTTTTTACGTGAAATCCAAATTTTCGCATTTGTAATAGGTATTATTAAGATTAAGGATTTTATCCATTTCAATCAACAATTCAACAGTTCAGTTGTAAAGCATTTAAATAAAATTATAATGGTGGACACTCCACACAGCATCATCTAGCCCCAAGCTAAGCAGAGCTAGTCATATCTAAGCTAGTCGTATCTAATATTTGCTATCTATTTTATAATAACAAAGAAAATTACAAGCAAGGTTAGTATTTAAAGTTGAAACCATTGAGCTAACTGCAGATGGTTGCAAACAGTCTAAAGGTAGCTCAATTGATCCATGTTAATACCAGTCGGAAGCGTCCCCAAGACACTGGCTGCATTACCACGCTGTATGGCAATGCTGATGCGCTGAGCCAGATATTCAATAAGATACTTTATACAAATAATATACTACACAGATAGATATTCAAATAGTTTTCAGTACAATACAAGCAGACGTCTACATATGTTTGAACTAGAATCAAAGAGCCCGCATCAATCTCAATGTTTGAAGCATATCATTACTTCTAGACTTTGGAGACATCAGATAAAGGGTCATTACTCTAGCTAGCCTTCTTCATCACCATTTTCAATTTAGAGCGGAATCAGCATAAGAGCAAACGTGGCGGCTGTTGTATGTGTCCGAATGTGATACCAGTACCTACCTCTACCATGAGTTTTGACATTTTAATCGCCTGACTTTACTATAGTAGTTACGTAAATAAGCAGATAGCTTTTTTACGCGCATTTTTAGTACCAAACTATCCGCAAGAGGCGTTGTTCAAGTTTCATACATTTTTAACTACAGCTAGCGAGTATTGTAAACAAGAACTCATGGTAGGCGTACTGACTCCGAAAAGCTTACGAATACGAATCACTTAACAAACAATGCTTCCTACAAAGAATCACTCAACGCTGAAGCCATTCGTACCTACTCAAATAACGAAAACTAATGATCACCAATACAAAATAATCACTAAACAACGAATCCACGCTTCCAAATGCGAGTTGTATCCTATTGATATGAAAGACTACACATCCGGCCCAGCCACAGATTCTGTGTGTGGCGGCTTTTAACTACCACGCGTTGCCAGCCTCTTCTATCTTATAATGCGTCCCTATGCTCCTGTTCCTGTTACAAACGGTATTACACTACACGTTATTCAGGGCCCGGTAGTTAGGGCGATTAGGGAGCAAGGCTTGCCAGGTGCGTCCCTTAGGGACCCTAAATCTTATTACACCACTCTTAGTTAGGGTTAGGATCCCTGAATAACGTGTAGTGTAAAACCACTTTAAGGTGATCGTCCTCGTTCCCAGGAACTCCCAGCAGCGATGCGCAGCGCGACTACAAGGACCAGACTCTCGAACTGCTTCGTCTCCTGGCCTCGAGGCCCCTGGTGCCGGCGCCGTACGGGCGCTGGGAGCCCAAACCTCCAGAAATGGACTGGAGGACTTCCCTCGACGAAGCTGATGATGACTTCAAGTAAGATTTACTTATAAACTCTATGATTATGATTATAATTATTTATAAACGAATTTTATGACGTGACCAAGTGTCCTGTAAGGTTTTAAGGAAATAAAGCATTTTGACCATTGAATATTGACTATGGCGCTCATTAGGGGAGGCCTATGTCCAGCTGTGTGTGGACTAGTATAGGCTTATGATGATGATACTTCGAATACGATTTAATATAAGCACCTACCATAACTTTATTAACAACGAAATTACATACAATAATAATGTCATTTATTGGCAAAGATGATAATTGATGATAATTAAACTAAATTCCTATTTTTCTTTTCTTTAATTCTTACTAGATGCGCCCCCGCGGCTTCGCCCGCGAACCAGAGTTTTTTTTCGTACAAATTCAGAAAAAATTGCACACCCCTAGGGGTTATTGTGTAAAAATAAAAAATACGTGTTTAAGGTGATCCGAGTTCCATACGTTTGTATTTTCCCAAATATGAGCGATGTGGACATAATTTAACAAATAAATAACTGTTTTTGGCTTTGTTATTGGTCATTATTTGCGGCAAATTGTGTTTGATTCATGAAAACACTCGGTATAATTAGAAATAACGTGAAAATTTTAGGCCATTTTTATCAATGTGTGAGTGAACACGGATAATGTTGTACGCCCGCTTACTTGAACTTGTGAGTGTGACGGCGGCGACGGAATCGCCATCTCTGTGCTATCTAAAGAATCATCTAATAATACCATAGTCTACCGTTCTCAAAGGGTTTTTCCATCGTCCAAGTATTTATTCCCTTCTATTTTTGTTGCATGTCAAATAAGATCTAGGAAGCCTACGTGCCGTTCCCATGACAACAATAAATGACACTATGTAAACAGATAAAATGTTTGCTTATAGATACCAGTTTAGAGAGTTTTACGCTGGGGCCACACTACCTTACCGTCTACCGGGCTGTTACCGCAATAATTATGACATTAAATTACCGTTTAAATTACTGCATGAACTGGTGTGGTTACACTAGAGTTTACCTAGATATGTCAATAAATAAGGCGGTAAAAATATCACGTGCGTCGCCGCACCGGTGAGCTCATATTGCACACTGGACAAACGGTAGTGGCCACAAACGCATTAATTACTGCGGTAATCTTCTTTGATGTGCGAAACAAGACCGCCGCCGGAGCTATTGCCTACCGCCATTTGCCATATTGATTGGCATTGTAAAATTATGGCCATAAATCGTGGTTACACCTAGGTGTTGTATAACTTATGGCAATAATTATCGGCATATCACGATAGTGTGGCCCCAGCATTAGACGTGTCAGAGTGTATGCAAAGCATTTCGCTCATTCATCAGCGACGACCGATGTGGCGCAGTGGGCGAAGGTCCGCCTGCGACCGGTTGCGGGTTCAATTCCCGTGTCGGAAAAAAATTGTGTACAATCTGCAGAAATTTGTTCCGTTGGTCTGGGTGTTTTCTATGTATTTAGAAAAAAAATATCTATCTATGTAATGTATTGTATTAAGTTTACCAGTCAACTAGTACCCATAATACAAGCTTTGCTCAACTTGGGGCTAGATGATGCTGTGTGGACTGTCCGGAATTATATATTTTTTTTTATTTTATTGGACTAATCGTCACTTTTTACAGGAGCCAAAACAAAATTTTGAACATGATTTTTTTGAAAAAATGTTTTTCTTTCATTCATCACATTCATCATTGTTTTCGTAATTTTTTGTTCTATTTTAAAATAATGGTCGCTGTTATATCTATCACCCAACTTGATAAAAACTACAAAAGCCCTTTTTGCATTCAAATTTTGAAGCAAAGTTAAGATAATAATCCCAATAAAAAGAAATAAATATTGAAATGAAATGTTTTCAAAAGAAGATATACTTTATGAGAAATAAAACATTTTCTAAATTTTTTGAAATGTGGCCGTTTTGCATTCAATGAGCGATTTGTAAAAACGCCTGAACATTAGCTGGCGTAAAGAGCTAAAATAAAATAAAAATCAGTTGGTGTTGATAGTACATAATTGTTTCATTTTATTTTTGTCATACCGTTAGAAACGAGGTCAGGACCCTTTGTGGGATGTACGCAGAACAGTCTACCAAAGTTTTATATTACAATAAAATAGACTTAGGAAGGCTTACAATAAGTAATTTATGACAAACATGAATTTGTTTGTACTAGGTCTATGACATTGTTCAAAACATAAAGAATAAAAATGATAAAAATCAAAAATTTTGGTAGTGTTGAAGGGATTCGAGCCCGTACTAACGGGATGTATCAAAATTTTGTGGATATTTTATCATCAAAAAGCAAAAAGTAAATCAAATTTTCAGTGGTTTCGAACCCAGGTACGACTATACATCGTCGCACCCACCCGACTGTTCGAACCGCTAGTCCAACGTGACTTATTGAAATACGGTGAAAATTTGTATTACTTTTAATCTATTATAAGTGGTCGTAAAATCGGAGCTAAAATACCTAAGTACACAAAGAACAGAGTCAAAAAAAGTGGAGACTTCCTTACGCCAACAATTTTATTGTAATTTTATTATAATATTGGAACAACTTTCACAGTGAGTACATTTAAAATTAATGATTGTTATTGTGAACTCATTCAAATTATTTGTCAATTCCAATGATTTAACGAAATTAATAAATAGTGTGAAAAGTATTTTTTTTACCTATAATTTGTAAGATATTCCTTAGCTTATAAGCTAGTTTGTAAATAACATTACCCTCTGCGCCTTTTTACTTAAATTGTTCAAAACGATAAAAGAAAATTACCTCCAATTTTTTTTTAAATGTAAATAGAGCCTGTTTTTATTCTTAAAAAAAACAAGAGTCGAAAATTAGTTCGTTAACTAGTGGTTTTATTGAATTAATTTTAGATGTAATTTAGTTATGTCCCGAAAACGGAACTATTGGTCCGAAAAATATTTAGTCCTAAGGCGTCTCCAATTATCTCTGTTATTTTTCGAACAGTAGTTATTTTAGTTCCACTGAATTTATAGGGTTTGCCTGTGTGAGTGACTCGTAGCGGCCGATCACTCACACGGGCAAGATCTTTTTTTGTGTGAGTGACTCGTAGCGGCCGATCACTCACACAGGCAAAATCTTTTTTGCTCTTCCCAAATACAAGCTCCATAGATGCTTTCAACACTTGAAAAATTGCTTGGTACATAAAAAACAACATCCCATTTGCGGCAAATATATTACAATTAAACAATTATGCACAATTTAATAAGAAAATAGTGAAAAACTTCAACATAGAAAATCAGCGCCATCTTATAGCGGAGCTATGCTTAGTCCTGGACCAGAAACAACCTTAATTATTCACTTCATAGTTTATTTATGCCGAGTTTGAGTTAATCGAACCAAGAAAAAAATATTTTCCATACAAACTTAACCCTATTTAACCCCCTCAGAGGTTAAAATTTACAAATTTTGATAGCCTATGTCCTATTCTAGGTTCTAAACTATCTAAATACTAAATTTCATTTAAATAACTTAAGTAGTTACAAAGATTACTTAAAACCACAGCTTATAACAAACATTCACACAGACTTTCCCATTTATTATAATACTAGCGACCCGCCCCGGCTTCAGACGGTTTTTTTTACGTATAAACCTTCCTCTTGAATCACTCTATCTATTAAAAAAAAACCGCATCAAAATCCGTTGCGTAGTTTTAAAGATTTAAGCATTCAAAGGGACATAAGGACATAGGGACAGAAAAAGCGACTTTGTTTTATACTATGTACTGATGTAGTGATTTATTGGTCTCCAGGTCGAGCTCCAAGCGTTCAGCGGTGGCCACGGCCCTCAACTCCGGTCGCAGACGGCGCCAGCCCACGCCGGCGCTCGGTAAGGAAGGGATCACGAGACATGTGGGAGTGGGTAAGGAATCACATGGGCCACTCGCTATTTGGACCAGGGCTGTTGGGAGTATCAGCATTGATTTAAACATCGGCATCCGCATTGATCGATGCTTGTTTTCAATGCTAATGTTTGAGTCGCGACATGACACGAAGGGGCGGGGCTTAAAACGGTCGGCTTGTATAGGGTCCTGAAAAACAGTTTTTTTTTTTGGATTCAGTACACAAAGTGTGTTCCCTGTGCTGCCTTTTGTGTACTGTACCCTGAAAAATGCATGATTTTTTCGAGACTTGGTTTCTATAGGAAGAACCTCCTACATTAAATTAGTGTAGAACACTCGGTTAGCGAGCCCGACACGCATTTGGTCAAAATCAGCATCAGCATCTGTTGGTATCAAGATCAAAAATCAGTATCCGCTGATGAGTCAAAAAACGGCATCAGCAACAACCCTGATTTGGACCACCAAGACTCTTTCCGCTGGGGTAAACGTGATCTTGAATGGAGACCGCGACTCGGGAAACGTAGTTGCATTACGCCCTCCGGCCAGGTGGTATGAGGAACTTCGAGAGACTTCTGGCAGATGCTGGATGCGGCAAGCTGAACAGAGGGCCCCATGCTGATTATTAAGGGAGGCCTATATCTAGCAGTGGACTTCCATATGCAGAACACCACATTTGACGAGCTCTGTGGCGCAGTAGAACAAGACGTTCGTTTCCCGTTGCGGGACAAACGTGGACCTGCTAAGCCTACGCCGGCAATCGGTAAGGATTTCAGATACTTTTAACGAACTCTGTGGCGCGGTGGACGACGCAGTAGCGGGTTCGATTCCCGCTGCTGGACGAATATTTTTGGTATCTATTTCTGACTTGATTAATCTTTATTACCTTAGATGGGATCTTAAAATATCTCAAAAAATCTGCATAAGATTTTTGAGACATTTTAAGATCCCTCTTGATCATCAACTTAAATCATAAATTTACACAAAAATATTTTTAAACGCGTCACACACAAATCAACCAAACGACATTTCAAAAAGGATCAAATCATTTTACGTCTCAAGTTACTTCCGTGTTCCACGTCAAAAGAAAATGTAAATGATCAGAAAAGCATACATACCTACATTTTGTAAGAAAAACATGAAAATCCACAAATAGAATCCACCATAGAATCATCATTCGATTGGCATTTGAATTGATCCTTCTCTTATTCAAAACATATACTTACTCGTACATACACGAGTTCCGTTCAATACCTACCATTTCGTTAAAATTAATAAGCTTTCTTTTAATCTAGCACATACAAAAATATGGCCAAAAAAAGAAAAACACGGCAGCATTAAAGAATTAAGAAAAGTATTTCCAAGAAAAAACATACTTATCGAAGTCTATTATAAGGTTTTCATCAGATCACTCTTGAATATGAAGCTTGGGTTATTTATTGGATGATCCGGGACAATAAAGTGAAAAGTGATAAAGACAAATTGGTTCGTTCTTGTCAACCTCTTTAAGCGATAAATAGGATATTTTGCTGATAAAGTGGCTATTTTACGTGTAATCAAACTTAATAGCAAGAGTAAATGAACTTAAGAAACATGTAGGTTGGTAGTTAGGTACTTCGAGACAATCGAGGAATAGAAACAAATTAAAACTAGGAGGTATTTACAATTGAGCTAACTGCGGACTATTGTAAACAGTCTAGAGTTAGCTCAACTGATCCATATCAATACCAGTCGGAAGAGTTACCAAGACGCTTCGAGACTATAGGTATTTCTAAAAAAATGTGGTTTTGACCAGCCAAAACAATTAAAATGATAAATATTCGACATTATATAACATTTTAAATACTTAATATGTATATATTTTGTAATTTTCATACGTTTTTTTCTAAACTATGACCTAAGTTTAGTCTTGTTTGGATGTAGAGTTTGACATACAAGTATTTTACAAGTAATATCAAAGTAATCCCATAAGCTCTGCTTAGCTTCGGGCTTCGCTTAGGCTCGATGACGCTGTCTGGATTTTCCAGTATTTTTTATCTATTTTGTCGTATCTTCAAGAAAATCTCCCAGAACGTATCGCATTCTCTATTTCCTTGCACTATTGAAGAAAACTTTCTCAATTGGAACAAAAGACGGTGACAATGCACTGTGACATATATCTTTGATCAATGTCTTACAAAAGCGGCCTTGTTTCACCAACTTTATGAATGAAACAACAGATGCACTACGCCAGCTATTTAGAAAAAGTGATTTATCTATGTAAAACTTTAAAAACCTTGATCCTCGCTGTTTTTTTATTAATTAAGTATTAGTGCCTACTTAGTAACGAAATTTAGAAGCAAGGAATACAAATTAAAACTAGTATTTAAGTTATATTTACTACGTAGCTACTATTTTTTCTAGTTATTTAATTGTAAAATATTAAACTAAAAACACCTAGTACTAAATCCGGCCTGGATTGAGTACCCAGATAATTATAATGAGGCGTGTTAAAAAACCATAAAGCAACTTTAAACAGCCAAAATTAGAACATCATCAATGTACCAATAGAATAGGTACGCATTTTTAAGTAAAATATGCAAATACATTTTATCATGAAATACATATAGTCCTAGTCCTTCTTGATTAGGTATAAGCTCATCATGAAATACATGTAAGGTATCTGGGAAGACATATAGAACACCGCATTCAAATAAAAAAGAAAAATCTAAATTGGGTTACCTATAAAAAATCGAATTGAGAAATTATTCCTTTTGAAGGAGGTAGGCAGTCCTGGATTTGTAAATAGGCCGTATAGGCCGCGCGGCCTAGGGGCGGCAGCGTCCTAGGGGGGCGGCAGATTTCAGAGGACGGTCACTCGATTGCAGACAATAAAATTGTATGTCTACCGGGGGGGGCGGTGCGCAGCTAATAATGAACGGCTCTGTACATGGGGCGGCGGAAAAAAGTGGCCTACACTCATAAAAAATATAAATCCGGCACTGGAGGTAGGTATACGTTAAAAATAAATCTGGCAAATCACCACCAAAAAAACAGTAGATATATGTCTTTTTTACTTCGAATTCAAATGAATTTGTGCGGCTTATCCTTTTTGTATGTCTTTCCTCTACGGTTCACGTCATGTTAACACAATAAATCCACATGTAACGCACCGTTCGACCAGAAACGAATAAAGATAAGCAGTGCCTATCCGCAAAGTAAACAAGTCGATAAACAGAGAAGCGCCCGTTTTTATTAGTCCATGAAACAATCAGCAGCCCTACAAAGTCGTAACCAAACCAATTACTGGTTTTCCTTATAGTAGAAATAAATAAAAACCACTCGACATAAAAGAAGTGTAGAAGAAGTTTATAAAATTTGTTAGGTTATGCAATAAATTGCACTTGCAAGCGACTGCATGATGTAGGCATGGCAGATGCTGGATGCGGCACGCTGTAGTCAGAGCGCTATGGCACTCATAAGGGAAGGCTTATAAATAATAAATTAAATTATAAATAAAATTTGTTTATTTCAGGCAAAAAACCCATTTCACATTGAAAAATCATACAAATACAAAAATCCAAAATTTAAGTAAAGATAAAATAAAGTAAAATAAACGATAACGGCGTAAAAGGTGCCGTAAGTCACTTTCTGTTTCCCTCCATATGAAGGGAAATCCAGTATGTAAAAATAGGGTTTTTGTAAACCTGGTCAGAGACAGCCTTCAAAATGCTATTTTTGGAGAGAACTAACCTACCCCAGAAGGATGCGACTCGAGAACGGACGATGGCAAAGAAGTCGGGCACCCCCGCTTCGGAGAACATGCTCGACGCACTGTAGCATCTCGGTAACCTCATCAAAGCCCGGTAGGCGTTATTGTACTGGACCCTGATGGTGTTTATGGCCTTTCTGGTGAAGTTTGACCATAGCTGGCATGTGTACATGCCCAGACAATACGCACGAAAAAGGGTGTTCTTGACGTCTGTGCTGCAGTTCGTGAAGCGGCGTGCGAGCATGTTGCTCCTCACCGTGAGCGCCCTTCGTTCCCGCTCAATGTCCTCGTCACCCTTCAGCGTCCCCGTCAGCAGGTGGCCCAGGTACTTGAACCGTTCCACCATCTTAATGGTAGAGCCGTTCAAGCGAACCTCGGGGACTATATCCGGACCTCGACCTGACCTAAATACCATCATTTCGGTTTTCGTTACATTGTATTTTAACCCGTGACCAATAGCGTATTGCTCACAGGTTAACAACAGCTTTCTTAACCCTTTGATCGAGGGGCTCGTCACCCCATCTTACACAGTTTGTTTGGCCTCCGTACCAGAACCCCAACAGATTGACCACGTGAACAGGCACATTGGAAGCTGTTAATTTGGCCCATAAGATGTCATAGTTCACGAGGTCAAAAGCACGGCTTAGATCAAGAAAACACGCGTAGACGGAGGTTTTCTGTGAGGTGTAGTAATTCACCGTGCTTTTGAGACTCATAATGGCCGAATCAGTCGAGAGACCGGGACGGAAGCCAAACTGAGCGTCTTCTATTCTTAAATTCATCTGCAGTCTAGGGTAGATTAGTCGCTCCAACACCTTCCCGATAACAGTTCCCAACGATATAGGGTGGTAGTTACCTGACGAGTTAAGATCGCCAGTTTATGTCCAGCAGTGAACTAATAGGTGTTGATAGGTACTTGAAACGCTCGTTCAAGATAATTTGATAATTTTTACTGACTTAAAAATTTACGCAAAAATCAGGATAATTAGAAAACACACATCACACCTTGATCTGCGTTATCACAGGTCACATATTGATCAAAATTAAACGGGAACACAAGAGAAGTACCGGCTTTCAAATTAAAAATTATAATCAAAATAAAAACTCAAACACCCATCACCTCAGAACAAATGTACCTAATAATAAAAAATCGCAACTGCCTGCGAAGAAAAAATCCTGCGTCGAAGGCGTCGCCCGCCGCCCCACATCGGTTGCTTGACATGACACAGAACTGTCAAATGTCACTCTGAACTGAATGGAGCTCTCTTTCCCACAGGTGTGCTAAGCGATGTCGGTTCGTTCTTCGACTCCCTCCGCGACAATCTGGAAACTCTGACCTCTCTGACTCCCGCACAGCGCTCCACTCTGTTCCAGGCACCACCCTCGGTTGTGAATGCACCATCCAGTGGTAAGTTATCTTTGATCCTGTTGCTTAGCGACCCAAACTTTATGTTCGCGTCCGACTCAAGACTGAATTAGGGCTGTCGCAGATCTAGCCGTGCAGTACAAATCTGTCGCCGCAAAGCACAAAATATGTATTCAAAATAAAGTTTTGATTTTGGAATTACTTACTTCAAAAAAAAGGAAGGTTTTTCGTAGGTGAGCATATTTAAATGATTTATAATTTATATAATATATTATATATTTTGAATGCTCATTGTTGTTTTTTGCATAAGTGGTGTTAGTTTGCGCTCAAATTTTTGGTAGTTTTCGTTCACATTTCTAAAAGGATGAGCAAACTTCTGGTTTTTTCTCTGAGAGAGATTCTATCAATCGTTCATTTAGTAGCAAGAGTAGTACATATACTTGCTTATTAATTTTATTTATAAATATTATAATAAACAAATTAACGTCATTTATATTCAGGCCGCAAGCATGCAAATATTCTGTGAGTCATATCACATCATTTAGAAATAGGTATATTGAGGTAAATTAGCGTTCCTATTTATTTATACTTCACCGCCTTTTAAAATTGCGGCTTAGGAAAGGTGCAGTAGTTTAGCGGTTCCTTTATTTTGGAGTTTTCTAGGGTTTTTTGAGTCTTTATCTGTATATTTCTTTAAGGCGGTGACTGTATCTCGATACTAGTACACTTTTTCCATGAATGTTGGATCTGAGCCTTCTAGCACGAGTCCCGGGCGCGAGAAACGACTTTTTTACTGTTTTTTGTGTTTGTTATGCGATGACTTTTTTCTGGTTGAAGGGTTTTTTGTTCGTTGAAAACCGGTGATTGTTGTCTAGTTTCATTTAGATTTGATCAACATATGACCATTACCTGCTGCTGGAGTTAACCTTATTAATCATCTTATTTTTTTGTATAGAGATTTATCAGGAGAGAAATCAGGTCAGTCGTATTTTTTACAAGTACGCTTAGTACTTAGTTGTTTTAAAAAAATTCGTGTTACATTTGTTCTCTTCAACTATAAAATTTCTGTGGACCTCGGAAAACTTTATCATATAGATCATAATGTAGAAAATACCTAGGTAGTTATATAACATTTTATTAACTATTGCTTGATTGTAATTTTCTCATATCGGATGTATTTGATAAAAATAAATCTTATTACAAGTTCAACAGAAATAGAAAATGAACTTGAAAAATTAATTTCAATCAATGCACTTCTCAGAAAACGTGGGTTTATTATTTATCTGATAAGAAATTGCAAAGGAAGGTCACCATTGGTGATACTTCTTAGAAATTTTATTATGGGGTACATGTTTCAAGGTTTGTTATTGCCGCTCCATTTCTAATATAGGTACCTATAGGTAATAAATCTTTGTATTGATTACTAAAGTATCTGGTTAGGAATAATGTTTAAACATTTGAACATTTCAGTACCTAATCCAAAGGCGAAAATCATTTATTTGACACAAGTTAACATGCAGTAATCTAAATTTATCCCTATACACCTGAAATACTAAAAACTGTATTTCAGGAATCAGTGGCTTATCCCATTTAATTTACATTATTGTGTCCTTATAAAAGAAAAATCACTGAGTTATTTAAGATTGAAATCTTTTTAAACATCATAATATATTTAATAGTTATGTATAGTCCAAATCAAAATAGTCTATGTCTACTTTCGGCGCTCTATAATATTATATGTATGCAGTTGTAAGCTTAGGTAAGTACCTATACATATACTTACAAAATTACATACTTACCTACGTATTTTGTATTAGTAAGCATATGATATTTAGGTAGTACCTACTAGCTAACTTACTCTACTCAAACATTGCGTATCACAGATTTTACATTCAAGATCAAGAAGAAACTAATTTTAAAACATGTACGTACATAAGTCCAGAGTTAGTCACGTAGGTACTTTGATTAGATTGTTCTACAACAGTGAACTGTCTTTGAATTCAATTAGTACTGTCTCTGGTTTGGACTGGCAGGCCCTCTGGTGTGAGAAACCCTATTTTCATTAGACATCTCATTTGTTTTTAGAGTTCCGTACAATCGAAACAATCCCGTTTACCTACGTGATGTTTTGGATTTAGTCTCATCCCCCACAAAAAAGGGCAAGCTTAAGTTATCTTAAGTCTGATAATCTAGCTATTTTTATACTACTGGGCAAAAATAAGCTTGGATTAGATTGCCTAGATTTAGAGACTAAATATAAAACAAATAGGCCAAGGCTTAGAGTGCATTTCCCCAAGTAGAAACGACTGTTTAAATTTGTTGTTTATTTATCTCGTGGAAAAAAAAAGTAGTTGACGGAACCCTTGATAAACTAGTTTAACTCACATCTGGACATTTTTATTTAAATCACGTTCCCTGTGGGTGAAAAAGGTAAAAGGATTGTATGTACATAATGTTGTCTGAATTAACAATTCGTTATTTCATTTTCAATTTAAGAATCGGAAAAAGACATAACATTTAATGATATTAAGTATATTAAGTATGTAGAGAATTGAGTTTAATAAAACTCAATTAAATATTAGATAGGTGGGATCTCTTTGTCAGCTTAGAAAAAGCAAAAAAAGAGACGTAACTTAAAAAATGTGGAAATGACCTTTATCCAGCTGTAGGACGAAACAGGTCCATCAAAAAACTCAATTGATTTAAGAACCTTAGTATCTACATACTAACTTATTCTGAAACATGTTTAATTTCAATAAAATTATCTTCCGTAAGAAATAATGTCACATGTCCTATGTACGACACAATGGTAGGTACCTTACTCAGTTAATGAAATAAAAAAAAAAGTTATTTTCTTTTAGCGAATGACTTGAAGTCAAAAAGTCATTAAGATTCTCTTTAGTTTGATAGTGAATATTGCCGTCGTCGCTGCGGCATAGTTTAGATATTACCACCCATTTCACAATATCATAGTCAATTTGGGTTTTTGCTGTCGCTATTTTATTTTGGGAAGACTTAGTCTATGACGGTGTGTAGTGGGGAAGATAGTTGTACTTAAGCTTCAGCCCACACGTTGGGAACTTCTGACGTAGTAACAGCCGCTTGTAAAATCAGATCACTTGGTTGCGTCAGTAGTTATAGATGTAAGGCCGTTTTAAAACCAATTATAGGAATCCGTTTAGAACGAAATAAACTGAAATAAAATATACGAAGTTCAGGAGCTTTCCTCTGCAAAAGGATGTCTTACTCCAGTATACAAAAGAGAGAAGCGAAGAGAAAATCAATTACTTATCACTTTATTTCTTACTAGCGGCCCGCCCCGGTTTCGCACGGTTTTATTATACGTGTCAACCTTCCTCTTGAATTACTCTATCCATTAAAAAACCCGCATTAAAATCCGTTGCGTAGTTTTAAAAGATTTAAGCATACATAGGGAGATAGGGACAGAGAAAGTGACTTTGTTTTATACTATGTAGTGATGTTATTTTGATAATTACCTATGTACCTAGGTAGGTACCAAAAGTTTAAAATTTGACTTGTTTAAGTGCTAATTTTGTAAGCCTAAAGAAAGAAAGATATTGATTTAGTACTGATTAGTACCTACATCGTCCATTTCTATTAACCCTGAATACTATTTACTTATCCGCTTTTATTGTATACAACGTTATTGTGTCTAACGTTTTATTTTATAGTAGGTTTGTAAATTAGAACTGCATGCACTGACGTCACCATTCATATAGTTACTACGCATAGTCTTTGTTATAACAAAGACTACTTGTTGTACTATAGTACAACTTCTATCATGAGACACGTAATGTTAGTCTGTTTGATCGTACGGGAGTTCGTTTTATGTTGTTGCGATCAAAGTTAAATGAGGTTAGCTAAAGTTGTTGCTATACTTTGTTCCCTAGGCTCAACTGGTTTTAGATTATATTTGAATTTATTTTCTACCACACAATTATTTATAACTTACATATTTTATGCAGATACGACGTATTATATATATTACTAGCGACCCGCCCCTGCTTCGCACGGTTTTATTATACGTATATAAACCTTCCTCTTGAATCACTATCTATTAAAAAAAAACGCGTCAAAATCCGTTGCGTAGTTTTAAAGATTTAAGCAGTCAAAGGGACATAAGGATATAGGGACATAGGGACAGAAAAAGCGACTTTGTTTTATACTATGTAGTGATTATTTATATCATATGATAGACTAGCTGCGCCTCGCGACTTCATCTGCGTCAAAATTGATGTATGCCCATGTTTTATTCCTAGGTAGAAATAACGAAGAACAGAATTTATCTATAATATTTGGTGCATGTTGGTTATGTCAGGTATGTGTTCTGGGAGATATTACATTCAGTAAGGCCGCCTATTATGGAACCTGTAGGTTTCTAAGCACCTAGTCACATGAAATGCGCAGTTCGACAACTAAGTACATAATATATTTTAACATATACCAAAAGATATCTTCACGTAGGTATTTTACTTTAGCTTAGATGTCGAAGATTTCACGAATTATTACTATATTTGTTTTTTCAGTAATTGGTAAGAAATATCCTTAGCTACTATTTTTTTAATACCTATACTTATATGCGAAAGTTTGTATGGATCTAAGAATTTAGGTATGTTTGTTCCACTTTCACGCAAAAAATGTTAAACGGATCGGGCTGAAATTTATAATAAACGTAGTTCTAGCCCTGGAATAACACATAGGCTATTTTTCATTCCATAAATCAGTTCTCATGGGATAGAAAAAGCCTTGAAACGTTTCCGTAGAAACAATGCGAGCAAAGCCGCGCAGATGCTAACATAAAATGAAGAAAGAAGAAAGATTTTTTATTTACCTTACGAACTACTACAAGATAAATCCAAACTACTATTTAATGCTACGCTACTTTAATTTAATTTGTGCGTAGTAGAGGGCAAGGCAAACGTGGCTCCGCTCAGCATTGTGCTGGATACACACTTGTGTATGTACCCAGCGCTGGTTTTCAGCGGGAACCAACCTAGTCACGTCACAAAATGCACAATTTAAATTAGTCTTTAGTCGACAATCTAGATCTCCTTCACGGCTTTAGTTAACAAGCTCGTCATAGAGATACATATAATGATATGACAATGTCCAATTTTCCTTCTTCCTTCCAAGTAGGAAGCCGAAACTGTCCTTAAACGATACTAATTCAAACTCAACGGACGTACGTACATCAATGGTAGCATTTGAGGTCGATGGCATTCACGGGATTTTAGATCTTACTGTTTGAGCAATAGGTGTGAGTAATTGGTGGTGTCAATGCGATGTGCAATGTAATTTTGAATTAGTTCCCTGACGCATTGTGAGGTATTGTCTGATTGAGTTACTGCGTTCAAACGTGGTTCAAACCTCGCGACTTCCTGTTATTTTCCTGGTGAATGAACCTAGCATTTTAAAACCTTCACGTAATCATAAGATTTAAAATCTTGGGGGTTGATTGATTCACTATGCACAGGAGATTCTTCGCCCAAACCGTGTGATGTCACAATGTGTTCTAAATTTATATGGTTTTTCAAATTCCACGCCGCCGCTGTCTTGGCGTATCAGTATAACACGTGTGGATTCTCCATATAACTCAAAACTGTATTTCTTTAGGCTTTCAAGATATAATGCACAATTTTAACTATTAGATAGAAACTACTTAATTTTCAAATAAGAAACAAGTTAATTTTTTCTCCATTTAAATTTTTCGTCAAGTTGTGGAAGAAAATTCAAATAACATAAGTAAAACGAGGAAATGAAGTGATCGCTTGAATTTTTTGTTCTCTTTAATTTTTTTCAGGTAAAGTAAGGAAGTGAAACAAGAAACTTTTACTTTGTTTGTTAGTTTCGAAGTTGAAGCAAAACCCGTGCAAAAAGTATCTTTCTCTTGATAATCTGATATTTTGTAGAAAGGCTTTTACTAATAGTTCAGAGTTTGAAGTTAATAATTTTTACAACTCATTTTGAGTTTTATTGTACATCGTATTACCTTTAGAAGAAACAATAAAAACTGATTTCTGTCTTAGACTTCTGAAGGAGTTTTCTTTCTGAACCAGATTGAAACTTGTTTTTTTTTCAAATTTATTTTTCCTCTTTTTCCGGTCTTCTTCAACCGTTATGATCCCTACAATCGTTTTTGTTCTTCTTCCTACCCTTACGCTACTGCAGAGGTGTTTCTTTTCCACTCTGTAATTTGATTTTTCTTACTCATAGATTAGGTACATACATCCATTACGTATTCTGTCCTCTTGGTATGTTAATCATTTCCCTGTTCTAAAATGGTCTTAGGGATATGGAATTTTTAGTTTGGTATTTGATTTGAAAACGGGAAGATTTAACCATATTTCACCTTGATATTAGAAACTTATCGCGTTCCAAACTTCAGCAATGCGACTGTCGCGTCGTTGTCATCGAGAACAGCTAGTCGGTGGCAGTCAAAGTGTTAAAAGGATATAAGTAGGAATCTCTTATCCACCAGGCGGCGGTGGCGGTGGCTCTGGCATGCGAAGGTTTCATGCACTGCGCCCTCTGCTACGTCCAACCGGAAACATCAGGTGGGCATATTGGTTATTTCGTAGTATTTTCCCTGTTCTGTGGTTTTATTTTCTTAGATTTTTTCTTCTTCTTCCTGCCTTTATCACTCTAAGTCAGCACTCCGCACAATCTGTATTTTAGTCGCTTTGTTCTATCAGCCGTCAGACGTAGATCTTCGACACTCTTTCTTTCCACTCCACCTCGTTCTGCTTTAGTGCTAGTTCAGAAACTGTTCAATTCAAGAATTTCTGTAACAAGGGAAATTTCCGTTCCAGAGATAATTTAGTGATAAATCTGTCTGTAGAAAAATTACCATTGTAGGGATTTATTTATATCTAAATCAACTCCGAGCAATCCAAGGCAGAGTGCCCAGTATGCTGGCAGCATTGCCACGTTGAATAGCAATGCTAATTCGTTGTGCGAAATAGATGACAGTTTTCCCATCACGCGTAGATTCTATGAGAATTTGATAAGTTTGGCTTAGATTTGCTTAGAGATGTGTATAACATATATTCGTAATTTCTCGTTTTGTTGTTTTTGCTTTATATTATTACATAAAGGGTACATTATACTCCATGCTACACCAAGAGCCACTGCGTGGTTGACATGATTATGTCTTTTTCCTTGATTTTTTTCGCGCCTCGCTGATTAGGTACCTTAAATTATGCCTCAAATGCCATCTTAGATTACCTATGTGACCTTCTGTAACAAACTAGACACAGAGACCATACATAATTCAGAGAAGTCACCCACGGGTAATATAATAACCAACAACTGAATGACTTCGTACCGTACCTTACTACCGTAGGTACCCTAGGCTAGGGTATTACTTACTACTCTGGGTTAAAACACTTGTTCAGTCGGTCACACAGTCGCCGAAGTCGAAATGGAGTTGCACGACATCAAAATCATCATCATCAGTATATGATGGTTATTGATCAGTATTTGGTGGTGTGGTTTTTGAGCACTTTTTGAACTTAATTTATCACTTTTTAAACTTAATCTCTTATTATTCTTGTGTTTTTCTCTCTTGCTTTCTCTTATTATTCTTGTGGGTTTCTTTATTTATGGGTAAATGAATGAATTTATTAATATTTTTGTTTATATTTATAACATTACTTCCCGCTTACAAGGGAAGGCTACATCACATTGTTTTCAAATATTTTGGTGTGCGTTAAAAGTAGTATAAAATATAATCGAAGGGAATTTATAATACATTTCTTCTTTAGCTTTAAATCTTAAAATAAAATTGACTTGCGTTGTAAATCTTCAAAATCATCAAAAATTCCCTTTGATACGCTTTTAGTGTTTACTTGACCGTGTTAATTAGTTTAAACCTAGTTTGCAAGGTGAGAATAAACGAACCTAACCATCTCAGTAATTAGGTAATAAGGGTTTCATAAATTTAACGTCAAAGTTAACCGACGAAGCATCCTAATTGCCTGTTAATCTTTTGGTGAACACCAGCCTTAAGTTAAAATTAAACGTTCGTTTATTCCATCCTGTATGTAGTTATCTCACCTTTAGACTCTTTGCAACCGGCTGCAGTTAGCTCAATGGATATACTATAGTCCATTTCACATAGGACCAGCTCTAGAAAAGTATACGCGTTTCCTTCGTTTTACGCAATATACATTGACTGAGACAAAAATCGGGAACGTTACCTATGTGAAATGGATGTTATTTCTATTCCTCTATCGTAATTTTCATTGTTAATAACTTTTATTGGTTATTTCAATATCTTAGTTATGGATCAAGTGAGCTACCTTTAGACTGTTTACAACCGTCTGCAGTTAGCTCAATGGTTTCAATTGTATATACTAGATTGATTTTTTTCTATTCCTATATCTTAGTTCACAATGCACCTATGACTGAAAAGTATAATCAAAAATACCGTTGTACGTAGATCTTACAACCGCAGATCATTCGTGGAGGCGGATGGGTATCCCAACGCGAACCGCCACGACCCTGGGCTGCTGTGGACTGGACTCGGCCGCTAATGCGATTCCCACCTACCCGCATCCGCACGCTAGGTTCCGCGTTTACAGAAACACCAGAGACAACTACAAGAAGTATCCTGATCCAGTCTTCACACAACCACTGCCTTTCCCTGTTCTCTTCCCTGAGTATTTCACCGCATATGAAGGTCTGGACTCTCCTATTTTGCCTGATGATTCTCTCGAGGTTGCACAGAGGAATGAAATAGCTCAGGGTTTATATTCTAATGGATACATCCCTTTAGATTCTGAGCTTGGGCGTGCGATGCTACTTGATTTTTTCAAATACGGTCGCCCTGAGGAGGAAGGATGAGGCTGTTAACGATCTAATAAATTTGTATGCGTAGTACTAGTATACAGTTTGATGACGAAAAAAGTTTACGAAAGCTCAATTGACTTTATCTTCTCTCTTACCTACTCGTATAAAAAAGTATTAAGACTAAGATAAATGAATAACTTCTATCTCGCTTACACGTGCAAATAATAATGAGACAAAGACTTCTTGCATGAGAATAGCCTCCGTCAAAATTTCTCAAATCCATTCGAAATCTAAAATCGAGTTCGTATGACACAAAGACCCTAGTAGCCAACGGGCATGAATCTATTCTACCGCTGTCAAACTACGACACCAGTTCCTCTCTTTCTTCTAGAGGCACAGATTATATACGTTTCCTGGTAGAAAACTACACTGCAAGGCACAGTGTAAGGAAATAATTTTTCATAAGAAAAATTAAAAATAATAATTACTGAAAACTTTTTTCGTCATCTTTTGCTGATCAACCGGTACTATCGACTCTGAAGGGTATGATGAATGCCAAACTCACAAGACGCCTTACCTTTTATATGGACGTGAAATTTGCTATCACTATAACTCTATCGAAACTAACTCCCTAGCTTTTGACTCTGGTTTTAGGGACAACGTGGGATAAATCAGAGCCCTAAGTTTGGTATCTCGACAGTCTCGAGTCGTTTATCCCTATCTATTTATACCTACTAGCTATAGTAAAAAACTTGCCTAAATCATGTTGCAAGTCAATGTTTTCTTAATTCTTAATTAATTAATGGATTTATAATATTATGTTAAAGTTATATTAAAGAATAGGGTTTTCACATGAAAGCGAAAAAACAATTCAATATGTTGCTATACTTGGGCCTAATTCAAGAACTATATTTGTCAAAATCACTTTCTCTTCGTTGATTTTTTAATTGGTTGGCACTACTTACTAACTTGACATTTTTTCTTCAATGCTGCCAATATAATGGTTATAATAATAATGCTGACAATTATTTCTCAAATTCGACCCTAAAATTATGGTATAAATTTTCTTGTTAACAATTACTTAATTTTTTTTGAAAATGTCTTGAGTATTTGAATCTTGTTTTCATCGTTCAACATTTGGTTAATGTATGTTATGTACTAATACATGTATTGAGGCTAGTCTCGCAATGTTATTTTCCTCTGAACATTATTTTTGCTTTTTATAATGTCTTTGTGTCTTGCTTCAAAAGATAAATCCTCTTAATTTTTCTTTCAATTCGATATAATATACCTACGAATGATAATAAATTGTATAATAATTTTCTTATGAAATAAATTCAGAATATTCTTAAACACGTAAAATTTAATTTTATGTAGGTAACGATTATTTTACTAAATACTTCAAAGCAGTCAACGATTTATCATTGGTATGGTTTATTGCATTAGGTACCTATAATTAAAATACTTATTTTGGATTCGATACAATGTAAGCAACTCTAGACTCTACCTGCCGATTTTGTTATATATATTATTATCTTATATAATTATCGTAAATAAGCTATGTATTGTCGTGCAATGAAAAGGAGGGTCATACGCTTGAACTAAATAGATATTATTATATCAATTCGCTTTATTGAGTATTTTGTAATTTTCTCAAAATACAGATAATTTTCAAAGTACATAACTGAAGATTTTGACATCATAATTGTATTGTAGAGTCTTTGATGATTAATTAACGGACAAAAATATAAGATATGTAATTTTAATATTAATAGTATTATATCCTTATTTAAGTTACTTAAAATATTGTAAATAGAACGAATCAGATCATTGAAAATCAAACATAGATAAAACAATAGGGAAGTATATTGTAAAATCATCAATACAAGTTGTATCTAATTGGATTTACTTTATAATTAAAATACATAGATACAGTGAGATAGTTTACAATAAGGACTTATTTATTAACTATTTGATATTTACTGTACTATTGAAAACTTATAATAAATTATCGTTACAATGCTACGTTGTTTTATTTTATAGATAAAAAATAACCCAGACAATCCACTCAGCCCCATCTAGCCCCAAGCTAAGCAGAGCTTGTGTTATAGTTACGATAGATGCCTGATGTATTTAATACAATACATTACATAGATAATCAGATATTTTTTATTATACATAGAAAATACCCAAAACCCCGAAACAAATATTTGTAGAGCTTACAAACATTTTTTTCCAAGGCGGGAATCGAACCCACAACCAACTGCACCACAGGCGGACCTTCCTCCGCCGCACCACGTCAGTCGCTATTATGTAATATAGGTAGATTAGGTAGGAACAGCCTTTATAATATTTTCTTATTTAGATCTGTTTATTAAGCTCTTTAATGCAATGCACGAAAAAATGTTATAAATAATCAACTGAACCAATCTTTGAACCAAAATACTATTATGATATGATTCATCAAGATGGCCTTAAAACTGTTGGTAAATAATGTTTTTGGTCACTCTGACTTATTAAATTGGAGAAACCAAAAGAGTTTAAGCTATTTTATCGATAAAGAGCTAAGAATTTACTCTTGATCCAGCTGTCGTTAAAAACATTTTGTCATATCATTAAGAATTCCTATGTAGGTCATGAGTTTATCTCTATTTAGGTAAGTCGGTATAGATCTGGAGAGACAGTTTTTTCTATAACATAAACAAATAGCATGCTAATCATAGAGTCCCAAGCTAAGCAAAGCAGATCATATGTATTAGAAGCCTGATATACTTAATACAATACATTACATCATCATCATCATCATCATCATCATGATGATGATGATGATGTAATGTATTAGAAGCCTGATATACTTAATACAATACATTACATAGATAGATTTTTTGTTGTTCGTTGAAAACACCAAGAAGCACAGAACAATTATCTGCAGATCATACAAACATTAGTGCAAAGGCGGGAATAGAACTGTTTACCGAAAAAAAATTTGTACCTACGTCAGACTATGACAAAACTTAAACTCGATCAACCTGAAATAATTTAGTTTGATGAAAACCGACCATAGTGGCCAATTCGTGATATAATATGTGGGCGAACAATGGGGCCGTAAAGTTGATAAAATCGATGTAGGCTGTGACGAATTCACTCAAAGGTAAAATGACTGTACACGATCAAATGAAGGACTGCGATATCATCGTAATGATAATAACAATTTACGAGGTAGTTTGAGAGATCGAGGTATTAATAAAATGCTGTAGGAGTTTCTCTGAAGGATAGGATTTGCAATGAATACATCCGACAGAAAAATGAGAGGGGTAAACGTATTATTGAGTGGAGACCGCGACTTGGCAAACGTAGTGAAGGACGCCCTCCGGCCAGGTGGGATAACGATCTGCGAAAGACTGCTGGTACATACTGGATTCGGCAAGCTGAAGCCAGGGCGCTAATGGCGCTCATTAGGGGAGACCTATGTCCAGCAGTGGACTAATATAGGCTGATGATGATAAGGTTTCATACCGAGTTGAGAGACCGAGGTATTAATAAAATGTTGTAGTGGCAGCGGCATGGCAGTGACTGCGTTAAAGTTCCCAAATATCATCAATTTGTGTCCATCACGGATCATTGGTTCACAATGAGGATGTGATCTCAATGGTTCCACGAATTGATGACAATTGAGAGTTGAGTGGTTCATTGGGTAAGTATGTACCTACTTGTTTTTGAACACACAATTACAGCTATCGACTTTCCTTATTTGGCAATCCTGTGTTACTATGTACTATCGTAAGAATCGAACCCCTAACTAAACGTGGATGTGTTAATAGTCAACTAACAGTAGGTAGGTACAGACCAAGCGAACGAAGGTGAGCGAAGGCTAACAATAACAAACGATCGTGAACGAACAAGCGTGGACGTCATGGCGAAAACAAGCAAGGGCCTTCGTTTGCCTTCGGCCTTCGCGTCGTCGGCTTTCGATAGAGTTCACATGCGTTCGTTTAGTGGACACTAGATGCGCCCCGCGGCTTCGCCCGCGAACCAGATTTCAGAATATACAAATTTCAGAAAATCATTACACAACCCCAAGGGGTTATTTTGTTAAAATAAAAAACACATGTTTAATTATTTATTTCATACTTTATTTATACCGAGTTTTGAGTAGGTAAATCAAACCAAGAAAAAATATTTTTCCATACAAACTTATTTTCCATACTATTTAAACGCCTCAGAGTTTAATTTTTTAACATTTTATTAGCTTTTGTCTTATTCTAGATCCTAAACTATCTACGTACCAAATTTCATCTAAATAACTTAAGTAGTTACAAAGATTACTTATAACAAACATTCACACATACTTTCCCATATATTATACCTAGCGACCCGCCCCGGCTTCGCACGGTTTTATTATACGTATAAACCTTCCTCTTGAATCACTCTATCTATTAAAAAAAACCGCATCAAAATTCGTTATGTAGTTTTAAAGATTTAAGCGTTCAAAAGGACATAATGACATAGGGACAGAGAAAGCGACTTTATTTTATACTATGTAGTGATAGTAAGATAACAACGAAAGCGAGTGAGCGTGCGGTTCCTATCGTAGAGTCCCATTTGCTTTCGCTCGCTCTCGTTTGCTTAGTCTAGACTTAAGATCACCACACACTGAAGCCGGAGGCGGAGCGGAGGCGAAGGCGTGCGAGTTGTATTCTATGGAATCCTATGAAAGCCTACACACACACACCGCAGGCGGTGGCGGCGCGGTGCCATACGAAAAACCGCCACGCCTTCGCCTCCGCTCCGCCTCCGGCTTCAGTGCATGGAGAGTTTTAGGTATACCATAAGAGAACCTACAAGAAGTAGATCAGCAGTTTACTTCTGTGCAATTATTCTTAACACCTCAACTGCGATGAGCATTCCGCCTGCGAAGCGTGGTGGTAATGGCTCTTCCCCCTACCCCTGTATGAGGATCCTGGTTCTACAGTGGACTGTCTGCTTAGGAGGTGTGATGATGTGGAAGATGACCTGCGAGATCTACAAATGTCTCCATTTGTAGATGTCGCAAGAAGAAGACTCAGGAAATCCAAAAAAAAAGAAGAGTTTGTGTTATGAGTACTAGATGACTGATTAATCCCTATCACTACATAGTATAAAACAAAGTCGCTTTCCCTGTCCCTATGTCCCTTTGTACGCTTAAATATTTAAAACTACGCAACGGATTTTGATGCGGTTTTTATATAGATAGAGTGATTCAAGAGGAAGGTTTATACGTATAATAAAACCGTGCGAAGCCGGGGCGGGTCGCTAGTAACATATATTTTATTCCTGGCCTAGAAAAAACGTTAATTCAAAATTTCAGCCCAATTCGTCCATTATTCTTAACGTCAAGGGGTAGGTAACAAAGATCCATCCATCCATCGAAACTTTCGCATCACTACAAAGTATAAAATAAAGTAGCTTCCCGCTGTCCTTCTGTCCCTATGTATGCTTAGATCTTTAAAACAACGTTTCGGATTTTGATGCGGTTTTTTTTATATATAGAATGATTCAAGGGTTTATCTGTTTAAATAAACCCGTGCGAAGCCGGGGCGAGTCGCTAGTTTATACTATTAGTGTGATTGCTTGGTATCAAAATGCAGGAAAAACTCACTCGTAACCTTTATAAAGGTAATAAAAAAGAGAAAAAAAGAAAAAGTAAAGTTTACCTTTAAAAAAGTAAACTTTTCGCAGAGGTAAGGTAACCCACGTTGCTGCAATAAGCAACATCTTGTTGACAGCACAAGGCATCAAATTATGAGTACCTAGAGATCTACACCGTCCTACTGTTAATCTGAGAAAGTGGTCAACATAACTTTTATTACAATCTGGAGACTATGCCTCATATCATACCTACAACAAAAACGGTGACCACGGGTTTTGGTTTAAGGTTTATAACACAACCAGGTAAAAGTATTCTTGACCATATTTTTGTTCAAAATTTATAATTTTTTCAATTCCTAGATTGTAATTTTCGCTGTTAATTCAGAAAAACTATAAAAAAATGAATATGAACCTTATTATTGGAAAAATAATAAGGTAAAGGAATTCTTACTTTATTAGGTTGTCTCAGGTAAAGTAAACCTTTACCTTGTTAAGTGGTGTTGTTGTTCGCTTCTTTGCTTTACCTTATAAAGATTGAAGTAAACAAAAATTTAAGTTAGCGCTAATTTTGATTACATATAGGTAACTCAGTATCGAATTCTGATTATTGAATTAATAATTTAATTACAACTAGTATCTTGTAGCAACTGGTATATTGTATTCATACTATACCACCAAATGATTTTAAAAAAATACGCTATTTAACGCTAAGAACCCCTTCACACTACTCCAAGTTAATTGAATATCCACGTTGGGCAAAGATGTAAAGCGGCTCTATGACTCGCAGTCAAATAAGCGGTTATAAAAATAAAAAGGTTACGGCGCTAGTGTGACTCGGGGTGGCGCCTTAAGTTAAACCATTCTACCACACTCTCTCTACTATAATACTACTCTCTCTCTTTCTCTTTCCGCACTCTACTATGCCTCAACTATCAGTAAATCAATAACTTTATTTCTTTAGGCTTACAAAATAAGCACATATACATGTCAAATTTTAAACTATAGGTACCTATATCAAAATAATAAAAGAAATAAGTGAAGTGTTAATGTCTTTATTAACAACCAAAATTACAAGCAAAGGAATATAAAAATTACCACTAGTATTTACAATTGAAACCATTGAGCTAACTGCAGACGGTTGCAAACAGTCTAAAGGTAGCTCAATTGATCCATGTCAATACCAGTCGGAAGCGTCCCCAATCAGTAATCAGTGTTAATTGATTTTCCCTTCGTATGGGTACCTATCTATTCCCTGCAAAATGACGAAAAAGTCCTAATATTTCCGGAGCCATGGTCGTCATATCCTTAAAACTAGCTCGTCACCCACGCTGGGTTATAAAGGTGGTTATGTTATCGTAGGACAAGTCGCAGGCACGTCAGATTACTCTTAATTTGAGAGCTGCTGTAATTCCATTGTTGGAAGTTTTATGTACCACTCGGAACAGGTCATGTGTTTACTTATTTATTTACTACTTTTTACTTTTGCAGTTTCTTTGTATTGTACCTTTGGAACAGTTAGCTGTGGCCGCGAATTTATCTTTTAGCTTGGTCGGTGAGATTTATATTGTGTTTGTTCCTCTTTCACGCAAAGTAGTTTTTGTTATCTATAAATAAATAAAAAGGGTACCTAATGCAGGACAAGACAATCCACACAGCATCATCTAGCCTCAAGCTAAGCAGATTTAGTGTTATGGGTACTAGATGACTTATCAGTCATCTAGTACCCATAACACTAAATCTGCTTAGCTTTAATACATTACATTACATAGATATTTTTTATCAAACAAAAAACACCCAGAACCCCGAAGGAAATATTTGCAGTTCGTACAAACATTTTTCCCGAGATAGTAATCGAACCCGCAACCTCCTGCGTCGCAGGCGGACCTTATATATGTTTCTAATATTAGTAAGGATGGACCTGCATTTGAACACAATCTCGAGGTGAGATTTGGGTCAAAAAGTACATGACATGATAAAAAAGTACATAACATGATAAGCAAGCGCGGCACACGATCATACCATTTACAACGAGCTGCGTCACTGGAGTAATGTCACATCGTCGGTCGTAGGGTCCAGATGGGCGTCTGGTACACTTGCGCGAAAAACACGTGACCGATAAATCGCGAAAAATCACAAACGCTTAATATCTCTGAAAATAGACGTAGAAAATTGCTGATTTCACCACTATGGAGATGATTTTGCTTTCATTAATCTGACATTATATTACATTCCAATACCACATCCCCTTATTACCCCATAACGAGAAATATATTTTAACGTAGACCTTCGTAGCACGTGCTACGGTGCTACGCATGGTGCCGCGTAGCATACAAAAGACTTTAACGAGACCCCACTTTTTTACTACAATATAATTTTTGCTTTTGAAACTACCAAAACCTGAAGAGTTAAGCTTTTCAATTCTTTTCTTTTCTTGGTACCGAGGCTCGCCGGGTTTTTAAAAAATTATCTGAGCGTCTGGTCGATGCGACGTGTGACCCGAGAGCTGGTGAATATCTTGCTCAGCGCATCAGCATTGCCATACAGCGTGGTAGGTAATGCAGCCAGTGTCATGGGGACGCTTCCGACTGGTATTGACATGGATCAATTGAGCTACCTTTAGACTGTTTGCAACCGTCTGCAGTTAGCTCAATGGTTTCAATTATAAATACTAGTTGTAATTTTTCTATTCCTTTGCTTGTAATTTTCTTAGCTTTTCAATACATTAAATAAATCAGTTGAATTCAAACACCTCCGTATCTGAATACAATAATCGCACTTCTAACCACCGATTCCACATTTTGGTGAATATTTTTCTTCAACATTTCCTCTCATTTTGAATACGTAGCTACGAAGGTCTACGTTAAAATATGTTTCTCGTTATGGGGTAAAAAGAGGAAAGGGTATGAGAATGTAATCATCACATCAAAGAGAGCAAAATTATCTACATACTCTAAACCTGCAACTCTCTACGACGTCTCGACTCGCTCAAGTGTCTGCTCGCGGAAATGTCTTCTCGCGCAAGTGTCACTCGCGCAAGTGTCTTTCGCGCAAATGTCCTGATACTGTCCAGATGGCGTAAACAGGAGCTAAATGTAACGCCAACAAAAAGACAAAATGAAACTACTAGAGATGCATTAAAAAAGCTTATATTAGAATAAAGAACTGAAAGTGTGAATTTTGGAAATTCCTTTGTTTAACGTAAATATATGATAACATAATAGTGGTGCCGCTAGTTCAGCTTCTGTTTGCGCCTTTTAAAACCCACCTTTTTTCGCTTTTATGTACATACACAAAAATAAAATACAAAGGAATACCTAACAAATTAAATGTTTATAGTTTGACTAGCGACCCGCCCCGTCTTCGCACAGTTTTATTATACGTACAAACCTTCCTCTTTAATCACTCTATCTATTAAAAAAACCGCATCGAAATCCGTTGCGTAGTTTTAAAGATTTAAGCATACAAAGGGACATAGGGACAGAGAAAGCGACTTTGTTTTATACTGTGTAGTATAGGACAAAATAATTAACATGATGATGATTCCATTGTAGTCGGCAATTTTCGAAGGTATAATGGTCTAGCCTTGCCAAGAACAAGGAAGGCAAAATAACAAAAACAAACAAAGCATTCTTTTATGACATTTCTGCAAACATTAAAAAAATACAAGGCCTTTGTACTTAACTACATTTAGTGAATCATATAACATCTGTGCTAGAATGATTCACGTGTAATAATGTAATTAAGTTATGTACTTACTGCTAAAGTACTACTAGACTACTAGGTACCTAAGCACTTATTTTGTATGGATGTATATTGCTTTCACGTAATAAAATAAAGAACAGATCAGGGTGAAATTTGGAATAGACGTAGTTCTAACACATACTTTTCAACCCATAATCAGTTTCCATGAGATAGAAAATAGCCTTGAGAATGAACGCGTTCGAAGCCGCAGGCAGATGCTAGCCCTTAGCTAATATTGTTAAGTTTCGTGTATTATTTTAGACAAATAAATATTTGTTTAATTTATCATTTACTAAGATACAGGAAAAGAGAGATAACAAAGTTGCACAAAAGGCGGCTTTATCGTAAAGAGCGATCTCTGCCAGGCAACTTAGGAATGGAAACGGAGCAGTTGTATACGTATTGACGGATTCATTCGAAGATCAAACTACTTACTCTTCTTTGTTTGCGGCGAGATTATGTGTGTATTTTCCAGCATTATTATTTTATTTACAAATTTCACTTTACTTCCCCTCTGGTTGGTGAGGAGAAGGTATTCCACAAACTTTACCAAGACTCACATCATCATCTACCTATGTTAGTCCACGGCTGGACATAGGCCTCCCCTAAGAAGCCTTATGCTTGCCGCATCCAGCATCTACCTAGAGGTACAGTCTTTCGCAGATCATCATCCCACTTGGCCGGAGGACGACCTTTGCCGAGTCGCGGTCTCCACTCAAAAACACGTTAACCCCAGCGGTTGTCGGTTCTTCGCGAGATGAGGGTCATATGGCCATGACTCACATTAGCTTTTAATAAAATAATAACACCGGTCACGTGTGAGTCGGCCTCAAGGACGAAGGATTCCGTACCATCTATATCGGATCTATAAAAACGGCAAAAAAAACATGTCTATACGTTGTAGTAATGGAGCCCTTATACCTAATTATTTTATTCTGTTTTAGTATTTGTTGTTATAGCAGCAACATAAATAAATCATCTACTAATATAATAATACCTATATTTAGTTCTGTGAATTTTATTATTATTATTATTATTATTATTTTCTATCTGTGCACTGCACTACCTACCCAATTCTTATATCTATGCTTTTCTAAATAAAAGGTTGCCTGGGAGAAATCGCTCTCAGCGATAAGGCCGCCTTTTTGTACTGTTTATTATTTTTAAATTAGATATAAGCTCTTTAAATGTTTTCTTAAGTACAAATAAAGTGTTCATTCATTCATTCATTCATTCATTCATTCATTCATTCATTCATTTTAGAACGATGTTGGGACTGCCTCGATTCTGCAGTGCTTCGGGGATGTTTGCAGAATATGAGACGGATGGCTAAGCTGCCATCCTTCGTAAAAAGACCGAATCCCTGATGCGCAGAGTACGTGACAGTCCCAACACCATTCTTAAAACCATAGCTGGTAGAATAACCTCTCCTCTGTGGAAATTTGGGACGCTTCCGACTGGTATTGACATGGATCAATTGAGCTACCTTTAAACTGTTTGCAACCGTCTGCAGTTAGCTCAATGGTTTCAATTGTATATACTAGTTGTAATTTTTTCTATTCTTTGATTGTAATTTTTGTTGTTAATAAAGATATTACTTACAGTTAAAAAAAATTAGAGTTATATAATTTAATTTAGTTATAATTTTTAGTATTAGTTTTGACTAACCCTAGCAATAAGCCCTGTATTTTACTTACAAACTATGGATTCAGTTATCCGAAATAAAATACTTTTATTTTTATTGTTTTATTTATTTTTATTTTACGGTTCATGAGAACTGCCTGGTGACAGACAACAGGCAGAGCGGAAAGCGGAGTCTTAGTAATAATAGGGTCCCGTTTTACCTTTTAGGTACGGAACCCTAAAAAGAACTCGGGTTTCTATCTGCTGGTTGCTATAATTTATCCAAATACCAAAAATGCTAGAAGGGCCATGCCTAAAAATATTCTTAAACTAACGACCCGTCCCGGCGCACTATTAGAAAAACTAAATCAACATCCATTGCGTACTTTTAAATATCTAAGTATACATAGGGACAGACAGCTGAAAGCGAATTTGTTTTATACAATGTTGTGATAGGTTGTGATACTGCAAAAAAACTGATGTTCAAAATTTTGATGCTGACTATCCAAAACAAGGTATCAATCGATCGCAAAACTGTGTTCAAAATTCGCAGTGTGTGTTAATTTTCCTGAAACATGCGCACGAGTCGAGCTATACCTACCTATCCTATGATTGACTTTCCTGGCAAAGAGTATGCGAGCGTACAGTTTGGATATCGCATAAAATCAAAGAAAAAATACTAGTTGTAATTTTTCTATTCCTTTGCTTGTAATTTTCGTTGTTAATAAAGAAAAAATGAATCTACAATAAAATACATATAACTACATTACTTTGGCCCGACTTGACTGGAGCAAAATCAACAAAAGACAAAAAGTGATAAGTATTACAGATTGAATAGTTATGGGTTCCAAGACGATAAAAAAAAAAATAATAATTCTGTAATTTCGCTTGATAGCAAAATAGGATTGTTCTCTGGTAGAGTAAGTGTGGCGATTTAGGGAATGACCCTCATGTGATTTATTGTAATCTTTATTGATTAAATTTTACTTTTATTTTTTCCACTTGTATATTTTTGATTCAAATCTTTGAATCCCAACGATGGGACTCCCTTCGCTAAAAATACCTTCCTTTTCGCTTAAATTGTTGTATGGTTTTCTCTTGTTTAAATTATTTGAGTAATCCTTTTGGCCTTTTTGTTAACTGTATATTGAGTATTTTAATTAATATTGTAATTCTGTGCTTTACCTCCCTAATAATTTAATGAAATGTAAAACATAATATTCCTCTTCTGAAATGTTTGTAGTAACATTAATATTACGCTGTACCTATAGTTTTCTTTGACTCCAGGGTTACGGATGTTTTCTTTCTCTGTGATCTTTTTTGTTTCCTTTGCTACTTTCTTTTTCATCTTTTTCTATTAAGTACGTAGTTCTTTTTCGCATTCACTGTAGAGACTCGATGAAGCCAGCCAGCCCAATAAATCGAGCAGTAGTTTTCCAAACCCTACATCAAATCACGCGAACAAACTTGGGCCAATGCGTCATGGACATTGTTATGTTTAAGCAAAAGTAGAGAAAGTAGACATTCAAATCGTCTGTAGTCTTACAGACTACAGGCCACTGTTTCATTATGAATGTAAGCGAATACTTACTACGAATCTAATTTTGATAAGTGAGAGTGAGTGCAGTTGTTTAAACTAAATATCTTCCAGTAAAGGTTTTTCTATTTACCAAACTATAAAACTTTCGTAGTGGCCATTGACTCATCGCACAAAAACAATACCTACTTAATCATTCTTCGCAGTCCTTTTATCTTTGCCCCGACACGGGCGCATTATAAAGTAATAAAGGTCAGGCCACAATAGTCCATCCGTTGATGACTGGTCATTGGTCAGTCTTACACAAGCGCGCGAGTCGATCACACGTTAGCGCGCGAAAGAAATTTGAATTTTCAAAATGTTGTTCTATTTGACAGTTGCCGTTCTTCTGGCCAGTGCGCAGGCGAAGTTTTACACGGATTGTGGTACGTTTTTATTCTGACAAAACAATAAAAAGTTTAGTACGTAGGGGCCTAGTTTTATTCTGTTTTTTCAACGTACCTAATCGTATACAATGTGTATCGTCTTTGGTAGAGCGTATTATCACAGGCATTTTAAATAGTCAGTATCATGTTATTGATGACTAGCAGTACCACGCGACTTTGTCCGCGAAGGTTTCTCTCTCGAATCCCCAAAATCGAAATTTGATGTCCATTTTTTAAGTTTTTCTTAAAAGACCCCAACATACACACTTCAAATTGAGAGATGATTTATTCTTACAACGACTCAAGTTATTTAATTATGGAACCCCATTTCGACCTTGACTATGGTTAAACTTACCTTATCTACCTCTACTATTAGGTTCAAATTAACTTTTCTATGTATCTTTGAATACATTGAAATCTGGTTATTAAAAAGTTAGAATTTTGGAAAACTATTGCCTATTTTCAGATAACTTCTCAAAATCAGAAACGTTGAACTACCTGTGTTTGTTTATATTGTTAAAGACCTGCTTGTAAATTTTGCCAGTCTACTTACTACAATAAACGGATCTGGAATACCAGAGAATTTGTATTTCACATCCAACCACTTTGTTGGACTCGATGCGAATTTTCAAAATTCCTTTTTTTTTTTAAAAAAGGAAAATTTTCTACGCCCTACGTCTATAGAAATAGACACTCCAAACTTCATGTACTTAGTACCAGAGGTTTAATTGTGTGTTGTCTGTCAGTTTGTATGCATGCATGCATGCATTTTATAGTGCATAACAAACATTATTTAATCTGTGTGATACCTACCTAGTCGGTAATGTGGATAGTTATATGATGTTAACGGCCGTGTTAATGATAGTGGGAATTTACTTTATATTTATATCTATATATGCTTTATTTATTTTGTAGTAATAATGGATCTTTCCGGTAACTTAGTGTAAATAGTGATGCACAGTTAGGGGGCGTTCATAAATTACGAGAGGCATTTGTTCAGGATTTTTTGATTTTGTAAGATTTTCCTCACGAGAGATTTTTCAAAATTTGTGTTTTGTCTGGAAACGTGTTGGATTATAAAAAATATACAAAAAGATAAATTATAAACAACGAAAACTACAATCAAGGAATAGAAAAAATTATAACTAGTATATACAAATTTTTGAAACCATTGAGCTAACTGCAGATGGTTGCAAACAGTCTAAAAGTAGCTCAATTGATCCATGTCAATACCAGTTGTCGCGTCCCCAAGACACTGGCTGCATTACCGCGCTGTATGGCAATGCTGATGCGCTGAGCCAGATAAATTGTTACATTACTTTAGACTAGTAATTATTTGAAATTTGTGTGTATTACCGTAGTTTAAATAAACTTACTTTAACTTTACTTTCACGCAAAATTTTTGACGTTTTCTACTAGAAGAAAAAATTACGTCATATTTGCTAAAACCCCCCCAAGTGAGATTTGGTAAGATTTAGCTTGACCCCTCCCCCCTTGAACAACTCACGTAATTAATGGACACCCCCTTAAGTAGGTATAAACAATTTTTTTATAGTTATCTTAATGCCACTGGTGTTTGTAGAGCTATTTTATAAACCCTTTTTTGAAGTGTTATCACATAGAACAATGTTATCTCAACAAAATATTTTAAACGTTTAGTCTTTTTATGATAATGCTGGACAATCCACACGCAGCACCGCACAACATTCCATATATCTACTTCTATTTAGGTATTTTAGATACCTATATACCACGATAAAATAGAGTTAAGTTTATCAACATGGTAATGAGGTCGGTTATTCACCGATACCTAGGTACTTACAATGCTTTGTTTTTTTATATTAATTCTACCTACTTGTATCTGCCGCGGCTTCGCGCGCTTTGTTTCTATGGAAACTATTAAGGCGCAAACAGCACCTAAAGTAACGCCCCCACTTATTTTATCATATAACTCCGTTAAACAAAGGAATTACCAAAATTCACTCGTACAGTTTGTTAAACCTATCGTAAGCTTTTTTAAATGCATCTTTAGTAGCTTCATTTTGTCTAATTTAGGAGGAGATACGAAAACTACGTTTGGTGGCCACCAAAGGTAGCTTCGTATCTCTTCCTAAACTAGACAAAATATAACTACTACAGATGCATTCAAAAAAGCTTATGATAGGTTTAACAAACTGTGCGAATGAATTTTGGAAGTTCGGAATTATATGATTAAATAAGTGGGGGCGCCACTTTAAGTGCTGGCTATTTCTATCCCATGGGAACTTATTTATGGAATGAGAAGTTGCCTATGTTTTATTCCAGAGGTAGGACTACGTCTATTCAAAATTTCGGTCCGATCCGTTCAGTAGTTTTTCGCGAATAAGTAACTAACATCCTTATATTACTAACTTACTCGTTTATTTTGCGTTTATCACTATCACTACATAATTAGTATAAAACAAAGTAGCTTTCTCTGTCCCTATGTCCTTTTGTATGCTTAAATCTTTAAAACTACGCAACGGATCATGATGCGTTTTTTAATAGAAGAGTGATTCAAGAGGAAGGTTTATAGTTACGTATAATAAAACCGTGCGAAGCCGGGGCGGGTCGCTAGTCATGTAAGTATGTATGTAGTAATGAAGGTAAGGTAGATCGTACAAAAAATTGTCCCAAAAGGCGGAATCGAACCCGCAACTGGCCGCAACCTCATGCGTTGCAGGCGAATCTCTACTCGCCTCATAGTTAAATTAAGCAAAGACGTAATTTTCCGACTATCGTTTTAAGACCACATTGTCTTAGTATAATTTAGTCTGTTTTAGAATAAAGGCCTTAGCAATAACGTAGAGCGAAGCGAACCGCGAATGTTTCTTCATCTGAGAGACAGGAGCAACGTCCGGAATTCTCAGGACTTTCCTGTCAAATGGTCAGTACTGAGATGACCCATTGTCTAACTTGAAATCGATTATCAGTTAAATTCAAATGTCAAACAATGCTACAATCGAAGTCCAGGGCCCGGATTCCACTTCACGATTACAATAGTATCATGTCAAAATGACAGTGTTAAACTATTTTTGGTATTCTACTAGAACACACTTTTTGAGGTTCATTCATAGATGCGACTATTACGTTTATGACTACCAATTTGACATTCTATTATTATGAAAGTATCTTTAAGCGCAAAAAATAGTAGAATACCAAATGCAATAACGTCATTTTAGCCATCTTGATAGTATGACGCTATGGAGACCTTTGTTTTTATTATTAGCGGTATTCGGCCCCAGGCTAGGTTTCAAATGTCAAAAATTAATCGGTCTCGATTTTCTGTTGAGTTAGACAATAAGGTGGTCATTTATTGATCATGTGGTCATTTATTTATCATGTGGTCATTTATTGATCATGTGGTCATTACTGGTCATTACCATTTAGTCATATCCTGAGGAAGACAATGAAGGCATAGTACCTACTTAGTAGGTGATTAGTTTAATGACTAAATTGCTCATTTACATGACAAATGGCTAATCATTTTGCAATGATACTTTATTGTATTTTGATCGACAAATAATGATGAATGTTTAGTTGGTGGTTTATCTCTCATTAGAAAATAACAAAAAATTAAAGATTTGATATTGATAACTAGCTTAGTTTAAGCAGCTAAAAGCCCCGTGTTCTTATGAATGAATATTATTTTATTTCAGACAACATGGTCCGTAACATTTACACTAGCACACTTCTTAATTACAATTAGGCACTAGGATTGAAGTGAATAAAAATCAAAGTCAGCACATTATTTCCTAGTTTTAACCACTACATACATAGTCATATAAAAATACATATAAAAAAGTCGCTTTCTCTGTCCCTATGTCCTTTTGTATGCTTAAATCTTTAAAACTGCGCTACGGATTTTGAAGCGGTTTTTTTATTAGATAGAGTGATTCAAGAGGAAGGTTTATACGTATAATAAAATCGTGCGAAGCCGGGGCGGGTCGCTAGTTATTTATAAACTGAATTTTATGATGTGTTCAACTGTCCTAGCACTTCGACTATTGACTTGACTATTGTTGACTAGCTGTGCCACCGACTTCGTCCGAGTGGAATTGTGACTTTAGGTAGCATTTTTTATTTGTAGGCTATATATTTTGCAAATAAAATACAATCATATTACATAGTGGATCTATTTCTGAAGAAAAAATACACTACCATTGCCATTAGTTTCAGTAGAATTTCATCACCATGTGTTCACCAGTGAGTATCACCAGTTGAATCTTTTTAGTGACCTACCAGTTTTTTATGTAGATACTAACTTTATTAACAACGAAAATCAAGGAATAAAAAGTCAAGGAATAAAAAAACTACAACTAGTATAATATTATACAATTGAAACCATTGAGCTAACTGCAGACGGTTGCAAACAGTATAAAGCACTAGGTACTTAGGTAAGATTCAAGGTTAGGTAGGTATAACCATCTCTAATTAGGTTAGGAAATTCTAATAAGGTTTAATTAGATTCGGTATTTGCGTAGATACTTATTAGGTACATAATGTACATACGTAGAGAGGTACAGTAAAACAGTGCAACTTTGCCCAATTTTCTTGGATTTAGTGGTTTAATTTTAAATAATTTAAAAAGTTTGTATAGTTCAAATTATGTTTGCGCTACATTATTATAAATAAATACTGTTCTTTGCAAATAAAAGATTAAAAATCGAATAAAATGGGACGGTATGTGTAAAAAATCATAATTTAGAGAGCGGGCCAAATAAAATAAAAAATTACAAGTTTGCCCATTTTGCAAAAAAAATCGTAATTCCGGTATTTTTGACCGTATGATCTCAAGATTTAAGGAACAAGCAATAGGGGTAATCAATGTTACTTTATATCTTAATATGAAACGTTCAAGCAAGCAAATTAATCGCCTAAATTGAGTGGGCAAAGACACAAATAATTTTTGGTCAATTTTCATACAAATAAAAAAATGTGCTAGGGTTGTCACATTGTTTTTTTTTTCGACCATTTCTACTGCTAATGCATAGCATATCCTCAGAATAGTCTCTTACTTACTTAGTACTCTTCTTTTTTTTTTACTTTTTGTTGTTCATTCTGAAAATAACCATTACATTAATTATAGCTTTTTTGCTTTAACAAAACGTGGTAGAATTTTCACCTTAACGCTGGTTATTAGTATCTGACACAAAAAAAATTATTAATAATAAGGTAAGTACCTCATTTAGCTTATAAAACAAATTAAGGGATTAATATACAAAAAACTGTAGAAATGGTAAATTTTTCATTACATTATTTGATAAAGAGGAATTGAAATAAATAAATACTGAAAACTAAATACTTTCTCATAATAAAATAAATATATAAATAATTCCGGACAGTCCACACAGCATCATCTAGCCCCAAGCTAAGCAGAGCTTGTGTTATAGGTACTAGATAACTGATATACTTAATACAATACATTTCATAGATAGATATTTTTTATTATACATAGAAAACACCCAGAATAACGGAACAAATTTCTGCAGATCGTACACAAATTTGTTCCGAGGCGGGAATCGAACCCGCTAACTAACTAACTAACGTCGCAGGCGGACCTTCGCCCAACGCGCCACAACGGTCGTCTAATAGGTGGTTAGAAAGATACCAACCGACCTACTAATAATAGGACATACATAAATCAATTTTCATTTAATGTCGTAGTGACAACCCTGACAACAATATTTTGGTGGGCAAAGTCGTAAACAGTACTCCAGAAAAAGTAATTTGACATTGCCCACCTGAATATTTTCGAGTTTAAAAAAGGTTTCGCGTCAGATATTCGACAGTTATTGTTTATTTGTTATAAACTTATAGTGGTAAAATAATTACTTGCCTGCTGCAACTGCAAGTACTGTTTTTCAATAAAGTTTTCCGCACGAAATTTGGCCCGCCAAAAACACCACCAACTTTGACATCAACTGACAGTCAATTGAAGTGAAATTAGCAACAGTCGGTTAATTAGTGTTGTCAGTGACATATTCAGAATTCTACCAATAAATAAGAAATAAAAGCTACTAGAACATTCTCGATAATATTAAGACTTTTAAAAAAAGTACCCTGGTGGGCAAAGTCAAATTAGTTGGGCAAAGTTGCACTGTTTTACGGTAGTAGAACTGGGTTAGGGTACATCTCGTCCGAATGAAAACTTGTCCGAGGACGAGATGTCCTCTTCAGTTTTAGACTGGGGTACAACTCGTCCGAGTCCCAAATCTGCTGATTAACTTCTCGTCGAAACGATAATTTCTACCTACTAACCAATGAAAATAAATAATACTGGACAATTCACACAGCTTCATCTATCCCCAAACTGAGCAGAACTTGTGTTATAAGTAGATATTAGATAACTGATGTAATTATATAAACTTAATAAATTAATAGATATTTTTATACACATACAAAACAACCAAAACACTTCCAACAAATATCTGCATATCACTACATAGTATAAAACAAAGTCGCTTTTTCTGTCCCTATGTCCCTTTGAATATGTTTAAAACTACGCAACGGATTTTGATGCGGTTTTTTTAATAGATAGAGTGATTCAAGACGAAGGTTTATACGTAAAATAAAACCGGGGCGGGTAGCTAGTCGTATATATTTGTCCCGAGGCTAGAATCGAACCCGCAGCCTCCTGCGTCGCAGGCGGACCTTCGCCCGCCCGCGCCACAGGGATCGTCGGATATACTAAGCGATTTTCCTATTAAATTCAGTTCAATAAGATTTACTTAATAGAGAAAAGAGATTGAGAAGAGAAATTAAACTGTCCGCACAAATACAGCGCTTTATAATTATTATATTTTGCTATTATAGTAGTAATATAAACAAAGGAAACAATTGAGCTAAATGCAGACGGTTGCAAACAGTCTAGAGGTAGCTCAATTGATCCATGCACCAACTCTCGGATCACGCGTCGCATCGACCAGACACTCAGATTTTTTTTTAACTCTAAGAGCCTCGGTACCCCCACGGACCTAGGGTCTCGTGTCGACTCCAAGGGAAGCAAATACATGTGTATATTGAGCTACCTTTAGACTGTTTGCAACCGTCTGCAGTTAGCTCAATGATTTCAAATGTAAGTATGTATGTGTAGGTACTTACTAGTTTTAATTGATTGTAATTTTCGTTGTAAATAAAGATCACGTTCCCTGCATAAATATAATTATTGTTTTAATATTCCAGGTTCGAAGCTAGCCACAGTGGAGAGCGTAGGAGTCAACAACTGCGCGGACGACGCCAAAGAATGCATCCTCAAGAAAAACAGCAACGCCACCATTAGTATAGTCTTCACACCTAGTGAGTATCTATAATAACTGCTCTTGGTTCGTTCTACACGTTAAGTGCGAAGCGAGGCCGAAATCACCCCTGATGCAACTTCCCTATGGTGCGGCAAGCAAAAAAGTGAATTTCTCTGTCGTGCGAATGGCATAGCTTTGGTTTGGTCCAGTGTAGGAAAGAGATAAATATATATTTGAGATCACTAATGGTTCCGGACTCGGTGGTGTACCTACCTTGGTACCGGATGTCTTAGGCCTCGTGCCGCACTGAATTAATATAATTTTAATGCAGTGCGGAACGAGGCTAAAACGTCCCATATCTCCCCTGACCTCGTACCGCACTCAACGCGAGCTTCCCGCGACCAGTGTTGTGCATAACGTCGATTGGAGAGCACGTCCTTTTACAGCGCCGAACATGTCTAAACGATGTCGGAAGAAGTTAATTTTAAAAAAACAGAGCCAAAACAGCCTGTTTTTTTTTCTTTATGGCCTTCAAGCGCCTTCAAGCACAATTTAGATTATTTAAAAAAAATGTATCCTTTGATAGCTTTGTGTTGTTTTGCCAGGTTTTGCCCTTAAAACGATCTAATGAGATATAATTGACCAAATTCGTTGCGTAGTTAAGACAGTTTAAAAACGTCGATATTATTTTTCCCATCACTAATCGCAGCGAAAATTTGCCCTATTTCAGTGCGTTACGAGTAGAGGATTCGATCCCGGTCTTTATTTTCAATCCCGGGATTTCGGGATTGGTGAAACGCGATCCCGGGATCCCGGGATAATCCCGGGATCGTAGACGAAGTAAGAATATCAAAGTAAAACATGAAAATCAGCTTCTATTTACTTTCAAAAACAAAGTAATAATCAATTAAAATGACAAAAACTTATTTATTCAGTTAATTATGGCGCAGAGGGGCAATTATGGCAGGAGGATTATTATGACACATGGTCATATTTTTGGTTCTGTAGCTTTTACTCAAGAGAGACCTCTATGTTCGGGTAGAGCAACAACCGGTTAATTCAATCACCTATAGAAGGAATTGCTACCGCGTTAACTGATCGGTATACAACATCATTTTGTCAGTCGACATTTTGAGTGCGCATAACACCTGTGACAAGGTCTTCAAATTTTACAGAATTTAGTGGTTTTCGCGGGTTTTTTGCTACAAGGCAATTAATTATACTTGTTTTAAACTGGAAATTCTTTTAATTAAATTGTTTCGTTCCTAATCTTTTTTTTTCATAAGTTATTGAGCCTGGTATGATTGCCCCAAAAAAATTGTGATCGGAGGTTATTTTTTCGGAGTTGGCTGTCCAAATTGCCCGACTGTTTTTATATGAAGTTGTAAAAAACCAGTCATATCAACAGCATTGAAGTAAATGTCGATAAAAAAATTCAAGCTCGAGGCAACTGAGAGAAATACTGAAACTTTAGGACATTATATGATTGAAAATGTTTAATTTGTCTAAGTGCCTCTATCTGAATACATATATTCAGTTAATATAATGAAGTATGCTTTTACTACCTACCTAAATAAGTAAATTAATGGATAAAAACTTGTTGTTATTACTTAACATGAAATCAACAATTATTACTTTCAAAAACGCTGAGGGGCAATTCAGTCATTTTCCAATTTTTTTCTAATTAGTTATAGTTCACCATTAATTTCAGCGTTTTCTTATATATGAACACTATTAAGAAGAAGTCAGATAAAGATTAGTTAGCACCAATTTGCCAGAATTCACGAAACTCAATCACGGAGAATACAACGATTGTTTAAAATTTTGACTGATTTCTTTTGTACAGAATTGCCCCTCTGCACCTTATACAAAAATTAAAAAAAATACTTTTTTAATGTCTACTTTTCCTCTGTAGATACGTACAAAATACTAATTTAATTACCCAACCACATAATGGTAACGTTATCGGCAGTGATCGGATATTCGGGCGCTTATTTACCTTAACTTTGAGCGACGACACAACGTGAGCTATTAAAACCAAACAACACTAAATCTTTTTAGGGAATTCATATAAATTCCGAAGAATCCCAAAATATCGAGTGTTATTTATTTTCGCTGGCATTTTATTTATAGGTCAATCAAATATAAAACACACTTTTTATGACGCGTTTTTCACTTAAATCGATATTTCCGGAGCAGTAATGATTTTTATTCACGAAATTTCAAAAAAAATCGTATATTATGTCTTTAGTGAAATACGCAATAGAATAAAAGTGTCTCTTATTTTGTTTATAAAAAAGATTCCGGCGAAAAAACATCATCATTTTAGAAATTTCTGGAAGTTTAGAATTAGTGGTAATTTATCAGTATTCCTGAAAAAGTTGGTTTTAAAAGCTCTTTTTTGTGTCTTTGCCCCACTTTTAGGTAAATAAGCAACCGAATATCTAAACGCTAGTTATCAGTCAGTAAAAAAAAAAGTTTAATGATCATTAAACGTATTGTTTTAATTATAAAGCAAATAGTGATTATCGACAAAAAATAATTTTAGATCAATTTTGACCAAGATGCGACTGAGGATGCGATTGATTACTTGTTTAAGGAATTGTTTTTTTTGTGAACAGGTACATGGTATTTTAAATGGTATTATGTATTTGTAAATAAAAAGCTTGCTTATTCTGATAACAAAATGCAGGAATAATTCCTGTTTTTATTAAACCTAATTTAAAAATAAAACTAAACCGATGTCAACACCCATGAAAAGATTTTTTTTAATGGTGCCGATAAGCAATTGGTATAATTATAAGTTTATAATATTGTGTTGTGTTTCTTAAATTACCGCGCTTCAATTTTTATTATTTTTAACGATTATTATAGTATTTTTCTCAATCCCGAAAATCCCGGGATTTGGAAAAAATAATCCCGAAATTTTCGGGATCGAAAATGGGCCGGGATCCCGGGATCCCGAATCCCGGGATCCCGGAATCGAATCCTCTAGTTACGAGGTGTATAAGATCCCATATTTTGTTTTGCTAATAATTCCTAAACTAGCCATCAGATCCCGGGGCGACGGTGGATTAGGGTTTATCAATTCACTGTCTATATCAATAAGGACCAAAATTCTCATTTATCTTTGATTTCGCGCCAGAAAATGGATTTTAGTCTGTAAAAGGAGGTGGGGTCTAATAGACCGCGTGTCGCCCTAACGTCTGGTCACGGTACGGGCCGATTATACCTCGTGCGCCGCGGCCGCAGGAACGGAAAGTATGCAAAAATTGGTGCCGCAGCTAACGTGTTAAAAGGCTGTAGGTACATTGTTTATGAAGCTTATTATAACCAGTAGTAACCAGTGTTTTTTATTTATTAATTTACTAGAATCTGCCCGCGACGCACACGTTTTTCTATGGAAAAGTTTCAAGGCTATTTCTATCCCCAGTACGTTAATTGGTATCCCATAAACCAATTAAAAGTAGCCTATGTTTGATTTTATTCCATTTCATCATGTAGTTTTTGCGTGAAAGAGTAACAAACAGCCATATTACCTATTTCATATTTAGTAGATTCCTGCAGTGCCGGATTTATATTTTTTATGAGCGTAGGCCACATTTTTCCGCCGCCCCATGTACAGAGCCGTTCATTATTAGCTACACAACCCCCCCCCCCCTAGGCATATGCATTGTCTGCGATCGAGTGACCGTCCTCTGAAATCTGCCGCCCCCCTAGGACTCTGCCGCCCCCCTAGGACCCTAGGCCGCGGCCTATACGGTCTATTTACAAATCCAGGACTGGATTCCTGTGCATACCTATATCCATATTTAGCGTTTAGGTATTCCATACTTTCGTGTTAGTAGGTAACTAATATTAACAAGAAGTTAAGGATAGGGATGGGGTTATTCAATTGTTCTAGAGATTTAGTGTCCGTGATGGTAGCGTACCCATAATCGAATTCACGATTGTTGTTATGCCTAATAAATACTGTATAAACACTGCATAATTAATGCAAAACTAGAATAAATAGTGCCTCTCTGGTTTCGAAAATAATGACCATTCTTAGTGGGTACGCTAGCATAACGATCAAGCTAGCGTACACATGACCGTACTCAAAAACGACTCATGTTACAGAAACGAAATTTACACAAATAATACGATACAAATACTGCCACAGCTATGCAAAATTTCATAATGATTGCTTTTATAGGAACGGAGATAATAAACAAGACTTTCAAAAACATTCCGAGCTAGCGTTATGGCAGCGTACACATTAAAAAACCTAATAGATCTTATAGAAAATGAACTTTACTGATTATAAATGATATATGTATAAATACTGCGTGAAATACTCCATCTGCCAGTAGTCATTCTTTATAAAAATTCTTAGTGAAACAACGTAAAAAAACCATGTGAACTTCTAGGAACAAATGCATTGTGGTACAGTCGCACACACAACAAATAATTTAAAATGGAAATTATACACCGTACAATGTATATTACTAAATATAAGTAGTTTTGTTACTTTCTTGAGTAGGCATTGCTTCTGAATGATGCTAACTACGTGCTTGAAGGGTCCATCCTATAGGTGCTGCAAGCTTGTCGTAGTAGGAAGTATTTCTGTTAACTGAATGCACATGAATTCAATGAAAAGAAATACTTGATTTTCAATATCGTGCTAAAGTTTTGACAAATTATTTACCACTACAAATCAGTGCCTCTGGTGTCATTTGATCATTCACAATGATCGATATCAATCATGACCTAGTATGAAGATGATCCGGATCATAAGACCCGTTCATCGCCTCACTTCGAGTTTTCGTTTAATTCGATCATGCATTTTGTGATTGACCGATTGAACGATTACTTACCGGTGCGAGATCTGTTCTTTGCGTCGCGTCGCGTCATTTCGTTACAGCCCGATTTGAATCTCGCAAAAACTTATTTGTAATTAATAATAATCATTTATCATATATCATAAATAATCATAATCGATAATCATTTATCATAATCATTTATTTGACCTGAATTGAGATAGAAATCTACCTACGAAAAAAAGATTCTACACGCACGCAAGGTAGGTTTAGGTAGGTAGGTAGGTAGGTATAGGTAGGTAGGTAAGTATAGGTAGGTAGGTAGGTATAGGTAGGTAGGTATAGGTAGGTAGGTATAGGTAGGTAGGTAGGTATAGGTAGGTACGTAGGTAGGTAGGTATAGGTAGGTAGGTAGGTAGGTATAGGTAAGTAGGTAGGTATTGATTTTGCCGGCGGCCTATCATCGCCTCACTTCGATTTTTCGTTTAATTCGATCATGTATTTTGTGATTGACCGATTGAACGATTACTTACCGGTGCGAGATCTGTCTGTTCTTTGCGTCGTGTCGCGTCATTTCGTTACTGCCCGATTTGATTCTCGCAAAAACTTATTAAATTCATGATCATTTATTTGACCTGAATTGAGATAGATATCTACCTACTATGAAAAAAAGATTCTACACGCACGCTAGGTAGGTATAGGTGAGGTACGTAGGTACACTTTACTTAGTAGTAGATAATTAATACATAATAATGAATACAAAATTGGGTAAGAAATAATCTTACTATTATAATAAATAGGAAAGTCTGTGAATGTTTGTTATAAGTAATCTTTGTACCTACTCAAGTTATTTAAATGAAATTTGGTATAAATAAACTATGAAGTGAATAATTAAACACGTGTTTTTAATTTTTACAGAATAATCCCAATGAGCAATAAACTTCTGAAATTTGTACGAAAAAAAATCTGGTTCGTGGGCGAAGCCGCGGGACGCCTCTAGTTTTTTATGTCTGACACCTGACAGCATTACTCGAGTTGGTTTTATAACTCGGTGATAGGTATACATACTTAGATATCTCGCAATTCGACCATTTTAGAAGCACCTACCTAGGTACCTAAAATGATTTTTTTATTTATTGAAAATGGTCGAACGTTTGGCCACTATCTCAGGTAAGTGAAGATGTGGCCTAAGATGGAGCACGCTTTCCAAGAAGGAATTTATTCACTCTTAATTTGAAGACTCCGAGATCGTATTCTAGCGGGAAAACAGACGCTGGAAGCTCATTCCACTCTCTGGCCGTGCCAGATTATAAATCACATCGTGTTACCGTAACCGACACCGTCTGATCAACTCCAGCACAGCTCCAGACAACAACATGCCAAATCGGCAGGTTGGAGGCACGCAAGGTAGGTATAGGTAGGTACTTGCACATCTTTATTTTCAAATACTTACCTACCTATACCCCTACCTACTTACCTATACCTACCTACCTACCTATACCTACCTACCTACCAATACCTACCTACATACCTACCTATACCTACCTACCTACCTATACCTACCTACCTACCTATACCTACCTACCTACCTATACCTACCTATACCTACCTACCTAAACCTACCTACCTACCTATACTTACCTACCTACCTATAATACCTAAACCTACCTACACCTACCTACCTACCTATACGTACCTACCTACCTATACCTACCTACCTACCTATACTTACCTACCTACCTATACCTACCTACCTACCTATACCTACCTACCTACCTATACTTATCTACCTACCTATACCTACCTACCTACCTACCTAAACCTACCTTGCGTGTGTTAGATTTGAGAGACTCTATTTATTAGAAAAGTAATGGAACCTGAAGTTTAAATAAATATTTAACTACCTTGATGTCTATTTTCAATAAAACGTTACTAAAAATCCTAATAAGGTTGCTAATGTGGGTAGTAGACAAAAGAAGAAAAACTTTAAACATGAATACTTTTATATTCAAGAAAACAGTCTGGTTGGAACACAATTTTATAAAGAAACAATGAGACAGATTTTAAAGATATATTACACAAGTCACTAGGCACTAGAAATAAATCTAACAAGAACAATACTTAGCTTTTAGATATTTTAAATTCAATACACAGTAATAGGAACATTTATTTTCTAAGAAATGATACCCTAATGATTCAAACATATACTACTCACAATGTAAGTACTAAAGAAAACTAGGACACATCTAGTAACAATTTGCTAATATGTAGAACAGCTTACCAGAAGATATTTTCAGCTCGACTGATCACAAATAAGTGGGGAAGCCAGCCTACAGCCTACTTTTTATAACCTTAATTTAATGAACCGACAGTTAGTCAAAACAACTCGACCGATCCCGCCAACATGCGGCTAAAGCTATCGCTAATAACGTTTCATAACTAAATAAATGGAAATATCTTCATATCTTGTAATGTGATAAAATATCCATGACAAATGTTCTTAAATATTAAATTAACAATTACTATATTTACTACATCCATTATAATGCATTATAAAGTAGCTTATACATTAACTAAATCTACTTTGACTTAGTATTTGAATTGGAGCGGTAAGCATTTAGGAAGTCAAGTTTATTATTATTATATGATCAAATAGCTTTATAATCTTACTGTTTACGATAACATACACTTAATAAAGTATTATTAATATTGTTCAATATATAAAAATCATTGAATACATTATGTTATAGCCTTATTCATAAAATGAAACTGATTTCACTTAGTATTTGAATTAAAGCGGTAAACTGGTAGGAAGTCAAGTCTATTAATAATACATGATCAAATAGCTTTATAACCTTACTGTTTATGATAACATACACCTAATATGGTATTATTAATATTACTTAACATATTAAAACCATTGAATACATTGTGTGACAGCCTTATTCATAAAATGAAACTGATTTGTCTTAGTATTTGAATTTGAGCGGTAAGCAAAACAAGTAGGAAATCAGATCTATTACATTTATATTTTGAAACCTTAGTGATTACTACAACATTATACTATGTTATATTATATTTATAATTATATATTTTACAATTTATCTTGCACGTGCGTGTAGAATCTTTTTTTCATCGTAGGTAGATTTCTATCTCAATTCAGGTCAAATAAATGATTATTGATTATGATATATGATAAATGATTATTATTAATTACAAATAAGTTTTTGCGAGATTCAAATCAGGCTGTAACGAAATGACGCGACGCGACGAAAGGAACAGATCTCGCACAGGTAAGTAATCGTTCAATCGGTCAATCACAAAATGCATGATCGAATTAAACGAAAACTCGAAGTGAAGCGATGATAGGCCGCCGGCAAAATCAATCATTAAAATGAACGGGTCTTATGATCCGGATCATCTTCATACTAGGTCATGATTGATATCGATCATTGTGAATGATCAAATGACACCAGAGGCACTGATTTGTAGTGGTAAATAATTTGTCAAAACTTTAGCACGATATTGAAAATCAAGTATTTCTTTTCATTGAATTCATGTGCATTCAGTTAACAGAAATACTTCCTACTACGACAAGCTTGCAGCACCTATAGGATGGACCCTTCAAGCACGTAGGTAGCATCATTCAGAAGCAATGCCTACTCAAGAAAGTAACAAAACTACTTATATTTAGTAATATACATTGTACGGTGTATAATTTCCATTTTAAATTATTTGTTGTGTGTGCGACTGTACCACAATGCATTTGTTCCTAGAAGTTCACATGGTTTTTTTACGTTGTTTCACTAAGAATTTTTATAAAGAATGACTACTGGCAGATGGAGTATTTCACGCAGTATTTATACATATATCATTTATAATCAGTAAAGTTCATTTTCTATAAGATCTATTAGGTTTTTTAATGTGTACGCTGCCATAACGCTAGCTCGGAATGTTTTTGAAAGTCTTGTTTATTATCTCCGTTCCTATAAAAGCAATCATTATGAAATTTTGCATAGCTGTGGCAGTATTTGTATCGTATTATTTGTGTAAATTTCGTTTCTGTAACATGAGTCGTTTTTGAGTACGGTCATGTGTACGCTAGCTTGATCGTTATGCTAGCGTACCCACTAAGAATGGTCATTATTTTCGAAACCAGAGAGGCACTATTTATTCTAGTTTTGCATTAATTATGCAGTGTTTATACAGTATTTATTAGGCATAACAACAATCGTGAATTCGATTATGGGTACGCTACCATCACGGACACAGAGATTTATACGTTATCCAAAATAACGTCAGTCAATGCTCTTCTAACTAAAACAAGCGTAACTATTTGTTACGGATGCCTTATGTCCCTTATGGCTTCGGTAAAATTATACAATTTGGAGTAAAACCTTTTGTCCCCCAGATGAAGCTGTGTCAACGATCAACACCGTGGTCCACGGGATCATCATGAACCTGCCCGTTCCCTTCCCCCTGCCCAACTCTGACGGATGTAAGGACAACAACCTTGCCTGTCCACTTAAGGTAAACATGAACTATAATAGGTAATAATAATATTGCTGGACGACTATGTTTTAATAGACTGCGAATGTAATGGTAAAAGAGGAATGTTATGTACCTACACACTACACTTCAGTTGACAATACAATGTCGGTAGTTTCATACTAAGTACCTAGGTAGGTAGGTAAATTAAAAAAAAATCACTAAGTACATAGTCTAAAACAAAGTCGCTTTCTCTGTCCCTATATCCCTATGTCCCTTTGTATGCTTAAATCTTTAAAACTACGCAACGGATTTTGAGGCTTTTTTTTAATAAGTAGATAAAGTGATTCAAGAGGAAGGTTTATACGTATAATAAAACCGTGCAATGCCGGGGTGGGTCGCTAGTATCTTATACTAGCAGCAGCGCCTCGCTGTTTCACCCGCGCAATTCCGGATAAACTATAGCCTATGTTTTATTCCAGACTATAATCTATCTTTGCGCCAAATTCCATCCGTATCCGTTCAGTCACTTACACTTACGTAACTTTCTCGTTTATAATATTAAGTAGGATACTGAAATATCGCACCTTCGTTCCCTACGGTTAGGTAAGTAGGTATGGAAAAACTATAGTAGGTAAACGTTGGTACAAAGATCCTATGACTACTTACGTTCTGTCGTATTCATTACCTTGAAGGTTTGCAACAAAGCAATTAGAAGTTCGTTCCAGTTTGAAAGAGCTAATGGTAAAAGGGGCCAAACTAAAGTTAGTCAACGTTCGATTGAAAGATCAAATTGCAATGAATTTGCGACGGTGCGTCTATTCCAGCATGCCCGTTATATTATAGTTCGATAAATATGAAATATGATACAAAATCTGATTTCAGCATCATATTTTAGTGACCTACTTAACTTCATAGTTAACAGTTTGAAAGGAAAGAGCAATTAAAAACTATGAGTTCACATTGTTTAAGAAACACGAGTAGATAGAAGAACGGTAAAACTTTCAAAAGGCTATAAATTTGCAAATAACTACAGTACCTACCTACCTACTAAATAGATAGATAGGTACCTGCCTCATTATTTGAAGTGACGTTTTTTCTTAGTATGTAGGTACTTAGGTACCTATGTATTGGGTATTTATTATTTTAATTCTACTTATCGGCGTATGGATTCACCCACAGGGCTCTTAGTGTTTGACACCTTATTCCAAGAACCAAGCTTTTGTTGTTTTCGGAATTCATAGGTATCTTTAAATAACACTTTGTTCGTACCTACATACTGATCTTTATTTTTTATAACACCCCTTATATTTTTTCAGAGCGGAGAAAAAGTAACCTACGTAACAACAATGCACGTCCTAAAATCGTATCCTCAAGTGAAAGTCGACGTGAAATGGGAACTGCGGAATGAAAAGGACGAAGACTTGGTCTGTGTGCTCATCCCCGCTAGGATCAAGTAGGGTTCGACGAGATGAACCGAGTTTGAATAAAATTTACTACCTATAAAGTACATGATACCAAATAAATTAATGTTGTAATATGTCTAAGGAAACAGAATTTTAGAACACATTGTAAATACTGGTAGAAACCCAGGAAGTATGTAGATTAATACGGTTGTAACTAGCAGTATTATAGTAACTGGTAGTTACAACCGTTAAGGTTAAGGATGTAACCAACCTTACCTACTAAGATGTTGTACCTGTAATGTAACCTACTTACCTACTAAGATGTGAGATAACTCTACATTCAACTGAACGAATTCTATCACAAAAGTTCAGTGATCTATTTTTAGGAAAGGTGAACTTAGTACCAGGTTTCGAGTTTTCAGCTTTTTGTGATTTTGTACTTTACGTAGCACTACCTAGGTATCACTCTGCCTTACTTTTGTTTCAAAACCTAACGAGCATTGATTAATTGTAAACAAGTAGATACCTACCTACTTTTATCGTGATTTTAGTAAATTAATAAAAAACTATTTACTATTTAGATCTATCATTTTCCCCACACACACTTTGAAATTAATTGATAACATGTATGCATTAAAAGATATGTTATTTATTATTGAAAATATTTTATTTGAACTCTTAGCAATTTTTTTATTCAGTTTCTTATCCCCTTACAATCAGAATAATAATAAATAAAATAAAATTTAATGCCATAAGAATAATGTCAAATACTATTTACAGAATAAAAACATGCTTTGAGAAATTCTTGTTCATTCTAATTATGTTAGTAAAGTACCTATAGCCTCAGTAACCTAGACTGACTATGTTAAAAATATTTAATAGTTCGAGAAAATGACGTCATACATCGAAATTCAGTTAAAATTTACATGATTCTAATCTTGCTACACATATTTCTTTAAAAAATATAATTACAAAAGCTTCTGTGATACTGATTGTCACGTAAAATAAAAATAGTATATTATATAACTGTAGTAATTACAAAGTTATAAATAAAGTGTAAATTGATTCCAGATTCTTTTGTAGACTATTTAAATTAAATTCAACATTCTCTATGTAAACCGTAAAAACATGAATTAAACTTATTAGACCTATGACATCAACAGATATCTTTCAGATTCTACATCGGAGTTTTATCTACAGTATGCAAGTGACATGGTCATTATTAGTTTGACACAAGTAAGTTAAAGCTTATGAGTAAACTACTTAAAATATCAGTCATCATGATTATAATATCAGCAACAGCTAAAGCTATGCGTACAAACATATAATAATAGAGACAAATTAGAAAATACAAGACTATTTACAAAGCAAGTTCAATGTCACTGTGTACTTGAAATAACATCACAGAGCTCCATTTATGGAAGAAAAAAGGGTTATGGAGCTTTCATTCTGTAAATGCCAGACCTCACAAGAAACTCTTTGTTTGAAGAATTCCTGAAGCTGGAAATATAAATGTCAAATACCTATTGTATTCTTATCTTTCGTGAAGAAATTCAAATTTCTCTCAAGATTGTCTTTCCTTCCAAAAACATGATTTCCAAAACAAAAATAACTTTATTGTTCTTCTCTGTTCCATCTTTTTCTAGGAAACCACTAGGATTTCAGTTCCTTTCTGTAATTTAAAAGCACATACCATATGCTTAATTACTAAATCACTTCTTCTTCATACTTCCTTTGCATTTACAACACAATGGTTCCTCTTTTTTAATTTTAGTGAAGTGTAAATTAAATTCTCTTGTAAAAATCTTTCTGTACATGGATTCTTTGACAGGTTCTACATTGTCTTTGCTGCATTGATCAAAATACATATTGTACATGCGTTTTATGCTTAAAGTTGCAAGTAAAAACTGCTTTTTCTTTGAAAACTGCTTTACAGGTTTGGAATCTGTAGTTGTGAATGATAGAATGTGTTTTCTCACTCTGTCTTTGATTTCATTAGGCAAAGCATGGGCACTGTTTTCAGATAGGCCTCTGCCATCTGGCTTAGGGATATTTGTGTCCGATTTGCCATTATGGACATTGTAGACAGGTTTTTGGGATATAGCTAGTGTACCTAAGTAGAAGTTCTTACAGACTGTGTATTTCTGTGAACGCACAATAAATGAGTACTTGAAGGAATGTTTACGTTTAGCATTAATTGTGATGCCTCGTTTTACAGTGTTTCGTTCTGTGCTGTTAAGAATGAAATGCTTTTTCTCATTGTTGCTTAGTAAATAGAAGGATTTGAATATTTGTTCTCTGTCTTCATCAGATATTTGTTCTCTGCATTTGAATTTACATTTCTGTAGGCAGTCTTTAGTGCTTTTAATCTGTCTCTCAGGTACAAATTTGCCTCGGCGACTGATGTACGCTTCCCCTCTCTGGTGCTTTAGTTTCCTGATGTTGCTGGCCCAAGTACTGGGTTGTGGTGTGAGATTTCTGATTCGCTTCATTTTCGAAATTGTTTCTTTTGTCTCTTTCTCACTCTCTGTTGGCTGGGGCTCACTTTCTATTTTGCATCTGAAATGTTAATTTGATGATTAGAAATGTTTTAGCTAGGTAACTATTTTGGGTAAAAAATCATTAGTGATTTTGAATAAAATTAAAGACTTGCAAGATTTTAGGATGTAATTTTGTAATAAATTTTACTAATATTAGAACTCCTACAGTTAAGATATACTTAGGTATTAAAATTTATTAAAATTTATGTGTTTGTTAACTCCATCCAGCAAAACTACTGAATGGATTGAGCTAAAAACTTACATAAATAAGTAAGTTCAGAGTAAGACCAGAATTAATATAGAGGGTACCTATTTACTCCAAAAAAACATACCTGTAGGAAGAATCTATTTGAACATAAAACTAAACTTACTCATTTGTCTTCTCTAGCTGGAGTGGATCTTGGGCCTCCACTTTACTAATAATGCTCTCTTTCCCATAATCATACCCGTAATACTGTTGGACCTCATTCAACAGTATCTGCTGCTTGAACACGGGCACGGGAGGCAGTAACATGTGTGAAGTTATCTGCAGTTGCTGCGTCAGGTCTGTGCCTTGCAGCACCGGGCCATGCAGAGGCTGTATGGACTGGAGATGGGTTTGCTGGCACGACATCACAATCTGGTTCTGGGATATCATATTGTTCTGAAGTGAAGGCATGGGGATGTGGATGTCAGATGTGATTGTTTGTTGGTAAGTCACCTTCCCTTGGGCCTGCATGCCGGGGTGAGCGATGTGGATGATCTGAGGGTTGTGCATCTTGGAGTCTGAAGACGGCTGGTAGACCTGAACTAGCTGCGGTATGTGTGATTGTATGTGATCCATCTTCTGCTATATCTGAAAAGATATCAGACAGTATAAAACAACCTACAATCTCGTGACCATGATAAACAAACAGAACTCGTTATAGCCAAACGATAATAAACATTTTTGTACTAAATTCAAAGCTTTACGATAAATAGAGATGCAGATTTTTTATTTACTTACCAATAGTTAAGTGTTCTTCAGATACAAGTAAGTAAAGAAAACACTATATCTTCAACTAAGTACTTGAAGGTAAGATCACAGTCAATTTACTTTACAACAAATTTAGTAAGTTATTGATGGGATGGGAAACAAAGGGACTGTCGATTTATCTATATGCTAGCTATAGGTACTTGCATGTCTATAGCTATACTAAATTATAGTTCAATGTTTCTACAAAAGAATAACTCAATTCACACAAGTTATTTATTTCTGAGACACAATTTGTTGCATTTCAATTGCATTTTGTCAACAACAAAACAACCAACAACGAATGACTTCATTTCACGCAGTAATTAAACAAGAATCAAATAGCTGTTTTGTCAATGTCTTGAAACCAACTTCGGATTGAAAAGGAACGTATTTTTGATATTTTTAGTGATGTCCATTTCTCCAAGAGATTACCGGTTTTTAATATATTTTTTTCAATATTCATCCATCTCAATAATACATAATTGTTGGATGTTTGTTGTGTCTTGATGACGCCTAAACTAGGTAGCATAGCCACTGAACGGATCGGGCTGATGCTGACATTTAGCATACATAAGCGGTACCTTTTATCCCAATAAAACACTTGGGCATTTTCGTAGAAATTTGTCCCGGTTACAAAATGGAGTGAAAAAAATAAAGATCGTTTTAGGAATATCTAACTTATTTAAAATGATTCGCCTTTCCTCAGAGATTTATGTAATAGCAGCAAAATAACAAACAAATAGCATTTTCAAAGGATATTTAACTTTTAAGAGATCAGGAGGTACACCAGGTTTCCATTTGGTTACTTTTTTTTTAATCAAATAAATTAATACCACAATAATCCTCAAGTAATTTAATATGTTTAATTGCTTTAAAAACATGATATTGAATAGAAAATAAAACCTAACGATGAAGAAAAGCAGTAGTTATTTTTATTTAAGCCAGAACATATCCACTTTGTTACTTTTGGGATACTTTGCAATGAAAACATTGTGTTTTAAGCATGGTAAAGCAGTCTCAGGGACCGCATTTTTTTTCATCGAATAGCTCTTGTAATACTACAACAAAAATAAAAAAAATATCAGCGAGTGCCCTTTAAAAAAATCGAGAAAAAAATTATTTTCCCAATTAAAAATATGAGACAGTTACAAAATGTAAAGGAGCAGTTACGTAATGGAAAACGTAAAGCTGGCTTTACAATGTTCGAAATTTTTCTCCTGAAAATCTATTATTCTTGTAGTTTTACTTTTTTCGGTATTTATTATTCCTAACACATTAATCAGAGAAATGTTGTGTCGTGGTTTATTTGTCGTGAGTTCTTCATCTTTATCAAGTGCTTCATCACCACAAAATCGTAATTTAAACATCAATAAAACTTCTAGATTTAAATTTAAATTAATTTTTTTAAGCATAGAAGCATAGAAAATCAAGATTTAATCAAAAATTTTATATATAATATCTTTGGATTTAATACGCTAGAACTCTTTGATGCTTTGTCAACAATTACTGGGTGAACTTGCCTTTATATTTCCATTTCGTAACTTTATCATTCCACATATACGTAACCAAACAAAATGGAAGTAACGTTCCCACGTCACCCGATCTAAAATTGCGTCTATTTTTATTTTCAAACATTTGAGACCTTTGGGGACTCAATAATTCATTTAATACATTATACAGTAATAATTTCGTTACTTTTATTTTACAAAAACTCAAGCCTTATCAGTCTAAATCGCAGTTACAAACTGGAAGAAAAAAACGCCACGGTAACGCTCTGCAAGTTCAGACACGAATAATGACAGAACGCTCTTTGACAACCAATTTTAAACTGGTGGTATCGATGAGTCATGTTACCAGGAATAATAAATTCTGTGATTACAGTAGTTTTTTCAAAATAATACGGAGATATTGCAGTTACAAAATGGAATTCCACTTATGTCCAAAATCATGGGACACAATTTAATTGATAAAAAGTTATTATTTTTGTATGAAAAGTCCCGCATTTTACGTTTAAATATGATGGCCTTCATATATTTAAACATAAATAATCCAGTTTTAGCCTTCATCCAAACCGAGTTAAAAAATAATCTAGAGTCAAAAGTCGGTCCACCGCTGTAGGACAACCATTTTTAAGGGGTCTCGGAAGCTATTTTACTCTTATTTTACAATTTTTTGTATTAAAAAAGTTCTAATAATATGTTTTTTTATCGCAAATAAAACTATAAAACATAAACAATAACTATTAACATAAGTATTTTAATATCTAGCAATGGACTAGTTTTTATGAAAAGTATTAATGAACTTGTAGGACACCTAAAAAAACGCAGGGACGTTTTTTAAAAAAAATGCCCACTTGCTTTACTTTAGATAAAATTCACCTTTAAACTCTCCACACACTGAAGCCGGAGGCGGAGCGGAGGCGAAGGCGTGGCGGTTTTTCCTATGATAACGCGTCGCCACGGCCTGCGGTGTGTGTGTAGGCTTTGATAGGATTCCATAGAATACAACTCGCACGCCTTTGCCTCCGCTCCGCCTCCCTCCGGCTACTGTGTGTTTCGAACTTCAAACTTTTCACAAAATCAACGCATGAAAGCCGCGAGCAGAAACCTTTAGGGCTCAAACACAAAAATGCGAGCTCGCATCGCATCGCAAATATCTGCGAGCTCGCACGATAACGTCCGATCTCATTTGCATCGCGCATTCCTGTCATAACGTCATACTTGGTGACCCCCCTTTTCGTCCGCTCTGAGACAACTTTAGCGAAAGATGCGCGGCGCCCGAGCCGCCTTCTTTGTGTTGTAAAAAAAAAACTGCTTCAGTTCTCAACTCATAGTAATTTTGAGTAAAATAGTTCCCTTCAGAGTTCATAATCGTATTAAATGAATGAATCCAGAATCTTCTTTTTCTTTTATATCTATTTAACAATAACAGCAGTGCAATTGGACCGATTTATGCAAAAATGATCCAACCCACAACCTAGTCAATTTCGAGTTTTTTTAATCTATGTAATCAGTATAAGGTATATTTTAACATATCAAAGACTCACACCTCTATGTTCACAATTGTTATTTATTTATTTATTTATTCATGCCACTTGAATCATTTTTGTGTTGCTTTGGTTACCCTAACATATAACCGTTCTATTTTGCTACAATGATTCAAACTATAATATTAAGCTGGTCCATCAGTTCAAAGAGCTCAGAAAGCTATAGAAAGAGCTATGCTCGGAGTTTCTCTGAAGGATAGAATTCGTAAAGAATACATCCGAAAGAGAACCAAAGTTATCGACATAGCTCAAATAATTTCATAGGATTCCATAGAATACGACTCGCACGCCTTCGCCTCCGCCACGCCTCCGGCTTCTGTGTGTTTCGTACTTTAACGAAAAATAAATAAATAAAATAAAATAAGTACAGGGCCAGCAGATTTAATATTAGATACCAGATGATTGCATTGATTAATTTAAGAAACCGAAGGGAAGCTGCAATAATAGACGATGTAGATGGTTTATGTGATGAACCTTATTCTGATTTGGACGAGGAGTAGATTAGGGCCAATTTTGTTTGTTTTGTCTTTTAAAACACAAAAATGATTACTAATTTTATCACACTTTGAATCATTTTTGCATTTTAATTTTTGCACCCTACATAGCTCTTTCCATACAAAATTAATTTTGTAATAATGATCCAGGCGCAAGTTTTCCCAATTATCTACTAAACTATTACAATTTATTCTTTATATTATTTATAGCAAAAAAGTTGAGTTTACATAGCATTAAATTAAATTAAAATAACAACATTTTGTATTACAAAGCTAGAGAAATACCGCCACAAACTTAAATATCGATTATCTCGAAATGAGGTTTGTGTGGGTTGGATCATTTTTGCTTAAATCGGTTCAATTATGTTTTTGGGATCCATCTTACGCTTCCTAAAAACACGTCCAATACGGCTGACTAAACTTGAAGGTATGGTTACCCTACAAAACGGTTCGCCGCACAAATTCGCAAATCAAGTTCGTGTGACATCGCATCACATCGCATCGCATCGCACCAAATCGCACCAAATCGCAGTTTTGTGTGGGAGCCCTTAGTCACACAGCAGCACAGCGGCTTAAACAAAATGTCATAAGGGGGAATTCCACAGTTTCTACTAGGTCGCCATGACGACGCCATGATGCGCCATTAGTGAATCCCGCTTTTTTAAATTCTTCTATATAAGTTACCATTCCTTTAGGTAGGTTACCTACGTATGTAGGAACTTTGTGTGAGTTGTTGTGAGTAGTGACCCAAGCGACATCTTATCGACGGTGGAAATGACAAACCCTTGAAACGACAATATTGGAACTTTCCACAAGAGCCGAAAAACGTTATAAAATGTGCTACCCTAATTAAAAGGAATGATGTAATCGTGCCTTAGATAGTTATTTTATGCGAAATACAGCGAGAATATGAATTAAATGCAACTTCAGTATTTTGATAAACGCAAAGAAAAACACATTAGCGACAAGCTATAGGGGAACATGATTACTTAGTGAATAACGTGTGATTCGTTTCGCTGACGCATCCAACCGCAACATCGTTGGTAAAAATATATCGACAACCTACCTATGTATAAAAACCTTTGCGTGCGTAGGTACCTACTTTTGTTCGTTGGTAATATCAAATAAACCAAACCACAACTTCCACAATGAAGTGTCCAATCTGTTTCATTGAATTTACTTCAGTGCTCCATCAGCCGAAACCACGACCATGAAGTCACCAACTGCCTCATCAAAAAAGTAAGATTCGCCAACTGCGAATACTTTTAAGTCTATAGAGAGGGAGTCTCCTAAAAATCTACATCCTGGTGATGGGCACGGCGCGGCAGCCCAAACCGAAGTGTCCGTCAAGTTAGCAGCCACACCATGGAATTTTAAGATTATAAATATGCCAATTAACTGTGCTGTCAATGCTGTATCCGGTGCCGCAAAGCATATAAATAGTGCTCCAGTACTTTAGGAGATATTGAGGGATTTCACTGTGGCTGCTATCTTGACGTCAAGCTGGCAGCCCCGCTGATTGTGAAGAAACCAAAGCTAGATTTGAATTGTGAACTATGCCAAATAACTGTTCCCATGTATATCTAGTTGTGCTGTAAAGCTCAGAAATAGAGACCCTGTGGTTTATAAGATATTAGGCTCTAAACATCTACATACATTTGAGAGTACAGTTGAGTACAAAAGTGTTTAGATTACGATTGCAACTAGACTCGCTAGATGGCGTCTTTGATAGACATTGCTTGTATAGGTACATCACTGACGATGACCCAAATACCTACTGGTTTTATTAGTAGAACAACCCTAACTTAGCATTACTTAAATTTAATAATATCATAAATATAATGTACCTACCTACGACTAATAAGTATTTCTTTTGCTGAGTTTTCCACCAAACCTCCGTTAAAAGCTTATAATGAATTATACCTAAAAATTACCATTGGCGTATCTAGGCATATTCTCCAGGGGGAGCCAGGGACCCATATTAACTGCTCGCCATTTTTGTAATGAACTTCTAATAACAGCCAGTCAGCGGTCACGTGACATTTGGCCGACTTCTGAACAAAAATTGTCTGGACAGACCATAGAAGCAGGAATATACAATATAAAGATGACTAATGAGTCACCAAAGCGCATTTTGATTTAAAGTATTGTGTCGAACGGCGGACGAGAAAGAACGTGTAAAAATGGTGTGTTGCAGCATAACCAATTGTGGAAATGCTTCCACAACTTGCAATTACAAAATTAAAGGGATAACATTTCATCAGTAAGTCATTTTTTAAAATATTTTAGCTGTTTTTTAATAAAATTGTCAGAGAGTAATTATTTTCTATGAGAATCATAGTTTATTCCGTATAACATCATTTTGCACACCATTGCTGTATTAGTTCATCAACATTTGGAGCGATACAAGCGCACGTAGTAATGTAATGTGAAGCTTACGATATCGTCTTGCTCATAGTAGGGCCCGCTCGTGATGGTCGTAAGCTAGAGATGTGTGCTTTTTTCAATGTATTCGTAAGTTCAGAGACAACCGTTTGTGCCAGTGAGCACGAGCACCAATCACTGTGCAATACTGTGCATTATTCTTTGGGTGTCTCTGCGTTTGAATAAACGCGTATGTAGTAGTGACAGCATGGGTGGCGACAAGCTTTTTGCACGTAATGCGCCTATATTATTCCTACTTCTGTGGGACAAACCGTAGTATGAGGGAGTGTCCATTTGACATTTCTATCCAGTTTATCTGTCAATTGAAACAATTCTGTTTACGCTGCGACAAACGAGCTTTTTCTGAACTGTTTTAGAATTTTGGTTTTATAAATATCATTTTCGGCAATTATACCTCCATAAAAATTTGTAAAGACTTACAAATATTTGAGTTCTTGGATAGTACCTACGTATTCTCTGGCCTGTCCCCAAAGATATTGTACTATACCAAACGTACTATAATGAATCTTGCTTGTCCCGATTTACTATCGCTATTTCTTTGGCGGAGTTCAAAAACTCCTATAGTTTCTCGAGCTGAGTAAGACAGCCGTCGTCGCCTAGACTTATAATCTGACGAACTAAAATAAATAAAAGCATTGTAAATAAATAGTAAATTGAAATGGTACAAAGAACTTTATCGCTTTAAATCTAAAATATGTAAAATAAGGCAGGTAAATAGGCCAAGTGCGAGTCGCGACTAGGTAAACAACAGTAGGCAAGTAGGTACCTATACAAATATCATATTGATACTTTTCTTTTTTAGTTACATTAGGGGAGAAGGAGGTAGCTTAGGACAGGGGCACCTTTAGACATTGGAGATTACTCCAAAACCATCGACATATTTTTGGAAGAAAATGCATTTTAGTATTCAACACTACTACTACAAACCATGACATATCATTCATCACGCTGTCAGCTGTAAAACTGATTTTATTAGCAGGTCGGGTTTTCCGTTGGCTGGAGTAAATTATTCATCTGAACTCCGTAAGGGTTTATTTGGTGACTTTGAGAATAAATTATATGTTTTTTTATAGTTTCTATTAAGTTTAGGTATCCATGCATGGATAGAGCCTACCGTATTAGTTTCTAAAGTAATAAAAAAAAATTGTGACACAAAGTTTTTTAAATGACCCCTTGGGGTAGGTTAGGACTAGATATTAGGGGGCACTATAAGACATTTTATAATGTGTGTGATTGGTAATATAAAAAGTTTTCATTTGTTTTAAGTTGCTTATCGCCGAAGCAAATATAAGAAAAATATAGCATCAATCAGTTATTTACAAAAGAAGAAGTTATGATGGAAAAATATAAGTATTTTAAAATCATCAAAGATAAATTATGGGTTAATATCAATTAAACCAGTTTGTTGGCGTCCCAATGTACTAAGGATTTAAAAAATACATAGAGGCTTGGGAAATGAATAAAACTGCTGGTATTGAATGGTAGAAAAGAAAAGAAGATGAGTGGTTGATATTAATATTGAATCATCCTGACAAAGCTCCCATCACCCAATGAATGAAAGCCCTTCCAGAACTGCTGCGATACTTTTAGATTAGATTTTTCAAGATTTAAACTGTGTGTGTTATTTATCCTAATAATAAATGACGCCTAATAATCTACATATTTAAATATTTCATGTTTGAGTAACTGCATTATCATAATTTCTAAGTTTGGTTGATTTCATGTACGAATTTAATTGTGATAATTGAAGAGTTTATAGTTTTTAACTAAAACATTTCATAAGAATGAAATAATTACTCAAATATTTAATTTTAAAGATTTTATTACTATCATATTATCATACCCAGTAGCGTCCCAAACTACCCCCCAAGGGGGGCAGTTTTGGACATTGTCAGTGTCTTACTAAAATGAAAATTTTGCATAATCTACTCAATAAACATGTTTATTTTATTATTGATTTGTAAAGGTAAAATACGAAAATAGGTTTTACCGCATAAAACATACAAAAATTTTAAAAACAAAAAAATCTATGACCTATTCTTTAAAAAGTGTCCTAATGTGCCTCCTTCTCCCAATATGAAATCATTCAAGTGTCTACATGTTGCTAATAAAAAATCTCGTTTGTTATATACAGGGTTACAGGAAAAATCGTGCTAGATCCGTTAAGGGCGTGGAGTACCCATCATTTCTGACTTATTTCACTATGAAACACCCTACCCTAAACTTAACCCTTTTCGAGATATTCGACTTTTAATTTTTTTATTAAAAATTGCCGATTTTTAGGCTACTAAATTTATTTTTGTTTACTTTGTGTATCTTATTATTATTTTTATTGCATTTTTACATGTGTAATAAGATGCTTTAGGACGTCAATCATTAAAATAATGCATAAATTAATTGAATAGACCGTAGTAGAAAAGTGAAAGTTAAGAAATAAAAAAAAAATTAGAAAGTTTATTTTTCTCTAAGGGATATCTAAAAAAAATATTATGGCAATTCTTCGGCAGATGTTTTTAAAAATATCTACGTTTCATCAGCTATCTAACGAGGTATAATAATCTAGGGTTTTATTCAATTGCATTGAAAAAAAATTAGTTTTATAGGCGACAGTGGAGAAGAAAATTTATACTTAGCCCTAAAAAGTAAAAGTAAAACAATAGGTAAGCATGAAATGTCATTTATTAAAGGTTTTCACACAACTTTTTCTTATTCTACAGTTCATGTTCAACATGGCCGCCTCTATTTCTGATACATTGTCGCATCCTTCTACGGAGACCAGTCTTCACTACTCCAGTGGTCAACGTGGTCCTCATTTTATTTGCTGCATCCACAATCCTTTCTCTTAGGTCTTCCACAGACGAAACTGGATTCGGCTCGCTGTACACAAGACTTTTCATGCACCCCCACACATGAAAATCCATGGGGGTTAGGTCCGGACTTCTTGCTGGCCATGGCAACGGCCCACCTCGTCCTATCCATTTGTTTGGATAATTTGTGTCCAGCCAGTCTCTGACACTTCTCCTGAAATGGGCAGGGCAGCCATCGTGTTGGAACCACATGTCCCTGATCAGGTTGAGTGGCAGATCATCCAGCAAATCACTCAAGTCTGCTCTCAGGAAATTTTCGTAGCTTTCCCCATTTAAATTATCCGGTAGAAAGTAAGGTCCAATCAAATGATTGGAGATAATGCCCATCCACACATTCACGCTGAATCTTCGTTGGGACCCCTTCACTCTTTTCTTATTGGGATTCCTTAGTGCTTTTGGGGCCCAGTAATGGGCGTTGTGATAGTTAGTTATGCCATCTTTATCAAATTTGGACTCATCCGTCCACAAGATATTTCTTAGAAAATCTGGGTCTTCTACGTCAGCATTTAGCATAAATCTGCAAAAGTCCAATCTTCTCGCGGGGTCTCCTTCTTCAATAACGTGTACCGGCGTGTAATGGTATGGGTATAGGCCAGCAGTATGCACTGTAAACCACACTCTCCATTGCGAAAGTCCCAGATCACGGGCAACAATATTAGTGGAAGTAGTCGGATCCGCTCGAAAGCGTTGCACTATCTCATTGTCCTGTTCTTCGTCGTCAATTCGTGGTCTACCCATGTCTGTATTACGTCTCAAAACAGAGCCAGATTCTCGAAGTCTTCGATAAACTCTGTCAAAAACGGCCACATCCGGCACTCGACGACCGGGGTAGCGAGTTACGTATTCGTTGCGAGCTTGCGCAGATACACAATCGCAGTATCCGTAACAAATAAGCATATCAGCATATTCCTCAGGTGTGTAGGACGTCATCTTCAACACTTCCGTATCACAGGTACAAATCAGAGTCCGGTTAACAAGTATAGTAGTCACAAATCAGAAGAAATAGTCCAGAATCACAGCCAAGTCGAGAAAAAGAGCAAAACGATATCACATCTACTATGTACGAAGCACAAAAGCAGACTGACAACCAAAACAATACCCCCTGTTGTATTCCCAGCCCTAACCGGTCTCTACACATTTTTTCTTTCATTCATACCTACATAAATCGTCACTTGTCTCGCTCTCACGGTGTGTCTGAACTTGAAGGACAATAGGCGCGGGACCGTTAGAACTGCTACCTGGAGCGTCCCAACTACTTTTTTTCCACGAAATGTAATACAAACCCTAGATTGTTATACCTCGTTAGATAGCTGATGAAACGTAGATATTTTTAAAAACATTTGCCGAAGAATTGCAATAATATTTTTTTAGATATCCCATAGAGAAAAATAAACTTTCTAATTTTTTTTTTATTTCCTAACTTTCACTTTTCTACTACGGTCTATTCAATTAACTTATGCACTATTTTAATCATTAACGTCCTAAAGCATCTTATTACACATGTAAAAATGCAATAATAATAATAATAAGATACACAAAATAAACAAAAATAAATTTAGTAGCCTAAAAATCGGCACTTTTCAATAAAAAAATTAAAAGTCGAATATCTCGAAATGGGTTAAGTTTAGGGTAGGGGGTTTCATAGTGAAATAAGTCAGGAATGGTGGTTACTCCACGCTCTTAACGGATCTAGCACGATTTTTCCTGTAACCCTGTAGAAGCCCACTTTTTTATTTTATTTTGTTTTTAGTGTTTATTATTATAGCGACAACAGAAAACTGTTCTTAAGATACAGCCTGGTGACACACAGACGGACGGACAGACAGCGAAGTCTTAGAAAAAGAATCAGAGAAAGGGTGTTGACATTTGGCTAATAAACGGTAGTTAGGTACATAAATGTTTTTTTCTTATAATAGCACTAAAAGCAAACTTAATTCTGTACTTAGTTGCTTATTTTTGGCAAAATCATAATAAAAAACATTAATAAAGATCCTTTGAAAGCAACAATAAAATGTGTAAGAATAACCATAAAAACACAAAATATTATTTATTAAAAAAATCCTTCATCACAAGTTGATTCTCTCGGAGTTATAATCACCTCCTTTCGGCTTAGGACATAATATACATCTAATAATGTAACATGCATGACACTAAGTATAAAATGTTTTAGATGAATGTACAGACTCTACATACCTATTTATTTCAGCAAAGGTGGTTTTACCTATGTTTGTTTTTTTTTGTGTAGGTAGACCTTGCTGGCCACACTGGTCATGTTTTCTGATTGTTTACTTTACATTCACTGACCTCTATCTATATAGATAGAGGTCAGTGTTTACATTCCAGTATTTATGGTGGCATAACTACAGTTTATCATAAGAAGAATGTGTCAATCAATAAGAATAAAATACAAATAAGATTTGTATGTTTGTCCTAATATATTATCGTCTTTTGTGGCTTCAGCAGTACTTGCTCGTCCAGAAATAATAATAAACGACTATTATTATTTCTAGGCGAGTAAATGCTTTAGCTGCAATAAACGCCATCTAGCGATTGATTGTAATCGTAATCTAAACACTTTTGTACTCATCTGTTTTCTCAAATGTATGTAGATGTTTAGAGCCTAATATCTTATAAAACACAGGGTCTCTATTTCTGAGCTTTACAGCACAACTAGATCTATATGGGAACAGTTATTTGGCATAGTTCACAATTCAAATCTAGCTCTGGTTTCTTCACAATCAGCGGGGCTGCCAGCTTGACGTCAAGATAGCAGCCACAGTGAAATCCCTCAATATCTCCTAAAGTACTGGAGCACCATTTATATGCTTTGTGGCACCGGATACAGCATTGACGGCACAGTTAATTGGCATATTTATAATCTTAAAATTCCATGGTGTGGCTGCTAACTTGACGGACACAAACCGAATCAGTTTCTATTGTATAAAAGGGTCCTGGATGGAATACCTACATTGCGTTCGCCTTCACGAAAAATTCATTTTGTTTCTTTATAGACAAAGCTGCCTCAAGTTGGTATACTTACCACAATTTGCCCTTACAAATTTTTCCTGCGATTGAATGGCTTTATTTACATGGAACCTTTTACCCATAGTACTGTATTAAAACCGATGACGATCTAAGACTTAGTGGTTCAATCCGTCTGTGAGCATGAGCAAGGGATCGTCCACAGCACGTCTTTGAATCGATTCAAGGGGCCCCAGCTAGTATCTAGGCTCCCCAGCCCAACCCAACCAAAGGAGTCAACAGTAGGTACATTTTATATGGGGCCAGAATTGCGACATATTATAAAGCAGCAACAAGTTGTTTTTGATCAGACGTATTTTCTTAATCTACGTGAGCAAAACAAAATTTACCCGGCTTGTAAAAATCTATATATTATATGAATGAGCAGTCCAATTGCATATTCATATTCTAGAGTCTAGCATAACTATGGGTAGGAAGGCTCAGAACTAGCTATTTATGCGCGGAACCATCTGTTTGTTTGGATAGGAAGGAAGGATTGAATTTATGGTTAAAATATCTAGTTACTGAAGGTAATTAAAAAACTTAAATTTTCCATCCATGTAGGTTCGCCAATGATCTCTGGGAATTTTTTTCTCGTCCTTATTAGGTTTTACTTTTTCTTCTGTTTTGTTCTTCTTCTCCACTTTTGGTGTGCGGGAAGTTTTCATTTTAGTCTTCAAATATGGATTTATTGATGATGAAGCAGCTACAACGGGGCTCTTTTGATTCAATTTCGTATTCTTCTGATTCAATTTCTTATTCTTCAGACGCATTGATGCCTGAGCCAAATACTTGTCATGTCTGCTTTGATTATACGTTAGATCATTTTTCGCAGAATTCGGAGTGTCATTGGATGCTTTTCTTTTATTTTCTTTTTCCCTGGTATTAATATCATTTAGTTTTTCTTTAGCTGATATTTTTGCCTGTTCCAGTTCAGCATTTTCTTTCTTCATCTTATTGCATGAAGCCAGTACCTGTGGAGTGGTTTCACCTTTAATTTTATCCTGTAAGTCTCTGAAACTGGACTCCCAATTAATGACAGAGACATGCGTTCCCGAAATCATCCTTTTGTACAGTTTTCGTTCTTTAGGAATGAGGTTAGCTTCTTTCAGCTGTGTTTTTGCAGCAGTGTTCGGGTTGAGTTTATCTGCATGTTTTGCGCGGTTGTAAAAATCTGCATCCCGGTCAAGAACTATCAACTTGAAACCGTAACCAGACTGTGTCATGGATAAGCGTTCCACGATGAGCTTACCTAATTGTTCATCGTTGTTGGCAATCTTAGACAGTAGGGCGCACAGTTTCGTTGCAGCCATAGATCTCCAGTCTGCCCCCACTATGGCATGGGCAAGGGATTTTACTAGATCTTCATGTTTATTCGGAAGTAGAGCTGATATGATATTCTTTCCACTGAGATGTTTTTTCTCATATAGAAGGTGCAGTAAAGAAATCCAATCCTCTGCGAGAGGAGCCACCCCCCCTCTGGCAACCACTCCTGCTAGCAGGCTGCTCAAATGAACTTCGCCAGAAGTTGCAAGCTCCACGCCAGCAACTTCTGGCGGCGAACGTGTGTAACATATCATCTGGGCTACCACAGACGGATCGGTGGCGGCAATTGTAACCATTTCACGTATAGCTTCCAAGGTTTGGCCTTGAGATATCTTTAACTTCATTTCATTCCAGATTTTCGATGTGGGGTCTTTATGAAGGTAGTGATGCACCTGCTTAGCCTGCTCCGAGAGAAACTGACATCTAGTGCGATTTTTTTTATGTGAGCTTTCAAAATCAGTGTTTTTAAAAAAAACTTCTGGCGATTCATGTTCTTTATCATAACCTTGGGCCAGTACTTGAACAACTTTTTTTGCTTTGGTTTTGTCTAGTATATGAGGACCTAAAATTAATTCATTATCCTCATCTTCATTTAGTGGGCCTAAATATGCAAGACCCAAACTATCCAGAACAGTTATGAGTTTCCCATTATTTTCAGAAAAGGTTTTTTTTAATCTATCAGATATTTTAGATAAATTTTCATCATTATTATCATTTAACCCTAGCCCATGTGTTTTAAAAAAGTCCTTTATGGCACGAGCTTTTATATCACCAGTTACAGCACACGTTCCATGATTACGGTTTGTATTAAAAATAGCGTAAAATTCTTCCTTTGCTTCCCGCTGTTCTACATAATACACTCCGTTTCCAGTATTCTCATCAGTGTAATCTGTAGCATAATATCTGACATCATCAATAGACGGGAAATAATCATCATCGTAACCTGGATTCATAAAAAAATAGCGGCCCGACCAATCTTCGGGGTCCTCTTCAGCAAAGGTCTTAATTGTTTGTTTCGGAAAACCTGCAGGTAGATCTGCTTTCCGAGAGGCTCTAAAAATAGTATACCCTTTTTTAAAATGCATTACTCTTATTTGTCCGGGATGAATTTTCATGTTAGAATCTACGTCAACTACATCTGCATTCCGGTGTTGCTGCATGCTCTGAACTAAGCCGACGTTGTCCTCCTGTGTGGAATCTAGAAACTCTTGCTTCTGGACCCGTGACATCTCAGGGCATATAGTTAGGTTCTGAAGCATACTTTCATCCCAGAAATTTTTGCCGACAGTAGTTTCGTCATCAGGAATGCTCTTCATCTCAGTGACTTTCTGTGTGGCGCCTAGTTCTTCATCCATCATGCTAATTTTAGTTTTCTTCTAAATAAGGATTGTTTTGTGCTTGTTCATAAATAAAATCCCTCATTGACAGTAATCAAGGAGGACGTCCTACGAAGTATTTAAATTCTCTTTGGACGTCCTGTCGTCGATACCTTTAATGATGCTAGGCGAGAATCACGAATAGTGTTGCCAGATGGAATCTGAAACAGTAAAAAATTTAGTTAAACATCTGTTGGCTGATTAGGAACAATAAATCAATCCATAAGTCGCCGGCGGACCTGTGCCCGTCGCCGCGCCACATCGGCCGTCATAATCACATGGATAAAAAATTTTAGAGCAGCCCTCCGGCGCCCCACTATCTGGACTGCCCGGTGCGTCGCCACGCCATGGACCCTCGTTAGTTCACGTAACGCTCATGCACCCGACCGGTAGTCATCTGTACCTTATATATAAGAGACTGGTCCCGTACGCTCGACCGAGATAATAATAATTCCTCCGAAGGGTCCATGTTCAGCCTTGCCCGGGGTTCATGCAGCAACAAGGCGCGAGCCACACGGATAAGGAAAAAGTCTTATAAAATTACTTACAAATTTGTCAAACACACTCGGGAGTGGAACTAAATGAAACAATAAATACAAATAGGTGTAGTTACTATACTAACCTACAACTGAAGAAAACAACAATCTGTATAACACGTGATTTGAATATTGGATATTTATTTGGTTCGCGTATTATTTAGCTTTATTTTCCTTCTGTTCCCGTGTGAGCAGTAGGTAGGTACTGCCCAAAGCTGGCTCACTTGCTTTTATAATGGTGTATTAGGCTGACTACATGATTTGGCCCTTCGAGGATAATTTATAGGTACCTAGTTGAACAGACTTTGTCCGCGCCTAGGGGTCGGATAGGAACGAACGGAAGGTGATAAAACCTAGTATGCCATTATCATTTCAATTACTTCCATAATTAAAGACAAAATAATAACTTAATCAGTCAAATTCATTTACGGTAAAATTAATTTTTTGAAAAAACTCCGGACATTAGAGCCCAGAACCCGGATATGTGTAAAGGTTTTTTAAACATCATCACTACATAGTATAAAACAAAGTCGCTTTTTCTGTCCCTATTTCCCTATGTCCCTTTGACCGCTTAATTAAATCTTTAAAACTACGCAACGGATTTTGATGCGGTTTTTTTAATCAATAGAGTGATTCAAGAGGAAGGTTTATACGTAGGTATAATAAAACCGTGCGAAGCCGGGGCGGGTAGCAAGTAGTACTAATAAAAAAAACCGATGAAAATGTCAATTATCGACGGTAAAAAAAATTAAGTGTTCACACTTGGGTGATATTAGTAAAAATGTAACTTTCTGTGCCCACTTAGGCTGTGTCCCCAGTAGGCAAACTGTTAGCGGCAGACTGAGTGAGCCGCTAATTTGTGGCGAACTGAAATTTGAGTTAGCTGCAAACTAAGATCAATTTTCGTGCGTCGTAAGCAAACTGTTTAGTTTTTTGAAGGTTTTGGTGGGAATCGGCCGCTCACTGAGATAGTCGGCGCGCGTAACGCTTCAAACTGCGTACAGTGAGCGCAAAACTAGCAAACTGTGGACACTCCATTTCAAATATATGGAAGGACGTACTAAATCGATACGCAGACTCAGTCGGCCGCTAACAGTTTTTCTACTGGGGACACAGCCTTAGTCTCTAAACTAAGAGTATTTCGGGAAAACCCGGCCGAATGGTCACCCTTACAATCCTGTGACATCACCGTACCAATAGGCACCAATTTATTAAATTAAACTTCGGATTACCGAGAATTAACGAACCTGATTTGTTTGTTCCAAATATAGAAACATTCAGCTTTTTTCTATAGGTACTTACCTAGTTACTTAGTTTAGTAGTACTAGGTAGGTACTAAAGCTTGCCATCAAAACTGTTTCTATTCGTAAGCCCTTGAAGGGCCACTCGAAATATAAAATGTTTTAGTGACTAGTGAGTGAGCCATCCAATGGATTACGAAATCAAAAAGCATTATATTCGAATCAAAATCATATAATGCTTTCAAGATGTGAAGGGATCAATGAGATTGATTTCAGGTAGGTACTTATTCGAATATTGTCAATTCGCAGAGTTTACATCTAAGGGCTCCCACACAAAACTGCGATTTGGTGCGATGCGATGCGATGCGATGCGATGTGATGATAATTGAACCGATTTAAGCAAAAATGATCCAACCCACACAAACCTCATTTCGAGATAATCGATATTTAAGTTTGTGGCGGTATTTCCCTAGCTTTGCAATACAAAATGTTGTTATTTTAATTTAATTTAATGCTATGTGAACTCAACTTTTTTGCTAAAAATAATATAAAGAATAAATTGTAATAGTTTAGTAGATAATTGGGAAAACTTGCGCCTGGATCATTATTACAAAATTAATTTTGTATGGAAAGAGCTATGTAGGGTGCAAAAATTAAAATGCAAAAATGATTCAAAGTGTGATAAAAATTAGTAATCATTTTTGTGTTTTAAAAGACAAAACAACCAAATTGGCCCTACTCCTCGTCCAAATCAGAATAAGGTTCATCACATAAACCATCTACATCGTCTATTATTGCAGCTTCCCTTCGGTTTCTTAAATTAATCCATGCAATCATCTGGTATCTTATATTAGATCTGCTGGCCCTGTACTGGACTTAGTCCACTGCTGGACATAGGCCTCCCTTAATGAGCGCCATAGCTCCCTGTCTTCAGCTTGACGCATCCAGCATCTGCCAGCAGTCTTTCGCAGATCGTCATCCCACCTGGCCGGAGGGCGTCCTATACTACGTTTGCCAAGTCTCGGTCTCCACTCAAGAACACGTTTACCCCAACGGTTGTCGGTTCTTCGCGAGATATAGCCGGCCCACTGCCACCACTTCAGCTTGCTAATTATTTGAGCTATGTTGATAACTTTGGTTCTCTTTCGGATGTATTCTTTACGAATCTTATCCTTCAGAGAAACTCCGAGCATAGCTCTTTCTATAGCTTTCTGAGCTCTTTGAACTGATGGACCAGCTTAATATTATAGTTTGAATCATTGTAGCAAATTAGAACGGTTATATGTTAGGGTAACAAAAGCAACACAAAAATGATTCAAGTGGCATGAAACACTTATACATTTTAAAAAATGGTCTTCGACATGACAGTTGTGGGTTGGATCATATGGATTTTCCACATTTGTGAACATAGAGGTGTGAGTCTTTGATATGTTAAAATATACCTTATACTGATTACATAGGTTAAAAAAACTCGAAATTGACTAGGTTGTGGGTTGGATCATTTTTGCATAAATCGGTCCAATTGCACTGCTGTTATTGTTAAATAGATATAAAAGAAAAAGAAGATTCGGGATTCATCCATTTAATACGATTATGAACTCTGAAGGGAACTATTTTACTCGAAATTACTATAAGTTGAGAACTAAAGCAGTTTTTTTTTACAACACAAAGAAGGCGGCTCAGGCGCCGCGCATCTTTCGCTAAAGTTGTCTCAGAGCGGACAAAAGGGGGGTCACCAAGTATGACGTAATATGACAGGAATGCGCGATGCAAATGAGATCGGACGTTATCGTGCGAGCTCGCAGATATTTGCGATGCGATGCGAGCTCGCAGTTTTGTGTTTGAGCCCTAAATCGTCGAGATTTTAAAAGATGCTTAAGTATACGAGGACCATAGAAGAAGGAATAATATATTATTCCTAATTCTGTGACGAGGACAATCGCGATATCAAATGAAAAGACGGTAGGTAGGTACTTTCCTAATTTAAATACGAGTAGGAACGTACACCAAAAGAAATTACTTTAATTCTAATTTGTGAAACTGTTTCCCATTCCAAAATAAATGAGAATTATTGCGAACCTATACCTACCTATGTTGGAATAGGATAGGTACCTACCTACCTAGTAGGTACATATTAAAAGTGATTGAAATCAAATCATCGTAAATATCCCGTAGTATTAAATGACTTTAGTGTTAAAAACCATGATAGTTTTAAAAGTTATACCTACCTTATAAATAGTTAACGACTAACACTATGGATAAAAATGCTTTAAATTATAAGAAATACTTATAATGTGAAATAACATAACAATAATATTCATTTATAATAATAAATATACAGGGTTACAGGAAAAGTCGTGCTAGATCCGTTAAGGGCGTGGAGTACCCATCATTCCTGACATATTTCACTATGAAACACCCTACCCTAAACTAAACCCTTTTCGAGATATTCGACTTTTAATTTTTTTATTGAAAATTGCCGATTTTTAGGCAATTAAATTTATTTTTGGTTGTTTTGTGTATCTTATTATTATTATTATTGCATTTTTACATGTGTAATTAGATGCTTTAGGACGTCAATCATTAAAATAGTGCATAAGTTAATTGAATAGACCGTAGTAGACAAGTGAAAGTTAAGAAATAAAAAAAAAATTAGAAAGTTTATTTTTCTCTAAGGGATATCTAAAAAAAATATTATGGCAATTCTTCGGCAGATGTTTTTAAAAATATCTACGTTTCATCAGCTATCTAACGAGGTATAATAATCTAGGGTTTTATTCAATTGCATTGAAAAAAAATTAGTTTTATAGGCGACAGTGGAGAAGAAAATTTATACTTAGCCCTAAAAAGTAAAAGTAAAACAATAGGTAAGCATGAAATGTCATTTATTAAAGGTTTTCACACAACTTTTTCTTATTCTACAGTTCATGTTCAACATGGCCGCCTCTATTTCTGATACATTGTCGCATCCTTCTACGGAGACCAGTCTTCACTACTCCAGTGGTCAACGTTAACCGGACTCTGATTTGTACCTGTGATACGGAAGTGTTGAAGATGACGTCCTACACACCTGAGGAATATGCTGATATGCTTATTTGTTACGGATACTGCGATTGTGTATCTGCGCAAGCTCGCAACGAATACGTAACTCGCTACCCCGGTCGTCGAGTGCCGGATGTGGCCGTTTTTGACAGAGTTTATCGAAGACTTCGAGAATCTGGCTCTGTTTTGAGACGTAATACAGACATGGGTAGACCACGAATTGACGACGAAGAACAGGACAATGAGATAGTGCAACGCTTTCGAGCGGATCCGACTACTTCCACTAATATTGTTGCCCGTGATCTGGGACTTTCGCAATGGAGAGTGTGGTTTACAGTGCATACTGCTGGCCTATACCCATACCATTACACGCCGGTACACGTTATTGAAGAAGGAGACCCCGCGAGAAGATTGGACTTTTGCAGATTTATGCTAAATGCTGACGTAGAAGACCCAGATTTTCTAAGAAATATCTTGTGGACGGATGAGTCCAAATTTGATAAAGATGGCATAACTAACTATCACAACGCCCATTACTGGGCCCCAAAAGCACTAAGGAATCCCAATAAGAAAAGAGTGAAGGGGTCCCAACGAAGATTCAGCGTGAATGTGTGGATGGGCATTATCTCCAATCATTTGATTGGACCTTACTTTCTACCGGATAATTTAAATGGGGAAAGCTACGAAAATTTCCTGAGAGCAGACTTGAGTGATTTGCTGGATGATCTGCCACTCAACCTGATCAGGGACATGTGGTTCCAACACGATGGCTGCCCTGCCCATTTCAGGAGAAGTGTCAGAGACTGGCTGGACACAAATTATCCAAACAAATGGATAGGACGAGGTGGGCCGTTGCCATGGCCAGCAAGAAGTCCGGACCTAACCCCCATGGATTTTCATGTGTGGGGGTGCATGAAAAGTCTTGTGTACAGCGAGCCGAATCCAGTTTCGTCTGTGGAAGACCTAAGAGAAAGGATTGTGGATGCAGCAAATAAAATGAGGACCACGTTGACCACTGGAGTAGTGAAGACTGGTCTCCGTAGAAGGATGCGACAATGTATCAGAAATAGAGGCGGCCATGTTGAACATGAACTGTAGAATAAGAAAAAGTTGTGTGAAAACCTTTAATAAATGACATTTCATGCTTACCTATTGTTTTACTTTTACTTTTTAGGGCTAAGTATAAATTTTCTTCTCCACTGTCGCCTATAAAACTAATTTTCTTTCAATGCAATTGAATAAAACCCTAGATTATTATACCTCGTTAGATAGCTGATGAAACGTAGATATTTTTAAAAACATCTGCCGAAGAATTGCCATAATATTTTTTTTAGATATCCCTTAGAGAAAAATAAACTTTCTAATTTTTTTTTTATTTCTTAACTTTCACTTGTCTACTACGGTCTATTCAATTAACTTATGCACTATTTTAATGATTGACGTCCTAAAGCATCTAATTACACATGTAAAAATGCAATAATAATAATAATAAGATACACAAAACAACCAAAAATAAATTTAATTGCCTAAAAATCGGCAATTTTCAATAAAAAAATTAAAAGTCGAATATCTCGAAAAGGGTTTAGTTTAGGGTAGGGTGTTTCATAGTGAAATATGTCAGGAATGATGGGTACTCCACGCCCTTAACGGATCTAGCACGACTTTTCCTGTAACCCTGTATAATAATAAGTATATAATGTAAAATAACTGAATCTTCTTCTTAATTAATTATACATAATAATCAATAGTTTTTTACGGTACTAACTCGGACCGCTAAACACATGCTTTCTTATTTTAGAACTTTGATACCTAGGTAGCACTTTGTATATAAACTAAAACTTTGGCACATTTAGAAGACTAAATACCTACATACTTATTTGTATAAACACAGTCAACAATGAAATTGCAAAACATTGTAAATTTAAAAATTTAAATAAGCTACTAGTTACCTTTCACCTAGGTAGATACAAAGAGCTAAAAGTCTTCTGGAAAGTTCTGTGATATTATTATAGATTCCAGCCCTATTAATCGAGCAACAGCTACAGTTGTCATAACATTTCTGCTTAATCACAATCACAAATTATAATTCAGAAAATATATGGTCCTATTCATTATGACCCTAGTCAGATATATTTTTTATTGTCAGACATGCTTATCACTCCACAAAAAAGGCAGGAAAATACCAACTTTAGTATATATGTTGGTTCTTTCCTAACTTTTTTGCCTATTTAAGCAGGTATTTAGGTACATCGCTTTCATAGAAGGTACCTAAATCGCTTCTGCCTTCTGATGATTTTTAATCATCGACAGGTTCTCACCTGTCTATTGTCAATGTATACATTTAGATATAAAAAAGTAAAAATATAATACTACTAAATATAGTGTCTTAGTTTTGGAATTTTTTATCAAGAAAATTGTAAACGTAATCGTAAACGACGAGCATTATAGCTCCCCCTGGACCCAGCCGCAGCACTTTGGGTAGCAGTCCTTTGTACAGAGCACGAAATCTGAAATTAATAAATTGTGAGAATAAATTAATAGTAATATACTTTTACGATATTTTATAGATACATAAAATATCGTAAAAGTTTTCGACTTCGGCGGGACTTAAATCAGCGACTGTACCTACGTGCGTGACTTAACCAACTGCACCACAAAGGCTATGTCCCCAGTAGGCAAACTGTGAGCGGCCGACTGAGTGAGCCGCAAATTTGTGGCGTGGCGAACAGGCGAAAATTTTTGTGGTTCACACACTTTTAGCCACTAAATTACTCGGTACTCTACTAAATTATTAGCCTAGTCCGAACTAGCCTTAATGGACACTAGCGCCGTTAGCTCCACCTACAGGGGAAATATTGAAGTTCTACAAAGACTAATGTTATATTTAGGATTATGTAGTTATTGTGTGTCAGCCCTCTATATGTAATAATTAAATGTGAGATTTTTTGTAGTTGTATTTTTTATCACACTACCTTACTTTGTACCTATATACCTAAGTACTTACATCTAACTATCCTAATTAATCCTTAATAATCATAAATGTGAAAGTTTGGATAGATAGATGTTACCACTTCACGCAAACATCGGATCGTGCTGAAATTTTGAATAGGCGTAGTTCTAGGCCTGGAATAAAAAAAGGCTATTTTTCATCAATTTTCTGCTGGTGGAGCTGCGGAGCGCCGCTAGCACTACATTATAGATGCACCACACCAACTGCAACCGGAAAATACAATCCCATATGTGTAAATCTTATTAGTAAGTAGGTAGGTACATACATACCAACACTTATAGCGAAAAAAACCACAAATATTTCGAATACTTTGTAATGGTACCTACTTATTAAGGAGTTTGGAAATAAAGGCTTTTATAATCATTATTATCTTGACGGTCCTGTTTAAGTAGGTAGGTCTGTAGGTATATCTAGGTCCTACAGTCCTACTGTGTATTATGGAAGATGCATCATCTTGGTTTGACCGCATTCCAGACAATGCAAGGAATCCATTGCAACCAACCGAGCTAAATGTAAAACATTAATACCTGATTCACTTGGCAAAATGCCTGGTGCGGAATCGATTACACCGATTTGCAGAATTTGTAATTTAGTTATTTTACAAAAGCTCATAATTTAATTTGGTAAATATGAAATCCGTTAAATTTAATTTTGTTTATTTTTTGGTAAAAAATAGAATAGTTTGTGTGCATTTCAATCTCAATTCAATAACTAGGGTTAAGTAGGTACTAGAAGTTCATTTTGAAGTGATAGCCAACACTTGGCTTTAAGTACCTATTAAAGATCCCAATTTAGGTGTTACAGAGGTTGGTACGATTTGAAGCTATCTGTTGATTAATTTTAATTGATTTTTTTTATTATTTTTTGCTTACAAGTGTTTTTTAATTACTAGCACAATAAAAGTGTATAATGAATAAGTATGCCTTTTTTCTATTACCTTGTAAGATCATAAAATAATTTTACCTTTTTTCTAACACTTTTTTGGTTGACTGTACTAAACTTCACTCAAAATAAAGTTCAGTTAAGTGGGTTGAGTTGCAGTCGCAGAACGAAGAGTACAGCTTTTTTACGATTCGTCAAATCACACAACTTGGGACGAGTTGAATGGTTTGACGAATGAATCGGAATCGGAATATAGGCTTTTTCCACCTCGGTTAGGAAGGGCTGTAGGTACCTACCTGACCTAACTGGAGATCAAGAGATTTTCTTTAACTTACCCTTCTTCCTTAGAAACTTAAGTTAAGGCTCCTCTCGTGGAGGCATATTTGACGACGCCGGGAACTGGCTGTGGACCCTGTATCCGACTCTTGGCAACGTCGAACGGTATATTTATACAAGACCCTAGAACTTCTGACGTAACTTACCCTTCTTCTCTATAAACTAAAGTTAGGGCTCCTCTCGTAGAGGCATATTTGACGACGCCGGGAACTGGCTGAGGACCCTGTATCCGACTCTTGGCAACGTCGAACGGTATATTTATACAAGATCCTAGAACTCCTGACGTAAATCCGATGGTAACTTTGCGTCCAAATTCCAGTAGTGGATCCTGAAATAAATATTTCTTTTATCTTATCATCGTGTTATCAACATATTGTTTAACTTATATCTACTAATTACACAATGTAGGTGCGAACATTGAAATTTTCCCACACTCATCTACAAATAGCATTTGAAATTTCCTTGCTTCATCAAGAATACAATAATTGCCTTTTTGGCACCTATTTCATTTCTTAATCTTTCTTTTTTCTTCATTCAATGTCTATTTTCGATTCGATCTTTTTTTCTGATGGTTATGCATGATATACCTAAGGTAGGAATAGGAACGTAAAGTAGGTATGCAACTTTTGAATAAAGGATATCAAGGTCCATGAATCACTCGCGTCGCTTAGGATTCTAACATAATCATCATGACATGAAATGAATCACTCCCTTAAAATCGTTCAATTGCTCGAGATTCATCATTAACCCTAACAGCCTCGGCCTCGCTTTAAAATCGTCCTTTATTCATGAACTGCATATTATATTATCGTCGGCTTATTGCAAGAAGTCATTAGTCGCAAGAAATCACTAACTGCGTTAAATACACCAATGAGTTCGTCTCGATGAGCTCTCCATTTTGGATAAACTCAATAATTTGTAGCTTTTCAAACTTATAAGTTACGGCTTGGTAATAAAGTCGATAACTTCATTTTTGGTACATCTGGTTTCATGAAATTCATTATCTTACATTAATAGATTTTAACAAAAGAAAAAAGAAGAAAACTGCCATTTTTGCTTTCAAACATAACTCATTTATGTGACTTAACAACATTTTAAAAATGCGTTTACGTTCACAAAGGTTTGAATAAGTTTTGCTAAAATTCATGAAACGGTTTGAAATGACTTCTATCAAAACGAGTAACGTCTACACTGAGTTTTTTTTATAGTATTCATTATTTACACTTAATTACTGTTTTAGAAACATAATTAATGGTAAAAGTATTCTATTCGCATTAAATGACTTCTTTCAGAGCAAATAACTCCAGTTTAGTCAAGGCTTTTAAAAAAATTGCAGTGCTTGAATTTACCCGGATTACAGTTACTTTGAAAAATTACATCTCTCTTCATATTTGAGTTTAAATTATTTTGATAACTGTCGTAGTTTTGAAGATATAGGCTCTTAAAATTATAAAAAGATAAAAACAGCTTTTGCCAAACTTTTGGTTTTGTCGGTAAATGGTTTCTTGCAATAAGCCGACGTTATAAGCAGTAACTACATATTATTGCTTGATCTGTCGACACGTACCTCATACTCGGGAACAAAACCCTTCACACTATGATAGAACCCGAAGTAGACCATATTGAACAATCCATTTCTTGCGATTGTGGCCGTTAACCCTTTATTCAACCCTCTAGAGCCGAGGCCATGCTCGCGGACGATTTGCCTCGTCACCGACCACGTACTGGGCACCTGTGCCGATAATGCCGTATTCGATTGGAGAGTCACTTTCACGACTTCAAACGGGTTGACTAGAATTGCTTCTGTTAAGCCAGCACCTAGACCAGCCAATGCAAAAGTCTGGAAAATACAGAGATATTAACCTAGGTAGGTAGGTAAACATAGTATTATAGAATTATCACTAAACAGTATAAAACAAATTTCCCGTTTTTCAAAGTCAAAGTACCTAATAGGTACATAATATTATCACTAAATAGTATAAAACAAAGTTCCCGCTGTCTATCCGTATACATGTATGCTTATATCTTTAACAGTAAGTACCCAACGGATTTTGATGCAGTAATAGATATACCTAATAAGGTAGATAAAGCAAGAGGAAGAGTTTTAGGCACCTATGTAGATATAATATAAACCCGTGAGTCGTCTCGTCATGCTATCTAGCGATAGATGTGTAAGTAGGTGTTCTTGTTAAACATTAGCAATAGGTACCTACGTATCTAAAAGTTTTATCTTACTTATTTCTTATCATATTCTGTATAAATAGGCTGCTCTCATTAGCTGTAGATATATTCGGGTCTTTGTACACTGTTTTGAATGACTTTATATACTTACCTCATTTTCAAATAACTAGGTAAGTAAAGTACCTACCTTAAGTAGGTAGGTACCTAGGTATAATGTAACAATAACAATATCTAATCTATCTAGGTACCTACTTAAGTAGATAGGATTTCAAAATAACACATAGCATATATCGTGTTACCTAATAAATAAAAAAAACTTATAGAATTATGATATAATTATAATATAAAATATTAATATTATATATTAAATATAATTATAATATTATTAAACTTATAGTTCAGTATGTATGCAAATACCTAAAAATAATATCAGCAAGTCGCGCCCCGCACCCCGCCATGACAGAGGTTCCCAACTGTAGGACCAACCATAATAATTAAATAACGTGATATTTTTTTTAAATTGAATTATCTAGTTTATTAGTATACCTACTCACCCGTGTTACCGTTTCGATACTTTCTAAAATAAGTGTAGGCCAAATGTTATAAATAAATTATATGAACATAATTATGATAAATAGTTTCAATAGTACCTATTTACAATTTTTTATGTAACTTTTAAACTACTAGGTAGGTCACAATGACAAACGAACGATACTACATACATAGTAACACATTGTGTTACTATACTACGCATCGTTTGTCAACCTTGTTACCTACATGTACAACTTTTTCGGCCTTACCCTTCTAAGTTTGAAATAAAATAAGAATCTAACATACCAATGGTGTCGCTGTGCTGGATCCAAACATAAACATCTTTTTGTATTGCTCAAATGTAGCAAACTTTACAGCTCGTTTAGGGGTTTCAGCAAGTATTGGAGGTAATATTCCTTTCCAAAAGGATGGCATACCTTCATTTTTATACATTTTTTTCATACAATCTGCGATACCGTGGTAGTAAAGTGGATCCGACCTTCCTAGAGCTTTTGTGGTTGACTGTATTTGCAGTCTTGTCTTTACTAGATCCAAAGGATGCATGATGCAAACTTCAATAAACCCTGCACTTCCTCCAGCACCAACTTGCATAGCAGCTTGTTTTAAAAGTTTATCTAAGTCAGACATTTTCACTTTAGGTTAATAAATTTTAAAACAAAGCAATGCAGGCAACTACCAGTATATACAACACAGCCACCGAACACAACTAAACTTTCCATGTACATATGAATTAAAATAAATCTGAGCAAACGCGATGTAATAAAAGCAAAATAGTTATGAATGAATGTAAACACAAACACGAAATCATACGGTATCTATTCTATATCTACCTACTTAGAAATATCTTAGAATAGGTACTCATTTTTTTTTTTTTTTTCTATATTCGTCCATTTAGGACAGGCGAAAGCTATATAGCCATACTGCCTTGTCTTTCGTTTTTTTTGACTTTAATAATGTATACAAATTTATTATACATTTATGGAAACATTAATATTGTCTAAAAGTAAGTGAATTTAACATTTTATCTACAAGAAATTTATTGAATTGTACAGACATATTTACATAACAAATCTCTAATTAAATTTCACCAATGGTGGACTTAATAAAACTATATAAATGATTATATGTAGATACACTTTTTAACAATTCTTGGGTAGAGTGCGGGACCGAATCAGAATCACCGAAAATCTCAAGGAGTCCATCTATCAACAAAAGGCGCTGAATGTTGAATGATGGACAGTTAAAAAATATGTGATCAAGAGTTTGATCTTCAGTGTTACAAAAGTCACAAACAGGCGAGTTAACAATTTTCAAACGGAACATATGGAAATTTAGACGACAATGACCAAAACGAAGACGACAAATAGTTGTATAAAATTTTCTATTCACATAAAACTTACTTCGGCAGAACCAAGGTTGAGAATCAATTTGAGCATCCAAATAAGCATACCAGTTGCCTTTGTTCTGAACCTGTGTATATTGATAAGAATGTCCACCCCAAGATTGACACATTCGTTTTTTTAGAAGACTTACCACGTCTGTGTAAGGTAAATGGACAATCGTATCAGTAGTCTCAGGGTCTGGAATGTAACTAGCCTGTTTTACAATAGTATTTGCCAAATAGTCCACTTTTTCGTTGCCAACTACACCTATGTGTGATGGCACCCATGTAAAATCTACCGTTATATTGGATTCCTTTAATTCTGCCCATAATTGTTTTATTTGATAAATGATGACGTAATTAGTGTTAGCATTAAGTTTATGGTTTTCCAAGTTTTTTAAAACGCTCATGCTATCACTAACTACGACCCATTCGGTGTGACCTTGGTTCCGATATTGAATATGTTTCAGGGCACTTAAAATAGCGACAGCTTCAGCTGTGAAGACACTAGCATTTTTGTCTATTTTATGACCAACACCTACATTCAAAGAAGGATCAAATATGGCAGACGACACAGCGTTGTCATCTTTTGATCCATCTGTGTAAATAAATTTATGAGCTGTCCACTCAGATAACATTAAATAGACTTCTTCTTTAGTGGACAAGTCATTATTAATAATTATATTAATTCCTGGGAATTTACTTATAAAAGATCCTTGATAACAAGGTAAAATGAGATCTGATTGATAAATATTTAAATTTTTAAAGAATTGTAAAAGGCTATGAAAGCCTTGTAACATAAAAAACGGCTTCGATATTGAACGAGCGTTGGACAAGTTAATCAGAAGACTATTACTAGAAAAGCTAAACAATTTCAGGATGAACCTTTCTTTTAAATAATTCAAACGAATACTAATTGGAGGAAGTCTGGACTCAATTTGCATAGCGTTGATAGGAGTACTCCTAAACGCTCCCGTGATTAAACGCAAAAATTTATTTTGAAACATATTAATACTATTTACAATTTTTGTATCTGTGGCGTAACAAATGAAACCATATTCAAAATGACTTCGAACTAAAGATTTGTACAATGTTAATAAAATTTTAGGGTCTGCTCCCCAATAAGAGCCAGACAAAGATTTTAATATGTTAAATGCTTTTTGAGCTTTGTTAATGATTTGTTTAGAATAATTATTCCAAGATAAATTATGAGAGAATAAAACTCCCAAGAATTTAACCTCAGATGATACGGGCAATGGAGTGTTATTATAATAAATGACGGGTACATTATTGTGTTTTTTTCCAAAAACCACTACTTTTGTCTTTGATGGATTAACATTGAGATTAAGGTATGAAAAATATTCGTAAAGCTTTATTAATGCATCATTTACAATTTCAGTCGTCTGAACCAAATTTGCTCCTGATACATAAACAACTAAATCATCTGCAAACTGAAGATTTTTAACACGAGAACCTAGTATTGTATTTAAACGACGTATATACAAGATAAAAATTAAAGGAGACAATATACCACCTTGACAAACTCCAACAGAACAATGTCTTGGGCCATAAATATGTCTGTTATATTTTACGAATACTTCTCTATTATTTAAAAATGTGTAAATCCAAACAACAATTTTATGAGGAATACCTATGAGGAACAACTCTTTGCAAAGAATATCAATATTGACGCTATTAAAAGCACCTGTAATATCAAAAAATACAGCAACTAAATTATTATTTACAGACAATGAATTAAGTATATCGAGCTGTAGTTGACAGATACTTTCACGCGATGAATAATTTCGACGAAAACCAAATTGATTGGAACATAAAATTTTGTTTTGTTCAATATAAAATTCCAAACGCTGTTTAAGAAGCTGTTCAAATATTTTTCCAGCACAAGATGTTAATGCAATAGGTCGGTAAGATTCTGGGCATAGTTTCGGTTTTGAAGGTTTCAAAATAGGTACTAAACAATCTTTTTTCCAATCAGTTGGTATAGAAATATATTCCCAAAGTGTATTTAAAACCTTCAAAAATACTTTTAGTCCAGAATTATTTAGCTTCTTAAAAATTATATATGGTAAACCGTCAAGACCAAAGGCCGTTTCCCTTCTAGAAGAAATAGCTGACTGTAGTTCTTGCAAAGAAAAGGGAACAGAAAGGTATTCATAATTAGGATTTGTGATCGAGTTGCTAGTTATACCAAGTCTATTAACAACGAAATCAGGTGTATATTTTGTCAAAAAATCTAAAATCCAAGAATCATCTGCATCGTTACTGGTGATATAAGATTTATTGAATTTGCGAACAAATTTCCAAACATGAGATATGGGTGTACAACGATTGAAAGATTCGCACAAAGAAATCCAACTCTTTTGTCTTTCTATTTTTATGGTGCGTTTTTTAACAGCTCTGAGCCCACTGACCTCTATCTATACAAGTACGCTGGACCTCTGATACCCTTTGAAATGACAGCTCTTGAATGTGCCTATTTGAAGCTTCCCAATGCGTGGGAAGACAACTAAATCTGACGTAACTGACAAATGGCCGTTGTCTCGTTTGTATTATCTCCCGTGTTTTTAAAGTGTTTTTGGTGGTTTAACGCAATTTAGCTTGTTTGTTGTGTCTTATTTATTTAGTTCATACATAAATAAGTGGTGGGCATTCATAGGTAAACTATGAAAGAGTGTGAGTTATGCAAAACTCGTTACCAGAAGGGAAGTGGAGTTCCATTCTACAAGTAAGTGAATTTACGGCTTATCTTCGGCTAATATTCAACAAATTTAACTTATCTTCGTTATTATACGTAATAATAACATATTTATCTTCTTATTACCCGTTTTTTATCAATAATAAAGTTTAATAGTGCTGTCAAACTTACCTGTCGATAAAACTTATCGATATTTTTGCTATAGATATCTATGTACTTTCAAGAACGTAATTCGCCGATGACCGATTTTTATTATCAAATACATATAATTTTTTAATAATTCACAGGTTTTCGACGTACATAAGACACCCCCTGTACCTAACCGACAATACCTGTTGATGTAAAAAGAACATTAATTATGGATCAGAATAAGTAATACCAACTTGAGTGGTAAGTACTTAATCAATAAAATTAGGACCACGTCATGTTCCTTGTATGTAAATTATTTCAAGAATGCGCTATAAAACAGTATACTGATATATTTTTACTTTTCATTTGTGGTTTAGTTGTTGATAAACAAAAATTTTGTTTCTAGGTCGAAAGCGTCGAAGCACAAGTTCCAACCCGCAACAGAGTATTGCTTCAAAGAAGGCAAGGTCTAAGCTACAATCTAGTTGTCCTCTAACACATGAAAAGGTGGTTGCAAAAGGTCATCCAAAAAAGCATTGCAGAGAGTTAAAAATTCTTTGATAAAATCAAGACTACGGCGGAGTAATTAGCTTTCTACGTTTGTATGGAGGAAAAATTAATTGTATTACCTTAAGTAATAAAGTCTATTCGGAGATTATGTTATTTAGTCACACTGTCTGACAAAAATTATTCTTCTATTCAATGATAATTATGTTTAGTGTAATTTTGTAGTAATGTCTAAAATTTACGAAAATAATTCAAATTTCCCTGTTAAACGCAAAGTACGATAATTTTATTATGTTACCTATGTAACTTTGAAAATGATGACGGAAACTAATAAAAAATGTTGAAGGATTGTACATTTATTTTTATTTTCTACCTCTATAAATACCTTACCGATTCCACTCCATCCTGAAAAAAACACATTTCAATTAAAAAAAAGGTCCCTATTAAGTTTTGGATCTAGCTAGCCACATACTAAGTACCCGTTAGTCCGGCTTCGGCTTATCCTAAGACTAGCAGTTTCTGAGATTTGCACGTTCAACCTAACAACAAACTAGTCAGCTTTATAATATTACATAGTAAAATTAATTATACAACTCGTCGGAAATGTCTTTTATCGATGTATTTTATCTCATTGTCCCATCTCTATTATTAGTTCCTTTCCCATCCACTTCTACGATCAGCGCCAAAATGGCGAAAATCAAATCGGCTCACTAAAGCCCGGCATATCATAGGTCCAGCGTACTTGTATAGATAGAGGTCAGTGTCTGAGCCGCTTAAATTCCAAATAGGTTTCTTCAGACGGGTTGTTTTTATATTTTAGATATGCCTCTTTGGAATTCATGACGGCTTCAGAGCATTTTTCATTCCACCATGGAAGAGGAGGCCTCTTAGAGTTTAGGTTTTTAGAGGAACAGTAATTAATGTTCTTATCACTATTTTTATTTGAATGTTTAGAAATAGGTAATGCTTTCTGAATTGATGACTTCAAAATATCACAAAAACTACTATATGTTTCTAGAGGTTGACAAGAGTTAATTTGTAAATCGACTAAAAGATTATCACTTACCCTACTAAACACTTTCCAATTTACCAGCTTATAATTTGGGTAAATGGGCAAGTGGTTAGTGTGACAAGATTTGTGGCAATCAGGACCAATGTTAAAATTGTCAATAAGTACATTAATTAAAACAGGAAGATGGTAGCTAAAGCCCAGAGGACTGTCATGAACAGACCATTCACAATTCATTGCTAGAGACGGTGAAGTGAAAGACAAGTCTAAAGCATTTGGACGCCAAGTCAACGAACCAATAGTCGTTGAGCTGCCGTCATTAAGTAAAACCAAATTATTATCATCGATGACCTCTAAAACTTCTTTACCACGAGACGAATCAGAACCACAACCCCATTGGGTGTTGTGGGCATTAAAATCTCCTGCAAATATAAATGGACTTGGAATCGACTTTATCAATAAATCTAGTTTACCTTTATTAAAAACTGGAATACTATTTGTGGGACTGTAGAAACTAACTATGGAAATCCTTTTGTTATTAATAGTTAAAGTGACACAAATGTTTTGTAGTGAGTTATCGAAGTATGTATCTATTTTCGTGTATAAAATACTATTATGAATAAAAATTGCGACACCATTGTGATCGTTGCCGCAATCATTTCGTTCTATATTATAATTTTTAATTTTAAATAATTTATGAGGTTTTAACCATGTTTCTGATATTATTGCTATATGAATGTTATATAAATTAAGAAAATATGTGAATACATCTTTGTTACTATACAAACTTTGTGCGTTCCATTGCATAATATTGATAACAACCATTATGCAGATGGAGGCAATTTATTACTGAGGGTTTTTTGAAGAGTGTCTTTTATTGACGTAAAGTTAATAGGTACATCTTTATTATTAATACATTTGATGATCGTTTCGACAAGGAGGGTAATGAAAAAGTCGGATTTCATTAAATTTTGTACTTGAGTGTCCAGGGATCTTGCAGTAAGTGAGGGAAAAGCTTTATTATCAAATAATTCAGCGTAAGTTGCTGAGCGTGACTTGACCTTATTCTCTTCAATTTTTTGTTTTTTAATAGGGCAAGCGGAAGAAATGGCAATGTGATTGCCACCACAATTCCTACACTTAGCATTTTTAGGGTCCACCTGACACTGTCGGAAACTATGTCCCTCGGTACAAATCGAGCACACTTCTGTATTTTTACAAAATTTGGCAATGTGTCCGTACCTCAAGCACTTTAAACATTGCTTTACGGGAGGTACGTACACTTTTATTTCGTGTCTCCATGAGTCCAGAAATACATGTTCCGGCAATGTGGTGGACGCGAATGTTACCGGGTCGTTATCGCGTTTCGTTCAAATTACGTTTCCAAGGCCATAACTCGTATGTCTTTAGAGTTTATCTAAAAACTAAGTATAAGGAAATATTAAAGCCTAATCAAGCATTAATGGTACTGAACACCAAAGGGCTACATGGTTGTATAAAGAAATTGCTGAGAAAAAACATGCTGAAATCTCATTCCTCTCCCTTTCCAAATGCCCCATCAGTAAATTAAATACATCTTTTTTCCACTTTATGTTCATAAAACTTCAAAAACATTCTTCTTTTTACATGAAGAAATAATCAAAGAATCATTTTAAAAAGCTTGTTTGTTTCTAAAGCGGTTGGAACCCCGCGATAATCGAAGTTTTATTTTTGTCAAAAAAAAAACGTCATTTCCATCCGAGCTGTCGGAAATCAAAATTTTTCCCGAGTTCGGCCGTGTACAGTGACTAGGTACTGTTCCGCGTATCCCGCCATCAACCAGTTGTCGCCACACCTTGGTGCAGCAAGATATGATATGCTGTTAAGAAATAAATTAGAATCTCGTATCATGGAGAGTACTTTGTCACGATTAAACATCATCACCTTCCAGTGATTTTCAAGGAAAGTTTTTTTTTTGTTTGTTTCTTTGATATCTAATTTTGATCTTTGTCATTGTACTGTTTTATGTTATATTTAATAGACTTTTGGTAGGCGCATAACTAAAATAATCTTAGGATAAAGGGCAAATACTCATTCCTCTCCAATTCATTACTCTCCATTTTTAAGAAAAATATAGTGGATGGTAATGAAAGCGTTTGGATAGGAATGATTTGTTTTAAAATATCACTAGATGATAATGAAAGTACGTGGAGAAATATAGATAGATAGATAGATAGAATATACTTTATTGCACAAAATTTGTACATGGGCGAGCATAATGCTAGATAGCATTCTCTACCTGCTAACCTTTGGGTAGTGTGGACAGCAGTTTAGTAGGTAGTGCTTGGAAACAAAAACAGAGAAAGGAAAACATACTGAGTGATAACATATTATAATTATATTTAATATACTTAGTTAAATATGAAATGTAAATGTAAAAATATCGATGTTGAAAATAGAACCTGCATGCATTTTTAATAGATAGAATAAATACCACCATAACCATACCATAAAAAAAATAGGTAACCTTGTACTTGATTGACACTAGCTGTCTATCATCATTAGAAAATAAAATTAGAAAAAACAAGATGTTTTAGAATTACCATACATTCAGTTTCGAGTGTTACAACTATGGAAAGCAAGGACATAAAAAACAAGATTGCAAATTTTACCAACCACCAGCGAATTATAGAAAGGTTCATAATATTCAAAATGCAGAAGGCGAAACTGAAATTGAAATTCAAAAGCTATGTATACTAGCAAAAGAGGGGCTTTTCTTAATGAACTCCTTCTTTAAGAAATAGCCCCAGCGGAAGTGGACATGGCAAAGCCCCAACACTGTGACAAAAAATTAGATCGACGTCATCATGACGGATAGCAAGCACATTTTCAGACATGTCTCAGTGATCAACAGGTTCAATACCGGATCTGATCACCGAATCCTCCAAGGCACTCTGAATATCAACTTAAAGCTTGAAAGAAACCATCTGATGAAGTCCACGCTCCGGCCTAATCCAATCCAAATCATGGCGGGTACCGAAAAGTTTCAGCAGCTGACGAGACCCTACGCAATCTGGTCAAAACGTTGAGGGACGAGGGCATTAAGTTCTGCAGTAAGCAAGTTTCTAGCAGGAAGTCCAAACTCTCGGATGTGACTCTGGATCTGATGACAAAAAGACGAGAAACCACCCAAGTGTCTTCGTCAGAGAGGTCAGACCTGATCAAGCGAATCGCGAAAAAGGTACGGCGCGACCTTCGGAGCTCCAACACACGCCTCATTGAAGAGGTGATAGAACGAAGCCGAGGGTCCAAAGTATTCACTCAGCAGCTTGGCACGAGCCACCTGACGAAACTTAAAACGCACGACGGGAGGACCGTTTGGTCGAAGCCAGAGATTTCAGACGAGATAGAAGATTTCTATGGCCGTTTTTACACTGCACATGCCCCTCATTCCCGACGAGATGACCATGATTCTAGAGCCACTCTGATACTATGCCACTATACCGACGAACTGCCAGATTTCAGTCAAGAAGAAATCGTGTTAGCTCTGAGGCAGCTTATAAATGGAAAAGCCCCCGGTGAGAACGGTATTACTTCAGAGCTTCTGAAGGCGGAAGGAGCCCCGTTATACAGGAGCTACAGAACCTCTTTAATGTCGTCCTTCACATTGGGAGAACTCCTAAGGCGTGGAGCGGGAGTTTGGTGGTGCTCTTTTTAGAAGGGTGATAAAACCCTCCTTTAAAGCTATAGACCCATCACACTCCTGAGCCACGTCTATAAGCTGTTCTCGCGAGTGGTCACGAATCGTCTCGCCAGGAGAGGAGACGAGTTTCAGCCACCAGAACAGGCCGGGTTCCCCGGAGGATATGGCACTATAGACAGCATTCACCCAGTGCGGCAGATTATACAGAAGTCCGAAGAGTATAATCAGCCCCTGTGTCTCGCTTTTGTGGACTATGAGAAGGCCTTTGACTCCGTCGAAACTTGGGCTGAAGTGGCAGTGGGCCGGCCATATCTCGCGAAGAACCTATAACCGTTGGGGTAAACGTGTTCTTGAGTGGAGATCACGACTTGGTAAAGGTAGTGTAGGACACCCTCCGGCCAGGCGGGATGACCCACCTGATCTGCGAAAGACTGCTGGCAGGCTGGATACGTCAAGCTAAAGACAGGGCGCTATGGCGCTCATTAGGGGAGGCCTATGTCTAGCAGTGGGCTAATATGGGCTGATGATGATGATCTATTTTGAAATTTAAGTATCTACATTGTTCTTAAGCGTTGAAAAGTTGTATATTTGTTAATGACTAATTTTATATAATCTTTGTTTTGTACTGAAGCATTTAATTTTATCAGCTGTAAGATCTGAACTAAGAAGGTAGGTAACCTTCTTGTCATTACCTCATCGTGTCCTTTTAAAGTAACATATTACAATACAATACAATACAATATACTTTATTGCACACCAATAAAACAAAAACAAAATACAGGGAAAAAGATGTAAAAAGAAGTTGCACAATGGGCGGCCTTATCACTAAAAGCGATCTCTTCCAGGCAACCTTGGGATGGACACGAAGCAGATGTACATGTATAGACGGTGGCGTATATACTAATATTAAAATGAATATATATAATAATATAAATTAAATACATGCCTATCTATATAAATAAATATGATAAATATCTATATACCTATATAATATAAAATATATAATAATACATACAAATTTAAGTAAATAAATATGCAAATACAAACTAAGAGTCTATGACTAATGAGAGATAGTGCTGGTAAACTAATTTTTTAAAGACCTGGAGAGACTTTGCATGTCTTATAGTAGTAGGTAGAGCATTCCACAACTTTTTGGCACGCACGGAGAAGGAAGAACTATGGGTATGACAGGAGCGGGTTGTCAGATGGAGAGTGTCAGCGGAACGAAGAGAACGGGAATGGGTTTGGTGGGTGTACTCGAATCGCTCCTTAAGGTAACGAGGAGTACTGGGGATAAAAAGGATGGAGTATAAGAGGGAGAGAATGTGTGCATCCCGGCGAAGGCGGATAGGCAACCATTTAAGCTTATTGCGGTACTTGGTAATGTGGTCATACTTACGCAGACCGAAGATGAAGCGTATGCAGAAGTTCTGAAGCCGCTCAAGCTTGTCAAGCTGCATTTGGGTGAGATCGGGATAGCTGGCGTCGGCGTAGTCGAGGATAGGGAGAAGGAGTGACTGTGCGAGCGCAATTTTGGTAGACGTGGGCAAGAAGTTTCGGAGTCTCTTAAGAGAGCCAGCCGATGCGAAAATTTTACGATTTACCTCTGCCAACTGAGTTTCCCACGAGAATTGCCTATCCATGTAAATACCAAGATTTTTCACATTCTTACTAATTTGGATAGGTGTTTTGCCAAAAAGAACTTGCGGGAGGTTAGGCCAGTCTACCCTTGCTATCATTCTCGGGCTTCCAATAATAATGGCCTGTGTTTTAGAGGGGTTCACCTTCAACCCATGCGCGCTACTCCACTCGAGGATAGTATTAAGGTCAGCGTTGGTTCTTACGATGGCTTCACTTAACCGTTCTACGGGAGCTTGGGTATAAATTTGTAAATCATCTGCGTAAAGGTGGTAGGAAGAAGATAGTTGTTTGGAGATTGAATTTATGAAGATAGAAAAAAGAAGAGGAGATAAAACGCCGCCCTGAGGTACGCCGGCACTGAGTTGACACCACGAAGAACATTTATCGTCAACGGTTACACGTTGCCGGCGCCCGAACAGGTAACTATGAAACCACTGAACCACTGATGGAGATAGGTTAAGGGAGCGCAGAATACCTAACAAAACATCGAAGTCTACGTTATTGAAGGCACTACTAAAGTCTAGAAGAGAGAGGATAGTTACCAGGCGATTCTCAATACCATCACGTAAGTCATCAGTTATCTTAACGAGAGCTGTGGTGGTACTGTGACCTGGGCGAAAGCCGGATTGGAAAGGGTTAAGGAGGTTGTTGGTATTAAGGAAGAGGCTAAGTTGTTGATGAACCAGACGTTCAAGGACTTTGGAAAGGAACGGAAGAATAGATATTGGACGAAAATCAGAAGAGGAAGAGGGTTTGGATTTTTTTGGTAATGGCGTTACCTGCGCTTCTTTCCATGCGGTAGGAAACACTTCGCTTTTTATGGAAAAGTTAAGCAGATATGTTATAACGGGGATAATATCATCGAGGATGGGCATAATCATTTTCTTACTGATGGAATCAGTCCCTACAGCATTGGAGGAGATAGAAGAAATGCACTTCTTAACCTCACCATCAGTGAATTCACGAAAGATGAAAGGAGGAAAATCAGGAGTTTTAATAAGGGAAAGTGAGTTTAGAGTTTGGGCTTTAATAGATCCTTCAAACTTAGAAGAAGCAGAGAAATTAAGATTAAGAGAGTCTATATCCAAGTCATTCAGAGAATCGTTATGTTGCGATTTACCAACTCCTAATGACTTAAGAAACTTCCACACCTTAGAAGGGTCGTTATTCTCTACAGATTTATGAATGTATCGGCGCTGTGCATCCCTACACACCTTATTGCAGTGATTACGTGACCTTATGTAAAGATCCCTATTTTCATCAGTTGGCGAGCGTTTATACCTAGCTTTGGCTGCAAGTTTTTTGTGAAGTTCAGCTCTAATTTCATTTGTTAGCCATGGAGCAGGACGATGTTTAATTTTAACCGCCCTCACAGGGGCGTGCACGTCATACAAAGCCGTCAGGATGCGATTAAATTCTACAAGTTTACTGTCCATATCAGCTGCATCTATGACCCCAGACCAGTCCGCGTCTTGTGCATCTTTGCGCAAGGACTCGACTACCATCCCACCAAAATTACGCTGCAGAAGGATTTTAGGTTTGGCTTTAGGAGGATGAATTTTGTAGGAGAGAAAGATCAGGTCGTGATACGAAAAGGCATCAGCTGAGCACTGACCGTGTTTAGCAACATGGGAAAGGGAAGACACGAATATAAGATCTAGAAGTGAAGGATTGCAGTTGGGAAGATTATGAGTGGGACTCAAGGGAAGGATGGACATGTTGTTGGCTTGAACCAAGCGTTCGAGCGTAGATGACCGAAAATTGTTCTTCAACAAACATTGTATTGAAATCACCCATAATAATAGTGTGATCATGCATGGGAGTGAGATCATCAAGGAGTTTCTCAAAGGAAGGGAAAAAGTTGATGCGGAGAGATGGACAGTAGTAGACGCCGAGGAGGATTTTACGATGAGAAAGAAGAATCTGAATGAAAAGATGTTCACCAGCACTGGACGGGGGTGGTTGTGGAGACATATCAATAATAGTGTAAGGAATGTGTGAACGAATGTATATGGCCACACCCCCACCTACAGAGCCAGTGCGGTCGTTTCGGATAAGATTGAAACCAGGAATAGAGTAAAGGATTGAAGGTAGACAATCTTTTAACCAGGATTCAGAAACAAGGATCGCGTGGATATTAGCCTGGTTAAATGACGCCAGCATATCTGTGAAATGGGCCGGAATGCTTTGTGCGTTAATATGCACCACATTAAAGTTTTTAGGGACATCGGAAAAAGTTGATTCTAGGGTGTCAGAAAGTGTTGGAATGCTCAAAAAACTGTTGTTACTACTTATGCCGGATTTAACAGAAGACGAACAGGACACAAAGTCGTTATCATCACTATCAGTCATAATTTATATGTCTACTATCTATTATATAAATAAATATTAAAATATTAATGTTGGTTAAAATTATCAAAAGACTGATTCCTATATATTTTTGGCTTTTACTGAACCACTAAACCATTTATTTGTTATAAACAATAGTTTCCCATATGGCTTGGTTACAATATTTTTGATAATTTCATCGCCCTCCATACGTTTTCATTACTCTCCAGGCCAATTTCATTACCCTCTACACGTTCATTACTTTCCATCGCCTTAGTAAAAACGAGTTTGACTTAGGAAGGTGCCTTTCATATATTTATATCTGGATACGTATCTAGATCTATAAATGTAATCTAACAACGAAAAGAAAAAAAAAAAAACATTATCACCAAATCGACAAATCTGAACGAAAGGCGATAACGACCCTACCGCGACTGACTGAGTAGGTAGGAACTGCGGTGGGCTTGTAGGACCAGTACGAACTCTGCGCATGAAGCGCCTGACCTGAATAACTTTGCACGAGCTACCAATTAAGGAGAATATTTCTTTATTTGATAACTCGGCAGGGACCGAGGACAGAACCCCAGTAATTTCAGCTTCTTTAGCGGGAATGCTGGCACGTAAGCACAGCTGATCTAATAATTTTTGGCTTAGCAAGAATTTATTAGCATTATTTGCCATGTCAAAAGTAATGCCGACTTTATATTTATTGAAAGTTTTGAGGTGTAGAACACCCGATACACCATGCTCTCTCAAAGCCTTTGAGAGAGCCATTCGATCTCGATCATTGAAAGGGCGGTCCTCGTTGTTCGAAAGAAAAACAATGTACTCACCCTTTTTTGAGTCTTCAGGGTATCGCCGTGAATACCCAGGTAACCTAAAAATACTATACCTCTCAGATGTCTTGGGCGAGCTTTTGCTCAAGCCCTTTGGTGGAAGCACCTCGGTTACCGTAGAACAAGAAGCATCGGAATCAGAGCCCGACGAGGATTGCGGCAGCACTTCGTCAGGCGGTGGAGGCTCCGCACGCCTCCTTTTTTTCTTCATTTTGGCAAGAAAAAAGCCAAAATACTGAGTTTTACCAAATAAAATTGAAAAAAATTCAAAGAGCGCGCCTTTCCAATTTGCAGGTTCCCGCCGAAAAAACGAATAGGTACTCACTCATTTGGTCTTCAACATTTCGTTCGTAAATCGAAATGCAGGTAAGAATTGAACTAAAGTTTTTTCTTCTGACTTCAACGTCGAGAGAAACATCACCCGACTCTTGTGATTTCGCTTTGAGAGTCCAGCGGGCTACTCAAAGGCTGTTCAGTTGTCGATTGGCTGTGATGGTCTTCTTCGTGAGGAGGAGCTTCAAAAGGAGGTTCCAGCAGTTCCCCGGGGAGTGGTCGCCATGAAGATTTTGCATCCGGCGGCCTTGTGTGCAAGGGAGCGAGTCCGTTTAGATGTACGTGGCGAGAGTTGTCCGTTCGATCGTACATTCCACGCGCCAGCTTTACCACAAACTCCTTTATTGAGGGCATTTGCAGGTCACGTGCGATGACCGTGTTTCGCACGTATCGGCCAGCGCCTGTGCAGACTCTGAGAGTGATATTTTGTTGGGCTTGAATCCTTTTCTGGTTAGTTTCAGAGCACAGCGCATACCATGCCGGCGTTGCATAAGAAAGACGTGAGCGGATGTAGGTTTTGTAGACCCCAATCTTTGTTCGAAGCGGCAGTTTAGATGTCAAGACAGGACGTATTATAGCATGGCTCAGGCGGCACGTGTTTGCCTTAGTGCGCGCTCTACCTGTGCATTCATCGTCAACGACCTATCTATATCTACGCCAAGATATCGGACTGAGGTATGCCAGTTTATGGCTTGGCCTCGTAGCTCCAGAGGTGGTAGAGTAGTGCGCCGTCGTGAAACGAGCAGAGCCGCCGTTTTCCCCGCGTTGACTGCTATACGCCATCTGTCTAGCCACGCTGGTAGAAGATTTAGTAATCGCTGCATCTTGCTAGCGGCTGAGACTGGGTTGGATGAGGAAGAGAAGTAGGCACTGTCATCTGCATAGAGCGCTAGTGTTACGTCGTCTTCTCCGGATAACAGTTGATCCTCCAGAGTAGGGATATCATTTGTGTAGAGAGCGTACAGTACTGGAGAAAGGCAACACCCTTGGGGTACTCCCGCTGTAATTTCTCGGCTTGCTTTTCGCCACGACCGACCCTACAAGTCTCCACACACTGAAGCCGGAGGCGAAGGTGCAGGCAGGCGCGCGTGCTGGTTTTTCCTATGTCACCGCGCCGCCACCGCCTGCGGTGTGTGTGTAGGCTTTCATACGATTAATAGAATACACTCGCACGCCTTCACTTCTGCTCCACCTCGGGCTTCAGTGTGTGGAGACCTTAACAGTCTATCTAACTAACAGCAGGTCTGACCTGGCACCAGATTACACCTCTCAGTACAGAATTCATAAAAAGTTACACATGTACATCCGTTTAATATAAGTTATCAAACTTTCTCTGGCTAAATATCAATATTCGATTGGTGATATTTAGGTGCCGGTTTTCCGAATCACTAAAAATATTTAGATGACATCACTATCTGTCAAAATTCCACCCATTCATTTCTGTCAACTTTGCTGTCAACAAAACATTTCCCCACAAAATGTTATTTTGTGAATTTCCGTACATTTTATTTAGAACTATCAATGTTATTTCCCTAATCTGTAAATATTCCCTCTAATTATTAAGTGTAATTGGTCAGGTCGTTATTATTTAATGTTTAAATGTTGTAGAAGTGATCTATGCGGAAGAAATTAGCGATAGAGCATAAAATCGCTTGTATTGTACAATGCTAGCCAAAATGGCAGTAACAATTTGCAGCGAAAAAGTGATTTTATGATTATTTGATGGTGTGGTATCGGTGGATGTGCTAAGCGCGGAAATGTGGACATAACGTTTAAGATGGGTTCGCAGACTTTAGAGATACTGCGCCAGGGTGTATGGGCTTCTCTTACAGGAGGCTGGTTTTATGATCCTCACCAGAATTTGTTTTGCAACACTTTACACCTTTACGTGTGGCTGTTTCTGCTATGTTTACCATTCTCCGTGTACCTGGTAAGTTCCATACTGTATTTATAACTCAGTAGCATCATATACAAAGGTTATATTGTAAATATCTGTAATCAGGTCAAGTTGTTTATGCAGGTGATGTTGTGATTACAAAGAGATTAGAGTCAATGTGTCAGTGCTCTCAGGGATGGTGGTTATTTTGACCTTGCAGTGGGTTATCATACTCTTGATGTTTAAGTACCCAATAAGAATACAAAAGGAGGAGACATACCAAAAATAAACAGAAGTAAGACCAATTTGTCAGTAAATTAACCAAATTTTTTATTGTTTACAGTATTTTCCTCCAGCTAGTCTTGGCTGGCTTATCTACTGTGTGTTGGTAGCCATTGTGTTCACTGCACTGAAGGTTATAAACCATGGACTCCATCACATGTACGACACCAAGGAATGCATAGTTGTTCAACCAACAACTGACCCTGTCACTGGCAATGAGAAGTCAGAGTAAGTTACTAACTAAAACATATTCATTATTATTAGTTAGCAAACTGCCCCGACACGGTACATACAGTTTTATTATATGTATAAACCTTCCTCTTGAATCACTCTATCTATAAAAAAACGCATCAAAATCCGATGCGGAAATGCGTAGTTTTAAAGATTTAAGCATACATAGGGACATAAGGACAGAGAAAGCGTCTTTGTTGTATACTATGTAGTGACTGGCTTCACCAGCATGAAAATTGATAAAAGTATAGCTTATACTACAGCTATATTTTTATTCTAAGCCTAAACAATGTCCATTTAAAATTATAGCCCAATCTATTCTGTATTTTTGGTGTGAATAGATAATAAACATCCATCCATCCAAACTTTCACATTTGTAATGTTAGTGTGATATTTGTGTTGTGTGATATTTCTCTTATGCCAAAATGTTCTTTTTGCATTCAAACAATCAAACTATTCATTTATATGAGTAATCCCAGCTGCAACTATTCATTGATGATCTGTTTATTCAGTTATCTACATTAATAATAAATAAGTAAAGATTAGAGGGAATTCTCTTGAATTACTTGTATGATTTAGAAAATTTCCTACTAGAATGTAGCCTACATTAACCCTATACTTTTAGCCAGATCCTATGCGAGCAAAGTTGCAGGAAAAGCTAGTCTTTTACACAATTTATCATTTTTCATTACCTACACATTTCATGGATCTTTTGCAATTCTGTTTTGCCTCGGAGAGTCAAATGTTAGTTATGCACATGATATGTGGCACTAGTTACTAAGTTTGGAGACCTATCCTTTACCCAGCATTGGGTAAAGTTGGAGATGATGATGATGTGTCAGTTATCCATTCTAAACAGTCAAGGAAAATATCGTTCTCAATAATTAATCACGAGTAACTAAATTCCTTAGGTTGTTAGATTGTAATGTAATGTTTGCCTGTAAAAAAGTTGTTTTCTAATTTAAAATATAATAGATTTAGCTCCTGCTTCAATGCATACATAGAGCATTGAACATAGTTGGCATATCTACTAGTTAGCCATTTTGAAAAAAACCTGATTCAGTGGCTATTGATGAAATGCATGTTTTCAGTTATTTATTAATAAGAATAATTTTTTTACACATCAAGCACAAAAGTTTACAATTCCGTGTGAATATACATGTGTTGTATACATTAATGTCAATCGACCGAGTGGATGATTACAAACAAAAAGTGTTCAGTGATCAAATCTCCTATGTGATAACGTTTTTGAGATAATTGGGTCCAAAAATGAGAAAAATGAGGTTATGCAATTCTTTATTCTATTATCCTGTATACTTACAGTATTAATTATTTTTCAAAATGACTGACTGGTAATTATGCCAGGCTCCTTACAAGAATGTTCGAACCCCATTGGATAGAAATGTCTTTGTTAATAGCTGAAACTAACATGGTTTTTATGATCTTTAGCCCAATAGAAGGTGTAGAAATGCAGATGCTTCGAATGGGCGGCCAGGCCACTGGGGGATCCGACAATGAGTCTATCACGTCACTGGAGTATCATAAACCCAACAACAGTACCATAGGTCTGTATAAATTTGTAAACTATAGTGATTTTTACATAAGAAGTATTCTGGAACATTTCAGACAGTTCAGGTTTTTAAATTATTTGCTAGATAAGTTACATCAAGCAGTCCGTTTAAATAATAATGCATGGAGACAAGGTTAAGTTTTAATTAAAGGTAAGGCAAGTATTATCAAAAATCAAATGAGACAGTTGAGTTATCTTCAGACTGTTGCAAATAATATAGAGGTAGCTTAACGGATCCACAATACCAAGCCATTAGACAGCACATTGGCATGGCCCGCGCTGTATTGCAATGCGGGTGCAAAGACGCCAAATACCATATTGCTCCCTTATATAATGTCAAGCTATGTAGTAAATAAATGTTTCCCTGTTTTAATGCAAGATATCTTATTCATAGTACTCTATTACGCCTGTTCCAGATCTAAAAGTAGACGTCCACCGCAAAAACAGCTCAGAATCCAGCATGGAAGACAGCGCGATATCCACTAAGAAACCAGATGAAGCCGCCTCCAAGTATGACTTATGCATCGCGGACGGCGCCGACGCGACCGACCGAGATTCCAAGTACCGTCCAACTAGGAGCCGGTCAAAGTCCAGCCACAGGCGGGAACGCACGTCCAAACGAAGAACCCACGGCACTAGAATAGACGAGCTTATAGTCGAAGCCGCTAGATCCCCCAGAGTAGATAACAACCTTCCCGTTCACATGTTGGTCGACGAAGGACCGTTCGCTAAAGTCAGCAGGCGGTATCACGAGTGCCCTCACAGACGCGGGTCTAGCAATCGAGACTTTTTCAAGGAATGGCTCTACCTAGACGCAGCAGAGGCGGCTGGCGAACCGTACCAGTCCAAGTTCGCTCGACAACTGAGCTCCGATTCGAGGGACAACTCTGAACCTAGCGTCGGTCCTCCATCGCCGAAGAAAAGACTGGCGCATAGGCGTAGGTATAACAACTATCCGGAAGAAAGCTGCACTAAATCCGCGACCGCGTTAGCGACCGCACAGCCCTCGAATATAAGAAGGAATTCCAACTCGACTATGTCGACGATACAACTGCCACTGTTGAACTCGACAGCTCAGCTCGTGTCTCATATGAGAAGGCATTCCAACAACGCGGATACAGGGTTCTTTGCCAGCGTCGAGCTCGGAGAATACATGATGGTGAAAGCGGAAGCGCCGCCCGGGGAAGCCGAAAAAGCGAAAGGAAAAAGCCCAGGAGTGCGACGAATAAAAAGCGCGGCGTTAGAAATCGGATGCCCCCCTCCTAGCGTATCGAATTTATGTCCCCACCCTAACAGTGCCGAGACTATCGGCGGTCAGATGCTAAAGAACCCTAAAAGTGCTGTGATACCCCCTCCTAGCAAAAGCTTAACCCGAGGTCCACACTTGAACCTTTACCCCAAAAATGAATCTGGTGAAGGATGCAGCTATCCTTACCTAACGTATGGTTCTGAGATAGTTTACCCCATCGCTGAGATTTCAGATGAAATGCAAACGTCACAAAAAGAGACAGATCTAGACTCGAGTGGCGAGAGCTATAGTGATTACGAGGATGAGAAGCAGTTCAGAGGCTTCGATTGGGACGCGGAACAATCACCAGCCTTACGGTCTAGTGACAGCGATTACGAGAACAACGGTTCACGATCGCCGCTACTAGATAGAGCCCAAGAGCGTATAGTGAGAGGAACTAACACGCGTGAGTTTCGAGTCACGTCACACTACGTCGATCGTCGGCCCAACCATAGGTACAATCCCAATCAAAACCCTCACCCTCACGAAAAAAGTAAAGCTGTGAGACTTAAAAAGGGTAAAACCGAGCAGTGCGACTCAAAACGTGAGCGACACGCACCAACATGCGACGTAGCAGTAATACGCATAGTAGATTATTTCGATAAGGCCAGCGCGAGCTCCAAAGATCTACTCATAGAAAAGTCTAGCCTAGAATCCAATGAAAACCCTGATAGTGATAAGAAAACTGATGATAAAGCTGTAGAGAAAAAACTCTGGGACCATGATATATCTAACACTAGCAGTAGTAGTGATATAAACCACGAGAAACCACCAGAACAAGACTGTAAAGAAGAAAATGATAAAGTGGCTGAAGAAATTAAAGAAGCTCAGTCAGATGAATTCAAAAGTTCAGACGAAAAGAGCACGTACAGTTTAGACTGGCTATTTGAAGAGGCACAAGAGACTTCCAGTGGGAAAGAAGAAGAGGCATGCGCCTTGCCAGAAGAAACTTGCCAGAAACTTGCCACCGCCCTAGGCGAAACGTCTTCCAACGTTCCAAAAAACTTAGGAGCCATACCAAAGCAAATAAAAAACTTAGCGCGTTCGCGAGCATCATCGCAGAAGGAGAACAAGAAGAGAGATTCTAAGAAGGAGAAAGACGAGAATCAGAATGAGGAGAGAATTCTCATGGATGCGGTGGAGGCTCAGGCTGCTTTGGTACAAGGCTTGGAATGTTTATTTGCCGCGACGAACGCGAATACCGTGGTCATGCCGCAAGGGAACCGAGAGGAGCGATCACGCAGTCACCGGCAGAATTTGCGCGGCGAGAGGGAAAACATGCTCAAAGCGAGAAAACGCTCTATCGAGGAAGTAGCCCAAAACTCTGCCAATACTCTCCTCCCTACCTCCATGCCCCTACTGGCTGCCTTCCTAAACTCAAGAGTAGAATTCTCACCCTGCTGTGCATCCAACGTAGTCCCTGGCACTAACGAAGGTGGTTCACCGGAACCTCCTCCGCAAGCTACAGAAGAAACCCCAAGACTTCGACCCCTTATGGATAGAAACCACAGGAACAGGGTACGGAAAATCAAACGTTCAACCAGGCAGAGGAACAACCCACAGTCACAAAACCCTGATAGGAAAAATAGACTTGCCAACAATGAAAACATCCAGAACAGTTCTCATAGAGCTCACTTTGCGACCTCCCATGAAGACACGACCGACGGAGCTATACATTGCTTCATGGACGAGTTTGGCAACTGGATGTCGTACACTTTTGATAAGAACACCTCGGGACGACCCCAGGCCATTCCACTACCAGACAAAGAAGACGGCATGCGGATAAACAGAGTCAAACCCCTGGACACTAACCCTGACAACTCACAAGAAACGGCCGGCGAAGGCAGCTGCGGTTCTCTAGAGTCCGAAGCGGGAAACAGCGAGTGTATACCAAAGCCGAAACGTGCCGACAGCGCTGATCAAAGCTCCTCTAACCAAGGCAGCAACAACCCTCTGATAGCCAGCAACAACAACGTCGCTTCCATTATCCCTATCACAACGAACAGTACCAGTAGTAATAAGACGTTCTACGTTTACGACGGCGGGACTGGGAACACCATATACACGGATCAACCGAGATCCCCCGTCGCTTACGTCACTGACAGTTTACTGGAACAGATAGAGGCCGAACGACAATCTAGAATGGGCTTACCGAGCATGCATATCAATTACCTTATGAGCCAGCAAAGGGCACAGCAACAAGCCCTTCAACAGGCAGAAACCGCCTCCGCAAACGTTCCTAGCCTGATGCCTTCCATCGGCGAAGAAAGCGTAGAAAACAACATACGAAGCAAATTCTCCAAACTGATGGACGAAATAGAGAAAGCCAACCAGCCGAAACCAATAAGCTACTATTTAGTAAACTGCAAATTCTTCAACTTCAAGGTGAAAATGGATCGATTGCAGTTACTGGCTTTGTTTGACAGAAACTTAAGCTTCAGCGATACGTTTTGCACCATCGTCTTAGCTATAATGGTAGCTATTTTAGGCTCGATGGTATTAAACCTTGGATTTTACAAAGATGTCTACGCTTTTTGGTTTTGTTTCATCATGGCTGGCAGTCAATATTCCTTGATAAAGAGCGTGCAACCAGATTCCGCGTCACCGGTCCACGGCTTCAACAAAATGGTAGTATTCTCGCGACCTGTCTACTTCTGTATTTGCACAGCTTTATTATGCGGAGTCCACAGTTACTTAGAGCAAACGGCTCCTACAGAAGATATCCACTCTAGAAGAAGAAGAAGTTTGGAACAACCGATGACGGTATACGGATTAGTAATCAACGAACGGAATTTTTTATTCATTATCCAAGAGATTCTGACAAAATTTCTGCTGTTTTTTCCCTTCGCATTCAGTTTGGGTCTATTTCCCCAAGTGAACACATTCCTTATGTACTTCTTGGAGCAAATAGACATGCATGTGTTTGGGGGAAACGCTACAAGCAGTTTAAGTGCAGCTGTGTACTGCATAGTTCGGTCAGTTGCTGCTATAGGCGTCCTGTACGGATTTGCTTACAGCGGTCTCGTTGAAGGGAAGAAATCCCAGCATCAGAAGCATAACATTCTCTTTTCCATCTTCTGTGGTCTTCTAGTCCCTATCGCGTACCACTTGAGTAGATCCGCTAGCGATTACAGCCTCATATGGAGCCTAATAAAGAAGCATCTCCTACCCCCCGAGCTTTACGCGATACATACACCAGAATGCAACCCAGATCTAGAAAAATCCGATCCCAACGCGTTAACAGACGACAAAAAACAACATTCTGAGAGCAATATATCAAAACAGAACTCGATAGGAAGCTCAGCATCGAAGATCAACTTCAGCTCGGAAACTAATATTTCAAAGACACAAAAGCGTTCTCAAACATCTAGTGTTAGTTCTCTCAAAATGGATCCACGAGGAGGCGATACAAACTCAACGTCTTCTCTCAAAGGAGACCAAGCTACCGAAGGGAAAGAGAAAAAGGAGAGTAAAGATAAACAAGAGCTTCCAGAAATGTCGGAGGAGAATATGGAGGATCCATTGCCGAAGAAGCTACAGGCTACAGTGAACGCGCGGCTCAAGAATGACGTCATCGTTTGCACCTTTCTTGGACTCCTTGTGTTTGGACTGCATTGCACCACTGTTTTTACTACTCTTCGGCCACAGCTTAACACGGTGAGATTCTTACTCATATGATTTATTGAAAAAGCTCTCAATTGATCGATTCATACCAAATCCGGGCTATGGCGCTCATTAGGGGAGGCCTATGTCCAGCAGTGGACACAGGCTGATGATGATGATTCCAAATCCAGACTAAAAAGACCCAAAATGTTTTTTGGGGAACAGTGAAACCTTTGACCATCATCCAAGAATTATAAACATATAGATAATTTTAACAGCATAACTTTAGATTTAAGTAAATGTTTGTATTGCTATTACTATTACTTCAAATATGTAGAGGTATGTCTTTATCATCTCAAAACTGTATCTCAAAAATATACATAATCTTTATCAAACTGAAGAATCTGCCTAAACTTGCCCGCTGTCATATTCAAAAGCCCTGTATTCTCCAGGTGTTGTGGATAATAGCAGGCATTTTGGGCTGGGGCCTGCATTACCTGATCCCTCAGCTCCGCAAGCAGCAGCCGTGGCTGTGCCTCGCCGGCCCCGTGCTGAAGACTCACGAGCATGCCATGTACGAGGTCACTGAGCCGCAGAAGACTATGCTGGTTGAGAAGGTATTTTTTACACTATGTTCGGCCGTTCAGAGAATGCGTGTGACACCTATCAGTTAGCCATTACAAAGTTACTACGTCGTTCAATCGCGACGTGTCAAGAACGCATTCTCTGAACGGCCGAAATATAATGTTCTTATTCTTCTATTTCCTGTACAGGACTCTTGGTTAAGTCTCTATTGTTTTTGCTTTTTATTAAAAAAGGGGCAAATAAACGATTTTTCTTTCTTTCTTTATATGAGAAAATTTAAATGATATAAGTAAAAGTAGGAAATAAGTAACTAGGAAATAAAGTCACTATATTTTTTAGCCATATTTTTTTGTTCACTTTAATTTTTTTCAAGGTAAAGTAAAGAAGTAAACAAGCAACCTTTACCTTGTCAGATTTATTAGTATTAGAATTGGAGGAAAACCCGTCCCAAGCTTGTTTATCCTCTTGCTAAGTTGATATTTTTGTCATAACTTTTTTCTATGTGAACCGAATTTAATAATTCATTTTTTTTATTTACAACCTGATGTTTCTCGTATCCCATAACATTTGATCACTATCTGACCATTACTTATTGACTTTTCTTTAATAACGCGTCAAATTGGCAGTCTGTTGTTAGTTTTTGTAAAAAAACGTCAACAGTATTGTAAAATATCTGTTTGTAGTGTTTATCACTACTTGGTATAAAACAAAGTCGCTTTCTCTGTCCCTATATCCCAATGTCCCTTTGAATGTTTAATCTTTAAAAATACGCGACGGATTTTGATGCGGTTTTTTTTAATAGATAGAGTGATTCAAGAGGAATGTTTATACGTATAATAAAACCGTGCGAAGCCGGGGCGGGTCGCTAGTTTATCAATAAATTAATCTCCTTGTTTCAGATATTCGTATACCTCGGTTTCCTGGAACGCAACGTGCTATACCCGGCGGTGGTCATCGCAGCGACTACGCAAGACGCGCCTGCCATAGCGGAGAAATATGGCGACGGCGTCGGCGCGCTTCTCATCTGCGTGTGCGCATTGAAATGTGAGTCTTAGGTGGTTGGAGTTAGGTTGAATTTATAGTAATGTACCATATTCCGTTTTTCGCGAAACAGTAAAGACGCTTATGGCGAAATTCATGATCAAAATAAAAAGCGCTTGTGCCTAGTACCAGCGTACGTACCACGATAACTGACATAGGTACAATAAAGTAAAGGAAAATATCTTACTACCTACAATAGATATTACAGGTGCTAATAATTATTTATCGATTCAATGTACTCAGCCAAAATGTAGCGTACAATGTCTAATTTTAAAATCAATATTAATGTCTATAATGAAATCAGTATATCTGTCAATTAATGTAACTTACATTTTAAATTGTTTCTTAGTTTTAAGTATGCAATAAAGTATTTTCTATCTATCTATCTATCTATACTATGTTCTTAATTTTCATATCACTAAAATCTATATTGCCATAATTTTGGCCAAGTTTAGTGGATAATTTCAGTCTTAGGTGGCCATTAAACGGTCAATTATATTGCGCAATATTGCAAATTGTGCAATAATATTGACCGTTTAGGGTTAATATTGAACTCGTTTGGATACAGAGCGCTTTTCAATCTAATTGTAAAATAAAAATATTTTACAATTTTATTGTAGGTCTAGGGGCCGCCTTACATTGTTATTTCGTTTTTATCACAGAAATCTAAATACACCTAAATCTAATAATGTTGTCCCCAGGTCTTAGACACGCCTACTCTGAGCCAGACTCTCAATACTTGATCCTAGTATTCGCCGTACTGCTCTTTCAAAGGGATCTGAGCAGTCAGAAGATATCGGAGACGTTTCTAGTCGATTACTTCATCACTGCCGTCATTTTTAGTAAAGTGTACGAGTTTTTGTTGAAGGTAAAATTGAAAAATGAGCACAAATACCAATTATTAATTCTAACGCCAGCATCATCAGGCCCCAAGCTAAGCAGAGCTTGTGTTATAGACACTAGACAACTGCTTGATAAATTGCACAACATGGATAGTTTTTTTTATTATACACAAAAACACCAAGAAAAAAACAAAAACAAAAAAAATCTGCGGTTCGTACAAACATTAGTCTCAAGGTGGAAATCGAACTCGCAACCTCATGCGTACGACGATGCGTATGAACGATTGACCTATTCAATTTAGTTTTGTCAAAGCCATTAATTGATTTTTTTTACCAAATGTAGTCTTCAGTTCAGTTCAGTCTACCGTCTTGAACAGATTATTATTTGCTTGTACTTTTTTTAAATTACAATACAGCAGAGTCGTGGGAAATTTAATCTTAGTGCTGGCTGCCATTATTATCTTTATATTTTAACTATTGACTATTCTCACTTGGCCGATGAGTATGTTGGTCTATGTAGTTCCCCCAACAAGAACTAGCCATGCTAAGTCGAGAAGACGGTCGTAATTTTAATTTTATTTTTTAATTCCACGGTCTTTGATCGATCACATAGATAAAAGTATATAATATTAAATATACAGGGTGTTAGTGTGAACAGCGTTCTCCTTGAAACCAGAGGTTCAGCATCATGAGTAGAATCCAAAACCGATGAGAAAAGCTTAACACCTATTTTAGTTTCGCAAGATTTTGATATTTTATATCTTCGCTATCGTACACGATGCCATAGTCACTCTACATACTTTAAGTACCTACCTACGTAAGTACTTATACCCGCGCCTTACTTGTATCGTAACTTCAGTACTTGTGCCCTTCAAAAGACGAGATATTCGCACAAAAGGTGATCCGACACTGAGGTGCGTGCGAGTGGGGGGCGCGCGCGGGGCGGCGGGGGCGGCGGTCGGCTCACGTGTCACGTGTGGCACATGCGGTCACGTGTCGCCTGGTCGAAGTACTTGTGTCACGTGTTTGTGAGCAAACGTTTAGTGTTTATAAAAATATCCTTTAAAAATGTAAGTAAATAAAAGAATCATTTTTTTTCATCCGTTTTGGATTCTACTCATGATGCTGAACCTCTGGTTTCAAGGACAACGGTGTTCACACTAACACCCTGTATATTAAATTTAGGCATTATCTATACCTATAAAATCCCTCCTAACCTTCCAGATACAGTTCGTGGTGACATACATAGCCCCATGGCAGATCACGTGGGGCAGTGCGTTCCATGCGTTTGCGCAGCCTTTCTCAGTCCCGCACTCCGCCATGTTGTTTCTACAAGCCGCCATGTCTGCCACGCTGTCGTCGCCGCTCACACCCGCTCTAGGTATCTATTACTGCTAATTAATGGAGAATTAAGACAGTCTAGATAATGAATGTAGGAACAAGGCGAGTCCCGATAATCTTATCAAAGAACGGGTTATAAAGACGAATCCACAAAAGACGCTCATTTAGTGAGTTTAATTCCCTTAATATATGAGCGTCTTTTTGTGTATTGTACGTACGACAACGAAAAGAAAAATGCGCCTTAAAAGAAAGAAAGGAAATACAATTTATAAAATAATTTATTGAGCACAACGACAAACATTTAACATAATAGGAACTGTTTAAAATTTAAATGTTCCTTAAAAAATAACAAGTGCCTAGTTAACCAATAGGCCCCATCTCAGCTCAAAACAGAAAACGCGAACAGTGCAGAAATTGTAGTTTATAAGAGCTATTTAAATATTCAATGCATTTTGTTACAGGAAGTGCAATATTTATGACATCATACGTGCGACCCGTCAAGTTTTGGGAGCGAGATTACAACACGAAGCGAGTCGACCAAAGCAATACTAGACTGTCCTCGCAGTTGGAAAGGAATTTGGGAGCAGGTAAATACATAAACTGAAAAAAAATCGCAAGTGTTATGAATCTGAAACCCCGAAAATTCTACTTATAATTGCACTTAGACTCACTCTGTTTCTCCTGTTTTACATTCGGCTCAGTAATATACAGGGTGTAGCAAAATGTAAGGACCAAACTTACAGCAGGCCTCCGTATCTCGCCTATAAATCGATAACTTCTGTACTTCTCTTTCTTTTATATTCTTCCTGACATGTATGTAGATATTTTATTAACGTTTTAAAAAAGTAAATAAATGTCTCATACGTAATGGACTGTGTGAAAATGTGTCTATTTGGCGGAATGGCCTCCGTTTTTGGTTCCATGAATTTATTGTTTTTTCGTTTTAATTATAGCTAACACTATGTTTTGTGGAAACCAAATAACTTTTTCTTTTCTTATTTAACATTAAAAATTAAGATATACCATTTAACTATAGCTACAATAAAACCTGTCGCTATTCTAAAGACGTTCTACTTATGTTTTCTAGCCACTATTCTTTTACTGTGAGTGAAAATAAATAAATATTTAATTGAACTTGCAGATGACAATAACCTGAACTCTATATTCTACGAGCACCTAACTCGCTCCCTGCAACACTACCTGTGTGGAGATCTGATGATGGGCCGCTGGGGGGCCGTGCAGCAAGGCGATTGTTTCGGTAAGTCGCAAACTACTAGACTAAACAAGGCTAAGGCGCTATGTTAGAAGTATCGGGATAGGAAGGATAACTCCAACAACGGCGTGTAGATCGCAACTGGTTTATTGATTAGTTTTAGTTAACATGAAGACAAAATACAGAACATGAATATCACGTAAAATGATAAACATCACGCATTTCACGTTCAGCATTGCTAAGCTAAAAAAGTTGCTTCACCCTCAATAACATTGTACTTTGTACACGCTATTTTAGGAAGACATATGAAAACTGAGTTTGGTGGACACCAAAGGTAACTTTGTATCTCTTCCTAAACTAGACGAAATAAAACTACTTCAGATGCATTAAAAAAAGCTTATGATAGGTTTAACAAACTGTACGTGTGAATTTTGGAAATTCCTTTGTTTAACGGAATTAAATGATAATATAAGTGGGGCGCCACTTTAGGTGCTGTTTACGCCTTAATATATCTTCTAAAGGGCAATGTATATTGTATACGCTTCTACAACAAAACTCCAAGTGAGTTGCAAAACCCATCAGTAAATAAATTCAAACAAATTGTCAAAACTATTCTTTTTAAAAAGGCTTACTATAAAATATCTGATTATTTAGATCAGTGGTCGGTAAGAGGCGGACGCGGTACGTATCCGGACCGAGGAAGGTTTAACCTCTGACCGCCAAATATTCTTAAACCTTAGTAATTTTAAAGACACAAATCAATACATTTAATGTTAATAATGTTTCTCATTGACAGTTATGAAGATTTTTTCAATAAGAGCGCTCTCACTTTGACGTCTTCCATAACTCTTATTTCCTCACACAGTACTAGCATCGGATTACCTGAACTGCCTCGTGCATATCGTGGAGATGGGCAACGGACTGGTCTCCTTCCAGCTGCGAGGGTTGGAGTTCAGGGGGACTTACTGCCAGCAGAGAGAAGTGGAGGCCATATCCGAGGGGCCTGAGGAGAGCAGCGGTAATATTGACATTTATTAAACAAACGTAGTGTAGGACGCACTCCGGCCAGATGAGATGACGATCTGCGAGACATTCTAGCTGCGAGGGTTGGAGTTCAGGGGGACTTACTGCCAGCAGAGAGAAGTGGAGGCCATATCCGAGGGGCCTGAAGAGAGCAGCGGTAATATTCACATTAGACAAACGTCGTGTAGGACGCCCTCCGGCCAGGTGGGATGAAGATCTGCGTCTCCTTCCAACTGCGAGGGTTGGAGTTCAGGGGCACTTACTGCCTACGCTAAGATGGCTCTCATATCAACAGGCTGACAAGACTTTAGTGTGCCCCGGTCAATGCACTCGCGTTGTCGGTTTTCATAGATTTACCGAGGATTTTTTTTACGACGATGACGTCAGGGCCTAGTTGAGAATCACGAGGCCGAGTTGCTTAGGGCACCTCCTCTTTTTTTCAACTTCGTCTGTTTGGTATAATCATGTTATCAAAAAGTATCCAATACTGATTCCTTGTAATATGTCTCTCAGAGGGAGTATGCGCCGGGGGCTGGTGGTGCGGGTGCTGCTCGGGGCGCGTGCTGGCCCCGGGCTCCGCCTGGGCGCTGCGCTGGCTGGCGTGGCAGCTCGCCTCCACGCGGTACGTGCTGGAGGGCTACAGCGTCACAGACAACAGCGCGCTCTCCATGCTGCAGGCCTTCGACTTTAGGAAGGTTCTACTCACTTACTATGTCAAGGTGAGTGGCTGTGAGTGAGGTGGCTGGTGGGGCGGGTGCTGCTCGGGGCGCGTGCTGGCCCCGGGCTCCGCCTGGGCGCTGCGCTGGCTGGCGTGGCAGCTCGCCTCCACGCGGTACGTGCTGGAGGGCTACAGCGTCACAGACAACAGCGCGCTCTCCATGCTGCAGGCCTTCGACTTTAGGAAGGTTCTACTCACTTACTATGTCAAGGTGAGTGGCTGTGAGTGAGGTGGCTGGTGGGGCGGGTGCTGCTCGGGGCGCGTGCTGGCCCCGGGCTCCGCCTGGGCGCTGCGCTGGCTGGCGTGGCAGCTCGCCTCCACGCGGTACGTGCTGGAGGGCTACAGCGTCACAGACAACAGCGCGCTCTCCATGCTGCAGGCCTTCGACTTTAGGAAGGTTCTACTCACTTACTATGTCAAGGTGAGTGGCTGTGAGTGAGGTGGCTGGTGGGGCGGGTGCTGCTCGGGGCGCGTGCTGGCCCCGGGCTCCGCCTGGGCGCTGCGCTGGCTGGCGTGGCAGCTCGCCTTCACGCGGTACGTGCTGGAGGGCTACAGCGTCACAGACAACAGCGCGCTCTCCATGCTGCAGGCCTTTGACTTTAGGAAGGTTCTACTCACTTACTATGTCAAGGTGAGTGGCTGTGAGTGAGGTGGCTGGTGGGGCGGGTGCTGCTCGGGGCGCGTGCTGGCCCCGGACGTCATCAGCCCCTTTGAGACTCCTTCTGACGCCTGCCAGGTCGTGGCTTTTGCCTTTAGCATGCTAAAATCATAAGTGTACAAATTTTTAACCTTACAGGAAGACCGTTACTCGCAGGATTTACTAGCTCTTGGACTATATACAGCGTGTAAACAGACAACTATCGAAAACGAAGGGGGATGGCGAAGCACCTTTAAACTTAAACAAAACAAAAATCCGCAGGCCGAAAAAAAAATTGTAGCCGAAGATAAACATGTTTAAAGATTTTCAATTATTTTGTTTGCAAGCAATGTACGCGTCCACTTCGATACCTACGCCGCCGCGCCGACGTGAGTCGCGCGCGCGCGACGTATCACTACATAACATAAGTACATCACTACATAGTATAAAACAAAGTCGCTTTTTCTGTCCCTATGTCCCTATATCATTATGTCCCTTTGACTGCTTCATCATCATCATCATCATCAACCTATATTAGTCCACTGCTGGACATAGGCCTCCCCCAATGAGCGCCATAGCGCCCTGTCTTCAGCTTGACGCATCCAGCATCTGCCAGCAGTCTTTCGCAGATCGTCATCCCACCTGGCCGGAGGGCGTCCTACGCTACGTTTACCGAGTCGTGGTCTCCACTCAAGAACACGTTTACCCCAACAGTTGTCGGTTCTTCGCGAGATATGGTCGTAATCGTTTTGACTGCTTAAATCTTTAAAACTACGGAACGGATTTTGATGCGGTTTACTAGCGACCCGCCCCGGCTTCGCACGGTTTTATTATACGTATAAACCTTCCCCTTGAATCACTCTATCTATTAAAAAAACCGCATCAAAATCCGTTGCGTAGTTTCAAAGATTTAAGCAGTCGAAGGGATATAGGGACATAGGGACAGAAAAAGCGACTTTGTTTTATACTATGTAGTGATACACTCGTGCGAAACCGGGGCGGGTAGCTAGTAAAGTTATAAGTCGTCAAAGTTTAAGGTAAGGTCTTTATAGCAAGTACCTAGGCTGTCGGTACTCGGTAGATATTTCACGACTTACCTAAAGACACGAGCATCAGCTGGGATATTGCTGGTTCGGCTATCTTTCGCAGTAAGTAAATGCGCAACACTTCTGACGCATTTCCTAGAGCTTCACCATAAGAAACACAAACATTTGCCCATACTCCATCGCACTGAACATTATGTTGGCAAATAAAACACACTTACTAAACACAACCGATACACATCACATTCTCTATAGCACATCATGAGCATTTGTCCATACTCCCTCGCACTAAACATGTTTATAAAACACACCGAAAAACACAGAAAGTAACTTCCACTATTTACCTTCCTACACTAAGACCATGTACTTAAGAAAAACTTTAAAAACACGCATACCACACTAAAAATCTGTTTCACAAAACAAAACAGTATTCGCAAATTTCCGCAACGACCGCGCAAGTTCGAATACTAACACCGACTAAAAGACGAATAAAAATAATACAAGCACTATGTACCACTACCTACATAGAGAAGTTATGCATTCAAATCCGTTTTTAAATGCCGACATCCAAAGTGTTATAAACCTTATGGCTAATTAAATAAAGTTTAGATTCCTTTCCATACATTTCCTTTGACTATAGCCGACTGGCCGCGTGCCGACCCACGCGGCCACGGCACGGCGGCGCTCCGCGCCCGACAAAGAAAAACACCGCTGCTGTTATAAACCTTATGCAGAGTGGAATAAGGTTTTCCTATACCAAAGCAGATTATTCAGTATCCAATAAGGTTCAAAATGGGGCATACTCATTTTAAAATCTTTATCACAGAATTATGAGATAATTTTATTTTTTTCGCGGGAATAAATACTACGACTAGTAAAAGGATTACTTAGTTATGAACGTTTCCAGCTAGAATTAACTTTTTACCCTGAACCAAAAAAGCACAGAATACATAATAGTAGTATACATGGTCATACATTACATCCCAAGGTTGCCTGGATGGAAGAAATGAGAGAACTTTTAGCGATAAGACCGCCCTTTATACTATGTATGCAGTATTTTTGTTTTGTTTTCTTTCTTTGTGTGGTACCTAGGTTTAAGTATAATAAAAAAGAGTTTTCTATTCTATTCTAGTAGGAACAGGTAGGTAAAATGTAAATGATATCTTCAATTTGTTAATAGAAGTAGAAGTGTTAGGAAGGGTTCGATCCTACAATCTTCAGATTGAAAATCGAGTGTATTCTTTCTATGCCAAGACGGCAAAATACAGATAGCCACCAGCGAGCAGCGCGGTAACCTACGTGCGTACCTAGCGTATGTATGTATCTTGCGTAGATAGATAGATACCCATTTCGCTCGCGCAGTCGAGCGGTGGTGCGGGCGTCCATAAACAGCTGAGTTGAGGTCATTCACTTGCGTGCAATACATTACATCTTTTTTTTAATTTGTTTATTTTTGCTTTTAAAAATTGTTTATTCGTGTTGATATGTTTTCTTAGTGTTGTACTATGGGTGTGTAACTAGATAAAAAAATAAAAAAAATTAGAGAGGTGAAATTTTATTCGCGTTTTTTTTTCGATAAATATGTTCAGAATCATGGTCTGATTGCCACCTTTCATTTTTCGATAGTAGTCTTTTTACACCCTGTATATTCATAGAAACAATGAGTTCGAAGCCGCATGCAGATATCATTAAGGGATCTCTTTCTTAGACCACTAGTCATATGGTTTAATTTTTAACTGAAATATCTATTCCATAATGCATCCTATTCTTGTCCCCATAGAGTATAATCTACTACACCATCCAGTCCAACAAGTTAGAAGAATGGCTGAGCTCTCCGATACTAGGTGAAGCATTGAAACCGATGAACGAACGGAATTTTGTGGACCTCGATCCGATATTCAACGTTAACTTGGATGAAGACTACGACTTCAGAGCTTCTGGGATTACTAGGTAAGTTATCCCATGGCTAAAAAATAAATATAAAATAATGCTGGACAATCCACACAGCTTCATCTAGCCCCAAGCTAAGCAGAGCTTGTGTTATGCTTATGTGTATTATTGTTTTTGTATAAATGTTTTAGTGTTATAAGATTTTTGTAACTACTGGCTACTGTAACTGAGGAAGAGCGAAACCTCCTAGCACAAGTATTCTTTACTTAAAAGGAGGCTTCAAAATATTGTTTAAGATGCATGAACATTGTGAACGAAATAAAAACATTTGTATTTGTTTTTAGAAAGCCTCGTCAAATCATATTTTCTATATATAATAAAAAATATCTATCTATGTAATGTATTTTATTAAGTATACAGTCATCTAGTACCCATAACACAAGCTCTGCTTAGCTTGGGACTAGATCAAACTATTTGGATTGTCTAGTATTATTTTAATATTTATTCATTATGTCTAAAGATATTAGTGACCATGTTAGGGCGTTACCCCTAGGCGAAGAAAATACATGAAGAAAAATACATCTTGTGCCGACCCCACTTAAAGGGGTATTACACTACACGTTATTCAGGGCCCTTACTAGCGGGCCCTGAATATTGTCCGGGTCCGGGTCCGTCCCTTAGGGACCCTAAATCTTATTCCACCACTTAGTTAGGGTTAGGGTTCCTGAATAACGTGTAGTGTAATACTCCTTTTAGCGTGGGATAAGGTCCGGAAGAAGATGATTTTGTCTAAAGATTGAATATAATTTCAGGAGTAGATTCTGCGCCGTATACCAGGAGTGGATAGTGCACTGCAGCATGCGGCGCGGCGCGGGCTGGCGCCGCCGAGCGGGGAAGGACTCCGCTCTGTCCTCGCTCTGCTTCGCGCTGAGTCTCGTGGGGCGCCGCGCGCTGGCGGCCGCTCAGCACGTGTCCGCTTCAAGGTACCACCGTCTAAAGATATACCAGGAGTGGATAGTGCACTGCAGCATGCGGCGCGGCGCGGGCTGGCGCCGCCGAGCGGGGAAGGACTCCGCTCTGTCCTCGCTCTGCTTCGCGCTGAGTCTCGTGGGGAGCCGCGCGCTGGCGGCCGCTCAGCACGTGTCCGCTTCAAGGTACCACCGTCTAAAGATATACCAGGAGTGGATAGTACACTGCAGCATGCGGCGCGGCGCGGGCTGGCGCCGCCGAGCGGGGAAGGACTCCGCTCTGTCCTCGCTCTGCTTCGCGCTGAGTCTCGTGGGGAGCCGCGCGCTGGCGGCCGCTCAGCACGTGTCCGCTTCAAGGTACCACCGTCTAAAGATATACCAGGAGTGGATAGTACACTGCAGCATGCGGCGCGGCGCGGGCTGGCGCCGCCGAGCGGGGAAGGACTCCGCTCTGTCCTCGCTCTGCTTCGCGCTGAGTCTCGTGGGGAGCCGCGCGCTGGCGGCCGCTCAGCACGTGTCCGCTTCAAGGTACCACCGTCTAAAGATATACCAGGAGTGGATAGTACACTGCAGCATGCGGAGTCCTTCCCCGCTCGGCGGCTGGCGCCGCCGAGCGGGGAAGGACTCCGCTCTGTCCTCGCTCTGCTTCGCGCTGAGTCTCGTGGGGCGCCGCGCGCTGGCGGCCGCTCAGCACGTGTCCGCTTCAAGGTACCACCGTCTAAAGATATACCAGGAGTGGATAGTACACTGCAGCATGCGGAGTCCTTCCCCGCTCGGCGGCTGGCGCCGCCGAGCGGGGAAGGACTCCGCTCTGTCCTCGCTCTGCTTCGCGCTGAGTCTCGTGGGGCGCCGCGCGCTGGCGGCCGCTCAGCACGTGTCCGCTTCAAGGTACCACCGTCTAAAGATATACCAGGAGTGGATAGTACACTGCAGCATGCGGAGTCCTTCCCCGCTCGGCGGCTGGCGCCGCCGAGCGGGGAAGGACTCCGCTCTGTCCTCGCTCTGCTTCGCGCTGAGTCTCGTGGGGCGCCGCGCGCTGGCGGCCGCTCAGCACGTGTCCGCTTCAAGGTACCACCGTCTAAAGATATACCAGGAGTGGATAGTACACTGCAGCATGCGGAGTCCTTCCCCGCTCGGCGGCTGGCGCCGCCGAGCGGGGAAGGACTCCGCTCTGTCCTCGCTCTGCTTCGCGCTGAGTCTCGTGGGGCGCCGCGCGCTGGCGGCCGCTCAGCACGTGTCCGCTTCAAGGTACAACCGTCTAAAGATATACCAGGAGTGGATAGTGCACTGCAGCATGCAGTTACGTGGTACATTGTAGAGATAACATCATCATCAACCTATATTAGTCCACTGCTGGATGTCAGAGCTATCGGGATAGAAAGGATAACTCCAACAACGGTGTTTAGATCGCAATTGATTTATTTATTAGATTTAGTAAACATGAAGATAAAATACGGAACATGAAAGGCACGTAAAACAATAAACATACGCATTACACGTACGGCATTGCTAAGCTAAAATAAAAGCTTCCGCACGTCACTTCGCTCTGAATAACATTGTACTTTGTACATCTTGGCCACTAGAAAAAGGAAGACAATAGAATGTGTTAGACTAAGAATTATTCAAACAAGAATCTAGACACAACTAAGATTTTACCCACTACATTGTACTTCGTACACTGGACATAGGCCTCCTCTAATGAGCGATATAGATAACTTCAATGAACAGACTTTATTCAATCTTCCAGCGTTGAGTTCTTCCTGTACGGCCTCCACTCCCTGTTCAAGGGAGACTTCCGCATCACGTGCGCGCGCGACGAGTGGGTCTTCACGGACATGTCTCTCCTACACGCCGTGCTCGCGCCCGCCGTCCGGATGGCTTTGAAACTACACCAGGTAATTACTTAAACCAAGGTTATCGTATTCGTAACTAATGCATCCGAAAGAGAACCTAAGATTCAATAAAGCTCTATCTATATAAGGTGTTGTGTGAACAGTCTCATCCTTGAAACCAGAGCTTCAGTATCATGAGTAGAGTCCAAAACCGGTGAAAAAATATTTTTTTTTTTTTCAGATTTTTAAAACCAAAATCCTCGTAAGCCATAAAATCACTAGTGACGCTCACACACATACTACTTATAGCTGTATCTATTTAGTACACAGCTGACTGCGGTCAGTCGCCCCCGCTGCCGTCCCGCCTGTTAATTGTTTGTAGTGTGAACAGTGTCCTCCTCGGTACACACTGTTCATAGACGGACATTTGAACGGAGAGACCTACATGAACGGGATTGTTGGGTGGGATGTGTTTTTGCAGGGTGACCATGACATCGCGTACAATATCGAAAACATGAAATATCAATTTCTTGCGAAACTAAAATAGGCATTAACCTTTTCTCATCGGTTTTGGACTCTACTCATGATACTGAACCTCTGGAAGAACCTTCAAGGATAACACTGTGCACACTAACACCCTGTAAATGAAATGTTTATTTCGCAGGATCACTTCATGTTCCCCGAGGAGTACTGCAGTAGCACCGCCCTCCACTCGGCCATAACGCGGCACTCGGCGCGCCTCGTCATCTGCCACGAGGCGGCGCCGGCCTGGCGGTACAACGTGCTGCAGGGGGCGGACCATCTGCTGGCACTGAGGTGAGACATGGACGAGCGAAGCGAGCCCCACTAGCACCGTATGTCAGTACACTCGGCGCGCCTCGTCATCTGCCACGAGGCGGCGCCGGCCTGGCGGTACAACGTGCTGCAGGGGGCGGACCATCTGCTGGCACTGAGGTGAGACATGGACGAGCGAAGCGAGCCCCACTAGCACCGTATGTCAGTACACTCGGCGCGCCTCGTCATCTGCCACGAGGCGGCGCCGGCCTGGCGGTACAACGTGCTGCAGGGGGCGGACCATCTGCTGGCACTGAGGTGAGACATGGACGAGCGAAGCGAGCCCCACTAGCACCGTATGTCAGTACACTCGGCGCGCCTCGTCATCTGCCACGAGGCGGCGCCGGCCTGGCGGTACAACGTGCTGCAGGGGGCGGACCATCTGCTGGCACTGAGGTGAGACATGGACGAGCGAAGCGAGCCCCACTAGCACCGTATGTCAGTACACTCGGCGCGCCTCGTCATCTGCCACGAGGCGGCGCCGGCCTGGCGGTACAACGTGCTGCAGGGGGCGGACCATCTGCTGGCACTGAGGTGAGACATGGACGAGCGAAGCGAGCCCCACTAGCACCGTATGTCAGTACACTCGGCGCGCCTCGTCATCTGCCACGAGGCGGCGCCGGCCTGGCGGTACAACGTGCTGCAGGGGGCGGACCATCTGCTGGCACTGAGGTGAGACATGGACGAGCGAAGCGAGCCCCACTAGCACCGTATGTCAGTACACTCGGCGCGCCTCGTCATCTGCCACGAGGCGGCGCCGGCCTGGCGGTACAACGTGCTGCAGGGGGCGGACCATCTGCTGGCACTGAGGTGAGACATGGACGAGCGAAGCGAGCCCCACTAGCACCGTATGTCAGTACAGGGACAAAAATTTCACGCAATATTAAGGATGACCCTAAAAGTACTGATCAAATTTATGGGTATTTATGGGAAGCACCTGTTTTCAAATCATAATCAATTCACTAAACATAAAGTAGAAAGAGAACCTCTTTCTTTTTGTAGTCGGTTTGAAATACCGCCCTTAGTTGGTATAAAGTAGTAAATGATCGTAATTCAATTCAGATAAACTAAACATTTATCTTCCAGACACGTAATGGACGAAGGCAACGACGACTACAAGATAATAATGTTGAACAAGAGGCACTTAGGGTTCCGCGTGATCAAGCTGAACCGCGAGTGCGTGCGCGGGCTGTGGGCGGGACAGCAACAAGAGCTCGTGTATCTACGGAACCGAAACCCGGAGAGGGGGTCCATACAGAACGCTAAACAGGTAACTTAACAAAGTGACTTTAAAATAAAATAGAAACGATAATGTGTTTGCTAATAGGTTTGAATGTATAACACATAAAGGTAATCGTCAACTTACCCAAGGAGGTCCGCGGCAGTATTTTTTGCGACTTATGTTTTCTGTACATCATCATCATTAGCCTATATTAGTCCACTGCTGGACATAAGTGTGACTATTTAATGTACCATCATCATCATCATCAACCTATATTAGTCCACTGCTGGACATAGGCCTCCCCCAATGAGCGCCATAGCGCCCTGTCTTCAGCTTGACGCATCCAGCATCTGCCAGCAGTCTTTCGCAGATCGTCATCCCACCTGGCCGGAGGGCGTCCTACGCTACGTTTACCGAGTCGCGGTCTCCACTCAAGAACACGTTTACCCCAACGGTTGTCGGTTCTTCGCGAGATATGGCCGGCCCATTGCCACTTCAGCTTGCTAATTCTTTGAGCTATGTCGATAACTTTGGTTCTCTGTCGGATGTATTCGTTACGAATTCTATCCTTCAGAGAGACTCCGAGCATAGCTCTTTCCATAGCTCGCTGGGCGACTTTGAACTGATGGACCAGCCCTACCGTGAGTGTCCACGTCTCAGCTCCGTAGGTCATTACGGGTAGGACGCACTGATTGAAAACTTTCGTTTTCAAACATTGCGGTATGGATGAAGAGAAGACTTGACGTAGTTTCCCAAATGCTGCCCAGCCTAGCTGGATCCTCCTCTTGGCCTCCTTCTCAAAATTGTTTTTACCTAGCTGTACAATCTGCCCAAGGTAAGTATACTCGGAAACAATTTCAAGAAGGTGACCATCTACGCAATCGGTCCCGGAACAATGTGGCCATTGATCATGACTTTGGTTTTATCCAAATTCATGCCAAGACCGATACATCGCGAGGCTGAAGCTAGGCCATCCAGCATGTGGGTCAGCTCCTCTAGCGACTCCGCCATTACGACTATGTCATCAGCGAATCGCAGGTGTGAGATGTAATCGCCGTTTATGTTAATGCCCTTACCTTTCCAGTCCAGCGTCTTAAACATATCTTCCAATGCGCTCGTGAACAGTTTCGGGGATATGACATCCCCCTGTCTCACTCCTCTGCGCAATTGGATAGGTTTAGACTGCTGGTCCTGTACTTGGACACTCATAGTGGCAGCTTCATAGAGACACCTCAGCACTTCGATGTAACGATAGTCTACTTGGCATCGCTGTAAGGATTTCAGAACAGCCCAGGTTTCGACGGAGTCAAAGGCTTTCTCATAGTCCACAAAAGCGAGACACAGGGGCTGATTATACTCTTCGGACTTCTGTATAATCTGCCTCACTGTGTGTATGTGGTCTATGGTGCCATATCCTCCGCGGAACCCGGCCTGTTCCGGTGGCTGGAACTCGTCAAGTCTCCTGGTGAGACGATTCGTGATCACTCGTGAGAACAGCTTATAGATGTGGCTCAGGAGTGTGATGGGTCTGTAATTTTTAAGGAGAGTTTTATCACCCTTCTTAAAAAAGAGCACCACCAAACTCCCGCTCCACGCCTTAGGAGTTCTCCCACTGTGGAGGACGGTATTGAAGAGGTGTTGTAGCTCCTGTATAACGGAGGCTCCTCCTGCCTTCAGAAGCTCTGAAGTTATACCGTCCTCACCGGGGGCTTTTCCATTTTTAAGCTGCCTCAAAGCTAACACGATTTCGTCTTGACTGATGTCTGGCAGTTCGTCGGTGTAGTGACGTGTCAGGGTGGCTCTAGAATCAAGGTCATCTCGTCGGGAACGAGGGGCATGTGCAGTGTACAGACGGCCATAAAAATCCTCTATCTCGGCTGAAATCTCCGGTTTCGACAGTACGGTCCTCCCATCGCGCGTTTTAATCTTCGTTAGGTGGCTCCTGCCAAGCTGCTGAGTGAATACTTTGGACCCTCGGTTTCGCTCTATCGCCTCTTCAATGAGGCGTGTGTTGGAGCTCCGAAGGTCGCGCCGTACCATCTTCGCAATTCGCTTGTTCAGGTCTGACCTCTCTGCCGAAGACACTTGGGTGGTTTCCCGTCTTCTTGTCATCAGATCCAGAGTCTCATCCGAGAGTTTGGACTTCTTGCCAGTTCGCTGTTTTTTGCAGAACTTAATGCCCTCATCCCTCAACGTTTTGACCAGATTGTGTAGGCTCTCGTCAGCGTCATCAGTGGGTTCCAAGCCGCCCGCCATGATTTGGATGATGATTTGGATTTTAATGTACCAATTTAATGTAAATTATGGACCTATGATTGAGTGATACAAGAGGAAGGTTTATATGTATAAATGAATGAATGAATGAACACTTTATTTGTACTCAAGAAATACATTTAAAGAGCTTATATCTAATTAAAAAAAAACATAACATAACGGGTGTATAATACACCCGTGCGAATCTGGCGAGTAGCTTTTTATATCATCATCATCAGCCTATATTAGTCCACTGCTTGAAATACATTAAATCTTATAATTATTTCCAGGCACTCCGCAACATAATAAACTCGTCCTGCGACCAACCAATCGGCTACCCGATCTACGTGTCTCCACTGACCACCTCGTACGCCGACACCTCGCCGCCGCTCTGCGAGTTGCTCGGCTCGGCCGTCACCGTGTCCGTTATACGGGACAAACTGGCTAGCTTGTGGAGAAGGTACTTAACTCATTAACTGACGTGTCACTAATGTCACTCCGCAACATAATAAACTCGTCCTGCGACCAACCGATCGGCTACCCGATCTACGATCTGAGGAAGATCTTTCCTGTACCGAAAACATAAAAAACAAGACCACTTATTCCAAGTCATTTCAATAAGAAAGTCTCTTGCCCTAAACAGATAAATTACTATAATAAACCTTTAAATAAAATGCAAAGTTTACTAATACTCCATTATGTCATGATGTTTCTAACGTGTCCAAGTGTCCTATACGGTCTTGTAAAAAATCACTTTGAGCTGGTTTCTAAACAACAGTGTGATTACAGGATCCGTCGGCGCTGCGGCGAGGGGTGCTCGAGCGGCGGCGGCGGCGGCGCGTGCGCGGCGGCGCAGGCCGAGGCGGGCGCCGCGCGGACGCACACGCCGCGGCACAACCTCACACTGTCGCGGAGCTCGCTGGGTGAGTGTCATTACATACAGGATCCGGAGGCGCTGCGGCGAGGGGTGCTCGAGCGGCGGCGGCGGCGGCGCGTGCGCGGCGGCGCAGGCCGAGGCGGGCGCCGCGCGGACGCACACGCCGCGGCACAACCTCACACTGTCGCGGAGCTCGCTGGGTGAGTGTCATTACATACAGGATCCGGAGGCGCTGCGGCGAGGGGTGCTCGAGCGGCGGCGGCGGCGGCGCGTGCGCGGCGGCGCAGGCCGAGGCGGGCGCCGCGCGGACGCACACGCCGCGGCACAACCTCACACTGTCGCGGAGCTCGCTGGGTGAGTGTCATTACATACAGGATCCGGAGGCGCTGCGGCGAGGGGTGCTCGAGCGGCGGCGGCGGCGGCGCGTGCGCGGCGGCGCAGGCCGAGGCGGGCGCCGCGCGGACGCACACGCCGCGGCACAACCTCACACTGTCGCGGAGCTCGCTGGGTGAGTGTCATTACATACAGGATCCGGAGGCGCTGCGGCGAGGGGTGCTCGAGCGGCGGCGGCGGCGGCGCGTGCGCGGCGGCGCAGGCCGAGGCGGGCGCCGCGCGGACGCACACGCCGCGGCACAACCTCACACTGTCGCGGAGCTCGCTGGGTGAGTGTCATTACATACAGGATCCGGAGGCGCTGCGGCGAGGGGTGCTCGAGCGGCGGCGGCGGCGGCGCGTGCGCGGCGGCGCAGGCCGAGGCGGGCGCCGCGCGGACGCACACGCCGCGGCACAACCTCACACTGTCGCGGAGCTCGCTGGGTGAGTGTCATTACATACAGGATCCGGAGGCGCTGCGGCGAGGGGTGCTCGAGCGGCGGCGGCGGCGGCGCGTGCGCGGCGGCGCAGGCCGAGGCGGGCGCCGCGCGGACGCACACGCCGCGGCACAACCTCACACTGTCGCGGAGCTCGCTGGGTGAGTGTCATTACATACAGGATCCGGAGGCGCTGCGGCGAGGGGTGCTCGAGCGGCGGCGGCGGCGGCGCGTGCGCGGCGGCGCAGGCCGAGGCGGGCGCCGCGCGGACGCACACGCCGCGGCACAACCTCACACTGTCGCGGAGCTCGCTGGGTGAGTGTCATTACATACAGGATCCGGAGGCGCTGCGGCGAGGGGTGCTCGAGCGGCGGCGGCGGCGGCGCGTGCGCGGCGGCGCAGGCCGAGGCGGGCGCCGCGCGGACGCACACGCCGCGGCACAACCTCACACTGTCGCGGAGCTCGCTGGGTGAGTGTCATTACATACAGGATCCGGAGGCGCTGCGGCGAGGGGTGCTCGAGCGGCGGCGGCGGCGGCGCGTGCGCGGCGGCGCAGGCCGAGGCGGGCGCCGCGCGGACGCACACGCCGCGGCACAACCTCACACTGTCGCGGAGCTCGCTGGGTGAGTGTCATTACATACAGGATCCCACCTCGCTGGGTGAGTCCACCATTACGAAAGGTGGGGAAATTAGATTGGCAAATTAGACTTCAATGTACCGCGTAAGCAGCTTAGACATAATCCCCTACTGCATGTCCAACATGTTGGAACTAATTATAGACAAAATTCATTTATAGTGCGAGCAAGTAGAACTGTCAATGATTTCAGCAGGATGTTGGACATTGACCCTTTCAATACTAGCATTCACAAGGCAAGGCGAAGCATGACTCTCAGCTTCTTTTGCACATGATTAGTTTTACTTTTACTTATTACTTAAAGTTTTTTTTTAGTTTAATTTTATTGCTTTATGAAGTACGCAATTGTCGACGAAAAAAAAAAGTTGTGTTCACACTTATATAGTATAATATGATTTTATTAGTGAATGCCTATTATTAGCTTTCTGTATCTATTTTAAATTCTATTGTAATTAGTTAAGCTGATGGCAATCCGAATTAAATAAATAAATAAATAAATAAATGAATAAATCATTTATAGACTCCACACACTGAAGCCGGAGGCGGAGCGGAGGCGAAGGCGTGCGGGCTTTTCCTATGGCACCGCGCCGCCACCGCCTGCGGTGTGTGTGTAGGCTTTCATATGATTCAATAGGATACAACTCGCACGCCTTTCGCCTCCGCTCCGCCTCTGGCTTCAGTGTGTGGAGACTTTAAAAGAGGTTTCTTACAGAGACCAAGAAAAGGTATAAAGATAGATAAAAATGAGGGTAGTAATAAATATATTATAAATGTTTTCAGCCGGAACGCGAGGCAGCTTGGCGAGCGCGGGCAAGCCTACATCATCGACGCTGGCGTCCCTCGCCGGCTTGCTTAGAGAACACTCGCATGAAAGAACTCAAGAGGAAAATACGCAAGGTTTGTACTATACCCACCCCACATAATTCATTATAGTACAAGTGATGATGATGATGATGGCATCCAAGCCTATTTCGGCTACGGCGACTGTGTACCTGGTCAGGCATTTTAACTGAAACTAACTGAGTGACTTCATTCCTAAGGGCGTCGGTTTTCTGCCCTTTTCTGTGCTCGCTCGTGGCTTGCATATCCAAGTTGCATAGTACAAGTACTTGTTTAGTACAAGTACTTACAGAAATTACACTTCGCAAAGTATTTTGTAAAGTTTTGTGGAATTTTATTTTGTTATTGTAATGACCCCTATGAATTATACTTTTTTGTACAAGTTTCAAAAATTTACCTACCTAACTCTGGTGTTTTTCCACCTACTTACATCTCGTCCAAACCAACTTTACCTTGACCTTATTTATAACTACATATATTTTAAGTATTTTAACAGAAATTGTAACGCTGTGGTTTACCTCAATAAAAAATAAAAAAAAGATCAAAATTTTACATTTGTAAAACTAATTGCACTCTAACCCTCTGTTAAAACAAAATACTTCTACATGAAGTCCACCCTATATACTCAGAATGCGTTACTTTCCTACGTTAACATACATATTATTGTACAGTGCATACGTCTTCGTACTCGGGAGTCGCGTACAACAGTGAGAGTCAACGGCGAAGCGCGTCGCGCGGACGACAGCGCAGCGCGCGCCCGCCCAAGGAACCACACAGACAGGTATGTACATATATAAATAAATAAATAATTCTTTGTTCAATAATGACAGTCCACACTGCATCATCTAGCCCCAAGCTAAGCAGAGCTTGTGTTACGGGTACTAGATGACTAATATACTTAATGCAATATTACATAGATAGATATTTTTTATTATACATATTAAACACCCAGACCAACGGAACAAATTTCTGCAGATCGGTGCACAAATTTGTTCCGAGGCGTGAATCGAACCCGCAACCTCCTGCGTCGCAGGCGGATCTTCGCCCACCGCGCCACATCGGTCGTCAAAATATATCCGACTAATGTTCTAAACGCAAAACTAAACTGTGTCTTCACTGATACGTATGAAACTTCCTTAAAAGCCGTCACACACGAAATCCGTGGCCGGGCGGAAGGCGTGCGAGTTGTATCCTATTGAATCATATGAAAGACTACACACACACCGGAGGCGGTGGCGGAGCGGTACCAATAGGATACACCCGAGCGCCTTCTCTTATATGTGTGACGGCTAAACGTCAATGACTACATGTGGAGTGTGTGTGTGACAGGGCGGCGGGTCTCGGTCCAGACGCGGTCGCGCCGCGGCCTCGTTCCGGCTGCTGGGGGCGGACGCGCGCGCGCACGCGCCGCACAACGACTCCACCGACTCACAGGTACTATAGGGAACATATAACATGTGGAGTGTGTGTGTGACAGGGCGGCGGGTCTCGGTCCAGACGCGGTCGCGCCGCGGCCTCGTTCCGGCTGCTGGGGGCGGACGCGCGCGCGCATGCGCCGCACAACGACTCCACCGACTCACAGGTACTATAGGGAACATATAACATGTGGAGTGTGTGTGTGACAGGCCGGCGGGTCTCGGTCCAGACGCGGTCGCGCCGCGGCCTCGTTCCGGCTGCTGGGGGCGGACGCGCGCGCGCACGCGCCGCACAACGACTCCACCGACTCACAGGTACTATAGGGAACATATAACATGTGGAGTGTGTGTGTGACAGGGCGGCGCGTCTCGGTCCAGACGCGGTCGCACCGCGGCCTCGTTCCGGCTGCACTGACATCTCGCATGGGAGTGTATTGTGGGTCCCCCTGCCTATCCAGGCCCTAACCATCCCACCTCCTTGAAGAACCGGAGCAGGACTTACGTTTCAACGAACATACCCTTACTACGTGACGCATCCGGGGGGGATGCGTCACGGTAACCAACTGTGGTGTATACCCGGGCCCGAATTCCACTAAATAAATCGCATCACCATTTAAATAGTATCGTGTCAAAATGTCAGTGTTAAACTCGTTTTGGTATTCTACTACCACAAACTTTTTGAGGTTCATTTATAGCTTTGACGATTACCTTATAACTACCAATTTGACATTCTATTTATGAAAGTCTCTTCAAGAGCAAAAAATAGTAGAATACCAAATGCACAAACGTCATTTTAATCATCTTGATTAAATGGCCCCAGGGTTGTTGCTGAAGCCGTTTTTTGACACATCAGCGGATGCTGATGCTGATTTTTGATCCTGACATCAGCGGACATTTAAATTATTCTTATTTTTATTTTTATCTTTATCCTATTTATTTGAAAGCTGGTGCTTGCATTGTGATCCTATATAAATTTGTTCACGATCTGACCTTTTTAGTGATATTTAAAGTCGTTTGTTAGTTTGAAAAAAAAAACATCAATGTTACATGTATGTTATATCTACGTTACAGTTGTTGGAGGGCGCGTGGCGAGACAAACCGCGGCGGACAGCTAGTGAAAAGGTTAAACATTATTTGCACCTTTAGAAATATGTATTTAAACTGAAATAATATGAATATTTTTATTTTTTAAGCTGTTAATCATGCGTAATGCATCAACTAACTTCATTATTTGAACCAAATTTTGAACTAATTACACTAATATTATTAATTCTTTGGATTGTTATGTGTTACCTATTTCATGTTGGATGGATGTTTGTTACTTCTTCACGCCAAATGTACTGAACAGATTGGGCTGAAATTATGAATAGATGAAGTTCTAGGCCTGGAATAGAAAAAACTCCTTTTCATTTATTTTCACGCAGCGGGTGATGCCGCGAATCGCAGCTAGTACTATATTTAAAACATTACCGTCCAGGTTTCAATGGTGAGCGGAGCTGGGTCCGGCTCGTCGCTAGAAGACGTTGGCCAGGGCGTGGACGTCTCCCTACCCGACTGTCGGATCATAGCCAATAGAGCGGCCAGCTTACAGCCTTTACACTCACACAGGTAACATGGTATTCCACTTCTGACATAGGCATCCCCTAATGAGTTGATTCAGGCTAGTCGCTAGAAGACGTTGGCCAGGGCGTGGACGTCTCCCTGCCTGACTGCCGGATCATAGCCAATAGAGCGGCCAGCTTACAGCCTTTACACTCACACAGGTAACATGGTATTCCACTTCTGACATAGGCTATCAACTGATCTATTCTAAATATATTTAATAAAATTATATGATAACGTGATTTCCATGCTCCGTTCCCTGCTGAATTTTATTGTTTCCCTAAATCTAATTAACAAATCAGTTGCGATCTAAACACCGTTAGAGTTATCTTTTCTTATCGTTACAACACTTCCTGTGAATTTTGTGTTGCTTTTATAATGTATTTAAAGGTCAAAGCACACAGCTCGATCGTCATCTTATCACTCCAGCCTTTCAGTTTCCTTCAGCCTTTTTTGTGAACGGAAGTACTTTCATTAATGAGGACAAAAAGTAAAATATAATATATATATATAATATGTTTCACAAAACATAGACATCACAAATATATAAGTATATATATATAATAATTTATTTACCAAAAGAAGAAGTACATACATCTTAATGTTAAGGTACCAATTGTTACAATTGCAATATTGTTAATGATGTTATTAAATAAAAATAAATTGCATTAATATCATTTGCCTTAACATATTCTTAAATTCCAGATACTACATGAGCGAAGGCACCTCAAAAGACCTATCAAAACTCAGCAAAGAAATCCGGCACGAGCGCGAATCGTACCGGGAACTGACCGGCCGATACATCGAGAAACCGGACTCGGCCCCGACTAAAGAAACTCACCCGACTAAGGAAACTCACCCGGCTAAGGAAGCCACGCATTACTCCGACTTGAGCCACAAGGAGAGTATACTGAAGAAAGATAAGGGAAAGGATGTGAAGATGAAGATCAAACGCTCGGATTCGGGGCGGAGTGAGATGAAGATTAATGTACAGATTGGGTCTAAGGTTAGTGATTTTTATGGTTCTGACCCAAAAGTTCTGACCCAAATTATGTTGGCACTATAATAAGAAATACTTAAAACATATTAAAATAAATATTTAAGGGGAGCTCCCATACCATAAACATATTTTTATTGCAGTTTTTATATATACGGAACCATTAGTGCGCGAGTCGACTTGCTCTTTACCGGATTTTTTATTATAATAACCTGCCCTATCTACAACAGTTACAAGCTGTAGTGAAGTGATAAACAAAGAGTATCGTGTTATTTCTGTGTGTTATTACCCAAGTTTCTAACCTTCCATCAATAACACAGCTTCCTTAGTATATTGTAGTATATTGTGTTATTTCAGTGCAGGGTTCAAAGCTATAATTATCGCTATAATTATCTTTGATGAACAAAAACTGAAAACATAAATAAATAATAATATGTTGGTAAATATATGTTGATAATTATCTTTGATATAAAAGTTTACCTTGATTGTTAAATTAATGTGTTAATTTCTTCTAATGTAAAAGGTAATAGGTAGCCAAAATACTAGAAACAAGAACTGAAAAGTTAATTATAAATTTGATAATTATCGGATAATTATCTTGATAATTATCGTGATAATAATCAAGTAGGATATTTATCTTGATAATTTCGAACCCTGTTTCAGTGTGTAATAGTGGAACCTCTGGGTGTGTACGACTGCATAAACCTGGGGCGCCGCATCGACGTGCAGTGGCCGTCGGAGTACCAGCGCGAGCGCGGCGGACGCAACGTGTGGGACGCCTGGGTGCCCAGCCAGGGGATGGACGGGACGGTACGTACTGCCCACTGCTGGACTAGCATCCTCTCATACACTGACACCTTATGCCTGGTTTACACTTAGTTAAGTATCAAGTGCAAGTGACATAATGATTTCCCAGATCCGAGAAAATTTTGAACTAAGCGCATCCATTTTTCACACAGCTGGTTTTGAGTTTTTATTTCATATGAGGGCTCATACAAATTTATGAATTACAGGAAATGAAAAACTCCGTTATTTATATAAGTATAATCCATCAATGTAGACCACATTAAATATTAAAAAACTGCTTAGATAAAAAAATAAATTTTGAGTCGTTAACTCGTGATATATAAATGACTTTACGACTTTATAAAGTATATCATGTATTTGCAGGTGGTCCACAAGTGGTCTCCGAACCACTTCGACCCGCGGCTTCGCTCGCACGTGGACAAGACTATCCTCCTCCTTCAGATAGAAGACAAGTTCGTGCCCATCGCTGAGAACTGCGTCCAAGACCTGGGCGACGAAGTATGACGACAGACACGGTACATATACACATTAATTTGCATACATTTGTTGACTACAACTAGACTTGCAAGCTTCTTAAGAAGGCTAGGAACCTCTCCTAAATCTCAGCGGCCGATCCATGTGTATTTGTTGCTGTTTCAAGTCTAATGAAATGGAGCGCGTTATGAGTGAGAAAGAGCGTCTAAACGAGTAAAAGTGATCGTGTCACGAAATACTTTCGTCATTAACGATAAAATAATAAGCCTTTACTCTGGATTGGATGAATTCAGAAGTTCGTTTGACTAACGTCAAGAAATCTCGTCAGTAAATTAATGACGTAATCTTAATTTCAAACTACATCAAAAATTATGAATATGGATTTTATTCCGTTACTACCAAAACCCCGTGGCTTCGTCCGCGTAGAATTAGATTTTTTTATCCCCCATTTTAAATGTCAAAATCCTGAAATACGTATTCTTTCATTCTTAAAACTTCACTACTAGTTGAACAATACTCATACAAAATTTAACATAGGTACCATCTTACCTCTTTTCAGAGTAAATTCTGAAAATTCGGTACCTATGTGTACTTTTATTTTGTATTTGAAGTTTTCTAGGTTCAATAAAGTCACACTACGCATTAAAAATTTCATAACAATGTTTTCATCCCTTTTCACCCGCCTTAGTGCTTTTACTAGAAAAGGAATTTCAACTTTTTATGTAGCTGCAGCTTATGATGATGCATCAGTCAGTCAGTTTGCTTTGTATATATCGATAGAATATGACGACCCGTCGAGCTCGGTCGGCTCGGCCCGTTCGGCTGCGTTCGCCCTGTTTCGTGAATTGTTATATTTCCACCAATCGTTCGATGCAATAATTGACTGGGTCTGTCAGGTGTCATTCGGGGAACGCTATTTGATTGAGCGTGTCAGCTGCCTGTCGGTGAATGGCTGAGCCGTCTGACGATGACGACTCGTTGTCGGTCGGCTCGGCCCGTTCGGGTGCGCTCGCCTTATTTCGGAAAACGTAACATTTTCCACCTCCTCTGCGTCTTACCGCCCCCCTCGCGTGAGCGAGCGGTGGCAGAAACGAGAATGATTTTAATTTTTTTTGATACTATTTCGTTGCTTTCGATTTATTTTGAATAAACGATTATTTTCTCAAATATTTTTGTTTATCCCTAAAGTTAAATATATTTACGATGGGCGCACCGCGACAGATTTTCGAATAAAGTTGTTTATCATGCATAAAAGATCCCTTGAAAATGACTCGATTTAGAGTGAAAATGTGGCAAATTAGTTTCGCTCTCATTTAATGATGATTACATTTTTTGAAAAACTAAAACGGTGCACCCATAGCTTTTTCTTATCCAATATTGTGTGCAAAATTTCATTGCAATCGAGCCGGTACTTTCCAAATGAAACGAAAGCAACGTTTGTATGGGGGCTCGGGTGTTCACACCAATCTTAAATACTTTATTACAACGAAAATTACAAGCAAATGAATAGAAAAATTACAACTAGTATTTACAATTGAAACCATTGAGCTAACCGCAGACGGTTGCAAACAGTCTAAAGGTAGCTCAATTCAAGCTTCTTAGGCAATGTATTATAATATCTAAGACAATTCACCACTTTATGGTTTCTACTGCTTCAATATACCCATTTTACACTTTTTATTGGATAAAATATGCTTAAACACTTATAGGCGAGGTCTATACCCAGCTGTGGACTGATATAGGCTGATGATGTTGATGAAATCATTGGTGTAAAACAATGCTTAAATCAGTACATTCTCAATATTTAAGGTCATAATACTCCTGCATTAATATTTTTACTAGTTTTAATTTGTTTCTATACCTTGATTGTAATAATTTTCTATGTTAGCAAATTTAAAAATTTACAGACGGAAATACGGAACTTTTATAACCCCTTTACGTAATTTTCAGAAGTTTTATGATAATTCCTGAAACCCAATATAATTTGGTGGTTGTTACAAAAACTAAGAAGCAATTTAGCTAGTGTGAAACGGGTAATTCTTAGAAAATCTAATATGTTTCTTGTTTCAGGCGCGCGATGCATCCCAGGCGGCATTAGAAAGAGAAACCATGCTGTAGAAAAGGATCACCTTTGTTTTATAGCTTCTATTGTCAACGCGTGCCTCATTAGCGTTATTGCAATAGCAATAGGGTCCATATTGCGTTATGAAATTCTTATGATTGAAACGTTTTCAGTTCCTTGATAGCTTATAAAAACAGTGATTTTTTTAATATCTGTAATTTTAAGCGAAACATGAAAGAAAATAAGGTAAATATCTTATTATAAATGATTGGAGCCTTATAGAAATTTAAATAATATTTTAATAACAATGAAAACAGCAATTTAAAAGTATTACACACACAAACACTCTTTCACAAAACTGCAATAAAATGAATTTTGCGGGTAACAAGTAGCTATTTTCGACACCTAAAAAAATTCATTGTTCTGTTTATGAGTTGCTATTTAGCGTGATACAAAAACAAGGTCTGACCTTACTAGCAAAACACCATGGAAAGTGTGAAAATAAAGATGAAAACTCTGAAAAAAAAATAATGTCAATCTTCGATACCCATCAAAACAATTTTGTTTCTTCGATTAGTCACAAAACCACATCGTTTTATCAGATTCTATCCTTAATATAGATAATAATATAAGTACTGGACACAACCAGAAAACAGCGTCAGTGACGAAGGCTTGGTCCTTTAGGTCCTTAAGTCGTCTACGTGACCGTACTGTCTTAGAAGGTTGAAGAATAATGTTATGATACCATGCGTTGGAGTATTTTATTTTATTCGAGGGTAAAACACCAAAATAAAAGACTAGGTACACGTAATAAGTTTTAAAACCCACTTTTATTGTAAATTATTGAAGTTAACAGCAGATATCTGATTTTATAGAGTAAGAGTCGATAGATTCCTTGGTGATATCGTGAAGAATTTGAGTAATTAATTGTTTAGTAAGGGATGTCGTAATGTAACCAATATGACTTATGCAAACTTATGAAAATGAAGCTAACAACACAACACTGCCCCGTTGGTGCAGTCGGCAATAGGGCTCCCACACAAAACTGCGATTTGGTGCGATGCGATGTGATGCGATGTCACACGAACTTGATTTGCGAATTTCTGCGATGCGAATTTGTGCGGCGAACCGTTTTGTAGGGTAACCATACCTTCAAGTTTAGTCAGCCGTATTGGACGTGTTTTTAGGAAGCGTAAGATGGATTCCAAAAAGATAATTGAACCGATTTAAGCAAAAATGATCCAACCCACACAAACCTCATTTCGAGATAATCTATATTTAAGTTTGTGGCGGTATTTCTCTAGCTTTGTAATACAAAATGTTGTTATTTTAATTTAATTTAATGCTATGTAAACTCAACTTTTTTGCTATAAATAATATAAAGAATAAATTGTAATAGTTTAGTAGATAATTGGGAAAACTTGCGCCTGGATCATTATTACAAAATTAATTAAATAAATTAATTTAAAAAAATTAATTAATTAATTAAATTAAATCGGTCTAATTGCACTGCTGTTATTGTTAAATAGATATAAAAGAAAACGAAGATTCTAGATTCATCCATTTAATACGATTATGAACTCTGAAGGGAACTATTTTACTCGAAATTACTATGAGTTGAGAACTGAAGCAGTTTTTTTTTACAACACAAAGAAGGCGGCTCAGGCGCCGCGCATCTTTCGCTAAAGTTGTCTCAGAGCGGACTAAAAGGGGGTCACCAAGTATGACGTAATATGACAGGAATGCGCGATGCAAATGAGATCGGACGTTATCGTGCGAGCTCGCAGATATTTGCGATGCGATGCGAGCTCGCAGTTTTGTGTTTGAGCCCTTAGTAATAGTTCAATTGTATATTTACTTTAAATATTTAATTTAGAATAAGCCAAGTTCATGTAAATATAATATATATCCTGCTTAACCAGTTATCCACTCAAGATTCGTTAATAAATAGTAGCTTAGGAAAATTACAGAGTATTTTCTTAAGAAACAAAATGTTAAAAGAAGTAACTTGTAATAAAAACAAAAATAGGGAAAAGGGGACTTAAATATTGTTAATTTGTTCGTCCTATTTATTATATGGGTAGTTTAAATTGTACATAATAAATGTAAATATTGTATAAATTAATCACTAAATATATCATCTCTTAATATAAATTATGCATTTCTGCACTTATGAGAAAGAACAAGATGTTAATCGTGTATTCGTTTGTGTTTAAACAACATGTAACCATTGTAACTTATTTTTTTAATTTTGTTATTTTTTATCTAAATTTGTTTTTTAAATAAAACCACTCCCAAATGATACTTAGTCTTTCTGACGCCAAATGATTGTATGTATTTAAATTATTTATGAAACTGTGTAGATAAAGCTAGGTTCACACTGAGCAAAGTTTGTTTGAAAATTCTTGTAATTAAAAAATATATTTTCGCTCGTGTGTGCTATATGTTACTGTTGGTTGTTAGTTATGTACTTGTGATGTATTTCTATGTATTGTTTATGTAGTAAATTGATAAAATCTTATATAGAGTGTTGTGTTTCACGAATTTAATGGGGAGCAATGTTTAAAAAAACTTAAAACTCAATTAAGCGAATTGGCATTTAATTTTTTCTGCTTGTAGATTGTCCTATATTCATATTTATGGTTTGATTTTATGTGAAATTCCTGTATAATGTGAATTAAATTAATAGTTTTATGATTTAAATTGTTTTATGACAAATTTCAAACATTTTGAGGTATATTTGTAATTACATTCGCTAAATAAGAATTTAAACTGTTCCCCTTATCGTTACATGATATTTTCAAATTCTATGCGACCTCTTAAGCTGTGAGCTATTTTCCTAAATAACAAAATCACCAATTGACCACTGGTCAAAATTTGGTAATTCTTCGATAATTTACTGCTTATTCAAATAAGTTCTTGCTGGTAGAATTTATTAAAGTAAAATCAATAAAATTCATGGAAAATGGTTAACAATTTATCGGGTTCTGCATTCGGCGCTAGATGGCACTGTGTGTCGAGGATTGTCTGCGTTTTCATCGATTACCACTTGTTTTAATTTAGTTAATAAATATTTTTAAAGATTTTTTAGCAAAGGACAAAAGTTAATCAATACTAAGGCCATCATCGGTGACATATCAAGTTTTTTTCTTATTGTGACTGTGTCGGTTCGGTATTTGCATAATTGATTTATTCTGAGATAATTTTGTATTTTAATTATATCATGAAAACGCGGACAGTCCGATGTATGTATTCTGAAGTTGCCTTAATATATTTTAGACTGATTTTATAATCGTGAGCGTATCTAACCGATATTATATGTACACGTGGATGTAACTACACACCTACTGTTAAGATAAATATGTTCTTATGTCTATAAAGAGATGCTCTAGATAAGTGACAACCCAGGAAATAATGCAAAAGGTTTCTTTATTAAACAGGGTGCCATGTAACATGTGTACGAATCCGAAAGGGAATGATTCCAAACCCATATGGGAAAAAAAATCTGATATACGATTTTTTGAATTTGTAATTTTTTTTTATTAGTTAGAAAAGAAAAAAATAACTATTGTTTTTTCTTCCGATTCGTGATTTTTAAACAAAACCAGAGTTTTGACATGAATTATTACAAAAGTTTTTTTTTTAATAATAATGTAATTTGCGTGAAAGAATACGAATATGAAGAAATGGCCTGATTAAAAAATAATAATAATACCTAATACAATGAAAGTGGAACCCCTCGGGGTCCAAAACCTCGCGTTCAAACCCATGTTACTGGCACCCTGTAAAATCTTATAATTTTACTTAATAGCTTAACCGTGCTATTGTTGTGTGTTGTGTCGTGCATGCAACAGAGACACAACAAATGTTAACGTGTGTTTGTACACACGTCACGCACAACTTTACACACCACAATATCATGGTACCCTTGCTTTATTAGATTTAACCAGGTTCGGTATACCTTATGGTTCGTATTATGAAAGCCTGCTCAGTTATAATTGTGTTTTTGCCATTAAAAAGCGTTACTCAGGCACAGATCAATGATTGAGAAAGCTTCTAATACGGGCCTAAGAGTTGTATGTTCGATTTCTTCTGTCTACATAGGGCAGAATAAAAAACACTACATAGCCATTGCTCAGACAGATTTTTATAAGTAAGCTATATAAATAAATGAATGAATTTCAAAGAACATCGAAAGATTCGAAAGTTGTTCCCTTGTCAAGAGGATCTCTGATTCGATTATTGTCAATATGCAGGCGGTTTTACACTATCAGTCGTTAAATTGTGAATTCACTTAGGAACCTGTATTATAATTGTAAAATAAAATCATGATAGTTTCCAAATCATGTGTTCGGAATTACAAATATCTACATAGTTTTCGAGTATTCCCATTTTCCCCAATATTAACAAAATTGTAGTGTTAGTACTGAAAATTAAGTTCTGAATCAAATTCTTTGATACCTCGATTACTTAGGTAAAAATAACGACACTACATACTCGGAGGAAAATGGGAATATGATGTCATTTCTAGAGATTAAAAAAGAATGTAGAAAAGGAGGAATAATCCGTCCATGAGAAAGTAGGAAAGAGCATTTCAACTAGTAAATTAGTCGGCTTGCCTACCTGTTTCAAAATTATATGGATCCGTTCTCTGAATTCCATTTGACGCCTTTCTTTGATAGTAAAATCTAGATATAGGTAAACCTAAGGGTCAGTGACAAAAAACAAATCGAAATTTAATATAGTGTCTAAATTGCTAGCTAGTTCATAGGGAAACCACTTGCAAGATCTGACATCAATATTTATAACATAAAAATAAAGTTTTGTCTGTTATCTTTTCACGCCCTAAGGATGTTAATTAATGAAATCCAGCATCGTGGTAGACATTATCCCTGGAACAGATAAATACTACTTTTTATCCTGGTAAATACATCTTTTAAATCAAGCAGCATAGTCAGAAGTGAAGACCGCCGTATAAATGTTTCGTTAAGTTTCGTTACAGTATGATATCAGGTTTATTCACGATTAAAATAATACTTAAATGGAGATTTGTTGTTTTATTTTTTCTAAATGATATATCCTAGTTAGTTAAATAAATCATAAAACCTAAGTAGGTAGGTTAGGTACCGACGACCCATGTGGCATAGCAGGCCGCCCGCCTGCGACGTAGTTTCGATTCTCGCATCAAGACAAGTCTGACCAGCAGATATTTGTTCTGAGTGCATGTATAATAAATCTATAAATAACAAGCTCTGCTTAGCTTGGGGCTAGCGTAGTCGCTAGCCCCAAGCTAAGCAGATGATGCTGTGTAAATTGTCCATAATTTTTTATTTTACTTAATCTTAGGGCTTGGGAGTTTTAAGCTTTAGTCCCTGTTGGTACTAACTACAGCGCTGCAGCTCAAAGTAAACTAAGCTTTTAAAGAACTAGGTACCCAGCTATCTTTATAAAGCTAGGTACCTACGTTAAGTAGCTATCTATACGAGCAAACATAAATTAAGAATAGCCATCTGCAAAACCCATACGTAAAAGTTGTTTGACTGAACTAGTGGGAAATGACCAAATGTAAACCGTTTGATAAATCTATCAGCAGGCAGAAATCAGCTTGGAATAAACCATTTCCAAACGATAAGGCCCCTATTCTACTTTTCTGTTTATAGCTGCGTTTTATTTATGTTAAAGGTCATTATTTAAAATGATCATCATTATTTAAAATGAAAGATAAGGTTCAGTATTTAAGAAAATATATTATGAAAATTGAAATAATTCGATACAATAGTTTGAATTAATCACCATAGTTTACATAGGTATGTACAAAATTTGCTCCTAAACAATCTACCAAATAATTCCATAGTTATCTAATTAAAAATTCTAATTAATAAAAAACAATAAAGCTTATTAATGAATGATGCTTCAGTTTCTAATTACAATAATAATTATTATCTAAACTAAAAGTATTCAGAGGCCAAATGATTTCACTTTGGGCCCATTGGTCACTTTAAACACAAGGTAAAATGGACCCAATGCTGGTCGAATAAGATTATTTTTATTGTTTCATTCTACTTACTACTAAAGAAGCTTTTCTAAAATCTTAAGTTTTGAAGTCACTTGCAATAAGAAGTACCTACCTATAGTTTAGCAAGTACCTTGTCACACTAAGGGCGGCCGTACACGGACTGCTCGAGCAGTTAGCGGCTGAGCGACGTACACGGACCGCTCGAGCGGTCGGCGTCGACTGCTCGAGCGGTCGGTTGTTGGCTGCTCGAGCTACGCTACCAACCGCTCGAGCAGTTGATTTTATACCACAGTGTTCCTTAAGTTTATAGTTCCAAATAAGTTCTTGCGTTTTAATTGCACTAATAAGCGCATCACTATCGCACACGCCCTCCATGTTCAAAGATCAGTCGACAAATGAGACGAGCGAGACAGACAGACAGACGCCGCGAGGCCACAAGGGACGGGGGGGGGGGGGGGGAGATCGGAGAGCTGTTGACTGCTCTAGCGCAGTCAACGGCTTGAGCAGTCGCTGTATGCCTCGCGACCGCTCGCGAGCGGTTGACGGCACGATGGAATTTCGTCATGCAGTTGACGGCTTGAAGCGGTCGCGACTGCTCGAGCAGTCGTGTGTACGGCAGCGAATGAATGACTATAGTTCACCGCGCGGTCGCGGCTTTAAGCAGTCGGTCTCAACTGCTTGAAGCAGTCCGTGTATGGCCGCTCTAAGAGTTCTTATAGAGTGATGGTCAACAAGTCTACTGGCAAGCTACATGGTACTAAGTAGAACAGTTCAACTTTATGTACCTTGTATGTACCTAGATTGTCATAATAAAAGGCAAGCAAGAACGCATTTTATTAAAACTACACTGGTCTGCAAAAGTAAGTATCACAAGTTGAATTTTTATTTTAAAACTATAGAAGATAAATGATTATTATTAAAGAAACCTGATAAAATTTGCTATAAAACGTTTGTTTTATTTTAAATCTCTGATTTCTACAGGACACCCTGTAGAAATCAGAGATAGTGTAAACAGTGGATGTCTTGGCTTGTAGTCTGAGGTTGATATTACAATACTAAAACAAAAAAATAATCAAAACATAGAGTAGGTACATTTTGTTCATCGGTTTTGGACTCTACTCATGCATGATACACAATAGACAATACCTAGGTACTGTTTACACTAACTCACTGTATTGTTAGAAGACAATGAAATTTTAGAAGTGTGATAAGCTATCTATTTAGTTTTGCAAGCCAGAAAAGGATTTATTACAGCGTTATCCAGACGAAATTGAACCTTAAACCTCTTTATCGTCTTTGGTAATCTAAAGATTGCTTATCTACTGGTCCTAATTTTCCTACAAAACGCTTGATCCCGTCATTTAGGGTGATTATTTACATGAATCAAATAAATGCCTGTTCAGAACAGACGCGGTATCCGCTACTCAAAGCGGTAGCGAGATCCGAGTGCGTATGCTTCTACTGCCACTACAATACGGAATACCCAAGTAAGACCAAGTAAAAGACGCGAAATTTAACACTACTGCCCTGGGTAGTAAATACCGCGTGAAACTAAACAGGTCTTTAGTTGCCTATTAGACTAGGTCATAATAAGTTAACAATTTGTCAATATTTTGAATCAATAACATCAAATATTTCAAAAGAGGGTATACATCAACGGGAGGGAATAGTCAAGCACCTATACACAACACAATAAAGCTCTTTATAACATTAAATATTGAACTACATTTTAATTTAAAAACCCTACAATGGCTACAATGTATAGTCCGTCAAATATAAAGTCGCGTGTGGCCTGCATTGCATTGTATGTAATTTAAGACTAGGTCTTCAGTACATTATAATAATTATCTAGACTTATTAATATTACGTAATGGCCAACGCAAGTTTGATATAGATAAACGGACCACACCTAATTAAAGTGTCAATCAGATGTCGCCAATACTAAAGTTATTTGAGAGCACTAAAAATAATTATATATCTCAAGAGACTCGCTAGGAAATTGGATCAAAGGCCAGATCCAAAAAGCGGTTCAGCTAGACTCGGCGCGTATTGTCAGGAAGTTCCTCTCTCTGCAACCCTAGTCACCGGCTGCTTGAGCCTAGCTTCGCGACCCGTTATCCACCGTTTTGATATATTTTATTCTTTAAGTATCAGTTTTAGAATATTTTTGAATTTCCTTTTGAGACTATGTTTATGACAGTCCCCCGCAG